>CM068367.1:187075382-189475382 GCA_034769895.1 Magicicada septendecula
GTAATATTTTTTTTCTAGTGCCTAATCTTTTAAACTAAAAAACGTACAATCTTTATTACTTTTACAAGTATAGCTTGAACGTAACACATACACACAGACGTTAGGTTCTTGTAGTCTATCGTTTATCTTATAAATGTAATGTATATGTCTCCACATCCTCTTTTGACATTGTATGATTTTAATAAAAACAGATATCGGATTTAAATAATAATTTCGTGCTTGCAATATACAATCCATGTACACAAACTTAAAATATAGTTTACTGACCATTGTGATACAAGAAGTCATTGACACTGGTTTAGCATAGCTACTTACATTCAAATGTGAGAGAGAGGGAGAGAGAGAGAGAGAGCGAGAGAGAGAGAGAGAGAGAGAGACTGCAATGTGTCAGTGTAAAGTCGTGTCAATGACCTCTTGTATTACAATGGTTTAGCATAGTTTCTTACTGAAGGCTTGCACGCTTTAAATTCAGCTATACCTAAAATATATCTTCAATTAGAAGTGTAATATAAAAAGTACAGTAAGAATATATTTTCAGAAATTGTAATTTGATCACACACACACACACACACACACACACACACACACACACACACCATACACACATGTATTAAATTCAATAAATAATGTGATCTGTCATTAGCAATCTAACATTACGACGACAGCATAACGATAATGAAAGCCATACATTATCGTTTGCTAACGTTTGTATTTTGTCTAAGCTATGTTAACTTCACACACACACACACACACACACACACACACACACACACACACACACACACACACACACACACACACACACACACACACACACACACACACACACACACACACACACACACACACACACATCATTAGCAATCTAACGTTACGACGACGACATGTTAAATATCAAATTCAGTCTACTTACGTTTCACGTTAGGTTAAAAAATGCAAAAACACACACACACACGTGTATGTTATTTAAATTATTATTTAAATAACATACACACGTGTAGTGTTTAGGTTATCAGTACATGACGCAACGGGAGTGATAGGTCCAATTAGGTTTGTTACACGTTGTGTGTTAGGTTCAAATTCAGTCTACTTACGTTTCACGTTAGGTTAAAAAATGCAAACACACACACACGTGTATGTTATTTAAATTATTATTTAAATAACATACACACGTGTAGTGTTTAGGTCATCAGTACATGACGCAACGGGAGTGTTAGGTCCAATGAGGTTTGTTACACGTTGTGTGTTAGGTTAAATAACATACACACGTGTAGTGTTTAGGTCATCAGTACATGACGCAACGGGAGTGATAGGTCCAATTAGGTTTGTTACACGTTGTGTGTTAGGTTAAAATGCAGTCCATTCACGTTCATGTTAGGTTAAATAACATACACACGTGTAGTGTTTAGGTCATCAGTACATGACGCAACTGGAGTGATAGGTCCAATTAGGTTTGTTACATGTTGTGTGTTAGGTTAAAATGCAGTCCATTCACGTTCATGTTAGGTTAAATAACATACACACGTGTAGTGTTTAGGTCATCAGTACATGACGCAACGGGAGTGATAGGTCCAATTAGGTTTGTTACACGTTGTGTGTTAGGTTAAAATGCAGTCCATTCACGTTCATGTTAGGTTAAAATGAAAACAAACACACACACACACGTGTATGTTATTTAAATTATTATTTTAATAACATACACACGTGTTAGGCTACAGCATACATCATGTACTAATGACCTAAACACTACACGTGTGTATGTTATTTAACCTAACATGAACGTGAATGGACTGCACTTTAACCTAACACACAACGTGTAACAAACCTAATTGGACCTATCACTCCCGTTGCGTCATGTACTGATGACCTAAACACTACACGTGTGTATGTTATTTAACCTAACACACAACGTGTAACAAACCTAATTGAACCTAACACTCCCGTTGCGTCATGTACTGATGACCTAAACACTACACGTGTGTATGTTATTTAAATAATAATTTAAATAACATACACGTGTGTGTGTGTGTTTGCATTTTTTAACCTAACGTGAAACGTAAGTAGACAGAATTTGATATTTAACATGTCGTCGTCGTAACGTTAGATTGCTAATGATGTGTGTGTGTGTGTGTGTGTGTGTGTGTGTGAAGTTAACATAGCTTAGACAAAATACAAACGTTAGCAAACGATAATGTATGAACGTTTAACAAACCTAATTGGACCTAACACTCCCGTTGCGTCATGTACTGATGACCTATACACTACACGTGTGTATGTTATTTAAATAATAATTTAAATAACATACACGTGTGTGTGTGTGTCTTTGCATTTTTTAACCTAACGTGAAACGTAAGTAGACTGAATTTGATATTTAACATGTCGTCGTCGTAACGTTAGATTGCTAATGATGTGTGTGTGTGTGTGTGTGTGTGAAGTTAACATAGCTTAGACAAAATACAAACGTTAGCAAACGATAATGTATGGCTTTCATTATCGTTATGCTGTCGTCGTAATGTTAGATTGCTAATGACAGATCACATTATTTATTGAATTTAATACATGTGTGTATGGTGTGTGTGTGTGTGTGTGTGTGTGTGTGTGTGTGTGTGATCAAATTACAATTTCTGAAAATATATTCTTACTGTACTTTTTATATTACACTTCTAATTGAAGATATATTTTAGGTATAGCTGAATTTAAAGCGTGCAAGCCTTCAGTAAGAAACTATGCTAAACCATTGTAATACAAGAGGTCATTGACACGACTTTACACTGACACATTGCAGTCTCTCTCTCTCTCTCTCGCTCTCTCTCTCTCTCTCTCTCCCTCTCTCTCACATTCGAATGTAAGTAGCTATGCTAAACCAGTGTCAATGACTTCTTGTATTACAATGGTCAGTAAACTATATTTTAAGTTTGTGTACATGGATTGTATATTGCAAGCACGAAATTATTATTTAAATCCGATATCTGTTTTTATTAAAATCATACAATGTCAAAAGAGGATGTGGAGACATATACATTACATTTATAAGATAAACGATAGACTACAAGAACCTAACGTCTGTGTGTATGTGTTACGTTCAAGCTATACTTGTAAAAGTAATAAAGATTGTACGTTTTTTAGTTTAAAAGATTAGGCACTAGAAAAAAAATATTACCATCCTTGTTAAAATACAGTGAAAACTTTGTTATTAAAATTTTACTTTTAATCGTGTTGACCGCATCTAGGGAAGAAACACGATTCCCAAGTTCTTTTTGTGTTTCACAGAGAAAAACAGAGGAAACATTTCCATCTAATGTATATTTATCTTTTTTAAAATATATTTATTTGAGACTGTAGTTGTTGTTCTGCTTTGTGTAAATGTGAGGACGAGGCTCTCTTATTTTTCCTTAAATCATGTTCTCTTGAACAAAAAAGGATCTATTCAGAAGATAGTAACAACCTGCATGTAACATTATTTTAGGTGTAACAATAATTTAAATTAACATTATATCCACTTACATAGCTTATAGAAAGTTTTAAATTAAAATGACGCTTAAATTCCATCTTTACTTCCGTATACGTGATTGTAAACGGCAAATATTCGCGCACAAAATGTATAGGAAGCTGTAAAATTTCTACTACCTTCGCATCTTAATACTTAATTTTAGCATGTTCAACAAATATTTACATTACCCTTAGTTCTTGATAAAATTATTGATTGGCCTGAGACGGTGTATAGAGCTGAGCAGTGGACTGGATATTATGTAGGACACTCTGTTGCGACTAGTCACAGAAAACATAATGTATCCATTTAGTGTACTATATGACCACGGCGACCCAGAAAATATTTGGGACCTAATAGAAATAAAATACTTTTCGTCACATCTTTCGGCTAAACAGCTAAGTGAATTGTCACAAAAAGAAAATAATAAGTCACATTTAACTATATAGACACCGTGACACATAACAGACGATTATGCCCACTGTAATCGGGAGAAGACTTCTCCATGTAGAGCCACATTATACTATACTGATTACTATAACAGAAAAATCTCATATAATAAAAAAAAAAATAGATGATGAGTTGATGGACATAATAAATGATAATAATGAATAATGGCCACTGTCTCATTAGGTCGGTTCTGTGTACTTGTTGCGGCCAAGCATAAACCACAATACAGTTAACGACAGTCAGTTTGCATAAGTCACACTGAGCACCTGCGATTAGTTACATTGCCGCGTAACATTAATGTAACTGTTATACAAGACTAGGGACAGTTCATTTCAATAGCAATGATTAATCGTGGTGATACAAATCGTTTCGTATGAGTATTACGACACTGTTGCTGTTGCTCTTTATTTACAAAGATAAGACTCAAACAGTGCTGTGCAAAATTTACGAGACAGACGGAAGAGTTGACATGTAATGACAATGTTTTGGCCTAGTTATTAACGAAACTAATTACAAGTATTTGTAAGCACATGGAAGTGAATGGAACTAAGTGTAATCTATAATTAATACCGGTATCGACATCAAATAAATGATAGAATGTTTCTTAAAAAGAGCCGTGTTAACTTGACTGAAAATACTTTCAGTATCGCTAACTTCTTAAAGCTTTAAGCAGTGAGGTAAAGCTTTTCCATCACGGTCGATGACCCCTCCTCTCACTCTCTCTCTCTCTCTCACTCGTTGTTATATATTTGGCAAATATTAACTGTGTGTGTGTGTGTGTGTTGTTGTCACTGAGTATCGAGCTACTTACATGTGTGTCCACTCTCTCTCTCTCTCTCTCTCTCTCTCTGCATTGTTTTCCTAATTTTGACTAATGCACGAAAATACTTTTAGTATCGCTAACTTCTGAAAGTTTCCACTGCGGACAATGACTTACATCGACTTTCAAAACAAACACGCTAAGCTACCCCTACCCTACCGTTGTAAGATACATCAATATATATATATACGTGAAGAATGCAATTAGCCTTCATACCTCATTGTGAAATCGATAATTGCGTGCATCAACATTTAAGAGGTGAGTAAACAGATTTGAATACGTTACGTAGCGAACATTGTTATTGAACTTACAGCACTTCTAATCAACATAGTTGTTGGAAATATTTAAACATTATCAAGTGCATTATTTATTGAAGTTAATACATGACTTGTTCAAATAAGTAAAAACGTTGCTAAGTGTGCGCGTCGTAAGCAATTATACGGTATTTTAAATTAATAAAACAGTAATATTTATATCATTAATACTGAAACATAATTTTATTGTATGTACAGATTTTATTTAAACGTAAAATTGTTCACATTAAAACATTAACAAGTGCATTTAATACAGGACTTGTTCAAATAAGTAGAAACATCGTTGTGTATGTGTGTGCGTGCGCGCGCGCGCGTGTGTGTGTGTGTGTGTGTGTGTGTGTGTGTGTACGGATTTATTCTCAGTTGTATGGAGCGGTACAGTTATTTTTACATAATTAGAGCGCGGTACAAATTGGTTGAAATGACAAACACGTTGAAAGCCTTTTGTATATATAGCACATAATGTATATGACTACTTTTACAACTGCTATGTAGAGAGAAAATTTATTCAGACACATGTTTCGTCCAGCCACAACAGATTTTCTCAACGAATATATATATATATGTTTCCTTTAATTGAAACAATTACAGAAAAATGTTTACTAGTGTAAGAAAATTAATTATTGTTTGTAGCTGTTTAAACACAAACAACTTTTGTTGTTGATGACGTGATTTTCTTCACCAAAAGTATGACTTTGTACTGCTTTGAGCTCTGGTAAATTTATCTTTAGGAGGACGTTGTTCTCTGGTAAGTTTATTTGATCACATAATTGTTTTCTGCCAACAAACCGACTAGGTGATTGTAGATTTATTCTGTACTCAGTTTCCAAAATGTATCAATGTGTGTGTGTGTGTGTGTGTGTGTGTGTGTGTGCGTGCGTGCGTGCGTGCGTGCGTGCGTGTGTGTGTGAAGTTAACATAGCTTAGACAAAATACAAACGTAAAGAAAGAATTTGATATGTACAGCTAACGCTTGAAGTATACTGTGACAAACATGTGTTTCTCGCTGGTTACTGCTAACATATTTTTAAATGAAAATATCATGATAATATAATGAAAATATCATGATAATATATTAAGCGATAAACAACGTGAATGTCTTTGTTTTAGTCGAGTATAATGTCTGGAGACATGTTTGAAAGTTACATGGCGGATTGGATAGAAAGGCGCTCCACTCAAGTGGAGCATAATAGAGAACTATTACAACATCGTTCCACGACATGCCATTGCTATTCCCAGTCTCAAGGCGAGACAGAAGTAAAAAAAGAGTTATCAAATATTTACACTCAGTTTATTACCGCCCATGCTGGCGGAGTAAATTATGGCAAATTTATAAAAGATTGGGTGAGTGAAAATTACGTACCACTCTTTCCTGAGTTGTAATATACTTATTTTGTAAATATACATTGTTAATATACATTTCATATAGTCTGTATTTTGTTTTAAATATTTTGGATGAAAATTACAGTATTTTAAAATAATAAAACAGTGATTTTGTATTATTATTAATACTGATTGCATGTTTTATTTAATGCTTTTTGTCTTAGGTGTTACCATTGAATAGAAGTATTGTACCACAGGTTATTGGTGGTAGTGATCTTTATGTTTATGAAAACCCCATAAAAGTGAAGTCCAAGGACTGACTTAATGTAGTACCAAATGAAGAAGAAGAAGATTGCTTCACAAATTAAAAAATTCATAATATGTAATATATATTTTATTTGTAATATACATTTCATATATTCTGTATTTTTTTGTTTTATATATTTTTATTTTGAAACATTTGAACCATTTGAAGTTCATATAAAGTCATGTGATTTGTACATTTTACTAACAAAGACACGTCTGTTCATACTAAATGTGTGTGTGTGTGTGTGTGTGTGTGTGTGTGAGAGTGAGAGAGGGGGGAGAGAGTTGATCCTTGTCTCATTCTTGTTATAGTCTTAAAAACAAAAGGTTGTCGAACCAACATCATTTTTATTTGAAAATAGTTTCATTGTAAATATCACTTATTATTATTGCTACTACAATTTATATGTCGTTAGAATTTTTAAAATTACAATGGTCTGTAAACTATATTTAAGTTTGTGTACACATACAAATCGGTTTGAATAAGGGAATTCTCGTCAACGTTTGCAGCGAGAGAGAGACATACACAAAGTGGGTAATTACATTATAAACTAGGAATTTCTTCCGACGTCTGCGAGCGAGAGAGATGGGGAATTTCTACCGACGTTTGCAGAAGCAGCAGCAATACACGATACATATTACATTAAAACTATCACGATTATATTATTCATTGATGTACAAACAATTTACATAGCACACACACACACACACACACAATAGGCTAACATTTACTGTGAAGCTGAATAATTTGCAGATTGTATCTTACAATCATGAAAATTATTATTTAAACTGATAATTGTTTTATTAAAAATATTATTATTTCATTGTTTACGATATATATATTTAATTAATGCAAAAATGAATTTTTAAAATTACAATGGTCTGTAAGGTATATTTAAGTTTGTGTACTGTGACAACGTAATCGCTTTGAATAAGGGAATTCTTGTCAACGTTTGCAGCGAGAGAGAGACATACACAATGTGTGTGTGTGTGTGTGTGTGTGAGCAGCACGTACATCGTCCGATAGCGATTTGTATGTGTACACAAAACTTTTGAAAATACCTTATTTCAAGGAGATTTTTTTATGCGAAAGAGAGACATACACGCACAGGTAATTACATTATAAACTAGGAATTGCTTCCGACGTCTGCGAGCGAGAGAGAGAGAGAGAGAGGGCGTTAATATTTGTCGAATAAATATAAACTTTCTAATTTCATCAATGTGTGTGTGTGTGTGTGTGTGAGCAGCACGTACATCGTCCGATAGCGATTTGTATGTGTACACAAAACTTTTGAAAATACCTTATTTCAAGGAGATTTTTTTTATGCGAAAGAGAGACATACACGCACAGGTAATTACATTATAAACTAGGAATTGCTTCCGACGTCTGCGAGCGAGAGAGAGGGCGTTAATATTTGTCGAATAAATATAAACTTTCTAATTTCATATACATGCGCACGGTACTGACCACAGAGAGAGAGAGAGACATACACAACAAGTGAGAGAGAGAGAGAGAGAGAGAGAGAGAGAGAGAGAGAGAGAGAGAGAGAGAGAAAATTATTTACTCAATGTACACAGTGAGAGAGAGAGAGAGAAAGAGAGGGAGAGGGAGAGGGAGAGGAGAAAACGGTTTGAACATAACGTTTGACAACAAGAGAGATAGTTTTACTTACATTCAAATGTGAGAGAGAGAGGACGCAACGAGGTAGGTGATAAATATATATTTCCTGGTGATTACATTTTAGTATCGCTACTTACAATAATCCATAAGTAGCACGACGCTTATGTAAAACTGATGACATAAAGAGAGAGTTTATATCGTGATCGACAACTGTGTCTAGAGACAAAGAGAGAGGAGGGGAGAGTGAGTTGATATCGCAGGTCGTCAACAATTTACTATAATATAGTTTGAATTTACCACCGAAGAAAAATGTTGGCAGATCTGTTCTATACACACAATAATGCAGGATTGGTAACCCTGATCATATATTTTAATATACACTATAATACACACACATATCAAGTTTGAACCCATACATAGTTTGGTAAACCTGATCATATAGATTTAATATACATTATAACACACAACAAATTTGAACTCATGCAAGGTTGGTAACCCTGATCATATATTTAATATATACACTATAATGCATCAAGTGATAGAAAGTGAAAGTGATCTAAGCTCGCGAAAGGCGGCATATAAAAAAATAAAAAATTATATTCGCGGATGCTGTGGTCCAGATACGCGAAAAAGTCGCGGATCTTGACACAGATCAGCGAAAAAGTCGCGGATGCTGTGGTCCAGTAGAAAGTGAAAGTGATTTAGGCTCGCGAAAGGCTGCATATAAAAAATTATATTCGCGGAAATTCGCGGATGCTGTGGTCCAGCGGTGGTGGGGAGAGCGTGGGAAAAAATCTTGGACCGCGGGAACGGCGGCATCTCTTTGATCTTGTTTTTTATCGTTTTTTATGTTTTTTAAGAAAGGCGGCATTCCTTTGTGGGTCAGGAACCCCATTTTCCCTCTACTGATCTCCTCAAACAAGAAAGCCATTGCATTGTTGATTAATTTCACGTTCAACGCTGTGTCGGTAGCGTTAACCTTGGTCAATGTTCCTTCGATGTACAGAAAACTCTCCGCCGGTAAAGTGAAAACATCCTGTTGTTGGATGGGTATACGTATTTCATCGTTGTTGCCGTATCGGGTGGAAGCATACGGCGCGTGCGTACGATATTCGAACTCAACAATTCTGTTATCGAAAGCCGCTCCTCGTTCGATAGTAAAATTTCACCCGACATTATTTTAATCGTATAATTTAAATCCAAGTGAAAGCAAGAAACGCTTGTTCCTTGATGTCAATTGCTTCAACGTTGAACACCGACTACCATGTTTCTTTCGTACACACTCCCTTTTTACAGGTAACGTCTGTCCGACCATATTTTCAGATGCAGTCGTATCGTGATAACTTCACCGCGAAAGTCGACTAACTTGCCGTCCTGATCAACGAGAGACAAAATTATGTTGTCAACGCGTTGCACGTTTACCGGTAAGTATATTACGTTTCTCGGCGTTTCAACTATTTTGAAACCTGGTGCCACGGTCGGATAAAACGAATGGAATGTGTGCTGGTCCCGGCCGTCCTTGTACACACCCCGTACGATATTGCTCTGTACGTGAACGGTGTTTAACTTTGATTATGTCAACGGGTACGTTCGACTCGTGTGTTTTATACGCTTCCAGCTGTTGATTCTCCTTGAATCCCAACATACTTGCAATGGTATTCGGTGTATGCGAAAAGTCGATCTCGTGCTTACAGTAAAGTTCACACTTTAATGTATTGTTGTTTGGACGTAAACTGATTGTTGTCTCACCCAACTGTTTCTGCAGATACGATTCGATATCACTGATTTCGTAGGTGCCGGTAGGCAACATGATGACGGACCACGTGTCATTGGAAATTTTTACTGGAAATTCATTATTTTTTCCTTCAATAACGTTAGGTATTGAATTATACGATGTAAAATCCATTAGGCCAACGTACCATTCACCGTATAACTCGAGGGGTGGGAAAAAGTTACACACGAGATTCGAAGCGTCGGTACCCGTCACGGTGACCGTTAGCGACGACATGCTGAAGTTTACTGATCAGAAGACGATAAAAATTCTAAACATAAATGACCACAGATGACCGTGTTAGGAGGTTGCTTCCGTTTAAATTGTAACGAACGTCGGCTGTATCACCAAAATATCGCATCAGCTCGAGAGGTGGACGTAAATTACCGAACCCGTCAAAATAGTGTACTCGATTTCCACGCTTCTTGTAACATACCCAGTGGGTTCCCGGTCCGCTCTCGTCGTCCAAATTCACGATGACGCTTTCGTTCTTCCACAGCGCTGTATCCGCTAATGCGTTACGTATGTAAACACCTCTAAAATACGGTATGTTTAGGTTTTTTGCATATAAACGTAATTCATCTTCGGACAACGGACGGAGCGGTATGTGAATTAGTTTTTTCGGTACGGACGTAGATACAATCCGGACGCAGTTCTCCTTTTCTTCCTGGTGGTTCGGAGAGTTCTCTTCTTCTTCCTCATCCCGCCACCACCACCACGACTACGACTACTCAGATTCTTTTTATTTTTACGACGTCGACCGCTTCCTATTGCTGATTTTGCTTTCATGGCCGCTGCAACTGCTGTCGCATATGCTCGTTCGCTGATACTCGAATCCAAAGCCTTTACTCGTCCCCACGCTTTTTCCGCAAGTTTACGGTCTGCAATACGTCTACCTTCGTTGTCTTTGTATTGAGCGTAAGCGATGTCGTGTTCGCGACAGGCTTCGTCTAGTTGATTGATTCCACGATCACCACGCGCTTATCTTTCTTCGAGTTTCGTGCCCGGTCCACAGAATCTGTAACCCGGCAGATCTAATTCGACAGGTAGTGCGTCCACCGCGCGATTGATAACTGACGAAACAACGGACGGTGCAACGTTTTTAAGCACGTTTCCACCGCCCCACCCCTTTTTCCTTTTAACGTTGTTGTACATCGTAAACCGATCTCCAGTCTTTCTCTTCTGTGTTCTTATCGTATTCGTCTATTAACCTTTCTATTTCCTTCGTGTCGAGTGTCCACCGAGTGTTCACTACAGAGTCCCACCTGAACAGTGGGCAGATTACGCAGTGCGGCAGCTCCAAGGAGAAGCTGCCACGTGGGCGGAGAGATACACGGGATTGCAGATAAATTGGCCCGAGTTCTGCGACCGCTTCCGGCATCACTTCTGCGGGATGCAACGCGACGCAGAGCTGCTGGCTGAGCTGTACGGACAAACGCAGCGGCAGGAATCGGCGGAAATCTTCATCCTGAGAAAAATCACGCTGTTTCACCGTCTGTACCCCGGAGGTGACGAGAGGACGAGCATAGCCATGCTTACACAACAGCTGCAGCCACGCCTTCGACCAGCGCTGAGGTTCCCGCCGCCTACAACTTTCGAGGAACTTTTACAACAGGCAATGAGCATCGAGGCGGACTTGGATCAAGATAGTCGTGCGCGAGGTCGGGATGACTCTGCTGAAAACTCCCTGGATCGAGTAGGGGGTCGAAGCAGTGTCGAACGGCCTCAAGCACGAAAGAGGAACAAAGAATGAATAGCCTAACGCTCAAGTGCCGCTACTGCCCGGGAGGACACTTCCATCGGGACTGCCCTGTGAATAACCGGCAGGGAAACGACCAAGCGCCCCGGTAAACAGCCCACCGGGGCGCGTGAAACAACTAGGTGCGGGCATACCGCGCATTCCAATAGAGATCGCCGGCCAAAAACTGACCGCAGCCTTGGACTCCGCCACAAACTACGACTTCGTACGAGCCGGTCTGCTGCCCGGAGGAAGGAAGACGGAGCCCCGAGTTGTCCAGCTAGCGCTACACGGTCAGCAATGTCACTCAACGGCCGCCGTCGTCGCAGACATTATAATTGGAAGTCTCGCGACCACCACCAGTCTGCTAGAAGTGCCCGGACTGCAAGAAGAAGTTTTACTGGGCCACCACTGGCTCACGGCCAACGAAGCAGTTGTGGACTACCGACGGGGCTGCCTTCACATTGGCAGCGAGAACCGACAGACGGTCTTCTGGAATGACCGCGCGGAGCCCGAGGAAGAGGACATTGAGGAAGCTAGCCTTCAAACGTCAGCAGGTGGCCAACACCATAAACGGCTTCTGGAAATGTTACACCGTCATCGCAGTTTGTTCTTCCGTGGCCAGCTCCGCACCACATCTGCGGCCAAGCACGAGATCTGGCTGAAAGAAGGTAGCCAGCCATTCCGGCTCCCAATGTACCGGTACTCCGACGAGAAGAAACGCACCATCCGGGAACAGGTAGAAGAGATGCTGAGGCAGCGTATCATTGAACCGGCCACCTCGCCATACAGCTCTCCGGTGGTGATTTTGAAGAAGAAGGACAGCACACCCCGGTTCTCCGTGGACTTCCGGAGGCTGAACGATCAGACCGAGGATGTGGACTCACCACTGCCACTGATATACGAAACAATCAAGGACCTCAGCAGGGCCAAAGTCTTCTCGACCCTAGATCTGAAGAGCGGCTACTGGCAAATCCCGCTGGAGGAAGAAGCAAAGAAGTACACAGCATTCTCGGTGCCCGACGGAGGTCGCTACCAGTTCCGGATGATGTGCTTTGGGCTGAAGAACGCGCCCAGCACCTTCCAACGGCTGATGCAGGATGTTCTCACGGAACTATTACGGGAGTGCAGCCTCGTCAATCTGGACGACATCATTGTCTACTCCCCCGACTGGGAAACGCACCTGCGACACCTGGATCAAGTCTTGGAAAGGCTGCAGATGCACCAGCTGACCTGCTCGCTCAACAAGTGTCACTTCGGCCGGGAAGAAGTCACCTTTCTGGGCCATGAGATTACTCCGGACGGCAACCTCCCGCAGCAGCAACATCTCAGAGCGATCGAAGACCAGCCGGCTCCCCGCAACAAGAAAGAGCTACAACGCTTCCTGGGAACTTGCAACTGGCTGCGAGAGTACATCCCCTGCTTCGCCATGGTTTCGGAACCGTTAACGGACTTGCTGCGGACAAGAAAATGGCATTGGGACGAGACAACGCAGCGGGCCTTCGAAGAGGTTAAGGCCGCTTTCCGGCAGCCGTTAAAACTCTCACGACCGGATCGGGACTTGGCGATGTTTCTGCAGACCGACGCCAGCCAAAAGGGACTTGGAGCGGTCCTTTATCAATGCATCGAAGCCGAAGAGAGGCGTATCTTCTCGTACGCCAGTGCCAAGCTCCACGAGTCGGAGAAGAACTACCACTTCAACGAACTGGAGTGCTTGGTAGTCGTCTGGGCCATCAAGAAATACCGGCCATACTTGGAGGATCGCCATTTCACCCTGAGGACCGAAAACAAGGCGCTAACCTGGCTGAAGCAGGCGGCCGGGCAGAAGACGAAGTACGCTCGCTGGGCTCTACTGATACAGAGCTTCAAATTCACCGTCGTCCACTGCCCGGGCAAGGAGAACGAGTTGCCGGACTTCCTCTCGAGGGAACCTGGGCTTGAAGATACCGACGGCGTCCAAGAAGAACCACGGATGCAGCCTGAAGAGAGGCCACTTCGCAGCGTTGGGGCAGCTGCACCGCGACTACAAGAAATCACTGCTGTCGGCATCCATCAGGCAGTGGAGGAGGCGCAAGAAGGCGACCAGGAGTGCCAAGCTTTGAGAAACGACCCTGCGGCGGTTACAGCGAGAGGATACCGGGTAGACAAGGGCCTGGTTTGGAAGGACAGACGCAACCAGGAACCAGGATTGTACGTCCCGCCGAGTGTCCGCATGGAGGTCATCAGGCACTTCCACGACTCCCCTGAAGCCGGTCATCCGGGGGCCGAAGAAACTTTTCGGGCCATCGGCAAGGACTTCGTCTGGACCGACCTAACCATTGATGTCCGCAGATACGTCCGGAGTTGCAGAATATGCGCCCTACACAAGCGCGGCGCAAATCCCGAACAGGACCAACAGCGACCTCACCGACCCAGGAGATGTTGGAATACTGTCGCCCTGGACGTCATGGGACCATATCCGCTGACTCGAGCTGGCAACCGGTACATCGTAGTGGTCACAGATATGATGTCGAGATGGGTAGAAGCAAAGGCCGTGCGCAAGGCGGACGCCGACACCATTATCCGCTACCTGGAGGAAGAAGTGTTCCCTCGTTGGGGATACCCAGAGGCGTTGCTCACCGACAACGGGAAGCCACTCACGGGCCACAAGTGGAAGCAGATGTGCGACAAGCTGCACATACGACCGTGGACTACAGCCAACTACCATCCCAGGGCGAACCCGACCGAGCGGCGCAACGGCGAGATCAAGAGGGCGCTGCAGATCCAGCTCCATGACTGCAAGGACCATGGCGACTGGGACAAGCGTTTGCCGGCGGTTCTGTTCTCGCTGCGGAATCATGCAAACGCCGCCACTGGAGTGACACCGAGCGAGCTTCTGCTGGGCAGAGACCTACGCCGACCCGGCGACTGGACCCGACCACACGCGGAACAGGACGTCCGGCCAATTGAGGAACGAGAAGAGGCGGCCAGGTCACACCAGACGCAATATCAGCAGCGGCGGTATCCGGAACGGAGGACACAGGACCCTACACTGGCCGTAGGGCAGCTGGTGTACGTCAAGAGCCACGCCGGACCAGTCAAAAGACGGCGGTACCCTGGATGGAAGCCAGCCTGGGAAGGTCCCTTTAGCATTGCCGCAACCCTCGGCGGGCAGATTTACACAGTGGAGAAGGACGGACGCCCATACAAGTTTCACCGCCAACGGCTCAAACCCGCCGGAGAAGAACAATGGGCTGGCCACCGGAGAGCATTCAAGACCCGGGGGAGTTGTGACGTAGTGAGGCGAAGATCTCCTCCCGGCGCCAGCCGAAACGTAACACGAGAAGGCGAAGCGAGCCAATCAGGGATCAGCAGCAGCTTGATTGGCCTCGACGTGACCATCTAACGTGCTCGAGGCGAGCCAACCAGGGACCAGCGGCACTCTGATAGGTTCTGGCACACGACCTGTCAGGGCATAAAAAGAGCGCCGCTAGAAATTTTGGCGCACTCCGACACTTCTGCTCCAGATCTCGACTGAACAGGACTTCTTGGACTGCTCTCTCTACTCTGGACGTCGCTTCAGCTTCTTGCTGCATCGCCCACCTCGCCGCTGGACGAGGAATCAAGCCTTTCTCTTCGTGGGAAAGAAGACCAGGAGCCAGCTGTTACCAGTGAATCGAGTAGCTGGTAGAAGCAGCAGCTGGCCGAAGTTGCCCTTTTTTTAGGACCACCTGCGCCGGAAAACATCTTGGCCGGACAGGATAGAAGAGGACTGCTCTGGGCTCACCTGGTGAGTGCCGTATCAGTGTGTAAATCCTAACCTGCTCGCGACTGTTAGGTAGCGCTGCCCCGGACGATCCTTGCAAGCCCCCACCAGTGGTAAGCGAGCTCGGATATCGCCGGGGTAAAGGGGCCAGTGGACACGAGTCTTGGTAAGGACTGGTATTCAACGAAGCTGGTCGTTAGCCCAGCTCCTCCCGCATCGTCGTGAGCAGGGAAGACGCGCGAGTAACCCGGCTTCGGCTGGACCCGAGATCCCTGGCGTCTGGCGGTGACTGCCTAGCAGTCTCTGCCCGGCAGCCGCACCTGGCCAGCATGCCTACTACAGGCAACGGCTCAAGTGCCGAGTCGCTCGGCTCTGCCTTGCCCCATCTGGGCGACTCGCCTGAATCGCCTCGGGCGATGGAGACGGACGATCCTCTCCCTAACCCGCTTCCCCCTCTCCCGGTAGACGAGTCGGGCGAGTTCGCGACCGTTGGTCGGCGTAATCGCCCAGCTAAGTAACCGAAGAGGACCCATTCCACTGGATCCGCTTCCTCTCGGACCTCGGCCATGGACATCGGACCTTCTCAGGGCCAAGAGGCTGTGGTTCCGACTGCTTCGGTAACAGCTCCGGCTGCTGCCGCTGTTGGTCGTGCGCCGCCCATTTCGTCCACGGGGTGTCCAATGTCGCTGCCTTATACAGGCGGCTGATCGCGGCCCACGGCGTCGGCCGACAAGCTTGACCTGAAGCTGCTTGGCGGTGATACGGTCAAGATTGTCGTCCGCCAGCTCGAGGACCATCGCTTGGTCGAGGCCTTCCTGCAGGCGCACAGTCTACAATATCACACATTCTCTCCTAAGCAAGTCAAGCCCTTGTCAGTAATTCTGAGTGGGCTTGACGCGCATACAGATCCTCAAGAGATCCTATTGGAACTCCGTGCTCGGGTACCCGGTGCAGGCAATTTTCCGCCTGTTTACCAACTCTGAAACCCGGGTACCTCTCCCGCTCGTCCGTCTCCAGCTCGAGAAGGGCGAGGCTGCTGATAAGATATTCCACCTGACGCGGCTGTTTGGCTTCCGCGTCAGGGTGGAATCCAGTCGTTCCCCGGGCAGGCTTGCGCAGTGCCACCGGTGCCAGAGGTTCGGCCATCACACCGACGTCTGTCGCAGTGCTCCGGACTGTTTACGTTGTTCTCTGGGACATTCAACGCAGGCCTGCACTGTGGCAGATAAGACCAAGTTTCGCTGCATAAATTGTGGCCAAGGCCATGCAGCCAATAACATTAACTGCCCGGTCTACAAGGCGGAGCTCCTGCGGAAGCAAAAGCCGCAGGGTCCCCTCCCGAAGCCAAGGCAGCCAGTTTTGCAGCCCCAACCTCAGAGGCAGCCTAAAACTCAGGCTAGGCCGCAACCGAAGGCACAACCGGCACGGCGCGCGCCCTCTCCGGCTCCACCTCCAGCCCCTACAAAGGCACCAAAACGAACCGCGTCTCCTTCTGAAGCAGAGACAAGCCCTGTAGCCGTCATCTCGGTTATGGAGCCGGAGAATCAACCCTCCACCTCCGCGGAACCTCCAACTCCCGCCTCTGAACCAGAGGTAGCCTCGCCACCACTGCCACCTCCGCGATTTCCGCGAGCAGGCATCACAAAATCCAAAAAACAAGGGATAACCACACCGGATGCTCGGCCCCGAACTCCTGCCTGCCCACAGCCCAAGAAAAGTCCTGCTTCCCGGTACAATAAGTCCGACGAAGCGCAACAGCGTATTTTTCCTGTCGCAAACTCGAAACCGTCTGCCCCTGGTCCTGTGGCTTCCACCACGACCCGATCTGCCGTAAAACATGGTCGCTCTTACGCGGCCTCAGTTTCCAGGCAAACCGCCCAGTCCGTCATATCCGATGACGCACAGTTCGTCCGCGACTTTCTGTCTGGCTACGACCACAAGAAAGTCGCATCCACCTTCAGGTCCATCCGAGACCGCCTGGAAACTGCTGACCCAACTGAGAGATTCATGCTCTTGGTGGAAGCCTGCGAAGTCATAGGTCTTCTATGAACCGAGCCCTTAGACGAGATCTCTCGCTCGTAGCCTGGAATGCTAACAACATCGGTTCCAAGCATTCCGACCTTCTTGAATTCCTGGCTCGGTTCAAACCCGACGTACTTCTCCTCTCTGAAACCCACCTGACCCCGGCGAACCGGTTTCGATTACCAAATTACGTGGTTTATCGGGATGACCGAGTTGGCCGACGAGGAGGTGGCACGGCGATCGCTATGAGGACCTCCATAGGCCATCATCGTGTCGCTTTGCCGCAGCTTACCAACCTAGAGGCCACCGCCATTGAGGTCCACGGAGCGGCGGCGTCCTCGTGGTTTCAGCATACAAGCCCCCACAAGCTGAAATCCTTGTCGGCGACCTGGACGTCATCTTCGATTCCCATCGAAGGGTAATTTTGGCCGACGATCTGAATTGCAAGCATCGCGTTTGGAATAGTCGCCTGACTACTCCGAACGGGAGGCGCTTGCTCAGTTTTGTTGAATCGCGCCGGGCGATGGTGTTTGGTCCAGCGCAACCCACGTTCTTTCCGTCAAGGCCTAACGCGGCTCCCAATGTTCTGGATATCGCGGTGACCCAAGGAGTTGTCTGTCCGGTCGAGGTATTCTCACTTACGGAGTTGATATCCGACCACAACCCTATCTTGGTCCACGTCGCTACCCAGCACGCCTATGCACGTTCTGACCAGAAGAAGGTTATCGATTGTGATCGCTACGGCCCGGCCTTGTGCCGTCGATTGCCGCCAGCGGCCCCACTCGATTCCGTTCGCCTCCTAGACGAAGCAGTAGCGGGAATCGAAGAGGCAATAGTAGAGGGAAAGTGTATGTTAGAAAACAATGGCGATGACGTCACAGAGAGGCACTGGTAGCTGGCTTCCGCGGTGTGAAAACAATGGGTTGGGGAACCCCCAGTTGAAAACACTACCGGGTTCCAGTTCATGACGTCATAGAGGCCCGGGCAGCTGGTGTCCGAGCTGTCCATGTGACGTCACTGTTTTGTGTGTGTGTGTGTGTGTGTGTGTGTGTGTGTGTGTGTGACTTAAACACTTCCGTGTTCCAGTTCATGACGTCACACAGAGGCCCTAGTCGCTGGCGTCCGCATGGCTAAAACCTGTTTCAAGACGTCACGGAGGCCGTGGTTTCTGCATGTCCAAAATTTGGTAGCCGAAAACAATGTGTAGCGGATGGAGGTACCCGGAATTCGGTGGTTGCCGAGGGCCTGGACGCACAGAGGCGATGTCATCGGGTACCGTTACGCGAAATTTGGGGGGAATCGGGTACCGTTACCCGAAATGTTTAAATCAACGGATGGGGGTACCCGAAAGGTGGGTACGCCCTAACCGGGTTCCAGTTCATGACATCACACAGAGGCCCTGGCAGCTGGTGTCCGAATGTTAAAACACTTCCCCGACCGGTCTGGTTTATTTTGATGTAATTTATTCCTAAAATTTTAATGTCAGAATTTTGGTACCCTAAATGATTAAAACAACGGATGGGGGTACCCGAAATTTGTGGCCACGCCCACATGACGCATGTATAAAACACTGGTTATGACGAAACAGGAGGCTGGTTTCTGTCATAGTGGATATGATAGCTGGTTCGACGACGACGTAGAGGGCGTAATGTCTCAAATGTTTAAATCAACGGATGGGGGTACCCGAAATTTTTGGTGTCTGAAATTTAGTACCTGGAATGTTTAAATCAACGGATGGGGTTACCCGAAATTTTTGGTGTCCGAAATTTTAACACCGAAATGTACGACCACATGACGCATGTGTTTGACTGTAACAATGGTATGTCATTGGATATTAATTTGTACATAAAAATAAATTATGGCCCCTCCGGGATTTGAACCCGGGACCTCCGGTACACCAAACCGGCGTGCATCCACTACACCAAGGGGCCGTTATCGCTTAACTGTAATTATTTCTGTACTTATATTTCTCGTCTCTTACTTGTAACCATGAGGTGGGCGAGTGATATCTACTGTCGTCCTATGTGTAAAATCATAAAAGCACAATATAAGTTTATTTATTATTAAATAAATAAACATTTCGTTATACTTTTATTTTTTTACCTCTCATCCTCTTCCTAGCAGCCTGAGGGAGGCGAATGAGAGCCAGCTACGCTTTTTTTAACGTGGTTTCCCCAACTTTACAGATTCGTAAAGCAGGCCTACTCCACGTTATCTATCGCTGTACTATTGACTAGTACAGTGGTAGATAATAATAAAGATACACTATGCAATGCTAAGCCAATGTGTAAAAGCAGTACATATTTTTTTATTTATTTTATTTTTTGAATCGGGTGAATATGTTGTTCATACATGATGCGTATTCACATTTGCTGTACCGTAATGAGTAATTTTCACACCCATACTGGTTCTTGACGAGTTTACAGGTATATCTACCGTGCCAGTGACCCGTCTCGAACTACCAGGACTACGTTTATGAGTATTTCTACCGCGACAGTGACATGGTCAAGGTTAGCACACACGCACACACTACGGTACCTAATTCTACGTTTATGGACATTTCTGCCACGTAGCATTCACACCAACACCATGATGAAAACATGTTCACAACCGATTATATTTTATATCGTTGCCGCAACCATTCTGCATAAAACAAAGCTTTGCGCAATGCACAGTGTAAGGGGGAGTGGTAACGGGTTGACGATGAGGAACAGGACATTGTATGATGGGTACAAAGGATCTAGGAACTACAGGTGCTTGAATATCGTTTAAGTAAATCACCTCCCTCACCATGGTGATACAACTGTCGTAAGAAATTTGCCTTCTCAAACCCTTTTGTATAGACAACAGGATAGTCTGAAAAAATGTCTGCAACGATGCGTACCATATTCTTGTACGGTACATTACCATCGTTCCATCGTATCCTGTGATAATGTGTTTCCAACCAGTCATTGATTTTTCGGAATTTCTGGTGCAGTCGTGCACTTTCGTATGGTGGAGCGAACAACACGATAACAAAACGTCCGGTTGTTATGTCAACTGTAACGAACTCTTTGATTACATATTCATTTTTGTCACCGCGAAACGCTTCAAACTCGGCAATAACCGTCCTATTCAAGTTCATTTTTCAGAGTGACACATGTCCGCATCGAGTACGTTAATTTTTTGAAATTCCCCCTCTACTTTTCCTTCCAACACCAGTGCATCGTAAAGACGATCAAATGTTAGCTGTTGGTCGTGACGACTGCTTTCCAATCGAAAAAACGAGAGAAAAAGAAGGATGGTGGTACATAACACCCCTTGGCTACTACTTGATTAATGTACGATTTGAAGTGATCTTGATCATAAAACAAGCGAATAAGATATTTCTTTAGTACTGTTAATAAATAACCAAAACGCATCCACTCGGGTTCTGTGAAAACAAATGTTTCGTTCTTACTACCGTTAATCCGAACAAACGTTTTCCCAACGTGATGACTGATCATCACACTCTTTTTATTTTCACGGTTTTCACCTTCTTCGTACAATAACATACTGGATAGTAACTGTTCACGAAAGATCAACAAGTAATTCCACTCAGAAAAATCAAGTAATATACGTTTCTTTTTCCCGTTTGTAAACAGAACACCCGGTTCATAGTTGAGTTCTTTAAACAGTCCGACGGTAACGAACTTAGAGTACGAGTTGATCGGATATGCAAGAGACAAGTAAACGTTATACTCACAATGGCTGCTGCTGCTACCGCTACCACAGTCACCTTCCATCGTTGAAATGGACTGAGCTTGTTGCAAGCTAGAGATCGCTAATACCTATCTTTATAAACTGGTAGATGGGAGAACAAGTTTTTCATGACAAACGATGAACAGTATTCGACAACGCTGTGTACTGTACTATCCTATCGTGAATAATCAAAGCGTAAGCGGTGGTTTATCCGGAAAATTGGTACTAGATTCAAATTCTAAACGCACATCAACGGCAGACGACTTGATTGGTTCTTCTTGTCTGGAACAATCGATGACAAACAACGGTGCTTTCGTTATAAATTCATTAGGTGACAAAAGAGGCGTTCTGTTGCGACGGTCATAGTATGACTTTTGGAAACGTGTATACATGTCGTAGAACAGTGCGTAACGTTTTTTTCGATATCCTGGTTCAGGTTATCGTACGGAAAGTATTTATCGTTCAGAAATAGCTTAACATTCGTTAAATTGCAGTGATCAAATTCCGACGCGTTTTTCGCTATATTGTTCTTTCTGTCCGTCTGAAATATCAGCATCACATACCGTGGTTTTTCCAACTGTGACGATGTCTTCAAGGTCCACGAATGTCGATTTGTCGTCGGTAGAACGGGATACTCGTGCAATTCCCAACTGCGGAACGGCATCACCAGTTCATGATCCTCCTCGATGTGCTCCAATAGCGGTATTCGGTACTTTTTTGACACGCGCACATAGGGCATCTTCCAGTGTACTTTGTTTATTACGAGATTACCGTTTGCAGTTGCACCTGATTCTTTTAGCACCATTGCGTTCTGATCGGTAGAGGTACGCAACAGAATCAATTCTTGCTTAACGTTCAGCATGATGCGTGTATAGTCTTCGTTGAAACCGAGTAGCATTTTCAACGGAAGACAAAACGTAAAATCACCGGTACTCTCGTGTACTGTCAACGACTCGTCGGTTGTCGTCACCCATCCTGCATTGATTAGATGCTTTCTTTCATGCTCATTGCTCGATAGTAACAATTTCACAGTGCTCGTAATTCCAACGTTTTTCGTACAATCCACTTCCACACTGCACACTTCGTAACGGATCTCCTCAAACAAGAAAGCCATTGCACCATTGCATTGTTGATTAATTTCACGTTCAACGCTGTGTCGGTAGCGTTAACTTTGGTCAATAGTAGTAGGGGTAAACTGACAGTTCTACCCCGGATGTGACGTCATATGGCGGGAAATTCAAAAATATTGCTGGTGGTGGTAAAAATCGGGTAGTCGGCTTTCGGTCATGTTGTAGGCGGCCAGGATGAAGTGGGGTTATGTGTGCGTTGATTGGTGTAGACGTCGGCGACGTTGCCGCTTCGTGCATGTGTTGTAGTGTACGGGTTTGTATATGTAAGGTGTTTTTCCGGTCGGCCATGTTGGAAAATCGTCGTGGTCGGCGTTGCCAACTTGTGCTGGTTAATCGACATAGTCGACTCGTGGTGTGTTATAGTGTACGGGTTTGTATATGAACGGCGCGGCGGCCGTGCGGATATGGTCGATGCGGTGTTTTGCATAGTTGGCAACAGCGTGTCTATGTGTTGTCCATGTTGATGACGTGTCGGTCGTTGATTGGTCGTAATTTGAAACGGCGTGGTTGTCGTGACGAACTGTATCGTAAGTCCGTGTAGTGATCCGGTTCGCCGTTCGCCGGCCGCCGTTGGGTTGATCTGCTGTCGGACGCCGTCCGCCGCCGACGGCGAACGGCGAATGGGTTTGTGAGGCTGCGTTGTGATCCGGTTGGTGCCGTTCGTCGTTCGCCGGCCGCCGTCGGCGGCCCGGCGAGCGTCGAACGGGTTACGCGGTGATCCCGTTCGTCGTCGAGGATTGGTCTGTGTGTCGGATATTCTGATTGATATGTAATTTTCTATAGGTAAGTAAATATATATAGACAGATTGTAAAAATACGTTCGCACCAACATGTTGGTCTAGGGCTTGCTATAGCCAGCCCTACATTTGTTGTTGTAAGAAACACACATGAATAATAGGGACAAGTGACAGTTGGCTTCCGCTGAGATTTATTGTGGAACGCACACACACACGCATCATGCATGGAAAAGGAAAGTTGAAAATAAACACTTAAGCAATTACAGATACACTCGTGTATTTATTTACATAGACACATCTTATTTACAAAATATTTACAAAAACAAATTAAAAAGTAAATACATTTTTAAATATATATATATATATACATACATAAAAAACTGTTGTGCATGTTCATCTGTAAGAAAAGAAAGAAAGAGTATTAGTGACGCACAGTTGAGTCGAGTAGGATGGTTTAGAATAACGTTTATGAGTACTGTAACATACCTCAAAAATGCATACGTCTGTAGAATTCGCGTTTCGGCTTCCCGAACGCGTAGAATCGACATTGTGGACATCTCGGTTCCGCCCCCTCCGACGCCATGGTTCGAAACCAGTTGACTATGCACCTAGAATGGAATGTGTGGGTGCACGGCAACCCGAGGAGCCTCTCCCCATCCGTGTATGGAGCTAGACACGCACCACATGTGGCGTGTGGTAGCATACCCTGGACGGGGCAGTCCTCTCCACGGGTCCAACACCACGTTGGTAATGACCTTCTAAATAATATCATCATCAACGCGGGGTTGTAGTTGTTGTGCACCCTTGGTGTCATAACGTCAATTATTTCAAACAACGGTAATCTTTGTTGTGGTTCCCGTTGTTGTGGCTGCGGCTGAGGCTGTGGCTGAGGCTGCGGCTGCGGCTGAGGCTCTGGGTGATGTTGTCTACAATGCAGCGGATGGTGTATGCAATTTGGGCGAGTGCTTATCCACTGCGGTTGATGCTGCGACAACGGTTGCGGCTCATGCTGCGGTGTCCGAGGTCGTATTAGATGATGCTACGGTTGTGGATGCGGTTGAATGTCACTGTGTGGCAGAATATAAATAAAAAGATAAAAACGTGTACAGTCATGGAAAAAAAATATATGTACGCATAAGAAGATGACTTAGACATCGCAGTTTGGGCGAGTGCTTATCCACTGCGGTTGATGATGCGACAACGGTTGCGGCTCGTGCTGCAGTAGAGGCTGCGGTGTCTGAGGTCGTATAGGACGATGCTGCGGTTGTGGGTGCGGTTGAATGTCACTGTGTGGCAGAATATAAATAAAAAGATAAAAACGTGTAGTCATGGAAAAAAAATATGTACGCATAAGAAGATGACTTACATACTGACGTCGATTATGGAAATCGTTGATGATGAGTTGTTAAATACTTCATCATCAAAAACATCTTCGTCACTGTCATCATCATCATCATCACCATCATCACAAAGATTGATGATCCTCTCATCAAATTCCACATCGTCCATATGCATAAAGACACCGCTGACAGTGTCACCACTGTATCCGCTAGATTCATCATTACTGGAAAAAAAAGTACAAATTTAATATCGAACGTAAACACAACAGTACAACGGAATGTTAATGAAAACGGTCGTACCGACTCGTGCCGGGTTCAGGAGATGCAGGAGTTCTGCTGGCAGCAGTAGTTGAAGCGGCAGCATCACTGAAAAAATAAGTATAAATTTAACACCCAATGCAAACGTAATAGTGCAATAGTTTGTTAATGAAAACGGACTTACCGACTCGTGTCGGGTTGAGGAGACGCTGGGCTCGTGCTGACAGCAGCGGGTGGACCATCAGCATCACTGAAAATAAAATATATATATAAATTTAACGTCTACTGTAATCGTAATAGTATAAAAGATTGACAATGAAAACTCACTTACCCACTCGTCCCGGGTTGAAGAGATGGAGGACTCGTGGTTGCCAGCAACGCACGTTGTATCCGTTGTGAACTACAAAAAAACAATAAGTCAGCCGAATGGAATATATTGTTTATGCTCATTAATACATAAAAAAAGGTGTACTTACTATCTTACACGCCGCTGCTCCTCTTGTAAATGGTGTTTGCATACTCGTCCTCGTCCGTTATTATGCATTCTGTAAAATGTAATGAATTATGTATATTAATTAGTAAAAGAACATAATAAAGTGTGTGTGTGTGTGTGTATTGCTGAAATTTAACAGAAAATACAGTAAGTACATAAATGCAAGATGTAAAACAAACTGAATATGATAATCGTAGCGACAAAAATCTTCTATATATATATGCATTTGCTCGGTGGGAGTCTGCTACAGACATGCTCCCCCCTATCATAACGTTCACAAGGTCAGACAACGTCTTGTTGTTTAAAATTAAACGCATATTCCCCCTCTGTCTCGGCGGGAATCGATTACATCACATACGCTCGCGTCCGGTTTCACAAGGTTAAACTGGCGTCATCTAGTCGCCTACCTCCCCACATTTGCACTGTGTGAATTGTATTAAATAATTTTTATACATGAAATACGAGTTTATTCTTACCATGAGTTACTGATCCGTATACCTCCGCCTCTTCACTTTATTGTTAGGACCAGCATCGTCGTCGGATATCGTGCGTTTACGCGTTCTGTAGTGTCCGTACGCGAGCGTAGTTACGCCGTCGTCCAGTACATACCTCTTATCGTCATAAGGTGACAGGGAAAGTTTCGTTATACGTTGCGTGTACAGCTTATGACGATCGCTTCGTATACACTCAGCAGAGGTGAAAACCGTACGACTACCTCGAAAAGACACTCGCTGTACAATCGATGACGTAACCTATTTTTTATTGCCGTCCTTGGCACACCTTTCGCCACCTTTTTGTCGGTGCGGTCGGACAATAGGAGCGAGTAACATTTCGCTCTGAGTCCGACAAATTCCCTGATGGGTTTCCCGTGGGTTTCATCCTTGAACTTCCCCACGACCTTTTTGTTGTCGTCGCTATGACAAGGATGATCCACGGGATAGTCCGACGTGTCGAAAAGGTGGAGATCCTCTTTCGATCATACGCTTTAGTCGTGGATTGGAAACCAGTTTCTGCAGCCGTTTTTCGTTAGAGACTAGTTGGAAGTCTATTCGTTTCCTCACGTTCTCCAGCGATTTACCATAGACGGCGTTGACCATCAGTTTGAAAAAATCCTTTTCAAAACTGTTTGTGGCTGCCGCTCTCTTTTGCGTGTTGAAATCGATAAACGGTTTCATCCACGCTCTCTGTTTAAAACTCAACACCCTATGGATCGCTTTCAATTCTAGTCCAAGACTCAGATACAACTTTAAATTTCGAAAATGGAGAACGTATTTTTGTTTGTCGTCCAAAGTCGTCAGCAACTTGCGAACGGACGACGAAGGCGTTTCCGATCCGCTAAACCCTTTTGTATAGTGCAGACGTGTGTGGAGTCGGTGAGCGTATGGTGAAAGCTTGTCGGGATTGACACAGGAACGGACGGGCGCCAGTGGATAATCGGAGTGGAGGTCGTGAAGTTCACGTGGATAGTGTAGGTCGACTTCGAGTACGTAGCCTGTGTCACTGTCATCGCTCAGAGTACGCACGTCCAGTGAGTCGATCTCGTTACGATCAAGCCATCTGAAGTCGGCGTAAGGGAGCGGTTGTGACATGGCTGCACCGTAAAGGTTGTTGCAGTCAGTGTACAGTATGAAAGAGGTCGGCTTTGAAGCATCGTACTGATCGATGATTTGCGGGTTGTTGGCCTTGCCATGGCGGTTGGGTACCATGCTAACGCCGCCGCGAACAGACGATTCGATAAAGAGACGCTGATCTATATCCGTCAACAGCTCCAGTTGCACACCGCTCATCTTCAACATCGCGTGCCAAGCGACGCCAGGAAGCGAGTAAAGATGAGCCGAGTCGATCTGGTAGTACCGCATGGCCATCTCACGGAACGCCTCGAAGACGTCGGCCAGCAACAGTACATCTGTTTTCAGATACAGATCGTGATATTCACCCAGCGTACGGATTCCGAAAGTCCGCCACACGTTCTGCGCGTGAGCGTAATCTTCGTCCGACACAGGTGATTCACTCAGCCTGTTGAAAAAGTGTTCACGTGCAGGCAGACGTGTTTCGTCGAACCTCCTGCTACCTGTCATATAATCGTAAGGGTACACGCCCTTACGTAAGAGTAGCTCGAAGTGTTCTTCGAAACATTGCTTCGTTAAAGCGAAATCTGCACCGCTCGCGCGCAAGTTTCCAACCAGCATGTCCAAGGACGTGTTCAAAAATTGAAGTGTGTCTACAAAACGCAGGGCACCCAACGAGACCGATACGAAGCGTTCACTAGTGGTAGCGATACAAGCGAGATTGTCGTATTTGCCCAACCCTTGTACCAAGTGATGCGCATCGTAACCTCGTAAGTTATGGAAAAAGACGGGTATATGTCGGGGAGTCTTGAAGTTGAGGTCACAGACGTTGTGCGCTGCGCCCAGGTATTGACCGGTCAGATGACAGTGGTTGCGCACCTTGTCGTCGTCAGTCAGAGGTTTTCCACAGAGATGGCATACGACGGCATTCGCGAAAGATAACACGTCATGCTCACTCATAGTCATAGGCACGATGGAATGTATGATTCTGAAGAGTTCACGCTCTTCGACGACCAGTCTATCGAGAAAGGTCTCTACCACGTTCTCACCGTGATAAACGACCTGAGGTTTGAAAATTTTACGCTCGTGGTCGATTATGAGGTAGGAGAAACCTGAAGGAAGGTGTAACGACTCCGTTGTGGTGGACGATGTGTGAGGAGGAGCGTCGCAGCGATGGCAAGGGACGATAAAAGATTCAAAGTCTGTGTATATCGCGAAAGGGACCTTATGACTGTAGGTGTAATTTTTGAAACACATCACTTTCTCCTCCTCCTTCACAGGTAAACGAATTCTCTGTTCACCGTACGGTGAACAGTGGGGGACGTGTTCGGTAAGGAGTCGTTCTTCGTAGAACCTGTGCAGACAGTAATCGCAATAGAAAGAACGCCCATCGTGTTTGGTTAGTGAAGACAATAAGCGACTCATATTTTTTACTAAACAGTAATGTTTTCGGTCGTTAGTGGTAAGAAGTAATAGATTAACGTGATGTCGTCTACCAATGGAAGGAGTTATTCTTAACGGGTAAATTTCATTGTCTTCGTATCCGAAAACATTTATAGAAATGTCAGAATTGTCTCGTTCGAATTTCACAATGTCGCATAGACGGGTGGGATAAGTTATACCGGAAGTGATGATACTGTGGAAATGTGATTTGTATTTCGATACACGATCGTTGTGCGAGTGTTGAGGAAACAGTGCAGCCAATACTGACCATACGAAACACATTTGATCGCCCGTATTGTTCACGTTGATGATGGATTTAGTACGAGACAATTCGGGGGGTGTACGGATGAAACTGGAGGCGGCCAGCGGTTGGTACCGTGAGAGAACGAGTTCTAAAGAGACGATGTGGTCCAACACCCAACCGCTACCCTCGCGCGTGAATTTATAAATTGATTCAATGATTTTTTCGTACGAAGCTTCTAAACGATCCGGCAATATGTCTCGGTTACCGATCAGCGTCGTATGACATCATCCATGAAAATAGGCTTCAGTCGTCACTTCTTCGTCCTCGTCTGTGTCAGCGTTTACTATGTACTTGACAAATCTCGCTTTAACCGTTATATGCCACTTTATACTAAGCAATCGTGTCAGTTCGTTCAGAATGTCCGTACGTAACGTATCGTGCATTTCATCGAAAAAGGTTATGACATCGTTGACACATCCTTCGTCCTCCGTAACAGCCGTGTAAACGTACGATATCAACGCGCCACGCAACGAATGTTTACGAGCAACAGCAAACGACTGCATTCTTGGTACAATTAACTACAACAACAACAAAAACTTGAAACGATAAAAGCAAAACAATTACTTGCTCGCTTGAGGAACAATGTAAGACTGATATGAAGTTAGAAAATAATCACCACTTTATATGCACCACGTGAAACTTAGTCTGCACGAGACTCGCAGGTTAACTACAAAGTGAACGTCAACAGCGATCCCCTCTCCGCTTACACTTCAGGCTGCGCACGCAGCTATCCGCTCCCACTACCATGGTTTATTTCATAACGCTCCTACAAACTATTGGTGATAGCAATCCCCCACTACCGACTGCGCGCGCAGCTCTCCCCCCACTGGTTTCGCGCGCAGCTATCCTCGCTGAGGTGGAATGTACCGAAGTAAACGAGCATTCTAGCTTCAGATATGGACGAATACGCACGTTCTTTTACAAAACGTCTGAAGAGCTATTACAACATCAAACGTCGTGGGCATATTAAAATTTACGTTCCTATATACCCGCATGAGAACGTGAAATTGTACGATCTGGCCAAAGCCGGGTTCTTTTACAAAGGCGACGGTGATGTTGTAAGATGTTGTGTATGCAAAATAAGAATTATGAATTGGGAGGTGGGCGACAATCCCACCCAAGTCCATAAGACATCAATGTCCACATGTAATTTCGTCCGCGAGTGGTTGTAGAAGTCGACGCAGACGCACACAAAAAACGGCTCTTTTCAGAGCCGGCATAAACTCACCTACAAACCCATTTGGGTAGTACTAGAAGTACTATGTGTTAGTACTACTACTACTAAACGACAGTAGCCAGTCCAAAGTCTGAGTGTTGGTGCCCATGATTAAAAAAAAAAATCCAAAAAACAGTATGCGTATACACTTTAAATATCGTGTAGATGTCGAAGCACGTATCACTTGCTTCACAGATCACCGACACGATGGACGTCTATTGATACAACGATGGGAAACATTTCGTGATAACAAAACCCTCGCAAAGCACGATACGATCCAACTTGTGTTCCATGTATTTTGTGAAGAAAAAACGATTTTGCGGCAACTACTGTACACGTTACAAGTTCGGTGTTGATAGATATCACGGACGTTGTTGCCATCACATTAAAAAACGTACCACTGATCTGCCACCTATCGTGCTGTTGATGATAGTCTCCGATCGTATACACTACAAATCACGTTGGCTTGAATTTATCGAAGAGTGCGAACGAAACAACGTACCGATAGAACTCGTGGTTTACGAAAAGAGTATGTTCAAGTGTACCGTACGTCACGGATGGAATTTTCTTTCACGTTTCCGCCCGATTCCCGAACTGTATCGTGCCGTTCAACGCGTGCACGGTTTACACGATTCGCACGGACGGATGAACTACGCAACGGTGTACACGGACATGCTCGCATATGGAAGTTCGATCCCTCACGCTTCGTGTTGCATTGTCATTACGGAGCGCACTATTCCGATACGTACACCTATTGAAATATACAGAAGCGCGACAGCGATAGCGCCAAAGTGCGCACTAGATCCTAGCTACAACGTAAGTTTTGACGTGCACTGCCCGCCGTCCTCGTTACCGACACTGGCGAGAGGGAAACAGTTCGCGATGGTGAACAACAAGGCGCAGGGATTGTTTTCGGTACCCTTTCTGAAGGAGGCGTTGCCTACACTCCGCGAGTATTGTGAATACTTCGGTCTGCAGTATTCGCACGAACAAGGGTACATGGTGAACCGACGTTTGTACAAACAGTGGCAGCGGTGCACCGGCGCTATGGCTGACGAATTTTGGTTGTTGAACTCGTACCTGATACACCTGCACTTGGAGTCACGAAGTCAGCGCCCGATCGCTGAACTCAAAGCTAAACACATGTGCGAGCGCCTACCCGAGAACGATAACGTCGTAGTCGCGGAAATGCACGAGTATCGCGACAACGTTATACGTAGCGTCGTATTCAAAGACATGAATTCCGTCAAGACCGTACGAGCGTTGGACACGAAACAACATACGCCCATGAGATATTACAGCGGAATGGGTCTCGTGAGTAATGGGTGTATGAATATCGGTTTAGCTCACGTTTTAACGTACTTGCGCAATCACAAGAAGAACGCGCTGTTCTTCCGTTCAGTCTGCCCGATACCGTACGTTCGATCATCTGCGGACCTTCCGCGTGCGGGAAGACTAACGTCATGTTCAACCTATTGTTCGATGTGAACGGGTTGAGATTCGCTAACCTGTACGTGTTTTCTAAATCATTGTTTCAACCCAAATATCAGATGCTGGAGACCCTGATGACACGACTTTCCAACGAAGGAATGGGTTATCACGCGTACAACGATAACGATGAGGTACCCCCTCCTGACGAGGTCGATCCCAATTCTATTATTGTGTTCGACGATGTGTCTTGTGAAAGACAACACAACATACGCAAGTATTTCGCTATGGGACGACACAGTGGAGTGGACGCGTTTTACCTGTGTCAGACGTACAGCCAAGTGCCGAAACAGTTGGTACGCGACAACGCCAAACTAATAGTGTTGTTCAAACAGGACGATCTCAACTTGAAGCACGTGTACAACGATCACGTCAACACGGACATGAAATACGACACGTTTAAGAACGTGTGCGCTGAAGCGTGGAAAGATCGTTACGGGTTTCTCGTCGTGGACAAGGATTCTTCTGTCGACATCGGTAGGTACAGAGCTGGTTTCGATCGTTTCATAGTAGTCACGTCTAACGATTAACAGCTGTTCACCAAAAAAATTGTCGAGCGTAGGGTAAATACAAGTGTCCCGCTGTCAGCGACGTTAGTCGACGTACCGACGTTTATCGAGATGGACGAAAAGAAGAAACGATTAGCCCACGATATCGACACGATCAGCGATGACATACGGAAGAAATACCGTGCGTTAAAACACGGTATCCGTGAAGAGGAAGCAACTTTATCCAAAAGTTACAAACCGATACTAGAACCGTTACAAACTATTTCGCAAGCGTTAGTTGAAAAAAACGTAAAACAACAAACGAAAAGTCGACGAAAAAGATGAAGCGTGAGGAGGAGGAGGAGGAGGCGGTGGAAGAGGAGGATCTGATGGGTGCGAGTAGTAAGATCGATATAGGAACACCGCTCCGTCACCGATCGACACCACGTTTCCTGAAAACACCCGTGATAGCCGAAACATCGGACGAGGACGACGACGACGAGGACGATCCTAGTCTCAACATCGAAAAAATGTTAGACACACCAGAAGGAAGGCATGAAGCGCGTAGATATTTTCTGACCAAATACGACAGCGAATCGTTAGCGAACAAGTACATGCGCATGATCGTGTCGGCCGAACGTGATCGTCTGATGGACTATACATACGGTGTAAGAAACGCAAATGGAAAATGGATGATCGGTGATTCACCGTTTGAAATCGAAACGGACGATACGATCCTCATCAACGGTAAACGATATAAAGGCACACCGGGTCTATACGAACTCGTGTTCATGAAGGACCCTAACGAAAACATTTACAACGAGACGGATATGAAGGCGTACAAAGATATACTGCGCGCCACCAACGCGCACAAGCATTATTATTTAGCGAACGCTCAGGTAAAGGCGAACAGAGGTGTAAAGTATAAACGGATAATATCAAAGCTGTTCCCACCGAAACGTACAGGACACGGGTATAATACCGACCGAACGTATATGGTAGCGTCGAGAAAAAAAAGACAAAATCGATTACGTGCACTGGGACGATCCGAATGAACTGGTGGACAGATTGCGAGTGTTGATAGCATCACAGCGCGCTGGAAACGGTGGGCACATGAACTAAATCGTTTCAATAGTAGAAGAACTACGTGAAGCCGACATCATCGTATAAATTAGACGGGTATACGACGACTACCGTCATTAGCAACAGCATCGAGACACGATTCTTACATGTATACCACGCTAGTGTTTATTATCGCGTCCACGAGAGTCGTCGCATCGTCCTTCGAGAGTAATAACGCGAACGATATAGACTTCGCTATCGATTACTTGACGCGTTACGGATATGTGCCCGACGATAGTTTACAAGACACAGGCAACGCCACCATCGACGGCGGCGTTATTTCGTCCTACCTGCGGACGTTTCAAGAGAATTACAATTTAACCGTAAACGGAGAATTGAACAACGAAACGATGAATCTGATGCAGGCGCGGAGATGTGGTAACAAAGATTTTGCGTCGTACACCTTACGAACGCCTTGGACTAAGAGACGACTGTCGTGGCGGTTCGTTCACGGTACCGCTGACGCTATAAAAGCGACACGACAAGCGTTCGCTATATGGCGGAAACATTCAAATTTGGAATTCGAATATCGACCCAACGACATAAACGTGGACATAGCAATCGCTATGAGTTATTTTAAACACAGGTGTCTGACCTCCAAGTGTACGATCTGCGGGTACGATTTGGACGGACGGGGAGGTATACTCGCACACGCTTACTACCCGCCCGATCTACCTTACAACACTTCCGAAATACATATGGACTGCTACGAATCGTGGAATTATACGAACGCAACCGAAATACCGGACGATCAGACCAGTTTTCTACAGGTGCTAACGCACGAAATCGGACACGCGTTAGGACTGGCTCATTCCCTCGAGAGGGATTCGATCATGTACCCTTTCTACGTACTGCGCTCGGATGGTCCGTTCGACCTGAGAGACGACGATATAAGAGGCATTCAGCACTTGTACGGGAAGCCGTCGATCGCTATGGCGACGACGACGACGAGGTCGATGACGAACGACACCGTCCGGACGACGACGGATTTATGTCGACTAAAGAATGTTAATCAATTTTTAATAATCAACAGACACGTATATATAGTGCACGATAACTTTTTGTGGACAATGGACCTCGAGTCGAAGCGTCCGGGTGGTGGTGGGAGTCCGCTTCTGTTTACGGATTGGTTGACGTTCTTACCGTTGACGTTCACCAAAGTTTCGGCGATGTACCAGAGACCGCGCACCGAAGAAGTGGTGCTCTTCGTAGACGGATACGTGTACATGTTCGATATACACAGTCTACAGCCGGTGAACGGGTATCCACAAGCGATCACGACTCTCGGTATTCGCACGCTGACAAAAATAAACGCTGCGATACACACCTACACAGGACGTACATTTCTGCTGTATAACGATATGTATTACGGTGAGATAGACGAGTGCTCGTTCATGATCAAGAAACACGGATACGTTAAAGATCGCTTTGTCGGCTTACCTGAAGCCGTTGATAGCGCGTTTCGATACACCGACGGAAATATTTATTTCTTCAAAGACGCACGTGTATACGTGTACGATGAATTTCTAAACACGATCGTGAAAGGAAAACATACCGACGGACTCTCCGTCGTCGGAATAAAATGTATAGACAGTACGATCGTATCAAAACTAATCGATTTATTACGTGAATACGTATAAATTCTGCGTACGACGGTCGACGCGCATCATTAACGAGATGAGCGTTGACAAGTTCGGCAGCCACCAGAGCGCCGTCAGAGTCCAAAGGGAGACGCGACGCAATCTGCGGGAGGATATCGGTATCGCGATGACCGAGGACGGACACTTCGACGTAGCGGGGAAAAAAATACACAACTTGGGCGAGCCGCATGATGGTAACGATGCCGTTCCACTGCGGTTCGTGCAAGACCACTGTCTGGTCGTCGATCCGTCAACGCAAGGTTCCTCGAGAATAGACATGAAAAGGTAGTACGCTCATCAACGTCGGCGCTCCCATCGATATCACGGATGCTGTCAACAAGCAGTATGTAGACTACACGTGTTTGCGTTTCACGACGGTACCGAACAAGAAGAACGGCACCGTCATCGATGCGCGGGACCATCGCATACAGTCTCTGAGAGACCCGATTCGTGCGAGAGACGCCGCGACCAAAGTATACGTGGACGCAAAGATCATACCGAAGGATACAACTCTAACCTAATGGTCGGCAACGTGCGGATAACGCAGTTAGCGTCGCCTGTCAACAACAAAGACGCTGTAAACTTCGAATTTTTGAACCAGCATACAATCACAACGGTAAACGACTCTTATTTAAACGCGCAAGGAAAGACTATTCTGAACGTCGGTGACGGTGGCACACGGCCCACAGACGCTGTGAACGTGCGTCAATTGGAGGACACGAAGCGGTACGCGAAGAGCGAAACGTACAAACTCGCAAAAGTGTTCCAACACCGTTGGGAGAAAGTGGCATCGTATATCTATAAATTGCATACGCACGCAGCGCGTACTTCACTCGGCGTCGAAGAGGCAGAGTTACTACTCACGAGTAAGGCGGAGACGAGCAAATTGATTAGCGATCTTGACAAGTCCTTCGACAAAAAGGACGAGCACGATTGGAGATCTCTTTATCGACAGCAGGCGAAACAGTAGACATGTACGAACTTCGTAGTCGTGTTGATAAAAAAAGGGGCGTGGTCTCATAGGAAAAATAGTTAAAAGCGCGGTACCATTCGTCACAAAGTCAGTACCTACACTGATCAATCGAGCGGTGGACGTATTACCTGTGGAAGTACATCTGCCCGGCTACAGATTCTGCGGACCCGGAACGAAACTAGAGGAGAGATTGGCTCGTGGTGATCGAGGAATCAACGAGTTGGACGAAGCCTGTCGCGAACAAGATATCGCCTACTCCAAGTATAAGGACAACGAACGAAGACGCGTAGCGGATCGCGTGCTAGCCGGCAAGGCGTGGGAACGAGTGAAAGCTTTGAATTCAGGCATCAGCGAAAGAGCGTACGCGGCGGCCGTAGCGGCAGCGATGAAAGCGAAATCGGCGTTGGTAGCGAACTATGCTGTGGCGGTGTGCGTAAAAGGCGTCGTCGCACCGGTCGACGCAAGTCGGTTCGGCGCACGATAATCAAGAGAAGAAGGAGGACGACAGGGACGGGACGACGAAGACGGACCGGTGGTGGCGGTAAAAGGGCTTCGGGACTATACCTTCGTCCGTACCGAAAAAACTAATCGAAATACCCGTGCGCCCGTTGTCCGATGGAGATCTGTACGAGTACGCGAAACGATTGCGCGTACCTCATTTCAGAGGCGTGTACATGCGCGACGCACTTCCTCGCTCACCGTGGGAGAACGAAAGCGCGATCGTGAATCTGGACGACGCTACCGGACCGGGCACGCACTGGGTATGCTACAAGAACCGTGGTGACGGAGTCACGTACTTTGATGGATTCGGCAATCTACGCCCTAGCGTCGAGCTAATACGATACTTTGGATCGTACGTGAACGACGTTCGTTACAATTACGCGCGTAAACAACCGCCGGACACGGTCATCTGCGGACAATTATGTTTGGATTTTTTGACATCAAACGATCAGTAAACGACAAGATGTATTCGCTTACGGTCACCGTCACGGGTACGGATCCAAGCGCACTGGTTTGTGACTTTTTTCCACCGCTCGCACTGACGGACGGTGAATGGTATGCAGGACTGCTGGACTTTACCACGTACAACTCTATACCGAACGTGGAAAGCGGAAGAAACAACGTCTTTCCTGTACTAAAGGGTCCACATAAAACGCTAGAACTCATCAAAATACCGACCGGTGCGTACGAAATCAGTGATATCGAAACGTACCTGAAGAAAGAGCTATCAGACCCGAAATTTACTCTACGCCCTAACAACAACACGTTAAAATGTGAACTTTATTGCTCATACGAGATCGATTTCGAGCGTACAGAACACGGAATCGGTACCATGTTGGGTTTTCCAAGAACCGCAAGTTAGAAGCGTATATATTACACACGTCGGACACACCAGTAAACATTAACAAAGTGAACGTTTTGGAGATAAGGTGTAACGTCGTACAAGGTTCGTACAAGGCGGGACGAAACGACCATATACTGCACTCGTTCTACCCGACTGTCGAGCCTGGATTCAAGATAGTCGAAACGCCTGCCAACGTCATTTATCTTCCGCTTGACGTACTACACTTGTGTAACGTTACAGTGTCCGTACACGATCAGGACGGTGACATTGTGAATTTTCGTGACGAAGTTATCACCGCGCGTATATATTTGAAACGCGCGTAGTAATCATGGGATTTTATTTCAACGATACCGCTCTACCTACAGCATCGGTGACGAAGAGCGGTGGTACGCACAAGATAAAAGTGGACAACACTTTTTGACAGAGTATCAGTAGACGTACGTCGTTGACGCGATTAACAATGGCTAACCGACGCTACCTGATTTCACAAGGATTCAAACTCAAGAAAAACAAGTAATATGGCGGACAGTGGTATCGTCTTATCGGTCGAACGACGACCGTTTTTTGAAGACAACATCACACATTACGAATACCATCCTCACGCACCATACGCGTCGACGTCGCGATACGGAAATAACGATGAGATACGTATACCTATCCTGCAACAGGAGGTCTTCACTTTACCGATGGAAAGTTTCCTGTACGTTGAAGGCAAGTTGAGCAAGAAGACCGACAGCACCGATACTGTGAACGTGAAAATGGTCAACAACGCGATCGCGTTTCTCTTCGAAGAAATCCGATACGAACTGGCCGGTGTGGAAGTGGATCGTACCAAGAGCGTTGGCATCGCATCCACTATTAAAACCATGCTATCCGTTGGTATGCATGACGTGGTTTCGATGAAAAACGCCGGTTGGGTTGCCCCCACGGCTAACGACCTAACACCTTCCGGTAAAAACGGTGAATTCAACTTTTGCATACCATTGAGGATGCTGATGGGATTCGCTGAGGATTTCACGCACGTCATATTAAACATGAAGCAGGAACTGATACTGTTGCGCACTTCCACTGACGTTAACGCACTGTTCTCGTCCACGGATACGTCAGCTAATGCCGATATAGAACTGACCAAAATCTCTTGGATGATTCCGTTCGTGTACGTGAACAACGAAGTACGGATACGGCTGTTGGACATCGTACGCAAGGATTTACCGCTATTCTTACCGTTTCGCAGTTGGGAACTGCACGAGTACCCGGCTTTACCTTCAACTGACAGACAGACTTGGACGGTAAAAACAACGACACAACTGGAGAAACCGCGGTACGTGATACTCACGTTCCAGACCGCTAGAAAGAACGATCTGAAGAAACACGCGGACGAATTCGATCACTGCAAGGTGACCAACGCAAGACTCTTTCTGTACGACAAATACTACCCGTACGATAACCTGAACCTGGATATCGATAATGGACGTTACGCTCTGCTGTACGACATGTATACAAGATTTCAAAAATCGTACTATCATAGAACTCAACCCAACGTACTTCTAGCACCGAGCGAGTTCATAACGAAAGCACCGCTATTCGTCTTCGATTGTAGCAGACAGGACGAGTCGCTCAAGTCGTCACCGGTCGACGTCAGATTAGAATTCGAGTCATCGACCAATTTCCCCCCTCAGACCGCGGCCTACTGCTTGATACTGCACGATTCGCTCAACGTCTACACTCCGCTGTCCAACACGGTGCGCAGACACAATTAAACTCACTCTGTATATTATTGTTTTTTTTGCTGTAAATATTATGTTGCTTTTTACAATATTATGTGTGTGTATTTCATGTATGTGTTTTTTATATTAAAAGATGTAATCAATTTTCATGTATTTTATTTTCTTAATACCTGTAACCTCCCTCTTTCCGAACGGTGGGAGAGGGAAACGTCTCCCCTCCTATTCATCGCTCAGTGTTTCATCAGCGCGAGTCGTGAGAGGACGTGCACGATGCTTTCGTACGATCACAAGGATGACGATAACGATCGCAACTAAAACCGCTATTTCAGACAGTGCGGTGAAGCGATGACGATCAAGTCCGTATCTCCGGACGACAAAGAAGTGCAGATCGCACTGATTAAAAAAATCATATCCCCTTATCCGCGTTACAGAAACACTGAAGACCGTTTAAAGAGTTTTAAAGATTGGCCGATATCGTTGACGATAACGCCTAAAGAACTAGCCGAAGCGGGTTTCTTTTACAACGGATGCAACGATAGAGTGATATGTTTTTGCTGTGGAGGCGGTTTAAACAAATGGGAGCGAGGAGAAAACGCTTGGACGGAACACGCACGTCATTTCCCCGTGTGCTCTTATGTAATGTTAGTGAAAGATAAAAATTTCATCCTAAAGGCATTGGGTATCATTACCGAACCGGAAGCAGCAGCAGGAGCAGCAGCAACAGCAGTGGCAGCAGAGAACGGACAAAGCACCGACTCGATCAAAGAGAATAAAAAAAGAACCGGAAGCAGCAGCAGCAGCAGCAGTGGCAGCAGAGAACGGACAAAGCACCGACTCGATCAAATAGAATAAAAAAAAAGAAGAAGGGGGTCCGGATCGGGATACGATGTGCAAAGTTTGTTACGCACACATCGTTGAAGTCGTACTTATTCGCTGTCGCCATTTTGTCATATGTGTGAATTGCGCCATCACTCTAAATCAGTGTCCCTTATGTAGAGCCACATACACCGCTTACATGAGAGCGTATTTCTAGTTTGTTTTCATGCACTGAGAACGTCTAAACAACGTGCAGTCAGAAAACAAACAGCAAATTCATACTCGCGCTTACCGACTGTTAATACAAGAGCAAGAACGTTTCGTCTAATGCATGAAATAAACCAGTAAAAATTGTTTGACAAACAATGCTGCTGCTGTGACGGAAGTGTTTATAAATAAACGATATCTCACTACTTCCTCAGTGTTTCGGAAGGGCGTGTCGAGAACGAACGCATGGAGCTGTTGACTTCGTACGAGTACAGACGATGCAGTGACTTAACGAACGCAGTACTGTACCCTGTAGATCTTTTTGTATACAAAGCTTTGACGCAAGAATTTGTTGCACTGATTCGTGACGTGGAGACAAGGTACAAAGTAAACGTTCCGAAAAAATTCTTTACGGACGTTTCACAACATACATCGTGTCTGTTTCGCGAGACGGACGGATCGGCAGCGTTCCTAGTAGCACCGAACACATTGTTTGTAACGAAAAAACATGGTAGTCGACGAGCTAGCAGTCATACTTGACTTTCACTGTTTCGTGGACGATAACGGAAACGAACTCGTCAAGGAACTGGCCGTTATGGATGTCACCGCATTTACCAGCAGACATTGGATATTTGCACCACCAGTGGACACGAACGTTTCGAATCACAAACACATGAGGACGAACCGATGGTTAACGGAGCATTTTCACGGACTAGAGTGGAGGGACGGGGAGACATCGTACGAACATCTTGTGCCGATATTAGTAAAATACACGTTTCCTTTTAACTATGTGTTCGTAAAAGGATTACAGAAAAAAAGATTTCTGGAAAAGCGTATCGTGCATTACAATATTATAAATTTAGAAGATTTCGGTTGTCCTAAACTCGAACAATTACGTCCGATGCACGGAACAGCATGTTTCGCGCACCGTTTATTTCCAGAAATATGTACAAATAATAGAGTCCACGCTTTACGCGAGTGGGTTGTATCGGATTTTAGACTCATCAGTAGGTTTCTTGTAAATTATTAACATTTTTGTTTTTATTTAGCATCATTTCGCTTGCATAAAAATTACTACCTTCACGCCAGAATTCGATTACATCACCCTGTCTAGACGCATAAAAAACTAGTGCCGCCGTCTGGTCGTCTTTCCCCTTCCGCGCTCGACAGGAATCAATGACATCACTCTGTCTAGACGTATAAAAAAATAGTGGCGTCTTTCGCTTGCATAAAAATTACTGCCTTCACGTCAGAATTCGATTACATAACCCTGTCTAGACGCATAAAAAATTAGTGCCGTCGTCTGGTCGCCTTCCCCTTCCGCGCTCGACGGGAATCAATGACATCACTGTCTAGACGTATAAAAAATAGCGGCGTCGACTGGTCGCCTTCCGCGCTCAGCAGGAGTCGATTACAACACGTTGTCTAGACAGATAAAAAAATAATTGCCGACTGGTTGCCTCCTCCCACCCACCGAACATGACGTGTGAAAGCGGCTTTCATCCTGTTTCACAGGGTTAATAATAACAGTTTACTGCTCGTTGTCTGGTTCCCCCTCCCTCGCGCTGTCTGGTTTCCCCCTCCTCAACAGCCTCCCTACTTATAACGACGCAAACGAGCGTTATTTAATTCAGACCTTGACAGAGACGCAAGCGAATAGTGATTCTTCATTAGAAATGGCTTCATTCGTTGCTAAGTTCGCGGACATTAGTGCTATACAATATAGGAAAATTAAAGAACTAGTAATGGGTGTAAAATATCCCATAGTGCAACTTCAAAACGTAGACAGTAAATACGGAAATGCTGTACTCGCCACTATCCAGGACTATACGGACGATAAATTGAAATATCGTGTTTATCTTCCAAGGAGATACGCAGGCGTTTGGGAAGACGATGAGTTAAAACATTTAGCACCGAACTCACTATATCTCGTTTACCGTGGAGAAAAAAAACAGGGCCTACGTGGTGGACATTTTAATGTAATACTGGATGGACATCTTATGAAGTAACAAGTATATTTGTATTTCATAATGTACACATTATTAAATTTGTAATATATATAGCGCTTACATATAATTCATTTGTTTTAATTACAATTCAGTGTGTGTGTGTGTGTGTGTGTGTGTGTGTGTGTGTGTGTGTGTGTGTGTGCATAATATGTATTTTAACTTGAATGCAATCATAAACTTGTAATATAGTGTGATTACATATATTTCTTAATTGTATAAAATTGACAATGTACAGGTGTTTACATATTATGTATTTTAACTTGTAATTAATATGCATACATGTATTTCTTAATTGTACACAATTGAAAATGTACACGTGTTTACATATTATGTATTTTAACTTGTAAGTAGTGTGCATACACGTATTTCTTTTATTTTAATTATATGCAATTGTCAATTCAATTCATTGTGTGTGTGTGTGTGTGTGTGTGTGTGTGTGTGTGTGTGTGTGTGTGTGTTTAAATATTTTAACTTGTAATATATTGTGCTTATATGTATTTAATTTGATAGTATTTTAACTTGTAAGTAGTGTGCATACACGTATTTCTTTTTTTTTAATTATATGCAATTGTCAATTCAATTCATTGTGTGTGTGTGTGTGTGTTTAAATATTTTAACTTGTAATATATTGTGCTTATATGTATTTAATTTGATAAAATTAAACGATATTATCTTAACATTTCATTGTATTTAATTTCAAAAAATCCTTTGAACTAACAGTACATTTAATCATATTTTAAATAACAGTACAACACTCAATCTACAAGCTTGAACGGTCGTTGCGCACCGACCGTTATTACATACATTCAATTAAAAAAAAATCAAAATTTATATTAAAATAATTGCATAATGGTAATATATTACAGAAACTAAAGAATAATTTTAAAGCAACTTACCCTGTACGAGATATTCTGTCTTTCACCGATGATGTCAAAGCAGAATCCAACGATGATATGTACTTCAACAGATCAAATCTTTCGGCTTTTTATACATCGCTGAACAGCCCGCTTAAGGAAATAAAGATACGCAGTCATGAACAATAAAAAAGTTAACGACTCAGGAAGGCAGATGTATAGAGACCTGTTTGACTAACCACACCCGAGAACAAGGTCGACCACTACCGAATATCAGCTAACGCCCAGACGTCCTTACTACCACAATATATAATTAAATACTTTTTTGTACAAAATAATTGTCAACTCCGAACAGACACTTATTACATACCCCGTCACAATAATACAAATGATAATAATTTTTTTTTATTTTTAAATTTAAGTTTTCAATTGTGTTTATTTACAATTATCCTTTTTCCGTTCATGATGAGTGAATTCTTTTTTTGTACGAAATAATTTTCACCACTGAACATACACTTATTACATACCCAACACATTAATATAAGTGATAATTTTTTAAAATAATTTTTCATGCATAGTATGCATTCTACAATTTATACAAGTAAAGTCATCATTCGTATCTTTACAACGGTGCCGAACACTTTGTTTTTTATTTCTTTTATGAATTTGCTAACTGCTATAATTTTTTATTGTTAAAAAACATTGTTAAAAATTGTTAAAAAGGTCGTTGTTTAAGACCTGAAGATGTCAGTAATGACGAAAAGCTTAGTCGAACAATAAAAAATTATAGCAGTTAGCAAATTCATAAAAGAAATAGTAAGGATGGCTGCTAATTTAAACAATACTTTGTTTTTTACTTACCACAGACACACAGACCAATCCTCGACGACGAACCGCATCACGGCGAACGGCACCAACCGGATCACACAGCAGCACCACAGCGGATAACGCAGCCTCACAAACCCGTTCGCCGTCGGCGGCGGACGGCGTCCGACAGCAGAACAACCCAACGGCGGCCGGCGGCCGGCGAACGGCGAACCGGATCACTACACGGACTTACGATACAGTTCGCCACGACAACCACGCCGTTTCAAATTACGACCAATCAACGACCGACACGTCATCAACATGGACAACACATAGACACGCTGTTGCCAACTATGCAATACACCGCATCGACCATATCCGCACGGCCGCCGCGCCGTTCATATACAAACCCGTACACTATAACACACCAAGAGTCGACTACGTCGATTAACCAGCACAAGTTGGCAACGCCGACCACGTAGATTTTCCAACATGGCCGACCGGAAAAACACCTTACATATACAAACCCGTACACTATAACACATGCACGAAGCGGCAACGTCGCCGACGTCTACACCAATCAACGCACACATAACCCCACTTTATCCTGGCCGCCCACAACATGACCGAAAGCCGACTACCCGATTTTTACCCCCACCACCAATATTTTTGAATTTCTCGCCATATGACGTCACATCCGGGGTAGAACTGTCAGTTTACCCGGCCGCCGCCGGACGGCGAACAGCGAACGGCGGACGGCGAACCGCGAACGGTGAACTGCGAACCGCGAACGGTGAACTGCGAACCGACAGGCCACGTCTCCGCCAATCAACGCACGGATACCCCTCGCCGCAGCACCACAACATAGCCGACGCCGACAACATGACCGACGACCCATACCATCGACACTATGTCGTCATAGCCAATGACGACACGATGACATCAGAGATAGCTGACATAGGCCAGTGACGTCATGATGTCGTCAGAGCTAGCTGTATTAGAATCCCCCCCGGATGTGGGGGGGTACTGGAACATGATGACGTCATTGTGTTTCAGTACCCCCCTACACCACTACTAATGTTCCTTCGATGTACAGAAAACTCTCCGCCGGTAAAGTGAAAACATCCTGTTGTTGGATGGGTATACGTATTTCATCGTTGTTACCGTATCGGGTGGAAGCATACGGTGCGTGCGTACGATATTCGAACTCAACGATTCTGTTATCGAAAGCCGCTCCTCGTTTGATAGCTAGAATTTCACCCCACATTATTTTAATCGTATAATTTGAATCCAAGTGAAAGTAAGAAACGCTTGTTCCTTGATGTCAATCGCTTCAACGTTGAACACCGACTACCATGTTTCTTTCGTACACACTCCCTTTTTACAGGTGTCATTTCTCCGAAATACAATCCCATATTTTCAGATGCAGTCGTATCGTGATAACTTCACCGCGAAAATCGACTAAATCACCGTCCTGATCAACGAGAGACAAAATTATGTTGTCAATGCGTTGTACGTTTACCGGTAAGTATATAACGTTTGTCGGTGTTTCAACTATTTTGAAACCTGGTGCCACGGTCGGATAAAACGAATGGAATGTGTGCTGGTCTTGGCCGTCCTTGTACGCACCCCGTACGTGAACGGTGTTGACTTTGATTATGTCGACGGGTACGTTCGACTCGTGTGTTTTATACGCTTCCAGCTACTGATTCTCCTTGAATCCTAACATACTTGCAATGGTATTCGGTGTATGCGAAACGTCGATGACATGCTTACAGTAAATTTCACACTTTAATGTGTTGTTGTTTGGACGTAAACTGATTGTTCTCTCGCCTAACTGTTTCTGCAGATACGTTTCGATATCACTGATTTCGTAGGTGCCGGTAGGCAACTTGATGACGGACCACTGATCCTTGGAAATTTTTACTGGAAATGCATTATTTTTTTCCTTCAGTAACGTTTGGTATTGAATTATACGATGTAAAATCCAATAGACCAACGTACCATTCACCGTATAACTCGAGAGGTGGGTAAAAGTTACACACGAGATTCGCAGCGTCGGTACCCGTCACGGTGACCGTTAGCGACGACATGCTGAAGTTTACTGATCAGAAGACGATAAAAAGTCTAAACATAAATGACCGCAGATGACCGTGTTAGGAGGTTGCTTCCGTTCATAGTTGTAACGAACGTCGGCTGTATCACCAAAATATTGCACCAGCTCGAGGGGTGGACGTAAATTACCGAACCCGTCAAAATAGTGTACTCGATTTCCACGCTTCTTGTAACATACTCAGTGGGTTCCCGGTCCGCTCTCGTCGTCCAAATTTACGATGACGCTTTCGTTCTTCCACGGCGTTGTATCCAGTAATGCGTTGCGCATGTAAACACCTCTAAAATACGGTATGTATAGCTTTTTTGCGTATACACGTAATTCATCTTCGGACAACGGGCGGAGCGGTATGTGAATTAGTTTTTTCGGTACGGACGTAGATACAATCCGGACGCAGTTCTCCTTTTCTTCCTGGTGGTTCGGACAGTTCTCTTCTTCTTCCTCATCCCGCCACTACCACCACGACCACGACTACTCACATTCTTTTTATTTTTACGACGTCGACCGCTTCCTATTGCTGATTTTGCTTTCATAGTCGCTGCAACTGCTGTCGCATAAGCTCGTTCGCTAATATCCGAATCCAACGCCTTTACCCGTCCCCACGCTTTTTCCGCGAGTTTACGATCTGCAATACGTCTACTTTCGTTGTCTTTGTATTGAGCGTAAGCGATGTCGTGTTCGCGACAGGCTTCGTCTAATTGGTTGATTCCGCGATCCCCACGCGCTAATCTTTCTTCAAGTTTCGTGCCCGGTCCACAGAATCTGTAACCCGGCAGATGTAGTTCGACAGGTAGTGCGTCCACCGCTCGATTGATAACTGACGAAACAACGGACGGTACAACGTTTTTAAGCACGTTTCCGACGCCCCACCCTTTTTTCCTCTTAATATTGTTGTTCATCGTAAACCGATCTCCAGTCTTTCTCTTCTGTGTTTTTATCGTATTCATCTATTAACCTTTTTATTTCCTTCGTGTCGAGTGTCCACTCGTCTTCTGAACTACGTGGCTTAGACAATTTCAATAAGTAGTTGTCCAGTTGGTACTGAAATGTTTTAACGACTTTATACATCTCGCTCTTTACGTATCGTCTCACGACATTTAATTGTTGTAAGTTAACAGCATCGCTCTCCGCAAAACCATCCGCTACGTCTGTTATTCTCTTTTCCGCTGCTTTGAAAACACTGTCTTCGCCCAAGCTAACGGTGTTCTGCAACATGTATTTTACGTTAAACGCGTCATCTGCAAAAATCGGTGAAGTCACTCCCGACAACCAGCTCTGTCCAAACAAATAGCTATTCGATACTTTTTTAATGACGTTCGAGTCTACGTAGTTTTTGTTGACCGCATCGGTCGCTTGTTCCGGACTTCGAACGTTGATTACCCATCGATCTCGTGCATCGATGACTTCACCTCTCTCTTGACTCGAGTGTTGTATACAGTTGTCATCAACGTAATATTTGTTGACTACGTCTTTAACGTCTACAGGAGTATGAACATTTTTCAATCTACACCCTTTAACGTCCACGCTTTTACGTTCATCATCGAGTAGCAGACAATGTGTTTGCATATAAGTCAGGGATACAGCATCCTTTGCTGCATCCGGTTCGTTCAGATTGCGGATCTTTTTGTTTTCAACATCTATATGTCCATCATTCGTAATCTTAAATCCTACAGTATCGCGTAATTGTCTTTTTGTTTCTCGTCGCACGTTCACGGCGCTTTGATGTCTCCCGAACTTGTCCGCAACCATTGTACGACTGCACGCTACAAATGATGTGCTAACCGTTTTAAGTAACGACACTGTGGTGACCATCGCGTGTGTAACACAATCGGATCGTCACCCTCTTTCCAACGAAAGATTTCTATACCGCAAAATGAACATCGAACCCTGTCAATTTCATTTGTGTAATGAAAGCCTGCGGCAACCATAGCGGTCGGACTGATGAAATGCACAGGCCATGATGTAAAGGTTTTCAGTCTCTCGTTTTCGACTTCAAAGTCAGGTGTCAAATCTAATCCGCACATGTCGACAGTGTTGACAACAATGAGTTGTTACACCGACGTTCATAAAATTTATACGATAATGTTGGCTTCACGTAATTCCTCTACTACTGAGATGATTTCGTTGTCGTGTCCGGTGTGACCGGCGCGTTTTGAACTTACCACCAGTCTTAACCGTTCAACCAGTTCGTTGGGATCGTTCCAGTGTACTTAATCGATACCACGTCCGCTGCGTGGTGGGAAAAATCGAGCGATTATCTCTCTGTACTTTAAACCTTTGTTTGTATTTACTTTAGCACCGGGTAAATAATAACGTTTATAAGCGTTAGTGTCCGACAGTATAGACTTGTACGCTGCTAAATCGTTTTGATCGTAGACTCTCTTGTCGGGTTCTTTCATAAACATAAGTTCGTAGAGGCCCGGTGTGCCTCTGTATTGTTTTCCAGCTATGTAGAAGCTATCGTCTTGATTGATCTCCAACACCGAATTGCCTACCATCCATTTGTCTTCAACGTTACGAACACCGTACGTATGATCCATCTTCTTATCTCGATCATCAGACAACGCGAGCAGTAAGTATTTCCTCGCGAGCGGACCTTCGACAGACTGTTCAACGTATTCTTGTGCTTCGTGTCGACCTTCGGGTGTTGCTAAAAACTCTTCAAGAGTTACGTTTGGTGTTTCGACATCAGGCGTTTGTGCCAACACTTCCGTTCTGAGGAAAAGAGGTTGTGATGGTGTTTTCGTCTCAACAGCTGCCTTCGTATCTTCATCTTCAACTTTTATTTTATTTTTGTTATTTTATCACTGGAGTCATTCAACTTTTCCGAAATCTGGGTTAACGGTTCCAAAAGAGGTTTGCACTTTCTCGTTAATGCTTCATCGCTCTCTCTGATGTCATGTTTCAACGCGCGATACTTTTGTCTTATGTTATCGCTAATTGCATCGATTTCAAGTGTCAATTGCTTGTCATCCATCTTGACACTGATGACTTTCTTGCACAAACTATTCTACTTATGTATAAAACGATCGAAACCCACTCTGTATCTACCTGCGTTTATCGGTGAGTCCTTGTTGATGACTATGAATCCGTACGATCCTTCCACGCTTCGGCGCACATCGCTTTGAACTCTTCGTATTTCATGTCTGTGTTAACGTGATCGTTGTAAACGTGGCGTAAATTGAGATCATCTTGTCCGAACAAAACCAAGAAATTGGCATTCTCACGCACCAGTTGCTTTGGCACCAGACTGTACGTCTGACAAAGGTTTTGTCACGCCGCTATGCCGTCCCATAGCGAAATATTTTCGTATGTTATTCTGCCGTTCACATACCACATCGTCGAACAATATGATTTAATTAGGTAAAATTTCGTGCGGAGGCGGTACTTCATCGTTTTCACTGTATGTGAAGTACATCATTCCTTCCTCAGCGAGAGTATTAAAAACGTCTTCCAACATACGGTATTTTGGTTGAAATAACGATTTGGAGAACACGTACAGGTTCTGAAATCGCAGTCCGTTTGGATCGAATAACATGTTAAAGACAACGTTTGACTTCCCGCTACACGATCCTCCGCACACGATGCATCGAACTGTGTTTGGAAACAGTGGACTGTGTTTATTATATGCAACTTCACCGTTGTACTTACCAGAGTCTACGTTCTTAACATTTAACTTTAGCGATTGTTGTTCAATCTTCATCTTAACTCGTTTACGTTCGGTTAAATACTGTGGTAATGTTATTATATCAGATCTTTTTTATGTATCCACGAATCGTGTTTACCGTCAAAGCCGAGCCAGCGCACTCGCACGCGATCACCTTTACGTTGTAATATTTTCTCAACGAGATACACATCACCAACGCTGGTTTTACTCAAGTCTTGTTCATAAAATCCACCTTCCACAACGTCACCCGTGTGATCTTTCAACAAGTACGTAACCGGTACGGTTGGCTGAACTCTGTGCACTGTATATATCTCGTTCGTCCAGTTTGGCGTATAACCCTCAGCGAATGTGATTTTGTATTTACTGATACGCACTCGATCGCCTATTTTAAACTCATGTTTCTTGCTCACTTTCCGCGGTACGGTATTTTTTCTTATTCATTCCAACACAATTCGCTCGTTGCTCTCGTCGATTTGTCGCGGTTTCATCTCTATAGTTCTATGCACTCTGTCGTTGTATTCCATCACCAGTTTAGGCAAAAGCGACAACCACCGATAATGGCCTTGCTCGCTGAACGCGCGGTACATGTTCGTTTTCAACGTACGATTAAATCGCTCTACGATGGACGCTTTCTTCTCGCTATACGTTGAATAGTGTTTGACGTTGAATCTCTTTAGTAAAGCTTGTACGGTAGTGTTAAAGTACTCTTTCCCCTTATCCGTTTGTAGGTATTTCATTTTATTTTTTACAATTATTGGTTCGAGAGCCTGTGCTACTTCAACACCCGATTTAGTTTTTAAGGGAATCGCATATGCATACTTGCTAAATGCGTTTATTACCGTCATTAGATATTTGTACCCCTTGTTCAACTTGGCATGCGGTATCATTTCCACCAAATCCGCTTGGTAGAGATCGTGTAACCCCTTCACCTCCACCGCACGTCTGGGAAAGTTCCTTCTCACCGGTCTGTGCAATTCTTTTGCAATAGTTTTGCGTACGTTTTCCATATCGCCACCCGAAACGCGAATCGCAAAATTTTGGTACGAGATATACCGTTAGGTTTTCACTGAACCTCACCGTCTTCATCGCCGCTAATGACAGTGTGTTCCTCCTGCAAGCGAGTCTTATATCAACGTATATCGAACGCATAATTTATAACGGATTTTCTCGCTTGCTGAATTATCTCGCGTCTGGGTTGACAGAGTTTATAATGACCGTACGCCAGTGTTGTTTCACCGTCATCCAAGACATATCGTTTGTCATCTTACGGTGACAGCGATAATTTTGTAAGATTTCTTGTGTATATGTTATGTTTTTCGCTTTGGATAATCTGGGCCGTAGTATAAGTTTGAGAAGTGGTCTTTACACATTGTTTATAAAGTTGATGTTTCAACTGTGTAGCTATCGCGGAACGTGGCACACCTTTCGCTACCTTTTTCTCTTTATCGTTTGCCGTAACGAATGAATAACATTTTGCGCCCAACCCGACAAATTCAAGTATCGGTATTCCATTTGTTTCGTCTTTAAAAGTACCCAACCTTTTCTTGTTTGTTTCACTATAGTACGGATGTGCCTTAGGGTACTCCGACGTGTCAAAGAGTTCGAGATGATCCCCCATGTCTTTGTACACATCGTCGGTGCGAATGTTGTACAACAGAGAGTCAGTGTTCGTCATACATAGACGTGCACGTGACCCGTACGTATTCATCGTGAATCCGTAATGGAACCGATATATAATCAGCTTACTAATATCCAATACACTGAACCCAACGTACAAATGTCGGTTCAGTGTAATGGATGTTTTTTTCATCGTGAGACCTACCAGGTCCTCGTTATAGATGAAAAAATGTTGTAGCCTGGGGTTAGCGGTTAGTTTGTGAAGTTTCTTCTCGTTTGGAACTAACTTGAAATCGATTCGCTTCCGTACGTTTTCCAACGATTTTCCGTACGGTGCGTTATTCATTAACTTAAAAAAGTCTTTTTCAAAGGTGTTTCTGGCTTCCTTTCGTCGCTCCGTATTAAAATCGATGAAAGGTTTCAACCATACGCACTGTGTGAATGCTAACACACTGTGAATCGCTTTCAACTCTATTCCTAGTTCGAGGTAGAGTTTCAATGTTCTGTAATGAACAATGTATTTTGTCTTGTCCTCGAGGGACGTTATCAGTTTCTCTACCTTACCGTTACTACACACAAAGTCTTTTAACAGCTTCATGCGATAGCAGTACGGTGAAAGCATACTGTCCGTAATAGTACACTTTTCGGGTGCTAAAGGGTAGTCACTGTGTAACTCGTGTAGGTAATGTGGATACCCCAGATCGACTTCCAGTATATAACCGGTGTCATCATCGTCACGTAACGCGTGCACGTTCAACGTATCGATCTCTGTACGTTCCAACCATCGAAAACCGGACAGTGGTAAAGGCTGTGTCATAGCCGTTCCGTACAGGTTGGTACAATCGAGGTAGAGTAAATAGTTATGCGGCTTGCTTGCGTCATAATCGGGAATGTACGGGTTGTTGGCCTTGGCGTACCGATTAGAAATTGCTGCTAAGCCGCCACGGATACCTCTTTCGATGTACAGGTGTACGTCTATATCGCGGAGTAACTCTAACCTAACTCCTGTCATTTTCAGCATCGCGTTCCACGCTAAACCGGCGGTGGTAAAAACATTACACGGATCGAGTTCGTAGTACTGCAGGCTCATGTTTCGAAAGTTTTCAAATACATCTGCAAGCAGTAGTACATCCGTTTTTAAATAAAGGTCATGATAATCACCGAACGTTTGCATGTCGAAAGCCGACCAAACCGCTCGAGCGTGCGCGTAATCTTCTTCGTTTATATCCGACTCTGTCAACCCGTTGTAAAAATGTTCGCGGTTCGGTAACTGCCTCTCGTCAAATTTTGAATCGTCCGTAACGTATTCGTAAGGGTACACGCCTTTACGCAACAGTAAATTAACATTACGCGTGTAAAATTGATTAAGGATTTTAAATTTATCCGCGGATAAGTTGGAGACGAGTTTTTCAAGTGACGCGTTCATGAACCGCAGAGAATCGAGAAACCGTAGCTGACCGAGTGTAACGGAGATGTAACGTTCGCTTGTAGTAGCGATACACGTTATTTCATCTTCCTTGTACTTTCCGAAACCTTGCATCAAATGATGCGAGTCATAGCCACTTAAATTATGGAAAAAAACCGGAACGTGTGTTGGTATTTTGTAATTTATATTACACGCATTGTGAGCAGCGCCTAAATAGTTACCCGTTATGTGGCAATGGTTTCGAACCGTGTCGTCCGTTAACGGCTTCTTGCACAGATGACAGTGCGTGGCGTTTCGGAATGACCGTTCATCGGCCGCTGCCATTTGGATCGGTTTATTAAACTTTCTATCGAGTCGTTGAACGTCGGCTAAAAGCACACGAAGGAACGTGTCCACCACGTCTTTACCGCGGTATATTACAGGTTCCTTGACGGCGTTTCCCATCCAGTCAACTATCACATAGCAGAAACTGGCTGGTATATGATGTGCCACGTTTTTACCAGTGGTCGGAACAATAAACGATTCGAAGTCAGCGTATACCGTATAAGGTACGCGGTGACAAAGTGAAAAGTTTTTAAAATACATCCACTTTTCGTCCTCGTCAGGAAGTTTTACTTTCTGTACTCCGTGCTGAGAACAGTTGCGTTCATGTTGTTCAACTCGTTTTCGCGCCGCGTTAGTATCTTTATTGTCCGAAAATCTGTGTAGACTGTAGCTGCAGTACACCGATGCACGACAATTTTTTGTCAACGACGAAAGCATACGCGAAAGGTTCCGTATGAGGCAGTAGTGAGTAGTGTTCGCGTCGGACAGTAGCAGTAGGTTTACGTGGTACTTTCTACCGCGATGTTCAGTGATACGTAAAGGATATACCTCGTCTTCGTAGCCAAAAACGTTAACAGATATGTTTTCGTTTAATTTTTCAAAACGTTTTATCTTATTGACTGCAACGGGATAAGGTATGTCCTTCATGTTTATTTCTTCTTCGTACGGTAGGTAGTGGCTAACGCGATGCGGGTTACACGCAATCGGGTGTATACAGGCGAGCACAGACCACAAGAAACACTTTTCATCTTCTAAATTTTTCACATTAATAATTCCTTTCTTACTGTGTGACAATTTCGATGGTGTAGGTAGAAAGCTCGACCCCACAAGAGGATTGTATTTTGTAATATTTAATTCCACCGACTCGACACCGTTTTCGACCCACCCGCTTCCGTCACGCGTGAATTTGTCAACGGATTCCATTATTTTCTCGCTAGCTATCGAATACTGTTCATCGATATCGTCATACTGTGACTTAAGTTCTGTACGTGATCTAAATACCGCATTACAATAAATATTTTCGGTGTTTATTAATTTTTTAAAAGATACACGAACTGCTAAATACCACTTTATATAATTATTTAATGCTACGGCTTCGCTACAAATCTTATCAACAACCGTGTGTTTGTAATCTAATAATACTGTTTGTGTGTTTAGTGTATTGTCAAGTATCATAAATTTTATAGTAATTACAATACCATTGATAGCACGGTGTTCGCTGCTGCTGCTGCTGGCCATTGTGAAAGGACTGAGGCCGGCTTCGCGTCGTCGGTTCCCTATATAGACAGTTCGGTGACCGGCAACGCTGTCGCCGCGCTCCGCTCGCGAGGAGCAGCTGCGCGGGGTGGGGTGCGGGGTTGTCGTGACCGATGCGGTGTGTGCTGGAGGTGAGGGGTGCGGGCTAGGATGTCATCGTCCGGTCGTGACCGTTGACGCGCGTTGCGGAGGGCTGGGTGGGGTGGGGAGTGCGGTGTAGGAAGCCGACGTCCGTGACCCATGCGGTGCGGGGTGCGGGGTAAAGGTGTGGGATGGTGGTGCGGGGTAGGGAGCTAGGTTGCAGCCGGTGTCCATGACCGAGAGGTAGGCGAGGTGCGGGGTACAGGATGCCGGCGACCTTGACCGAAGCGCGCTCGTTCAGTCGCCTCCCGCGGAATGTAGGGTGCGGGGTACGGGGGGGCTGGGTTGTACGACCGGTCCTGACCGAAAGCAGGAAACGTCGAACACCAAGCAGATGTGCGAGGTGGTGGCCTGAGGCGACGCGGGGTGAAGCAAAGTTGTAGCCATGACCGTTGCGGTGCGGAGTGGTGGTGTGGGGTAGGATGTCATCGTCCGGTCGTGACCGAAAGCAGATGGTGGCCCGAGATGACGCGGGGTGGGGTGCGGGGTAGGTTGTCGCCGACGGACTAGATTGCGGTAGGTGGGGTGCGGGGTGGGGTAAACCCGGTCGTTGCGGAGCGACAGACAAAGTAATTGAACAAAATATGTAGGCGAGATGCGGGGTGGTGGTGAGTCTCTGGGTGCGGGGTAGGAAGCTAGGTTGCAGCCGACGTCCGTGTCGTCGTCCGGTCGTGACCGAAAGCAGATGGTGGCCCGTGACGACGCGGGGTGGGGTAGGAAGCAAAATTGTAGCCGTTACCGTTGCGGTGGAGGTGCGGGGTGCGGGGTAGGGTGTCGTCGTCCGGTCGTGACCGAAGGAGATGACGCTTTGGAAGGAAGGAACGTGGTCGGGGGAAACAGAATAAATACGACAGTGTTTCCCTGTGCAGTCATCAGTACTCGCCATGGAAGGAATCTTTGCGAACGCGAAGACAGTTGAAAATTTTTTACCAAAAAGAGACTTGTCAAGTCTTTCTTTAGGAGTAAAGTATCATATAATTCACATGAAATTTGTGAAAACGAAATTCGGGGAGTCAGTTGTGGTAGATTTGGAAGATACCGGAGCCTGTCCTCAGCCGGAGGATAAACTGTTCTGTGTATACCTACCTAAAAGATGGTGTGACGTATTTACAGAGGAGCAATTGAAAGCTGTGAAGCCTTGTGTGCTATCACTATGCGTAACCTCACACACTCCGCTGGCGAACGAGAAAGTGAGCGTGCAGTTGGATATTGATTATGTGAGTATGATATTTCAGTACCACTAATAATTACTTATACAGAACTGGTTATGTATTAATTTTTTTTCTTTTTTTTCCAGACCAAATAAACGAGAACAGGATTGATTTATTATAATAATAATAGTAATAACAACATTAATAGTAAAATGTTTTTAAATGTTGAAGTAGACTTCACTATTTTTTTTGTCGTTTTTTAATGTTAACTGTTCATTTTCAGAGAAAGAACAAGGTGTTGTTTGGATCTAATATTGTAGAAAAACTTTTAAACAGAGAAATAAATGGTAATAATAGATTATATTGTCAATGCGACATGATTAAATTCGATTATAATTTTAGAAATAATCGTAAGACACTGAGTAGATGGATATCAATACGAAACGAAAAGAATATTTACAAAATGAAAGTATTTATTCGTAATGAGTTTTTCAAACTCTTCAAAACATCAATTAGTTATTGTAACAACCATAATATTGAATATCTTCAAATAAAAGATTTGCTAATTGCTAAAACAAAGCTGGTTAATCAGATGTACTATATGATGTATAATTTTACTGGTACAGCGTATACCTCGCTGGTAAAAAAATATGAGTGGTCAAGGCATGACTCTAGCGGATGTCCGCTTCGTAACCGTTGTCGCGTCTGTTGTTATCTAAGATATCAAAATGACTTTTTAATTCAGAATACATGTTTTTTTTAATACCACACTAACTATCATTTGATTTGTCTACATTCTTTTGTATTTGATCAAGTATTATTAATTGTAGGAAATTATATTCTGTTTTTAATTATTAAAAAACGTATGTGGTTTATAACATAAAAAGTTGAGATAAACAATCATTAAAGTGTTAATTAAATTTTTTTTAAGATTTCTCTCATAGTTACAGAAACCTTGTTTCGATGTTGTGTTTGTGCGAATGCGAGGGAGATGTATGTCGTTCACCACCATATGGTAACCACTGTAACATTCTGAGTGCTTGTGAGTGGAGAGAATTTACACTCTGAAGAACAATTATTTTAAAAAATTATTTTGACGACAAAAATTTAATTGGTTAAGGCATAATTCCACTGGATGTGCGCTTTATAAGCGTTGTTACCTCTGTTATTATCTAAAATACTAAAAAGAGTTGAATTCAAGGTTTTGGTGTACCATTTTACACATGTAGTTAACACCATAGTAATTATCATTTGATGTGTGTCTACATTTAGTATGTTATTATTAACATATTACACATCAACATCGTAATATTGTATGTTATTAATTATTATTATTATTATTATTATTATTGTTAGACATATAAGGCTTTTTTGGTTGTAGTAAATGTAATTATTATTTTGTTAATTATGTATGTGTGTGTGTGTATGTGTGTATATATATATACAGAGAGAGAGAGAATATATATAGAAAGAGAGAGAGAGAGAGAGAGAGAGAGAGAGAGAGAGAGAGAGAGAGAGAGAGAGAGAGAGAGAGAACCTTTAAGACTGCAAAAGAGAGAGAAAGCGACAGAAAAAAGATTATTTTGTATAATTATGTAAATATATATATATATATATAGAGAGAGAGAGATCAAGTGTTTATTTTGTTTAGTTATGTATATAGAGACCGCGCGTATGTTTTGCTCAATTATAATTGTCTTGTGAATATAGAACGTGTGTATGTAGAGAGAGAAAGAAAAATTATAGCTTATGATTTGATTGTAAAAGCTTTCGATATTATTAAAACTTATATATAAACCGTAACCTTTGTTATTTTATTATTATACGCTTTATACAAAACAGTAATTCCAATCATAGTTGAATAAGGTATACGCCAGCGAAGATAACAAGATTTTATAGTTGAGATGCAGCTAACTTATTGATAAAGAGAGACACAGCTGGACGGTATGCGCCAGCATGCGAAGAAAACCGGTTTATAGAGTTCAGATGCGTCTATCTCTAAAGAGAGAGAGAGAGAGCGTATAATCTGTTTGTACCAACACACAGCGATTCAACCAGACCTGTTTGACTACTTTCTTACAATTTTGCAGGCACACAGAGTAAAATATATTTATACAATTACACAATTTTAGTAATGCATAATTGGAATATGTATTTTTCTAACAATATTCAAATGGATGCATCTGTTTTATAATAACACAATATACTCATATATAATAATACAATATATGGTTTTGCGAACCGCAGATCCAGGTTCAAATCCCGAGGAGCCATAATTTATTTTGTGGAAACCACCACCTGTCGGAACCCAACTGTATAGCCTCCTGTTTCGTCATAACCAGTGTTTTATACATGCGTCATGTGGGCGTAGCCACAAAATTCGGGTACCCCCATCCGTTGTTTTAATCATTTAGGGTACCAAAATTCTGACATTAAAAATTTCGGGAACCCCCCATACGCTACAGAGAGAGATCGATTATTTTGTTACATCAAAATAAACCAGACCGGTCGGGGAAGTGTTTTAACATTCGGACACCAGCTGCCAGGGCCTCTGTGTGATGTCATGAACTGGAACCCGGTTAGGGCGTACCCACCTTTCGGGTACCCCCATCCGTTGATTTAAACATTTCGGGTAACGGTACCCGATGCCCCCCAAATTTCGCCTAACGGTACTCGATGACATCGCCTCTGTGCGTCCAGGCCCTCGGCAACCACCGAATTCCGGGTACCCCCATCCGCTACACATTGTTTTCGGCTACCAAATTTTGGACATGCAGAAACAACGGCCTCCGTGACGTCTTGAAACAGGTTTTAGCCATGCGGACGCCAGCGACTAGGGCCTCTGTGTGACGTCATGAACTGGAACACGGAAGTGTTTCAGTCACACACACACACACACACACACACACAACAGTGACGTCACATGGACAGCTCGGACACCAGCTGCCAGGGCCTCTATGACGTCATGAACTGGAACCCGGTAGTGTTTTCAACTGGGGGTTCCCCAACCCATTGTTTTCACACCGCGGAAGCCAGCTACCAGTGCCTCTCTGTGACGTCATCGCCATTGTTTCTAACATACACTTTCCCTCTACTGGCAATCATCTCGGCTATAGGCGTGTCTTCACGTACGCGAGCTGGTTTCACGCCTGACTACCAACGCACCCTGAGGAAGTCTCTCTTCTCGCTCGCGAGAGGAATTACTTCCGGAAACGTTGGCAGAGGACCCGTGATCCAGCCGATAAGGCAGCATACAATCGGCTCACCGGACGACTGCGTGGCAGTCTGAAGGCGTTCCGACGTAGCTGTTGGGAACTCGCTGTGGCCCGAACGGGGGATGTGGATCCGCAAAGTCACCCGTATAGAATACCTACCGCATTGACGGGACGGAGGCGACGACCTCCACTCCCCGCCATTTTTGGACCGTTCGGACGACTACTGGGTCGCCCGGAGGAGAAGGCCGAGTACTTGGGCTTGTGTTTCGAGCGACAGTTCGCTCCCAACCCGCCCATGGACTGGGACTTCGACGAACAAGTCGAGATGGCTGTGGAAGACTTTCTGTCTCTTCCGATCACGGCGGAGCCCGAACCCATCTCTTTGGAAGAGGTCTCAGATCGGCTCGCTGAACTTCAGCCAAGAAAAGCTCCAGGCCCGGACGGTGTTACGAACACCGCTCTACGACTTCTTCCCGAGCCTGGAGTTCAATTCTTGACTGATTTGTTCAACGCGTGTCTCAGACTGGCCTACTTTCCCAAGAAATGGCGAGAGGCGACGGTTATCGTGATCCCGAAGCAGGGAAAGGATACCACCCGCTCTGAAAAGCTCCGGCCCATCAGCCTACTCTCCGCTACGTCCAAGGTTTTTGAGCGCCTCGTGCAGCGTCGTGTACGAGAACATCTAACCAACTTTGACGTGCTGGTCCCCGAACAGTTCGGTTTTCGTGTGGGGCATTCGACCACTCATCAACTGATGAGAATGGTGGAATGCGTCACGGACGCCGGGTGTCGGAGAGAACGGACCGTTGGCTGTTTCTTAGATGTTGAAAAAGCCTTCGACAGCGTATGGCATGATGGCCTATTATTCAAGCTTAGGGAAGTCCAGCTCCCGGACTGCTACCTCCATCTGGTTGCTAGCTTTCTGACGGAGAGGACCTTCTGCGTGAGAGTTGGAGATTCAGTCTCTTCCGAGAGACGAATCACAGCCGGCGTCCCTCAAGGTAGTGTTCTAGGCCCCCTTCTGTTCTCGATCTACGTCAACGACGTGCCGAGACAGCCTGGAGTCCAGATGGCCCTCTTTGCTGACGACACGGCCGTATTTACGGCCGATCGTCACGTGGAAAGGGCCGTCCTACGACTGCAGCGCCAGCTCGACACGCTCGTGGACTGGACTGAGAATTGGAGAGTGCAACTCAACGCTACCAAGAATGTAGCCGTCGAGTTCTCTAAGCGACGGAAGAACCCTGTTACGCAGCTACGTATCGGCAGAACGTACTTGCGCTGGTCCAAAGAGGTCAAGTACCTCGGATTACACCTTGACCGTCGGCTCACCTGGCGTACCCACGCACAGACAGTTCTTAAGCGAGCATCCACTCGCCTGTGCGCACTGTTTCCACTCCTGATCAGCTCAGCCATGAACAGGAAATTGGGCAGGATGATCGTCGGCGCGTATCTGCTGCCGGTCATTACCTACGCCTGTCCGGTCTGGGGTTACCTCGCCGCAATGCATAAAAAGAAGTTGCAGAGCGTCCTCAACAGGGGGCTTCGGCTAGCGGCCAAAGTCCCCCGTCGCTTTTCATTTCACCTTCTAAGGAGAGGACTTGGCGTCCGCTCCTTAGACGACACTTTCAGGCGGCTTGCACGCAAATTTTATGCACGTGCGGCGAGGTTCCCACGCAATCCTCTAGTGACTGGGCTGGGAAGGTACCGTATACGTCCAGGTGATTCGTGGAAACGCCCTCGGTGTATACTGCGCTAGTGTAGGCTAGCACAACAGCCGAGAATTGGCCTGCTATAGAGCACACGCCCTACTTCGGCAGGGCCACGAGGCAGGAACTCCAGAAGGTAGCTCGGAACTTAGTTACCGAGCGGTTCGTCTCTGCGACGCACAACCGCAAAGCCCAGATCGAAAAAAAAATTTTGGCGCACTCCGAGAATAAGACATTCGACTGCTTGCTTTCGAAGAGTTAACATCATCAACAGTGAACAACGCAGAAGAGGACCGCCTCGACCTCAAGAACGTGCAATGAAGAGGCTTTCTACTCAAGCCACCGCGGCAGTTAAGAAGAAGCCGCCGGACCAGAACTCACCTCCTCGCCAGCGACAACATCAAGCTGCAGCGATGGATGTCGACCAGCCGCGTTGCCTGCAAGACGAGGACACAGCACGCACAACTGGGACCTGCCGCACAGTGCCGGTAAGTCATGTAGATAGCGCTGTCCAGCGGAATCCGGGGAGTCCGAGAGTAGTACTCACGAATAGAGATGCGGGTTGCGCCGCCACTGTGACGGTGTCACAGTTCGGCCCCCGGATACCCGCTGGACAAAGAGCTGAGTTAGTCAGCATTGGACCAGCTGTTAGTGCCCCTGAAGCACTGTGCGGCAGCGACGAGCCCCCCGGCCGGCCACTTGGGCCAGTCGGGAACCCTACGACTCGCGCGGGAAGCCCTGCTCAACCCGCGCAAGTTCGTGATAATAATCTGTCCTTGTTAGGGCCGACCAAGCCCCGTAAAGGCCGGACCTTCCGGCTGCACGGCCGCCAGTAGGCCAAGCAGCCCTCAACCTCTGCCGGAGTCTGACTCCCCAGACATGGAGACCTCGGCTTCCACCGACTGGGTGGTAGTAGGGCACGGTGGCAAGCCGAGGAAGTCACCCTCCCTGGCTTCCCTGAGTTCGGCTACGGACTCGGCGGCATTCCAAGCCTCCGCTGAGGTTGCGCCTAGCCGCACCTCCGAAGGAAGGATCACGCCGGTGTTCGTCACGAACGTAAGGGACATTATCGGCTTTAGTCGCCGACTCCGCAAGGTCGTTGCGCTGGCAGATAACGCTTCGGTCAAACTCCTAGCGAGTGAGACTGTGCGCGTTGCCTGCCGCAGCGCTTCTGAACACTTGGGAGTAATTCAGTGGCTGGAACGGGAATCGTTCCAGTGCCACACATACTCCCTGAACAGAATCAAGCCTGTAGCCCTCGTCCTTCGGGGCCTGGACATACAGGCGGATCCGCAGGTCGTCCTGGACGAACTGTGCGACGCGGGCTATAAGGTTGTGGGAGCCTCTCGGCTGTACACTACTTATGGCTCGCGTCGACCCCTTCCCCTCATCAGACTCCTGGTGGAGAAGGGCGAATCCTTACAGGCCCTTTTAGACTTGAAACGGCTTTTCGGGCTCTGCGTGAGCGTAGAGCCATGCCGTCAGACCGGGCGAATCTCCCAGTGCCACAGGTGTCAGAGGTTCGGCCACAGCAGCTTCGGTTGTCGGAACGCGCCGACCTGCGTCCGCTGTGGAAATGACCACCTGACGCAGGCCTGCGCTGTTCCTGACAACCACAGATATTGTATCAACTGTGGCGGCGCCCATGCTGCTAATAACAGGCGCTGCCCAGTTTACAAAGAGCAGCTGGACAAACTTACTAAATCTGTCCAGCCCAAGCCTCGACAAGTAGTTAGCCCAACAGTCAAAACGGCCAAAGCCTCTGACCCTGTGGTACGGAAACCAGCCCCTAGGTCTGCTCCGGTTCCGAAACATTCCAGTGCAGTGAGCCCGAGCAAAGCTCAACAGGCCAAACCCAAAGCCGCGCCCCCGGAACCGGAACGCGAGGTACCCCCCTACGCTCTAGTCCCGCTGCCGGATGATAAGGAGGAAATTGATCCTCCACTGCCGCCGCCACCCAAGTCTAGATTCCCCAGATCAGGCAAAAACACCAAGAACACCTTGGCCAAGCAACACGGGCCAGGCAAAGTTACCTGCCACTGGACCCAAGCCTGTCCACCACAAGTCAGAGCGACCACCCGCTCCAGAACCTGCCCCCAAGGCTTCCATCACCTCGCCCCGCCGCAGCTATGCAGCTGCCGCCAAGTGTTCTCCCCAGGCCTCATCTACCGATGATCTCGCCGTCGTGTCCGACTTTCTGGCAAGCTACTTGCAGAAAGTAGCCCAAACTTTCCTTAAAATCAAGGAACGCTTGGCAACAACCTCGCCCCAAGACAAATTCCTCCTCTTGGTGGAAGCCTGCCGTATTATTGGTCTGTTATGAACGGACAACCACGGCAATCCCTCAACCGAGACCTCGAGCTCGTGGCGTGGAACGCCAACGGCCTCGCTTCCCGGCATTCCGAGCTCTTAGAGTTCGTTGCCCGACACACGCCCGATGTGCTTCTTCTTGGTGAGACGCATCTGACCCCGCATCGTCGTTTCCGACTACCCAACTACGTGTGCTACCGGGATGACCGGTCGGGTCGCGCAGGAGGGGGTACAGCCATCGCGGTGAAGGCGAGTCTTCGCCATCACCGCGTTGTCCTGCCTCAGCGGCGGAACCTTGAGTGCACCGCGGTTGAGCTCCATGGTGCTCTCGGCGGTCTACTCGTAGTTTCCGCTTACAAGCCTCCACAAACGGAGCTCCTGTCGAACGATCTGGAGGCCGTCTTTGGCGCACACAGGAGGGCAGTCCTGGCGGGCGACCTGAACTGTAAGCACCCTGATTGGGGGAGCCGCTTGGTGAACCCAAACGGGGCCCGCTTACGCAGGTATGCTGATGCGGCTCGGGTCACAGTCATGGGTCCTACCGGGCCTACGTACTACCCCTCGAGGGCTAACTCCCGCCCTGACGTACTGGACATTGCCGCGGTCAGGGGCGTTTATTGTACGGTCCACGTCTCCGTCATTTCGGAACTGTCCTCGGACCATTGCCCTATCAGTGTGCATATAGCTACCCAGCACGCCACCGTCCGCGACGAGCGGCGGGTAATCGAGTGGGACCGCTTTGGCCCGGCGTTCAGTCGCCGCCTACCTGAGCATATCCCGCTCGACACTACCCAGCATGTCGACGAGGCAGTTGCCTTATTCGACACAGCCGTAGTCTCGGCGGTAGACGTGTCCTCCCGGATGAAGCCGGGGCTCACGCCCGACTATCAGCGTATCCCCGAAGAGGTGTCTCAGCTCGCTTGCGAGAGGAATCGCCTCCGGAGACGCTGGCAGAGGACTCGTGACCCGGCTGACAAGGCTGCGTTCAACAGAGCGTCCGGCAAGTTGCGTCGCGACATGCTGGCGTCCCGTAGACGCAACTGGGAGCTAGCTGTTACACAGATGGATGGCCCTGCCGAGGACCGTAATGTCTGGCGGATTCCCAGTGCCCTAACGGGAAAGCGTAAACGCGCGCCTCTCCCCGCACTGGTCGGACCCGGCGGTCAACCCCTTGGCCGCCCCCTCGAAAAGGCAGAGTTCTTGGCTGACAGTTTAGAGCGACAGTTCGCTCCCAACCCATCCAAGAACCCGGTTTTCACTGAGCAAATCTGCCGCGAGGTAGAGCGCTTTCTATCGGCCGGTATCACAGTCCAACCGGAGCCCATCTCCCCGGAGGAGGTCTCTGAGAGGATTGTTCAGCTCAAGCCCCGGAAGGCGCCTGGCCCAGACGGAGTCTTGAATTCCGCCCTCCATCGCCTTCCGGAGCGAGGAACCCAGTTCCTCTCTGACCTGTTAAATTCATGCCTCAGGCTGGCCTACTTTCCGGTGAAATGGAAAACGGCTACAGTAATAGTGATACCCAAGCCGGGAAAGAATTCTTCTCGCGTGGAAAACCTCAGACCCATCAGCCTCTTGTCCGCAACGTCCAAGGTTTTCGAGAGACTGATCCAGCGTAGGATCCGCGACCATCTACAAAGACTAGACGTGCTGATCCCCGAACAGTTTGGCTTTCGTGAGCTGCACTCCTTGACTCATAAGCTGATGAGACTCGTGGAATGCATTACCGAGGCTGGCTGCCAGGGCAAACAGACGACTGCGATCTTCCTAGACGTAGAGAAAGCCTTTGACCGGGTGTGGCACGAGGGTGTCCTTTACAAACTCATGGAAATCCTTCTTCCAGATTGCTACGTTCACTTGATCGGCAGCTTTCTGCGAGACCGTAGCTTCCGAGTGAGAATAGACCACGCTCTCTCTTCGGAGAGGCGTATTACCGCTGGCGTCCCTCAGGGAAGTGTCCTTGGGCCTCTCTTGTTCTCGCTGTTTGTCAACGACACGCCCCGAGTTCCTGGAGTAAAGTTGTCGCTGCTCGCGGACGACACTGTGGCTTTTGCCTCAGAGCCGAACGCAAGTTATGCGGCAATTAAGCTCCAGCGTCAACTCGACGCGTGATGGACATCGACTGGAACAGCAGCGGGCTCTACATACCGCTGCCGAAAGAAGAGGACCGCACCACGCCCGGAACAGCGGACGCAGCCGCCGAACATCACAGCGCGGCTCGGGCAGCGTACGCAAATGATTTAGCGTTCTCGACAAACGGTCCTTTTAAGGACCTCAAAAACGATAGTGTGTACGATTGGCGCCATTTGTCCTGTGACAAGTGGCGCCCAACGTGGGGCAACGATCATCTTGCGGATGCAAGATCCAGCCACGCCAGAGAGCTACCAGCCGGCACACAAAACAACATGCCGCCCAACAGCTACACCCAGCGGGACACCGAGTTCGAGGTAGAGCAAGGCTTTGCGCAATTCGCAGCAGCTCTGAGGTGCACGTTGCCGCCGGCGATCACCGCTACGGCCTCAAGTACGAGGATCCAGAACGATATCTTCGACAGCTAGAGCGACAGCTGCGGGACTACAGAGTCCCACCTGAACAGTGGGCAGATTACGCAGTGCGGCAGCTCCGAGGAGAAGCTGCCACGTGGGCGGAGAGATACACGGGATTGCAGATAAATTGGCCCGAGTTCTGCGACCGTTTCCGGCATCACTTCTGCGGGATGCAACGCGACGCAGAGCTGCTGGCCGAGCTGTACGGACAAACGCAGCGGCAGGAATCGGCGGAAATCTTCATCCTGAGAAAAATCACGCTGTTTCGCCGTCTGTACCCCGGAGGTGACGAGAGGACGAGCATAGCCATGCTTACACAACAGCTGCAGCCACGGCTTCGACCCGCGCTGAGGTTCCCGCCGCCTACAACTTTAGAGGAACTTTTACAATGGGCAATGAGCATCGAGGCGGACTTGGATCAAGATAGTCGTGCGCGAGGTCGGGATGACTCTGCTGAAAACTCCCTGGATCGAGTAGGGGGGTCGAAGTAGTGTCATCGGCATCAAGCACGAAAGAGGAACAAAGAATGAACAGCCTAACGCTCAAGTGCCGCTACTGCCCGGGAGGACACTTCCATCGGGACTGCCCTGTGAATAACCGGCAGGGAAACGACCAAGCGCCCCGGTAAACAGCCCACCGGGGCGCGTGAAACAACTAGGCGCGGACATACCGCGCATTCCAATAGAGATCGCCGGCCGAAAACTGACCGCAGCCTTGGACTCCGCCGCAAACTACGACTTCGTACGAGCCGGTCTGCTGCCCGGAGGAAGGAAGACGGAGCCCAGAGTTGTCCAGCTAGCGCTACACGGTCAACAATGTCACTCAACGGCCGCCGTCGTCGCAGACATTATAACTGGAATTCTCGCAACCACCACCAGTCTGCTAGAAGTGTCCGGAGCGCAAGAAGAAGTTTTACTGGGCCACCTCTGGCTCACGGCCAACCAAGCAGTTGTGGACTACCGACGGGGCTGCCTTCACATTGGCAGCGAGAACCGACGGACGGTCTTCTGGAATGACCGCGCGGAGCCCGAGGAAGAGGACATTGAGGAAGCTAGCCTTCAAACGTCAGCAGGTGGCCAACACCATAAACGGCTTCTGGAAATGTTACACCGTCATCGCAGTTTGTTCTTCCGTGGCCAGCTCCGCACCACATCTGCGGCCAAGCACGAGATCCGGCTGAAAGAAGGTAGCCAGCCATTCCGGCTCCCAATGTACCGGTACTCCGACAAGAAGAAACGCATCATCCGGGAAGAGGTAGAAGAGATGCTGAGGCAGCGTATCATTGAACCGGCCACCTCGCCATACAGCTCTCCGGTGGTGATTGTGAAGAAGAAGGACAGCACACCCCGGTTCTCCGTGGACTTCCGGAGGCTGAACGATCAGACCGAGGATGTGGACTCACCACTGCCGCTGATATACGAAACAATCAAGGACCTCAGCAGGGCCAGTCTTCTCGACCCTAGATCTGAAGAGCGGCTACTGGCAAATCCCGCTGGAGGAAGAAGCAAAGAAGTACACAGCATTCTCGGTGCCCGACGGAGGTCGCTACCAGTTCCGGATGGTGTGCTTTGGGCTGAAGAACGCGCCCAGCACCTTCCAACGGCTGATGCAGGATGTTCTCACGGGACTATTACGGGAGTGCTGCCTCGTCTATCTACTTCATTGCTGCGTCTGCCTCGTCATTGTCTACTCCCCCGACTGGGAAACGCACCTGCGACACCTGGATCAAGTCTTGGAAAGGCTGCAGATGCACCAGCTGACCTGCTCGCTCAACAAGTGTCACTTCGGCCGGGAAGAAGTCGCCTTTCTGGGCCATGAGATTACTCCGGACGGCAACCTCCCGCAGCAGCAACATCTCAGAGCGATCGAAGACCAGCCGGCTCCCAGCAACAAGAAAGAGCTACAACGCTTCCTGGGAACTTGCAACTGGCTGCGAGAGTACATCCCCTGCTTCGCCATGGTTTCGGAACCGTTAACGGACTTGCTGCGGACAAGAAAATGGCATTGGGACGAGACAACGCAGCGAGCCTTCGAAGAGGTTAAGGCCGCTTTCCGGCAGCCGTTAAAACTCTCACGACCGGATCGGGACTTGCCGATGTTTCTGCAGACCGACGCCAGCCAAAAGGGACTTGGAGCGCTGCTTTATCAATGCACCGAAGCCGGAGAGAGGCGTATCATCTCGTACGCCAGTGCCAAGCTCCACGAGGCGGAGAAGAACTACCACTCCAACGAACTGGAGTGCTTGGTAGTCGTCTGGGCCATCAAGAAATACCGGCCATACTTGGAGGATCGCCATTTCACCCTGAGGACCGAAAACAAGGCGCTAACCTGGCTGAAGCAGGCGACCGGGCAGAAGACGAAGTACGCTCGCTGGGCTCTACTGATACAGAGCTTCAAATTCACCGTCGTCCACTGCCCGGGCAAGAACGAGTTGCCGGACTTCCTCTCGAGGGAACTTGGGCTTGAAGATACCGCCGGCGTCCAAGAAGAACCACGGATGCAGCCTGAAGAGAGGCCACTTCGCAGTGTTGGGGCAGCTGCACCGCGACTACAAGAAATCACGGCTGTCGGCATCCATCAGGCAGTGCAGGAGGCGCAAGAAGGCGACCAGGAGTGCCAAGCTTTGAGAAACGTCCCTGTGGCAGCTACAGCGAGAGGATACCGGGTAGACAAGGGCCTGGTTTGGAAGGACAGACGCAACCAGGAACCAGGATTGTACGTCCCGCCGAGTGTCCGCATGGAGGTCATCTAGCACTTCCACGACTCCCCTGAAGCCGGTCATCCGGGGGGCCGAAGAAATATTTCGGGCCATCGGCAAGGACTTCGTCTGGACCGGCCTAACCATTGATGTCCGCAGATACGTCCGGAGTTGCGGCGCAACTCCCGAACAGGACCAACAGCGACCTCACCGACCCAGGAGATGTTGGAATACTGTCGCCCTGGACGTCATGGGACCATATCCGCTGACTCGAGCTGGCAACCGGTACATCGTAGTGGTCACGGATGTGATGTCGAGATGGGTGGAAGCAAAGGCCGTGCGCAAGGCGGACGCCGACACCATTATCCTCTACCTGGAGGAAGAAGTGTTCCCTCGTTGGGGATACCCAGAGGCGTTGCTCACCGACAACGGGAAGCCGCTCACGGGCCACAGGTGGAAGCAGATGTGCGACAAGCTGCACATACGACCGTGGACTACAGCCAACTACCATCCCAAGGCGAACCCGACCGAGCGGCGCAACGGCGAGATCAAGAAGGCGCTGCGGATCCAGCTCCATGACTGCAAGGACTATGGCGACTGGGACAAGCGTTTGCCGGCGGTTCTGTTCTCGCTGCGGAACCGTGCAAACGCCGCCACTGGAGTGACACCGAGCGAGCTTCTGCTGGGCAGAGACCTACGCCGACCCGGCGACTGGACCCGACCACACGCGGAACAGGACGTCCGGCCAATTGAGGAACGAGAAGAGGCGGCCAGGTCACACCAGACGCAGTATCAGCAGCGGCGGTATCCGGAACGGAGGACACAGGACCCTACACTGGCCGTAGGGCAGCTGGTGTACGTCAAGAGCCACGCCGGACCAGCCAAAGGACGGCGGTACCCTGGATGGGAGCCAGCCTGGGAAGGTCCCTTTAGCATTGCCGCAACCCTCGGCGGGCAGATTTACACAGTGGAGAAGGAGGGACGCCCATACAAGGTTCACCGCCAACGGCTCAAACCCGCCGGAGAAGAACAATGGGCTGACCACCGGAGAGCATTCAAGACCCGGGGGAGTTGTGACGTAGCGAGGCGAAGATCTCCTCTCGGCGCCAGCCGAGACGTGACACAAGAAGGCGAAGCGAGCCAATCAGGGATCAGCAGCAGCTTGATTGGCCTCGACGTGACCATCTAACGTGTTCGAGGCGAGCCAACCAGGGACCAGCGGTACTCTGATAGGTTCATGGCACACGACCTGTCAAGGCATAAAAAGAGCGCTGCTAGAAATTTTGGCGTTACGAACGTCAGGGACGTAATCGGCTTCGTTCGCCGACTCCGTAAGACCGTTGCGCTGGCAGATAACGCATCTGTCAAGCTCCTTGCGAGCGAGACTGTGCGCGTTACCTGCCGCAGCGCATCGGAGCACTTCGGAGTGGTCCAGTGGCTGGAACGTGAATCGTTCCAGTTCCACACCTACACTTTGAACAGAGTCAAGCCTGTAGCCCTCGTCCTTCGGGGCCTGGACATACAGGCGGATCCGCAGGTCGTCGCTGACGAACTGCGCGACGCGGGCCATAAAGTTGTGGGAGCCTCTCGGCTGTACACCACTTATGGCTCGCGCCGACCACTCCCTTTAATCAGACTCCTGGTGGAGAAGGGCGACTCCTCCCAGGCCTTATTAGAGTTGAAACGGCTTTTCGGGCTCTGCGTAAGCGTAGAGCCCTGCCGTCAGACCGGGCGACTTTCCCAGTGCCACAGGTGCCAGCGGTTCGGCCACAGCAGCTTCGGTTGCCGGAACGCGCCGACCTGCGTCCGCTGTGGAAATGACCACTTGACGCAGGCCTGCGCTGTCCCGGCCAACCACCGATATTGTATTAACTGTGGCGGCGCCCATGCTGCAAATAACAGGCGCTGCCCAGTCTATAGCGAGCAGCTGGACAAGCTTAAGAAACCCGTCCAGCCTAAGCCTCGACATGTTGTTGCTAGCCAACCAGTAAAACCGGCCAAAGCCGCTCAACCTGTGGTCCGGAAACCAGCCCCTAGGTCTGCTCCGGTTCCGAAACCCAGCAGTGCAGTGAGCCCGAGCGAAGCTCCACAGGCCAAACCAACCATCGCGCCCCCGGAACCGGAACGCGAAGTCCCCCATTATACCCAAGTCCCGCTGCCGGACGATGAGGAAATTGATCCTACCTTGCCGCCGCCACCCAAGCCTAGATTCCCCAGATCGGGCAAGAAAGTTAGGACTCAGGCCAAGAACACGGGCCAGCCTAAACCACCTGCCACTGGACCCAAGCCCGTCCACCAAAAGCCAGAGCGGCCACCCGCTCCAGTACCAGCCCCCAAGGCTTCCACCGTCTCGCCCCGCCGCAGCTATGCAGCTGCCGCCAAGCGTTCTCCCCCGGCCTCATCTTCCGATGATCTCGCCGTAGTATCAGACTTTCTGGCAAGCTACGACTTGCAGAAAGTAGCCCAGACTTTCCTTAAAATCAAGGAACGCTTGGCAACAGCCTCGCCCCAAGATAAGTTCCTCCTCTTGGTGGAAGCATGCCGTGTTACAGGTCTGTTATGAACGGACAACCACGGCAATCCCTCAAGCGAGACCTCGAGCTCGTGGCGTGGAACGCCAACGGCCTCGCTTCCCGGCATTCTGAGCTCTTAGAGTTCGTTGCCCGTCACAAGCCCGACGTGCTTCTTCTTGGCGAGACGCACCTGACCCCGCATAGTCGTTTCCGACTACCCAACTACGTGTGCCACCGGGACGACCGGTCGGGTCGCGCAGGAGGGGGCACAGCCATCGCGGTGAAGGCGAGCCTTCGCCATCACCGCGTTGTCCTGCCTCAGCGGCGGAACCTTGAGTGCACCGCGGTCGAGCTCCATGGTGCTCTCGGCGGTCTACTCGTGGTTTCCGCCTACAAGCCTCCACACACGGAGCTCCTGTCGAACGATCTGGAGGCCGTCTTTGGAGCACACAGGAGGGTAGTCCTGGCGGGCGACCTGAACTGTAAGCACCCCGATTGGGGGAGCCGCTTGGCGAACCCAAACGGGACCCGCTTACGCAGGTATGCTGATGCGGCTCGGGTCACAGTCATGGGTCCTACCGGGCCTACATACTATCCCTCGAGGGCTAACTCCCGCCCTGACGTATTGGACATTGCCGCGGTCAGGGGCGTTTATTGCCCGGTCCACGTCTCCGTCATTTCGGAACTGTCCTCGGACCATTGCCCTATCAGTGTGCATATAGCTACCCAGCACGCCACCGTCCGCGACGAGCGGCGGGTAATCGAGTGGGACCGCTTTGGCCGGGCGTTCAGTCGCCGCCTACCAGAGCATATCCCGCTCGACACTACCCAGCATGTCGAAGAGGCAGTTGGCTTATTCGACACAGCCGTAGTCTCGGCGGTTGACGTGTCCTCCCGGATGAAGCCGGGGCTCACGCCCGACTATCAGCGGATCCCCGAAGAGGTGTCTCAGCTCGCTTGCGAGAGGAATCGCCTCCGGAGACGCTGGCAGAGGACTCGTGACCCGGCCGACAAGGCTGCGTTCAACAGAGCGTCCGGCAAGTTGCGTCGTGACATGCTGGCGTTCCGTAGACGCAACTGGGAGCTAGCTGTAACACAGATGGATGGCCCTGCCGAGGACCGTAATGTCTGGCGGATTCCCAGTGCCCTAACGGGAAAGCGCAAACGCGCGCCTCTTCCCGCACTGACCGGACCCGGCGGTCAACCCCTTGGCCGCCCCCTCGAAAAGGCAGAGTTCTTGGCTGACAGTTTAGAGCGTCAGTTCGCTCCCAACCCATCCAAGAACCCGGCCTTCACTGAGCAAATCTGCCGCGAGGTAGAGCGCTTTCTATCGGCCGATATCACAGTCCAGCCGGAGCCCATCTCCCCGGAGGAGGTCTCTGAGAGGATTGTTCAGCTCAAGCCCCGAAAGGCGCCTGGCCCGGACGGAGTCATGAATTCCGCCCTCCATCGCCTTCTGGAGCGAGGAACCCAGTTCCTCACTGACCTGTTCAATTCATGCCTCAGACTGGCCTATTTTCCGGTGAAATTGAAAACGGCTACCGTAATCGTGATACCCAAGCCGGGAAAGAATTCTTCTCGCGTGGAAAACCTCAGGCCCATCAGCCTCTTGTCCGCGACGTCCAAGGTTTTTGAGCGTCTGATCCACCGTAGGATCCGCGACCATCTAGAAAGACTAGACGTGCTGATCCCCGAACAGTTCGGCTTTCGTGAGCTGCACTCCTCGACTCATCAGCTGATGAGACTCGTGGAATGCATTACCGAGGCTGGCTGCCAGGGCAAACAGACGGCTGCGATCTTCCTAGACGTAGAAAAAGCCTTTGACCGCGTGTGGCACGAGGGTGTCCTGTACAAACTCACGGAAGTCCTTCTCCCAGACTGCTACGTTCATTTGATCGGCAGCTTTCTGCGAGACCGCAGCTTCCGAGTGAGAGTAGACCACGCTCTCTCTTCGGAGAGGCGTATTACCGCTGGCGTCCCTCAGGGAAGCGTCCTTGGGCCTCTCCTGTTCTCGTTGTTTGTCAACGACACGCCCCGAGTTCCTGGAGTGAAATTGTCGCTGTTCGCGGACGACACTGCGGCTTTTGCCTCAGAGCCGAACGCGAGTTATGCGGCAGTTAAGCTCCAGCGCCAACTCGACGCGTATGTCGGGTGGACCGATGACTGGAGAGTTGCCGTTAACGCTTCCAAGAGCGCCGCGGTAATATTCTCGCGCAAACGTAAGCGGCCTCGGCCGCTTAAAGTAGGCCCCGTCGAGGTGCCCTGGACCAACAGCGTCAAGTACCTCGGGCTCCACGTGGATTCCCGACTCACCTGGCGAACCCATGCAAACTACATCCGACAACGCGCTTCGGCGCAACTCAGTAGACTCTGGCCCGTGCTATCTAATCCGGCAATGACCCCCCGGCTAGGTAAGCTCATAGTCAACACGTACGTGTTGCCGGTGATTACCTACGCCTGTCCTGTTTGGGGATACCTGGCTCGTGGTCATAGAATCACGCTCCAGCGCGTACTCGACCGGGGACTGAAGCTCGCGTGCAAAGTCCCCCGGAGGTACTCTTCTCGTCTTTTGAGGAGAGGACTCGGTGTCCGCTCTCTTGATGACACCGTGAGACGCCTGGCGCGACGATTCTATGTTCGTTCCGACAGAGTGACCCACAATTCCCTCATTGCCGGACTTGGTAAATACACCCCGCGACCAGGTGAGTCCTGGAAGCGACCTCGTTTGCTAGTCCCGGTGGTATAATCCACCAATCGCAGGTCGCTTCAGAGCCCCCCCCCATAATTAGCTAAAAGTACATAACGAACTCAATCAGACCCAGTGGCAGGAGTCCTTTCTGAGACTCGGGACACTGCACTACTCGCGACCCCCAGTTGTCTATTTTGGCGCACTCCATTGGAGGTCGTGAAGCCAGCTGGAAGAAAAGGAAGAATGGAGAGCACAGGAGAAGCAGTGATGGACATCGACTGGGACAGCAGCGGGCTCTACATACCGCTGCCGAAAGAAGAGGACCGCACCACCCCCGGAACAGCGGACGCAGCCGCCGAACATCACAGCGCCGCTCGGGCAGCGTACGCAAATGATTTAGCGTACTCGACAAACGGTCCTTTTAAGGACCTCAAAAACGATAGTGTGTACGATTGGCGCCATTTGTCCTGTGACAGCATATATGTCAGGGATACAGCATCCTTTGCTGCATCCGGTTCGTTCAGATGCGTATCTTTTTGTTTTCAACGTCTATATGCTCATCGTTCGTAATCTTAAATCCTACAGTATCGCGTAATTGTCTTTTTGTTTCTCGTCGCACGCTCACGGCGCTTTTATGTCTCCCGAACTTGTCCACAACCATTGTACATCTGCACGCTACAAAAGATGTGCTAACCGTTTTAAGTAACGACACTGCGGTGACCATCGCGTGTGTAACACAATCGGATCGTCACCCTTTTTCCAACGAAATATTTCTATACCGCAAAATGAACATCGAACCCTGTCCACTTCATTTATGTAATGAAAGCCTGCGACAACCATAACGGTCGGACTGATGAAATGCACAGGCCATGATGTAAAGGTTTTCAGTCCCTCGTTTTCGACTTCAAAGTCAGGCGTCAAATCTAATCCGCACATGTCGACAGTGTTGACAACAATGAGTTGTTACACCGACGTTCACAAAATTTATACGATAATGTTGGCTTCACGTAATTCCTCCACAACGGAGATGATTTCGTTGCCGTGTCCGGTGTGACCGGCGCGTTTTGAACTTACCAGCAGTCTCAACCGTTCAACCAGTTCGTTGGGATCGTTCCAGTGTACTTAATCGATACCACGTCCGCTGCGCGGTGGGAACAACGGGCGATTATCTCTCTGTACTTTACACCTTTGTTTGTATTTATTTTAGCACCGGGTAAATGATAATGTTTATGAGCGTTAGTGTCCGACAATATAGATTTGTACGCTGCTAAATCGTTTTCATCGTAGACGCTCTTGCTGGGTTCTTTCATAAACATAAGTTCGTAGAGACCCGGAGTGCCCCTGTATCGTTTTCCAGCTATGTAGAAGCTGTCGGCTTGATTGATCTCCAACACCGAATTGCCCACCATCCATTTGTCTGCAACGTTACGGACACCGCACGTATGATCCATCTTTTTTTCTCGATCATCAGATAAAGCGAGTAGTAAGTATTTCCTCGCGAGCGGACCTTCGGCAAACTGTTCAACGTATTCTTGTGCTTCGTGTCGACCTTCAGGTGTTGCTAAAAACTCTTCAAGAGTCACGTTTGGTGTTTCAACATCAGGTGTTTGTGCCAACACTTCCGTTCTAAGGAAACGAGGTTGTGGTGGTGGTGGTGGTGTCATCTCGACAGCTGTCTTCGTATCTTCATTTTCAACTTTTATTTTTTTAATTTTATCACCGGAGACATTCAACTTTTCCTAAATCTGGGTTAACGGTTCCAAAACAGGTTTGTACGTTCTCGTTAACGCTTCATCGCTCCCTCTGAGGTCATGTTTCAACGCACGATACTTTTGCCTTATGTTGTCGCTAATTGCATCGATTTCTTATGTCAATTGCTTGTCATCCATCTTGACACTGATGACTTTCTAGCACAAACTATTCTATTTATGTATAAAACGATCGAAACCCACTCTGTATCTGCCCGCGTTTATCGGCGAGTCCTTGTTGATGACTAAGAATCCGTAACGATCCTTCCACGCTTCGGCGCGCATCGCTTTGAACTCTTCGTATTTCATGTCTGTGTTAACGTGATCGTTGTAAACGTGGCGTAAATTGAGATCATCTTGGCTGAACAAAACTAAGAAATTGGTATTATCGCGCACCAGTTGCTTTGGTACCAGACTGTACGTCCGACAAAGGTACAAAGTGTCCACGCCGCTATGCCGCCCCATAGCGAAATATTTTCGTATGTTATTCTGTCGTTCGCATACCACATCGTCGAACAACATGATTGAATTAGGTGCAATTTCGTGCGGAGGCGGTACTTCATCATTTTCACTGTATGTGAAGTACATCATTCCTTCGTCAGCGAGTGCATTAAAAACGTCTTCCAACATACGATATTTCGGTTGAAATAACGATTTGGAGAACACGTACAGGTTCTGAAATCGCAGTCCGTTTGGATCGAATAACATGTTAAAGGTAACGTTTGACTTCCCGCTGCACGATCCGCCGCACACGATACATCGAACTGTGTTCGGAAACAGTGGACTGTGTTTATTATATGCAACGTCACCATTGTACTTAGTAGAGTCTACGTTCTTCACATTTAACTTTAATGATTGTTGTTCAATCTTCATCTTAACTCATTTATGTTCGGTTAAATACTGTGGTAATGTTATTATATCAGATCTTTTTTATGTATCCACGAATCGTGTTTACCGTCAAAGCAGAGCCAGCGCACTCGCACGCGATCACATTTACGTTGTAATAATTTCTCAACGAGATACACATCGCCAATGCTGGTTTTACTCAATTCTTGTTCATAAAACCCACCTTCCACAACGTCACCCATGTGATCTTTCAACAAGTACGTAACCGGTACTGTCGGCTGAACTCTGTGCACGGTGTATATGTCGTTCGTCCAGTTTGGCGTGTAACCTTTACCAAATGTGATTTCGTATTTAACTATACGCACTCGATCGTCTAATTTAAACTTATGTTTCTTGCTCACTTTCCGCGGTGCAGTATTTTTTCTTATTCGTTCCAACACTATTCGCTCGTTGCTCTCGTCGACTTGTCGCGGCTTCATCCCTATAGTTCTGTGCACTCTATCGTTGTATTCCATCACCAGTTTGGGTAAAAGCAACAACCACCGATAATGACTTCTCGCTATACGTTGAATAGTGTTTGACGTTGAATCTCTTTAGTAAAGCTTGTACGGTACTGTTAAAGTACTCTTTCCCCTTATCCGTTTGCAGGTATTTCATTTTATTTTTTACAATTATAGGTTCGAGAGCCTGCGCTACTTCAACACCCGATTTAGTTTTTAAGGAAATCTGCGTACGTGTTCCATATCGCCACCCGAATCGCGAATCGCAAAAATTTGGTACGACATATACCGTCACGTTTTCACTGAACCACACTGACTTCATCGTCGCTACTGACAGTGTGTTGGTACCGCAAGCGAGTCTTATATCAACGTATATCGAACGCATAATTTATAACGGGTTTTTACGCTTGCTGGATTATCTCGCGTCTGGGTTGACAGAGTTTGTAATGACCGTACGCCAGTGTTGTTTCGCCGTCCTCCAAGACATATCGTTTGTCATCGTACGGTGACAGCGATAATTTTGTAAGCTTTCGCGTGTATAAGTTATGTTTTTCACTCTGGATAGTCTGCGCTGTAGTATACGTTTGAGAAGTGGTCTTTACACATTCCTTATAAAGTTGATGTTTCAACTGTGTAGCTATCGCGGAACGTGGCACACCTTTCGCTACCTTTTTCTCCTTATCGTTTGCCGTAACGAATGAATAACATTTTGCACGCAACCCGACAAATTCAAGTATCGGTATTCCATTCGTTTCATCTTTAAAAGTACCCAACTTATTCTTGTTCGTTTCACTGTAGCACGGATGTGCCTTAGGGTACTCCGACGTATCAAAGAGTTCGAGATGATCCCCCATGTCTTTGTACACATCGTCGGTGCGAATGTCGTACAACAGAGAGTCCGTGTCTGTCATGCATAGACGTGCACGTGACCCGTACGAATTCATCGTGAATCCGTAATGGAACCGATACATGATCAGCTTACTAATATCCAATACACTGAACCCAACGTGCAAAGGTCGGTTCAGTGTAATGGATGTTTTTTTCATCGTGAGACCTACCAGGTCATTGTTATAGATGAAAAAATGTTGTAACCTGGGGTTAGCCGTTAGTTTGAGAAGTTTCTTCTCGTTTGCAACTAACTTGAAATCGATTCGCTTCCGTACGTTTTCCAACGATTTACCGTACGGCGCGTTATTCATTAACTTAAAAGAGTCTTTTTCAAAGGTCTTTCTGGCTTCCTTTCGTCGCTCCGTTTTAAAATCGATGAAAGGTTTCAACCATACGCACTGTGTGAATGCCAACACACGGTGAATCGCTTTCAACTCCATTCCTAGTTCGAGGTAGAGTTTCAGTGTTCTGTAATGAACAGTGTATTTTATCTTGTCCTCGAGGGACGTTATCAGTTTCTCTACCTTACCGTTACTGCATACAAAGTCTTTTAAAAGCTTCATGCGATAGCAGTACGGTGAAAGCATACTGTCTGTAATAGTACGCTTTTCGGGTGCTAAAGGGTAGTCACTGTGTAAGTCGTGTAGGTAATGTGGATACCCCAGATCGACTTCGAGGATGTAACCGGTGTCACCATCATCGCGTAACGCGTGCACGTTCATCGTATCGATCTCTGTACGTTCCAACCATCGAAAACCGGACAGTGGTAAAGGCTGTGTCATAGCCGTTCCGTACAGGTTGGTACAATCGAGGTACAGTAAATAGTTGTGCGGCTTGCTTGCGTCATAATCGGGAATGTACGGGTTGTTGGCCTTGGCGTACCGATTAGAAATTGTTGCTAAGCCGCCCCGGATCCCGCTTTCAATGTACAGGTGTATGTCTATGTCGCGGAGTAACTCTAACCTAACCCCTGTCATTTTCAGCATCGCGTTCCACGCTAAACCGGCGGTGGTAAAAACGTTACACGGATCGAGTTCGTAGTACTGCAAGCTCATGTTTCGAAAGTTTTCAAATACATCAGCAAGCAGCAGTACGTCCGTTTTTAAGTAAAGATCATAATACTCGCCGAACGTTTACCTGTCGAAAGCCGACCAAACCGCTCGAGCGTGCGCGTAATCTTCTTCGTCTACATCCGACTCTGTCAACCCGTTGTAAAAATGTTCGCGGTCCGGTAACTGTCCCTCGTCAAATTTTGAATCGTCCGTAACGTATTCGTAAGGGTACACACCTTTACGCAACAGTAAATCTACATTACGCGTGTAAAGTTGGTTAAGTATTTTAAATTTATCCGCGGATAAGTTGGAGACGATTTTTTGAAGTGACGCGTTCATGAACCGCAGAGAATCGAGAAACCGGAGCGGACCGAGTGTAACGGAGATGTAACGTTCGCTTGTAGTAGCGATACACGTTATTTCATCTTCCTTATACTTTCCGAAACCTTGCATCAAATGATGCGAGTCATAGCCACTTAAATTATGAAAAAAAACGGAACGTGTGTCGGTATTTTGTAATTTATATTACACACATTGTGAGCAGCGCCTAGATAGTCCCCCGTTATGTGACAATGGTTTCGAAGTGTCATCCGTTAACGGCTTCTTGCACAGATGACAGTGCGTGGCGTTTCGGTAAGACCGTTCATCGACCGCTGTCATTCGGATCGGTTTATTAAACTTTCTGTCGAGTCGTTGAACGTCGGCTAACAGCACACGAAGGAACGTGTCCACCACGTCTTTACCGCGGTATATTACAGGTTCCTTGACGGCTTTCCCCATCCAGTCAACTATCACATAGCAGAAACTTGCTGGTATATGATGTGCCACGTTTTTACCGGTGGTCGGAACTAAACGATTCGAAGTCAGCGTATACCGTATAAGGTACGCGGTGACAAAGTGAAATGTTTTTAAAATACATCCACTTCTCATTCTCGTCAGGAAGTTTTACTTTCTGTACTCCGTGCTGAGAACAGTTGCGTTCGTGTTCTTCAACTCGTTTTCGCGCCGCGTTGCTATTTTTATTGTCCGCAAATCTGTGTAGACAGTAGTTGCAGTAAAACTAAGCGCTTTGTTGTTTTGTCAACGACGAAAGCATACGCGAAAGGTTCCGTATGAGGCAGTAGCGAGTAGTATTCGCGTTGGACAGTAGCAGTAGGTTTACGTGGTACTTTCTACCGCGATGTTCAGTGATACGTAAAGGATATACGTCTTCGTAGCCAAAAACGTTAACGGATGTTTTCGTTTAATTTTTCGAACCGTTTTATCTTGTCGACTGCAACGCGATAAGGTATGTCCTTCATGTTTATTTCTTCTTCGTACGGAAGGTAGTGGCTAACGCGATGCGGGTTACACGCAATCGGGTGTATACAGGCGAGCACAGACCACAAGAAACACTTTTCATCTTCTAAATTTTTCACATTAATAATTCCTTTCTTACTGTGTGACAATTTCGATGGTGTAGGTAGAAAGCTCGACCCCACAAGAGGATTGTATTTTGTAATATTTAATTCCACCGACTCGAAACCGTTTTCGACCCACCCGCTTCCGTCACGCGTGAATTTGTCAACGGATTCCATTATTTTCTCGCTAGCTATCGAATACTGTTCATCGATATCGTCATACTGTGACTTAAGTTCTGTACGTGATCTAAATACCGCATTACAATAAATATTTTCGGTGTTTATTAATTTTTTAAAAGATACACGAACTGCTAAATACCACTTTATATAATTATTTAATGCTACGGCTTCGCTACAAATCTTATCAACAACCGTGTGTTTGTAATCTAATAATACTGTTTGTGTGTTTAGTGTATTGTCAAGTAACATAAATTTTATTGTAATTACACTACCACTGATAGCACGGTGTTCGCTGCTGCTGCTGGCCATTGTGAATTTCCGTCAAGGACTGAGGCCGGCTTCACGTCGTCGGTTCCCTATATAGACAATTCGGTGACCGGTAACGCTGTCGCCGCGCCCCGCTCGCCGATCGGTCTCGCGAGGAGCAGCTGCGCGGGGTGCGGGGTGGGGTAGGTCGTCGTGACCGGAGATGCACGTTGCGGGGTGCGTGGTAGAGGCCCTGGGTGCGGTGTGGGAAGCTAGGTTGTCGCCGGTGTCGTCGTCCGGTCGTGACCGACGGACTTGATTGCGGTAGGTGGAGTGGGGTAAACCCCGTCGTTGCAGAGCGACAAACAAATTTCTTTTTTCCAGACAAAGTGATTGAACAAATTAGGTAGGCGAGATGCAGGGTGGGGGTGCGGGGTAGGAAGTCGCCGTCCGGTCGTGACCGACCGACTCGATTGCGGTAGTGGGGTGGGGTAAACCCGGTCGTTGCAGAGCGACAGACAAATTTCTTTTTTTCCAGTCAAAGTAATTGAACAAAATAGGTAGGCGAGGTGGTGAGGCTCCACGTTGATGTGGAGCGGGGTGGGTGTGCGGGGTAGGAAGCTAGGTCGTCGTCCGGTCATGACCGACGGACTCGATGCGGTGCGGAGTGGAGGTGTGGGGTGGAGGTGCAGGGTAGGAAGCTTGGTTGCAGCCGACGTCCGTGTCATCGTCCGGTCGTGACCGAAGGAGATGACGCTTTGGAAGGAAGGAACGTGGTCGGGGGGAACGGAATAAATACGACAGTGTTTCCCTGTGCAGCCATCAGTACTCGCCATGGAAGGAATCGTCGCTAACGCTAAAGCCGTTGAAAAGTTTTGCCTAAAAGGGACTTATCCAGTCTCTCGTTAGGCATAAAGTATCACATCGTACGCATGAAGTTAGTAAATACAAAATTTGGTGACTCAGTAGTGGTGGATCTGGAAGACACAGGAGCCTGTCCACAGCCGGAGGACAAACTATTCTACGTATACCTCCCAAAAAGATGGAGTGATGTGTTTACGGAGGACCAGCTGAAAGCGGTGAAGCCTTGCGTGCTGTCTCTACGTGTAACCTCGCACACTCCGCTGGCAAACAAAAAAGTGAGCATCCAACTGGATATCGATTATGTGAGTATGCTATTTCAGTACTTCTAATATTTACTTATACAGAAGTGGTTATGTATTAATTTCTCTCTCTCTTTTTTCCAGACAAAATAAACGACAACAGGACTGAACAATAATAATAATATTATTAATAATGTGTTTTAGTTGTTGAAGTAGATTTCTCTGTTTTTTTTAATAACTGTTTCATTTTCTTCATTTACAGAGAAAGAGCAAGCTGTCGTTTGGAGGTAATATTGTAAACAAAATTTTAAACAGAGAAATACATGGTATTAAAAGATTATATTGTCAATGCGACATGATTAAATTTGATTATAATTTTAGAAATAATCGTAGTACAGTGAGTAGATGGATATCAATACGAAATGAAAAAACGATTAACAAAATGAAGGTGTTTATTCGTAATGAATTTTTCAGTCTTCAAAACACCAATTAATTATTGTAACAATCATAATACTGAATATCTTCAAATAAAAGATTTGCTAATTGCTAAAACAAAGCTGGTTAATCAGATGTACTATATGATGTATAATTTTACTGGTACAGCGTATACCTCGCTGGTAAAAAAATATGAGTGGTCAAGGCATGACTCTAGAGGATGTCCACTTCGTAACCGTTGTCGTGTCTGTTGTTATCTAAGATATCAAAATGATTTTAATTCAGAATACATGTTTTTTTTAATACCACACTAACTGTCATTTGATGTGTCTACATTCTTTTGTATTTGATCAAGTATTATTATTATTATAAGTGTGTCTTGTAGGAAATTATATTCTGTTTTTAATTATTAAAACGTATGTGGTTTATAACATAGAAAGTTGAGATAAACAATCATTAATGTTTATTAAATTTTTATGTGTAATTAAATTTTTTAAAGATTTCTCTCATAGTTACAGAAACCTTGTTTCGATGTTATGTGTTTGTGCGAATGCGAGGGAGATGTATGTCGTTCACCACCATATGGTGACCACTGTAACATTCTGAGTGCTTGTGAGTGGAGAGAATTTACACTCTGAAGAACAATTGTTTAAAAAAATTATATTGTCGAAAAAACTATAATTGGTTAAGGCATAATTCCTCTGGATGTGCACTTTATAAGCGGTTACATCTGTTATTATCTAAAATAACAAAAAGAGTTTAATTCAAGGTTTTGGTGTACCATTTTAGACATGTATTTAACACCATAATAATTATCATTTGATGTGTGTCTACATTTAGTATGTTATTATTAACATATTACACATCAACATTGTAATATTGTATGTTATTAATTATTATTATTGTTATTGTTATTATTATTGTTTTATATATATATATATATAAGGTAATACATTGTATTATTAAAACGTGTGTATAAAGAGAGAGAGAGCTTAAGGCTTGTTTTGGTTGTAGTAAATGTAATTATTATTTTGTTAATTTTGTGTGTGTGTGTGTGTGTGTGTGTGTGTGTGTTGTAGCATGACAGATAATGCCCATAATTCTGAATGGTAGAATGATCATAAAAGAAAATAAAAACATTTTTTAAATGCAAGAAAGCAATATAAAATATCGGTATGGAGAACTATACATGACTTCCATGTACTAAGATTTATATTTAAAATCATATTCGAAATGAAATATTTCCATAGAAACTACGTCTTTCTACTTATTGCTTCAGCATTAACCACAGTACTGTGCTCACTAACGTATACCACCACCACCTCACGTTTTCGCACTCGATTTTCACCGATGATGGCAGTCGATTGCACTGCCGAAAAGTCTGGTTTTGCAGAAAACATTGGACTACGGCTAAAGAGCCCAGGAAGCAATTTTAACAAAAAACTACTTCTTTGTTGCCGATAACGTAGTACACATATAAAAAATTCTCCCCTCCACCTTCAACTATAATTTTTAATAATAGAAAATTACCCCCACCCCGTTCACCTAACTTCTTCATTTATAGATATTTCATCTACGTTTCTACAGTGGATTACTACGAGCTTCTTATCAGGATACTTTATTTATAAAAATTAAGTACTTTACTCTTGTTAAATCATAAAATGTTTCAGGTAAACTACCCCTTTGTCTTAACCGATCTTCTCCAAAATCAACAGACCTTCCGTCCTCTACAATTCAGGGAAGCATGCAAAAAAATATTTGATTCTGTTCGAATGTGCGGCAGTTATCATTCGTCATGGAAACATTTCTCTTGTTACAACATAAAATGTTGCAGGTAAACTACCCCTTTCCCTTAACCGATCTTCACCAAAATCAATAGACCTTGAGCTCTCTGAAACTCAGGGGGTGCAAAAAATTATTTGATTCGCATTGAATTTTCGGCAGTTATCGTTCGTCATAAAAAATTACCCTTTATAAAACATAAAACGTTGCTGATAAACTACTCCTTCCCTTAACCGATCTTCAACAACATCAACAGACCTTGAGTTCTCTTTAGTTCAAAAAGGTATGCAAAAAAACCTAGTTGATTCTGTTTGAATTTACGGCAGTTATAGTTCGTCATATAAAAAATTACCCTTGTTAAAACATAAAATGTTGCAGGAAAGCTACCCCTTTCCCTTAACCGATCTTCACCAACACCAATACGTATTGAGAACTCTACAATACATGGTTGTATGCAAAACATAATTTGATTCTGTTTGAATTTGCGGCTGTTATCGTTTACTATAGAAAAAAATTACCCTTGATAAAAAACCGTTGCAGGTAAACTACCCCTTTCCCTAAACCGATCTTCACCAAAAACGACAGATCTTAGGTACTCTACAATTCAGGCCTGTATGCAAACAATTATTTGATTCTGTTTGAATTTACGGCTGTTATCGTTTGCCATAGAAAACACCCTTGATAAAACATAAAATGTTGCTGGTAAACTACCCTATTCCATTAACCGATCTTCACCAAAAACAATAGGTCTTGAGAACTCTACAATTCAGGGCTGTATGCAAAACATTAGTTGATTCTCTTTGAATTTACGGCAGATATCGTTCGTCATAGAAAAATAACCTTGTTAAAACATAATACGTTGCAGGTAAACTACCCCTTTCCCTTAACCGATCTTCAACAAAATCAACAGACCTTGAGTTCTGTATAATTCAAAAAGGTATGCAGAAGAGTAGTTGATTCTGTTTTAACGTACGGCAGTTATCGTTCGTCAAAAAAAAAACCATTGATAAAACATAAAGTGTTGCTAGTAAACAACCCTATTCCCTAAACCGATCTTCACCAAAACAAACAGGTCTTGAGAACTCTACATTTCAGGGCTGTATGCACAATATTATATGATTCTGTTTGAATTTGCCGCAGTTATCATTTGCCATATAAAATACCCTTGATAAAACAAAAAACGTGTCTGGTAAACAACCCCTTTCCCTTAACCGATCTGCACCAAAAACAATAGGTCTTTAGTACTCAACAAACCAGGGCCGTATGCAAAAACGTATTTGATTCTGTTTGAATTTGCGGCTCTTATCGTTTGCCATAGAAAATACCCTTTTAAAACATAAAACGTTGCAGGTAAACTACCCCTTTCCCTTAACCGATCTTCACCAACACAAATAGGTATTGCGAACTCTACAATACAGTGCTGTATGCAAAACATCATTTGATTCTGTTTGAATTTGCGGCTGTTATCGTTTACCATAGAAAAATATCGGTATGGAGAACTATACATGACTTCCATATTCTAAGATTTATATTTAAAATCATTTTCAGCCAAACAGCCAGGCTGTGTCTTACCTGCCTTTTTATTGCTGTATTAAATGAAAAATTATAATTTTATTGCCTGGCAACAAAATTATTTTATTTTTAACAATTACCATTGTTTCAAAAAGTTTAAATAAATTTTCAAGTACTTTACTCTTGTTTTAAAACGTAAAAGGTTGCAGGTAAACTACCCCTTCCCCTTAACCGATCTTCACCAAAATCGAAAGTCATTGAGACCTCTACAATTCAGGGAAGTATGCAAAAAATTATTTGATTCTGTTTGAATTTGCGGCTGTTATCGTTTGCCATAGAAAATACGCTTGATAAAAAAACGTTGCAGGTAAACTACCCCTTCCCCTTAACCGATCTTCACCAAAAACAACAGGTCTTGAGTACACTACAAATCAGGGCTGTATGCAAAACATTATTTGATTCTGTTTGAATTTGCGGCTGTTATCGTTTGACATAGAAAATACCCTTGTTAAAAAAACGTTGCAGGAAACTACCCCTTTCCCTCAACCGATCCTCACCAAAAACAATAGGTCTTGAGAACTACAATTTAGGGCTGTATGGAAATAATCTTTTGATTCTGTTTGAATTTGCGGCTGTTATCGTTTGTTTCAAAAAGTTTAAATAAATTTTCAAGTACTTTACTCTTTTTAAAACGTAAAACGTTGCAGGTAAACTACCCCTTCCCCTTAAGCGATCTTCACCAAAATCGAAAGTCATTGAGACCTTTACAATTCAGGGACGTATGCAAAACATTATTTGATTCTGTTTCAATTTGCGGCTGTTATCGTTTGCCATAGAAAATACGCTTGATAAAAAAACGTTGCAGGTAAACTACCCCTTCCCCTTAACCGATCGTCACCAAACACAATAGGTCTTGAGTACACTACAAATCAGGGCTGTATGCAAATAATCTTTTGATTCTGTTTGAATTTGCGGCTGTTATCGTTTGTTTCAAAAGTTTAAATAAATTTTCAAGTACTTTACTCTTGTTAAAACGTAAAAGGTTGCTGGTAAACTACCCCTTACCCTTAACCGATCTTCACCAAAATCGAAAGTCATTGAGACCTCTACAATTCATGGACGTATGCAAAAAATTATTTGATTCTGTTTGAATTTGCGGCTGTTATCGTTTGTTTCAAAAAGTTTAAATAAATTTTCAAGTACTTTACTCTTGTTAAAACGTAAAACGTTGCACGTAAACTACCCCTTCCACTTAACCGATCTTCACCAAAATCGAAAGTCATTGAGACCTTTACAATTCAGGGACATATGCAAAAAATTATTTGATTCTGTTTGAATTTGCGGCTGTTATCGTTTGCCATAGAAAATACCCTTGTTAAAAAAACGTTGCAGGTAAACTACCCCTTTCCCTCAACCGATCTTCACCAAAAACAATAGGTCTTGAGAACTCTACAATTTAGGGCTGTATGCAAATAATCTTTTGATTCTGTTTGAATTTGCGGCTGTTATCGTTTGTTTCAAAAAGTTTAAATATATTTTCAAGTACTTTACTCTTGTTAAAACGTAAAAGGTTGCTGGTAAACTACCCCTTCCCCTTAACCGATCTTCTCCAAAATCGAAAGTCATTGAGATCTCTACAATTGAGGGACGTATGCAAAAAATTATTTGATTCCGTTTGAATTTGCGGCTGTTATCGTTTGCCATAGAAAATACGCTTGATAAAAAAACGTTGCTGGTAAACTACCCCTTCCCCTTAACCGATCTTCACCAAAAACAATAGGTCTTGAGTACACTACAAATCAGGGCTGTATGCAAAACATTATTTGATTCTGTTTGAATTTGCGGCTGTTATCGTTTGCCATAGAAAATACGCTTGATACAAAAACGTTGCAGGTAAACTACCCCTTCCCCTTAACCGATCTTCACCAAAAACAATAGGTCTTGAGAACTCTACAATTTAGGGCTGTATGCATATAATCTTTAGATTCTGTTTGAATTTGCGGCTGTTATCGTTTGCCATAGGAAATACCCTTGTTAAAACATAAAACGTTACAGGTAAACTACCCCTTTCCCTTAACCGATCTTCACCAAAATCAACAGATCTTGAGAACTCTACAATTTAGGGCTGTATGCGAAACATTATTTGATTCTGTTTGAATTTGCGGCTGTTATAGTTTGCCAAACAAACAAAATTACCCTTGCTAAAAAAAAACCGTTGCCGGTAAACTACCCCTTTCCCTCAACCGATCTTCACCAAAAACAATAGGTCGCGAGTACTCTGCAAATCAGGCCTGCGTGCAAAAAATTATTTGATTCTGTTTGAATTTGCGGCAGTTATCGTTTGCCATAGAAACAAATCTACAGACAGACAGACAGACAGACACACAGACAGACACACAGACACTTTTCGGAAAACGACTTTTTTTCATGTTTTGAGTGTAGTAGAATCAGAATCTGCAATAATCTCGAACACAATTTTTTTTGCCATCACCATACTTCCATTCCTTAAGGAATATGGAAGTAAAATTACCCTTGATAAAAAACCGTAGCCGGTAAACTACCCCTTTCCCTTAACCGATCTTCACCAAAAACGATAGGTCTTGAGAACTCTACAATTCAGGGCTGTATGTAAAATATTATATGATTTTGTTTGAATTTGCGGCTGTTATCGTTTGCCATACAAAATACCCTTGATAAAACAAAAAACGTGGCTGGTAAACTACCCCTTTCCCTTAAACGATCTTCACCAAAAACAATAGGTCTTTAGTACTCAAGAAATCAGAGCTGTATGCAAAAACTTATTTGATTCTGTTTGAATTTGCGGCACTTATCGTTTGCCATAGAAAATACCCTTTTAAAACATAAAACGTTGAAGGTAAACTACCCCTTTCCCTTAACCGATCTTCACCAAAACCAAAAGGTCTTGAGAACTCTACAATTCAGGATAGTATGCAAAACATTATTTGATTATGTTTGAATTTGCGGCTGTTATCGTTTGCCATAGAAAATACCCTTGTTAAAACATAAAACGTTGCTGGTAAACTACCCCTTTCCCTTAACCGATCTTTACCAAAATCAACAGATATTGAGAGCTCTACAATTCAGGGCTGTATGCGAAATATTATTTGATTCTGTTTGAATTTGCGGCTGTTATCGTTTGCCAAACCAACAAAATTACCCTTGATAAAAAAAAACCGTTGCAGGTAAACTACCCCTTTCCCTTAACCGATCTTCACCAAAAACGACAGATCTTAGGTACTCCACAATTCAGGACTGTATGCAAACAATTATTTGATTCTGTTTGAATTTGCGGCTGTTATCGTTTGCCATAGAAAACACCCTTGATAAAACATAAAAAGTTGCTGGTAAACTACCCTATTCCATTAACCGATCTTCACCAAAAACAATAGGTCTTGAGAACTCTACAATTCAGGGCGGTATGCAAAAGATTAGTTGATTCTCTTTGAATTTACGGCAGTTATCGTTCGTCATAGAAAAAATAACCTTGTTAAAACATAAAACGTTGCAGGTAAACTACCCCTTTCCCTTAACCGATCTTCAACAAAATCAACAGACCTTGAGTTCTGTATAATTCAAAAAGGTATGCAGAAGAGTAGTTGATTCTGTTTTAACGTACGGCAGTTATCGTTCGTCAAAAAAAAAACCCCCTTGATAAAACAAAGTGTTGCTGGTAAACAACCCTATTCCCTAAACCGATCTTCACCAAAACCAACAGGTGTTGAGAACTCTACATTTCAGGGCTGTATGCAAAATATTATATGATTCTGTTTGAATTTGCCGCTGTTATCATTTGCCATATAAAATACCCTTGATAAAACAAAAAACGTGTCTGGTAAACTACCCCTTCCCCTTAACCGATCTTCACCAACACAAATAGGTATTGCGAACTCTACAATACAGTGCTGTATGCAAAACATCATTTGATTCTGTTTGAATTTGCGGCTGTTATCGTTTACCATAGAAAACAAGTGCTTTACTCTTGTTAAAAAGAAAAAGGTTGCTGGTAAACTACCCCTTGCCCTTAACCGATCTTCACCAAAATCGAAAGTCATTGAGACCTCTACAATTCAGGGATGTATGCAAAACATTATTTGATTCTGTTTGAATTTGCAGCTGTTATCGTTTGCCATATAAAATACGCTTGATAAAATAACGTTGCAGGTAAACTCCCCCTTCCCCTCAACCGATCTTCACTAAAAACAATAGGTCTTGAGTACTCTACAACTCAGGGCTGTATGCGAAACATTATTTGATTCTGTTTGAATTTGCGGTTGTTATCGTTTGCCATAGAAAATACCCTTGTTAAAAAAACGTTGCAGGTAAACTACCCCTTTCCCTCAGCCGATCTTCACCAAAAACAATAGGTCTTGAGAAATCTACAATTCAGGGCTGTATGCGAAACATTATTTGATTCTGTTTGAATTTGCGGCTGTTATCGTTTGCCAAAAAAAAAATTTCCCTTGATAAAAAAAACCGTTGCAGGTAAACTACCCCTTCCCCTCAACCGATCTTCACCAAAAACAATACGTCGCGAGTACTCTACAAGTCAGGGCTGTATGCAAAAAATTATTTGATTCTGTTTGAATTTGCGGCAGTTGTCGTTTGCCATAGAAAATACGCATGATAAAAAACGTTGCTGGTAAACTACCCCTTGCCCTCAACCGATCTTCACCAAAAACAATAGGTCTTGAGTACTCTACAAATCAGGGCTGTATGCAGAAAATTATTTGATTCTGTTTGAATTTGCGGCTGTTATCGTTTGCCATAGAAAATACCCTTGTTAAAAAAACGTTGTAGGTAAACTACCCCTTTCCCTTAACCGATCTTCACTAAAAACAAAAGATATTGAGAACTCTACAATTTAGGGCTGTATGCAAATAATCTTTTCATTCTGTTTGAATTTGCGGCTGTTATCGTTTGCCATAGGAAATACCCTTGTTAAAACATAAAACGTTACAGGTAAACTACCCCTTTCCCTTAACCGATCTTCACCAAAAACAATAGGTCTTGAGAACTCTACAATTCAGGGCTGTATGCGAAACATTATTTGATTCTGTTTGAATTTGCGGCTGTTATCGTTTGCCAAACAAACAAAATTACCCTTGCTAAAAAAAAACCGTTGCAGGTAAACTACCCCTTTCCCTCAACCGATCTTCACCAAAAACAATAGGTCGCGAGAACTCTGCAAAACCGGCCTGTATGCAATAAATTATTTGATTCTGTTTGAATTTGCGGCAGTTATCGTTTGCCATAGAAAAAAAATCTACAGACAGACAGAGACAGACAGACAGACAGACAGACACACAGACACACAGACAGACACACAGACACTTTTCGGAAAACGACTTTTTTTCATGTTTTGAGTGTAGTAGAATCAGAATCTGCAATAATCTCGAACACGATTTTTTTTGCCATCACCATACTTCCATTCCTTAAGGAATATGGAAGTAAAATATCGGTATGGAGAACCATACATGACTTCCATATTCTAAGATTTATATTTAAAATCATTTTCAGCCAAACAGCCAGGGTGTGCCTTACCTGCCTTTTTATTGCTGTATTAAATGAAAAATATTATATTACATTAAAATGAAAAAATTATAATTTTATTGCCTGGCAACAAAATTATTTTATTTTTAACAATTACCATTGTTTCAAAAAGTTTAAATAAATTTTCAAGTACTTTACTCTTGTTAAAACGTATAAGGTTGCAGGTAAACTACCCCTTCCCCTTAACCGATCTTCACCAAAACCGAAAGTCATTGAGACCTCTACAATTCAGGGACGTATGCAAAAAATAATTTGATTCTGTTTGAATTTGCGGCTGTTATCGTTTGCCATAGAAAATACGCTTGATAAAAAAACGTTGCAGGTAAACTACCCCTTCCCCTTAACCGATCTTCACCAAAAACAATAGGTCTTGAGTACTCTACAAATCAGGACTGTATGCAAAACATTATTTGATTCTGTTTGAATTTGCGGCTGTTATCGTTTGCCATAGAAAATACCCTTGTTAAAAAAACGTTGCAGGTAAACTACCCCTTTCCCTCAACCGATCTTCACCAAAAACAATAGGTCTTGAGAAATCTACAATTCAGGGCTGTATGCGAAACATTATTTGATTCTGTTTGAATTTGCGGCTGTTATCGTTTGCCAAAAAAAAAAATTTCCCTTGATAAAAAAAACCGTTGCAGGTAAACTACCCCTTCCCCTCAACCGATCTTCACCAAAAACAATAGGTCGCGAGTACTCTACAAATCAGGGCTGTATGCAAAAAATTATTTGATTCTGTTTGAATTTGCGGCAGTTGTCGTTTGCCATAGAAAATACGCATGATAAAAAACGTTGCTGGTAAACTACCCCTTCCCCTCAACCGATCTTCACCAAAAACAATAGGTCTTGAGTACTCTACAAATCAGGGCTGTATGCAGAAAATTATTTGATTCTGTTTGAATTTGCGGCTGTTATCGTTTGCCATAGAAAATACCCTTGTTAAAAAAACGTTGTAGGTAAACTACCCCTTTCCCTTAACCGATCTTCACTAAAAACAAAAGGTATTGAGAACTCTACAATTTAGGGCTGTATGCAAATAATCTTTTCATTCTGTTTGAATTTGCGGCTGTTATCGTTTGCCATAGGAAATACCCTTGTTAAAACATAAAACGTTACAGGTAAACTACCCCTTTCCCTTAACCGATCTTCACCAAAAACAATAGGTCTTGAGAACTCTACAATTCAGGGCTGTATGCGAAACATTATTTGATTCTGTTTGAATTTGCGGCTGTTATCGTTTGCCAAACAAACAAAATTACCCTTGCTAAAAAAAAACCGTTGCAGGTAAACTACCCCTTTCCCTCAACCGATCTTCACCAAAAACAATAGGTCGCGAGAACTCTGCAAAACCGGCCTGTATGCAATAAATTATTTGATTCTGTTTGAATTTGCGGCAGTTATCGTTTGCCATAGAAAAAAAATCTACAGACAGACAGACAGACAGACAGACAGACAGACAGACAGACACACAGACACACAGACAGACACACAGACACTTTTCGGAAAACGACTTTTTTTCATGTTTTGAGTGTAGTAGAATCAGAATCTGCAATAATCTCGAACACGATTTTTTTTGCCATCACCATACTTCCAATCCTTAAGGAATATGGAAGTAAAATTACCCTTGATAAAAAACCGTTGCCGGTAAACTACCCCTTTCCCTTAACCGATCTTCACCAAAAACGATAGGTCTTGAGAACTCTACAATTCAGGGCTGTATGTAAAATATTATATGATTTTGTTTGAATTTGCGGCTGTTATCGTTTGCCATACAAAATACCCTTGATAAAACAAAAAACGTGGCTGGTAAACTACCCCTTTCCCTTAAACGATCTTCACCAAAAACTATAGGTCTTTAGTACTCAAGAAATCAGAGCTGTATGCAAAAACTTATTTGATTCTGTTCGAATTTGCGGCACTTATCGTTTGCCATAGAAAATACCCTTTTAAAACATAAAACGTTGAAGGTAAACTACCCCTTTCCCTTAACCGATGTTCACCAAAACCAAAAGGTCTTGAGAACTCTACAATTCAGGATAGTATGCAAAACATTATTTGATTATCCTTGAATTTGCGGCTGTTATCGTTTGCCATAGAAAATACCCTTGTTAAAACATAAAACGTTGCAGGTAAACTACCCCTTTCCCTTAACCGATCTTTACCAAAATCAACAGATATTGAGAGCGCTACAATTCAGGGCTGTATGCGAAATATTATTTGATTCTGTTTGAATTTGCGGCTGTTATCGTTTGCCAAACAAACAAAATTACCCTTGATAAAAAAAAACTTTTGCAGGTAAACTACCCCTTTCCCTTAACCGATCTTCACCAAAAACGACAGATCTTAGGTACTCCACAATTCAGGACTGTATGCAAACAATTATTTGATTCTGTTTGAATTTGCGGCTGTTATCGTTTGCCATAGAAAACACCCTTGATAAAACATAAAAAGTTGCTGGTAAACTACCCTATTCCATTAACCGATCTTCACCAAAAACAATAGGTCTTGAGAACTCTACAATTCAGGGCGGTATGCAAAAGATTAGTTGATTCTCTTTGAATTTACGGCAGTTATCGTTCGTCATAAAAAAAATAACCTTGTTAACATAAAACGTTGCAGGTAAACTACCCCTTTCCCTTAACCGATCTTCAACAAAATCCACAGACCTTGAGTTCTGTATAATTCAAAAAGGTATGCAGAAGAGTAGTTGATTCTGTTTTAACGTACGGCAGTTATCGTTCGTCAAAAAAAAAAACCCTTGATAAAACAAAGTGTTGCTGGTAAACAACCCTATTCCCTAAACCGATCTTCACCAAAACCAACAGGTGTTGAGAACTCTACATTTCAGGGCTGTATGCAAAATACTATATGATTCTGTTTGAATTTGCCGCTGTTATCATTTGCCATATAAAATACCCTTGATAAAACAAAAAACGTGTCTGGTAAACTACCCCTTTCCCTTAACCGATCTGCACCAAAAACAACAGGTCTTTAGTACTCAACAAACCAGGGCTGTATGCAAAAACGTATTTGATTCTGTTTGAATTTGCGGCTCTTATCGTTTGCCATAGAAAATACCCTTTTAAAACATAAAACGTTGCAGGTAAACTACCCCTTTCCCTTAACCGATCTTCACCAAGACAAATAGGTATTGCGAACTCTACAATACAGTGCTGTATGCAAAACATCATTTGATTCTGTTTGAATTTGCGGCTGTTATCGTTTACCATAGAAAACAAGTACTTTACTCTTGTTAAAACGTAAAAGGTTGCAGGTAAACTACCCCTTCCCCTTAACCGATCTTCACCAAAATCGAAAGTCATTGAGACCTCTACAATTCAGGGACGTATGCAAAAAATTATTTGATTCTGTTTGAATTTGCGGCTGTTATCGTTTGCCATAGAAAATACGCTTGATAAAATAACGTTGCAGGTAAACTCCCCCTTCCCCTTAACCGATCTTCACCAAAAACAATAGGTCTTGAGTGCTCTACAAATCAGGGGAGTATGCAAAACATTATTTGATTCTGTTTGAATTTGCGGCTGTTATCGTTTGCCATAGAAAATACCCTTGTTAAAAAAACGTTGCAGGTAAACTACCCCTTTCCCCCAACCGATCTTCACCAAAAACAATAGCTCTTGAGAACTCTACAATTTAGGGCTGTATGCAAATAATCTTTTGATTCTGTTTGAATTTGCGGCTGTTATCGTTTGCCATAGGAAATACCCTTGTTAAAACATAGAACGTTACAGGTAAACTACCCCTTTCCCTTAACCGATCTTCACCAAAATCAACAGAACTTTAGAACTCTACAATTCAGGGCTGTATGCGAAACATTATGTGATTCTGTTTGAAATTGCGGCTGTTATCGTTTGCCAAACAAAAAAAATTACCCTTGCTAAAAAAAAACTGTTGCAGGTAAACTACCCCTTTCCCTCAACCGATCTTCACCAAAAACAAAAGGTCGCGAGTACTCTGGAAATCAGGGCTGCATGCAAAAAATTATTTGATTCTGTTTGAATTTGCGGCAGTTATCGTTTGCCATAGAAAAAAAATCTATAGACAGACAGACAGACATACAGACAGACAGACACACAGACAGACAGACAGACAGACAGACACACACACAGACACTTTTCGGAAAACGACTTTTTTTCATGTTTTGAGTGTAGTAGAATCAGAATCTGCAATAATCTCGAACACGATTTTTTTTGCCATCACCATACTTCCATTCCTTAAGGAATATGGAAGTAAAAATTACCCTTGATAAAAAACCGTTGCCGGTAAACTACCCCTTTCCCTTAACCGATCTTCACCAAAAACGATAGGTCTTGAGAACTCTACAATTCAGGGCTGTATGTAAAATATTATATGATTTTGTTTGAATTTGCGGCTGTTATAGTTTGCCAAACAAACAAAATTACCCTTGCTAAAAAAAAACCGTTGCCGGTAAACTACCCCTTTCCCTCAACCGATCTTCACCAAAAACAATAGGTCGCGAGTACTCTGCAAATCAGGGCTGTATGCAAAAAATTATTTGATTCTGTTTGAATTTGCGGCAGTTATCGTTTGCCATAGAAAAAAAATCTACAGACAGACAGACAGACAGACAGACAGACTGACAGACAGACAGACACACAGACACTTTTCGGAAAACGACTTTTTTTCATGTTTTGAGTGTAGTAGAATCAGAATCTGCAATAATCTCGAACACGATTTTTTTTGCCATCACCATACTTCCATTCCTTAAGGAATATGGAAGTAAATATCGGTATGGAGAACCATACATGACTTCCATATTCTAAGATTTATATTTAAAATCATTTTCAGCCAAACAGCCAGGCTGTGTCTTACCTGCCTTTTTATTGCTGTATTAAATGAAAAATATTATATTACATTAAAATGAAAAAATTATAATTTTATTGCCTGGCAACAAAATTATTTTATTTTTAACAATTACCATTGTTTCAAAAAGTTTAAATAAATTTTCAAGTACTTTACTCTTGTTAAAACGTAAAAGGTTGCAGGTAAACTACCCCTTCCCCTTAACCGATCTTCACCAAAATCGAAAGTCATTGAGACCTCTACAATTCAGGGACGTATGCAAAAAATTATTTGATTCTGTTTGAATTTGCGGCTGTTATCGTTTACTATAGAAAAATATCGGTATGGAGAACCATACATGACTTCCATATTCTAAGATTTATATTTAAATCTTAATATCGCCTGCCAAGCGCGATATATTTTCTTTTATACATGATTTACATTAAAATGAAAAAATTATAATTTTATTGCCTGGCAACAAAATTATTTTATTTTTAACAATTACCATTGTTTCAAAAAGTTTAAATAAATTTTCAAGTACTTTACTCTTGTTAAAAAGTAAAAAGTTGCAGGTAAACTACCCCTTTCCCTTAACCGATCTTCACCAAAATCGAAAGTCATTGAGACCTCTACAATACAGGGACGTACGCAAAAAATTATTTGATTCTGTTTGAATTTGCGGCTGTTATCGTTTGCCATAGAAAATACGCTTGATAAAAAAACGTTGCAGGTAAACTACCCCTTCCCCTTAACCGATCTTCACCAAAAACAAAAGGTCTTGAGTACTCTACAAATCAGGCTGTATGCAAAACATTATTTGATTCTGTTTGAATTTGCGGCTGTTATCGTTTGCCATAGAAAATACCCTTGTTAAAAAAACGTTGCAGGTAAACTACCCCTTTCCCTCAACCGATCTTCACCAAAAACAATAGGTCTTGAGAACTCTACAATTTAGGGCGGCATGCAAATAATCTTTTGATTCTGTTTGAATTTGCGGATGTTATCGTTTGCCATAGGAAATACCCTTGTTAAAACATAAAACGTTACAGGTAAACTACCCCTTTCCCTTAACCGATCTTCACCAAAAACAATAGGTCTTGAGTACTCTACAAATCAGGTCTGTATGCAAAACATTATTTGATTCTGTTTGAATATGCGGCTGTTATCGTTTGCCATAGAAAATACCCTTGTTAAAAAAACGTTGCAGGTAAACTACCCCTTTCCCTCAACCGAACTTCACCAAAAACAATAGGTCTTGAGAACTCTACAATTTAGGGCTGTATACAAATAATCTTTTGATTCTGTTTGAATTTGCGGCTGTTATCGTTTGCCATAGGAAATACCCTTGTTAAAACATAAAACGTTACAGGTAAACTACCCCTTTCCCTTAACCGATCTTCACCAAAATCAACAGATCTTGAGAACTTTACAATTCAGGGCTATATGCGAAACATTATTTGATTCTGTTTGAATTTGCGGCTGTTATCGTTTGCCAAACAAACAAAATTACCCTTGGTAAAAAAAAACCGTTGCTGGTAAACTACCCCTTTCCCTCAACCGATCTTCACCAAAATCGAAAGTCATTGAGACCTCTACAATTCAGGGACGTATGCAAAAAATTATTTGATTCTGTTTGAATTTGCGGCTGTTATCGTTTGCCATAGAAAATACGCTTGATAAAAAAACGTTGCAGGTAAACTACCCCTTCCCCTTAACCGATCTTCACCAAAAACAATAGGTCTTGAGTACTCTACAAATCAGGGCTGCATGCAAAAAATTATTTGATTCTGTTTGAATTTGCGGCAGTTATCGTTTGCCATAGAAAAAAAATCTACAGACACACAGACAGACAGACACACAGACAGACAGACAGATAGACAGACAGACACACACACAGACACTTTTCAGAAACCGACTTTTTTTCATGTTTTGAGTGTAGTAGAATCAGAATCTGCAATAATCTCGAACACGATTTTTTTTGCCATCACCATCCTTAAGGAATATGGAAGTAATATCGGTATGGAGAACCATACATGACTTCCATATTCTAAGATTTATATTTAAAATCATTTTCAGCCAAACAGCCAGGCTGTGTCTTACCTGCCTTTTTATTGCTGGATTAAATGAAAAATATTATATTACATTAAAATGCAAAAATTATAATTTTATTGCCTGGCAACAAAATTATTTTATTTTTAACAATTACCATTGTTTCAAAAAGTTTAAATAAATTTTCAAGTACTTTACTCTTGTTAAAACGTAAAAGGTTGCAGGTAAACTACCCCTTCCCCTTAACCGATCTTCACCAAAATCGAAAGTCATTGAGACCTCTACAATTCAGGGACGTATGCAAAAAATTATTTGATTCTGTTTGAATTTGCGGCTGTTATCGTTTGCCATAGAAAATACGCTTGATAAAAAAACGTTGCAGGTAAACTACCCCTTCCCCTTAACCGATCTTCACCAAAAACAATAGGTCTTGAGTACTCTACAAATCAGGGCTGTATGCAAAACATTATTTGATTCTGTTTGAATTTGCGGCTGTTATCGTTTGCCATAGAAAATAAAACGTAAAAGGTTGCAGGTAAACTACCCCTTCCCCTTAACCGATCTTCACCAAAAACAATAGGTCTTGAGTACTCTACAAATCAGGACTGTATGCAAAACATTATTTGATTCTGTTTGAATTTGCGGCTGTTATCGTTTGCCATATAAAATACCCTTGTTAAAAAAACGTTGCAGGTAAACTACCCCTTTCCCTCAACCGATCTTCACCAAAAACAACAGGTCTTGTGAAATCTACAATTCAGGGCTGTATGCGAAACATTATTTGATTCTGTTTGAATTTGCGGCTGTTATCGTTTGCCAAAAAAAAAAAAAATTTCCCTTGATAAAAAAAACCGTTGCAGGTAAACTACCCCTTCCCCTCAACCGATCTTCACCAAAAACAATAGGTCTTGAGTACTCTACAAATCAGGGTGGTATGCAGAAAATTATTTGATTCTGTTTGAATTTGCGGCTGTTATCGTTTGCCATAGAAAATACCCTTGTTAAAAAAACGTTGTAGGTAAACTACCCCTTTCCCTTAACCGATCTTCACCAAAAACAAAAGGTATTGAGAACTCTACAATTTAGGGCTGTATGCAAATAATCTTTTCATTCTGTTTGAATTTGCGGCTGTTATCGTTTGCCATAGGAAATACCCTTGTTAAAACATAAAACGTTACAGGTAAACTACCCCTTTCCCTTAACCGATCTTCACCAAAAACAATAGGTCTTGAGAACTCTACAATTCAGGGCTGTATGCGAAACATTATTTGATTCTGTTTGAATTTGCGGCTGTTATCGTTTGCCAAACAAACAAAATTTCCCTTGCTAAAAAAAAACCGTTGCAGGTAAACTACCCCTTTCCCTCAACCGATCTTCACCAAAAACAATAGGTCGCGAGAACTCTGCAAAACCGTGCTGTATGCAAAAAATTATTTGATTCTGTTTGAATTTGCGGCAGTTATCGTTTGCCATAGAAAAAAAATCTACAGACAGACAGACAGACAGACAGACAGACAGACAGACAGACACACAGACACACAGACAGACACACAGACACTTTTCGGAAAACGACTTTTTTTCATGTTTTGAGTGTAGTAGAATCAGAATCTGCAATAATCTCGAACACGATTTTTTTTGCCATCACCATACTTCCATTCCTTAAGGAATATGGAAGTAAAAATTACCCTTGATAAAAAACCGTTGCCGGTAAACTACCCCTTTCCCTTAACCGATCTTCACCAAAAACGATAGGTCTTGAGAACTCTACAATTCAGGGCTGTATGTAAAATATTATATGATTTTGTTTGAATTTGCGGCTGTTATCGTTTGCCATACAAAATACCCTTGATAAAACAAAAAACGTGGCTGGTAAACTACCCCTTTCCCTTAAACGATCTTCACCAAAAACAATAGGTCTTTAGTACTCAAGAAATCAGAGCTGTATGCAAAAACTTATTTGATTCTGTTTGAATTTGCGGCACTTATCGTTTGCCATAGAAAATACCCTTTTAAAACATAAAACGTTGAAGGTAAACTACCCCTTTCCCTTAACCGATCTTCACCAAAACCAAAAGGTCTTGAGAACTCTACAATTCAGGATAGTATGCAAAACATTATTTGATTATGTTTGAATTTGCGGCTGTTATCGTTTGCCATAGAAAATACCCTTGTTAAAACATAAAACGTTGCTGGTAAACTACCCCTTTCCCTTAACCGATCTTTACCAAAATCAACAGATATTGAGAGCTCTACAATTCAGGGCTGTATGCGAAATATTATTTGATTCTGTTTGAATTTGCGGCTGTTATCGTTTGCCAAACAAACAAAATTACCCTTGATAAAAAAAAACCGTTGCAGGTAAACTACCCCTTTCCCTTAACCAATCGTCACCAAAAACGACAGATCTTAGGTACTCCACAATTCAGGACTGTATGCAAACAATTATTTGATTATGTTTGAATTTGCGGCTGTTATCGTTTGCCATAGAAAACACCCTTGATAAAACATAAAAAGTTGCTGGTAAACCGATTTAATTCCATTAACCGATCTTCACCAAAAACAATAGGTCATGAGAACTCTACAATTCAGGGCGGTATGCAAAACATTAGTTGATTCTCTTTGAATTTACGGCAGTTATCGTTCGTCATAGAAAAAATAACCTTGTTAAAACATAAAACGTTGCAGGTAAACTACCCCTTTCCCTTAACCGATCTTCAACAAAATCAACAGACCTTGAGTTCTGTATAATTCAAAAAGGTATGCAGAAGAGTAGTTGATTCTGTTTTAACGTACGGCAGTTATCATTCGTCAAAAAAAAAAACCCGTGATAAAACAAAGTGTTGCTGGTAAACAACCCTATTCCCTAAACCGATCTTCACCAAAACCAACAGGAGTTGAGAACTCTACATTTCAGGGCTGTATGCAAAATATTATATGATTCTGTTTGAATTTGCCGCTGTTATCATTTGCCATATAAAATACCCTTGATAAAACAAAATATCGGTATGGAGAACCATACATGACTTCCATATTCTAAGATTTATTTTTAAAATCATTTTCGAAATGAAATATTACCATAGAAACTACTTCTTTCTACTTACTGCTTCAGCCTTAACCACAGTACTGTGGTCACTAACACATACCACCTCACGTTATCGCACTCGATTTTCACTGATGATGGAAGTCAATGGCATTGCCGAAACGTCTGGTTTTGTAGAAAACATTGGACTGCGGCCAAATATCCCGGCAAGGAATTTTAACAAAAACTACTTCTTTGTTGCCGATAACGTTGTACACATATATATAAAAAATATGCATAAAATTAATGGCTTGTATAAGTTAATGATTGATCTCCATTAAGTAGTGCTCAAGTTTCCAAAGTTTTAATATTATGATGTCCGTAATTAAAACATCAGAGCAGGTTTAGTGTGTATGAGGGTTCACCGTGGACAAAAATTTTCAACATTTCCTATTGAGCGTTGCTTAGAATAAATCTGCGAATCTACAGGGTACGTTTCACAGAACAAACACGCGGAAAAGGAGCGCTCCGAAGTCACTCATGGACCCTCAGCATCTTGTAGAGGGTTCATTCCCTAAAGACGAAAAGTCTGTCTATGAATCGTTCCTCTGTAAACACGTGCAGTTACGCTGCCCAGCGATCCACAGGAAGCAAATCGCTATCCACGCTGGACACTTTTTCGGCTTGCATGCGTTATGTTGGTATGGGTTCGGCACTTTCCATTTAAAAACCGTGCAAATGTAAGAAAATAAACATGAATGAGGCCAGAAATAACGCGAATTGTGTGTGTGTGTGTGTGTGTGTGTGTGTGTCTTCCCTGCCTTTTTATTGCGGTAGTGATAATAATAAAATGGAAACGTAAACAGTACATAACTGAGATATGCTTGCCTGCCACGCACGATATATTTTCTCTTATACATGACTAGCAGAATACCCGTGCTTCGCTACGGAGTTTCACGTTGTACGTAATGAAAATGTTAGTTTAATTAATAAAGTTTAATTAAAGTAGGCTTCTTAAAAATAAATAGCTGTTGCCCACAACTTCGTTCGCGTGGTCTTCAATTTAATGCGATAATATATTTAGAACAGAATCTATTCTATATGGTTGCCATAGTAACCAGATATAATAGTTTTTGAAGACCGCAAAGGACCCCCCAGAGGATCGTATCGAAAAAACACCTGTCCTATGTTGGTTCTCCCGTTACGTAAAATATTTGTGCCAAGTTTGGTTGAAATCGGTCCAATGGTTTAGATGGAGACGTGGAAGACCCCAAAGGACCCCCCAAAGGATCGTATCGAAAAAACACTTGTCCTATGTTGGTTCTCCCTTTGCGTAAAATATTTGTGCCAAGTTTGGTTGAAATCGGTCCAGTGGTTTAGGAGGCGATGTGGAAGACCCCAAAGAACCCCCAAAAGGACCCCATCGAAAAAACACCTATCCTATGTTGGTTCTCCCGTTGCGTAAAATATTTGTGCCAAGTTTGGTTGAAATCGGTACAGTGGTTTAGGAGGAGATGTGGAAGAAACCTTCGCGGACGTGCGCACAACAACTCACCGAAGTTTCATCGCAATCGGATGAATGGTATAGGAACGCATACGGGACAAACAAAGAAACATTCATTTTTATATATAAGATATAAACTATACCACTTACTTGACATAAACCGTGATAGCAAAGCTAATGTACAACATATATGTATTAATTATACACATAAATGTTCCTCGATAGACACTCTATCTATTGGCGAAAACTTGAATAAAATCCGTTCAGTACTTCCTGAGATTAGCGATTTCAAACACAGAGAGAAAACGGACCGACTTTATACTATGTACAGATTTACATTAAAATGAAAAAATTATAATTTTATTGCCTGGCAACAAAATTATTTTATTTTTAACAATTACCATTGTTTGAAAAAGTTTAAATGAATTTTCAAGTACTTTACTCTTGTTAAAACGTAAAAGGTTGCAGGTAAACTACCCCTTCCCCTTAACCGATCCTCACCAAAATCAAAAGGCCTTGAGTCCTCTACAATTCAGTGACGTATGCAAAAAACTATTTGATTCTGTTTGAATTTGCGGCAGTTATCGTTTGCCATAGAAAATACGCTTGATAAAAAACGTTGCAGATAAACTACCCCTTCCCCTCAACCGATCTTCACCAAAAACAACAGGTCTTGAGTACTCTACAAATCATGGCTGTATGCAGAAAATATTTGATTCTGTTTGAATTTGCGGCTGTTATCGTTTGCCATAGAAAATACCCTTGATAAAAAAACGCTGCAGGTAAACTACCCCTTCCCCTTAACCGATCTTCACCAAAAACAATAGGTCTTGAGAACTCTGCAATTTAGGGCTGTATGCAAAACATTATTTGATTCTGTTTGTGAATTTGCGGCTGTTATCGTTTGCCATAGAAAAAATAACCTTGTTAAAACATAAAACGTTGCAGGTAAACTACCCCTTTCCCTTAACCGATCTTCAACAAAATCAACAGACCTTGAGTTCTGTATAATTCAAAATGGTATGCAGAAGAGTAGTTGATTCTGTTTTAACGTACGGCAGTTATCATTCGTCAAAAAAAAAAACCCGTGATAAAACAAAGTGTTGCTGGTAAACAACCCTATTCCCTAAACCGATCTTCACCAAAACCAACAGGAGTTGAGAACTCTACATTTCAGGGCTGTATGCAAAATATTATATGATTCTGTTTGAATTTGCCGCTGTTATCATTTGCCATATAAAATACCCTTGATAAAACAAAATATCGGTATGGAGAACCATACATGACTTCCATATTCTAAGATTTATTTTTAAAATGATTTTCGAAATGAAATATTACCATAGAAACTACTTCTTTCTACTTACTGCTTCAGCCTTAACCACAGTACTGTGGTCACTAACACATACCACCTCACGTTATCGCACTCGATTTTCACTGATGATGGAAGTCAATGGCATTGCCGAAACGTCTGGTTTTGTAGAAAACATTGGACTGCGGCCAAATATCCCGGCAAGGAATTTTAACAAAAACTACTTCTTTGTTGCCGATAACGTTGTACACATATATATAAAAAATATGCATAAAATTAATGGCTTGTATAAGTTAATGATTGATCTCCATTAAGTAGTGCTCAAGTTTCCAAAGTTTTAATATTATGATGTCCGTAATTAAAACATCAGAGCAGGTTTAGTGTGTATGAGGGTTCACCGTGGACAAAAATTTTCAACATTTCCTATTGAGCGTTGCTTAGAATAAATCTGCGAATCTACAGGGTACGTTTCACAGAACAAACACGCGGAAAAGGAGCGCTCCGAAGTCACTCATGGACCCTCAGCATCTTGTAGAGGGTTCATTCCCTAAAGACGAAAAGTCTGTCTATGAATCGTTCCTCTGTAAACACGTGCAGTTACGCTGCCCAGCGATCCACAGGAAGCAAATCGCTATCCACGCTGGACACTTTTTCGGCTTGCATGCGTTATGTTGGTATGGGTTCGGCACTTTCCATTTAAAAACCGTGCAAATGTAAGAAAATAAACATGAATGAGGCCAGAAATAACGCGAATTGTGTGTGTGTGTGTGTGTGTGTGTGTCTTCCCTGCCTTTTTATTGCGGTAGTGATAATAATAAAATGGAAACGTAAACAGTACATAACTGAGATATGCTTGCCTGCCACGCACGATATATTTTCTCTTATACATGACTAGCAGAATACCCGTGCTTCGCTACGGAGTTTCACGTTGTACGTAATGAAAATGTTAGTTTAATTAATAAAGTTTAATTAAAGTAGGCTTCTTAAAAATAAATAGCTGTTGCCCACAACTTCGTTCGCGTGGTCTTCAATTTAATGCGATAATATATTTAGAACAGAATCTATTCTATATGGTTGCCATAGTAACCAGATATAATAGTTTTTGAAGACCGCAAAGGACCCCCCAGAGGATCGTATCGAAAAAACACCTGTCCTATGTTGGTTCTCCCGTTACGTAAAATATTTGTGCCAAGTTTGGTTGAAATCGGTCCAATGGTTTAGATGGAGACGTGGAAGACCCCAAAGGACCCCCCAAAGGATCGTATCGAAAAAACACTTGTCCTATGTTGGTTCTCCCTTTGCGTAAAATATTTGTGCCAAGTTTGGTTGAAATCGGTCCAGTGGTTTAGGAGGCGATGTGGAAGACCCCAAAGAACCCCCAAAAGGACCCCATCGAAAAAACACCTATCCTATGTTGGTTCTCCCGTTGCGTAAAATATTTGTGCCAAGTTTGGTTGAAATCGGTACAGTGGTTTAGGAGGAGATGTGGAAGAAACCTTCGCGGACGTGCGCACAACAACTCACCGAAGTTTCATCGCAATCGGATGAATGGTATAGGAACGCATACGGGACAAACAAAGAAACATTCATTTTTATATATAAGATATAAACTATACCACTTACTTGACATAAACCGTGATAGCAAAGCTAATGTACAACATATATGTATTAATTATACACATAAATGTTCCTCGATAGACACTCTATCTATTGGCGAAAACTTGAATAAAATCCGTTCAGTACTTCCTGAGATTAGCGATTTCAAACACAGAGAGAAAACGGACCGACTTTATACTATGTACAGATTTACATTAAAATGAAAAAATTATAATTTTATTGCCTGGCAACAAAATTATTTTATTTTTAACAATTACCATTGTTTGAAAAAGTTTAAATGAATTTTCAAGTACTTTACTCTTGTTAAAACGTAAAAGGTTGCAGGTAAACTACCCCTTCCCCTTAACCGATCCTCACCAAAATCAAAAGGCCTTGAGTCCTCTACAATTCAGTGACGTATGCAAAAAACTATTTGATTCTGTTTGAATTTGCGGCAGTTATCGTTTGCCATAGAAAATACGCTTGATAAAAAACGTTGCAGGTAAACTACCCCTTCCCCTCAACCGATCTTCACCAAAAACAACAGGTCTTGAGTACTCTACAAATCATGGCTGTATGCAGAAAATATTTGATTCTGTTTGAATTTGCGGCTGTTATCGTTTGCCATAGAAAATACCCTTGATAAAAAAACGCTGCAGGTAAACTACCCCTTCCCCTTAACCGATCTTCACCAAAAACAATAGGTCTTGAGAACTCTGCAATTTAGGGCTGTATGCAAAACATTATTTGATTCTGTTTGTGAATTTGCGGCTGTTATCGTTTGCCATAGGAAATACCCTTGTTAAAACATAAAACGTTGCAGGTAAACTACCCCTTTCCCTTAACCGATCTTTACCAAAATCAACAGATATTGAGAGCGCTACAATTCAGGGCTGTATGCGAAATATTATTTGATTCTGTTTGAATTTGCGGCTGTTATCGTTTGCCAAACAAACAAAATTACCCTTGATAAAAAAAAACTTTTGCAGGTAAACTACCCCTTTCCCTTAACCGATCTTCACCAAAAACGACAGATCTTAGGTACTCCACAATTCAGGACTGTATGCAAACAATTATTTGATTCTGTTTGAATTTGCGGCTGTTATCGTTTGCCATAGAAAACACCCTTGATAAAACATAAAAAGTTGCTGGTAAACTACCCTATTCCATTAACCGATCTTCACCAAAAACAATAGGTCTTGAGAACTCTACAATTCAGGGCGGTATGCAAAAGATTAGTTGATTCTCTTTGAATTTACGGCAGTTATCGTTCGTCATAAAAAAAATAACCTTGTTAACATAAAACGTTGCCGGTAAACTACCCCTTTCCCTTAACCGATCTTCAACAAAATCAACAGACCTTGAGTTCTGTATAATTCAAAAAGGTATGCAGAAGAGTAGTTGATTCTGTTTTAACGTACGGCAGTTATCGTTCGTCAAAAAAAAAAACCCTTGATAAAACAAAGTGTTGCTGGTAAACAACCCTATTCCCTAAACCGATCTTCACCAAAACCAACAGGTGTTGAGAACTCTACATTTCAGGGCTGTATGCAAAATATTATATGATTCTGTTTGAATTTGCCGCTGTTATCATTTGCCATATAAAATACCCTTGATAAAACAAAAAACGTGTCTGGTAAACTACCCCTTTCCCTTAACCGATCTGCACCAAAAACAACAGGTCTTTAGTACTCAACAAACCAGGGCTGTATGCAAAAACGTATTTGATTCTGTTTGAATTTGCGGCTGTTATCGTTTGCCATAGAAAATACCCTTTTAAAACATAAAACGTTGCAGGTAAACTACCCCTTTCCCTTAACCGATCTTCACCAAGACAAATAGGTATTGCGAACTCTACAATACAGTGCTGTATGCAAAACATCATTTGATTCTGTTTGAATTTGCGGCTGTTATCGTTTACCATAGAAAACAAGTACTTTACTCTTGTTAAAACGTAAAAGGTTGCAGGTAAACTACCCCTTCCCCTTAACCGATCTTCACCAAAATCGAAAGTCATTGAGACCTCTACAATTCAGGGACGTATGCAAAAAATTATTTGATTCTGTTTGAATTTGCGGCTGTTATCGTTTGCCATAGAAAATACGCTTGATAAAATAACGTTGCAGGTAAACTCCCCCTTCCCCTCAACCGATCTTCACCAAAAACAATAGGTCTTGAGTGCTCTACAAATCAGGGGTGTATGCAAAACATTATTTGATTCTGTTTGAATTTGCGGCTGTTATCGTTTGCCATAGAAAATACCCTTGTTAAAAAAACGTTGCAGGTAAACTACCCCTTTCCCCCAACCGATGTTCACCAAAAACAATAGGTCTTGAGAATTCTACAATTTAGGGCTGTATGCAAATAATCTTTTGATTCTGTTTGAATTTGCGGCTGTTATCGTTTGCCATAGGAAATACCCTTGTTAAAACATAGAACGTTACAGGTAAACTACCCCTTTCCCTTAACCGATCTTCACCAAAATCAACAGAACTTTAGAACTCTACAATTCAGGGCTGTATGCGAAACATTATGTGATTCTGTTTGAAATTGCGGCTGTTATCGTTTGCCAAACAAAAAAAATTACCCTTGCTAAAAAAAAAACTGTTGCAGGTAAACTACCCCTTTCCCTCAACCGATCTTCACCAAAAACAAAAGGTCGCGAGTACTCTGGAAATCAGGGCTGCATGCAAAAAATTATTTGATTCTGTTTGAATTTGCGGCAGTTATCGTTTGCCATAGAAAAAAAATCTATAGACAGACAGACAGACATACAGACAGACAGACACACAGACAGACAGACAGACAGACAGACACACACACAGACACTTTTCGGAAAACGACTTTTTTTCATGTTTTGAGTGTAGTAGAATCAGAATCTGCAATAATCTCGAACACGATTTTTTTTGCCATCACCATACTTCCATTCCTTAAGGAATATGGAAGTAAAAATTACCCTTGATAAAAAACCGTTGCCGGTAAACTACCCCTTTCCCTTAACCGATCTTCACCAAAAACGATAGGTCTTGAGAACTCTACAATTCAGGGCTGTATGTAAAATATTATATGATTTTGTTTGAATTTGCGGCTGTTATAGTTTGCCAAACAAACAAAATTACCCTTGCTAAAAAAAAACCGTTGCCGGTAAACTACCCCTTTCCCTCAACCGATCTTCACCAAAAACAATAGGTCGCGAGTACTCTGCAAATCAGGGCTGTATGCAAAAAATTATTTGATTCTGTTTGAATTTGCGGCAGTTATCGTTTGCCATAGAAAAAAAATCTACAGACAGACAGACAGACAGACAGACAGACAGACTGACAGACAGACAGACACACAGACACTTTTCGGAAAACGACTTTTTTTCATGTTTTGAGTGTAGTAGAATCAGAATCTGCAATAATCTCGAACACGATTTTTTTTGCCATCACCATACTTCCATTCCTTAAGGAATATGGAAGTAAAAATTACCCTTGATAAAAAACCGTTGCCGGTAAACTACCCCTTTCCCTTAACCGATCTTCACCAAAAACGATAGGTCTGGAGAACTCTACAATTCAGGGCTGTATGTAAAATATTATATGATTTTGTTTGAATTTGCGGCTGTTATCGTTTGCCATACAAAATACCCTTGATAAAACAAAAAACGTGGCTGGTAAACTACCCCTTTCCCTTAAACGATCTTCACCAAAAACAATAGGTCTTTAGTACTCAAGAAATCAGAGCTGTATGCAAAAACTTATTTGATTCTGTTTGAATTTGCGGCACTTATCGTTTGCCATAGAAAATACCCTTTTAAAACATAAAACGTTGAAGGTAAACTACCCCTTTCCCTTAACCGATCTTCACCAAAACCAAAAGGTCTTGAGAACTCTACAATTCAGGATAGTATGCAAAACATTATTTGATTATGTTTGAATTTGCGGCTGTTATCGTTTGCCATAGAAAATACCCTTGTTAAAACATAAAACGTTGCAGGTAAACTACCCCTTTCCCTTAACCGATCTTTACCAAAATCAACAGATATTGAGAGCTCTACAATTCAGGGCTGTATGCGAAATATTATTTGATTCTGTTTGAATTTGCGGCTGTTATCGTTTGCCAAACAAACAAAATTACCCTTGATAAAAAAAAACCGTTGCAGGTAAACTACCCCTTTCCCTTAACCAATCGTCACCAAAAACGACAGATCTTAGGTACTCCACAATTCAGGACTGTATGCAAACAATTATTTGATTATGTTTGAATTTGCGGCTGTTATCGTTTGCCATAGAAAACACCCTTGATAAAACATAAAAAGTTGCTGGTAAACCGATTTAATTCCATTAACCGATCTTCACCAAAAACAATAGGTCATGAGAACTCTACAATTCAGGGCGGTATGCAAAACATTAGTTGATTCTCTTTGAATTTACGGCAGTTATCGTTCGTCATAGAAAAAATAACCTTGTTAAAACATAAAACGTTGCAGGTAAACTACCCCTTTCCCTTAACCGATCTTCAACAAAATCAACAGACCTTGAGTTCTGTATAATTCAAAAAGGTATGCAGAAGAGTAGTTGATTCTGTTTTAACGTACGGCAGTTATCATTCGTCAAAAAAAAAAAACCGTGATAAAACAAAGTGTTGCTGGTAAACAACCCTATTCCCTAAACCGATCTTCACCAAAACCAACAGGAGTTGAGAACTCTACATTTCAGGGCTGTATGCAAAATATTATATGATTCTGTTTGAATTTGCCGCTGTTATCATTTGCCATATAAAATACCCTTGATAAAACAAAATATCGGTATGGAGAACCATACATGACTTCCATATTCTAAGATTTATTTTTAAAATCATTTTCGAAATGAAATATTACCATAGAAACTACTTCTTTCTACTTACTGCTTCAGCCTTAACCACAGTACTGTGGTCACTAACACATACCACCTCACGTTATCGCACTCGATTTTCACTGATGATGGAAGTCAATGGCATTGCCGAAACGTCTGGTTTTGTAGAAAACATTGGACTGCGGCCAAATATCCCGGCAAGGAATTTTAACAAAAACTACTTCTTTGTTGCCGATAACGTTGTACACATATATATAAAAAATATGCATAAAATTAATGGCTTGTATAAGTTAATGATTGATCTCCATTAAGTAGTGCTCAAGTTTCCAAAGTTTTAATATTATGATGTCCGTAATTAAAACATCAGAGCAGGTTTAGTGTGTATGAGGGTTCACCGTGGACAAAAATTTTCAACATTTCCTATTGAGCGTTGCTTAGAATAAATCTGCGAATCTACAGGGTACGTTTCACAGAACAAACACGCGGAAAAGGAGCGCTCCGAAGTCACTCATGGACCCTCAGCATCTTGTAGAGGGTTCATTCCCTAAAGACGAAAAGTCTGTCTATGAATCGTTCCTCTGTAAACACGTGCAGTTACGCTGCCCAGCGATCCACAGGAAGCAAATCGCTATCCACGCTGGACACTTTTTCGGCTTGCATGCGTTATGTTGGTATGGGTTCGGCACTTTCCATTTAAAAACCGTGCAAATGTAAGAAAATAAACATGAATGAGGCCAGAAATAACGCGAATTGTGTGTGTGTGTGTGTGTGTGTGTGTCTTCCCTGCCTTTTTATTGCGGTAGTGATAATAATAAAATGGAAACGTAAACAGTACATAACTGAGATATGCTTGCCTGCCACGCACGATATATTTTCTCTTATACATGACTAGCAGAATACCCGTGCTTCGCTACGGAGTTTCACGTTGTACGTAATGAAAATGTTAGTTTAATTAATAAAGTTTAATTAAAGTAGGCTTCTTAAAAATAAATAGCTGTTGCCCACAACTTCGTTCGCGTGGTCTTCAATTTAATGCGATAATATATTTAGAACAGAATCTATTCTATATGGTTGCCATAGTAACCAGATATAATAGTTTTTGAAGACCGCAAAGGACCCCCCAGAGGATCGTATCGAAAAAACACCTGTCCTATGTTGGTTCTCCCGTTACGTAAAATATTTGTGCCAAGTTTGGTTGAAATCGGTCCAATGGTTTAGATGGAGACGTGGAAGACCCCAAAGGACCCCCCAAAGGATCGTATCGAAAAAACACTTGTCCTATGTTGGTTCTCCCTTTGCGTAAAATATTTGTGCCAAGTTTGGTTGAAATCGGTCCAGTGGTTTAGGAGGCGATGTGGAAGACCCCAAAGAACCCCCAAAAGGACCCCATCGAAAAAACACCTATCCTATGTTGGTTCTCCCGTTGCGTAAAATATTTGTGCCAAGTTTGGTTGAAATCGGTACAGTGGTTTAGGAGGAGATGTGGAAGAAACCTTCGCGGACGTGCGCACAACAACTCACCGAAGTTTCATCGCAATCGGATGAATGGTATAGGAACGCATACGGGACAAACAAAGAAACATTCATTTTTATATATAAGATATAAACTATACCACTTACTTGACATAAACCGTGATAGCAAAGCTAATGTACAACATATATGTATTAATTATACACATAAATGTTCCTCGATAGACACTCTATCTATTGGCGAAAACTTGCATAAAATCCGTTCAGTACTTCCTGAGATTAGCGATTTCAAACACAGAGAGAAAACGGACCGACTTTATACTATGTACAGATTTACATTAAAATGAAAAAATTATAATTTTATTGCCTGGCAACAAAATTATTTTATTTTTAACAATTACCATTGTTTGAAAAAGTTTAAATGAATTTTCAAGTACTTTACTCTTGTTAAAACGTAAAAGGTTGCAGGTAAACTACCCCTTCCCCTTAACCGATCCTCACCAAAATCAAAAGGCCTTGAGTCCTCTACAATTCAGTGACGTATGCAAAAAACTATTTGGTTCTGTTTGAATTTGCGGCAGTTATCGTTTGCCATAGAAAATACGCTTGATAAAAAACGTTGCAGGTAAACTACCCCTTCCCCTTAACCGATCTTCACCAAAAACAACAGGTCTTGAGTACTCTACAAATCATGGCTGTATGCAGAAAATATTTGATTCTGTTTGAATTTGCGGCTGTTATCGTTTGCCATAGAAAATACCCTTGATAAAAAAACGCTGCAGGTAAACTACCCCTTCCCCTTAACCGATCTTCACCAAAAACAATAGGTCTTGAGAACTCTGCAATTTAGGGCTGTATGCAAAACATTATTTGATTCTGTTTGTGAATTTGCGGCTGTTATCGTTTGCCATAGGAAATACCCTTGTTAAAACATAAAACGTTGCAGGTAAACTACCCCTTTCCCTTAACCGATCTTTACCAAAATCAACAGATATTGAGAGCGCTACAATTCAGGGCTGTATGCGAAATATTATTTGATTCTGTTTGAATTTGCGGCTGTTATCGTTTGCCAAACAAACAAAATTACCCTTGATAAAAAAAAACTTTTGCAGGTAAACTACCCCTTTCCCTTAACCGATCTTCACCAAAAACGACAGATCTTAGGTACTCCACAATTCAGGACTGTATGCAAACAATTATTTGATTCTGTTTGAATTTGCGGCTGTTATCGTTTGCCATAGAAAACACCCTTGATAAAACATAAAAAGTTGCTGGTAAACTACCCTATTCCATTAACCGATCTTCACCAAAAACAATAGGTCTTGAGAACTCTACAATTCAGGGCGGTATGCAAAAGATTAGTTGATTCTCTTTGAATTTACGGCAGTTATCGTTCGTCATAAAAAAAATAACCTTGTTAACATAAAACGTTGCAGGTAAACTACCCCTTTCCCTTAACCGATCTTCAACAAAATCAACAGACCTTGAGTTCTGTATAATTCAAAAAGGTATGCAGAAGAGTAGTTGATTCTGTTTTAACGTACGGCAGTTATCATTCGTCAAAAAAAAAAACCCGTGATAAAACAAAGTGTTGCTGGTAAACAACCCTATTCCCTAAACCGATCTTCACCAAAACCAACAGGAGTTGAGAACTCTACATTTCAGGGCTGTATGCAAAATATTATATGATTCTGTTTGAATTTGCCGCTGTTATCATTTGCCATATAAAATACCCTTGATAAAACAAAATATCGGTATGGAGAACCATACATGACTTCCATATTCTAAGATTTATTTTTAAAATCATTTTCGAAATGAAATATTACCATAGAAACTACTTCTTTCTACTTACTGCTTCAGCCTTAACCACAGTACTGTGGTCACTAACACATACCACCTCACGTTATCGCACTCGATTTTCACTGATGATGGAAGTCAATGGCATTGCCGAAACGTCTGGTTTTGTAGAAAACATTGGACTGCGGCCAAATATCCCGGCAAGGAATTTTAACAAAAACTACTTCTTTGTTGCCGATAACGTTGTACACATATATATAAAAAATATGCATAAAATTAATGGCTTGTATAAGTTAATGATTGATCTCCATTAAGTAGTGCTCAAGTTTCCAAAGTTTTAATATTATGATGTCCGTAATTAAAACATCAGAGCAGGTTTAGTGTGTATGAGGGTTCACCGTGGACAAAAATTTTCAACATTTCCTATTGAGCGTTGCTTAGAATAAATCTGCGAATCTACAGGGTACGTTTCACAGAACAAACACGCGGAAAAGGAGCGCTCCGAAGTCACTCATGGACCCTCAGCATCTTGTAGAGGGTTCATTCCCTAAAGACGAAAAGTCTGTCTATGAATCGTTCCTCTGTAAACACGTGCAGTTACGCTGCCCAGCGATCCACAGGAAGCAAATCGCTATCCACGCTGGACACTTTTTCGGCTTGCATGCGTTATGTTGGTATGGGTTCGGCACTTTCCATTTAAAAACCGTGCAAATGTAAGAAAATAAACATGAATGAGGCCAGAAATAACGCGAATTGTGTGTGTGTGTGTGTGTGTGTGTGTCTTCCCTGCCTTTTTATTGCGGTAGTGATAATAATAAAATGGAAACGTAAACAGTACATAACTGAGATATGCTTGCCTGCCACGCACGATATATTTTCTCTTATACATGACTAGCAGAATACCCGTGCTTCGCTACGGAGTTTCACGTTGTACGTAATGAAAATGTTAGTTTAATTAATAAAGTTTAATTAAAGTAGGCTTCTTAAAAATAAATAGCTGTTGCCCACAACTTCGTTCGCGTGGTCTTCAATTTAATGCGATAATATATTTAGAACAGAATCTATTCTATATGGTTGCCATAGTAACCAGATATAATAGTTTTTGAAGACCGCAAAGGACCCCCCAGAGGATCGTATCGAAAAAACACCTGTCCTATGTTGGTTCTCCCGTTACGTAAAATATTTGTGCCAAGTTTGGTTGAAATCGGTCCAATGGTTTAGATGGAGACGTGGAAGACCCCAAAGGACCCCCCAAAGGATCGTATCGAAAAAACACTTGTCCTATGTTGGTTCTCCCTTTGCGTAAAATATTTGTGCCAAGTTTGGTTGAAATCGGTCCAGTGGTTTAGGAGGCGATGTGGAAGACCCCAAAGAACCCCCAAAAGGACCCCATCGAAAAAACACCTATCCTATGTTGGTTCTCCCGTTGCGTAAAATATTTGTGCCAAGTTTGGTTGAAATCGGTACAGTGGTTTAGGAGGAGATGTGGAAGAAACCTTCGCGGACGTGCGCACAACAACTCACCGAAGTTTCATCGCAATCGGATGAATGGTATAGGAACGCATACGGGACAAACAAAGAAACATTCATTTTTATATATAAGATATAAACTATACCACTTACTTGACATAAACCGTGATAGCAAAGCTAATGTACAACATATATGTATTAATTATACACATAAATGTTCCTCGATAGACACTCTATCTATTGGCGAAAACTTGAATAAAATCCGTTCAGTACTTCCTGAGATTAGCGATTTCAAACACAGAGAGAAAACGGACCGACTTTATACTATGTACAGATTTACATTAAAATGAAAAAATTATAATTTTATTGCCTGGCAACAAAATTATTTTATTTTTAACAATTACCATTGTTTGAAAAAGTTTAAATGAATTTTCAAGTACTTTACTCTTGTTAAAACGTAAAAGGTTGCAGGTAAACTACCCCTTCCCCTTAACCGATCCTCACCAAAATCAAAAGGCCTTGAGTCCTCTACAATTCAGTGACGTATGCAAAAAACTATTTGGTTCTGTTTGAATTTGCGGCAGTTATCGTTTGCCATAGAAAATACGCTTGATAAAAAACGTTGCAGGTAAACTACCCCTTCCCCTCAACCGATCTTCACCAAAAACAACAGGTCTTGAGTACTCTACAAATCATGGCTGTATGCAGAAAATATTTGATTCTGTTTGAATTTGCGGCTGTTATCGTTTGCCATAGAAAATACCCTTGATAAAAAAACGCTGCAGGTAAACTACCCCTTCCCCTTAACCGATCTTCACCAAAAACAATAGGTCTTGAGAACTCTGCAATTTAGGGCTGTATGCAAAACATTATTTGATTCTGTTTGTGAATTTGCGGCTGTTATCGTTTGCCATAGGAAATACCCTTGTTAAAACATAAAACGTTGCAGGTAAACTACCCCTTTCCCTTAACCGATCTTTACCAAAATCAACAGATATTGAGAGCGCTACAATTCAGGGCTGTATGCGAAATATTATTTGATTCTGTTTGAATTTGCGGCTGTTATCGTTTGCCAAACAAACAAAATTACCCTTGATAAAAAAAAACTTTTGCAGGTAAACTACCCCTTTCCCTTAACCGATCTTCACCAAAAACGACAGATCTTAGGTACTCCACAATTCAGGACTGTATGCAAACAATTATTTGATTCTGTTTGAATTTGCGGCTGTTATCGTTTGCCATAGAAAACACCCTTGATAAAACATAAAAAGTTGCTGGTAAACTACCCTATTCCATTAACCGATCTTCACCAAAAACAATAGGTCTTGAGAACTCTACAATTCAGGGCGGTATGCAAAAGATTAGTTGATTCTCTTTGAATTTACGGCAGTTATCGTTCGTCATAAAAAAAATAACCTTGTTAACATAAAACGTTGCAGGTAAACTACCCCTTTCCCTTAACCGATCTTCAACAAAATCAACAGACCTTGAGTTCTGTATAATTCAAAAAGGTATGCAGAAGAGTAGTTGATTCTGTTTTAACGTACGGCAGTTATCGTTCGTAAAAAAAAAAAACCCTTGATAAAACAAAGTGTTGCTGGTAAACAACCCTATTCCCTAAACCGATCTTCACCAAAACCAACAGGTGTTGAGAACTCTACATTTCAGGGCTGTATGCAAAATATTATATGATTCTGTTTGAATTTGCCGCTGTTATCATTTGCCATATAAAATACCCTTGATAAAACAAAAAACGTGTCTGGTAAACTACCCCTTTCCCTTAACCGATCTGCACCAAAAACAACAGGTCTTTAGTACTCAACAAACCAGGGCTGTATGCAAAAACGTATTTGATTCTGTTTGAATTTGCGGCTCTTATCGTTTGCCATAGAAAATACCCTTTTAAAACATAAAACGTTGCAGGTAAACTACCCCTTTCCCTTAACCGATCTTCACCAAGACAAATAGGTATTGCGAACTCTACAATACAGTGCTGTATGCAAAACATCATTTGATTCTGTTTGAATTTGCGGCTGTTATCGTTTACCATAGAAAACAAGTACTTTACTCTTGTTAAAACGTAAAAGGTTGCAGGTAAACTACCCCTTCCCCTTAACCGATCTTCACCAAAATCGAAAGTCATTGAGACCTCTACAATTCAGGGACGTATGCAAAAATTTATTTGATTCTGTTTGAATTTGCGGCTGTTATCGTTTGCCATAGAAAATACGCTTGATAAAATAACGTTGCAGGTAAACTCCCCCTTCCCCTCAACCGATCTTCACCAAAAACAATAGGTCTTGAGTGCTCTACAAATCAGGGGTGTATGCAAAACATTATTTGATTCTGTTTGAATTTGCGGCTGTTATCGTTTGCCATAGAAAATACCCTTGTTAAAAAAACGTTGCAGGTAAACTACCCCTTTCCCCCAACCGATGTTCACCAAAAACAATAGGTCTTGAGAACTCTACAATTTAGGGCTGTATGCAAATAATCTTTTGATTCTGTTTGAATTTGCGGCTGTTATCGTTTGCCATAGGAAATACCCTTGTTAAAACATAGAACGTTACAGGTAAACTACCCCTTTCCCTTAACCGATCTTCACCAAAATCAACAGAACTTTAGAACTCTACAATTCAGGGCTGTATGCGAAACATTATGTGATTCTGTTTGAAATTGCGGCTGTTATCGTTTGCCAAACAAAAAAAATTACCCTTGATAAAAAAAAACTGTTGCAGGTAAACTACCCCTTTCCCTCAACCGATCTTCACCAAAAACAAAAGGTCGCGAGTACTCTGGAAATCAGGGCTGCATGCAAAAAATTATTTGATTCTGTTTGAATTTGCGGCAGTTATCGTTTGCCATAGAAAAAAAATCTATAGACAGACAGACAGACATACAGACAGACAGACACACAGACAGACAGACAGACAGACAGACACACACACAGACACTTTTCGGAAAACGACTTTTTTTCATGTTTTGAGTGTAGTAGAATCAGAATCTGCAATAATCTCGAACACGATTTTTTTTGCCATCACCATACTTCCATTCCTTAAGGAATATGGAAGTAAAAATTACCCTTGATAAAAAACCGTTGCCGGTAAACTACCCCTTTCCCTTAACCGATCTTCACCAAAAACCATAGGTCTTGAGAACTCTACAATTCAGGGCTGTATGTAAAATATTATATGATTTTGTTTGAATTTGCGGCTGTTATAGTTTGCCAAACAAACAAAATTACCCTTGCTAAAAAAAAACCGTTGCCGGTAAACTACCCCTTTCCCTCAACCGATCTTCACCAAAAACAATAGGTCGCGAGTACTCTGCAAATCAGGGCTGTATGCAAAAAATTATTTGATTCTGTTTGAATTTGCGGCAGTTATCGTTTGCCATAGAAAAAAAATCTACAGACAGACAGACAGACAGACAGACAGACAGACAGACAGACTGACAGACAGACAGACACACAGACACTTTTCGGAAAACGACTTTTTTTCATGTTTTGAGTGTAGTAGAATCAGAATCTGCAATAATCTCGAACACGATTTTTTTTGCCATCACCATACTTCCATTCCTTAAGGAATATGGAAGTAAAAATTACCCTTGATAAAAAACCGTTGCCGGTAAACTACCCCTTTCCCTTAACCGATCTTCACCAAAAACGATAGGTCTTGAGAACTCTACAATTCAGGGCTGTATGTAAAATATTATATGATTTTGTTTGAATTTGCGGCTGTTATCGTTTGCCATACAAAATACCCTTGATAAAACAAAAAACGTGGCTGGTAAACTACCCCTTTCCCTTAAACGATCTTCACCAAAAACAATAGGTCTTTAGTACTCAAGAAATCAGAGCTGTATGCAAAAACTTATTTGATTCTGTTTGAATTTGCGGCACTTATCGTTTGCCATAGAAAATACCCTTTTAAAACATAAAACGTTGAAGGTAAACTACCCCTTTCCCTTAACCGATCTTCACCAAAACCAAAAGGTCTTGAGAACTCTACAATTCAGGATAGTATGCAAAACATTATTTGATTATGTTTGAATTTGCGGCTGTTATCGTTTGCCATAGAAAATACCCTTGTTAAAACATAAAACGTTGCAGGTAAACTACCCCTTTCCCTTAACCGATCTTTACCAAAATCAACAGATATTGAGAGCTCTACAATTCAGGGCTGTATGCGAAATATTATTTGATTCTGTTTGAATTTGCGGCTGTTATCGTTTGCCAAACAAACAAAATTACCCTTGATAAAAAAAAACCGTTGCAGGTAAACTACCCCTTTCCCTTAACCAATCGTCACCAAAAACGACAGATCTTAGGTACTCCACAATTCAGGAATGTATGCAAACAATTATTTGATTATGTTTGAATTTGCGGCTGTTATCGTTTGCCATAGAAAACACCCTTGATAAAACATAAAAAGTTGCTGGTAAACCGATTTAATTCCATTAACCGATCTTCACCAAAAACAATAGGTCATGAGAACTCTACAATTCAGGGCGGTATGCAAAACATTAGTTGATTCTCTTTGAATTTACGGCAGTTATCGTTCGTCATAGAAAAAATAACCTTGTTAAAACATAAAACGTTGCAGGTAAACTACCCCTTTCCCTTAACCGATCTTCAACAAAATCAACAGACCTTGAGTTCTGTATAATTCAAAAAGGTATGCAGAAGAGTAGTTGATTCTGTTTTAACGTACGGCAGTTATCATTCGTCAAAAAAAAAACCCGTGATAAAACAAAGTGTTGCTGGTAAACAACCCTATTCCCTAAACCGATCTTCACCAAAACCAACAGGAGTTGAGAACTCTACATTTCAGGGCTGTATGCAAAATATTATATGATTCTGTTTGAATTTGCCGCTGTTATCATTTGCCATATAAAATACCCTTGATAAAACAAAATATCGGTATGGAGAACCATACATGACTTCCATATTCTAAGATTTATTTTTAAAATCATTTTCGAAATGAAATATTACCATAGAAACTACTTCTTTCTACTTACTGCTTCAGCCTTAACCACAGTACTGTGGTCACTAACACATACCACCTCACGTTATCGCACTCGATTTTCACTGATGATGGAAGTCAATGGCATTGCCGAAACGTCTGGTTTTGTAGAAAACATTGGACTGCGGCCAAATATCCCGGCAAGGAATTTTAACAAAAACTACTTCTTTGTTGCCGATAACGTTGTACACATATATATAAAAAATATGCATAAAATTAATGGCTTGTATAAGTTAATGATTGATCTCCATTAAGTAGTGCTCAAGTTTCCAAAGTTTTAATATTATGATGTCCGTAATTAAAACATCAGAGCAGGTTTAGTGTGTATGAGGGTTCACCGTGGACAAAAATTTTCAACATTTCCTATTGAGCGTTGCTTAGAATAAATCTGCGAATCTACAGGGTACGTTTCACAGAACAAACACGCGGAAAAGGAGCGCTCCGAAGTCACTCATGGACCCTCAGCATCTTGTAGAGGGTTCATTCCCTAAAGACGAAAAGTCTGTCTATGAATCGTTCCTCTGTAAACACGTGCAGTTACGCTGCCCAGCGATCCACAGGAAGCAAATCGCTATCCACGCTGGACACTTTTTCGGCTTGCATGCGTTATGTTGGTATGGGTTCGGCACTTTCCATTTAAAAACCGTGCAAATGTAAGAAAATAAACATGAATGAGGCCAGAAATAACGCGAATTGTGTGTGTGTGTGTGTGTGTGTGTGTGTCTTCCCTGCCTTTTTATTGCGGTAGTGATAATAATAAAATGGAAACGTAAACAGTACATAACTGAGATATGCTTGCCTGCCACGCACGATATATTTTCTCTTATACATGACTAGCAGAATACCCGTGCTTCGCTACGGAGTTTCACGTTGTACGTAATGAAAATGTTAGTTTAATTAATAAAGTTTAATTAAAGTAGGCTTCTTAAAAATAAATAGCTGTTGCCCACAACTTCGTTCGCGTGGTCTTCAATTTAATGCGATAATATATTTAGAACAGAATCTATTCTATATGGTTGCCATAGTAACCAGATATAATAGTTTTTTAAGACCGCAAAGGACCCCCCAGAGGATCGTATCGAAAAAACACCTGTCCTATGTTGGTTCTCCCGTTACGTAAAATATTTGTGCCAAGTTTGGTTGAAATCGGTCCAATGGTTTAGATGGAGACGTGGAAGACCCCAAAGGACCCCCCAAAGGATCGTATCGAAAAAAACACTTGTCCTATGTTGGTTCTCCCTTTGCGTAAAATATTTGTGCCAAGTTTGGTTGAAATCGGTCCAGTGGTTTAGGAGGCGATGTGGAAGACCCCAAAGAACCCCCAAAAGGACCCCATCGAAAAAACACCTATCCTATGTTGGTTCTCCCGTTGCGTAAAATATTTGTGCCAAGTTTGGTTGAAATCGGTACAGTGGTTTAGGAGGAGATGTGGAAGAAACCTTCGCGGACGTGCGCACAACAACTCACCGAAGTTTCATCGCAATCGGATGAATGGTATAGGAACGCATACGGGACAAACAAAGAAACATTCATTTTTATATATAAGATATAAACTATACCACTTACTTGACATAAACCGTGATAGCAAAGCTAATGTACAACATATATGTATTAATTATACACATAAATGTTCCTCGATAGACACTCTATCTATTGGCGAAAACTTGAATAAAATCCGTTCAGTACTTCCTGAGATTAGCGATTTCAAACACAGAGAGAAAACGGACCGACTTTATACTATGTACAGATTTACATTAAAATGAAAAAATTATAATTTTATTGCCTGGCAACAAAATTATTTTATTTTTAACAATTACCATTGTTTGAAAAAGTTTAAATGAATTTTCAAGTACTTTACTCTTGTTAAAACGTAAAAGGTTGCAGGTAAACTACCCCTTCCCCTTAACCGATCCTCACCAAAATCAAAAGGCCTTGAGTCCTCTACAATTCAGTGACGTATGCAAAAAACTATTTGATTCTGTTTGAATTTGCGGCAGTTATCGTTTGCCATAGAAAATACGCTTGATAAAAAACGTTGCAGGTAAACTACCCCTTCCCCTCAACCGATCTTCACCAAAAACAACAGGTCTTGAGTACTCTACAAATCATGGCTGTATGCAGAAAATATTTGATTCTGTTTGAATTTGCGGCTGTTATCGTTTGCCATAGAAAATACCCTTGATAAAAAAACGCTGCAGGTAAACTACCCCTTCCCCTTAACCGATCTTCACCAAAAACAATAGGTCTTGAGAACTCTGCAATTTAGGGCTGTATGCAAAACATTATTTGATTCTGTTTGTGAATTTGCGGCTGTTATCGTTTGCCATAGGAAATACCCTTGTTAAAACATAAAACGTTACAGGTAAACTACCCCTTTCCCTTAACCGATCTTCACCAAAAACAATAGGTCTTGAGAACTCTACAATTCAGGGCTGTATGCGAAACATTATTTGATTCTGTTTGAATTTGAGGCTGTTATCGTTTGCCAAAAAAAAAATTTCCCTTCATAAAAAAAAACCGTTGCAGGTAAACTACCCCTTTCCCTCAACCGATCTTCACCAAAAACAATAGGTCACGAGTACTCTACAAATCAGGGCTGTATGCAAAAAATTATTTGATTCTGTTTGAATTTGCGGCAGTTGTCGTTTGCCATAGAAAATACGCATGATAAAAAACGTTGCTGGTAAACTATCCCTTCCCCTCAACCGATCTTTACCAAAAACAATAGGTCTTGAGTACTCTACAAATCAGGGCTGTATGCAGAAAATTATTTGATTCTGTTTGAATTTGCGGCTGTTATCGTTTGCCATAGAAAATACCCTTGTTAAAAAAACGTTGTAGGTAAACTACCCCTTTCCCTTAACCGATCTTCACCAAAAACAAAACGTCTTGAGAACTCTACAATTTAGGGCTGTATGCAAATAATCTTTTCATTCTGTTTGAATTTGCGGCTGTTATCGTTTGCCATAGGAAATACCCTTGTAAAAACATAAAACGTTACAGGTAAACTACCCCTTTCCCTTAACCGATCTTCACCAAAAACAACAGGTCTTGAGAACTCTACAATTCAGGGCTGTATGCGAAACATTATTTGATTCTGTTTGAATTTGCGGCTGTTATCGTTTGCCAAACAAACAAAATTACCCTTGCTAAAAAAAACCGTTGCAGGTAAACTACCCCTTTCCCTCAACCGATCTTCACCAAAAACAACAGGTCGCGAGAACTCTGCAAAATCGGGCAGTATGCAAAAAATTATTTGATTCTGTTTGAATTTGCGGCAGTTATCGTTTGCCATAGAAAAAAAATCTACAGACAGACAGACACACAGACACACAGACACACAGACACACACACACACACTTTTCGGAAAACGACTTTTTTTCATGTTTTGAGTGTAGTAGAATCAGAATCTGCAATAATCTGGAACACGATTTTTTTTGCCACCACCATACTTCCATTCCTTAAGGAATATGGAAGTAAAAACGGGTCTGGTAAACTACCCCTTTCCCTTAACCGATCTGCACCAAAAACAACAGGTCTTTAGTACTCAACAAACCAGGGCTGTATGCAAAAACGTATTTGATTCTGTTTGAATTTGCGGCTCTTATCGTTCGCCATAAAAAATACCCTTTTAAAACATAAAACGTTGCAGGTAATACCCCTTTCCCTTAACCGATCTTCACCAACACAAATAGGTATTGCGAAATCTACAATACAGTGCTGTATGCAAAACATCATTTGATTCTGTTTGAATTTGCGGCTGTTATCGTTTACCATAGACAACAAGTACTTTACACTTTTTAAAACGTAAAACGTTGCAGGTAAACTACCCCTTCCCCTTAACCGATCTTCACCAAAATAGAAAACCATTGAGACCTTTACAATTCAGGGACGAATGCAAAACATTATTTGATTCGGTTTGAATTTGCGGCTGTTATCGTTTGCCATAGAAAATACCCTTGTTAAAAAAACGTTGCAGGTAAACTACCCCTTTCCCTCAACCGATCTTCACCAAAAACAATAGGTCTTGAGAACTCTACAATTTAGGGCTGTGTGCAAATAATCTTTTGATTCTGTTTGAATTTGCGGCTGTTATCGTTTGTTTCATAAAGTTTAAATAAATTTTCAAGTACTTTACTCTTGTTAAAACGTAAAAGGTTGCTGCTAAACTACCCCTTCCCCTTAACCGATCTTCACCAAAATCGAAAGTCGTTGAGACCTCTACAATTCCGGGACGTATGCAAAAAATTATTTGATTCTGTTTGAATTTGCGGCTGTTATCGTTTGTTTCAAAAAGTTTAAATAAATTTTCAAGTACTTTACTCTTGTTAAAACGTAAAACGTTGCAGGTAAACTACCCCTTCCCCTTAACCGATCTTCACCAAAATCTAAAGTCATTGAGACCTTTACATTTCAGGGACGTATGCAAAAAATTATTTGATTCTGTTTCAATTTGCGGCTGTTATCGTTTGCCATAGAAAATACGCTTGATAAAAAAACGTTGCAGGTAAACTACCCCTTCCCCTTAACCGATCTTCACCAAGCACAACAGGTCTTGAGTACACTACAAATCAGGGCTGTATGCAAATAATCTTTTGATTCTGTTTGAATTTGCGGCTGTTATCGTTTGTTTCAAAAAGTTAAAATAAATTTTCAAGTACTTTACTCTTGTTAAAACGTAAAAGGTTGCTGGTAAACTACCCCTTCCCCTTAACCGATCTTCACCAAAAACAATAGGTCTTGAGTACACTACAAATCAGGGCTGTATGCAAAACATTATTTGAATCTGTTTGAATTTGCGGCTGTTATCGTTTGCCATAGAAAATACGCTTGATAAAAAAAAGTTGCAGGTAAACTACCCCTTCCCCTTAACCGATCTTCACCAAAAACAATAGGTCTTGAGAACTCTACAATTTAGGGCAGTATGCAAATAATCTTTTGATTCTGTTTGAATTTGCGGCTGTTATCGTTTGCCATAGGAAATACCCTTGTTAAAACATAAAACGTTACAGGTAAACTACCCCTTTCACTTAACCGATCTTCACCAAAATCAACAGATCTTGAGAACTCTCCAATTCAGAGCTGTATGCGACACATTATTTGATTCTGTTTGAATTTGCGGCTGTTATAGTTTGCCAAACAAACAAAATTACCCTTGCTAAAAAAACGTTGCAGGTAAACTACCCCTTTCCCTCAACCGATCTTCACCAAAAACAACAGGTCTTGAGAACTCTACAACTTAGGGCTATATGCAAATAATCTTTTGATTCTTTTTGAATTTGCGGCTGTTATCGTTTGTTTCAAAAAGTTTAAATACATTTTCAAATACTTTACTCTTGTTAGAACGTAAAAGGTTGCTGGTAAACTACCCCTTCCCCTTAACCGATCTTCACCAAAATCGAAAGTCATTGAGACCTCTATAATTCAGGGACGTATGCAAATAATCTTTTGATTCTGTTTGAATTTGCGGCTGTTATCGTTTGCCATAGGAAATACCCTTGTTAAAACATAAAACGTTACAGGTAAACTATCCCTTTCCCTTAACCGATCTTCACCAAAATCAACAGATCTTGAGAACTCTCCAATTCAGGGCTGTATGCGAAACATTATTTGATTCTGTTTGAATTTGCGGCTGTTATAGTTTGCCAAACAAACAAAATTACCCTTGCTAAAAAAACGTTGCAGGTAAACTACCCCTTTCCCTCAACCGATCTTCACAAAAAACAATAGGGTCTTGAGAACTCTACAATTTAGGGCTGTATGCAAATAATCGTTTGATTCTGTTTGAATTTGCGGCTGTTATCGTTTGTTTCAAAAAGTTTAAATAAATTTTCAAGTACTTTACTCTTGTTAAAACGTAAAAGGTTGCTGGTAAACTACCCCTTCCCCTTAACCGATCTTCTCCAAAATCGAAAGTCATTGAGACATCTACAATTGAGGGACGTATGCAAAAAATTATTTGATTCCGTTTGAATTTGCGGCTGTTATCGTTTGCCATAGAAAATACGCTTGATAAAAAAACGTTGCTGGTAAACTACCCTTTCCCCTTAACCGATCTTCACCAAAAACAATAGGTCTTGAGTACACTACAAATCAGGGCCGTATGCAAAACATTATTTGATTCTGTTTGAATTTGCGGCTGTTATCGTTTGCCATAGAAAATACGCTTGATAAAAAACGTTGCAGGTAAACTACCCCTTCCCCTTAACCGATCTTCACCAAAAACAATAGGTCTTGAGAACTCTACAATTTAGGGCTGTATGCATATAATCTTTTGATTCTGTTTGAATTTGCGGCTGTTATCGTTTTCCATAGGAAATACCCTTGTTAAAACATAAAACGTTACAGGTAAACTACCCCTTTCCCTTAACCGATCTTCACCAAAATCAACAGATCTTGAGAACTCTACAATTTAGGGCTGTATGCGAAACATTATTTGATTCTGTTTGAATTTGCGGCTGTTATAGTTTGCCAAACAAACAAAATTACCCTTGCTAAAAAAAAACCGTTGCCTGTAAACTACCCCTTTCCCTCAACCGATCTTCACCAAAAACAATAGGTCGCGAGTACTCTGCAAATCAGGGCTGCATGCAAAAAATTATTTGATTCTGTTTGAATTTGCGGCAGTTATCGTTTGCCATAGAAAAAAAATCTACAGACAGACAGACAGACACACACACGCACAGACACTTTTCGGAAAACGACTTTTTTTCATGTTTTGAGTGTAGTAGAATCAGAATCTGCAATAATCTCGAACACGATTTTTTTTGCCATCACCATACTTCCATTCCTTAAGGAATATGGAAGTAAAATTACCCTTGATAAAAAACCGTTGCCGGTAAACTACCCCTTTCCCTTAACCGATCTTCACCAAAAACGATAGGTCTTGAGAACTCTACAATTCAGGGCTGTATGTAAAATATTATATGATTTTGTTTGAATTTGCGGCTGTTATCGTTTGCCATACAAAATACCCTTGATAAAACAAAAAACGTGGCTGGTAAACTACCCCTTTCCCTTAAACGATCTTCACCAAAAACAATAGGTCTTTAGTACTCAAGAAATCAGAGCTGTATGCAAAAACTTATTTGATTCTGTTTGAATTTGCGGCACTTATCGTTTGCCATAGAAAATACCCTTTTAAAACATAAAACGTTGAAGGTAAACTACCCCTTTCCCTTAACCGATCTTCACCAAAACCAAAAGGTCTTGAGAACTCTACAATTCAGGATAGTATGCAAACAATTATTTGATTCTGTTTGAATTTGCGGCTGTTATCGTTTGCCATATAAAACACCCTTGATAAAACATAAAACGTTGCTGGTAATCTACCCTATTCCATTAACCGATCTTCACCAAAAACAATAGATCTTGAGAACTCTACAATTCAGGGCGGTATGCAAAACATTAGTTGATTCTCTTTGAATTTACGGCAGTTATCGTTCGTCATAGAAAAAATAACCTTGTTAAAACATAAAACGTTGCAGGTAAACTACCCCTTTCCCTTAACCGATCTTCAACAAAATCAACAGACCTTGAGTTCTGTATAATTCAAAAAGGTATTCAGAAGAGTAGTTGATTCTGTTTTAACGTACGGCAGTTATCGTTCGTAAAAAAAAAAAACCCCTTGATAAAACAAAGTGTTGCTGGTAAACAACCCTATTCCCTAAACCGATCTTCACCAAAACCAACAGGAGTTGAGTACACTACATTTCAGGGCAGTATGCAAAATATTATATGATTCTGTTTGAATTTGCGGCTGTTATCGTTTACCATAGAAAACAAGTACTTTACTCTTGTTAAAAAGTAAAAGGTTGCTGGTAAACTACCCCTTCCCCTTAACCGATCTTCACCAAAATCGATAGTCATTGAGACCTCTATAATTCAGGCACGTATGCAAAAAATTATTTGATTCTGTTTGAATTTGCGGCTGTTATCGTTTGCCATAGAAAATACGCTTGATAAAATAACGTTGCCGGTAAACTCCCCCTTCCCCTTAACCGATCTTCACCAAGAACAATAGGTCTTGAGTACTCTACAAATGAGGGGTGTATGCAAAACATTATTTGATTCTGTTTGAATTTGCGGCTGTTATCGTTTGCCATAGAAAATACCCTTGTTAAAAAAACGTTGCAGGTAAACTACCCCTTCCCCATAACCGATCTTCACCAAGCACAATAGGTCTTGAGTACACTACAAATCAGGGCTGTATGCAAATAATCTTTTGATTCTGTTTGAATTTGCGGCTGTTATCGTTTGCTTCAAAAAGTTTAAATAAATTTTCAAGTACTTTACTCTTGTTAAAACGTAAAACGTTGCAGGTAAACTACCCCTTCCACTTAACCGATCTTCACCAAAATCGAAAGTCGTTGAGACCTTTACAATTCAGGGAGGTATACAAAACATTATTTGATTCTGTTTGAATTTGCGGCTGTTATCGTTTGCCATAGAAAATACCCTTGTTAAAAAAACGTTGCAGGTAAACTACCCCTTTCCCTCAACCGATCTTCACCAAAAACAATAGGTCTTGAGAACTCTACAATTTAGGGCTGTATGCAAATAATCTTTTGATTCTGTTTGAATTTGCGGCTGTTATCGTTTGTTTCAAAAAGTTTAAATAAATTTTCAAGTACTTTACTCTTGTTAAAACGTAAAAGGTTGCTAGTAAACTACCCCTTCCCCTTAACCGATCTTCTCCAAAATCGAAAGTCATTGAAACCTCTACAATTGAGGGACGTATGCAAAAAATTATTTGATTCCGTTTGAATTTGCGGCTGTTATCTTTTGCCATAGAAAATACGCTTGATAAAAAAACGTTGCTGGTAAACTACCCCTTCCCCTTAACCGATCTTCACCAAAAACAATAGGTCTTGAGTACACTACAAATCATGGCTGTATTCAACACATTATTTGATTCTGTTTTATTTTGCGGCTGTTATCGTTTGCCATAGAAAATACGCTTGATAAAAAAAAGTTGCCGGTAAACTACCCCTTCCCCTTAACCGATCTTCACCAAAAACAATAGGTCTTGAGAACTCTACAATTTAGGGCTGTATGCAAATAATCTTTTGATTCTGTTTGAATTTGCGGCTGTTATCGTTTGTTTCAAAAAGTTTAAATAAATTTTCAAGTACTTTACTCTTGTTAAAACGTAAAAGGTTGCTGGTAAACTACCCCTTCCCCTTAACCGATCTTCTCCAAAATCGAAAGTCATTGAGACCTCTACAATTGAGGGACGTATGCAAAAAATTATTTGATTCCGTTTGAATTTGCGGCTGTTATCGTTTGCCATAGAAAATACGCTTGATAAAAAAACGTTGCTGGTAAACTACCATTTCCCCTTAACCGATCTTCACCAAAAACAATAGGTCTTGAGTACACTACAAATCAGGGCCGTATGCAAAACATTATTTGATTCTGTTTGAATTTGCGGCTGTTATCGTTTGCCATAGAAAATACGCTTGATAAAAAACGTTGCAGGTAAACTACCCCTTCCCCTTAACCGATCTTCACCAAAAACAATAGGTCTTGAGAACTCTACAATTTAGGGCTGTATGCATATAATCTTTTGATTCTGTTTGAATTTGCGGCTGTTATCGTTTTCCATAGGAAATACCCTTGTTAAAACATAAAACGTTACAGGTAAACTACCCCTTTCCCTTAACCGATCTTCACCAAAATCAACAGATCTTGAGAACTCTACAATTTAGGGCTGTATGCGAAACATTATTTGATTCTGTTTGAATTTGCGGCTGTTATAGTTTGCCAAACTTACAAAATTACCCTTGCAAAAAAAAAAACGTTGCAGGTAAACTACCCCTTTCCCTCAACCGATCATCACCAAAAACAAAAAGTCGCGAGTACTCTGCAAATCAGGGCTGCATGCAAAAAATTATTTGATTCTGTTTGAATTTGCGGCAGTTATCGTTTGCCATAGAAAAAAAATCTACAGACAGACAGACAGACAGACAGACAGACAGACAGACAGACACACAGACAGACAGACAGACAGACAGACACACACACAGACACTTTTCGGAAAACGACTTTTTTCAATGTTTTGAGTGTAGTAGAATCAGAATCTGCAATAATCTCGAACACGATTTTTTTTGCCATCACCATACTTCCATTCCTTAAGGAATATGGAAGTAAAAATTACCCTTGATAAAAAACCGTTGCCGGTAAACTACCCCTTTCCCTTAACCGATCTTCACCAAAAACGATAGGTCTTGAGAACTCTACAATTCAGGGCTGTATGTAAAATATTATATGATTTTGTTTGAATTTGCGGCTGTTATCCTATGCCATACAAAATACCCTTGATAAAACAAAAAACGTGGCTGGTAAACTACCGCTTTCCCTTAAACGATCTTCACCAAAAACAATAGGTCTTTAGTACTCAAGAAATCAGAGCTGTATGCAAAAACTTATTTGATTCTGTTTGAATTTGCGGCACTTATCGTTTGCCATAGAAAATACCCTTTTAAAACATAAAACGTTGAAGGTAAACTACCCCTTTCCCTTAACCGATCTTAACCAAAACCAAAAGGTCTTGAGAACTCTAAAATTCAGGATAGTATGCAAAACATTATTTGATTATGTTTGAATTTGCGGCTGTTATCGTTTGCCATAGAAAATACCCTTGTTAAAACATAAAACGTTGCAGGTAAACTACCCCTTTCCCTTAACCGATCTTTACCAAAATCAACAGATATTGAGAGCCCTACAATTCAGGGCTGTATGCGAAATATTATTTCATTCTGTTTGAATTTACAGCTGTTATCGTTTGCCAAACAAACAAAATTACCCTTGATAAAAAAAAACCGTTGCAGGTAAACTACCCCTTTCCCTTAACCGATCTTCACCAAAAACGACAGATCTTAGGTACACTACAATTCAGGACAGTATGCAAACAATTATTTGATTCTGTTTGAATTTGCGGCTGTTATCGTTTGCCATAGAAAACACCTTTGATAAAACATAAAACGTTGCTGGTAAACTACCCTATTCCATTAACCGATCTTCACCAAAAACAACAGGTCTTGAGAACTCTACAATTCAGGGCGGTATGCAAAACATTAGTTGATTCTCTTTGAATTTACGGCAGTTATCGTTCGTCATAGAAAAAATAACCTTGTTAAAACATAAAACGTTGCAGGTAAACTACCCCTTTCCCTTAACCGATCTTCAACAAAATCAACAGACCTTGAGTACAGTATAATTCAAAAAGGTATGCAGAAGAGTAGTTGATTCTGTTTTAACGTACGGCAGTTATCGTTCGTCAAAAAAAAAAACCCCCTTGATAAAACAAAGTGTTGCTGGTAAACAACCCTATTCCCTAAACCGATCTTCACCAAAACCAAAAGGTGTTGAGAACTCTACATTTCAGGGCTGTATGCAAAATATTATATGATTCTGTTTGAATTTGCCGCTGTTATCATTTGCCATATAAAATACCCTTGATAAAACAAAAAACGTGTCTGGTAAACTACCCCTTTCCCTTAACCGATCTTCACCAAAATCTGAAGTCATTGAGAACTTGACAATTCAGTGAGGTATGCAAAAACTTATTTGAATCTGTTTGAATTTGCGGCTGTTATCGTTTGCCATAGAAAATACGCTTGATAAAAAAACGTTGCAGGTAAACTACCCCTTCCCCTTAACCGATCTTCACCAAACACAATAGGTCTTGAGTACACTACAAATCAGGGCTGTATGCAAATAATCTTTTGATTCTGTTTGAATTTGCGGCTGTTATCGTTTGTTTCAAAAAGTTTAAATAAATTTTCAAGTACTTTACTCTTGTTAAAACGTAAAAGGTTGCTGGTAAACTACCCCTTACCCTTGACCGATCTTCACCAAAATCGAAAGTCATTGAGACCTCTACAGTTCATGGACGTATGCAAACAATTATTTGATTCTGTTTGAATTTGCGGCTGTTATCGTTTGTTTCAAAAAGTTTAAATAAATTTTCAAGTACTTTACTCTTGTTAAAACGTAAAACGTTGCAGGTAAACTACCCCTTCCACTTAACCGATCTTCACCAAAATCGAAAGTCATTGAGACCTTTACAATTCAGGGACGTATGCAAAAAATTATTTGATTCTGTTTGAATTTGCGGCTGTTATCGTTTGCCATAGAAAATACCCTTGTTAAAAAAACGTTGCATGTAAACTACCCCTTTCCCTCAACCGATCTTCACCAAAAACAATAGGTCTTGAGAACTCTACAATTTAGGGCTGTATGCAAATAATCTTTTGATTCTGTTTGAATTTGCGGCTGTTATCGTTTGTTTCAAAAAGTTTAAATAAATTTTCAAGTACTTTACTCTTGTTAAAACGTAAAAGGTTGCTGGTAAACTACCCCTTCCCCTTAACCGATCTTCTCCAAAATCGAAAGTCATTGAGAACTCTACAATTGAGGGACGTATGCAAAAAATTATTTGATTCCGTTTGAATTTGCGGCTGTTATCGTTTGCCATAGAAAATACGCTTGATAAAAAAACGTTGCTGGTAAACTACCCCTTCCCCTTAACCGATCTTCACCAAAAACAATAGGTCTTGAGTACACTACAAATCAGGGCTGTATGCAAAACATTATTTGATTCTGTTTGAATTTGCGGCTGTTATCGTTTGCCATAGAAAATACCCTTGTTAAAAAAACGTTGCAGGTAAACTACCCCTTTCCCTCAACCGATCTTCACCAAAAACAAAATGTCTTGAGATCTCCACAATTTAGGGCTGTATGCAAATAATCTTTTGATTCTGTTTGAATTTGCGGCTGTTATCGTTTGCCATAGGAAATACCCTTGTTAAAACATAGAACGTTACAGGTAAACTACCCCTTTCCCTTAACCTATCTTCACCAAAATCAACAGAACTTTAGAACTCTACAACTAAGGGCTGTATGCGAAACATTATTTGATTCTGTTTGAAATTGCGGCTGTTATCGTTTGCCAAACAAAAAAAATTACCCTTGCTAAAAAAAAACCGTTGCAGGTAAACTACCCCTTTCCCTCAACCGATCTTCACCAAAAACAAAGGTCGCGGTACTCCGGAAATCAGGGCTGCATGCAAAAAATTATTTGATTCTGTTTGAATTTGCGGCAGTTATCGTTTGCCATAGAAAAAAAAATCTACAGACAGACAGACAGACAGACAGACACACACACAGACACTTTTCGGAAAACGACTTTTTTCAATGTTTTGAGTGTAGTAGAATCAGAATCTGCAATAATCTCGAACACGATTTTTTTTGCCATCACCATACTTCCATTCCTTAAGCAAGATGGAAGTAAAAATTACCCTTGATAAAAAACCGTTGCCGGTAAACTACCCCTTTCCCTTAACCGATCTTCACCAAAAACGATAGGTCTTGAGAACTCTACAATTCAGGGCTGTATGTAAAATATTATATGATTTTGTTTGAATTTGCGGCTGTTATCGTTTGCCATACAAAATACCCTTGATAAAACAAAAAACGTGGCTGGTAAACTACCCCTTTCCCTTAAACGATCTTCACCAAAAACAATAGGTCTTTAGTACTCAAGAAATCAGAGCTGTATGCAAAAACTTATTTGATTCTGTTTGAATTTGCGGCACTTATCGTTTGCCATAGAAAATACCCTTTTAAAACATAAAACGTTGAAGGTAAACTACCCCTTTCCCTTAACCGATCTTCACCAAAACCAAAAGGTCTTGAGAACTCTAAAATTCAGGATAGTATGCAAAACATTATTTGATTATGTTTGAATTTGCGGCTGTTATCGTTTGCCATAGAAAATACCCTTGTTAAAACATAAAACGTTGCCGGTAAACTACCCCTTTACCTTAACCGATCTTTACCAAAATCAACAGATATTGAGAGCCCTACAATTCAGGGCTGTATGCGAAATATTATTTCATTCTGTTTGAATTTACGGCTGTTATCGTTTGCCAAACAAACAAAATTACCCTTGATAAAAAAAAACCGTTGCAGGTAAACTACCCCTTTCCCTTAACCGATCTTCACCAAAAACGACAGATCTTAGGTACACTACAATTCAGGACTGTATGCAAATAATTATTTGATTCTGTTAGAATTTGCGGCTGTTATCGTTTGCCATAAAAAACACCCTTGATAAAACATAAAACGTTGCTGGTAAACTACCCTATTCCATTAACCGATCTTCACCAAAAACAATAGGTCTTGAGAACTCTACAATTCAGGGCGGTATGCAAAACATTAGTTGATTCTCTTTGAATTTACGGCAGTTATCGTTCGTCATAGAAAATATCGGTATGGAGAACCATACATGACTTCCATATTCTAAGATTTATATTTAAAATCATTTTCAGCCAAACAGCCAGGCTGTGTCTTACCTGCCTTTTTATTGCTGTATTAAATGAAAAATATTATATTACATTAAAATGAAAAAATTATAATTTTATTGCCTGGCAACAAAATTATTTTATTTTTAACAATTACCATTGTTTCAAAAAGTTTAAATAAATTTTCAAGTACTTTACTCTTGTTAAAACGTATAAGGTTGCAGGTAAACTACCCCTTCCCCTTAACCGATCTTCACCAAAATCGAAAGTCATTGAGACCTCTACAATTCAGGAACGTATGCAAAAAATTATTTGATTCTGTTTGAATTTGCGGCTGTTATCGTTTGCCATAGAAAATACGCTTGATAAAAAAACGTTGCAGGTAAACTACCCCTTCCCCTTAACCGATCTTCACCAAAAACAATAGGTCTTGAGTACTCTACAAATCAGGACAGTATGCAAAACATTATTTGATTCTGTTTGAATTTGCGGCTGTTATCATTTGCCATAGAAAATACCCTTGTTAAAAAAACGTTGCAGGTAAACTACCCCTTTCCCTCAACCGATCTTCACCAAAAACAATAGGTCTTGAGAAATCTACAACTCAGGGCTGTATGCGAAACATTATTAGATTCTGTTTGAATTTGCGGCTGTTATCGTTTGCCAAAAAAAAAAAATTTCCCTTGATAAAAAAAACCGTTGCAGGTAAACTACCCCTTCCCCTCAACCGATCTTCACCAAAAACAATAGGTCGCGAGTACTCTACAAATCAGGGCTGTATGCAAAAAATTATTTGATTCTGTTTGAATTTGCGGCAGTTGTCGTTTGCCATAGAAAATACGCATGATAAAAAACGTTGCTGGTAAACTACCCCTTCCCCTCAACCGATCTTCACCAAAAACAATAGGTCTTGAGTACTCTACAAATCAGGGCTGTATGCAGAAAATTATTTGATTCTGTTTGAATTTGCGGCTGTTATCGTTTGCCATAGAAAATACCCTTGTTAAAAAAACGTTGTAGGTAAACTACCCCTTTCCCATAACCGATCTTCACCAAAAACAAAAGGTCTTGAGAACTCTACAATTTAGGGCTGCATGCGAAACATTATTTGATTCTGTTTGAATTTGCGGCTGTTATCGTTTGCCATAGGAAATACCCTTGTTAAAACATAAAACGTTACAGGTAAACTACCCCTTTCCCTTAACCGATCTTCACCAAAAACAATAGGTCTTGAGAACTCTACAATTCAGGGCTGTATGCGAAACATTATTTGATTCTGTTTGAATTTGCGGCTGTTATCGTTTGCCAAACAAACAAAATTACCCTTGCTAAAAAAAAACCGTTGCAGGTAAACTACCCCTTTCCATCAACCGATCTTCACCAAAAACAATAGGTCGCGAGAACTCTGCAAAACCGGGCTGTATGCAAAAAATTATTTGATTCTGTTTGAATTTGCGGCAGTTATCGTTTGCCATAGAAAAAAATCTACAGACAGACAGACAGACAGACAGACAGACAGACACACAGACACTTTTCGGAAAATGACTTTTTTTCATGTTTTGAGTGTAGTAGAATCAGAATCTGCAATTATCTCGAACACGATTTTTTTTGCCATCACCATACTTCCATTCCTTAAGGAATATGGAAGTAAAATAACCTTGTTAAAACATAAAACGTTGCAGGTAAACTACTCCTTTCCCTTAACCGATCTTCACCAAAATCTAAAGTCATTGGGAACTTTACAATTCAGGGAAGTATGCAAAAAATTATTTGATTCTGTCTGAATTTGCGGCTGTTATCGTTTGCCATAGAAAATACGCTTGATAAAAAAACGTTGCAGGTAAACTACCCCTTCCCCTTAACCGATCTTCACCAAAACCAAAAGGTCTTGAGAACTCTACAATTCAGGATAGTATGCAAAACATTATTTGATTATGTTTGAATTTGCGGCTGTTATCGTTTGCCATAGAAAATACCCTTGTTAAAACATAAAACGTTGCAGGTAAACTACCCCTTTCCCTTAACCGATCTTCACCAAAAACGAAAGATCGTAGGTACTCTACAATTCAGGACTGTATGCAAACAATTATTTGATTCTGTTTGAATTTGCGGCTGTTATCGTTTGCCATATAAAACACCCTTGATAAAACATAAAACGTTGCTGGTAAACTACCCTATTCCATTAACCGATCTTCACCAAAAACAATAGATCTTGAGAACTCTACAATTCAGGGCGGTATGCAAAACATTAGTTGATTCTCTTTGAATTTACGGCAGTTATCGTTCGTCATAGAAAAAATAACCTTGTTAAAACATAAAACGTTGCAGGTAAACTACCCCTTTCCCTTAACCGATCTTCAACAAAATCAACAGACCTTGAGTTCTGTATAATTCAAAAAGGTATTCAGAAGAGTAGTTGATTCTGTTTTAACGTACGGCAGTTATCGTTCGTAAAAAAAAAAAACCCCTTGATAAAACAAAGTGTTGCTGGTAAACAACCCTATTCCCTAAACCGATCTTCACCAAAACCAACAGGAGTTGAGTACACTACATTTCAGGGCAGTATGCAAAATATTATATGATTCTGTTTGAATTTGCGGCTGTTATCGTTTACCATAGAAAACAAGTACTTTACTCTTGTTAAAAAGTAAAAGGTTGCTGGTAAACTACCCCTTCCCCTTAACCGATCTTCACCAAAATCGATAGTCATTGAGACCTCTACAATTCAGGCACGTATGCAAAAAATTATTTGATTCTGTTTGAATTTGCGGCTGTTATCGTTTGCCATAGAAAATACGCTTGATAAAATAACGTTGCAGGTAAACTCCCCCTTCCCCTTAACCGATCTTCACCAAGAACAATAGGTCTTGAGTACTCTACAAATGAGGGGTGTATGCAAAACATTATTTGATTCTGTTTGAATTTGCGGCTGTTATCGTTTGCCATAGAAAATACCCTTGTTAAAAAAACGTTGCAGGTAAACTACCCCTTCCCCATAACCGATCTTCACCAAGCACAATAGGTCTTGAGTACACTAGAAATCAGGGCTGTATGCAAATAATCTTTTGATTCTGTTTGAATTTGCGGCTGTTATCGTTTGCTTCAAAAAGTTTAAATAAATTTTCAAGTACTTTACTCTTGTTAAAACGTAAAACGTTGCAGGTAAACTACCCCTTCCACTTAACCGATCTTCACCAAAATCGAAAGTCGTTGAGACCTTTACAATTCAGGGAGGTATACAAAACATTATTTGATTCTGTTTGAATTTGCGGCTGTTATCGTTTGCCATAGAAAATACCCTTGTTAAAAAAACGTTGCAGGTAAACTACCCCTTTCCCTCAACCGATCTTCACCAAAAACAAGAGGTCTTGAGAACTCTACAATTTAGGGCTGTATGCAAATAATCTTTTGATTCTGTTTGAATTTGCGGCTGTTATCGTTTGTTTCAAAAAGTTTAAATAAATTTTCAAGTACTTTACTCTTGTTAAAACGTAAAAGGTTGCTAGTAAACTACCCCTTCCCCTTAACCGATCTTCTCCAAAATCGAAAGTCATTGAGACCTCTACAATTGAGGGACGTATGCAAAAAATTATTTGATTCCGTTTGAATTTGCGGCTGTTATCTTTTGCCATAGAAAATACGCTTGATAAAAAAACGTTGCTGGTAAACTACCCCTTCCCCTTAACCGATCTTCACCAAAAACAATAGGTCTTGAGTACACTACAAATCATGGCTGTATTCAACACATTATTTGATTCTGTTTTATTTTGCGGCTGTTATCGTTTGCCATAGAAAATACGCTTGATAAAAAAACGTTGCAGGTAAACTACCCCTTCCCCTTAACCGATCTTCACCAAGCACAATAGGTCTTGAGTACACTACAAATCAGGGCTGTATGCAAATAATCTTTTGATTCTGTTTGAATTTGCGGCTGTTATCGTTTGCTTCAAAAAGTTTAAATAAATTTTCAAGTACTTTACTCTTGTTAAAACGTAAAAGGTTGCTGGTAAACTACCCCTTACCCTTAACCGATCTTCACCAAAATCGAAAGTCATTGAGACCTCTACAATTCATGGACGTATGCAAAAAATTATTTGATTCTGTTTGAATTTGCGGCTGTTATCGTTTGTTTCAAAAAATTTAAATAAATTTTCAAGTACTTTACTCTTGTTAAAACGTAAAACGTTGCAGGTAAACTACCTCTTCCCCTTAACCGATCTTCACCAAAATCGTAAGTCATTGAGACCTTTATAATTCAGAGACGTATGCAAAAAATTATTTGATTCTGTTTGAATTTGCGGCTGTTATCGTTTGCCATAGACAATACCCTAGTTAAAAAAACGTTGCAGGTAAACTACCCCTTTCCCTCAACCGATCTTCACCAAAAACAACAGGTCTTGAGAACTCTACAATTTAGGGCTATATGCAAATAATCTTTTGATTCTTTTTGAATTTTCGGCTGTTATCGTTTGTTTCAAAAAGTTTAAATACATTTTCAAGTACTTTACTCTTGTTAAAACGTAAAAGGTTGCTGGTAAACTACCCCTTCCCCTTAACCGATCTTCACCAAAATCGAAAGTCATTGAGACCTCTATAATTCAGGGACGTATGCAAAAAATTATTTGATTCTGTTTGAATTTGCGGCTGTTATCGTTTGCCATAGAAAATACGCTTGATAAAAAAACGTTGCTGGTAAACTACCCCTTCCCCTTAACCGATCTTCACCAAAAACAATAGGTCTTGAGTACACGACAAATCAGGGCTGTATGCAAAGCATTATTTGATTCTGTTTGAATTTGCGGCTGTTATCGTTTGCCATAGAAAATACGCTTGATAAAAAAAAGTTGCCGGTAAACTACCCCTTCCCCTTAACCGATCTTCACCAAAAACAATAGGTCTTGAGAACTCTACAATTTAGGGCTGTATGCAAATAATCTTTTGATTCTGTTTGAATTTGCGGCTGTTATCGTTTGCCATAGGAAAAACCCTTGTTAAAACATAAAACGTTACAGGTAAACTACCCCTTTCCCTTAACCGATCTTCACCAAAATCAACAGATCTTGAGAACTCTCCAATTCAGGGCTGTATGCGAAACATTATTTGATTCTGTTTGAATTTGCGGCTGTTATAGTTTGCCAAACAAACAAAATTACCCTTGCTAAAAAAACGTTGCAGGTAAACTACCCCTTTCCCTCAACCGATCTTCACCAAAAACAATAGGTCTTGAGAACTCTACAATTTAGGGCTGTATGCAAATAATCTTTTGATTCTGTTTGAATTTGCGGCTGTTATCGTTTGTTTCAAAAAGTTTAAATAAATTTTCAAGTACTTTACTCTTGTTAAAACGTAAAAGGTTGCTGGTAAACTACCCCTTCCCCTTAACCGATCTTCTCCAAAATCGAAAGTCATTGAGACCTCTACAATTGAGGGACGTATGCAAAAAATTATTTGATTCCGTTTGAATTTGCGGCTGTTATCGTTTGCCATAGAAAATACGCTTGATAAAAAAACGTTGCTGGTAAACTACCATTTCCCCTTAACCGATCTTCACCAAAAACAATAGGTCTTGAGTACACTACAAATGAGGGCTGTATGCAAAACATTATTTGATTCTGTTTGAATTTGCGGCTGTTATCGTTTGCCATAGAAAATACGCTTGATAAAAAACGTTGCAGGTAAACTACCCCTTCCCCTTAACCGATCTTCACCAAAAACAATAGGTCTTGAGAACTCTACAATTTAGGGCTGTATGCATATAATCTTTTGATTCTGTTTGAATTTGCGGCTGTTATCGTTTTCCATAGGAAATACCCTTGTTAAAACATAAAACGTTACAGGTAAACTACCCCTTTCCCTTAACCGATCTTCACCAAAATCAACAGATCTTGAGAACTCTACAATTTAGGGCTGTATGCGAAACATTATTTGATTCTGTTTGAATTTGCGGCTGTTATAGTTTGCCAAACTTACAAAATTACCCTTGCAAAAAAAAAAACGTTGCAGGTAAACTACCCCTTTCCCTCAACCGATCATCACCAAAAACAAAAGGTCGCGAGTACTCTGGAAATCAGGGCTGCATGCAAAAAATTATTTGATTCTGTTTGAATTTGCGGCAGTTATCGTTTGCCATAGAAAAAAAATCTACAGACAGACAGACAGACAGACAGACAGACAGACAGACAGACACACAGACAGACAGACAGACACACACACAGACACTTTTCGGAAAACGACTTTTTTCAATGTTTTGAGTGTAGTAGAATCAGAATCTGCAATAATCTCGAACACGATTTTTTTTGCCATCACCATACTTCCATTCCTTAAGGAATATGGAAGTAAATCACCATACTTCCATTCCTTAAGGAATATGGAAGTAAAATTACCCTTGATAAAAAACCGTTGCCGGTAAACTACCCCTTTCCCTTAACCGATCTTCACCAAAAACGATAGGTCTTGAGAACTCTACAATTCAGGGCTGTATGTAAAATATTATATGATTTTGTTTGAATTTGCGGCTGTTATCGTTTGCCATACAAAATACCCTTGATAAAACAAAAAACGTGGCTGGTAAACTACCCCATTCCCTTAAACGATCTTCACCAAAAACAATAGGTCTTTAGTACTCAAGAAATCAGAGCTGTATGCAAAAACTTATTTGATTCTGTTTGAATTTGCGGCACTTATCGTTTGCCATAGAAAATACCCTTTTAAAACATAAAACGTTGAAGGTAAACTACCCCTTTCCCTTAACCGATCTTAACCAAAACCAAAAGGTCTTGAGAACTCTAAAATTCAGGATAGTATGCAAAACATTATTTGATTATGTTTGAATTTGCGGCTGTTATCGTTTGCCATAGAAAATACCCTTGTTAAAACATAAAACGTTGCAGGTAAACTACCCCTTTCCCTTAACCGATCTTTACCAAAATCAACAGATATTGAGAGCCCTACAATTCAGGGCTGTATGCGAAATATTATTTCATTCTGTTTGAATTTACAGCTGTTATCGTTTGCCAAACAAACAAAATTACCCTTGATAAAAAAAAACCGTTGCAGGTAAACTACCCCTTTCCCTTAACCGATCTTCACCAAAAACGACAGATCTTAGGTACACTACAATTCAGGACAGTATGCAAACAATTATTTGATTCTGTTTGAATTTGCGGCTGTTATCGTTTCCCATAGGAAACACCTTTGATAAAACATAAAACGTTGCTGGTAAACTACCCTATTCCATTAACCGATCTTCACCAAAAACAACAGGTCTTGAGAACTCTACAATTCAGGGCGGTATGCAAAACATTAGTTGATTCTCTTTGAATTTACGGCAGTTATCGTTCGTCATAGAAAAAATAACCTTGTTAAAACATAAAACGTTGCAGGTAAACTACCCCTTTCCCTTAACCGATCTTCAACAAAATCAACAGACCTTGAGTTCAGTATAATTCAAAAAGGTATGCAGAAGAGTAGTTGATTCTGTTTTAACGTACGGCAGTTATCGTTCTTCAAAAAAAAAAAACCCCTTGATAAAACAAAGTGTTGCTGGTAAACAACCCTATTCCCTAAACCGATCTTCACCAAAACCAACAGGAGTTGAGAACACTACATTTCAGGGCAGTATGCAAAATATTATATGATTCTGTTTGAATTTGCGGCTGTTATCGTTTACCATAGAAAACAAGTACTTTACTCTTGTTAAAAAGTAAAAGTTGCTGGTAAACTACCCCTTCCCCTTAACCGATCTTCACCAAAATCGATAGTCATTGAGACCTCTACAATTCAGGCACGTATGCAAAAAATTATTTGATTCTGTTTGAATTTGCGGCTGTTATCGTTTGCCATAGAAAATACGCTTGATAAAATAACGTTGCAGGTAAACTCCCCCTTCCCCTTAACCGATCTTCACCAAGAACAATAGGTCTTGAGTACTCTACAAATGAGGGGTGTATGCAAAACATTATTTGATTCTGTTTGAATTTGCGGCTGTTATCGTTTGCCATAGAAAATACCCTTGTTAAAAAAACGTTGCAGGTAAACTACCCCTTCCCCTTAACCGATCTTCACCAAGCACAATAGGTCTTGAGTACACTACAAATCAGGGCTGTATGCAAATAATCTTTTGATTCTGTTTGAATTTGCGGCTGTTATCGTTTGCTTCAAAAAGTTTAAATAAATTTTCAAGTACTTTACTCTTGTTAAAACGTAAAACGTTGCAGGTAAACTACCCCTTCCACTTAACCGATCTTCACCAAAAACGAAAGTCGTTGAGACCTTTACAATTCAGGGAGGTATACAAAACATTATTTGATTCTGTTTGAATTTGCGGCTGTTATCGTTTGCCATAGAAAATACCCTTGTTAAAAAAACGTTGCAGGTAAACTACCCCTTTCCCTCAACCGATCTTCACCAAAAACAATAGGTCTTGAGAACTCTACAATTTAGGGCTGTATGCAAATAATCTTTTGATTCTGTTTGAATTTTCGGCTGTTATCGTTTGTTTCAAAAAGTTTAAATAAATTTTCAAGTACTTTACACTTGTTAAAACGTAAAAGGTTGCAGGTAAACTACCCCTTCCCCTTAACCGATCTTCTCCAAAATCGAAAGTCATTGAGACCTCTACAATTGAGGGACGTATGCAAAAAATTATTTGATTCCGTTTGAATTTGCGGCTGTTATCTTTTGCCATAGAAAATACGCTTGATAAAAAAACGTTGCTGGTAAACTACCCCTTCCCCTTAACCGATCTTCACCAAAAACAATAGGTCTTGAGTACACTACAAATCATGGCTGTATTCAACACATTATTTGATTCTGTTTGATTTTGCGGCTGTTATCGTTTGCCATAGAAAATACGCTTGATAAAAAAACGTTGCAGGTAAACTACCCCTTCCCCTTAACCGATCTTCACCAAGCACAATAGGTCTTGAGTACACTACAAGTCAGGGCTGTATGCAAATAATCTTTTGATTCTGTTTGAATTTGCGGCTGTTATCGTTTGCTTCAAAAAGTTTAAATAAATTTTCAAGTACTTTACTCTTGTTAAAACGTAAAAGGTTGCTGGTAAACTACCCCTTACCCTTAACCGATCTTCACCAAAATCGAAAGTCATTGAGACCTCTACAATTCATGGACGTATGCAAAAAATTATTTGATTCTGTTTGAATTTGCGGCTGTTATCGTTTGTTTCAAAAAATTTAAATAAATTTTCAAGTACTTTACTCTTGTTAAAACGTAAAACGTTGCAGGTAAACTACCTCTTCCCCTTAACCGATCTTCACCAAAATCGAAAGTCATTGAGACCTTTATAATTCAGAGACGTATGCAAAAAATTATTTGATTCTGTTTGAATTTGCGGCTGTTATCGTTTGCCATAGACAATACCCTAGTTTAAAAAACGTTGCAGGTAAACTACCCCTTTCCCTCAACCGATCTTCACCAAAAACAACAGGTCTTGAGAACTCTACAATTTAGGGCTATATGCAAATAATCTTTTGATTCTTTTTGAATTTGCGGCTGTTATCGTTTGTTTCAAAAAGTTTAAATACATTTTCAAGTACTTTACTCTTGTTAAAACGTAAAAGGTTGCTGGTAAACAACCCCTTCCCCTTAACCGATCTTCACCAAAATCGAAAGTCATTGAGACCTCTATAATTCAGGGACGTATGCAAAAAATTATTTGATTCTGTTTGATTTTGCGGCTGTTATCGTTTGCCATAGAAAATACGCTTGATAAAAAAACGTTGCTGGTAAACTACCCCTTCCCCTTAACCGATCTTCACCAAAAACAATAGGTCTTGAGTACACGACAAATCAGGGCTGTATGCAAAGCATTATTTGATTCTGTTTGAATTTGCGGCTGTTATCGTTTGCCATAGAAAATACGCTTGATAAAAAAAAGTTGCCGGTAAACTACCCCTTCCCCTTAACCGATCTTCACCAAAAACAATAGGTCTTGAGAACTCTACAATTTAGGGCTGTATGCAAATAATCTTTTGATTCTGTTTGAATTTGCGGCTGTTATCGTTTGCCATAGGAAAAACCCTTGTTAAAACATAAAACGTTACAGGTAAACTACCCCTTTCCCTTAACCGATCTTCACCAAAATCAACAGATCTTGAGAACTCTCCAATTCAGGGCTGTATGCGAAACATTATTTGATTCTGTTTGAATTTGCGGCTGTTATAGTTTGCCAAACAAACAAAATTACCCTTGCTAAAAAAACGTTGCAGGTAAACTACCCCTTTCCCTCAACCGATCTTCACCAAAAACAATAGGTCTTGAGAACTCTACAATTTAGGGCTGTATGCAAATAATCTTTTGATTCTGTTTGAATTTGCGGCTGTTATCGTTTGTTTCAAAAAGTTTAAATAAATTTTCAAGTACTTTACTCTTGTTAAAACGTAAAAGGTTGCTGGTAAACTACCCCTTCCCCTTAACCGATCTTCTCCAAAATCGAAAGCCATTGAGACCTCTACAATTGAGGGACGTATGCAAAAAATTATTTGATTCCGTTTGAATTTGCGGCTGTTATCGTTTGCCATAGAAAATACGCTTGATAAAAAAACGTTGCTGGTAAACTACCATTTCCCCTTAACCGATCTTCACCAAAAACAATAGGTCTTGAGTACACTACAAATCAGGGCCGTATGCAAAACATTATTTGATTCTGTTTGAATTTGCGGCTGTTATCGTTTGCCATAGAAAATACGCTTGATAAAAAACGTTGCAGGTAAACTACCCCTTCCCCTTAACCGATCTTCACCAAAAACAATAGGTCTTGAGAACTCTACAATTTAGGGCTGTATGCATATAATCTTTTGATTCTGTTTGAATTTGCGGCTGTTATCGTTTTCCATAGGAAATACCCTTGTTAAAACATAAAACGTTACAGGTAAACTACCCCTTTCCCTTAACCGATCTTCACCAAAATCAACAGATCTTGAGAACTCTACAATTTAGGGCTGCATGCGAAACATTATTTGATTCTGTTTGAATTTGCGGCTGTTATAGTTTGCCAAACAAACAAAATTACCCTTGCAAAAAAAAAACCGTTGCAGGTAAACTACCCCTTTCCCTCAACCGATCATCACCAAAAACAAAAGGTCGCGAGTACTCTGGAAATCAGGGCTGCATGCAAAAAATTATTTGATTCTGTTTGAATTTGCGGCAGTTATCGTTTGCCATAGAAAAAAAATCTACAGACAGACAGACAGACAGACAGACAGACAGACAGACAGACAGACAGACAGACAGACAGACAGACACACACACAGACACTTTTCGGAAAACGACTTTTTTCAATGTTTTGAGTGTAGTAGAATCAGAATCTGCAATAATCTCGAACACGATTTTTTTTGCCATCACCATACTTCCATTCCTTAAGGAATATGGAAGTAAAAATTACCCTTGATAAAAAACCGTTGCCGGTAAACTACCCCTTTCCCTTAACCGATCTTCACCAAAAACGATAGGTCTTGAGAACTCTACAATTCAGGGCTGTATGTAAAATATTATATGATTTTGTTTGAATTTGCGGCTGTTATCGTTTGCCATACAAAATACCCTTGATAAAACAAAAAACGTGGCTGGTAAACTACCCCTTTCCCTTAAACGATCTTCACCAAAAACAATAGGTCTTTAGTACTCAAGAAATCAGAGCTGTATGCAAAAACTTATTTGATTCTGTTTGAATTTGCGGCACTTATCGTTTGCCATAGAAAATACCCTTTTAAAACATAAAACGTTGAAGGTAAACTACCCCTTTCCCTTAACCGATCTTAACCAAAACCAAAAGGTCTTGAGAACTCTAAAATTCAGGATAGTATGCAAAACATTATTTGATTACGTTTGAATTTGCGGCTGTTATCGTTTGCCATAGAAAATACCCTTGTTAAAACATAAAACGTTGCAGCTAAACTACCCCTTTCCCTTAACCGATCTTTACCAAAATCAACAGATATTGAGAGCCCTACAATTCAGGGCTGTATGCGAAATATTATTTCATTCTGTTTGAATTTACAGCTGTTATCGTTTGCCAAACAAACAAAATTACCCTTGATAAAAAAAAACCGTTGCAGGTAAACTACCCCTTTCCCTTAACCGATCTTCACCAAAAACGACAGATCTTAGGTACACTACAATTCAGGACAGTATGCAAACAATTATTTGATTCTGTTTGAATTTGCGGCTGTTATCGTTTGCCATAGAAAACACCTTTGATAAAACATAAAATGTTGCTGGTAAACTACCCTATTCCATTAACCGATCTTCACCAAAAACAACAGGTCTTGAGAACTCTACAATTCAGGGCGGTATGCAAAACATTAGTTGATTCTCTTTGAATTTACGGCAGTTATCGTTCGTCATAGAAAAAATAACCTTGTTAAAACATAAAACGTTGCAGGTAAACTACCCCTTTCCCTTAACCGATCTTCAACAAAATCAACAGACCTTGAGTACAGTATAATTCAAAAAGGTATGCAGAAGAGTAGTTGATTCTGTTTTAACGTACGGCAGTTATCGTTCGTCAAAAAAAAAAACCCCCTTGATAAAACAAAGTGTTGCTGGTAAACAACCCTATTCCCTAAACCGATCTTCACCAAAACCAAAAGGTGTTGAGAACTCTACATTTCAGGGCTGTATGCAAAATATTATATGATTCTGTTTGAATTTGCCGCTGTTATCATTTGCCATATAAAATACCCTTGATAAAACAAAAAACGTGTCTGGTAAACTACCCCTTTCCCTTAACCGATCTTCACCAAAATCTGAAGTCATTGAGAACTTGACAATTCAGTGAGGTATGCAAAAAATTATTTGATTCTGTTTGAATTTGCGGCTGTTATCGTTTGCCATAGAAAATACGCTTGATAAAAAAACGTTGCAGGTAAACTACCCCTTCCCCTTAACCGATCTTCACCAAACACAATAGGTCTTGAGTACACTACAAATCAGGGCTGTATGCAAATAATCTTTTGATTCTGTTTGAATTTGCGGCTGTTATCGTTTGTTTCAAAAAGTTTAAATAAATTTTCAAGTACTTTACTCTTGTTAAAACGTAAAAGGTTGCTGGTAAACTACCCCTTACCCTTAACCGATCTTCACCAAAATCGAAAGTCATTGAGACCTCTACAGTTCATGGACGTATGCAAAAAATTATTTGATTCTGTTTGAATTTGCGGCTGTTATCGTTTGTTTCAAAAAGTTTAAATAAATTTTCAAGTACTTTACTCTTGTTAAAACGTAAAACGTTGCAGGTAAACTACCCCTTCCACTTAACCGATCTTCACCAAAATCGAAAGTCATTGAGACCTTTACAATTCAGGGACGTATGCAAAAAATTATTTGATTCTGTTTGAATTTGCGGCTGTTATCGTTTGCCATAGAAAATACCCTTGTTAAAAAAACGTTGCATGTAAACTACCCCTTTCCCTCAACCGATCTTCACCAAAAACAATAGGTCTTGAGAACTCTACAATTTAGGGCTGTATGCAAATAATCTTTTGATTCTGTTTGAATTTGCGGCTGTTATCGTTTGTTTCAAAAAGTTTAAATAAATTTTCAAGTACTTTACTCTTGTTAAAACGTAAAAGGTTGCTGGTAAACTACCCCTTCCCCTTAACCGATCTTCTCCAAAATCGAAAGTCATTGAGAACTCTACAATTGAGGGACGTATGCAAAAAATTATTTGATTCCGTTTGAATTTGCGGCTGTTATCGTTTGCCATAGAAAATACGCTTGATAAAAAAACGTTGCTGGTAAACTACCCCTTCCCCTTAACCGATCTTCACCAAAAACAATAGGTCTTGAGTACACTACAAATCAGGGCTGTATGCAAAACATTATTTGATTCTGTTTGAATTTGCGGCTGTTATCGTTTGCCATAGAAAATACCCTTGTTAAAAAAACGTTGCAGGTAAACTACCCCTTTCCCTCAACCGATCTTCACCAAAAACAAAATGTCTTGAGATCTCTACAATTTAGGGCTGTATGCAAATAATCTTTTGATTCTGTTTGAATTTGCGGCTGTTATCGTTTGCCATAGGAAATACCCTTGTTAAAACATAGAACGTTACAGGTAAACTACCCCTTTCCCTTAACCTATCTTCACCAAAATCAACAGAACTTTAGAACTCTACAACTAAGGGCTGTATGCGAAACATTATTTGATTCTGTTTGAAATTGCGGCTGTTATCGTTTGCCAAACAAAAAAAATTACCCTTGCTAAAAAAAAACCGTTGCAGGTAAACTACCCCTTTCCCTCAACCGATCTTCACCAAAAACAAAGGTCGCGGTACTCCGGAAATCAGGGCTGCATGCAAAAAATTATTTGATTCTGTTTGAATTTGCGGCAGTTATCGTTTGCCATAGAAAAAAAAATCTACAGACAGACAGACAGACAGACACACACACAGACACTTTTCGGAAAACGACTTTTTTCAATGTTTTGAGTGTAGTAGAATCAGAATCTGCAATAATCTCGAACACGATTTTTTTTGCCATCACCATACTTCCATTCCTTAAGCAAGATGGAAGTAAAAATTACCCTTGATAAAAAACCGTTGCCGGTAAACTACCCCTTTCCCTTAACCGATCTTCACCAAAAACGATAGGTCTTGAGAACTCTACAATTCAGGGCTGTATGTAAAATATTATATGATTTTGTTTGAATTTGCGGCTGTTATCGTTTGCCATACAAAATACCCTTGATAAAACAAAAAACGTGGCTGGTAAACTACCCCTTTCCCTTAAACGATCTTCACCAAAAACAATAGGTCTTTAGTACTCAAGAAATCAGAGCTGTATGCAAAAACTTATTTGATTCTGTTTGAATTTGCGGCACTTATCGTTTGCCATAGAAAATACCCTTTTAAAACATAAAACGTTGAAGGTAAACTACCCCTTTCCCTTAACCGATCTTCACCAAAACCAAAAGGTCTTGAGAACTCTAAAATTCAGGATAGTATGCAAAACATTATTTGATTATGTTTGAATTTGCGGCTGTTATCGTTTGCCATAGAAAATACCCTTGTTAAAACATAAAACGTTGCCGGTAAACTACCCCTTTCCCTTAACCGATCTTTACCAAAATCAACAGATATTGAGAGCCCTACAACTCAGGGCTGTATGCGAAATATTATTTCATTCTGTTTGAATTTACGGCTGTTATCGTTTGCCAAACAAACAAAATTACCCTTGATAAAAAAAAACCGTTGCAGGTAAACTACCCCTTTCCCTTAACCGATCTTCACCAAAAACGACAGATCTTAGGTACACTACAATTCAGGACTGTATGCAAATAATTATTTGATTCTGTTAGAATTTGCGGCTGTTATCGTTTGCCATAAAAAACACCCTTGATAAAACATAAAACGTTGCTGGTAAACTACCCTATTCCATTAACCGATCTTCACCAAAAACAATAGGTCTTGAGAACTCTACAATTCAGGGCGGTATGCAAAACATTAGTTGATTCTCTTTGAATTTACGGCAGTTATCGTTCGTCATAGAAAATATCGGTATGGAGAACCATACATGACTTCCATATTCTAAGATTTATATTTAAAATCATTTTCAGCCAAACAGCCAGGCTGTGTCTTACCTGCCTTTTTATTGCTGTATTAAATGAAAAATATTATATTACATTAAAATGAAAAAATTATAATTTTATTGCCTGGCAACAAAATTATTTTATTTTTAACAATTACCATTGTTTCAAAAAGTTTAAATAAATTTTCAAGTACTTTACTCTTGTTAAAACGTATAAGGTTGCAGGTAAACTACCCCTTCCCCTTAACCGATCTTCACCAAAATCGAAAGTCATTGAGACCTCTACAATTCAGGAACGTATGCAAAAAATTATTTGATTCTGTTTGAATTTGCGGCTGTTATCGTTTGCCATAGAAAATACGCTTGATAAAAAAACGTTGCAGGTAAACTACCCCTTCCCCTTAACCGATCTTCACCAAAAACAATAGGTCTTGAGTACTCTACAAATCAGGACAGTATGCAAAACATTATTTGATTCTGTTTGAATTTGCGGCTGTTATCATTTGCCATAGAAAATACCCTTGTTAAAAAAACGTTGCAGGTAAACTACCCCTTTCCCTCAACCGATCTTCACCAAAAACAATAGGTCTTGAGAAATCTACAACTCAGGGCTGTATGCGAAACATTATTAGATTCTGTTTGAATTTGCGGCTGTTATCGTTTGCCAAAAAAAAAAAATTTCCCTTGATAAAAAAAACCGTTGCAGGTAAACTACCCCTTCCCCTCAACCGATCTTCACCAAAAACAATAGGTCGCGAGTACTCTACAAATCAGGGCTGTATGCAAAAAATTATTTGATTCTGTTTGAATTTGCGGCAGTTGTCGTTTGCCATAGAAAATACGCATGATAAAAAACGTTGCTGGTAAACTACCCCTTCCCCTCAACCGATCTTCACCAAAAACAATAGGTCTTGAGTACTCTACAAATCAGGTCTGTATGCAGAAAATTATTTGATTCTGTTTGAATTTGCGGCTGTTATCGTTTGCCATAGAAAATACCCTTGTTAAAAAAACGTTGTAGGTAAACTACCCCTTTCCCTTAACCGATCTTCACCAAAAACAAAAGGTCTTGAGAACTCTACAATTTAGGGCTGCATGCGAAACATTATTTGATTCTGTTTGAATTTGCGGCTGTTATCGTTTGCCATAGGAAATACCCTTGTTAAAACATAAAACGTTACAGGTAAACTACCCCTTTCCCTTAACCGATCTTCACCAAAAACAATAGGTCTTGAGAACTCTACAATTCAGGGCTGTATGCGAAACATTATTTGATTCTGTTTGAATTTGCGGCTGTTATCGTTTGCCAAACAAACAAAATTACCCTTGCTAAAAAAAAACCGTTGCAGGTAAACTACCCCTTTCCATCAACCGATCTTCACCAAAAACAATAGGTCGCGAGAACGCTGCAAAACCGGGCTGTATGCAAAAAATTATTTGATTCTGTTTGAATTTGCGGCAGTTATCGTTTGCCATAGAAAAAAATCTACAGATAGACAGACAGACAGACAGACAGACAGACAGACAGACAGACACACAGACACTTTTCGGAAAATGACTTTTTTTCATGTTTTGAGTGTAGTAGAATCAGAATCTGCAATTATCTCGAACACGATTTTTTTTGCCATCACCATACTTCCATTCCTTAAGGAATATGGAAGTAAAATAACCTTGTTAAAACATAAAACGTTGCAGGTAAACTACTCCTTTCCCTTAACCGATCTTCACCAAAATCTAAAGTCATTGGGAACTTTACAATTCAGGGACGCATGCAAAAAATTATTTGATTCTGTCTGAATTTGCGGCTGTTATCGTTTGCCATAGAAAATACGCTTGATAAAAAAACGTTGCAGGTAAACTACCCCTTCCCCTTAACCGATCTTCACCAAACACAATAGGTCTTGAGTACACTACAAATCAGGGCTGTATGCAAATAATCTTTTGATTCTGTTTGAATTTGCGGCTGTTATCGTTTGTTTTAAAGTTTAAATAAATTTTCAAGTACTTTACTCTTGTTAAAACGTAAAAGGTTGCTGATAAACTACCCCTTACCCTTAACCGATCTTCACCAAAATCGAAAGTCATTGAGACCTCTACAATTCATGGACGTATGCAAAAAATTATTTGATTCTGTTTGAATTTGCGGCTGTTATCGTTTGTTTCAAAAAGTTTAAATAAATTTTCAAGTACTTTACTCTTGTTAAAACGTAAAACGTTGCAGGTAAACTACCCCTTTCACTCAACCGATCTTCACCAAAAACAACAGGTCTTGAGAACTCTACAATTTAGGGCTGTATGCAAATAATCTTTTGATTCTGTTTGAATTTGCGGCTGTTATCGTTTGTTTCAAAAAGTTTAAATAAATTTTCAAGTACTTTACTCTTGTTAAAACGTAAAAGGTTCCTGGTAAACTACCCCTTCCCCTTAACCGATCTTCTCCAAAATCGAAAGTCATTGAGACCTCTACAATTGAGGGACGTATGCAAAAAATTATTTGATTCCGTTTGAATTTGCGGCTGTTATCGTTTGCCATAGAAAATACGCGTGATAAAAAAACGTTGCTGGTAAACTACCCCTTCCCCTTAACCGATCTTCACCAAAAACAATGGGTCTTGAGAACACTACAAATCAGGGCTGTATGCAAAACATTATTTGATTTTGTTTGAATTTGCGGCTGTTATCGTTTGCCATAGAAAATACGCTTGATACAAAAACGTTGCAGGTAAACTACCCCTTCCCCTTAACCGATCTTCACCAAAAACAATAGGTCTTGAGAACTCTACAATTTAGGGCTGTATGCATATAATCTTTTGATTCTGTTTGAATTTGCGGCTGTTATCGTTTGCCATAGGAAATACCCTTGTTAAAACATAAAACGTTACAGGTAAACTACCCCTTTCCCTTAACCGATCTTCACCAAAATCAACAGGTCTTGAGAACTCTACAATTTAGGGCTGTATGCGAAACATTATTTGATTCTGTTTGAATTTGCGGCTGTTATAGTTTGCCAAACAAACAAAATTACCCTTGCTAAAAAAAAACCGTTGCCGGTAAACTACCCCTTTCCCTCAACCGATCTTCACCAAAAACAATAGGTCGCGAGTACTCTGCAAATCAGGACTGTATGCAAAAAATTATTTGATTCTGTTTGAATTTGCGGCAGTTATCGTTTGCCATAGAAAAAAAATCTACAGACAGACAGATAGACAGACAGACAGACACACACACAGACACTTTTCGGAAAACGACTTTTTTTCATGTTTTGAGTGTAGTAGAATCAGAATCTGCAATAATCTCGAACACGATTTTTTTTGCCATCACCATACTTCCATTCCTTAAGGAATATGGAAGTAAAATTACCCTTGATAAAAAACCGTTGCCGGTCAACTACCCCTTTCCCTTAACCGATCTTCACCAAAAACGATAGGTCTTGAGAACTCTACAATTCAGGGCTGTATGTAAAATATTATATGATTTTGTTTGAATTTGCGGCTGTTATCATTGCCATACAAAATACCCTTGATAAAACAAAAAACGTGGCTGGTAAACTACCCCTTTCCCTTAAACGATCTTCACCAAAAACAATAGGTCTTTAGTACTCAAGAAATCAGAGCTGTATGCAAAAACTTATTTGATTCTGTTTGAATTTGCGGCACTTATCGTTTGCCATAAAAAATACCCTTTTAAAACATAAAACGTTGAAGGTAAACTACCCCTTTCCCTTAACCGATCTTCACCAAAACCAAAAGGTCTTGAGAACTCTACAATTCAGGATAGTATGCAAAACATTATTTGATTATGTTTGAATTTGCGGCTGTTATCGTTTGCCATAGAAAATACCCTTGTTAAAACATAAAACGTTGCAGGTAAACTACCCCTTTCCCTTAACCGATCTTTACCAAAATCAACAGATATTGAGAGCCCTACAATTCAGGGCTGTATGCGAAATATTATTTCATTCTGTTTGAATTTACGGCTGTTATCGTTTGCCAAACAAACAAAATTACCCTTGATAAAAAAAAACCGTTGCAGGTAAACTACCCCTTTCCCTTAACCGATCTTCACCAAAAACGACAGATCTTAGGTACTCTACAATTCAGGCCTGTATGCAAACAATTATTTAATTCTGTTTGAATTTGCGGCTGTTATCGTTTGCCATAGAAAACACCCTTGATAAAACATAAAACGTTGCTGGTAAACTACCCTATTACATTAACCGATCTTCACCAAAAACAATAGGTCTTGAGAACTCTACAATTCAGGGCGGTATGCAAAACATTAGTTGATTCTCTTTGAATTTACGGCAGTTATCGTTCGTCATAGAAAAAATAACCTTGTTAAAACATAAAACGTTGCAGGTAAACTACCCCTTTCCCTTAACCGATCTTCAACAAAATCAACAGACCTTGAGTTCTGTATAATTCAAAAAGTTATGCAGAAGAGTAGTTGATTCTGTTTTAACGTACGGCAGTTATCGTTCGTCAAAAAAAAAACCCCTTGATAAAACAAAGTGTTGCTGGTAAACAACCCTATTCCCTAAACCGATCTTCACCAAAACCAACAGGTGTTGAGGACTCTACATTTCAGGGCTGTATGCAAAATACTATATGATTCTGTTTGAATTTGCCGCTGTTATCATTTGCCATATAAAATACCCTTGATAAAACAAAAAACGTGTCTGGTAAACTACCCCTTTCCCTTAACCGATGTGCACCAAAAACAACAGGTCTTTAGTACTCAACAAACCAGGGCTGTATGCAAAAACGTATTTGATTCTGTTTGAATTTGCGGCTCTTATCGTTTGCCATAAAAAATACCCTTTTAAAACATAAAACGTTGCAGGTAAACTACCCCTTTCCCTTAACCGATCTTCACCAACACAAATAGGTATTGCGAACTCTACAATACAGTGCTGTATGCAAAACATCATTTGATTCTGTTTGAATTTGCGGCTGTTATCGTTTACCATAGAAAAATATCGGTATGGAGAACCATACATGACTTCCATATTCTAAGATTTATATTTAAAATCATTTTCAGCCAAACAGCCAGGCTGTGTCTTACCTGCCTTTTTATTGCTGTATTAAATGAAAAATATTATATTACATTAAAATGAAAAAATTATAATTTTATTGCCTGGCAACAAAATTATTTTATTTTTAACAATTACCATTGTTTCAAAAAGTTTAAATAAATTTTCAAGTACTTTACTCTTGTTAAAACGTAAAAGGTGGCCGGTAAACTACCCCTTCCCCTTAACCGATCTTCACCAAAACCGAAGGTCATTGAGACCTCTACAATTCAGGGACCTATGCAAAAAATTATTTGATTCTGTTTGAATTTGCGGCTGTTATCGTTTGCCATAGAAAATACGCTTGATAAAAAAACGTTGCAGGTAAACTACCCCTTCCCCTTAACCGATCTTCACCAAAAACAATAGGTCTTGAGTACTCTAGAAATCAGGACAGTATGCAAAACATTATTTGATTCTGTTTGAATTTGCGGCTGTTATCGTTTGCCATAGAAAATACGCTTGATAAAAAAACGTTGCAGGTAAACTACCCCTTCCCCTTAACCGATCTTCACCAAAAACAACAGGTCTTGAGAACTCTACAATTTAGGGCTGTATGCAAATAATCTTTTGATTCTGTTTGAATTTGCGGCTGTTATCGTTTGCCATAGGAAATACCCTTGTTAAAACATAGAACGTTACAGGTAAACTACCCCTTTCCCTTAACCTATCTTCACCAAAATCAACAGAACTTTAGAACTCTACAACTAAGGGCTGTATGCGAAACATTATTTGATTCTGTTTGAAATTGCGGCTGTTATCGTTTGCCAAACAAAAAAAATTACCCTTGCTAAAAAAAAACCGTTGCAGGTAAACTACCCCTTTCCCTCAACCGATCTTCACCAAAAACAAAGGTCGCGGTACTCCGGAAATCAGGGCTGCATGCAAAAAATTATTTGATTCTGTTTGAATTTGCGGCAGTTATCGTTTGCCATAGAAAAAAAAATCTACAGACAGACAGACAGACAGACACACACACAGACACTTTTCGGAAAACGACTTTTTTCAATGTTTTGAGTGTAGTAGAATCAGAATCTGCAATAATCTCGAACACGATTTTTTTTGCCATCACCATACTTCCATTCCTTAAGCAAGATGGAAGTAAAAATTACCCTTGATAAAAAACCGTAGCCGGTAAACTACCCCTTTCCCTTAACCGATCTTCACCAAAAACGATAGGTCTTGAGAACTCTACAATTCAGGGCTGTATGTAAAATATTATATGATTTTGTTTGAATTTGCGGCTGTTATCGTTTGCCATACAAAATACCCTTGATAAAACAAAAAACGTGGCTGGTAAACTACCCCTTTCCCTTAAACGATCTTCACCAAAAACAATAGGTCTTTAGTACTCAAGAAATCAGAGCTGTATGCAAAAACTTATTTGATTCTGTTTGAATTTGCGGCACTTATCGTTTGCCATAGAAAATACCCTTTTAAAACATAAAACGTTGAAGGTAAACTACCCCTTTCCCTTAACCGATCTTCACCAAAACCAAAAGGTCTTGAGAACTCTAAAATTCAGGATAGTATGCAAAACATTATTTGATTATGTTTGAATTTGCGGCTGTTATCGTTTGCCATAGAAAATACCCTTGTTAAAACATAAAACGTTGCCGGTAAACTACCCCTTTCCCTTAACCGATCTTTACCAAAATCAACAGATATTGAGAGCCCTACAACTCAGGGCTGTATGCGAAATATTATTTCATTCTGTTTGAATTTACGGCTGTTATCGTTTGCCAAACAAACAAAATTACCCTTGATAAAAAAAAACCGTTGCAGGTAAACTACCCCTTTCCCTTAACCGATCTTCACCAAAAACGACAGATCTTAGGTACACTACAATTCAGGACTGTATGCAAATAATTATTTGATTCTGTTAGAATTTGCGGCTGTTATCGTTTGCCATAAAAAACACCCTTGATAAAACATAAAACGTTGCTGGTAAACTACCCTATTCCATTAACCGATCTTCACCAAAAACAATAGGTCTTGAGAACTCTACAATTCAGGGCGGTATGCAAAACATTAGTTGATTCTCTTTGAATTTACGGCAGTTATCGTTCGTCATAGAAAATATCGGTATGGAGAACCATACATGACTTCCATATTCTAAGATTTATATTTAAAATCATTTTCAGCCAAACAGCCAGGCTGTGTCTTACCTGCCTTTTTATTGCTGTATTAAATGAAAAATATTATATTACATTAAAATGAAAAAATTATAATTTTATTGCCTGGCAACAAAATTATTTTATTTTTAACAATTACCATTGTTTCAAAAAGTTTAAATAAATTTTCAAGTACTTTACTCTTGTTAAAACGTATAAGGTTGCAGGTAAACTACCCCTTCCCCTTAACCGATCTTCACCAAAATCGAAAGTCATTGAGACCTCTACAATTCAGGAACGTATGCAAAAAATTATTTGATTCTGTTTGAATTTGCGGCTGTTATCGTTTGCCATAGAAAATACGCTTGATAAAAAAACGTTGCAGGTAAACTACCCCTTCCCCTTAACCGATCTTCACCAAAAACAATAGGTCTTGAGTACTCTACAAATCAGGACAGTATGCAAAACATTATTTGATTCTGTTTGAATTTGCGGCTGTTATCATTTGCCATAGAAAATACCCTTGTTAAAAAAACGTTGCAGGTAAACTACCCCTTTCCCTCAACCGATCTTCACCAAAAACAATAGGTCTTGAGAAATCTACAACTCAGGGCTGTATGCGAAACATTATTAGATTCTGTTTGAATTTGCGGCTGTTATCGTTTGCCAAAAAAAAAAAATTTCCCTTGATAAAAAAAACCGTTGCAGGTAAACTACCCCTTCCCCTCAACCGATCTTCACCAAAAACAATAGGTCGCGAGTACTCTACAAATCAGGGCTGTATGCAAAAAATTATTTGATTCTGTTTGAATTTGCGGCAGTTGTCGTTTGCCATAGAAAATACGCATGATAAAAAACGTTGCTGGTAAACTACCCCTTCCCCTCAACCGATCTTCACCAAAAACAATAGGTCTTGAGTACTCTACAAATCAGGTCTGTATGCAGAAAATTATTTGATTCTGTTTGAATTTGCGGCTGTTATCGTTTGCCATAGAAAATACCCTTGTTAAAAAAACGTTGTAGGTAAACTACCCCTTTCCCTTAACCGATCTTCACCAAAAACAAAAGGTCTTGAGAACTCTACAATTTAGGGCTGCATGCGAAACATTATTTGATTCTGTTTGAATTTGCGGCTGTTATCGTTTGCCATAGGAAATACCCTTGTTAAAACATAAAACGTTACAGGTAAACTACCCCTTTCCCTTAACCGATCTTCACCAAAAACAATAGGTCTTGAGAACTCTACAATTCAGGGCTGTATGCGAAACATTATTTGATTCTGTTTGAATTTGCGGCTGTTATCGTTTGCCAAACAAACAAAATTACCCTTGCTAAAAAAAAACCGTTGCAGGTAAACTACCCCTTTCCATCAACCGATCTTCACCAAAAACAATAGGTCGCGAGAACTCTGCAAAACCGGGCTGTATGCAAAAAATTATTTGATTCTGTTTGAATTTGCGGCAGTTATCGTTTGCCATAGAAAAAAATCTACAGATAGACAGACAGACAGACAGACAGACAGACAGACAGACAGACACACAGACACTTTTCGGAAAATGACTTTTTTTCATGTTTTGAGTGTAGTAGAATCAGAATCTGCAATTATCTCGAACACGATTTTTTTTGCCATCACCATACTTCCATTCCTTAAGGAATATGGAAGTAAAATAACCTTGTTAAAACATAAAACGTTGCAGGTAAACTACTCCTTTCCCTTAACCGATCTTCACCAAAATCTAAAGTCATTGGGAACTTTACAATTCAGGGACGCATGCAAAAAATTATTTGATTCTGTCTGAATTTGCGGCTGTTATCGTTTGCCATAGAAAATACGCTTGATAAAAAAACGTTGCAGGTAAACTACCCCTTCCCCTTAACCGATCTTCACCAAACACAATAGGTCTTGAGTACACTACAAATCAGGGCTGTATGCAAATAATCTTTTGATTCTGTTTGAATTTGCGGCTGTTATCGTTTGTTTTAAAGTTTAAATAAATTTTCAAGTACTTTACTCTTGTTAAAACGTAAAAGGTTGCTGGTAAACTACCCCTTACCCTTAACCGATCTTCACCAAAATCGAAAGTCATTGAGACCTCTACAATTCATGGACGTATGCAAAAAATTATTTGATTCTGTTTGAATTTGCGGCTGTTATCGTTTGTTTCAAAAAGTTTAAATAAATTTTCAAGTACTTTACTCTTGTTAAAACGTAAAACGTTGCAGGTAAACTACCCCTTTCACTCAACCGATCTTCACCAAAAACAACAGGTCTTGAGAACTCTACAATTTAGGGCTGTATGCAAATAATCTTTTGATTCTGTTTGAATTTGCGGCTGTTATCGTTTGTTTCAAAAAGTTTAAATAAATTTTCAAGTACTTTACTCTTGTTAAAACGTAAAAGGTTCCTGGTAAACTACCCCTTCCCCTTAACCGATCTTCTCCAAAATCGAAAGTCATTGAGACCTCTACAATTGAGGGACGTATGCAAAAAATTATTTGATTCCGTTTGAATTTGCGGCTGTTATCGTTTGCCATAGAAAATACGCGTGATAAAAAAACGTTGCTGGTAAACTACCCCTTCCCCTTAACCGATCTTCACCAAAAACAATGGGTCTTGAGAACACTACAAATCAGGGCTGTATGCAAAACATTATTTGATTTTGTTTGAATTTGCGGCTGTTATCGTTTGCCATAGAAAATACGCTTGATACAAAAACGTTGCAGGTAAACTACCCCTTCCCCTTAACCGATCTTCACCAAAAACAATAGGTCTTGAGAACTCTACAATTTAGGGCTGTATGCATATAATCTTTTGATTCTGTTTGAATTTGCGGCTGTTATCGTTTGCCATAGGAAATACCCTTGTTAAAACATAAAACGTTACAGGTAAACTACCCCTTTCCCTTAACCGATCTTCACCAAAATCAACAGGTCTTGAGAACTCTACAATTTAGGGCTGTATGCGAAACATTATTTGATTCTGTTTGAATTTGCGGCTGTTATAGTTTGCCAAACAAACAAAATTACCCTTGCTAAAAAAAAACCGTTGCCGGTAAACTACCCCTTTCCCTCAACCGATCTTCACCAAAAACAATAGGTCGCGAGTACTCTGCAAATCAGGACTGTATGCAAAAAATTATTTGATTCTGTTTGAATTTGCGGCAGTTATCGTTTGCCATAGAAAAAAAATCTACAGACAGACAGACAGACAGACAGACACACACACAGACACTTTTCGGAAAACGACTTTTTTTCATGTTTTGAGTGTAGTAGAATCAGAATCTGCAATAATCTCGAACACGATTTTTTTTGCCATCACCATACTTCCATTCCTTAAGGAATATGGAAGTAAAATTACCCTTGATAAAAAACCGTTGCCGGTCAACTACCCCTTTCCCTTAACCGATCTTCACCAAAAACGATAGGTCTTGAGAACTCTACAATTCAGGGCTGTATGTAAAATATTATATGATTTTGTTTGAATTTGCGGCTGTTATCATTGCCATACAAAATACCCTTGATAAAACAAAAAACGTGGCTGGTAAACTACCCCTTTCCCTTAAACGATCTTCACCAAAAACAATAGGTCTTTAGTACTCAAGAAATCAGAGCTGTATGCAAAAACTTATTTGATTCTGTTTGAATTTGCGGCACTTATCGTTTGCCATAAAAAATACCCTTTTAAAACATAAAACGTTGAAGGTAAACTACCCCTTTCCCTTAACCGATCTTCACCAAAACCAAAAGGTCTTGAGAACTCTACAATTCAGGATAGTATGCAAAACATTATTTGATTATGTTTGAATTTGCGGCTGTTATCGTTTGCCATAGAAAATACCCTTGTTAAAACATAAAACGTTGCAGGTAAACTACCCCTTTCCCTTAACCGATCTTTACCAAAATCAACAGATATTGAGAGCCCTACAATTCAGGGCTGTATGCGAAATATTATTTCATTCTGTTTGAATTTACGGCTGTTATCGTTTGCCAAACAAACAAAATTACCCTTGATAAAAAAAAACCGTTGCAGGTAAACTACCCCTTTCCCTTAACCGATCTTCACCAAAAACGACAGATCTTAGGTACTCTACAATTCAGGCCTGTATGCAAACAATTATTTAATTCTGTTTGAATTTGCGGCTGTTATCGTTTGCCATAGAAAACACCCTTGATAAAACATAAAACGTTGCTGGTAAACTACCCTATTACATTAACCGATCTTCACCAAAAACAATAGGTCTTGAGAACTCTACAATTCAGGGCGGTATGCAAAACATTAGTTGATTCTCTTTGAATTTACGGCAGTTATCGTTCGTCATAGAAAAAATAACCTTGTTAAAACATAAAACGTTGCAGGTAAACTACCCCTTTCCCTTAACCGATCTTCAACAAAATCAACAGACCTTGAGTTCTGTATAATTCAAAAAGTTATGCAGAAGAGTAGTTGATTCTGTTTTAACGTACGGCAGTTATCGTTCGTCAAAAAAAAAACCCCTTGATAAAACAAAGTGTTGCTGGTAAACAACCCTATTCCCTAAACCGATCTTCACCAAAACCAACAGGTGTTGAGGACTCTACATTTCAGGGCTGTATGCAAAATACTATATGATTCTGTTTGAATTTGCCGCTGTTATCATTTGCCATATAAAATACCCTTGATAAAACAAAAAACGTGTCTGGTAAACTACCCCTTTCCCTTAACCGATGTGCACCAAAAACAACAGGTCTTTAGTACTCAACAAACCAGGGCTGTATGCAAAAACGTATTTGATTCTGTTTGAATTTGCGGCTCTTATCGTTTGCCATAAAAAATACCCTTTTAAAACATAAAACGTTGCAGGTAAACTACCCCTTTCCCTTAACCGATCTTCACCAACACAAATAGGTATTGCGAACTCTACAATACAGTGCTGTATGCAAAACATCATTTGATTCTGTTTGAATTTGCGGCTGTTATCGTTTACCATAGAAAAATATCGGTATGGAGAACCATACATGACTTCCATATTCTAAGATTTATATTTAAAATCATTTTCAGCCAAACAGCCAGGCTGTGTCTTACCTGCCTTTTTATTGCTGTATTAAATGAAAAATATTATATTACATTAAAATGAAAAAATTATAATTTTATTGCCTGGCAACAAAATTATTTTATTTTTAAAAATTACCATTGTTTCAAAAAGTTTAAATAAATTTTCAAGTACTTTACTCTTGTTAAAACGTAAAAGGTGGCCGGTAAACTACCCCTTCCCCTTAACCGATCTTCACCAAAACCGAAGGTCATTGAGACCTCTACAATTCAGGGACCTATGCAAAAAATTATTTGATTCTGTTTGAATTTGCGGCTGTTATCGTTTGCCATAGAAAATACGCTTGATAAAAAAACGTTGCAGGTAAACTACCCCTTCCCCTTAACCGATCTTCACCAAAAACAATAGGTCTTGAGTACTCTAGAAATCAGGACTGTATGCAAAACATTATTTGATTCTGTTTGAATTTGCGGCTGTTATCGTTTGCCATAGAAAATACGCTTGATAAAAAAACGTTGCAGGTAAACTACCCCTTCCCCTTAACCGATCTTCACCAAACACAATAGGTCTTGAGTACACTACAAATCAGGGCTGTATGCAAATAATCTTTTGATTCTGTTTGAATTTGCGGCTGTTATCGTTTGTTTTAAAGTTTAAATAAATTTTCAAGTACTTTACTCTTGTTAAAACGTAAAAGGTTGCTGGTAAACTACCCCTTACCCTTAACCGATCTTCACCAAAATCGAAAGTCATTGAGACCTCTACAATTCATGGACGTATGCAAAAAATTATTTGATTCTGTTTGAATTTGCGGCTGTTATCGTTTGTTTCAAAAAGTTTAAATAAATTTTCAAGTACTTTACTCTTGTTAAAACGTAAAACGTTGCAGGTAAACTACCCCTTCCACTTAACCGATCTTCACCAAAATCGAAAGTCATTGAGACCTTTACAATTCAGGGACGTATGCAAAAAATTATTTGATTCTGTTTGAATTTGCGGCTGTTATCGTTTGCCATAGAAAATACCCTTGTTAAAAAAACGTTGCAGGTAAACTACCCCTTTCACTCAACCGATCTTCACCAAAAACAACAGGTCTTGAGAACTCTACAATTTAGGGCTGTATGCAAATAATCTTTTGATTCTGTTTGAATTTGCGGCTGTTATCGTTTGTTTCAAAAAGTTTAAATAAATTTTCAAGTACTTTACTCTTGTTAAAACGTAAAAGGTTGCTGGTAAACTACCCCTTCCCCTTAACCGATCTTCTCCAAAATCGAAAGTCATTGAGACCTCTACAATTGAGGTACGTATGCAAAAAATTATTTGATTCCGTTCGAATTTGCGGCTGTTATCGTTTGCCATAGAAAATACGCGTGATAAAAAAACGTTGCTGGTAAACTACCCCTTCCCCTTAACCGATCTTCACCAAAAACAATGGGTCTTGAGTACACTACAAATCAGGGCTGTATGCAAAACATTATTTGATTTTGTTTGAATTTGCGGCTGTTATCGTTTGCCATAGAAAATACGCTTGATACAAAAACGTTGCAGGTAAACTACCCCTTCCCCTTAACCGATCTTCACCAAAAACAATAGGTCTTGAGAACTCTACAATTTAGGGCTGCATGCATATAATCTTTTGATTCTGTTTGAATTTGCGGCTGTTATCGTTTGCCATAGGAAATACCCTTGTTAAAACATAAAACGTTACAGGTAAACTACCCCTTTCCCTTAACCGATCTTCACCAAAATCAACAGGTCTTGAGAACTCTACAATTTAGGGCTGTATGCGAAACATTATTTGATTCTGTTTGAATTTGCGGCTGTTATAGTTTGCCAAACAAACAAAATTACCCTTGCTAAAAAAAAACCGTTGCCGGTAAACTACCCCTTTCCCTCAACCGATCTTCACCAAAAACAATAGGTCGCGAGTACTCTGCAAATCAGGACTGTATGCAAAAAATTATTTGATTCTGTTTGAATTTGCGGCAGTTATCGTTTGCCATAGAAAAACAATCTACAGACAGACAGATAGACAGACAGACAGACACACACACAGACACTTTTCGGAAAACGACTTTTTTTCATGTTTTGAGTGTAGTAGAATCAGAATCTGCAATAATCTCGAACACGATTTTTTTTGCCATCACCATACTTCCATTCCTTAAGGAATATGGAAGTAAAATTACCCTTGATAAAAAACCGTTGCCGGTCAACTACCCCTTTCCCTTAACCGATCTTCACCAAAAACGATAGGTCTTGAGAACTCTACAATTCAGGGCTGTATGTAAAATATTATATGATTTTGTTTGAATTTGCGGCTGTTATCATTGCCATACAAAATACCCTTGATAAAACAAAAAACGTGGCTGGTAAACTACCCCTTTCCCTTAAACGATCTTCACCAAAAACAATAGGTCTTTAGTACTCAAGAAATCAGAGCTGTATGCAAAAACTTATTTGATTCTGTTTGAATTTGCGGCACTTATCGTTTGCCATAAAAAATACCCTTTTAAAACATAAAACGTTGAAGGTAAACTACCCCTTTCCCTTAACCGATCTTCACCAAAACCAAAAGGTCTTGAGAACTCTACAATTCAGGATAGTATGCAAAACATTATTTGATTATGTTTGAATTTGCGGCTGTTATCGTTTGCCATAGAAAATACCCTTGTTAAAACATAAAACGTTGCAGGTAAACTACCCCTTCTCCTTAACCGATCTTTACCAAAATCAACAGATATTGAGAGCCCTACAATTCAGGGCTGTATGCGAAATATTATTTCATTCTGTTTGAATTTACGGCTGTTATCGTTTGCCAAACAAACAAAATTACCCTTGATAAAAAAAAACCGTTGCAGGTAAACTACCCCTTTCCCTTAACCGATCTTCACCAAAAACGACAGATCTTAGGTACTCTACAATTCAGGCCTGTATGCAAACAATTATTTGATTCTGTTTGAATTTGCGGCTGTTATCGTTTGCCATAGAAAACACCCTTGATAAAACATAAAACGTTGCTGGTAAACTACCCTATTACATTAACCGATCTTCACCAAAAACAATAGGTCTTGAGAACTCTACAATTCAGGGCGGTATGCAAAACATTAGTTGATTCTCTTTGAATTTACGGCAGTTATCGTTCGTCATAGAAAAAATAACCTTGTTAAAACATAAAACGTTGCAGGTAAACTACCCCTTTCCCTTAACCGATCTTCAACAAAATCAACAGACCTTGAGTTCTGTATAATTCAAAAAGTTATGCAGAAGAGTAGTTGATTCTGTTTTAACGTACGGCAGTTATCGTTCGTCAAAAAAAAAACCCCTTGATAAAACAAAGTGTTGCTGGTAAACAACCCTATTCCCTAAACCGATCTTCACCAAAACCAACAGGTGTTGAGGACTCTACATTTCAGGGCTGTATGCAAAATACTATATGATTCTGTTTGAATTTGCCGCTGTTATCATTTGCCATATAAAATACCCTTGATAAAACAAAAAACGTGTCTGGTAAACTACCCCTTTCCCTTAACCGATCTGCACCAAAAACAACAGGTCTTTAGTACTCAACAAACCAGGGCTGTATGCAAAAACGTATTTGATTCTGTTTGAATTTGCGGCTCTTATCGTTTGCCATAAAAAATACCCTTTTAAAACATAAAACGTTGCAGGTAAACTACCCCTTTCCCTTAACCGATCTTCACCAACACAAATAGGTATTGCGAACTCTACAATACAGTGCTGTATGCAAAACATCATTTGATTCTGTTTGAATTTGCGGCTGTTATCGTTTACCATAGAAAAATATCGGTATGGAGAACCATACATGACTTCCATATTCTAAGATTTATATTTAAAATCATTTTCAGCCAAACAGCCAGGCTGTGTCTTACCTGCCTTTTTATTGCTGTATTAAATGAAAAATATTATATTACATTAAAATGAAAAAATTATAATTTTATTGCCTGGCAACAAAATTATTTTATTTTTAACAATTACCATTGTTTCAAAAAGTTTAAATAAATTTTCAAGTACTTTACTCTTGTTAAAACGTAAAAGGTTGCCGGTAAACTACCCCTTCCCCTTAACCGATCTTCACCAAAACCGAAGGTCATTGAGACCTCTACAATTCAGGGACCTGTGCAAAAAATTATTTGATTCTGTTTGAATTTGCGGCTGTTATCGTTTGCCATAGAAAATACGCTTGATAAAAAAACGTTGCAGGTAAACTACCCCTTCCCCTTAACCGATCTTCACCAAAAACAATAGGTCTTGAGTACTCTAGAAATCAGGACTGTATGCAAAACATTATTTGATTCTGTTTGAATTTGCGGCTGTTATCGTTTGCCATAGAAAATACCCTTGTTAAAAAAACGTTGCAGGTAAACTACCCCTTTCCCTCAACCGATCTTCACCAAAAACAATAGGTCTTGAGAAATCTACAATTCAGGGCTGTATGCGAAACATTATTTGATTCTGTTTGAATTTGCGGCTGTTATCGTTTGCCAAAAAAAAAATTTCCCTTGATAAAAAAAACCGTTGCAGGTAAACTACCCCTTCCCCTCAACCGATCTTCACCAAAAACAATAGGTCGCGAGTACTCTACAAATCAGGGCTGTATGCAGAAAATTATTTGATTCTGTTTGAATTTGCGGCTGTTATCGTTTGCCATAGAAAATACCCTTGTTAAAAAAACGTTGTAGGTAAACTACCCCTTTGCCTTAACCGATCTTCACCAAAAACAAAAGGTCTTGAGAACTCTACAATTTAGGGCTGTATGCTAAACATTATTTGATTCTGTTTGAATTTGCGGCTGTTATCGTTTGCCATAGGAAATACCCTTGTTAAAACATAAAACGTTACAGGTAAACTACCCCTTTCCCTTAACCGATCTTCACCAAAAACAATAGGTCTTGAGAACTCTACAATTCAGGGCTGTATGCGAAACATCATTTGATTCTGTTTGAATTTGCGGCTGTTATCGTTTGCCAAACAAACAAAATTACCCTTGCTAAAAAAAAAACCGTTGCAGGTAAACTACCCCTTTCCCTCAACCGATCTTCACCAAAAACAATAGGTCGCGAGAACTCTGCAAAGCCGGGCTGTATGCAAAAAATTATTTGATTCTGTTTGAATTTGCGGCAGTTATCGTTTGCCATAGAAAAAAATCTACAGACAGACAGACAGACAGATAGACAGACAGACAGACAGACAGACAGACAGACACACAGACACTTTTCGGAAAATGACTTTTTTTCATGTTTTGAGTGTAGTAGAATCAGAATCTGCAATAATCTCGAACACGATTTTTTTTGCCATCACCATACTTCCATTCCTTAAGGAATATGGAAGTAAAAATTACGCTTGATAAAAAACCGTTGCCGGTAAACTACCCCTTTCCCTTAACCGATCTTCACCAAAAACGATAGGTCTTGAGAACTCTACAATTCAGGGCTGTATGTAAAATATTATATGATTTTGTTTGAATTTGCGGCTGTTATCATTGCCATACAAAATACCCTTGATAAAACAAAAAACGTGGCTGGTAAACTACCCCTTTCCCTTAAACGATCTTCACCAAAAACAATAGGTCTTTAGTACTCAAGAAATCAGAGCTGTATGCAAAAACTTATTTGATTCTGTTTGAATTTGCGGCACTTATCGTTTGCCATAAAAAATACCCTTTTAAAACATAAAACGTTGAAGGTAAACTACCCCTTTCCCTTAACCGATCTTCACCAAAACCAAAAGGTCTTGAGAACTCTACAATTCAGGATAGTATGCAAAACATTATTTGATTATGTTTGAATTTGCGGCTGTTATCGTTTGCCATAGAAAATACCCTTGTTAAAACATAAAACGTTGCAGGTAAACTACCCCTTTCCCTTAACCGATCTTTACCAAAATCAACAGATATTGAGAGCCCTACAATTCAGGGCTGTATGCGAAATATTATTTCATTCTGTTTGAATTTACGGCTGTTATCGTTTGCCAAACAAACAAAATTACCCTTGATAAAAAAAAACCGTTGCAGGTAAACTACCCCTTTCCCTTAACCGATCTTCACCAAAAACGACAGATCTTAGGTACTCTACAATTCAGGCCTGTATGCAAACAATTATTTGATTCTGTTTGAATTTGCGGCTGTTATCGTTTGCCATAGAAAACACCCTTGATAAAACATAAAACGTTGCTGGTAAACTACCCTATTACATTAACCGATCTTCACCAAAAGCAATAGGTCTTGAGAACTCTACAATTCAGGGCGGTATGCAAAACATTAGTTGATTCTCTTTGAATTTACGGCAGTTATCGTTCGTCATAGAAAAAATAACCTTGTTAAAACATAAAACGTTGCAGGTAAACTACCCCTTTCCCTTAACCGATCTTCAACAAAATCAACAGACCTTGAGTTCTGTATAATTCAAAAAGTTATGCAGAAGAGTAGTTGATTCTGTTTTAACGTACGGCAGTTATCGTTCGTCAAAAAAAAACCCCTTGATAAAACAAAGTGTTGCTGGTAAACAACCCTATTCCCTAAACCGATCTTCACCAAAACCAACAGGTGTTGAGGACTCTTCATTTCAGGGCTGTATGCAAAATACTATATGATTCTGTTTGAATTTGCCGCTGTTATCATTTGCCATATAAAATACCCTTGATAAAACAAAAAACGTGTCTGGTAAACTACCCCTTTCCCTTAACCGATGTGCACCAAAAACAACAGGTCTTTAGTACTCAACAAACCAGGGCTGTATGCAAAAACGTATTTGATTCTGTTTGAATTTGCGGCTCTTATCGTTTGCCATAAAAAATACCCTTTTAAAACATAAAACGTTGCAGGTAAACTACCCCTTTCCCTTAACCGATCTTCACCAACACAAATGGGTATTGCGAACTCTACAATACAGTGCTGTATGCAAAACATCATTTGATTCTGTTTGAATTTGCGGCTGTTATCGTTTACCATAGAAAAATATCGGTATGGAGAACCATACATGACTTCCATATTCTAAGATTTATATTTAAAATCATTTTCAGCCAAACAGCCAGGCTGTGTCTTACCTGCCTTTTTATTGCTGTATTAAATGAAAAATATTATATTACATTAAAATGAAAAAATTATAATTTTATTGCCTGGCAACAAAATTATTTTATTTTTAACAATTACCATTGTTTCAAAAAGTTTAAATAAATTTTCAAGTACTTTACTCTTGTTAAAACGTAAAAGGTTGCCGGTAAACTACCCCTTCCCCTTAACCGATCTTCACCAAAACCGAAGGTCATTGAGACCTCTACAATTCAGGGACCTATGCAAAAAATTATTTGATTCTGTTTGAATTTGCGGCTGTTATCGTTTGCCATAGAAAATACGCTTGATAAAAAAACGTTGCAGGTAAACTACCCCTTCCCCTTAACCGATCTTCACCAAAAACAATAGGTCTTGAGTACTCTAGAAATCAGGACTGTATGCAAAACATTATTTGATTCTGTTTGAATTTGCGGCTGTTATCGTTTGCCATAGAAAATACCCTTGTTAAAAAAACGTTGCAGGTAAACTACCCCTTTCCCTCAACCGATCTTCACCAAAAACAATAGGTCTTGAGAAATCTACAATTCAGGGCTGTATGCGAAACATTATTTGATTCTGTTTGAATTTGCGGCTGTTATCGTTTGCCAAAAAAAAAAATTTCCCTTGATAAAAAAAACCGTTGCAGGTAAACTACCCCTTCCCCTCAACCGATCTTCACCAAAAACAATAGGTCGCGAGTACTCTACAAATCAGGGCTGTATGCAAAAAATTATTTGATTCTGTTTGAATTTGCGGCAGTTGTCGTTTGCCATAGAAAATACGCATGATAAAAAACGTTGCTGGTAAACTACCCCTTCCCCTCAACCGATCTTCACCAAAAACAATAGGTCGTGAGTACTCTACAAATCAGGGCTGTATGCAGAAAATTATTTGATTCTGTTTGAATTTGCGGCTGTTATCATTTGCCATAGAAAATACCCTTGTTAAAAAAACGTTGTAGGTAAACTACCCCTTTCCCTTAACCGATCTTCACCAAAAACAAAAGGTCTTGAGAACTCTACAATTTAGGGCTGTATGCTAAACATTATTTGATTCTGTTTGAATTTGCGGCTGTTATCGTTTGCCAGAGGAAATACCCTTGTTAAAACATAAAACGTTACAGGTAAACTACCCCTTTCCCTTAACCGATCTTCACCAAAAACAATAGGTCTTGAGAACTCTACAATTCAGGGCTGTATGCGAAACATTATTTGATTCTGTTTGAATTTGCGGCTGTTATCGTATGCCAAACAAACAAAATTACCCTTGCTAAAAAAAAAACCGTTGCAGGTAAACTACCCCTTTCCCTCAACCGATCTTCACCAAAAACAATAGGTCGCGAGAACTCTGCAAAGCCGGGCTGTATGCAAAAAATTATTTGATTCTGTTTGAATTTGCGGCAGTTATCGTTTGCCATAGAAAAAATCTACAGACAGACAGATAGACAGATAGACAGACAGACAGACAGACAGACAGACACACAGACACTTTTCGGAAAACGACTTTTTTTCATGTTTTGAGTGTAGTAGAATCAGAATCTGCAATAATCTCGAACACGATTTTTTTTGCCATCACCATACTTCCATTCCTTAAGGAATATGGAAGTAAAAATTACGCTTGATAAAAAACCGTTGCCGGTAAACTACCCCTTTCCCTTAACCGATCTTCACCAAAAACGATAGGTCTTGAGAACTCTACAATTCAGGGCTGTATGTAAAATATTATATGATTTTGTTTGAATTTGCGGCTGTTATCATTGCCATACAAAATACCCTTGATAAAACAAAAAACGTGGCTGGTAAACTACCCCTTTCCCTTAAACGATCTTCACCAAAAACAATAGGTCTTTAGTACTCAAGAAATCAGAGCTGTATGCAAAAACTTATTTGATTCTGTTTGAATTTGCGGCACTTATCGTTTGCCATAAAAAATACCCTTTTAAAACATAAAACGTTGAAGGTAAACTACCCCTTTCCCTTAACCGATCTTCACCAAAACCAAAAGGTCTTGAGAACTCTACAATTCAGGATAGTATGCAAAACATTATTTGATTATGTTTGAATTTGCGGCTGTTATCGTTTGCCATAGAAAATACCCTTGTTAAAACATAAAACGTTGCAGGTAAACTACCCCTTTCCCTTAACCGATCTTTACCAAAATCAACAGATATTGAGAGCCCTACAATTCAGGGCTGTATGCGAAATATTATTTCATTCTGTTTGAATTTACGGCTGTTATCGTTTGCCAAACAAACAAAATTACCCTTGATAAAAAAAAACCGTTGCAGGTAAACTACCCCTTTCCCTTAACCGATCTTCACCAAAAACGACAGATCTTAGGTACTCTACAATTCAGGCCTGTATGCAAACAATTATTTGATTCTGTTTGAATTTGCGGCTGTTATCGTTTGCCATAGAAAACACCCTTGATAAAACATAAAACGTTGCTGGTAAACTACCCTATTACATTAACCGATCTTCACCAAAAACAATAGGTCTTGAGAACTCTACAATTCAGGGCGGTATGCAAAACATTAGTTGATTCTCTTTGAATTTACGGCAGTTATCGTTCGTCATAGAAAAAATAACCTTGTTAAAACATAAAACGTTGCAGGTAAACTACCCCTTTCCCTTAACCGATCTTCAACAAAATCAACAGACCTTGAGTTCTGTATAATTCAAAAAGTTATGCAGAAGAGTAGTTGATTCTGTTTTAACGTACGGCAGTTATCGTTCGTCAAAAAAAAAACCCCTTGATAAAACAAAGTGTTGCTGGTAAACAACCCTATTCCCTAAACCGATCTTCACCAAAACCAACAGGTGTTGAGGACTCTACATTTCAGGGCTGTATGCAAAATACTATATGATTCTGTTTGAATTTGCCGCTGTTATCATTTGCTTAATAAAATACACTTGATAAAACAAAAAACGTGTCTGGTAAACTACCCCTTTCCCTTAACCGATGTGCACCAAAAACAACAGGTCTTTAGTACTCAACAAACCAGGGCTGTATGCAAAAACGTATTTGATTCTGTTTGAATTTGCGGCTCTTATCGTTTGCCATAAAAAATACCCTTTTAAAACATAAAACGTTGCAGGTAAACTACCCCTTTCCCTTAACCGATCTTCACCAACACAAATAGGTATTGCGAACTCTACAATACAGTGCTGTATGCAAAACATCATTTGATTCTGTTTGAATTTGCGGCCGTTATCGTTTACCATAGAAAAATATCGGTATGGAGAACCATACATGACTTCCATATTCTAAGATTTATATTTAAAATCATTTTCAGCCAAACAGCCAGGCTGTGTCTTACCTGCCTTTTTATTGCTGTATTAAATGAAAAATATTATATTACATTAAAATGAAAAAATTATAATTTTATTGCCTGGCAACAAAATTATTTTATTTTTAACAATTACCATTGTTTCAAAAAGTTTAAATAAATTTTCAAGTACTTTACTCTTGTTAAAACGTAAAAGGTTGCCGGTAAACTACCCCTTCCCCTTAACCGATCTTCACCAAAACCGAAGGTCATTGAGACCTCTACAATTCAGGGACCTATGCAAAAAATTATTTGATTCTGTTTGAATTTGCGGCTGTTATCGTTTGCCATAGAAAATACGCTTGATAAAAAAACGTTGCAGGTAAACTACCCCTTCCCCTTAACCGATCTTCACCAAAAACAATAGGTCTTGAGTACTCTAGAAATCAGGACTGTATGCAAAACATTATTTGATTCTGTTTGAATTTGCGGCTGTTATCGTTTGCCATAGAAAATACCCTTGTTAAAAAAACGTTGCAGGTAAACTACCCCTTTCCCTCAACCGATCTTCACCAAAAACAATAGGTCTTGAGAAATCTACAATTCAGGGCTGTATGCTAAACATTATTTGATTCTGTTTGAATTTGCGGCTGTTATCGTTTGCCAAAAAAAAAAATTTCCCTTGATAAAAAAAACCGTTGCAGGTAAACTACCCCTTCCCCTCAACCGATCTTCACCAAAAACAATAGGTCGCGAGTACTCTACAAATCAGGGCTGTATGCAAAAAATTGTTTGATTCTGTTTGAATTTGCGGCAGTTGTCGTTTGCCATAGAAAATACGCATGATAAAAAACGTTGCTGGTAAACTACCCCTTCCCCTCAACCGATCTTCACCAAAAACAATAGGTCGTGAGTACTCTACAAATCAGGGCAGTATGCAGAAAATTATTTGATTCTGTTTGAATTTGCGGCTGTTATCGTTTGCCATAGAAAATACCCTTGTTAAAAAAACGTTGTAGGTAAACTACCCCTTTCCCTTAACCGCCGATCTTCACCAAAAACAAAAGGTCTTGAGAACTCTACAATTTAGGGCTGTATGCTAAACATTATTTGATTCTGTTTGAATTTGCGGCTGTTATCGTTTGCCATAGGAAATACCCTTGTTAAAACATAAAACGTTACAGGTAAACTACCCCTTTCCCTTAACCGATCTTCACCAAAAACAATAGGTCTTGAGAACTCTACAATTCAGGGCTGTATGCGAAACATTATTTGATTCTGTTTGAAGTTGCGGCTGTTATCGTTTGCCAAACAAACAAAATTACCCTTGCTAAAAAAAAAACCGTTGCAGGTAAACTACCCCTTTCCCTCAACCGATCTTCACCAAAAACAATAGGTCGCGAGAACTCTGCAAAACCGGGCTGTATGCAAAAAATTATTTGATTCTGTTTGAATTTGCGGCAGTTATCGTTTGCCATAGAAAAAAATCTACAGACAGACAGACAGACAGACAGACAGACAGACAGACACTCAGACACTTTTCGGAAAATGACTTTTTTTCATGTTTTGAGTGTAGTAGAATCAGAATCTGCAATAATCTTAAACACGATTTTTTTTGCCATCACCATACTTCCATTCCTTAAGGAATATGGAAGTAAAAATTACGCTTGATAAAAAACCGTTGCCGGTAAACTACCCCTTTCCCTTAACCGATCTTCACCAAAAACGATAGGTCTTGAGAACTCTACAATTCAGGGCTGTATGTAAAATATTATATGATTTTGTTTGAATTTGCGGCTGTTATCGTTTGCCATACAAAATACCCTTGATAAAACAAAAAACGTGGCTGGTAAACTACCCCTTTCCCTTAAACGATCTTCACCAAAAACAATAGGTCTTTAGTACTCAAGAAATCAGAGCTGTATGCAAAAACTTATTTGATTCTGTTTGAATTTGCGGCACTTATCGTTTGCCATAGAAAATACCCTTTTAAAACATAAAACGTTGAAGGTAAACTACCCCTTTCCCTTAACCGATCTTCACCAAAACCAAAAGGTCTTGAGAACTCTACAATTCAGGATAGTATGCAAAACATTATTTGATTATGTTTGAATTTGCGGCTGTTATCGTTTGCCATAGAAAATACCCTTGTTAAAACATAAAACGTTGCCGGTAAACTACCCCTTTCCCTTAACCGATCTTTACCAAAATCAACAGATATTGAGAGCTCTACAATTCAGGGCTGTATGCAAAATATTATTTGATTCTGTTTGAATTTGCGGCTGTTATCGTTTGCCAAACAAACAAAATTACCCTTGATAAAAAAAAACCGTTGCTGGTAAACTACCCCTTTCCCTTAACCGATCTTCACCAAAAACGACAGATCTTAGGTACTCTACAATTCAGGACTGTATGCAAACAATTATTTGATTCTGTTTGAATTTGCGGCTGTTATCGTTTGCCATAGAAAACACCCTTGATAAAACATAAAACGTTGCTGGTAAACTACCCTATTCCATTAACCGATCTTCACCAAAAACAATAGGTCTTGAGAACTCTACAATTCAGGGCGGTATGCTAAACATTAGTTGATTCTCTTTGAATTTACGGCAGTTATCGTTCGTCATAGAAAAAATAACCTTGTTAAAACATAAAACGTTGCAGGTAAACTACCCCTTTCCCTTAACCGATCTTCAACAAAATCAACAGACCTTGAGTTCTGTATAATTCAAAAAGGTATTCAGAAGAGTAGTTGATTCCGGTTTATCGTACGGCAGTTATCGTTCGTCAAAAAAAAAACCCTTGATAAAACAAAGTGTTGCTGGTAAACAACCCTATTCCCTAAACCGATCTTCACCAAAACCAACAGGTGTTGAGAACTCTACATTTTAGGGCTGTATGCAAAATATTATATGATTCTGTTTGAATTTGCCGCTGTTATCATTTGCCATATAAAATACCCTTGATAAAACAAAAAACGTGTCTGGTAAACTACCCCTTTCCCTTAACCGATCTGCACCAAAAACAATAGGTCTTTAGTACTCAACAAACCAGGGCTGTATGCAAAAACGTATTTGATTCTGTTTGAATTTGCGGCTCTTATCGTTTGCCATAGAAAATACCCTTTTAAAACATAAAACGTTGCAGGTAAACTACCCCTTTCCCTTAACCGATCTTCACCAACACAAATAGGTATTGCGAACTCTACAATACAGTGTTGTATGCAAAACATCATTTGATTCTGTTTGAATTTGCGGCTGTTATCGTTTACCATAGAAAAATATCGGTATGGAGAACCATACATGACTTCCATATTCTAAGATTTATATTTAAAATCATTTTCGAAATGAAATATTACCATAGAAACTACTTCTTTCTACTTACTGCTTCAGCCTTAACCACAGTACTGTGGTCACTAACGTATACCACCTCATGTTATCGCACTCGATTTTCACTGATGATGGAAGTCGATGGCATTGCCGAAACGTCTGGTTTTGTAGAAAACATTGGACTACGGCCAAATATCCCGGGAAGGAATTTTAACAAAAACTACTTCTTTGTTGCCGATAACGTTGTACACATATATATCAGTGGCAAAGTTACTTGGAGGCAATTGAGGCAATGCCTACCCTAACAAATTCTGTAGAATAAAAATTATAAATACGTATGAACTACATAACGTAAAGATTATACATTGTTACTGGGACTGTCAAATTTATTAAACCGAAACGTGCTTTATTGAGCGACCGCTAGATGGTGACAGGTGAGATTCAGCATAGTTCGTTTAAAGCGAATGAGGCAACCTGAACTTGCCTCAGCGTTTTTTGTATACATCGTATGTAAGCAATGTAGTGGTGTGATAGGGAAGTGTAGGGAGGGGGGATTGTCCCGCGCTGTACACATAGAGCGTTGAGGCATGCCTCACTTCTGTGGTCCAAACAGTTAAGTTAAAGCGCCTGTGTTGTTTCTAAGTGTTTATTTTATGCGGTTATTAAAAGTGTCACTGTTATTCCGCTGAACTAACAGATGATCAAGATTGTTATTTGAATTATTTGTAACATTAAACATATATATAGAAACTAATCAAGTTTAAAAATTTGAAGTTCAATCAGTTGTATTATTGTGTATGACTAATACAAGGATTGTTCAATAGACACACGTATAGAGCTGTAAAGCATTTTTTATTCAACGATTTTAAAAGAAGTCTCCAATAACATTAAGACATGAGTTCCACTGTTGCGCTAACCTGTAGATTCCCTGCTAGTAAAATTCTTACGGCTGTTTGTGGAACCATTCAGTTACAGCAACTCTACCTCAGCGTCCGATTTGACCCACCGTCCTTTTAGTGATTCCTTAAAAAAAATTTAAGATAAGATTTTTGCCTATCCATTCATTAACTACTAGCTTCGCCAGTAAGCAATTGATGTCCATTTTTTCGGCTTGCACGCGTTATGTTGGTGTGGGTTTCGGCACTTTCCATTTAAAAAGCGTGCAAACGTAAGAAAATAAACATGAGTGAGGCCAGAAATAACGTGAATTGTGTGTTTGTGTCTTACCTGCCTTTTTATTGCCGTATTAAATGAAAAATATTATATTACATTAAAATTAAAAAAATTTTAATTTTATTGCCTGGCAACAAAATTATTTTATTTTTAACAATTACCATTGTTTCAAAAAGTTTAAATAAATTTGCAAGTACTTTACTCTTGTTAAAACGTAAAAGGTTGCAGGTAAACTACCCCTTCCCCTTAACCGATCTTCACCAAAATCGAAAGTCCTTGAGACCTCTACAACTCAGGGACGTATGCAAAAAATTATTTGATTCTGTTTGAATTTGCGGCTGTTATCGTTTGCCATAGAAAATACGCTTGATAAAAAAACGGTGCAGGTAAACTACCCCTTCCCCTTAACAGATCTTCACCAAAAACAATAGGTCTTGAGTACTCTACAAATCAGGGGTGTATGCAAAACATAATTTGATTCTGTTTGAATTTGCGGCTGTTATCGTTTGCCATAGAAAATACCCTTGTTAAAAAAATGTTGCAAGTAAACTACCCCTTTCCCTCAACCGATCTTCACCAAAACAACAGGTCTTGAGAACTCTACAATTTAGGGCTGTATGCAAATAATCGTTTGATTCTGTTTGAATTTGCGGCTGTTATCGTTTGCCATAGGAAATACCCTTGTTAAAACATAAAACGTTACAGGTAAACTACCCCTTTCCCTTAACCGATCTTCTCCAAAAAGAATAGGTCGTGTAAACTCTACAACTCAGGGCTGTATACGAAACATTATTTCAGTCTGTTTGAATTTGCGGCTGTTATCGTTTGCCAAAAAAAAAATTTCCCTTGATAAAAAAAACCGTTGCCGGTAAACTACCCCTTCCCCTCAACCGATCTTCACCAAAAACAATAGGTCGCGAGTACTCTACAAATCAGGGCTGTATGCAAAACATTATTTGATTCTGTTTGAATTTGCGGCTGTTATCGTTTGCCATAGAAAATACGCTTGATAAAAAAACGTTGCTGGTAAACTACCCCTTCCCCTTAACCGATCTTCACCAAAAACAATAGGTCTGGAGTACTCTAGAAATCATGACTGTATGCAAAACATTATTTGATTCTGTTTGAATTTGCGGCTGTTATCGTTTACCATAGAAAATACCCTTGTTAAAAAAACGTTGTAGGTAAACTACTCCTTTCCCTTAACCGATCTTCACCAAAAACAATAGGTCTTGAGAACTTTACAATTTAGGGCTGTATGCAGATAATCTTTTGATTCTGTTTGAATTTGCGGCTGTTATCGTTTGCCATAAAAAATACCCTTGTTAAAACATAAAACGTTACAAGTAAACTACCCCTTTCCCTTAACCGATCTTCACCAAAAACAAAAGGTCTTGAGAACTCTACAATTCAGGGCTGTATACGAAACATTATTTGATTCTGTTTGAATTTACGGCTGTTATCGTTTGCCAAAACAAAAAAATTTCCTTGATAAAAAAACCCGTTGCAGGTAAACTACCCCTTTCCATCAACCGATCTTCACCAAAAACAAAAGATCGCGAGTCCTCTACAAATCAGCGCTGTATGCAAAAAATTATTTGATTCTGTTTGAATTTGCGGCAGTTATCGTTTGCCATAGAAAAAAAATCTACAGACACACACACACACACACACACACACACACACACACACACACACACACACACACACACACACACACACACACACACACACACTTTTCGGAAAACGACTTTTTTTCATGTTTTGAGTGTAGTAGAATCAGAATCTGCAATAATCTCGAACACGATTTTTTTTGCCATCACCATACTTCCATTCCTTAAGGAAATATGGAAGTAAATATCGGTATGGAGAACCATACATGACTTCCATATTCTAAGATTTATATTTAAAATCATTTTCAGCCAAACAGCCAGGCTGTGTCTTACCTGCCTTTTTATTGCTGTATTAAATTAAAAATATTATATTACATTAAAATGCAAAAATTATAATTTTATTGCCTGGCAACAAAATTATTTTATTTTTAACAATTACCATTGTTTCAAAAAGTTTAAATAAATTTTCAAGTACTTTACTCTTGTTAAAACGTAAAAGGTTGCAGGTAAACTACCCCTTCCCCTTAACCGATCTTCACCAAAATCGAAAGTCATTGAGACCTCTACAATTCAGGGACGTATGCAAAAAATTATTTGATTCTGTTTGAATTTGCGGCTGTTATCGTTTGCCATAGAAAATACGCTTGATAAAAAAACGTTGCAGGTAAACTACCCCTTCCCCTTAACCGATCTTCACCAAAAACAATAGGTCTTGAGTACTCTACAAATCAGGGCTGTATGCAAAACATTATTTGATTCTGTTTGAATTTGCGGTTGTTATCGTTTGCCATAGAAAATAAAACGTAAAAGGTTGCAGGTAAACTACCCCTTCCCCTTAACCGATCTTCACCAAAAACAATAGGTCTTGAGTACTCTACAAATCAGGACTGTATGCAAAACATTATTTGATTCTGTTTGAATTTGCGGCTGTTATCGTTTGCCATATAAAATACCCTTGTTAAAAAAACGTTGCAGGTAAACTACCCCTTTCCCTCAACCGATCTTCACCAAAAACAACAGGTCTTGAGACATCTACAATTCAGGGCTGTATGCGAAACATTATTTGATTCTGTTTGAATTTGCGGCTGTTATCGTTTGCCAAAAAAAAAAAAAATTTCCCTTGATAAAAAAAACCGTTGCAGGTAAACTACCCCTTCCCCTCAACCGATCTTCACCAAAGACAATAGGTCGCGAGTACTCTACAAATCAGGGCTGTATGCAAAAAATTATTTGATTCTGTTTGAATTTGCGGCAGTTGTCGTTTGCCATAGAAAATACCCTTGTTAAAAAAACGTTGTAGGTAAACTACCCCTTTCCCTTAACCGATCTTCACCAAGAACAAAAGGTATTGAGAACTCTACAATTTAGGGCTGTATGCAAATAATCTTTTCATTCTTTTTCATTCTGTTTGAATTTGCGGCTGTTATCGTTTGCCATAGGAAATACCCTTGTTAAAACATAAAACGTTACAGGTAAACTACCCCTTTCCCTTAACCGATCTTCACCAAAAACAATAGGTCTTGAGAACTCTACAATTCAGGGCTGTATGCGAAACATTATTTGATTCTGTTTGAATTTGCGGCTGTTATCGTTTGCCAAACAAACAAAATTTCCCTTGCTAAAAAAAAAACCGTTGCAGGTAAACTACCCCCTTTCCCTCAACCGATCTTCACCAAAAACAATAGGTCGCGAGAACTCTGCAAACCGGGCTGTATGCAAAAAATTATTTGATTCTGTTTGAATTTGCGGCAGTTATCGTTGCCATAGAAAAAAAATCTACAGACAGACAGACAGACAGACAGACAGACAGACAGACAGACAGACACACAGACACACAGACACTTTTCGGAAAACGACTTTTTTTCATGTTTTGAGTGTAGTAGAATCAGAATCTGCAATAATCTCGAACACGATATTTTTTTTGCCATCACCATACTTCCATTCCTTAAGGAATATGGAAGTAAAAATTACCCTTGATAAAAAACCGTTGACGGTAAACTACCCCTTTCCCTTAACCGATCTTCACCAAAACCAAAAGGTCTTGAGAACTCTACAATTCAGGTTAGTATGCAAAACATTATTTGATTATGTTTGAATTTGCGGCTGTTATCGTTTGCCATAGAAAATACCCTTGTTAAAACATAAAACGTTGCAGGTAAACTACCCCTTTCCCTTAACCGATCTTTACCAAAATCAACAGATATTGAGAGCTCTATAATTCAGGGCTGTATGCGAAATATTATTTGATTCTGTTTGAATTTGCGGCTGTTATCGTTTGCCAAACAAACAAAATTACCCTTGATAAAAAAAAAAACCGTTGCAGGTAAACTACCCCTTTCCCTTAACCGATCTTCACCAAAAACGACAGATCTTAGGTACTCTACAATTCAGGCCTGTATGCAAACAACTATTTGATTCTGTTTGAATTTGCGGCTGTTATCGTTTGCCATAGAAAACACCCTTGATAAAACATAAAACGTTGCTGGTAAACTACCCCTATTCCATTAACCGATCTTCACCAAAAACAAAAGGTCTTGAGAACTCTACAATTCAGGGTGGTATGCAAAACATTAGTTGATTCTCTTTGAATTTACGGCAGTTATCGTTCGTCATAGAAAAAATAACCTTGTTAAAACATAAAACGTTGCAGGTAAACTACCCCTTTCCCTTAACCGATCTTCAACGAAATCAACAGACCTTGAGTTCTGTATAATTCAAAAAGTATGCAGAAGAGTAGTTGATTCTGTTTTAAAGTACGGCAGTTATCGTTCGTCAAAAAAAAAACCCTTGATAAAACAAAGTGTTGCTGGTAAACAACGCTATTCCCTAAACCGATCTTCACCAAAACCAACAGGTCTTGAGAACTCTACATTTCAGGGCTGTATGCAAAATATTATATGATTCTGTTTGAATTTGCCGCTGTTATCATTTGCCATATAAATACCCTTGATAAAACAAAAAAACGTGTCTCATAAACTACCCCTTTCCCTTAACCGATCTGCACCAAAAACAATAGGTCTTTAGTACTCAACAAACCAGGGCTGTATGCAAAAACGTATTTGATTCTGTTTGAATTTGCGGCTCTTATCGTTTGCCATAGAAAATACCCTTTTAAAACATAAAACGTTGCAGGTAAACTACCCCCTTTCCCTTAACCGATCTTCACCAACACCAATAGGTATTGCGAACTCTACAATACAGTGCTGTATGCAAAACATCATTTGATTCTGTTTGAATTTGCGGCTGTTATCGTTTACCATAGAAAAATATCGGTATGGAGAACCATACATGACTTCCATATTCTAAGATTTATATTTAAAATCATTTTCAGCCAAACAGCCAGGCTGTGTCTTACCTGCCTTTTTATTGCTGTATTAAATGAAAAATATTATATTACATTAAAATGAAAAAATTATAATTTTATTGCCTGGCAACAAAATTATTTGATTTTTAACAATTACCATTGTTTCAAAAGTTTAAATAAATTTTCAAGTACTTTACTCTTGTTAAAACGTAAAAGGTTGCAGGTAAACTACCCCTTCCCCTTAACCGATCTTCACCAAAATCGAAAGTCATTGAGACCTCTACAACTCAGGGACGTATGCAAAAAATTATTTGATTCTGTTTGAATTTGCGGCTGTTACCGTTCGTCATAGAAAATACGCTTGATAAAAAAACGTTGCAGGTAAACTACTCCTTCCCCTTAACCGATCTTCACCAAAAACAATAGGTCTTGAGTACTCTACAAATCAGGGCTGTATGCAAAACATTATTTGATTCTGTTTGAATTTGCGGCTGTTATCGTTTGCCATAGAAAATACCCTTGTTAAAAAAACGTTGTAGGTAAACTACCCCTTTCCCTTAACCGATCTTCACCAAAAACAACAGGTCTTGAGAACTCTTCAATTTAGGGCTGTATGCAAATAATCTTTTGATTCTGTTTGAATTTGCGGCTGTTATCGTTTGCCATAAGAAATACCCTTGTTAAAACATAAAACGTTACAAGTAAACTACCCCTTTACCTTAACCGATCTTCACCAAAAACAAAAGGTCTTGAGAACTCAACAATTCAGGGCTGTATACGAAACATTATTTGATTCTGTTTGAATTTGCGGCTGTTATCGTTTGCCAAAAAAAAAATATCGATATGGAGAACCATACATGACTTCCATATTCTAAGATTTATATTTAAAATCATTTTCAGCCAAACAGCCAGGGAAGGAATTTTAACAAAAAAATACTTCTTTCTTGCCAATAACGTAGTACACATATAAAAAATATTATCCCCTCCCCCTTCAACTATAATTTTGATTTATAGAAAATTACCCCCAGCCCGTTCAACTAGCCTCTTCATTTATAGATATTTCATCTACGTTTATACAGTGGATTATTAAGATCTTATCAGGATACTTTATCAAAATTAAGTACTATACTCATGTTACAACAAAAAATGTTTCAGGTAAACTGCCCTTTCCCCGTAACCGATCTTCACCAAAATCAACAGACATTGAGTTCTCTATAGCTCAGGCACATATGTAAAAAATTATTTGATTCTGTTTGAATGTACGGCAGTTATGGTTCGTCATATAAAAAATTACCCATGTTAAAACATAAAACATGAGATTTATAAAACATATCTAAGATTTATATTTAAAATCATTTTTGAAATAAAATATTTTCATAGAACCTACTAACGCTGGGGAAATCTGAGGAGCCAATCAGAGTTGGGCCTACCTGTCACTCTGCTGAATTTGGTGGAAAGCCCTGTCACTGTCGTCAAAGTATCAGCCTTGACAGGGTCCTCTTTTTCTGCAAAATGGGAGAGGAGGCTTGAGATGGAGTGAGTGACATGGTCCACACCTCAATGAAGAACCCATTGTTTTATAAAAATATATTTAAATTTTGAAAACTGAAAATTCTTTTCTTGTTGTAAATATTTATATTTTATAATCAAAATGACTTTATCAAAAAACAAACATTATTTTTTTATAATAAGTATTTACATAGTGTATGTTTCTTAATATGCTTACTTTTTCTTCAATGTTGATGATCATTTCCAAACATTCTGACAAAATTGTATCTACAGAACAGTTAACATTCCCCAGGTTTCCATTTCTGCTAATTTCTCATTACACCTTCCACTGACGTATTATTAACCATTTCACAAACTATCGGATCATCTTTTCAGATTTTGTGGTACAAAATCTAAAATTTTCAGATTGCCTGGCAACAAAATTATTTTATTTTCAACAATTACCATTGTTTGAAAAAGTTTAAATGAATTTTCAAGTACTTTACTCTTGTTAAAACGTAAAAGGTTGCCGGTAAACTACCCCTTCCCCTTAACTGATCTTCACCAAAATCTAAAGGCCTTGAGTCCTCTACAATTCACTGAAGTATGCAAAAAATTATTTGATTCTGTTTGAATTTGCGGCAGTTATCGTTTGCCGTAGAAAATACGCTTGATAAAAACGTTGCAGGTAAACTACCCCTTCCCCTCAACCGATCTTCACCAAAAACAACACGGCTTGAGTACTCTACAAATCAGGGCTGTATGCAGAAAATTATTTGATTCTGTTTGAATTTGCGGCTGTTATCGTTTGCCATAGAAAATACCCTTGTTAAAAAAACGTTGTAGGTAAACTACCCCTTTCCCTTAACCGATCTTCACCAAAAACAACAGGTCTTGAGAACTCTACAATTCAGGGCTGTATGCGAAACATTATTTGATTCTGTTTAAATTTGCGGCTGTTATCGTTTGCCAAAAAAAAAAAATTTCCCTTGATAAAAAAAACCGTTGCTGGTAAACTACCCCTTCCCCTCAACCGATCTTCTCCAAAAACAACAGGTCGCGAGTACTCTACAAATCAGGGCTGTATGCAAAAAATTATTTGAATCTGTTTGAATTTGCGGCAGTTATCGTTTGCCATAGAAAATACGCTTGATAAAAAACGTTGCAGGTAAACTACCCCTTCCCCTCAACCGATCTTCACCAAAAACAATAGGTCTTGAGTACTCTACAAATCAGGGCTGTATGCAAAACATTATTTGATTCTGTTTGAATTTACGGCTGTTATCGTTTGCCATAGAAAATACCCTTGTTAAAAAAACGTTGTAGGTAAACTACCCCTTTCCCTTAACCGATCTTCACCAAAAACAATAGGTCTTGAGAACTCTACAATTCAGGGCTGCATGCGAAACATTATTTGATTCTGTTTAAATTTGCGGCTGTTATCGTTTGCCAAAAAAAAAAAATTTCCCTTGATAAAAAAAACCGTTGCAGGTAAACTACCCCTTCCCCTCAACCGATCTTCTCCAAAAACAACAGGTCGCGAGTACTCTACAAATCAGGGCTGTATGCAAAAAATTATTTGATTCTGTTTGAATTTGCGGCAGTTATCGTTTGCCATAGAAAATACGCTTGATAAAAAACGTTGCAGGTAAGCTACCCCTTCCCCTCAACCGATCTTCACCAAAAACAATAGGTCTTGAGTACTCTACAAATCAGGGCTGTATGCAAAACATTATTTGATTCTGTTTGAATTTACGGCTGTTATCGTTTGCCATAAAAAAACCCTTGTTAAAAAAACGTTGCAGGTAAACTACCCCTTTCCCTCAACCGATCTTCACCAAAAACAATAGGTCTTGAGAACTTGCAATTTAGGGCTGTATGCAAATAATCTTTTGATTCTCTTTGAATTTGCGGCTGTTATCGTTTGCCAAAAAAAAAAAATTTCCCTTGATAAAAAAAAACCGTTGCAGGTAAACTACCCCTTTCCCTCAACCGATCTTTACCAAAAACAATAGGTCGCGAGTACTCTACAAATCAGAGCTGTATGCAAAAAATTATTTGATTCTGTTTTAATTTGCGGCAGTTATCGTTTGCCATAGAAAAAAAATCTACAGACACACAGACACACAGACAGACAGACACACACACAGACACTTTTCGGAAAACGACTTTTTTTCATGTTTTGAGTGTAGTAGAATCAGAATCTGCAATAATCTCGAACACGATTTTTTTTGCCATCACCATACTTCCATTCCTTAAGGAATATGGAAGTAAAAATTTCCCTTGATAAAAAAAAACCGTTGCAGGTAAACTACCCCTTTCCATCAACCGATCTTCACCAAAAACCACAGGTCGCGAGTCCTCTACAAATCAGGGCTGTATGCAAAAAATTATTTGATTCTGTTTGAATTTGCGGCTGTTATCGTTTGCCATACACAATACCCTTGATAAAACAAAAAACGTGGCTGGTAAACTACCCCTTTCCCTTAAACGATCTTCACCAAAAACAATAGGTCTTTAGTACTCAAGAAATCAGAGCTGTATGCAAAAACTTATTTGATTTTGTTTGAATTTGCGGCACTTATCGTTTGCCATAGAAAATACCCTTTTAAAACATAAAACGTTGAAGGTAAACTACCCCTTTCCCTTAACCGATCTTCACCAAAACCAAAAGGTCTTGAGAACTCTACAATTCAGGATAGTATGCAAAACATTATTTGATTATGTTTGAATTTGCGGCTGTTATCGTTTGCCATAGAAAATACCCTTGTTAAAACATAAAACGTTGCTGGTAAACTACCCCTTTCCTTAACCGATCTTTACCAAAATCAACAGATATTGAGAGCTCTATAATTCAGGGCTGTATGCGAAATATTATTTGATTCTGTTTGAATTTGCGGCTGTTATCGTTTGCCAAACAAACAAAATTACCCTTGATAAAAAAAAAACCGTTGCAGGTAAACTACCCCTTTCCCTTAACCGATCTTCACCAAAAACGACAGATCTTAGGTACTCTACAATTCAGGCCTGTATGCAAACAATTATTTGATTCTGTTTGAATTTGCGGCTGTTATCGTTTGCCATAGAAAACACCCTTGATAAAACATAAAACGTTGCTGGTAAACTACCCTATTCCATTAACCGATCTTCACCAAAAACAATAGGTCTTGAGAACTCTACAATTCAGGGCGGTATGCAAAACATTAGTTGATTCTCTTTGAATTTACGGCAGTTATCGTTCGTCATAGAAAAAATAACCTTGTTAAAACATAAAACGTTGCAGGTAAACTACCCCTTTCCCTTAACGGATCTTCAACAAAATCAACAGACCTTGAGTTCTGTATAATTCAAAAAGGTATGCAGAATAGTAGTTGATTCTGTCTTAAAGTACGGCAGTTATCGTTCGTCAAAAAAAAAACCCTTGATAAAACAAAGTGTTGCTGGTAAACAACCCTATTTCCCTAAACCGATCTTCACCAAAACCAACAGGTCTTGAGAACTCTACATTTCAGGGCTGTATGCAAAATATTATATGATTCTGTTTGAATTTGCCGCTGTTATCATTTGCCATATAAAATACCCATGATAAACAAAAAACGTGTCTCATAAACTACCCCTTTCCCTTAACCGATCTGCACCAAAAACAATAGGTCTTTAGTACTCAACAAACCACGGCTGTATGCAAAAACGTATTTGATTCTGTTTGAATTTGCGGCTCTTATCGTTTGCCATAGAAAATACCCTTTTAAAACATAAAACGTTGCAGGTAAACTACCCTTTCCCTTAACCGATCTTCACCAACACCAATAGGTATTGCGAACTCTACAATACAGTGCTGTATGCAAAACATCATTTGATTCTGTTTGAATTTGCGGCTGTTATCGTTTACCATAGAAAAATATCGGTATGGAGAACCATACATGACTTCCATATTCTAAGATTTATATTTTAAAATAATTTTCAGCCAAACAGCCAGGCTGTGTCTTACCTGCCTTTTTATTGCTGTATTAAATGAAAAATATTATATTACATTAAAATGAAAAAATTATAATTTTATTGCCTGGCAACAAAATTATTTTATTTTTAACAATTACCATTGTTTCAAAAAGTTTAAATAAATTTTCAAGTACTTTACTCTTGTTAAAACGTAAAAGGTTGCAGGTAAACTACCCCTTCCCCTTAACCGATCTTCACCAAAATCGAAAGTCATTGAGACCTCTACAATTCAGGGACGTATGCAAAAAATTATTTGATTCTGTTTGAATTTGCGGCTGTTATCGTTTGCCATAGAAAATACGCTTGATAAAAAAACGTTGCAGGTAAACTACCCCTTCCCCTTAACCGATCTTCACCAAAAACAACAGATCTTGAGAACTCTACACTTCAGGGCTGTATGCGAAACATTATTTGATTCTGTTTGAATTTGCGGCTGTTATCGTTTGCCAAACAAACAAAATTACCCTTGCTAAAAAAAAACCGTTGCAGGTAAACTACCCCTTTCCCTCAACCGATCTTCACCAAAAACAATAGGTCGCGAGTACTCTGTAAATCAGGGCTGCATGCAAAAAATTATTTGATTCTGTTTGAATTTGCGGCAGTTATCGTTTGCCATAGAAAAAAATCTACAGACACACAGATAGACACACAGACACACACACAGACACTTTTCGGAAAACGACGTTTTTTCATGTTTTGAGTGTAGTAGAATCAGAATCTGCAATAATCTCGAACACGATTTTTTTTGCCATCACCATACTTCCATTCTTTAAGGAATATGGAAGTAAATCACCATACTTCCATTCCTTAAGGAATATGGAAGTAAAATTATTTGATTCTGTTTGAATTTGCGGCTGTTACCGTTCGTCATAGAAAATACGCTTGATAAAAAAACGTTGCAGGTAAACTACTCCTTCCCCTTAACCGATCTTCACCAAAAACAAAAGGTCTTGAGTACTCTACAAATCAGGGCTGTATGCAAAACATTATTGATTCTGTTTGAATTTGCGGCTGTTATCGTTTGCCATATAAAATACCCTTGTTAAAAAAACGTTGCAGGTAAACTACCCCTTTCCCTCAACCGATCTTCACCAAAAACAATAGGTCTTGAGAACTCTGCAATTTAGGGCTGTATGCAAATAATCTTTTGATTCTGTTTGAATTTGCGGCTGTTATCGTTTGCCATAGGAAATACCCTTGTTAAAACATAAAACGTTACAGGTAAACTACCCCCTTCCCTTAACCGATCTTCACCAAAAACAATAGGTCTTGAGTACTCTACAAATCAGGGCTGTATGCAAAACATTATTTGATTCTGTTTGAATTTGCGGCTGTTATCGTTTGCCATAAAAAATACCCATGTTAAAAAAATGTTGCAGGTAAACTACCCCTTTCCCTCAACCGAACTTCACCAAAAACAATAGGTCTTGAGAACTCTACAATTTAGGGCTGTATGCAAATAATCTTTTGATTCTGTTTGAATTTGCGGCTGTTATCGTTTGACATAGGAAATACCCTTGTTAAAACATAAAACGTTACAGGTAAACTACCCCTTTCCCTTAACCGATCTTCACCAAAATCAACAGATCTTGAGAACTCTACACTTCAGGGCTGTATGCGAAACATTATTTGATTCTGTTTGAATTTGCGGCTGTTATCGTTTGCCAAACAAACAAAATTACCCTTGCTAAAAAAAAACCGTTGCAGGTAAACTACCCCTTTCCCTCAACCGATCTTCACCAAAAACAATAGATCGCGAGTACTCTGTAAATCAGGGCTGCATGCAAGAAATTATTTGATTCTGTTTGAATTTGCGGCAGTTATCGTTTGCCATAGAAAAAAATCTACAGACACACAGACAGACACACAGACACACACACAGACACTTTTCGGAAAACGACTTTTTTTCATGTTTTGAGTGTAGTAGAATCAGAATCTGCAATAATCTCGAACACGATTTTTTTTGCCATCACCATACTTCCATTCCTTAAGGAATATGGAAGTAAATCACCATACTTCCATTCCTTAAGGAATATGGAAGTAAAATTATTTGATTCTGTTTGAATTTGCGGCTGTTACCGTTCGTCATAGAAAATACGCTTGATAAAAAAACGTTGCAGGTAAACTACTCCTTCCCCTTAACCGATCTTCACCAAAAACCATAGGTCTTGAGTACTCTACAAATCAGGGCTGTATGCAAAACATTATTTGATTCTGTTTGAATTTGCGGCTGTTATCGTTTGCCATAGAAAATACCCTTGTTAAAAAAACGTTGCAGGTAAACTACCCCTTTCCCTCAACCGATCTTCACCAAAAACAATAGGTCTTGAGAACTCTACAATATATGGATGTATGCAAATAATCTTTTGATTCTGTTTGAATTTGTGGCTGTTATCGTTTGCCATAGGAAATACCCTTGTTAAAACATAAAACGTTACAGGTAAACTACCCCTTTCCCTTAACCGATCTTCACCAAAATCAACAGATCTTGAGACCTCTACAATTCAGGGCTGTATACGAAACATTATTTGATTCTGTTTGAATTTGCGGCTGTTATCGTTTGCCAAACAAACAAAATTACCCTTGCTAAAAAAAAAAACGTGCAGGTAAACTACCCCTTTCCCTCAACCGATCTTCACCAAAAACAATAGGTCTTGCGTACTCTACAAATCAGGGCTGTATGCAAAACATTATTTGATTCTGTTTGAATTTGCGGCTGTTATCGTTTGCCATAAAAAATACCCATGTTAAAAAAATGTTGCAGGTAAACTACCCCTTTCCCTCAACCGAACTTCACCAAAAACAATAGGTCTTGAGAACTCTACAATTTAGGGCCGTATGCAAATAATCTTTTGATTCTGTTTGAATTTGCGGCTGTTATCGTTTGCCATAGGAAATACCCTTGTTAAAACATAAAACGTTACAGGTAAACTACCCCTTTCCCTTAACCGATCTTCACCAAAATCAACAGATCTTGAGAACTCTACACTTCAGGGCTGTATGCGAAACATTATTTGATTCTGTTTGAATTTGCGGCAGTTATCGTTTGCCATAGAAAAAAATCTACAGACACACAGATAGACACACAGACACACACACAGACACTTTTCGGAAAACGACTTTTTTTCATGTTTTGAGTGTAGTAGAATCAGAATCTGCAATAATCTCGAACACGATTTTTTTTGCCATCACCATACTTCTATTCCTTAAGGAATATGGAAGTAAAAATTATTTGATTCTGTTTGAATTTGCGGCTGTTACCGTTCGTCATAGAAAATACGCTTGATAAAAAAACGTTGCAGGTAAACTACTCCTTCCCCTTAACCGATCTTCACCAAAAACAATAGGTCTTGAGTACTCTACAAATCAGGGCTGTATGCAAAACATTATTTGATTCTGTTTGAATTTGCGGCTGTTATCGTTTGCCATAGAAAATACCCTTGTTAAAAAAACGTTGCAGGTAAACTACCCCTTTCCCTCAAGCGATCTTCACCAAAAACAACAGGTCTTGAGAACTCTACAACATATGGATGTATGCAAATAATCTTTTGATTCTGTTTGAATTTGCGGCTGTTATCGTTTGCCATAGGAAATACCCTTGTTAAAACATAAAACGTTACAGGTAAACTACCCCTTTCCCTTAACCGATCTTCACCAAAATCAACAGATCTTGAGACCTCTACAATTCAGGGCTGTATACGAAACATTATTTGATTCTGTTTGAATTTGCGGCTGTTATCGTTTGCCAAACAAACAAAATTACCCTTGCTAAAAAAAAACCGTGCAGGTAAACTACCCCTTTCCCTCAACCGATCTTCACCAAAAACAAAAGTCACGAGTACTCTGCAAATCAGGGCTGTATGCAAAAAATTATTTGATTCTGTTTAAATTTGCGGCAGTTATCGTTTGCCATAGAAAAATATCGGTATGGAGAACCATACATGACTTCCATATTCTAAGATTTATATTTAAATCTTAATATCGCCTGCCAAGCGCGATATATTTTCTCATATACATGATTTACATTAAAATGAAAAAATTTTAATTTTATTGCCTGGCAACAAAATTATTTTATTTTTAACAATTACCATTGTTTGAAAAAGTTTAAATAAATTTACAAAGTACTTTACTCTTGTTAAAACGTAAAAGGTTGCAGGTAAACTACCCCTTCTCCTTAACCGATCTTCACCAAAATCGAAAGTCCTTGAGACCTCTACAAGTCAGGGATGTATGCAAAAAATTATTTGATTCTGTTTGAATTTGCGGCAGTTATCGTTTGCCATAGAAAATTCGCTAGATAAAAAAACGTTGCAGGTAAACTACCCCTTCTCCTTAACCGATCTTCACCAAAAACAATAGGTCTTGAGTACTCCACAAATCAGGGGTGTATGCAGAACATTATTTGATTCTGTTTGAATTTGCGGCTGTTATCGTTTGACATAGAAAATACCCTTGTTAAAAAAACGTTGCAGGTAAACTACCCCATTCCCTCAACCGATCTTCACCAAAAACAATATGTCGTGAGAGCTCTACAATTTAGGGCTGTATGCAAATAATCTTTTGATTCTGTTTGAATTTGCGGCTGTTATCGTTTGCCATAGGAAATACCCTTAAAACATAAAACGTTACAGGTAAACTACCCCTTTCCCTTAACCGATCTTCACCAAAAACAATAGGTCGCGAGTACTCTACAAATTAGGGCTGTATGCAAAAAATTATTTGATTCTGTTTGAATTTGCGGCAGTTATCGTTTGCCATAGAAAAATACCCTTGTTAAAAAAACGTTGCAGGTAAACTACCCCTTTCCCTCAACCGATCTTCACCAAAAAAAATTGGTCTTGAGAACTCTACAATTTAGGGCTGTATGCAAATAATCTTTTGATTCTGTTTGAATTTGCGGCTGTTATCGTTTGCCATAGGAAATACCCTTGTTAAAACATAAAACGTTACAGGTAAACTACCCCTTTCCCTTAACCGATCTTCACCAAAATCAACAGATCTTGAGAACTCTACAATTCAGGGCTGTATGCGAAACATTATTTGATTCTGTTTGAATTTGCGGCTGTTATCGTTAGCCAAACAAACAAAATTACCCTTGCTAAAAAAAAACCGTTGCAGGTAAACTACCCCTTTCCCTCAACCGATCTTCACCGAAAACAATAGGTCGCGAGTACACTGCAAATCAGGACAGTATGCAAAAAATTATTTGATTCTGTTTGAATTTGCGGCAGTTATCGTTTGCCATAGAAAAAAAATCTACAGATAGACAGACAGACACACAGACAGACACACAGACACTTTTCGGAAAACGACTTTTTTTCATGTTTTGAGTGTAGTAGAATCAGAATCTGCAATAATCTCGAACACGATTTTTTTTGCCATCACCATACTTCCATTCCTTAAGGAATATGGAAGTAAAAATCTACAGACACACAGACACACAGACAGACAGACAGACAGACACACAGACACTTTTCGGAAAACGACTTTTTTTCATGTTTTGAGTGTAGTAGAATCAGAATCTGCAATAATCTCGAACACGATTTTTTTTGCCATCACCATACTTCCATTCCTTAAGGAATATGGAAGTAAATATCGGTATGGAGAACCATACACGACTTCCATATTCTAAGATTTATATTTAAAATCATTTTCAGCCAAACAGCCAGGCTGTGTCTTACCTGCCTTTTTATTGCTGTATTAAATGAAAAATATTATATTACATTAAAATGAAAAAATTATAATTTTATTGCCTGGCAACAAAATTATTTTATTTTTAACAATTACCATTGTTTCAAAAAGTTTAAATAAATTTTCAAGTACTTTACTCTTGTTAAAACGTAAAAGGTTGCCGGTAAACTACCCCTTCCCCTTAACCGATCTTCACCAACATCGAAAGTCATTGAGACCTCTACAATTCAGGGACGTATGCAAAAAATTATTTGATTCTGTTTGAATTTGCGACTGTTATCGTTTGCCATAGAAAATACGCTTGATAAAAAAACGTTGCAGGTAAACTACCCCTTCCCCTTAACCGATCTTCACCAAAAACAATAGGTCTTGAGTACTCTACAAATCAGGGCCGTATGCAAAACATTATTTGATTCTGTTTGAATTTGCGGCTGTTATCGTTTGCCATAAAAATACCCTTGTTAAAAAAACGTTGCAGGTAAACTACCCCTTTGCCTCAACCGATCTTCACCAAAAACAATAGGTCTTGAGAACGCTACAATTTAGGGCTGTATGCAAATAATCTTTTGATTCTGTTTGAATTTGCGGCTGTTATCGTTTGCCATAGGAAATACCCTTGTTAAAACATAAAACGTTACAGGTAAACTACCCCTTTCCCTTAACCGATCTTCACCAAAATCAACAGATCTTGAGAACTCTGCAATTCAGGGCTGTATGCGAAACATTATTTGATTCTGTTTGAATTTGCGGCTGTTATCGTTTGCCAAACAAACAAAATTACCCTTGCTAAAAAAAAACCGTTGCAGGTAAACTACCCCTTTCCCTCAACCGATTTTCACCAAAAACAATGGTCGCGAGTACTCAGCAAATCAGGGGTGTATGCAAAAAATTATTTGATTCTGTTTGAATTTGCGGCAGTTATCGTTTGCCATAGAAAAATAATCTACAGACACACAGACAGACAGACAGACACACACACAGACAGACAGACAGACAGACAGACAGACACACAGACACTTTTCGGAAAACGACTTTTTTTCATGTTTTGAGTGTAGTAGAATCAGAATCTGCAATAATCTCGAACACGATTTTTTTTGCCATCACCATACTTCCATTCCTTAAGGAATATGGAAGTAAATATCGGTATGGAGAACCATACATGACTTCCATATTCTAAGATTTATATTTAAAATCATTTTCGAAATGAAATATTACCATAGAAACTACTTCTTTCTACTTACTGCTTCAGCCTTAACCACAGTACTGTGGTCACTAACGTATACCACCTCACGTTATCGCACTCGATTTTCACTGATGATGGAAGTCGATGGCATTGCCGAAACGTCTGGTTTTGTAGAAAACATTGGACTACGGCCAAATATCCCGGGAAGGAATTTTAACAAAAACTACTTCTTTGTTGCCGATAACGTTGTACACATATATATCAGTGGCGAAGTTACATGGAGGCAATTGAGGCAATGCCTACCCTAACAAATTCTGTAGAATAAAAATTATAAATACGTATGAACTACATAACGTAAAGATTATACATTGTTACTGGGACTGTCAAATTTATTAAACCGAAACGTGCTTTATTGAGCGACCGCTAGATGGTGACAGGTGAGATTCAGCATAGTTCGTTTAAAGCGAATGAGGCAACCTGAACTTGCCTCAGCGTTTTTTGTATACATCGTATGTAAGCAATGTAGTGGTGTGATAGGGAAGTGTAGGGAGGGGGGATTGTCCCGCGCTGTACACATAGAGCGTTGAGGCATGCCTCACTTCTGTGGTCCAAACAGTTAAGTTAAAGCGCCTGTGTTGTTTCTAAGTGTTTATTTTATGCGGTTATTAAAAGTGTCACTGTTATTCCGCTGAACTAACAGATGATCAAGATTGTTATTTGAATTATTTGTAACATTAAACATATATATAGAAACTAATCAAGTTTAAAAATTTGAAGTTCAATCAGTTGTATTATTGTGTATGACTAATACAAGGATTGTTCAATAGACACACGTATAGAGCTGTAAAGCATTTTTTATTCAACGATTTTAAAAGAAGTCTCCAATAACATTAAGACATGAGTTCCACTGTTGCGCTAACCTGTAGATTCCCTGCTAGTAAAATTCTTACGGCTGTTTGTGGAACCATTCAGTTACGGCAACTCTACCTCAGCGTCCGATTTGACCCACCGTCCTTTTAGTGATTCCTTAAAAAAAATTTAAGATAAGATTTTTGCCTATCCATTCATTAACTACTAGCTTCGCCAGTAAGCAAATTGATGTCCATTTTTTCGGCTTGCACGCGTTATGTTGGTGTGGGTTTCGGCACTTTCCAGTTAAAAAGCGTGCAAACGTAAGAAAATAAACATGAGTGAGGCCAGAAATAACGTGAATTGTGTGTTTGTGTCTTACCTGCCTTTTTATTGCCGTATTAAATGAAAAATATTATATTACATTAAAATTAAAAAATTTTAATTTTATTGCCTGGCAACAAAATTATTTTATTTTTAACAATTACCATTGTTTCAAAAAGTTTAAATAAATTTGCAAGTACTTTACTCTTGTTAAAACGTAAAAGGTTGCAGGTAAACTACCCCTTCCCATTAACCGATCTTCACCAAAATCGAAAGTCCTTGAGACCTCTACAATTCAGGGAGGTATGCAAAAAATTATTTGATTCTGTTTGAATTTTCGGCTGTTATCGTTTGCCATAGAAAATACGCTTGATAAAAAAACGGTGCAGGTAAACTACCCCTTCCCCTTAACAGATCTTCACCAAAAACAATAGGTCTTGAGTACTCTACAAATCAGGGCTGTATGCAAAACATTATTTGATTCTGTTTGAATTTGCGGCTGTTATCGTTTGCCATAGAAAATACCCTTGTTAAAAAAATGTTGCAAGTAAACTACCCCTTTCCCTCAACCGATCTTCACCAAAAACAAAAGGTCTTGAGAACTCTATAATTTAGGGCTGTATGCAAATAATCGTAAGATTCTGTTTGAATTTACGGCTGTTATCGTTTGCCATAGGAAATACCCTTGTTAAAACATAAAACGTTACAGGTAAACTACCCCTTTCCCTTAACCGATCTTCACCAAAAACAATAGGTCGTGAAAACTCTACAATTCAGGGCTGTATACGAAACATTATTTAAGTCTGTTTGAATTTGCGGCTGTTATCGTTTGCCAAAAAAAATTTCCCTTGATAAAAAAAACCGTTGCAGGTAAACTACCCCTTCCCCTCAACCGATCTTCACCACAAACAATAGGTCTTGAGTACTCTGCAAGTCAGAGCTGTATGCAGAAAATTATTTGATTCTGTTTGAATTTGCGGCTGTTATCGTTTGCCATAGAAAATACCCTTGTTAAAAAAACGTTGTAGGTAAACTACCCCTTTCCCTTAACTGATCTTCACCAAAAACAATAGGTCTTGAGAACTCTACAATTTAGGGCTGTATGCAAATAATCTTTTGATTCTGTTTGAATTTGCGGCTGTTATCGTTTGCCATAAGAAATACCCTTGTTAAAACATAAAACGTTACAAGTAAACTACCCCTTTCCCTTAACCGATCTTCACCAAAAACAAAAGGTCTTGAGAACTCTACAATTCAGGGCTGTATACGAAACATTATTTGATTCTGTTTGAATTTGCGGCTGTTATCGTTTGCCAAAAAAAAAAAATCTACAGACACACAGACACACACACAGACACTTTTCGGAAAACGACTTTTTTTCATGTTTTGAGTGTAGTAGAATCAGAATCTGCAAAAATCTCGAACACGATTTTTTTTGCCATCACCATACTTCCATTCCTTAAGGAAATATGGAAGTAAAAATTACCCTTGATAAAAAACCGTTGCCGGTAAACTACCCCTTTCCCTTAACCGATCTTCACCAAAAACGATAGGTCTTGAGAACTCTACAATTCAGGGCTGTATGTAAAATATTATATGATTTTGTTTGAATTTGCGGCTGTTATCGTTTGCCATACAAAATACCCTTGATAAAACAAAAAACGTGCCTGCTAAACTACCCCTTTCCCTTAAACGATCTTCACCAAAAACAATAGGTCTTTAGTACTCAAGAAATCAGAGCTGTATGCAAAAACTTATTTGATTCTGTTTGAATTTGCGGCACTTATCGTTTGCCATAGAAAATACCCTTTTAAAGCAAAACGTTGAAGGTAAACTACCCCTTTCCCTTAACCGATCTTCACCAAAAACGACAGATCTTAGGTACTCTACAACTCAGGCCTGTATGCAAACAATTATTTGATTCTGTTTGAATTTGCGGCTGTTATCGTTTGCCATAGAAAACACCCTTGATAAAACATAAAACGTTGCTGGTAAACTACCCTATTCCATTAACCGATCTTCACCAAAAACAATAGGTCTTGAGAACTCTACAATTCAGGGCGGTATGCAAAACATTAGTTGATTCTCTTTGAATTTACGGCAGTTATCGTTCGTCATAGAAAAAACAACCTTGTTAAAACATAAAACGTTGCAGGTAAACTACCCCTTTCCCTTAACCGATCTTCAACAAAATCAACAGACCTTGAGTTCTGTATAATTCAAAAAGGTATTCAGAAGAGTAGTTGATTCTGTTTTAACGTACGGCAGTTATCGTTCGTCAAAAAAAAAACCCCTTGATAAAACAAAGTGTTGCTGGTAAACAACCCTATTCCCTAAACCGATCTTCACCAAAACCAACAGGTGTTGAGAACTCTACATTTCAGGGCTGTATGCAAAATATTATATGATTCTGTTTGAATTTGCCGCTGTTATCATTTGCCATATAAAATACCCTTGATAAAACAAAAAACGTGTCTGGTAAACTACCCCTTTCCCTTAACCGATCTGCAACAAAAACAATAGGTCTTTAGTACTCAACAAACCAGAGCTGTATGCAAAAACGTATTTGATTCTGTTTGAATTTGCGGCTCTTATCGTTTGCCATAGAAAATACCCTTTTAAAACATAAAACGTTGCAGGTAAACTACCCCTTTCCCTTAACCGATCTTCACCAACACAAATAGGTATTGCGAACTCTACAATACAGTGCTGTATGCAAAACATCATTTGATTCTGTTTGAATTTGCGGCTGTTATCGTTTACCATAGAAAAAAATTACCCTTGATAAAAAACCGTTGCCGGTAAACTACCCCTTTCCCTTAACCGATCTTCACCAAAAACGATAGGTCTTGAGAACTCTACAATTCAGGGCCGTATGTAAAATATTATATGATTTTGTTTGAATTTGCGGCTGTTATCGTTTGCCATACAAAATACCCTTGATAAAACAAAAAACGTGGCTGGTAAACTACCCCTTTCCCTTAAACGATCTTCACCAAAAACAATAGGTCTTTAGTACTCAAGAAATCAGAGCTGTATGCAAAAACTTATTTGATTCTGTTTGAATTTGCGGCACTTATCGTTTGCCATAGGAAATACCCTTTTAAAACATAAAACGTTGAAGGTAAACTACCCCTTTCCCTTAACCGATCTTCACCAAAACCAAAAGGTCTTGAGAACTCTACAATTCAGGATAGTATGCAAAACATTATTTGATTATGTTTGAATTTGCGGCTGTTATCGTTAGCCATAGAAAATACCCTTGTTAAAACATAAAACGTTGCAGGTAAACTACCCCTTTCCCTTAACCGATCTTTACCAAAATCAACAGGTATTGAGAGCTCTACAATTCAGGGCTGTATGCGAAATATTATTTGATTCTGTTTGAATTTGCGGCTGTTATCGTTTGCCAAACAAACAAAATTACCCTTGATTAAAAAAAACCGTTGCAGGTAAACTACCCCTTTCCCTTAACCGATCTTCACCAAAAACGACAGATCTTAGGTACTCTATAACTCAGGCCTGTATGCAAACAATTATTTGATTCTGTTTGAATTTGCGGCTGTTATCGTTTGCCATAGAAAACACCCTTGATAAAACATAAAACGTTGCTGGTAAACTACCCTATTCCATTAACCGATCTTCACCAAAAACAATAGGTCTTGAGAACTCTACAATTCAGGGCGGTATGCAAAACATTAGTTGATTCTCTTTGAATTTACGGCAGTTATCGTTCGTCATAGAAAAAACAACCTTGTTAAAACATAAAACGTTGCAGGTAAACTACCCCTTTCCCTTAACCGATCTTCAACAAAATCAACAGACCTTGAGTTCTGTATAATTCAAAAAGGTATTCAGAAGAGTAGTTGATTCTGTTTTAACGTACGGCAGTTATCGTTCGTAAAAAAAAAACCCCTTGATAAAACAAAGTGTTGCTGGTAAACAACCCTATTCCCTAAACCGATCTTCACCAACACAAATAGGTATTGCGAACTCTACAATACAGTGCTGTATGCAAAACATCATTTGATAGTGTTTGAATTTGCGGCTGTTATCGTTTACCATAGAAAAATATCGGTATGGAGAACCATACATGACTTCCATATTCTAAGATTTATATTTAAAATCATTTTCAGCCAAACAGCCAGGCTGTGTCTTACCTGCCTTTTTGTTGCTGTATTAAATGAAAAATATTATATTACATTAAAATGAAAAAATTATAATATTATTGCCTTGCAACAAAATTATTTTATTTTTAACAATTACCATTGTTTCAAAAAGTTTAAATAAATTTTCAAGTACTTTACTCTTGTTAAAACGTAAAAGGTTGCAGGTAAACTACCCCTTCCCCTTAACCGATCTTCACCAAAATCGAAAGTCGTTGAGACCTCTACAACTCAGAGACGTATGCAAAAAATTATTTGATTCTGTTTGAATTTGCGGCTGTTACCGTTCGTCATAGAAAATACGCTTGATAAAAAAACGTTGCAGGTAAACTACCCCTTCCCCTTAACCGATCTTCACCAAAAACAAAAGATCTTGAGAACTCTACAATTCAGGGCTGTGTACGAAACATTATTTGATTCTGTTTGAATTTGCGGCTGTTATCGTTTGCCAAAAAAAAAATATCGGTATGGAGAACCATACATGACTTCCATATTCTAAGATTTATATTTAAAATCATTTTCAGCCAAACAGCCAGGGAAGGAATTTTAACAAAAAAATACTTCTTTGTTGCCAATAACGTAGTACACATATAAAAAAAAATTATCCCCTCCCCCTTCAACTATAATTTTGATTTATAGAAAATTACCCCCAGCCCGTTCAACTAGCCTCTTCATTTATAGATATTTCATCTACGTTTATACAGTGGATTATTAAGATCTTATCAGGATACTTTATCAAAATTAAGTACTTTACTCATGTTACAACAAAAAATGTTTCAGGTAAACTGCCCTTTCCCAGTAACCGATCTTCACCAAAATCAACAGACATTGAGTTCTCTATAGCTCAGGCACATATGTAAAAAGTTATTTGATTCTGTTTGAATTTACGGCAGTTATGGTTCGTCATATAAAAAATTACCCATGTTAAAACATAAAACATGAGATTTATAAAACATATCTAAGATTTATATTTAAAATCATTTTTGAAATAAAATATTTTCATAGAACCTACTAACGCTGGGGAAATCTGAGGAGCCAATCAGAGTGGGGCCTACCTGTCACTCTGCTGAATTTGGTGGAAAGCCCTGTCACTGTCGTCAAGTCCCCACCTCAATGAAGAACCCATTGTTTTATAAAAATAATCTTTTGATTCTGTTTGAATTTGCGGCTGTTATCGTTTGCCATAAGAAATACCCTTGTTAGAACATAAAACGTTACTAGTAAACTACCCCTTTCCCTTAACCGATCTTCACCAAAAACAAAAGGTCTTGAGAACTCTACAATTCAGGGCTGTATACGAAACATTATTTGATTCTGTTTGAATTTGCGGCTGTTATCTAATGCCAAAAACAAAAAAATTTCCTTTGATAAAAAAAACCGTTGCAGGTAAACTACCCCTTTCCATAAACAGATCTTCACCAAAAACAATAGGTCGCGAGTCCTCTACATATGAGTGCTGTATGCAAAAAATTATTTGATTCTGTTTGAATTTGCGGCAGTTATCGTTTGCCATAGAAAAAAAATCTACAGACACACAGACAGACACACAGACACACAGACACTTTTAGGAAAACGACTTTTTTTCATGTTTTGAGTGTAGTAGAATCAGAATCTGCAATAATCTCGAACACGATTTTTTTGCCATCACCATACCTCCATTCCTTAAGGAAATATGGAAGTAAAATTACCATTGATAAAAAACCGTTGCAGGTAAACTACCCCTTTCCCTTAACCGATCTTCACCAAAAACAATAGGTCTAGAGAACTCTATAATTCAGGGCTATATGCAAAATATTATATGATTTTGTTTGAACTTGCGGCTGTTATCGTTTGCCATACAAAATACCCTTGATAAAACAAAAAATGTGGCAGGTAAACTACCCCTTTCCCTTAAATGATCTTCACCAAAAACAATAGGTCTGTAGTACTCAAGAAATGAGGGCTGTATGCAAAAACGTATTTGATTCAGTTTGAATTTGCAGCTCTTATCGTTTGCCATAGTAAATACCCTTTAAAAACATAAAACGTTGCAGGTAAACTACCCCTTTCCCTTAACCGATCTTCACCAAAAACAAAAGATCCTGAGAACTCTACAACTCAGGGCAGTATGCAAAATATTATTTGATTATGTTTTAATTTGCGGCTGTTATCGTTTGCCATAGAAAATACCCTTGTTAAAACATAAAACGTTGCAGGTAAACTACCCCTTTCCCTTAACCGATCTTTACCAAAATCGACAGATCTTGAGAACTTTAAACTTTAGGGCTGTATGCGAAACATTATTTGATTCTGTTTGAATTTGCGGCTGTTATCGTTTGCCAAACAAACAAAATTACCCTTGATAAAAAAAAACCGTTGCAGGTAAACTACCCCTTCCCCTCAACCGATCTTCACCAAAAACAGCAGGTCTTGAGTACTCTACAAATCAGGGCTGTATGCAGAAAATTATTTGATTCTGTTTGAATTTGCGGCTGTTATCGTTTGCCTTAGAAAATACCCTTGTTAAAAAACGTTGTTGGTAAACTACCCCTTTCCCTTAACCGATCTTCACCAAAAACAATAGGCATTGAGAACTCTACAATTCAGGGCTGTATGCGAAACATTATTTGATTTTGTTTGAATTTGCGGCTGTTATCGTTTGCCAAAAAAAAAAAAATTTCCCTTGATAAAAAAAACCGTTGCAGGTAAACTACCCCTTCCCCTCAACCGATCTTCACCAAAAACAATAGATCGCGAGTACTCTACAAATCAGGGCTGTATGCAAAAAATTATTTGATTCTGTTTGAATTTGCGGCTGTTATCGTTTGCCATAGAAAATACCCTTGTTAAAAAAACGTTGCAGGTAAACTACCCCTTTCCCTTAACCGATCTTCACCAAAAACAATAGGTCTTGAGAACTCTACAATTCAGGGCGGTATGCAAAACATTAGTTGATTCGCTTTGAATTTACGACAGTTATCGTTCGTCATAGAAAAAACAACCTTGTTAAAACATAAAACGTTGCAGGTAAACTACCCCTTTCCCTTAACCGATCTTCAACAAAATCAACAGACCTTGAGTTCTGTATAATTCAAAAAGGTATTCAGAAGAGTAGTTGATTCTGTTTTAACGTACGGCAGTTATCGTTCGTCAAAAAAAAACCCTTGATAAAACAAAGTGTTGCTGGTAAACAACCCTATTCCCTAAACCGATCTTCACCAAAACCAACAGGTGTTGAGAACTCTACATTTCAGGGCTGTATGCAAAATATTACATGATTCTGTTTGAATTTGCCGCTGTCATCATTTGCCATATAAAATACCCTTGATAAAACAAAAAACGTGTCTGGTAAACTACCCCTTTCCCTTAACCGATCTGCAACAAAAACAATAGGTCTTTAGTACTCAACAAACCAGAGCTGTATGCAAAAACGTATTTGATTCTGTTTGAATTTGCGGCTCTTATCGTTTGCCATAGAAAATACCCTTTTAAAACATACAACGTTGCAGGTAAACTACCCCTTTCCCTTAACCGATCTTCACCAACACAAATAGGTATTGCGAACTCTACAATACAGTGCTGTATGCAAGACATCATTTGATTCTGTTTGAATTTGCGGCTGTTATCGTTTACCATAGAAAAATATCGGTATGGAGAACCATACATGACTTCCATATTCTAAGATTTATATTTAAAATCATTTTCAGCCAAACAGCCAGGCTGTGTCTTACCTGCCTTTTTATTGCTGTATTAAATGAAAAATATTATATTACATTAAAATGAAAAAATTATAATTTTATTGCCTGGCAACAAAATTATTTTATTTTTAACAATTACCATTGTTTCAAAAAGTTAAATAAATTTTCAAGTACTTTACTCTTGTTAAAACGTAAAAGGTTGCAGGTAAACTACCCCTTGCCCTTAACCGATCTTCACCAAAATCGAAAGTCATTGAGACCTCTACAGCTCAGGGACGTATGCAAAAAATTATTTGATTCTGTTTGAATTTGCGGCTGTTACCGTTCGTCATAGAAAATACGCTTGATAAAAAAACGTTGCCGGTAAACTACCCCTTCCCCTTAACCGATCTTCACCAAAAACAATAGGTCTTGAGAACTCTACAATATATGGATGTATGCAAATAATCTTTTGATTCTGTTTGAATTTGCGGCTGTTATCGTTTGCCATAGGAAAAACCCTTGTTAAAACATAAAACGTTACAGGTAAACTACCCCTTTCCCTTAACCGATCTCCACCAAAAACAATAGGGCTTGAGAACTCTACAATTTAGGGATGTATGCAAATAATCTTTTGATTCTGTTTGAATTTGCGGCTGTTATCGTTTGCCATACGAAATACCCTTGTTAAAACATAAAACGTTACAGGTAAACTACCCCTTTCCCTTAACCGATCTTCACCAAAATCAACAGATATTGAGATCTCTACAATTGAAGGCTGTATGCGAAACATTATTTGATTCTGTTTGAATTTGCGGCTGTTATCGTTTGCCAAACAAACAAAATTACCCTTGCTAAAAAAAAACCGTGCAGGTAAACTACCCCTTTCCCTCAACCGATCTTCACCAAAAACAATAGGTCGCGAGTACTCTGCAAATCAGGACTGTATGCAAAAAATTATTTGATTCTGTTTGAATTTGCGGCAGTTATCGTTTGCCAGAGAAAAAAAATCTAAAGACACACAGACAGACAGACAGACAGACAGACACACAGACACCTTTCGGAAAACGACTTTTTTTCATGTTTTGAGTGTAGTAGAATCAGAATCTGCAATAATCTCGAACACGATTTTTTTTGCCATCACCATACTTCCATTCCTTAAGGAATATGGAAGTAAATATCGGTATGGAGAACCATACATGATTTCCATATTCTAAGATTTATATTTAAAATCATTTTCAGCCAAACAGCCAGGCTGTGTCTTACCTGCCTTTTTATTGCTGTATTAAATGAAAAATATTATATTACATTAAAATGAAAAAATTATAATATTATTGCCTGGCAACAAAATTATTTTATTTTTAACAATTACCATTGTTTCAAAAAGTTTAAATAAATTTTCAAGTACTTTACTCTTGTTAAAACGTAAAAGGTTGCCGGTAAACTACCCCTTCCCCTTAACCGATCTTCACCAAAATCGAAAGTCGTTGAGACCTCTACAATTCAGGGACGTATGCAAAAAATTATTTGATTCTGTTTGAATTTGCGACTGTTATCGTTTGCCATAGAAAATACGCTTGATAAAAAAACGTTGCAGGTAAACTACCCCTTCCCCTTAACCGATCTTCACCAAAAACAAAAGGTCTTGAGTACTCTACAAATCAGGGCTGTATGCAAAACATTATTTGATTCTGTTTGAATTTGCGGCTGTTATCGTTTGCCATAAAAAATACCCTTGTTAAAAAAACGTTGCAGGTAAACTACCCGTTTGCCTCAACCGATCTTCACCAAAAACAACAGGTCTTGAGAACTCTACAATTTAGGGCTGTATGCAAATAATCTTTTGATTCTGTTTGAATTTGCGGCTGTTATCGTTTGCCATAGGAAATACCCTTGTTAAAACATAAAACGTTACAGGTAAACTACCCCTTTCCCTTAACCGATCTTCACCAAAATCAACAGATCTTGAGAACTCTACAATTCAGGGCTGTATGCGAAACATTATTTGATTCTGTTTGAATTTGCGGCTGTTATCGTTTGCCAAACAAACAAAATTACCCTTGCTAAAAAAAAAACCGTTGCAGGTAAACTACCCCTTTCCCTCAACAGATTTTCACCAAAAACAAAAGGTCGCGAGTACTCTGCAAATCAGCGCTGTATGCAAAAAATTATTTGATTCTGTTTGAATTTGCGGCAGTTATCGTTTGCCATAGAAAATAAATCTACAGACACACAGACAGACAGACACACACACAGACAGACAGACAGACAGACAGACACACACACAGACACTTTTCGGAAAACGACTTTTTTTCATGTTTTGAGTGTAGTAGAATCAGAATCTGCAATAATCTCGAACACGATTTTTTTTGCCATCACCATACTTCCATTCCTTAAGGAATATGGAAGTAAAATATCGGTATGGAGAACCATACATGACTTCCATATTCTAAGATTTATATTTAAAATCATTTTCAGCCAAACAGCCAGGCTGTGTCTTACCTGCCTTTTTATTGCTGTATTAAATGAAAAATATTATATTACATTAAAATGAAAAAATGATAATTTTATTGCCTGGCAACAAAATTATTTTATTTTTAACAATTACCATTGTTTCAAAAAGTTTAAATAAATTTTCAAGTACTTTACTCTTGTTAAAACGTAAAAGGTTGCAGGTAAACTACCCCTTCCCCTTAACCGATCTTCACCAAAATCGAAAGTCATTGAGACCTCTACAATTCAGGGATGTATGCAATACATTATTTGATTCTGTTTGAATTTGCGGCTGTTATCGTTTGCCATAGAAAATACCCTTGTTAAAAAAACGTTGCAGGTAAACTACCCCTTTCCCTCAACCGAACTTCACCAAAAACAATAGGTCTTGAGAACTCCACAATTTAGGGCTGTATGCAAATAATCTTTTGATTCTGTTTGAATTTGCGGCTGTTATCGTTTGCCATAGGAAATACCCTTGTTAAAACATAAAACGTTACAGGTAAACTACCCCTTTCCCTTAACCGATCTTCACCAAAATCAAAAGATCTTGAGAACTCTATAATTCAGGGCTGTATGCGAAACATTATTTGATTCTGTTTGAATTTGCGGCTGTTATCGTTTGCCAAACAAACAAAATTACCCTTGCTAAAAAAAAACCGTTGCTGGTAAACTACCCCTTTCCCTCAACCGATCTTCAACAAAAACAATAGGTCGCGAGTACTCTGCAAATCAGGGTTGCATGCAAAAAATTATTTGATTCTGTTTAAATTTGCGGCAGTTATCGTTTGCCATAGAAAAAAAATCTACAGACACACAGACAGACACACGCACAGACACTTTTCGGAAAACGACTTTTTTTCATGTTTTGAGTGTAGTAGAATCAGAATCTGCAATAATCTCGAACACGATTTTTTTTGCCATCACCATACTTCCATTCCTTAAGGAATATGGAAGTAAAAAAAACCGTTGCAGGTAAACTACCCCTTTCCCTCAACCGATCTTCACCAAAAACAATAGGTCGCGAGTACTCTACAAATCAGGGCTGTATGCAAAAAATTATTTGATTCTGTTTGAATTTGCGGCTGTTATCGTTTGCCATAGAAAAAAAATCTACAGACAGACACACAGACAGACAGACACACAGATACACACACAGACACTTTTCGGAAAACGACTTTTTTTCATGTTTTGAGTGTAGTAGAATCAGAATCTGCAATAATCTCGAACACGATTTTTTTTGCCATCACCATACTTCCATTCCTTAAGGAATATGGAAGTAAATAAACTACCCCTTCCCCTTAACCGATCTTCACCAAAATCGAAAGTCATTGAGACCTCTACAATTCAGTGACGTATGCAAAAAATTATTTGATTCTGTTTGAATTTGCGGCTGTTATCGTTTGCCATAGAAAATACGCTTGATACAAAAACCTTGCAGGTAAACTACCCCTTCCCCTTAACCGGTCTTCACCAAAAACAATATGTCTTGATTACTCTACAAATCAGGGCTGTATGCAAAACATTATTTGATTCCGTTTGAATTTGCGGCTGTTATCGTTTGCCATAGAAAATACCCTTGTTAAAAAAACGTTGCAGGTAAACTACCCCTTTCCCTCAACCGATCTTCACCAAAAACAGTAGGTCTTGAGAACTCTACAATTTAGGGCTGTATGCAAATAATCTTTTGATTGTGTTTGAATTTGGCGCTGTTATCGTTTGCCATATGAAATACCCTTGTTAAAACATAAAACGTTACAGGTAAACTACCCCTTTCCCTTAACCGATCTTCACCAAAAACAACAGGTCTTGAGTACTCTACAAATCAGGGCTGTGTACAAAACAGTATTTGATTCTGTTTGAATTTGCGGCTGTTATCGTTTGCCATAAAAAATACCCTTGATAAAACAAAAAACGTGGCAGGTAAAGTACCCCTTTCCCTCAACCGAACTTCACCAAAAACAATAGGTCTTGAGAGCTCAGCAATTTATGGCTGTATGCAAATAATCTTTTGATTCTGTTTGAATTTGCGGCTGTTATCGTTTGCCATAGGAAATACCCTTGTTAAAACATAAAACGTTACAGGTAAACTACCCCTTTCCCTTAACCGATCTTCACCAAAAACTATAGGTCTTGAGAATTCTACAATTCAGGGCTTTATGCGAAACATTATTTGATTCTGTTTGAATTTGCGGCTGTTATCGTTTGCCAAACAAACAAAATTACCCTTGCTAAAAAAAAACCGTGCAGGTAAACTACCCCTTTCCCTCAACCGATCTTCACCAAAAACAAAAGGTCGCGAGTACTCTGCAAATCAGGGCTGTATGCAAAAAATTATTTGATTCTGTTTGAATTTGCGGCAGTTATCGTTTGCCATAGAAAAAAAATCTAAAGACACACAGACAGACAGACAGACAGACAGACACACAGACACCTTTCGGAAAACGACTTTTTTTCATGTTTTGAGTGTAGTAGAATCAGAATCTGCAATAATCTCGAACACGATTTTTTTTGCCATCACCATACTTCCATTCCTTAAGGAATATGGAAGTAAATATCGGTATGGAGAACCATACATGATTTCCATATTCTAAGATTTATATTTAAAATCATTTTCAGCCAAACAGCCAGGCTGTGTCTTACCTGCCTTTTTATTGCTGTATTAAATGAAAAATATTATATTACATTAAAATGAAAAAATTATAATATTATTGCCTGGCAACAAAATTATTTTATTTTTAACAATTACCATTGTTTCAAAAAGTTTAAATAAATTTTCAAGTACTTTACTCTTGTTAAAACGTAAAAGGTTGCCGGTAAACTACCCCTTCCCCTTAACCGATCTTCACCAAAATCGAAAGTCGTTGAGACCTCTACAATTCAGGGACGTATGCAAAAAATTATTTGATTCTGTTTGAATTTGCGACTGTTATCGTTTGCCATAGAAAATACGCTTGATAAAAAAACGTTGCAGGTAAACTACCCCTTCCCCTTAACCGATCTTCACCAAAAACAAAAGGTCTTGAGTACTCTACAAATCATGGCTCTATGCAAAACATTATTTGATTCTGTTTGAATTTGCGGCTGTTATCGTTTGCCATAGAAAATACCCTTGTTAAAAAAACGTTGCAGGTAAACTACCCGTTTGCCTCAACCGATCTTCACCAAAAACAATAGGTCTTGAGAACTCTACAATTTAGGGCTGTATGCAAATAATCTTTTGATTCTGTTTGAATTTGCGGCTGTTATCGTTTGCCATAGGAAATACCCTTGTTAAAACATAAAACGTTACAGGTAAACTACCCCTTTCCCTTAACCGATCTTCACCAAAATCAACAGATCTTGAGAACTCTACAATTCAGGGCTGTATGCGAAACATTATTTGATTCTGTTTGAATTTGCGGCTGTTATCGTTTGCCAAACAAACAAAATTACCCTTGCTAAAAAAAAAACCGTTGCAGGTAAACTACCCCTTTCCCTCAACAGATTTTCACCAAAAACAAAAGGTCGCGAGTACTCTGCAAATCAGGGCTGTATGCAAAAAATTATTTGATTCTGTTTGAATTTGCGGCAGTTATCGTTTGCCATAGAAAATAAATCTACAGACACACAGACAGACAGACACACACACAGACAGACAGACAGACAGACAGACACACACACAGACACTTTTCGGAAAACGACTTTTTTTCATGTTTTGAGTGTAGTAGAATCAGAATCTGCAATAATCTCGAACACGATTTTTTTTGCCATCACCATACTTCCATTCCTTAAGGAATATGTAAGTAAAATATCGGTATGGAGAACCATACATGACTTCCATATTCTAAGATTTATATTTAAAATCATTTTCAGCCAAACAGCCAGGCTGTGTCTTACCTGCCTTTTTATTGCTGTATTAAATGAAAAATATTATATTACATTAAAATGAAAAAATGATAATTTTATTGCCTGGCAACAAAATTATTTTATTTTTAACAATTACCATTGTTTCAAAAAGTTTAAATAAATTTTCAAGTACTTTACTCTTGTTAAAACGTAAAAGGTTGCAGGTAAACTACCCCTTCCCCTTAACCGATCTTCACCAAAATCGAAAGTCATTGAGACCTCTACAATTCAGGGATGTATGCAATACATTATTTGATTCTGTTTGAATTTGCGGCTGTTATCGTTTGCCATAGAAAATACCCTTGTTAAAAAAACGTTGCAGGTAAACTACCCCTTTCCCTCAACCGAACTTCACCAAAAACAATAGGTCTTGAGAACATCACCATACTTCCATTCCTTAAGGAATATGGAAGTAAATAAACTACCCCTTCCCCTTAACCGATCTTCACCAAAATCGAAAGTCATTGAGAACTCTACAATTCAGGGCTGTATGCGAAACATTATTTGATTCTGTTTGAATTTGCGGCTGTTATCGTTTGCCAAACAAACAAAATTACCCTTGCTAAAAAAAAACCGTTGCAGGTAAACTACCCCTTTCCCTCAACCGATCTTCACCAAAAACAATAGGTCGCGAGTACTCTGCAAATCAAGGCTGCATGCAAAAAATTATTTGATTCTGTTTGAATTTGCGGCAGTTATCGTTTGCCATAGAAAAAAAATCTACAGACAGACAGACAGACAGACAGACAGACAGACAGACAGACAGACACACAGACACTTTTCGGAAAACGACTTTTTTTCATGTTTTGTGTGTAGTAGAATCAGAATCTGCAATAATCTCGAACACGATTTTTTTTGCCATCACCATACTTCCATTCCTTAAGGAATATGGAAGTAAAAAAACCGTTGCAGGTAAACTACCCCTTTCCCTCAACCGATCTTCACCAAAAACAATAGGTCGCGAGTACTCTACAAATCAGGGCTGTATGCAAAAAATTATTTGATTCTGTTTGAATTTGCGGCTGTTATCGTTTGCCATAGAAAAAAAATCTACAGACAGACACACAGACAGACAGACACACAGATACACACACAGACACTTTTCGGAAAACGACTTTTTTTCATGTTTTGAGTGTAGTAGAATCAGAATCTGCAATAATCTCGAACACGATTTTTTTTGCCATCACCATACTTCCATTCCTTAAGGAATATGGAAGTAAATAAACTACCCCTTCCCCTTAACCGATCTTCACCAAAATCGAAAGTCATTGAGACCTCTACAATTCAGGGACGTATGCAAAAAATTATTTGATTCTGTTTGAATTTGCGGCTGTTATCGTTTGCCATAGAAAATACGCTTGATAAAAAAACGTTGCAGGTAAACTACCCCTTCCCCTTAACCGATCTTCACCAAAAACAATATGTCTTGATTACTCTACAAATCAGGGCTGTATGCAAAACATTATTTGATTCCGTTTGAATTTGCGGCTGTTATCGTTTGCCATAGAAAATACCCTTGTTAAAAAAACGTTGCAGGTAAACTACCCCTTTCCCTCAACCGATCTTCACCAAAAACAATATGTCTTGATTACTCTACAAATCAGGGCTGTATGCAAAACATTATTTGATTCCGTTTGAATTTGCGGCTGTTATCGTTTGCCATAGAAAATACCCTTGTTAAAAAAACGTTGCAGGTAAACTACCCCTTTCCCTCAACCGATCTTCACCAAAAACAGTAGGTCTTGAGAACTCTACAATTTAGGGCTGCATGCAAATAATCTTTTGATTGTGTTTGAATTTGCCGCTGTTATCGTTTGCCATATGAAATACCCTTGTTGAAACATAAAACGTTACAGGTAAACTACCCCTTTCCCTTAACCGATCTTCACCAAAAACAACAGGTCTTGAGTACTCTACAAATCAGGGCTGTATACAAAACAGTATTTGATTCTGTTTGAATTTGCGGCTGTTATCGTTTGCCATAAAAAATACCCTTGATAAAACAAAAAACGTGGCAGGTAAAGTACCCCTTTCCCTCAACCGAACTTCACCAAAAACAATAGGTCTTGAGAACTCAGCAATTTATGGCTGTATGCAAATAATCTTTTGATTCTGTTTGAATTTGCGGCAGTTATCGTTTGCCATAGAAAAAAAATCTATAGACAGACAGACACACAGACACACAGACAGACAGACAGACAGACAGACAGACAGACACACAGACACTTTTCGGAAAACAACTTTTTTTCATGTTTTGAGTGTAGTAGAATCAGAATCTGCAATAATCTCGAACACGATTTTTTTTGCCATCACCATACTTCCATTCCTTAAGGAATATGGAAGTAAAATATCGGTATGGAGAACCATACATGACTTCCATATTCTAAGATTTATATTTAAAATCATTTTCAGCCAAACAGCCAGGCTGTGTCTTACCTGCCTTTTTATTGCTGTATTAAATGAAAAATATTATATTACATTAAAATGAAAAAATTATAATTTTATTGCCTGGCAACAAAATTATTTTATTTTTAACTATTACCATTGTTTCAAAAAGTTTAAATAAATTTTCAAGTACTTTACTCTTGTTAAAACGTAAAAGGTTGCAGGTAAACTACCCCTTCCCCTTAACCGATCTTCACCAAAATCGAAAGTCATTGAGACCTCTACAATTCAGGGACGTATGCAAACAATTATTTGATTCTGTTTGAATTTGCGGCTGTTATCGTTTGCCATAGAAAATACGCTTGATAAAAAAACGTTGCAGGTAACCTACCCCTTTCCCCTTAACCGATCTTCACCAAAAACAATAGGTCTTGAGTACTCTACAAATCAGGGCTGTATGCAAAACATTATTTGATTCTGTTTGAATTTGCGGCTGTTATCGTTTGCCATAGAAAATAACCTTGTTAAAAAAACGTTGCTGGTAAACTACCCCTTTCCCTTAACCGATCTTCACCAAAAACAATAGGTCTTGAGAACTCTACAATTTAGGGCTGTATGCAAATAATCTTTTGATTCTGTTTGAATTTGCGGCTGTTATCGTTTGCCATAAGAAACACCCTTGTTAAAACATAAAACGTTACAGGTAAACTACCCCTTTCCCTTAACCGATCTTCACCACAATCAACAGATCTTGAGAACACTACAATTCAGGGCTGTATGCGAAACATTATTTGATTCTGTTTGAATTTGCGGCTGTTATCGTTTGCCAAACAAACAAAATTACCCTTGCTAAAAAAAAACCGTTGCAGGTAAACTACCCCTTTCCCTCAACCGATCTTCACCAAAAACAATAGGTCGCGAGTACTCTGCAACTCAGTGCTGTATGCAAAAAATTATTTGATTCTGTTTGAATTTGCGGCAGTTATCGTTTGCCATAGAAAAAAAATCTACAGACAGACAGACACACAGACACTTTTCGGAAAACGACTTTTTTTCATGTTTTGAGTGTAGTAGAATCAGAATCTGCAATAATCTCGAACACGATTTTTTTTGCCATCACCATACTTCCATTCCTTAAGGAATATGGAAGTAAAAAACTGTTGCAGGTAAATTACCCCTTTCCCTCAACCGATCTTCACCAAAAACAATAGGTCGTGAGTACTCTACAAATCAGGGCTGTATGCAAAAAATTATTTGATTCTGTTTGAATTTGCGGCTGTTATCGTTTGCCATAGAAAATACCCTTGTTAAAAAAACGTTGCAGGTAAACTACCCCTTTCCCTCAACCGATCTTCACCAAAAACAATAGGTCTTGAGAACTCTACAATCTAGGGCTGTATGCAAATAATCTTTTGATTCTGTTTGAATTTGCGGCTGTTATCGTTTGCCATAGGAAATACCCTTGTTAAAACATAAAACGTTACAGGTAAACTACCCCTTTCCCTTAACCGATCTTCACCAAAAACAATAGATCTTGAGTACTCTACAAATCAGAGCTGTATGCAAAACATTATTTGATTCTGTTTGAATTTGCGGCTGTTATCGTTTGCCATAGAAAATACCCTTATTAAAAAAATGTTGCAGGTAAACTACCCCTTCCCCTCAACCGAACTTCACCAAAAACAATAGGTCTTGAGAACTCTACAATTTAGGGCTGTATGCAAATAATCTTTTGATTCTGTTTGAATTTGCGGCTGTTATCGTTTGCCATAGGAAATACCCTTGTTAAAACATAAAACGTTACAGGTAAACTACCCCTTTCCCTTAACCGATCTTCACCAAAATCAACAGAACTTGAGAACTCTACAATTCAGGGCTGTATGCGAAACATTATTTGTTTCTGTTTGAATTTGCGGCTGTTATCGTTTGCCAAACAAACAAAATTACCCTTGCTAAAAAAAAACCGTTGCAGGTAAACTACCCCTTTCCCTCAACCGATCTTCACCAAAAACAATAGGTCGCGAGTACTCTGCAAATCAAGGCTGCATGCAAAAAATTATTTGATTCTGTTTGAATTTGCGGCAGTTATCGTTTGCCATAGAAAAAAAATCTACAGACAGACAGACAGACAGACAGACAGACAGACAGACAGACAGACACACAGACACTTTTCGGAAAACGACTTTTTTTCATGTTTTGTGTGTAGTAGAATCAGAATCTGCAATAATCTCGAACACGATTTTTTTTGCCATCACCATACTTCCATTCCTTAAGGAATATGGAAGTAAAAAAACCGTTGCAGGTAAACTACCCCTTTCCCTCAACCGATCTTCACCAAAAACAATAGGTCGCGAGTACTCTACAAATCAGGGCTGTATGCAAAAAATTATTTGATTCTGTTTGAATTTGCGGCTGTTATCGTTTGCCATAGAAAAAAAATCTACAGACAGACACACAGACAGACAGACACACAGATACACACACAGACACTTTTCGGAAAACGACTTTTTTTCATGTTTTGAGTGTAGTAGAATCAGAATCTGCAATAATCTCGAACACGATTTTTTTTGCCATCACCATACTTCCATTCCTTAAGGAATATGGAAGTAAATAAACTACCCCTTCCCCTTAACCGATCTTCACCAAAATCGAAAGTCATTGAGACCTCTACAATTCAGGGACGTATGCAAAAAATTATTTGATTCTGTTTGAATTTGCGGCTGTTATCGTTTGCCATAGAAAATACGCTTGATAAAAAAACGTTGAAGGTAAACTACCCCTTCCCCTTAACTGATCTTCACCAAAAACAATATGTCTTGATTACTCTACAAATCAGGGCTGTATGCAAAACATTATTTGATTCCGATTGAATTTGCGGCTGTTATCGTTTGCCATAGAAAATACCCTTGTTAAAAAAACGTTGCAGGTAAACTACCCCTTTCCCTCAACCGATCTTCACCAAAAACAGTAGGTCTTGAGAACTCTACAATTTAGGGCTGCATGCAAATAATCTTTTGATTGTGTTTGAATTTGCCGCTGTTATCGTTTGCCATATGAAATACCCTTGTTAAAACATAAAACGTTACAGGTAAACTACCCCTTTCCCTTAACCGATCTTCACCAAAAACAACAGGTCTTGAGTACTCTACAAATCAGGGCTGTATACAAAACAGTATTTGATTCTGTTTGAATTTGCGGCTGTTATCGTTTGCCATAAAAAATACCCTTGATAAAACAAAAAACGTGGCAGGTAAAGTACCCCTTTCCCTCAACCGAACTTCACCAAAAACAATAGGTCTTGAGAACACTGCAATTTAGGGCTGTATGCAAATAATCTTTTGATTCTGTTTGAATTTGCGGCTGTTATCGTTTGCCATAGGAAATACCCTTGTTAAAACATAAAACGTTACAGGTAAACTACCCCTTTCCCTTAACCGATCTTCACCAAAAACTATAGGTCTTGAGAATTCTACAATTCAGGGCTTTATGCGAAACATTATTTGATTCTGTTTGAATTTGCGGCTGTTATCGTTTGCCAAACAAACAAAATTACCCTTGCTAAAAAAAAACCGTTGCAGGTAAACTACCCCTTTCCCTCAACCGATCTTCACCAAAAACAATACGTCGCGAGTACTCTGCAAATCAGGGCTGTATGCAAAAAATTATTTGATTCTGTTTGAATTTGCGGCAGTTATCGTTTGCCATAGAAAAAAAATCTACAGACAGACAGACACACAGACACACAGACAGACAGACAGACAGACAGACAGACAGACAGACACACAGACACTTTTCGGAAAACAACTTTTTTTCATGTTTTGAGTGTAGTAGAATCAGAATCTGCAATAATCTCGAACACGATTTTTTTTGCCATCACCATACTTCCATTCCTTAAGGAATATGGAAGTAAAATTACCCTTGATAAAAAACCGTTGCCGGTAAACTACCCCTTTCCCTTAACCGATCTTCACCAAAACCAAAAGGTCTTGAGAACTCTACAATTCAGGATAGTATGCAAAACATTATTTGATTATGTTTGAATTTGCGGCTGTTATCGTTTGCCATAGAAAATACCCTTGTTAAAACATAAAACGTAGCAGGTAAACTACCCCTTTCCCTTAACCGATCTTTACCAAAATCAACAGATATTGAGAGCCCCACAATCCAGGGCAGTATGCGAAATATTATTTCATTCTGTTTGAATTTACGGCTGTTATCGTTTGCCAAACAAACAAAATTACCCTTGATAAAAAAAAACCGTTGCAGGTAAACTACCCCTTTCCCTTAACCGATCTTCACCAAAAACGACAAATCTTAGGTACACTACAATTCAGGACTGTATGCAAACAATTATTTGATTCTGTTTGAATTTGCGGCTGTTATCGTTTGCCATAGAAAACACCCTTGATAAAACATAAAACGTTGCTGGTAAACTACCCTATTCCATTAACCGATCTTCACCAAAAACAACAGGTCTTGAGAATTCTACAATTCAGGGCGGTATGCAAAACATTAGTTGATTCTCTTTGAATTTACGGCAGTTATCGTTCGTCATAGAAAAAATAACCTTGTTAAAACATAAAACGTTGCAGGTAAACTACCCCTTTCCCTTAACCGATCTTCAACAAAATCAACAGACCTTGAGCTCTGTATAATTCAAAAAGGTATGCAGAAGAGTAGTTGATTCTGTTTTAACGTACGGCAGTTATCGTTCGTCAAAAAAAAAAACCCCTTGATAAAACAAAGTGTTGCTGGTAAACAACCCTATTCCCTAAACCGATCTTCACCAAAACCAACAGGTGTTGAGAACTCTACATTTCAGGGCTGTATGCAAAATATTATATGATTCTGTTTGAATTTGCCGCTGTTATCATTTGCCATATAAAATACCCTTGATAAAACAAAAAACGTGTCTGGTAAACTACCCCTTTCCCTTAACCGATCTGCACCAAAAACAATAGGTCTTTACTACTCAACAAACCAGGGCTGTATGCAAAAACGTATTTGATTCTGTTTGAATTTGCGGCTCTTATCGTTTGCCATAGAAAATACCCTTTTAAAACATAAAACGTTGCAGGTAAACTACCCCTTTCCCTTAACCGATCTTCACCAACACAAATAGGTATTGCGAACTCTACAATACAGTGCTGTATGCAAAACATCATTTGATTCTGTTTGAATTTGCGGCTGTTATCGTTTACCATAGAAAAATATCGGTATGGAGAACCATACATGACTTCCATATTCTAAGATTTATATTTAAAATCATTTTCAGCCAAACAACCAGGCTGTGTCTTACCTACCTTTTTATTGCTGTATTAAATGAAAAATATTATATTACATTAAAATGAAAAAATTATAATTTTATTGCCTAGCAACAAAATTATTTTATTTTTAACAATTACCATTGTTTCAAAAAGTTTAAATAAATTTTCAAGTACTTTACTCTTGTTAAAACGTAAAAGGTTGCAGGTAAACTACCCCTTCCCCTTAACCGATCTTCACCAAAATCGAAAGTCATTGAGACCTCTACAATTCAGAGACGTATGCAAAAAATTATTTCATTCTGTTTGAATTTGCGGCTGTTGTCGTTTGCCATAGAAAATACGCTTGATAAAAAAACGTTGCAGGTAAACTACCCCTTCCCCTCAACCGATCATCACCAAAAACAATAGGTCGCGAGTACTCTACAAATCAGGGCTGTATGCAAAAAATTATTTGATTCTGTTTGAATTTGCGGCAGTTGTCGTTTGCCATAGAAAATACGCATGATAAAAAACGTTGCTGGTAAACTACCCCTTCCCCTCAACCGATCTTCACCAAAAACAATAGGTCTTGAGTACTCTACAAATCAGGGCTGTATGCAGAAAATTATTTGATTCTGTTTGAATTTGCGGCTGTTATCGTTTGCCATAGAAAATACCCTTGTTAAAAAAACGTTGTAGGTAAACTACCCCTTTCCCTTAACCGATCTTCACCAAAAACAAAAGGTCTTGAGAACTCTGCAATTTAGGGCTGTATGCAAATAATCTTTTCATTCTGTTTGAATTTGCGGCTGTTATCGTTTGCCATAGGAAATACCCTTGTTAAAACATAAAACGTTACAGGTAAACTACCCCTTTCCCTTAACCGATCTTCACCAAAAACAATAGGTCTTGAGAACTCTACAATTCAGGGCTGTATGCGAAACATTATTTGATTCTGTTTGAATTTGCGGCTGTTATCGTTTGCCAAACAAACAAAATTACCCTTGCTAAAAAAAAACCGTTGCAGGTAAACTACCCCTTTCCCTCAACCGATCTTCACCAAAAACAATAGGTCACGAGAACTCTGCAAAACCGGGCTGTATGCAAAAAATTATTTGATTCTGTTTGAATTTGCGGCAGTTATCGTTTGCCATAGAAAAAAAATCTACAGACAGACAGACAGACAGACACACAGACACACAGACAGACAGACAGACAGACACACAGACACTTTTCGGAAAACGACTTTTTTTCATGTTTTGAGTGTAGTAGAATCAGAATCTGCAATAATCTCGAACACGATTTTTTTTGCCATCACCATACTTCCATTCCTTAAGGAATATGGAAGTAAAAATTACCCTTGATAAAAAACCGTTGCCGGTAAACTACCCCTTTCCCATAACCGATCTTCACCAAAAACGATAGGTCTTGAGAACTCTACAATTCAGGGCTGTATGTAAAATATTATATGATTTTGTTTGAATTTGCGGCTGTTATCGTTTACCATACTAAATACCCTTGATAAAACAAAAAACGTGGCCGGTAAACTACCCCTTTCCCTTAAACGATCTTCACCAAAAACAATAGGTCTTTAGTACTCAAGAAATCAGAGCTGTATGCAAAAACGTATTTGATTCTGTTTGAATTTGCGGCACTTATCGTTTGCCATATAAAATACCCTTTTAAAACATAAAACGTTGAAGGTAAACTACCCCTTTCCCTTAACCGATCTTCACCAAAACCAAAAGGTCTTGAGAACTCTACAATTCAGGATAGTATGCAAAACATTATTTGATTATGTTTGAATTTGCGGCTGTTATCGTTTGCCATAGAAAATACCCTTGTTAAAACATAAAACGTTGCAGGTAAACTACCCCTTTCCCTTAACCGATCTTTACCAAAATCAACAGATATTGAGAGCTCTACAATTCAGGGCTGTATGCGAAATATTGTTTGATTCTGTTTGAATTTGCGGCTGTTATCGTTTGCCAAACAAACAAAATTACCCTTGATAAAAAAAAACCGTTGCAGGTAAACTACCCCTTTCCCTTAACCGATCTTCACCAAAAACGGCAGATCTTAGGTACTCTACAATTCAGGACTGTATGCAAACAACTATTTGATTCTGTTTGAATTTGCGGCTGTTATCGTTTGCCATAGAAAACACCCTTGATAAAACATAAAACGTTGCTGGTAAACTACCCTATTCCATTAACCGATCTTCACCAAAAACAATAGGTCTTGAGAACTCTACAATTCAGGGCGGTATGCAAAACATTAGTTGATTCTCTTTGAATTTACGGCAGTTATCGTTCGTCATAGAAAAAATAACCTTGTTAAAACATAAAACGTTGCAGGTAAACTACCCCTTTCCCTTAACCGATCTTCAACAAAATCAACAGACCTTGAGTTCTGTATAATTCAAAAAGGTATGCAGAAGAGTAGTTGATTCTGTTTTAACGTACGGCAGTTATCGTTCGTCAAAAAAAAAACCCCTTGATAAAACAAAGTGTTGCTGGTAAACAACCCTATTCCCTAAACCGATCTTCACCAAAACCAACAGGTGTTGAGAACTCTACATTTGAGGGCAGTATGCAAAATATTATATGATTCTGCTTGAATTTGCCGCTGTTATCATTTGCCATATAAAATACCCTTGATAAAACAAAAAACGTGTCTGGTAAACTACCCCTTTCCCTTAACCGATCTGCACCAAAAACAACAGGTCTTTAGTACTCAACAAACCAGGGCTGTATGCAAAAACGTATTTGATTCTGTTTGAATTTGCGGCTCTTATCGTTTGCCATAGAAAATACCCTTTTAAAACATAAAACGTTGCAGGTAAACTACCCCTTTCCCTTAACCGATCTTCACCAACACAAATAGGTATTGCGAATTCTACAATACAGTGCTGTATGCAAAACATCATTTGATTCTGTTTGAATTTGCGGCTGTTATCGTTTACCATAGAAAAAAATTACCCTTGATAAAAAACCGTTGCCGGTAAACTACCCCTTTCCCTTAACCGATCTTCACCAAAAACGATAGGTCTTGAGAACTCTACAATTCAGGGCTGTATGTAAAACATTATATGATTTTGTTTGAATTTGCGGCTGTTATCGTTTGGCATACAAAATACCCTTGATAAAACAAAAAACGTGGCCGGTAAACTACCCCTTTGCCTTAAACGATCTTCACCAAAAACAATAGGTCTATAGTACTCAAGAAATCAGAGCTGTATGCAAAAACTTATTTGATTCTGTTTGAATTTGCGGCACTTATCGTTTGCCATAGAAAATACCCTTTTAAAACATAAAACGTTGAAGGTAAACTACCCCTTTCCCTTAACCGATCTTCACCAAAACCAAAAGGTCTTGAGAACTCTACAATTCAGGATAGTATGCAAAACATTATTTGATTATGTTCGAATTTGCGGCTGTTATCGTTTGCCATAGAAAATACCCTTGTTAAAACATAAAACGTTGCAGCTAAACTACCCCTTTCCCTTAACCGATCTTTACCAAAATCAACAGATATTGAGAGCTCTACAATTCAGGGCTGTATGCAAAATATTATTTGATTCTGTTTGAATTTGCGGCTGTTATCGTTTGCCAAACAAACAAAATTACCCTTGATAAAAAAAACCGTTGCAGGTAAACTACCCCTTTCCCTTAACCGATCTTCACCAAAAACGACAGATCTTAGGTACTCTACAATTCAGGACTGTATGCAAAACAATTATTTGATTCTGTTTGAATTTGCGGCTGTTATCGTTTGCCATAGAAAATACGCTTGATAAAAAAACGTTGCAGGTAAACTACCCCTTCCCCTTAACCGATCTTCACCAAAAACAATAGGTCTTGAGTACTCAACAAATCAGGACTGTATGCAAAACATTATTTGATTCTGTTTGAATTTGCGGCTGTTATCGTTTGCCATAGAAAATACCCTTGTTAAAAAAACGTTGCAGGTAAACTACCCCTTTCCCTCAACCGATCTTCACCAAAAACAATAGGTCTTGAGAAATCTACAATTCAGGGCTGTATGCGAAACATTATTTGATTCTGTTTGAATTTGCGGCTATCGTTTGCCAAAAAAAAAAATTTCCCTTGATAAAAAAAACCGTAGCAGGTAAACTACCCCTTCCCCTCAACCGATCTTCACCAAAAACAAAAGGTCGCGAGTACTCTACAAACCAGGGCTGTATGCAAGAAATTATTTGATTCTGTTTGAATTTGCGGCAGTTGTCGTTTGCCATATAAAATACGCATGATAAAAAACGTTGCTGGTAAACTACCCCTTCCCCTCAACCGATCTTCACCAAAACCAATAGGTCTTGAGTACTCTACAAATCAGGGCTGTATGCAGAAAATTATTTGATTCTGTTTGAATTTGCGGCTGTTATCGTTTGCCATAGAAAATACCCTTGTTAAAAAAACGTTGTAGGTAAACTACCCCTTTCCCTTAACCGATCTTCACCAAAAACAAAAGGTATTGCGAACTCTACAATTTAGGGCTGTATGCAAATAATCTTTTCATTCTGTTTGAATTTGCGGCTGTTATCGTTTGCCATAGGAAATACCCTTGTTAAAACATAAAACGTTACAGGTAAACTACCCCTTTCCCTTAACCGATCTTCACCAAAAACAATAGGTCTTGAGAACTCTACAATTCAGGGCTGTATGCGAAACATTATTTGATTCTGTTTGAATTTGCGGCTGTTATCGTTTGCCAAACAAACAAAATTACCCTTGCTAAAAAAAAACCGTTGCAGGTAAACTACCCCTTTCCCTCAACCGATCTTCACCAAAAACAATTGGTCGCGAGAACTCTGCAAAACCGGGCTGTATGCAAAAAATTATTTGATTCTGTTTGAATTTGCGGCAGTTATCGTTTGCCATAGAAAAAAAATCTACAGACAGACAGACACACAGACACACAGACAGACAGACAGACAGACAGACAGACAGACAGACACACAGACACTTTTCGGAAAACGACTTTTTTTCATGTTTTGAGTGTAGTAGAATAAGAATCTGCAATAATCTCGAACACGATTTTTTTTGCCATCATCATACTTCCATTCCTTAAGGAATATGGAAGTAAAATATCGGTATGGAGAACCATACATGACTTCCATATTCTAAGATTTATATTTAAAATCATTTTCAGCCAAACAGCCAGGCTGTGTCTTACCTGCCTTTTTATTGCTGTATTAAATGAAAAATATTATATTACATTAAAATGAAAAAATGATAATTTTATTGCCTGGCAACAAAATTATTTTATTTTTAACAATTACCATTGTTTCAAAAAGTTTAAATAAATTTTCAAGTACTTTACTCTTGTTAAAACGTAAAAGGTTGCAGGTAAACTACCCCTTCCCCTTAACCGATCTTCACCAAAATCGAAAGTCGTTGAGACCTCTACAATTCAGGGATGTATGCAATACATTATTTGATTCTGTTTGAATTTGCGGCTGTTATCGTTTGCCATAGAAAATACCCTTGTTAAAAAAACGTTGGAGGTAAACTACCCCTTTCCCTCAACCGAACTTCACCAAAAACAATAGGTCTTGAGAACTCCACAATTTAGGGCTGTATGCAAATAATCTTTTGATTCTGTTTGAATTTGCGGCTGTTATCGTTTGCCATAGGAAATACCCTTGTTAAAACATAAAACGTTACAGGTAAACTACCCCTTTCCCTTAACCGATCTTCACCAAAATCAAAAAGGCTTGAGAACTCTACAATTCAGGGCTGTATGCGAAACATTATTTGATTCTGTTTGAATTTGCGGCTGTTATCGTTTGCCAAACAAACAAAATTACCCTTGCTAAAAAAAAACCGTTGCTGGTAAACTACCCCTTTCCCCCAACCGATCTTCACCAAAAACAATAGGTCGCGAGTACTCTGCAAATCAGGGCTGCATGCAAAATATTATTTGATTCTGTTTAAATTTGCGGCAGTTATCGTTTGCCATAGAAAAAAAATCTACAGACACACAGACAGACACACAGACAGACACGCGCACAGACACTTTTCGGAAAACGACTTTTTTTCATGTTTTGAGTGTAGTAGAATCAGAATCTGCAATAATCTCGAACACGATTTTTTTTGCCATCACCATACTTCCATTCCTTAAGGAATATGGAAGTAAAAAAAACCGTTGCCGGTAAACTACCCCTTTCCCTCAACCGATCTTCACCAAAAACAATAGGTCGCGAGTACTCTACAAATCAGGGCTGTATGCAAAAAATTATTTGATTCTGTTTGAATTTGCGGCTGTTATCGTTTGCCATAGAAAAAAAATCTACAGACAGACACACAGACAGACAGACACACAGATACACACACAGACACTTTTCGGAAAACGACTTTTTTTCATGTTTTGAGTGTAGTAGAATCAGAATCTGCAATAATCTCGAACACGATTTTTTTTGCCATCACCATACTTCCATTCCTTAAGGAATATGGAAGTAAATAAACTACCCCTTCCCCTTAACCGATCTTCACCAAAATCGAAAGTCTTTGAGACTTCTACAATTCAGGGACGTATGCAAAAAATTATTTGATTCAGTTTGAATTTGCGGCTGTTATCGTTTGCCATAGAAAATACGCTTGATAAAAAAACGTTGCCGGTAAACTACCCCTTCCCCTTAACCGATCTTCACCAAAAACAATATGTCTTGATTGCTCTACAAATCAGGGCTGTATGCAAAACATTATTTGATTCCGTTTGAATTTGCGGCTGTTATCGTTTGCCATAGAAAATACCCTTGTTAAAAAAACGTTGCAGGTAAACTACCCCTTTCCCTCAACCGATCTTCACCAAAAACAGTAGGTCTTGAGAACTCTACAATTTAGGGCTGTATGCAAATAATCTTTTGATTGTGTTTGAATTTGCCGCTGTTATCGTTTGCCATATGAAATACCCTTGTTAAAACATAAAACGTTACAGGTAAACTACCCCTTTCCCTTAACCGATCTTCACCAAAAACAACAGGTCTTGAGTACTCTACAAATCAGGGCTGTATACAAAACAGTATTTGATTCTGTTTGAATTTGCGGCTGTTATCGTTTGCCATAAAAAATACCCTTGATAAAACAAAAAACGTGGCAGGTAAAGTACCCCTTTCCCTCAACCGAACTTCGCCAAAAACAATAGGTCTTGAGAACTCTGCAATTTAGGGCTGTATGCAAATAATCTTTTGATTCTGTTTGAATTTGCGGCTGTTATCGTTTGCCATAGGAAATACCCTTGTTAAAACATAAAACGTTACAGGTAAACTACCCCTTTCCCTTAACCGATCTTCACCAAAAACTATAGGTCTTGAGAATTCTATAATTCAGGGCTTTATGCGAAACATTATTTGATTCTGTTTGAATTTGCGGCTGTTATCGTTTGCCAAACCAACAAAATTACCCTTGCTAAAAAAAAACCGTTGCCGGTAAACTACCCCTTTCCCTCAACCGATCTTCACCAAAAACAATACGCCGCGAGTACGCTGCAAATCAGGGCTGTATGCAAAAAATTATTTGATTCTGTTTGAATTTGCGGCAGTTATCGTTTGCCATAGAAAAAAAATCTACAGACAGACAGACACACAGACACACAGACAGACAGACAGACAGACAGACAGACAGACAGACACACAGACACTTTTCGGAAAACAACTTTTTTTCATGTTTTGAGTGTAGTAGAATCAGAATCTGCAATAATCTCGAACACGATTTTTTTTGCCATCACCATACTTCCATTCCTTAAGGAATATGGAAGTAAAATTACCCTTGATAAAAAACCGTTGCCGGTAAACTACCCCTTTCCCTTAACCGATCTTCACCAAAAACGATAGGTCTTGAGAACTCTACAATTCAGGGCTGTATGTAAAATATTATATGATTTTGTTTGAATTTGCGGCTGGTATCGTTTGCCATACAAAATACCCTTGATAAAACAAAAAACGTGGCCGGTAAACTACCCCTTTCCCTTAAACGATCTTCACCAAAAACAATAGGTCTTTAGTACTCAAGAAATCAGAGCTGTATGCAAAAACGTATTTGATTCTGTTTGAATTTGCGGCTGTTATCGTTTGCCATAGAAAAAAAATCTACAGACAGACACACAGACAGACAGACACACAGATACACACACAGACACTTTTCGGAAAACGACTTTTTTTCATGTTTTGAGTGTAGTAGAATCAGAATCTGCAATAATCTCGAACACGATTTTTTTTGCCATCACCATACTTCCATTCCTTAAGGAATATGGAAGTAAATAAACTACCCCTTCCCCTTAACCGATCTTCACCAAAATCGAAAGTCTTTGAGACTTCTACAATTCAGGGACGTATGCAAAAAATTATTTGATTCAGTTTGAATTTGCGGCTGTTATCGTTTGCCATAGAAAATACGCTTGATAAAAAAACGTTGCCGGTAAACTACCCCTTCCCCTTAACCGATCTTCACCAAAAACAATATGTCTTGATTGCTCTACAAATCAGGGCTGTATGCAAAACATTATTTGATTCCGTTTGAATTTGCGGCTGTTATCGTTTGCCATAGAAAATACCCTTGTTAAAAAAACGTTGCAGGTAAACTACCCCTTTCCCTCAACCGATCTTCACCAAAAACAGTAGGTCTTGAGAACTCTACAATTTAGGGCTGTATGCAAATAATCTTTTGATTGTGTTTGAATTTGCCGCTGTTATCGTTTGCCATATGAAATACCCTTGTTAAAACATAAAACGTTACAGGTAAACTACCCCTTTCCCTTAACCGATCTTCACCAAAAACAACAGGTCTTGAGTACTCTACAAATCAGGGCTGTATACAAAACAGTATTTGATTCTGTTTGAATTTGCGGCTGTTATCGTTTGCCATAAAAAATACCCTTGATAAAACAAAAAACGTGGCAGGTAAAGTACCCCTTTCCCTCAACCGAACTTCGCCAAAAACAATAGGTCTTGAGAACTCTGCAATTTAGGGCTGTATGCAAATAATCTTTTGATTCTGTTTGAATTTGCGGCTGTTATCGTTTGCCATAGGAAATACCCTTGTTAAAACATAAAACGTTACAGGTAAACTACCCCTTTCCCTTAACCGATCTTCACCAAAAACTATAGGTCTTGAGAATTCTATAATTCAGGGCTTTATGCGAAACATTATTTGATTCTGTTTGAATTTGCGGCTGTTATCGTTTGCCAAACCAACAAAATTACCCTTGCTAAAAAAAAACCGTTGCCGGTAAACTACCCCTTTCCCTCAACCGATCTTCACCAAAAACAATACGCCGCGAGTACGCTGCAAATCAGGGCTGTATGCAAAAAATTATTTGATTCTGTTTGAATTTGCGGCAGTTATCGTTTGCCATAGAAAAAAAATCTACAGACAGACAGACACACAGACACACAGACAGACAGACAGACAGACAGGCAGACAGACAGACAGACAGACAGACAGACACACAGACACTTTTCGGAAAACAACTTTTTTTCATGTTTTGAGTGTAGTAGAATCAGAATCTGCAATAATCTCGAACACGATTTTTTTTGCCATCACCATACTTCCATTCCTTAAGGAATATGGAAGTAAAATTACCCTTGATAAAAAACCGTTGCCGGTAAACTACCCCTTTCCCTTAACCGATCTTCACCAAAAACGATAGGTCTTGAGAACTCTACAATTCAGGGCTGTATGTAAAATATTATATGATTTTGTTTGAATTTGCGGCTGGTATCGTTTGCCATACAAAATACCCTTGATAAAACAAAAAACGTGGCCGGTAAACTACCCCTTTCCCTTAAACGATCTTCACCAAAAACAATAGGTCTTTAGTACTCAAGAAATCAGAGCTGTATGCAAAAACGTATTTGATTCTGTTTGAATTTGCGGCACTTATCGTTTGCCATATAAAATACCCTTTTAAAACATAAAACGTTGAAGGTAAACTACCCCTTTCCCTTAACCGATCTTCACCAAAACCAAAAGGTCTTGAGAACTCTACAATTCAGGATAGTATGCAAAACATTATTTGATTATGTTTGAATTTGCGGCTGTTATCGTTTGCCATAGAAAATACCCTTGTTAAAACATAAAACGTTGCAGGTAAACTACCCCTTTCCCTTAACCGATCTTTACCAAAATCAACAGATATTGAGAGCTCTACAATTCAGGGCTGTATGCGAAATATTGTTTGATTCTGTTTGAATTTGCGGCTGTTATCGTTTGCCAAACAAACAAAATTACCCTTGATAAAAAAAAACCGTTGCAGGTAAACTACCCCTTTCCCTTAACCGATCTTCACCAAAAACGGCAGATCTTAGGTACTCTACAATTCAGGACTGTATGCAAACAATTATTTGATTCTGTTTGAATTTGCGGCTGTTATCGTTTGCCATAGAAAACACCCTTGATAAAACATAAAACGTTGCTGGTAAACTACCCTATTCCATTAACCGATCTTCACCAAAAACAATAGGTCTTGAGAACTCTACAATTCAGGGCGGTATGCAAAACATTAGTTGATTCTCTTTGAATTTACGGCAGTTATCGTTCGTCATAGAAAAAATAACCTTGTTAAAACATAAAACGTTGCAGGTAAACTACCCCTTTCCCTTAACCGATCTTCAACAAAATCAACAGACCTTGAGTTCTGTATAATTCAAAAAGGTATGCAGAAGAGTAGTTGATTCTGTTTTAACGTACGGCAGTTATCGTTCGTCAAAAAAAAAAACCCCTTGATAAAACAAAGTGTTGCTGGTAAACAACCCTATTCCCTAAACCGATCTTCACCAAAACCAACAGGTGTTGAGAACTCTACATTTTAGGGCAGTATGCAAAATGTTATATGATTCTGTTTGAATTTGCCGCTGTTATCATTTGCCATATAAAATACCCTTGATAAAACAAAAAACGTGCCTGGTAAACTACCCCTTTCCCTTAACCGATCTGCACCAAAAACAAAAGGTCTTTAGTACTCAACAAACCAGGGCTGTATGCAAAAACGTATTTGATTCTGTTTGAATTTGCGGCTCTTATCGTTTGCCATAGAAAATACCCTTTTAAAACATAAAACGTTGCAGGTAAACTACCCCTTTCCCTTAACCGATCTTCACCAACACAAATAGGTATTGCGAATTCTACAATACAGTGCTGTATGCAAAACATCATTTGATTCTGTTTGAATTTGCGGCTGTTATCGTTTACCATAGAAAAAAATTACCCTTGATAAAAAACCGTTGCCGGTAAACTACCCCTTTCCCTTAACCGATCTTCACCAAAAACGATAGGTCTTGAGAACTCTACAATTCAGGGCTGTATGTAAAACATTATATGATTTTGTTTGAATTTGCGGCTGTTATCGTTTGGCATACAAAATACCCTTGATAAAACAAAAAACGTGGCCGGTAAACTACCCCTTTCCCTTAAACGATCTTCACCAAAAACAATAGGTCTATAGTACTCAAGAAATCAGAGCTGTATGCAAAAACTTATTTGATTCTGTTTGAATTTGCGGCACTTATCGTTTGCCATAGAAAATACCCTTTTAAAACATAAAACGTTGAAGGTAAACTACCCCTTTCCCTTAACCGATCTTCACCAAAACCAAACGTCTTGAGAACTCTACAATTCAGGATAGTATGCAAAACATTATTTGATTATGTTCGAATTTGCGGCTGTTATCGTTTGCCATAGAAAATACCCTTGTTAAAACATAAAACGTTGCAGCTAAACTACCCCTTTCCCTTAACCGATCTTTACCAAAATCAACAGATATTGAGAGCTCTATAATTCAGGGCTGTATGCAAAATATTATTTGATTCTGTTTGAATTTGCGGCTGTTATCGTTTGCCAAACAAACAAAATTACCCTTGATAAAAAAAACCGTTGCAGGTAAACTACCCCTTTCCCTTAACCGATCTTCACCAAAAACGACAGATCTTAGGTACTCTACAATTCAGGACTGTATGCAAACAATTATTTGATTCTGTTTGAATTTGCGGCTGTTATCGTTTGCCATAGAAAACACCCTTGATAAAACATAAAACGTTGCTGGTAAACTACCCTATTCCATTAACCGATCTTCACCAAAAACAATAGGTCTTGAGAACTCTACAATTCAGGGCGGTATGCAAAACATTAGTTGATTCTCTTTGAATTTACGGCAGTTATCGTTCGTCATAGAAAAAATAACCTTGTTAAAACATAAAACGTTGCTGGTAAACTACCCCTTTCCCTTAACCGATCTTCAACAAAATCAACAGACCTTGAGTTCTGTATAATTCAAAAAGGTATGCAGAAGAGTAGTTGATTCTGTTTTAACGTACGGCAGTTATCGTTCGTCAAAAAAAAAAAACCCTTGATAAAACAAAGTGTTGCTGGTAAACAACGCTATTCCCTATACCGATCTTCACCCAAACCAACAGGTGTTGCGAACGCTACATTTCAGGGCTGTATGCAAAATATTATATGATTCTGTTTGAATTTGCCGCTGTTATCATTTGCCATATAAAATACCCTTGATAAACAAAAAACGTGTCTGGTAAACTACCCCTTTCCCTTAACCGATCTGCACCAAAAACAATAGGGCTTTAGTACTCAACAAACCAGGGCTGTATGCAAAAACGTATTTGATTCTGTTTGAATTTGCCGCTCTTATCGTTTGCCATAGAAAATACCCTTTTAAAACATAAAACGTTGCAGGTAAACTACCCCTTTCCCTTAACCGATCTTCACCAACACAAATAGGTATTGCGAACTCTACAATACAGTGCTGTATGCAAAACATCATTTGATTCTGTTTGAATTTGCGGCTGTTATCGTTTACCATAGAAAAATATCGGTATGGAGAACCATACATGACTTCCATATTCTAAGATTTATATTTAAAATCATTTTCGAAATGAAATATTACCATAGAAACTACTTCTTTCTACTTACTGCTTCAGCCTTAACCACAGTACTGTGGTCACTAACGTATACCACCTCATGTTATCGCACTCGATTTTCACTGATGATGGAAGTCGATGGCATTGCCGAAACGTCTGGTTTTGTAGAAAACATTGGACTACGGCCAAATATCCCGGGAAGGAATTTTAACAAAAACTACTTCTTTGTTGCCGATAACGTTGTACACATATATATCAGTGGCGAAGTTACATGGAGGCAATTGAGGCAATGCCTACCCTAACAAATTCTGTAGAATAAAAATTATAAATACGTATGAACTACATAACGTAAAGATTATACATTGTTACTGGGACTGTCAAATTTATTAAACCGAAACGTGCTTTATTGAGCGACCGCTAGATGGTGACAGGTGAGATTCAGCATAGTTCGTTTAAAGCGAATGAGGCAACCTGAACTTGCCTCAGCGTTTTTTGTATACATCGTATGTAAGCAATGTAGTGGTGTGATAGGGAAGTGTAGGGAGGGGGGATTATCCCGCGCTGTACACATAGAGCGTTGAGGCATGCCTCACTTCTGTGGTCCAAACAGTTAAGTTAAAGCGCCTGTGTTGTTTCTAAGTGTTTATTTTATGCGGTTATTAAAAGTGTCACTGTTATTCCGCTGAACTAACAGATGATCAAGATTGTTATTTGAATTATTTGTAACATTAAACATATATATAGAAACTAATCAAGTTTAAAAATTTGAAGTTCAATCAGTTGTATTATTGTGTATGACTAATACAAGGATTGTTCAATAGACAAACGTATAGAGCTGTAAAGCATTTTTTATTCAACGATTTTAAAAGAAGTCTCCAATAACATTAAGACATGAGTTCCACTGTTGCGCTAACCTGTAGATTCCCTGCTAGTAAAATTCTTACGGCTGTTTGTAGAACCATTCAGTTACAGCAACTCTACCTCAGCGTCCGATTTGACCCACCGTCCTTTTAGTGATTCCTTAAAAAAAATTTAAGATAAGATTTTTGCCTATCCATTCATTAACTACTAGCTTCGCCAGTAAGCAATTGATGTCCATTTTTTCGGCTTGCACGCGTTATGTTGGTGTGGGTTTCGGCACTTTCCTTTTAAAAAGCGTGCAAACGTAAGAAAATAAACATGAGTGAGGCCAGAAATAACGTGAATTGTGTGTTTGTGTCTTACCTGCCTTTTTATTGCCGTATTAAATGAAAAATATTATATTACATTAAAATTAAAAAATTTTAATTTTATTGCCTGGCAACAAAATTATTTTATTTTTAACAATTACCATTGTTTCAAAAAGTTTAAATAAATTTGCAAGTACTTTACTCTTGTTAAAACGTAAAAGGTTGCAGGTAAACTACCCCTTCCCCTTAACCGATCTTCACCAAAATCGAAGGTCCTTGAGACCTCTACAATTCAGGGACGTATGCAAAAAATTATTTGATTCTGTTTGAATTTGCGGCTGTTATCGTTTGCCATAGAAAATACGCTTGATAAAAAAACGGTGCAGGTAAACTACCCCTTCTCCTTAACAGATCTTCACCAAAAACAATAGGTCTTGAGTACTCTACAAATCAGGGCTGTATGCAAAATATTATTTGATTCTGTTTGAATTTGCGGCTGTTATCGTTTGCCATAGAAAATACCCTTGTTAAAAAAATGTTGCAAGTAAACTACCCCTTTCCCTCAACCGATCTTCACCAAAAACAATAGGTCTTGAGAACTCTACAATTTAGGGCTGTATGCAAATAATCGTTTGATTCTGTTTGAATTTGCGGCTGTTATCGTTTGCCATAAGAAATACCCTTGTTAAAACATAAAACGTTATAGGTAAACTACCCCTTTCCCTTAACCGATCTTCTCCAAAAACAATAGGTCGTGTAAACTCTACAATTCAGGGCTGTATACGAAACATTATTTCAGTCTGTTTGAATTTGCGGCTGTTATCGTTTTCCAAAAAAAAAATTTCCCTTGATAAAAAAAACCGTTGCAGGTAAACAACCCCTTCCCCTCAACCGATCTTCACCAAAAACAATAGGTCGCGAGTACTCTACAAAGCAGGGCTGTATGCAAAAAATTATTTGATTCTGTTTGAATTTGCGGCAGTTATCGTTTGCCATAGAAAATACGCTTGATAAAAAACGTTGCAGGTAAACTACCCCTTCCCCTCAACCGATCTTCACCACAAACAATAGGTCTTGCGTACTCTACAAATCAGGGCTGTGTGCAGAAAATTATTTGATTCTGTTTGAATTTGCGGCTGTTATCGTTTACCATAGAAAATACCCTTGTTAAAAAAACGTTGTAGGTAAACTACCCCTTTCCCTTAACCGATCTTCACCAAAAACAATAGGTCTTGAGAACTCTACAATTTGGGGCTGTATGCAAATAATCTTTTGATTCTGTTTGAATTTGCGGCTGTTATCGTTTGCCATAAGAAATACACTTGTTAAAACATAAAACGTTACAAGTAAACTACCCCTTTCCCTTAACCGATCTTCACCAAAAACAAAAGGTCTTGAGAACTCTACAATTCAGGGCTGTATACGAAACATTATTTGATTCTGTTTGAATTTGCGGCTGTTATCGTTTGCCAAAACAAAAAAATTTCCCTTGATAAAAAAAAACCGTTGCAGGTAAACTACCCCTTTCCATCAACCGATCTTCACCAAAAACAAAAGGTCGCGAGTCCTCTACAAATCAGGGCTGTATGCAAAAAATTATTTGATTCTGCTTGAATTTGCGGCAGTTATCGTTTGCCATAGAAAAAAAATCTACACACACACACACACACACACACACACACACACACACACACACACACACACACACACACACTTTTCGGAAAACGACTTTTTTTCATGTTTTGAGTGTAGTAGAATCAGAATCTGCAATAATCTCGAACACGATTTTTTTTGCCATCACCATACTTCCATTCCTTAAGGAAATATGGAAGTAAAATATCGGTATGGATAACCATACATGACTTCCATATTCTAAGATTTATATTTAAAATCATTTTCAGCCAAACAGCCAGGCTGTCTTACCTGCCTTTTTATTGCTGTATTAAATGAAAAATTTTATATTACATTAAAATGAAAAAATTATAATTTTATTGCCTGGCAACAAAATTATTTTATTTTTAACAATTACCATTGTTTCAAAAAGTTTAAATAAATTTTCAAGTACCATACTCTTGTTAAAACGTAAAAGGTTGCTGGTAAACTACCCCTTCCCCTTAACCGATCTTCACCAAAATCGAAAGTCATTGATACCTCTACAATTCAGGGACGCATGCAAAAAATTATTTGATTCTGTTTGAATTTGCGGCTGTTATCGTTTGCCATAGAAAATACGCTTGATAAAAAAACGTTGCTGGTAAACTACCCCTTCCCCTTAACCGATCTTCACCAAAAACAGTAGGTCTTGAGTACTCTATAAATCAGGGCTGGATGCAGAACATTATTTGATTCTGTTTGAATTTGCGGCTGTTATCGTTTGCCATAGAAAATACCCTTGTTAAAAAAACGTTGCAGGTAAACTACCCCTTTCCCTCAACCGAACTTCACCAAAAACAATAGGTCGTGATAACTCTACAATTTAGTGCTGTATGCAAGTAATCTTTTGATTCTGTTTGAATTTGCGGCTGTTATCGTTTGCCATAGGAAATACCCTTGTTAAAACAGAAAACGTTACAGGTAAACTACCCCTTTCCCTTAACCGATCTTCACCAAAATCAACAGATCTTGAGAACTCTACAATTCAGGGCTGTATGCGAAACATTATTTGATTCCGTTTGAATTTGCGGCTGTTATCGTTTGCCAAACAAACAAAATTACCCTTGCTAAAAAAAACCGTTGCAGGTAAACTACCCCTTTCCCTCAACCGATCTTCACCAAAAACAATAGGTCGCGAGTACTCTGCAAATCAGGGCAGCATGCAAAAAATTATTTGATTCTGTTTGAATTTGCGGCAGTTATCGTTTGCCATAGAAAAAAAATCTACAGACAGACACACAGACAGACACACAGACAGACACACAGACAGACAGACAGAGAGACAGACAGACAGACAGACAGACACACAGACAGACACTTTTCGGAAAACGACTTTTTTTCATGTTTTGAGTGTAGTAGAATCAGAATCTGCAATAATCTCGAACACGATTTTTTTTGCCATCACCATACTTCCATTCCTTAAGGACTATGGAAGTAAATATCGGTATGGAGAACCATACATGACTTCCATATTCTAAGATTTATATTTAAAATCATTTTCAGCCAAACAGCCAGGCTGTGTCTTACCTGCCTTTTTATTGCTGTATTAAATGAAAAATATTATATTACATTAAAATGAAAAAATTATAATTTTATTGCCTGGCAACAAAATTATTTTATTTTTAACAATTACCATTGTTTCAAAAAGTTTAAATAAATTTTCAAGTACTTTACTCTTGTTAAAACGTAAAAGGTTGCTGCTAAACTACCCCTTCCCCTTAACCCATCTTCACCAAAATCGAAAGTCATTGAGACCTCTACAATTCAGGGACGTATGCAAAAAATTATTTGATTCTGTTTGAATTTGCGGCTGTTATCGTTTGCCATAGAAAATACGCTTGATAAAAAAACGTTGCAGGTAAACTTCCCCCTTCCCCATAACCGATCTTCACCAAAAACAATAGGTCATGATTACTCTACAAATCAGGGCTGTATGCAAAACATTATTTGATTCTGTTTGAATTTGCGGCTGTTATCGTTTGCCATAGAAAATACCCTTGTTAAAAAAACGTTGCTGGTAAACTACCCCTTTCCCTCAACCGATCTTCACCAAAAACAATAGGTCTTGAGAACTCTACAATTTAGGGCTGTATGCAAATAATATTTTGATTCTGTTTGAATTTGCGGCTGTTATCGTTTGCCATAGAAAATACGCTTGATAAAAAAACGTTGCAGGTAAACTTCCCCCTTCCCCATTACCGATCTTCACCAAAAACAATAGGTCATGATTACTCTACAAATCAGGGCTGTATGCAAAACATTATTTGATTCTGTTTGAATTTGCGGCTGTTATCGTTTGCCAAACAAACAAAATTACCCTTGCTAAAAAAAAACCGTTGCCGGTAAACTACCCCTTTCCCTCAACCGATCTTCACCAAAAACAATAGGTCGCGAGTACTCTGCAAATCAGGGCTGCATGCAAAAAATTATTTGATTCTGTTTGAATTTGCGGCAGTTATCGTTTGCCATAGAAAAAAAATCTACAGACAGACAGACAGATAGACGACAAACACACACACAGACACTTTTCGGAAAACGACTTTTTTTCATGTTTTGAGTGTAGTAGAATCAGAATCTGCAATAATCTCGAACACGATTTTTTTAACCATCACCATACTTCCATTCCTTAAGGAATATGGAAGTAATATCGGTATGGAGAACCATACATGACTTCCATATTCTAAGATTTATATTTAAAATCATTTTCAGCCAAACAGCCAGGCTGTGTCTTACCTGCCTTTTTATTGCTGTATTAAATGAAAAATATTATATTACATTAAAATGAAAAAATTATAAATTTATTGCCTGGCAACAAAATTATTTTATTTTTAACAATTACCATTGTTTCAAAAAGTTTAAATAAATTTTCAAGTACTTTACTCTTGTTAAAACGTAAAAGGTTGCAGGTAAACTACCCCTTCCCCTTAACCGATCTTCACCAAAATCGAAAGTCATTGAGACCTCTACAATTCAGGGACGTATGCAAAAAATTATTTGATTCTGTTTGAATTTGCGGCTGTTATCGTTTGCCATAGAAAATACGCTTGATAAAAAAACGTTGCAGGTAAACTACCCCTTCCCCTTAACCGATCTTCACCAAAAACAATAGGTCTTGAGTACTCCACAAATCAGGGCTCTATGCAAAACATTATTTGATTCTGTTTGAATTTGCGGCTGTTATCGTTTGCCATAGAAAATAAAACGTAAAAGGTTGCAGGTAAACTACCCCTTCCCCTTAACCGATCTTCACCAAAAACAATAGGTCTTGAGTACTCTACAAATCAGGACTGTATACAAAACATTATTTGATTCTGTTTGAATTTGCGGCTGTTATCGTTTGCCATATAAAATACCCTTGTTAAAAAAACGTTGCAGGTAAACTACCCCTTTCCCTCAACCGATCTTCACCAAAAACAATAGGTCTTGAGAAATCTACAATTCAGGGCTGTATGCGAAACATTATTTGATTCTGTTTGAATTTGCGGCTGTTATCGTTTGCCAAACAAACAAAATTTCCCTTGCTAAAAAAAAAACCGTTGCAGGTAAACTACCCCTTTCCCTCAACCGATCTTCACCAAAAACAATAGGTCGCGAGAACTCTGCAAAACCGGCCTGTATGCAAAAAATTATTTGATTCTGTTTGAATTTGCGGCAGTTATCGTTTGCCATAGAAAAAAAATCTACAGACAGACAGACAGACAGACAGACACACAGACAGACACACAGACACTTTTCGGAAAACGACTTTTTTTCATGTTTTGAGTGTAGTAGAATCAGAATCTGCAATAATCTCGAACACGATTTTTTTTGCCATCACCATACTTCCATTCCTTAAGGAATATGGAAGTAAAATTACCCTTGATAAAAAACCGTTGACGGTAAACTACCCCTTTCCCTTAACCGATCTTCACCAAAAACGATAGGTCTTGAGAACTCTACAATTCAGGGCTGTATGTAAAATATTATATGATTTTGTTTGAATTTGCGGCTGTTATCGTTTGCCATACACAATACCCTTGATAAAACAAAAAACGTGGCTGGTAAACTACCCCTTTCCCTTAAACGATCTTCACCAAAAACAATAGGTCTTTAGTACTCAAGAAATCAGAGCTGTATGCAAAAACGTATTTGATTCTGTTTGAATTTGCGGCACTTATCGTTTGCCATAGAAAATACCCTTTTAAAACATAAAACGTTGAAGGTAAACTACCCCTTTCCCTTAACCGATCTTCACCAAAACCAAAAGGTCTTGAGAACTCTACAATTCAGGTTAGTATGCAAAACATTATTTGATTATGTTTGAATTTGCGGCTGTTATCGTTTGCCATAGAAAATACCCTTGTTAAAACATAAAACGTTGCAGGTAAACTACCCCTTTCCCTTAACCGATCTTTACCAAAATCAACAGATATTGAGAGCTCTATAATTCAGGGCTGTATGCGAAGTATTATTTGATTCTGTTTGAATTTGCGGCTGTTATCGTTTGCCAAACAAACAAAATTACCCTTGATAAAAAAAAAACCGTTGCAGGTAAACTACCCCTTTCCCTTAACCGATCTTCACCAAAAACGACAGATCTTAGGTACTCTACAATTCAGGCCTGTATGCAAACAATTATTTGATTCTGTTTGAATTTGCGGCTGTTATCGTTTGCCATAGAAAACACCCTTGATAAAACATAAAACTTTGCTGGTAAACTACCCTATTCCATTAACCGATCTTCACCAAAAACAATAGGTCTTGAGAACTCTACAATTCAGGGCGGTATGCAAAACATTAGTTGATTCTCTTTGAATTTACGGCAGTTATCGTTCGTCATAGAAAAAATAACCTTGTTAAAACATAAAACGTTGCCGGTAAACTACCCCTTTCCCTTAACCGATCTTCAACAAAATCAACAGACCTTGAGTTCTGTATAATTCAAAAAGGTATGCAGAAGAGTAGTTGATTCTGTTTTAAAGTACGGCAGTTATCGTTCGTCAAAAAAAAAACCCTTGATAAAACAAAGTGTCGCTGGTAAACAACCCTATTCCCTAAACCGATCTTCACCAAAACCAACAGGTCTTGAGAACTCTACATTTCAGGGCAGTATGCAAAATATTATATGATTCTGTTTGAATTTGCCGCTGTTATCATTTGCCATATAAAATACCCTTGATAAAACAAAAAACGTGTCTGGTAAACTACCCCTTTCCCTTAACCGATCTGCACCAAAAACAATAGGTCTTTAGTACTCAACAAGCCACGGCTGTATGCAAAAACGTATTTGATTCTGTTTGAATTTGCGGCTCTTATCGTTTGCCATAGAAAATACCCTTTTAAAACATAAAACGTTGCAGGTAAACTACCCCTTTCCCTTAACCGATCTTCACCAACACCAATAGGTATTGCGAACTCTACAATACAGTGCTGTATGCAAAACATCATTTGATTCTGTTTGAATTTGCGGCTGTTATCGTTTACCATAGAAAAATATCGGTATGGAGAACCATACATGACTTCCATATTCTAAGATTTATATTTAAAATCATTTTCAGCCAAACAGCCAGGCTGTGTCTTACCTGCCTTTTTATTGCTGTATTAAATGAAAAATATTATATTACATTAAAATGAAAAAATTATAATTTTATTGCCTGGCAACAAAATTATTTTATTTTTAACAATTACCATTGTTTCAAAAAGTTTAAATAAATTTTCAAGTACTTTACTCTTGTTAAAACGTAAAAGGTTGCCGGTAAACTACCCCTTCCCCTTAACCGATCTTCACCAAAATAGAAAGTCGTTGAGACCTCTACAATTCAGGGACGTATGCAAAAAATTATTTGATTCTGTTTGAATTTGCGACTGTTATCGTTTGCCATAGAAAATACGCTTGATAAAAAAACGTTGCAGGTAAACTACCCCTTCCCCTTAACCGATCTTCACCAAAAACAATAGGTCTTGAGTACTCTACAAATCAGGGCTGTATGCAAAACATTATTTGATTCTGTTTGAATTTGCGGCTGTTATCGTTTGCCATAAAAATACCCTTGTTAAAAAAACGTTGCAGGTAAACTACCCCTTTGCCTCAACCGATCTTCACCAAAAACAATAGGTCTTGAGAACGCTACAATTTAGGGCTGTATGCAAATAATCTTTTGATTCTGTTTAAATTTGCGGCTGTTATCGTTTGCCATAGGAAATACCCTTGTTAAAACATAAAACGTTACAGGTAAACTACCCCATTCCCTTAACCGATCTTCACCAAAATCAACAGATCTTGAGAACTCTGCAATTCAGGCCTGTATGCGAAACATTATTTGATTCTGTTTGAATTTGCGGCTGTTATCGTTTGCCAAACAAACAAAATTTCCCCTGGCTAAAAAAAAACCGTTGCAGGTAAACTACCCCTTTCCCTCAACCGATTTTCACCAAAAACAATAGGTCGAAATTACTCTGCAAATCAGGGGTGTATGCAAAAAATTATTTGATTCTGTTTGAATTTGCGGCAGTTATCGTTTGCCATAGAAAAAAAATCTACAGACACACAGACAGACAGACAGACAGACAGACAGACACGCACACAGACACTTTTCGGAAAACGACTTTTTTTCATGTTTTGAGTGTAGTAGAATCAGAATCTGCAATAATCTCGAACACGATTTTTTTTGCCATCACCATACTTCCAATCCTTAAGGAATATGGAAGTAAAAATTACCCTTGATAAATAACCGTTGCCGGTAAACTACCCCTTTCCCTTAACCGATCTTCACCAAAAAAGACAGATCTTACGTACTCTACAATTCAGGCCTGTATGCAAACAATTATTTGATTCTGTTTGAATTTGCGGCTGTTATCGTTTGCCAAACAAACAAAATTACCCTTGATAAAAAAAAAACCGTTGCAGGTAAACTACCCCTTTCCCTTAACCGATCTTCACCAAAAAAGACAGATCTTACGTACTCTACAATTCAGGCCTGTATGCAAACAATTATTTGATTCTGTTTGCATTTGCGGCTGTTATCGTTTGCCATAGAAAACACCCTTGATAAAACATAAAACGTTGCTGGTAAACTACCCTATTCCATTAACCGACCTTCACCAAAAACAATAGGTCTTGAGAACTCTACAATTCAGGGCGGTATGCAAAACATTAGTTGATTCTCTTTGAATTTACGGCAGTTATCGTTCGTCATAGAAAAAATAACCTTGTTAAAACATAAACGTTGCTGGTAAACTACCCCTTTCCCTTAACCGATCTTCAACAAAATCAACAGACCTTGAGTTCTGTATAATTCAAAAAGGTATGCAGAAGAGTAGTTGATTCTGTTTTAACGTACGGCAGTTATCGTTCGTCAAAAAAAAAAACCCTTGATAAAACAAAGTGTTGCTGGTAAACAACCCTATTCCCTAAACCGATCTTCACCAAAACCAACAGGTGTTGAGAACTCTACATTTCAGGGCTGTATGCAAAATATTATATGATTCTGTTTGAATTTGCCGCTGTTATCATTTGCCATATAAAATACCCTTGATAAAACAAAAAACGTGTCTGGTAAACTACCCCTTTCCCTTAACCGATCTGCACCAAAAACAATAGGTCTTTAGTACTCAACAAACCAGGGCTGTATGCAAAAACGTATTTGATTCTGTTTGAATTTGCGGCTCTTATCGTTTGCCATAGAAAATACCCTTTTAAAACATAAAACGTTGCAGGTAAACTACCCCTTTCCCTTAACCGATCTTCACCAACACAAATAGGTATTGCGAACTCTACAATACAGTGCTGTATGCAAAACATCATTTGATTCTGTTTGAATTTGCGGCTGTTATCGTTTACCATAGAAAAAAATTACCCTTGTAAAAAACCGTTGCCGGTAAACTACCCCTTTCCCTTAACCGATTTCACCAAAAACGATAGGTCTTGAGAACTCTACAATTCATGGCTGTATGTAAAATATTATATGATTTTGTTTGAATTTGCGGCTGTTATCGTTTGCCATACAAAATACCCTTGATAAAACAAAAAACGTGGCTGGTAAACTACCCCTTTCCCTTAAACGATCTTCACCAAAAACAATAGGTCTTTAGTACTCAAGAAATCAGAGCTGTATGCAAAAACTTATTTGATTCTGTTTGAATTTGCGGCACTTATCGTTTGCCATAGAAAATACCCTTTTAAAACATAAAACGTTGAAGGTAAACTACCCCTTTCCCATAACCGATCTTCACCAAAACCAAAAGGTCTTGAGAACTCTACAATTCAGGATAGTATGCAAAACATTATTTGATTATGTTTGAATTTGCGGCTGTTATCGTTTGCCATAGAAAATACCCTTGTTAAAACATAAAACGTTGCAGGTAAACTACCCCTTTCCCTTAACCGATCTTTACCAAAATCAACAGATATTGAGAGCTCTACACTTCAGGGCTGTATGCGAAATATTATTTGATTCTGTTTGAATTTGCGGCTGTTATCGTTTGCCAAACAAACAAAATTACCCTTGATAAAAAAAAACCGTTGCAGGTAAGCTACCCCTTTCCCTTAACCGATCTTCACCAAAAACGACAGATCTTAGGTACTCTACAATTCAGGACTGTATGCAAACAATTATTTGATTCTGTTTGAATTTGCGGCTGTTATCGTTTGCCATAGAAAACACCCTTGATAAAACATAAAACGTTGCTGGTAAACTACCCTATTCCATTAACCGATCTTCACCAAAAACAATATGTCTTGAGAACTCTACAATTCAGGGCGGTATGCAAAACATTAGTTGATTCTCTTTGAATTTACGGCAGTTATCGTTCGTCATAGAAAAAATAACCTTGTTAAAACATAAAACGTTGCAGGTAAACTACCCCTTTCCCTTAACCGATCTTCAACAAAATCAACAGACCTTGAGTTCTGTATAATTCAAAAAGGTATGCAGAAGAGTAGTTGATTCTGTTTTAACGTACGGCAGTTATCGTTCGTCAAAAAAAAAAACCCCTTGATAAAACAAAGTGTTGCTGGTAAACAACGCTATTCCCTAAACCGATCTTCACCAAAACCAACAGGTGTTGAGAAAACTACATTTCAGGGCTGTATGCAAAATATTATATGATTCTGTTTGAATTTGCCGCTGTTATCATTTGCCATATAAAATACCCTTGATAAAACAAAAAACGTGTCTGGTAAACTACCCCTTTCCCTTAACCGATCTGCACCAAAAACAATAGGGCTTTAATACTCAACAAACCAGGGCTGTATGCAAAAACGTATTTGATTCTGTTTGAATTTGCCGCTCTTATCGTTTGCCATAGAAAATACCCTTTTAAAACATAAAACGTTGCAGGTAAACTACCTCTTTCCCTTAACCGATCTTCACCAACACAAATAGGTATTGCGAACTCTACAATACAGTGCTGTATGCAAAACATCATTTGATTCTGTTTGAATTTGCGGCTGTTATCGTTTACCATAGAAAAATATCGGTATGGAGAACCATACATGACTTCCATATTCTAAGATTTATATTTAAAATCATTTTCGAAATGAAATATTACCATAGAAACTACTTCTTTCTACTTACTGCATCAGTCTTAACCACAGTACTGTGGTCACTAACGTATACCACCTCATGTTATCGCACTCGATTTTCACTGATGATGGAAGTCGATGGCATTGCCGAAACGTCTGGTTTTGTAGAAAACATTGGACTACGGCCAAATATCCCGGGAAGGAATTTTAACAAAAACTACTTCTTTGTTGCCGATAACGTTGTACACATATATATCAGTGGCGAAGTTACATGGAGGCAATTGAGGCAATGCCTACCCTAACAAATTCTGTAGAATAAAAATTATAAATACGTATGAACTACATAACGTAAAGATTATACATTGTTACTGGGACTGTCAAATTTATTAAACCGAAACGTGCTTTATTGAGCGACCGCTAGATGGTGACAGGTGAGATTCAGCATAGTTCGTTTAAAGCGAATGAGGCAACCTGAACTTGCCTCAGCGTTTTTTGTATACATCGTATGTAAGCAATGTAGTGGTGTGATAGGGAAGTGTAGGGAGGGGGGATTGTCCCGCGCTGTACACATAGAGCGTTGAGGCATGCCTCACTTCTGTGGTCCAAACAGTTAAGTTAAAGCGCCTGTGTTGTTTCTAAGTGTTTATTTTATGCGGTTATTAAAAGTGTCACTGTTATTCCGCTGAACTAACAGATGATCAAGATTGTTATTTGAATTATTTGTAACATTAAACATATATATAGAAACTAATCAAGTTTAAAAATTTGAAGTTCAATCAGTTGTATTATTGTGTATGACTAATACAAGGATTGTTCAATAGACACACGTATAGAGCTGTAAAGCATTTTTTATTCAACGATTTTAAAAGAAGTCTCCAATAACATTAAGACATGAGTTCCACTGTTGCGCTAACCTGTAGATTCCCTGCTAGTAAAATTCTTACGGCTGTTTGTGGAACCATTCAGTTACAGCAACTCTACCTCAGCGTCCGATTTGACCCACCGTCCTTTTAGTGATTCCTTAAAAAAATTTAAGATAAGATTTTTGCCTATCCATTCATTAACTACTAGCTTCGCCAGTAAGCAATTGATGTCCATTTTTTCGGCTTGCACGCGTTATGTTGGTGTGGGTTTCGGCACTTTCCATTTAAAAAGCGAGCAAACGTAAGAAAATAAACATGAGTGAGGCCAGAAATAACGTGAATTGTGTGTTTGTGTCTTACCTGCCTTTTTATTGCCGTATTAAATGAAAAATATTATATTACATTAAAATTAAAAAATTTTAATTTTATTGCCTGGCAACAAAATTATTTTATTTTTAACAATTACCATTGTTTCAAAAAGTTTAAATAAATTTGCAAGTACTTTACTCTTGTTAAAACGTAAAAGGTTGCAGGTAAACTACCCCTTCCCCTTAACCGATCTTCACCAAAATCGAAAGTCCTTGAGACCTCTACAATTCAGGGACGTATGCAAAACATTATTTGATTCTGTTTGAATTTGCGGCTGTTATCGTTTGCCATAGAAAATACGCTTGATAAAAAAACGGTGCAGGTAAACTACCCCTTCTCCTTAACAGATCTTCACCAAAAACAATAGGTCTTGAGTACTCTACAAATCAGGGCTGTATGCAACACATTATTTGATTCTGTTTGAATTTGCGGCTGTTATCGTTTGCCATAGAAAATACCCTTGTTAAAAAAATGTTGCAAGTAAACTACCCCTTTCCCTCAACCGATCTTCACCAAAAACAATCGGTCTTGAGAACTCTACAATTTAGGGCTGTATGCAAATAATCGTTTGATTCTGTTTGAATTTGCGGCTGTTATCGTTTGCCATAGGAAATACCCTTGTTAAAACATAAAACGTTACAGGTAAACTACCCCTTTCCCTTAACCGATCTTCTCCAAAAACAATAGGTCGTGTAAACTCTACAATTCAGGGCTGTATACGAAACATTATTTCAGTCTGTTTGAATTTGCGGCTGTTATCGTTTGCCAAAAAAAAAATTTCCTTTGATAAAAAAAACCGTTGCAGGTAAACTACCCCTTCCCCTCAACCGATCTTCACCAAAAACAAAAGGTCGCGAGCACTCTACAAATCAGGCCTGTATGCAAAAAATTGTTTGATTCTGTTTGAATTTGCTGCAGTTATCGTTTGCCATAGAAAATACGCTTGATAAAAAACGTTGCAGGTAAACTACCCCTTCCCCTCAACCGATCTTCACCAAAAACAATAGGTCTTGCGTACTCTACAAATCAGGGCAGTGTGCAGAAAATTATTTGATTCTGTTTGAATTTGCGGCTGTTATCGTTTACCATAGAAAATACCCTTGTTAAAAAAACGGTGTTGGTAAACTACCCCTTTCCCTTAACCGATCTTCACCAAAAACAATAGGTCTTGAGAACTCTACAATTTAGGGCTGTATGCAAATAATCTTTTGATTCTGTTTGAATTTGCGGCTGTTATCGTTTGCCATAAGAAATACCCTTGTTAAAACATAAAACGTTACAAGTAAACTACCCCTTTCCCTTAACCGATCTTCACCAAAAACAAAAGGTCTTGAGAACTCTACAATTCAGGGCTGTATACGAAACATTATTTGATTCTGTTTGAATTTGCGGCTGTTATCGTTTGCCAAAACAAAAAAATTTCCCTTGATAAAAAAAACCGTTGCAGGTAAACTACCCCTTTCCATCAACCGATCTTCACCAAAAACAATAGGTCGCGAGTCCTCTACAAATCAGTGCTGTATGCAAAAAATTATTTGATTCTGTTTGAATTTGCGGCAGTTATCGTTTGCCATAGAAAAAAAATCTACAGACACAGACACACAGACACACAGACACACAAACACACACACACACACACACACACAGACACTTTTCGGAAAACGACTTTTTTTTCATGTTTTGAGTGTAGTAGAATCAGAATCTGCAATAATCTCGAACACGATTTTTTTTTCCATCACCATACTTCCATTCCTTAAGGAAATATGGAAGTAAAAATTACCCTTGATAAAAAACCGTTGACGGTAAACTACCCCTTTCCCTTAACCGATCTTCACCAAAAACGATAGGTCTTGAGAACTCTACAATTCAGGGCTGTATGTAAAATATTATATGATTTTGTTTAAATTTGCGGCTGTTATCGTTTGCCATACACAATACCCTTGATAAAACAAAAAACGTGGCTGGTAAACTACCCCTTTCCCTTAAACGATCTTCACCAAAAACAATAGGTCTTTAGTACTCAAGAAATCAGAGCTGTATGCAAAAACTTATTTGATTTTGTTTGAATTTGCGGCACTTATCGTTTGCCATAAAAAATACCCTTTTAAAACATAAAACGTTGAAGGTAAACTACCCCTTTCCCTTAACCGATCTTCACCAAAACCAAAAGGTCTTGAGAACTCTACAATTCAGGTTAGTATGCAAAACATTATTTGATTATGTTTGAATTTGCGGCTGTTATCGTTTGCCATAGAAAATACCCTTGTTAAAACATAAAACTTTGCAGGTAAACTACCCCTTTCCCTTAACCGATCTTTACCAAAATCAACAGATATTGAGAGCTCTACAATTCAGGGCTGCATGCGAAATATTATTTGATTCTGTTTGAATTTGCGGCTGTTATCGTTTGCCAAACAAACAAAATTACCCTTGATAAAAAAAAACCGTTGCAGGTAAACTACCCCTTTCCCTTAACCGATCTTCACCAAAAAAGACAGATCTTACGTACTCTACAATTCAGGCCTGTATGCAAACAATTATTTGATTCTGTTTGAATTTGCGGCTGTTATCGTTTGCCATAGAAAACACCCTTGATAAAACATAAAACGTTGCTGGTAAACTACCCTATTCCATTAACCGATCTTCACCAAAAACAATAGGTCTTGAGAACTCTACAATTCAGGGCGGTATGCAAAACATTAGTTGATTCTCTTTGAATTTACGGCAGTTATCGTTCGTCATAGAAAAAATAACCTTGTTAAAACATAAACGTTGCTGGTAAACTACCCCTTTCCCTTAACCGATCTTCAACAAAATCAACAGACCTTGAGTTCTGTATAATTCAAAAAGGTATGCAGAAGAGTAGTTGATTCTGTTTTAACGTACGGCAGTTATCGTTCGTCAAAAAAAAAAACCCTTGATAAAACAAAGTGTTGCTGGTAAACAACCCTATTCCCTAAACCGATCTTCACCAAAACCAACAGGTGTTGAGAACTCTACATTTCAGGGCTGTATGCAAAATATTATATGATTCTGTTTGAATTTGCCGCTGTTATCATTTGCCATATAAAATACCCTTGATAAAACAAAAAACGTGTCTGGTAAACTACCCCTTTCCCTTAACCGATCTGCACCAAAAACAATAGGTCTTTAGTACTCAACAAACCAGGGCTGTATGCAAAAACGTATTTGATTCTGTTTGAATTTGCGGCTCTTATCGTTTGCCATAGAAAATACCCTTTTAAAACATAAAACGTTGCAGGTAAACTACCCCTTTCCCTTAACCGATCTTCACCAACACAAATAGGTATTGCGAACTCTACAATACAGTGCTGTATGCAAAACATCATTTGATTCTGTTTGAATTTGCGGCTGTTATCGTTTACCATAGAAAAAAATTACCCTTGTAAAAAACCGTTGCCGGTAAACTACCCCTTTCCCTTAACCGATTTCACCAAAAACGATAGGTCTTGAGAACTCTACAATTCATGGCTGTATGTAAAATATTATATGATTTTGTTTGAATTTGCGGCTGTTATCGTTTGCCATACAAAATACCCTTGATAAAACAAAAAACGTGGCTGGTAAACTACCCCTTTCCCTTAAACGATCTTCACCAAAAACAATAGGTCTTTAGTACTCAAGAAATCAGAGCTGTATGCAAAAACTTATTTGATTCTGTTTGAATTTGCGGCACTTATCGTTTGCCATAGAAAATACCCTTTTAAAACATAAAACGTTGAAGGTAAACTACCCCTTTCCCATAACCGATCTTCACCAAAACCAAAAGGTCTTGAGAACTCTACAATTCAGGATAGTATGCAAAACATTATTTGATTATGTTTGAATTTGCGGCTGTTATCGTTTGCCATAGAAAATACCCTTGTTAAAACATAAAACGTTGCAGGTAAACTACCCCTTTCCCTTAACCGATCTTTACCAAAATCAACAGATATTGAGAGCTCTACACTTCAGGGCTGTATGCGAAATATTATTTGATTCTGTTTGAATTTGCGGCTGTTATCGTTTGCCAAACAAACAAAATTACCCTTGATAAAAAAAAACCGTTGCAGGTAAGCTACCCCTTTCCCTTAACCGATCTTCACCAAAAACGACAGATCTTAGGTACTCTACAATTCAGGACTGTATGCAAACAATTATTTGATTCTGTTTGAATTTGCGGCTGTTATCGTTTGCCATAGAAAACACCCTTGATAAAACATAAAACGTTGCTGGTAAACTACCCTATTCCATTAACCGATCTTCACCAAAAACAATATGTCTTGAGAACTCTACAATTCAGGGCGGTATGCAAAACATTAGTTGATTCTCTTTGAATTTACGGCAGTTATCGTTCGTCATAGAAAAAATAACCTTGTTAAAACATAAAACGTTGCAGGTAAACTACCCCTTTCCCTTAACCGATCTTCAACAAAATCAACAGACCTTGAGTTCTGTATAATTCAAAAAGGTATGCAGAAGAGTAGTTGATTCTGTTTTAACGTACGGCAGTTATCGTTCGTCAAAAAAAAAACCCCTTGATAAAACAAAGTGTTGCTGGTAAACAACGCTATTCCCTAAACCGATCTTCACCAAAACCAACAGGTGTTGAGAAAACTACATTTCAGGGCTGTATGCAAAATATTATATGATTCTGTTTGAATTTGCCGCTGTTATCATTTGCCATATAAAATACCCTTGATAAAACAAAAAACGTGTCTGGTAAACTACCCCTTTCCCTTAACCGATCTGCACCAAAAACAATAGGGCTTTAATACTCAACAAACCAGGGCTGTATGCAAAAACGTATTTGATTCTGTTTGAATTTGCCGCTCTTATCGTTTGCCATAGAAAATACCCTTTTAAAACATAAAACGTTGCAGGTAAACTACCTCTTTCCCTTAACCGATCTTCACCAACACAAATAGGTATTGCGAACTCTACAATACAGTGCTGTATGCAAAACATCATTTGATTCTGTTTGAATTTGCGGCTGTTATCGTTTACCATAGAAAAATATCGGTATGGAGAACCATACATGACTTCCATATTCTAAGATTTATATTTAAAATCATTTTCGAAATGAAATATTACCATAGAAACTACTTCTTTCTACTTACTGCATCAGTCTTAACCACAGTACTGTGGTCACTAACGTATACCACCTCATGTTATCGCACTCGATTTTCACTGATGATGGAAGTCGATGGCATTGCCGAAACGTCTGGTTTTGTAGAAAACATTGGACTACGGCCAAATATCCCGGGAAGGAATTTTAACAAAAACTACTTCTTTGTTGCCGATAACGTTGTACACATATATATCAGTGGCGAAGTTACATGGAGGCAATTGAGGCAATGCCTACCCTAACAAATTCTGTAGAATAAAAATTATAAATACGTATGAACTACATAACGTAAAGATTATACATTGTTACTGGGACTGTCAAATTTATTAAACCGAAACGTGCTTTATTGAGCGACCGCTAGATGGTGACAGGTGAGATTCAGCATAGTTCGTTTAAAGCGAATGAGGCAACCTGAACTTGCCTCAGCGTTTTTTGTATACATCGTATGTAAGCAATGTAGTGGTGTGATAGGGAAGTGTAGGGAGGGGGGATTGTCCCGCGCTGTACACATAGAGCGTTGAGGCATGCCTCACTTCTGTGGTCCAAACAGTTAAGTTAAAGCGCCTGTGTTGTTTCTAAGTGTTTATTTTATGCGGTTATTAAAAGTGTCACTGTTATTCCGCTGAACTAACAGATGATCAAGATTGTTATTTGAATTATTTGTAACATTAAACATATATATAGAAACTAATCAAGTTTAAAAATTTGAAGTTCAATCAGTTGTATTATTGTGTATGACTAATACAAGGATTGTTCAATAGACACACGTATAGAGCTGTAAAGCATTTTTTATTCAACGATTTTAAAAGAAGTCTCCAATAACATTAAGACATGAGTTCCACTGTTGCGCTAACCTGTAGATTCCCTGCTAGTAAAATTCTTACGGCTGTTTGTGGAACCATTCAGTTACAGCAACTCTACCTCAGCGTCCGATTTGACCCACCGTCTTTTAGTGATTCCTTAAAAAAATTTAAGATAAGATTTTTGCCTATCCATTCATTAACTACTAGCTTCGCCAGTAAGCAATTGATGTCCATTTTTTCGGCTTGCACGCGTTATGTTGGTGTGGGTTTCGGCACTTTCCATTTAAAAAGCGAGCAAACGTAAGAAAATAAACATGAGTGAGGCCAGAAATAACGTGAATTGTGTGTTTGTGTCTTACCTGCCTTTTTATTGCCGTATTAAATGAAAAATATTTTATTACATTAAAATTAAAAAATTTTAATTTTATTGCCTGGCAACAAAATTATTTTATTTTTAACAATTACCATTGTTTCAAAAAGTTTAAATAAATTTGCAAGTACTTTACTCTTGTTAAAACGTAAAAGGTTGCAGGTAAACTACCCCTTCCCCTTAACCGATCTTCACCAAAATCGAAAGTCCTTGAGACCTCTACAATTCAGGGACGTATGCAAAACATTATTTGATTCTGTTTGAATTTGCGGCTGTTATCGTTTGCCATAGAAAATACGCTTGATAAAAAAACGGTGCAGGTAAACTACCCCTTCTCCTTAACAGATCTTCACCAAAAACAATAGGTCTTGAGTACTCTACAAATCAGGGCTGTATGCAACACATTATTTGATTCTGTTTGAATTTGCGGCTGTTATCGTTTGCCATAGAAAATACCCTTGTTAAAAAAATGTTGCAAGTAAACTACCCCTTTCCCTCAACCGATCTTCACCAAAAACAATCGGTCTTGAGAACTCTACAATTTAGGGCTGTATGCAAATAATCGTTTGATTCTGTTTGAATTTGCGGCTGTTATCGTTTGCCATAGGAAATACCCTTGTTAAAACATAAAACGTTACAGGTAAACTACCCCTTTCCCTTAACCGATCTTCTCCAAAAACAATAGGTCGTGTAAACTCTACAATTCAGGGCTGTATACGAAACATTATTTCAGTCTGTTTGAATTTGCGGCTGTTATCGTTTGCCAAAAAAAAAATTTCCTTTGATAAAAAAAACCGTTGCAGGTAAACTACCCCTTCCCCTCAACCGATCTTCACCAAAAACAAAAGGTCGCGAGCACTCTACAAATCAGGCCTGTATGCAAAAAATTATTTGATTCTGTTTGAATTTGCTGCAGTTATCGTTTGCCATAGAAAATACGCTTGATAAAAAACGTTGCAGGTAAACTACCCCTTCCCCTCAACCGATCTTCACCAAAAACAATAGGTCTTGCGTACTCTACAAATCAGGGCAGTGTGCAGAAAATTATTTGATTCTGTTTGAATTTGCGGCTGTTATCGTTTACCATAGAAAATACCCTTGTTAAAAAAACGGTGTTGGTAAACTACCCCTTTCCCTTAACCGATCTGCACCAAAAACAATAGGTCTTGAGAACTCTACAATTTAGGGCTGTATGCAAATAATCTTTTGATTCTGTTTGAATTTGCGGCTGTTATCGTTTGCCATAAGAAATACCCTTGTTAAAACATAAAACGTTACAAGTAAACTACCCCTTTCCCTTAACCGATCTTCACCAAAAACAAAAGGTCTTGAGAACTCTACAATTCAGGGCTGTATACGAAACATTATTTGATTCTGTTTGAATTTGCGGCTGTTATCGTTTGCCAAAACAAAAAAATTTCCCTTGATAAAAAAAACCGTTGCAGGTAAACTACCCCTTTCCATCAACCGATCTTCACCAAAAACAATAGGTCGCGAGTCCTCTACAAATCAGTGCTGTATGCAAAAAATTATTTGATTCTGTTTGAATTTGCGGCAGTTATCGTTTGCCATAGAAAAAAAATCTACAGACACAGACACACAGACACACAGACACACAAACACACACACACACACACACACAGACACTTTTCGGAAAACGACTTTTTTTCATGTTTTGAGTGTAGTAGAATCAGAATCTGCAATAATCTCGAACACGATTTTTTTTTCCATCACCATACTTCCATTCCTTAAGGAAATATGGAAGTAAAAATTACCCTTGATAAAAAACCGTTGACGGTAAACTACCCCTTTCCCTTAACCGATCTTCACCAAAAACGATAGGTCTTGAGAACTCTACAATTCAGGGCTGTATGTAAAATATTATATGATTTTGTTTGAATTTGCGGCTGTTATCGTTTGCCATACACAATACCCTTGATAAAACAAAAAACGTGGCTGGTAAACTACCCCTTTCCCTTAAACGATCTTCACCAAAAACAATAGGTCTTTAGTACTCAAGAAATCAGAGCTGTATGCAAAAACTTATTTGATTTTGTTTGAATTTGCGGCACTTATCGTTTGCCATAAAAAATACCCTTTTAAAACATAAAACGTTGAAGGTAAACTACCCCTTTCCCTTAACCGATCTTCACCAAAACCAAAAGGTCTTGAGAACTCTACAATTCAGGTTAGTATGCAAAACATTATTTGATTATGTTTGAATTTGCGGCTGTTATCGTTTGCCATAGAAAATACCCTTGTTAAAACATAAAACTTTGCAGGTAAACTACCCCTTTCCCTTAACCGATCTTTACCAAAATCAACAGATATTGAGAGCTCTACAATTCAGGGCTGCATGCGAAATATTATTTGATTCTGTTTGAATTTGCGGCTGTTATCGTTTGCCAAACAAACAAAATTACCCTTGATAAAAAAAAAACCGTTGCAGGTAAACTACCCCTTTCCCTTAACCGATCTTCACCAAAAACGACAGATCTTAGGTACTCTACAATTCAGGCCTGTATGCAAACAATTATTTGATTCTGTTTGAATTTGCGGCTGTTATCGTTTGCCATAGAAAACACCCTTGATAAAACATAAAACGTTGCTGGTAAACTACCCTATTCCATTAACCGATCTTCACCAAAAACAATAAGTCTTGAGAACTCTACAATTCAGGGCGGTATGCAAAACATTAGTTGATTCTCTTTGAATTTACGGCAGTTATCGTTCGTCATAGAAAAAATAACCTTGTTAAAACATAAAACGTTGCAGGTAAACTACCCCTTTCCCTTAACCGATCTTCAACAAAATCAACAGACCTTGAGTTCTGTATAATTCAAAAAGGTATGCAGAAGAGTAGTTGATTCTGTTTTAAAGTACGGCAGTTATCGTTCGTCAAAAAAAAAACCCTTGATAAAACAAAGTGTTGCTGGTAAACAACCCTATTCCCTAAACCGATCTTTACCAAAACCAACAGGTCTTGAGAACTCTACATTTCAGGGCTGTATGCAAAATATTATATGATTCTGTTTGAATTTGCCGCTGTTATCATTTGCCATATTAAATACCCTTGATAAAACAAAAAACGTGTCTCATAAACTACCCCTTTCCCTTAACCGATCTGCACCAAAAACAATAGGTCTTTAGTACTGAACAAACCACGGCTGTATGCAAAAACGTATTTGATTCTGTTTGAATTTGCGGCTCTTATCGTTTGCCATAGAAAATACCCTTTTAAAACATAAAACGTTGCAGGTAAACTACTCCTTTCCCTTAACCGATCTTCACCAACACCAATAGGTATTGCGAACTCTACAATACAGTGCTGTATGCAAAACATCATTTGATTCTGTTTGAATTTGCGGCTGTTATCGTTTACCATAGAAAAATATCGGTATGGAGAACCATACATGACTTCCATATTCTAAGATTTATATTTAAAATCATTTTCAGCCAAACAGCCAGGCTGTGTCTTACCTGCCTTTTTATTGCTGTATTAAATGAAAAATATTATATTACATTAAAATGAAAAAATTATAATTTTATTGCCTGGCAACAAAATTATTTTATTTTTAACAATTACCATTGTTTCAAAAAGTTTAAATAAATTTTCAAGTACTTTACTCTTGTTAAAACGTAAAAGGTTGCAGGTAAACTACCCCTTCCCCTTAACCGATCTTCACCAAAATCGAAAGTCATTGAGACCTCTACAACTCAGGGACGTATGCAAAAAATTATTTGATTCTGTTTGAATTTGCGGCTGTTACCGTTCGTCATAGAAAATACGCTTGATAAAAAAACGTTGCAGGTAAACTACTCCTTCCCCTTAACCGATCTTCACCAAAAACAATAGGTCTTGAGTACTCTACAAATCAGGGCTGTATGCAAAACATTATTTGATTCTGTTTGAATTTGCGGCTGTTATCGTTTGCCATAGAAAATACCCTTGTTAAAAAAACGTTGCAGGTAAACTACCCCTTTCCCTCAACCGATCTTCACCAAAAACAATAGGTCTTGAGAACTCTACAATATATGGATGTATGCAAATAATCTTTTGATTCTGTTTGAATTTGCGGCTGTTATCGTTTGCCATAGGAAATACCCTTGTTAAAACATAAAACGTTACAGGTAAACTACCCCTTTCCCTTAACCGATCTTCACCAAAATCAACAGATCTTGAGACCTCTACAATTCAGGGCTGTATACGAAACATTATTTGATTCTGTTTGAATTTGCGGCTGTTATCGTTTGCCAAACAAACAAAATTACCCTTGCTAAAAAAAAACCGTGCAGGTAAACTACCCCTTTCCCTCAACCGATCTTCACCAAAAACAATAGGTCACGAGTACGCTGCGAATCAGGCCTGTATGCAAAAAATTATTTGATTCTGTTTAAATTTGCGGCAGTTATCGTTTGCCATAGAAAAAAATCAACAGACACATAGACACACAGACAGACAGACAGACAGACAGACAGACAGACAGACACACAGACACTTTTCGGAAAACGACTTTTTTTCATGTTTTGAGTGTAGTAGAATCAGAATCTGCAATAATCTCGAACACGATTTTTTTTTGCCATCTCCATACTTCCATTCCTTAAGGAATATGGAAGTAAATATCGGTATGGAGAACCATACATGACTTCCATATTCTAAGATTTATATTTAAAATCATTTTCAGCCAAACAGCCAGGCTGTGTCTTACCTGCCTTTTTATTGCTGTATTAAATGAAAAATATTATATTACATTAAAATGAAAAAATTATAATTTTATTGCCTGGCAACAAAATTATTTTATTTTTAACAATTACCATTGTTTCAAAAAGTTTAAATAAATTTTCAAGTACTTTACTCTTGTTAAAACGTAAAAGGTTGCCGGTAAACTACCCCTTCCCCTTAACCGATCTTCACCAAAATCGAAAGTCGTTGAGACCTCTACAATACAGGGACGTATGCAAAAAATTATTTGATTCTGTTTGAATTTGCGACTGTTATCGTTTGCCATAGAAAATACGCTTGATAAAAAAACGTTGCAGGTAATCTACCCCTTACCCTTAACCGATCTTCACCAAAAGCAATAGGTCTTGAGTACTCTACAAATCAGGGCAGTATGCAAAACATTATTTGATTCTGTTTGAATTTGCGACTGTTATCGTTTCCCATAGACAATACCCTTGTTAAAAAAACGTTGCAGGTAAACTACCCCTTTGCCTCAACCGATCTTCACCAAAAACAATAGGTCTTGAGAACGCTACAATTTAGGGCTGTATGCAAATAATCTTTTGATTCTGTTTAAATTTGCGGCTGTTATCGTTTGCCATAGGAAATACCCTTGTTAAAACATAAAACGTTACAGGTAAACTACCCCTTTCCCTTAACCGATCTTCACCAAAATCAACAGATCTTGAGAACTCTGCAATTCAGGGCTGTATACGAAACATTATTTGATTCTGTTTGAATTTGCGGCTGTTATCGTTTGCCAAACAAACAAAATTACCCTTGATAAAAAAAAACCGTGCAGGTAAACTACCCCTTTCCCTTAACCGATTTTCACCAAAAACAATAGGTCGAAAGTACTCTGCAAGTCAGGGGTGTATGCAAAAAATTATTTGATTCTGTTTGAATTTGCGGCAGTTATCGTTTGCCATAGAAAAAAAATCTACAGACACACAGACAGACAGACACACACAGACAGACAGACAGACAGACAGACAGACACACACACAGACACTTTTCGGAAAACGACTTTTTTTCATGTTTTGAGTGTAGTAGAATCAGACCTGCAATAATCTCGAACACGATTTTTTTTGCCATCACCATACTTCCATTCCTTAAGGAATATGGAAGTAAAAATTACCCTTGATAAAAAACCGTTGCCGGTAAACTACCCCTTTCCCTTAACCGATCTTCACCAAAAACGATAGGTCTTGAGAACTCTATAATTCAGGGCTGTATGTAAAATATTATATGATTTTGTTTGAATTTGCGGCTGTTATCGTTTGCCATACAAAATACCCTTGATAAAACAAAAAACGTGGCTGCTAAACTACCCCTTTCCCTTAAACGATCTTCACCAAAAATAATAGGTCTTTAGTACTCAAGAAATCAGAGCTGTATGCAAAAACGTATTTGATTCTGTTTGAATTTGCGGCACTTATCGTTTGCCATAGAAAATACCCTTTTAAAACAAAACGTTGAAGGTAAACTACCCCTTTCCCTTAACCGATCTTCACCAAAACCAAAAGGTCTTGAGAACTCTACAATTCAGGATAGTATGCAAACAATTATTTGATTCTGTTTGAATTTGCGGCTGTTATCGTTTGCCATAGAAAACACCCTTGATAAAACATAAAACGTTGCTGGTAAACTACCCTATTCCATTAACCGATCTTCACCAAAAACAATAGGTCTTGAGAACTCTACAATTCAGGGCGGTATGCAAAACATTAGTTGATTCTCTTTGAATTTACGGCAGTTATCGTTCGTCATAGAAAAAATAACCTTGTTAAAACATAAACGTTGCAGGTAAACTACCCCTTTCCCATAACCGATCTTCAACAAAATCAACAGACCTTGAGTTCTGTATAATTAAAAAAGGTATGCAGAAGAGTAGTTGATTCTGTTTTAACGTACGGCAGTTATCGTTCGTCAAAAAAAAAAAAACCCCCTTGATAAAACAAAGTGTTGCTGGTAAACAACCCTATTCCCTAAACCGATCTTCACCAAAACCAACAGGTGTTGAGAACTCTACATTTCAGGGCTGTATGCAAAATATTATATGATTCTGTTTGAATTTGCCGCTGTTATCATTTGCCATATAAAATACCCTTGATAAAACAAAAAACGTGTCTGGTAAACTACCCCTTTCCCTTAACCGATCTGCACCAAAAACAATAGGTCTTTAGTACTCAACAAACCAGGGCTGTATACAAAAACGTATTTTATTCTGTTTGAATTTGCGGCTCTTATCGTTTGCCATAGAAAATACCCTTTTAAAACATAAAACGTTGCAGGTAAACTACCCCTTCCCCTTAACCGATCTTCACCAACACAAATAGGTATTGCGAACTCTACAATAAAGTGCTGTATGCAAAACATCATTTGATTCTGTTTGAATTTGCGGCTGTTATCGTTTACCATAGAAAAAAATTACCCTTGTAAAAAACCGTTGCCGGTAAACTACCCCTTTCCCTTAACCGATCTTCACCAAAAACGATAGGTCTTGAGAACTCTACAATTCAGGGCTGTATGTAAAATATTATATGATTTTGTTTGAATTTGCGGCTGTTATCGTTTGCCATACAAAATACCCTTGATAAAACAAAAAACGTGGCTGGTAAACTACCCCTTTCCCTTAAACGATCTTCACCAAAAACGATAGGTCTTTATTACTCACGAAATCAGAGCTGTATGCAAAAACTTATTTGATTCTGTTTGAATTTGCGGCACTTATCGTTTGCCATATAAAATACCCTTTTAAAACTTAAAACGTTGAAGGTAAACTACCCCTTTCCCTTAACCGATCTTCACCAAAACCAAAAAGTCTTGAGAACTCTACAGTTCAGGATAGTATGCAAAACATTATTTGATTATGTTTGAATTTGCGGCTGTTATCGTTTGCCATAGAAAATACCCTTGTTAAAACATAAAACGTTGCAGGTAAACTACCCCTTTCCCTTAACCGATCTTTACCAAAATCAACAGATGTTGAGAGCTCTACACTTTAGGGCTGTATGCGAAATATTATTTGATTCTGTTTGAATTTGCGGCTGTTATCGTTTGCCAAACAAACAAAATTACCCTTGATTAAAAAAAAACCGTTGCAGGTAAGCTACCCCTTTCCCTTAACCGATCTTCACCAAAAACGACAGATCTTAGGTACTCTACAATTCAGGACTGTATGCAAACAATTATTTGATTCTGTTTGAATTTGCGGCTGTTATCGTTTGCCATAGAAAACACCCTTGATAAAACATAAAACGTTGCTGGTAAACTACCCTATTCCATTAACCGATCTTCACCAAAAACAATAGGTCTTGAGAACTCTACAATTCAGTGCGGTATGCAAAACATTAGTTGATTCTCTTTGAATTTACGGCAGTTATCGTTCGTCATAGAAAAAATAACCTTGTTAAAACATAAAACGTTGCAGGTAAACTACCCCTTTCCCTTAACCGATCTTCAACAAAATCAACAGACCTTGAGTTCTGTACAATTCAAAAAGGTATGCAGAAGAGTAGTTGATTCTGTTTTAACGTACGGCAGTTATCGTTCGTCAAAAACAAAAAACCCTTGATAAAACAAAGTGTTGCGGGTAAACAACCCTATTCCCTAAACCGATCTTCACCAAAACCAACAGGCGTTGAGAACTCTACACTTCAGGGCTGTATGCAAAATATTATATGATTCTGTTTGAATTTGCCGCTGTTATCATTTGCCATATAAAATACCCTTGATAAAACAAAAAACGTGTCTGGTAAACTACCCCTTTCCCTTAACCGATCTTCACCAACACAAATAGGTATTGCGAACTCTAAAATACAGTGGTGTATGCAAAACATCATTTGATTCTGTTTGAATTTGCGGCTGTTATCGTTTACCATAGAAAAAAATTACCCTTGTAAAAAACCGTTGCCGGTAAACTACCCCTTTCCCTTAACCGATCTTCACCAAAAACGATAGGTCTTGAGAACTATACAATTCAGGGCTGTATGTAAAATATTATATGATTTTGTTTGAATTTGCGGCTGTTATCGTTTGCCATACAAAATACCCTTGATAAAACAAAAAACGTGGCTGGTAAACTACCCCTTTCCCTTAAACGATCTTCACCAAAAACAATAGGTCTTTAGTACTCAAGAAATCAGAGCTGTATGCAAAAACTTATTTGATTCTGTTTGAATTTGCGGCACTTATCGTTTGCCATAAAAAATACCCTTTTAAAACATAAAACGTTGAAGGTAAACTACCCCTTTCCCTTAACCGATCTTCACCAAAACCAAAAGGTCTTGAGAACTCTACAGTTCAGGATAGTATGCAAAACATTATTTGATTATGTTTGAATTTGCGGCTGTTATCGTTTGCCATAGAAAATACCCTTGTTAAAACATAAAACGTTGCAGGTAAACTACCCCTTTCCCTTAACCGATCTTTACCAAAATCAACAGATATTGCGAGCTCTACACTTCAGGGCTGTATGCGAAATATTATTTGATTCTGTTTGAATTTGCGGCTGTTATCGTTTGCCAAACTAACAAAATTACCCTTGATAAAAAAAAACCGTTGCAGGTAAGCTACCCCTTTCCCTTAACCGATCTTCACCAAAAACGACAGATCTTAGGTACTCTACAATTCAGGACTGTATGCAAACAATTATTTGATTCTGTTTGAATTTGCGGCTGTTATCGTTTGCCATAGAAAACACCCTTGATAAAACATAAAACGTTGCTGGTAAACTACCCTATTCCATTAACCGATCTTCACCAAAAACAATAGGTCTTGAGAACTCTACAATTCAGGGCGGTATGCAAAACATTAGTTGATTCTCTTTGAATTTACGGCAGTTATCGTTCGTCATAGAAAATATCGGTATGGAGAACCATACATGACTTCCATATTCTAAGATTTATATTTAAAATCATTTTCAGCCAAACAGCCAGGCTGTGCCTTACCTGCCTTTTTATTGCTGTATTAAATGAAAAATATTATATTACATTAAAATGAAAAAATTATAATTTTATTGCCTGGCAACAAAATTATTTTATTTTTAACAATTACCATTGTTTCAAAAAGTTTAAATAAATTTTCAAGTACTTTACTCTTGTTAAAACGTATAAGGTTGCAGGTAAACTACCCCTTCCCCTTAACCGATCTTCACCAAAATCGAAAGTCATTGAGACACCTACAATTCAGGGACGTATGCAAAAAATTATTTGATTCTGTTTGAATTTGCGGCTGTTATCGTTTGCCATAGAAAATACGCTTGATAAAAAAACGTTGCAGGTAAACTACCCCTTCCCCTTAACCGATCTTCACCAAAAACAATAGATCTTGAGTACTCTACAAATCAGGACTGTATGCAAAACATTATTTGATTCTGTTTGAATTTGCGGCTGTTATCGTTTGCCATAGAAAATACCCTTGTTAAAAAAACGTTGCTGGTAAACTACCCCTTTCCCTCAACCGATCTTCACCAAAAACAATAGGTCTTGAGAAATCTACAATTCAGGGCTGTATGCGAAACATTATTTTATTCTGTTTGAATTTGCGGCTGTTATCGTTTGCCAACAAAAAAAAATTTCCCTTGATAAAAAAAACCGTTGCAGGTAAACTACCCCTTCCCCTCAACCGATCTTCACCAAAAACAATAGGTCGCGAGTACTCTACAAATCAGGTCTGTATGCAAAAAATTATTTGATTCTGTTTGAATTTGCGGCAGTTGTCGTTTGCCATAGAAAATACGCATGATATAAAACGTTGCTGGTAAACTACCCCTTCCCCTCAACCGATCTTCACCAAAAACAATAGGTCTTGAGTACTCTACAAATCAGGGCTGTATGCAGAAAATTATTTGATTCTGTTTGAATTTGCGGCTGTTATCGTTTGCCATAGAAAATACCCTTGTTAAAAAAACGTTGTAGGTAAACTACCCCTTTCCCTTAACCGATCTTCACCAAAAACAAAAGGTATTGAGAACTCTACAATTTAGGGCTGTATGCAAATAATCTTTTCATTCTGTTTGAATTTGCGGCTGTTATCGTTTGCCATAGGAAATACCCTTGTTAAAACATAAAACGTTACAGGTAAACTACCCCTTTCCCTTAACCGATCTTCACCAAAAACAATAGGTCTTGAGAACTCTACAATTCAGGGCTGTATGCGAAACATTATTTGATTCTGTTTGAATTTGCGGCTGTTATCGTTTGCCAAACAAACAAAATTACCCTTGCTAAAAAAAAACCGTTGCAGGTAAACTACCCCTTTCCCTCAACCGATCTTCACCAAAAACAATAGGTCGCGAGAACTCTGCAAATCCGGGCTGTATGCAAAAAATTATTTGATTCTGTTTGAATTTGCGGCAGTTATCGTTTGCCATAGAAAAAAAATCTACAGACACACAGACAGACAGACAGACAGACAGACAGACAGACAGACAGACAGACAGACACACAGACACTTTTCGGAAAACGACTTTTTTTCATGTTTTGAGTGTAGTAGAATCAGAATCTGCAATAATCTCGAACACGATTTTTTTTGCCATCACCATACTTCCATTCCTTAAGGAATATGGAAGTAAAAATAACCTTGTTAAAACATAAAATGTTGCAGGTAAACTACCCCTTTCCCTTAACCGATCTTCAACAAAATCAACAGACCTTGAGTTCTGTATAATTCAAAAAGGTATGCAGAAGAGTAGTTGATTCTGTTTTAACGTACGGCAGTTATCGTTCGTCAAAAAAAAAAACCCTTGATAAAACAAAGTGTTGCTGGTAAACAACCCTATTCCCTAAACCGATCTTCACCAAAACCAACAGGTGTTGAGAACTCTACATTTCAGGGCTGTATGCAAAATATTATATGATTCTGTTTGAACTTGCCGCTGTTATCATTTGCCATATAAAATACCCTTGATAAAACAAAAAACGTGTCTGGTAAACTACCCCGTTCCCTTAACCGATCTGCACCAAAAACAATAGGTCTTTAGTACTCAACAAACCAGGGCTGTATGCAAAAACGTATTTGATTCTGTTTGAATTTGCGGCTCTTATCGTTTGCCATAGAAAATACCCTTTTAAAACATAAAACGTTGAAGGTAAACTACCCCTTTCCCTTAACCGATCTTCACCAACACAAATAGGTATTGCGAACTCTACAATACAGTGCTGTATGCAAAACATCATTTGATTCTGTTTGAATTTGCGGCTGTTATCGTTTACCATGGAAAAATATCGGTATGGAGAACCATACATGACTTCCATATTCTAAGATTTATATTTAAAATCATTTTCGAAATGAAATATTACCATAGAAACTACTTCTTTCTACTTACTGCTTCAGCCTTAACCACAGTACTGTGGTCACTAACGTATACCACCTCACGTTATCGCACTCGATTTTCACTGATGATGGAAGTCGATGGCATTGCCGAAACGTCTGGTTTTGTAGAAAACATTGGACTACGGCCAAATATCCCGGGAAGGAATTTTAACAAAAACTACTTCTTTGTTGCCGATAACGTTGTACACATATATATCAGTGGCGAAGTTACATGGAGGCAATTGAGGCAATGCCTACCCTAACAAATTCTGTAGAATAAAAATTATAAATACGTATGAACTACATAACGTAAAGATTATACATTGTTACTGGGACTGTCAAATTTATTAAACCGAAACGTGCTTTATTGAGCGACCGCTAGATGGTGACAGGTGAGATTCAGCATAGTTCGTTTAAAGCGAATGAGGCAACCTGAACTTGCCTCAGCGTTTTTTGTATACATCGTATGTAAGCAATGTAGTGGTGTGATAGGGAAGTGTAGGGAGGGGGGATTGTCCCGCGCTGTACACATAGAGCGTTGAGGCATGCCTCACTTCTGTGGTCCAAACAGTTAAGTTAAAGCGCCTGTGTTGTTTCTAAGTGTTTATTTTATGCGGTTATTAAAAGTGTCACTGTTATTTCGCTGAACTAACAGATGATCAAGATTGTTATTTGAATTATTTGTAACATTAAACATATATATAGAAACTAATCAAGTTTAAAAATTTGAAGTTCAATCAGTTGTATTATTGTGTATGACTAATACAAGGATTGTTCAATAGACACACGTATAGAGCTGTAAAGCATTTTTTATTCAACGATTTTAAAAGAAGTCTCCAATAACATTAAGACATGAGTTCCACTGTTGCGCTAACCTGTAGATTCCCTGCTAGTAAAATTCTTACGGCTGTTTGTGGAACCATTCAGTTACAGCAACTCTACCTCAGCGTCCGATTTGACCCACCGTCCTTTTAGTGATTCCTTAAAAAAAATTTAAGATAAGATTTTTGCCTATCCATTCATTAACTACTAGCTTCGCCAGTAAGCAAATTGATGTCCATTTTTTCGGCTTGCACGCGTTATGTTGGTGTGGGTTTCGGCACTTTCCATTTAAAAAGCGTGCAAACGTAAGAAAATAAACATGAGTGAGGCCAGAAATAAAGTGAATTGTGTGTTTGTGTCTTACCTGCCTTTTTATTGCCGTATTAAATGAAAAATATTATATTACATTAAAATTAAAAAATTTTAATTTTATTGCCTGGCAACAAAATTATTTTATTTTTAACAATTACCATTGTTTCAAAAAGTTTAAATAAATTTGCAAGTACTTTACTCTTGTTAAAACGTAAAAGGTTGCAGGTAAACTACCCCTTCCCCTTAACCGATCTTCACCAAAATCGAAAGTCCTTGAGACCTCTACAATTCAGGGACGTATGCAAACAATTATTTGATTCTGTTTGAATTTGCGGCTGTTATCGTTTGCCATAGAAAATACGCTTGATAAAAAAATGGTGCAGGTAAACTACCCCTTCCCCTTAACAGATCTTCACCAAAAACAACAGGTCCTGAGTACTCTACAAATCAGGCCTGTATGCAAAACATTATTTGATTCTGTTTGAATTTGCGGCTGTTATCGTTTGCCATAGAAAATACCCTTGTTAAAAAAATGTTGCAAGTAAACTACCCCTTCCCCTCAACCGATCTTCACCAAAAACAATAGGTCGCGAGTACTCTACAAATCAGGGATGTATGCAAAAAATTATTTGATTCTGTTTGAATTTGCGGCAGTTATCGTTTGCCATAGAAAATACGCTTGATAAAAAACGTTGCAGGTAAACTACCCCTTCCCCTTAACCGATCTTCACCAAAAACAATAGGTCTTGAGTACTCTACAAATCAGGGCTGTGTGCAGAAAATTATTTGATTCTGTTTGAATTTGCGGCTGTTATCGTTTGCCATAGAAAATACCCTTGTTAAAAAAACGTTGTAGGTAAACTACCCCTTTCCCTTAACCGATCTTCACCAAAAACAATAGGTCTTGAGAACTCTTCAATTTAGGGCTGTATGCAAATAATCTTTTGATTCTGTTTGAATTTGCGGCTGTTATCGTTTGCCATAAGAAATACCCTTGTTAAAACATAAAACGTTACAAGTAAACTACCCCTTTACCTTAACCGATCTTCACCAAAAACAAAAGGTCTTGAGAACTCAACAATTCAGGGCTGTATACGAAACATTATTTGATTCTGTTTGAATTTGCGGCTGTTATCGTTTGCCAAAAAAAAAATATCGATATGGAGAACCATACATGACTTCCATATTCTAAGATTTATATTTAAAATCATTTTCAGCCAAACAGCCAGGGAAGGAATTTTAACAAAAAAATACTTCTTTCTTGCCAATAACGTAGTACACATATAAAAAATATTATCCCCTCCCCCTTCAACTATAATTTTGATTTATAGAAAATTACCCCCAGCCCGTTCAACTAGCCTCTTCATTTATAGATATTTCATCTACGTTTATACAGTGGATTATTAAGATCTTATCAGGATACTTTATCAAAATTAAGTACTTTACTCATGTTACAACAAAAAATGTTTCAGGTAAACTGCCCTTTCCCCGTAACCGATCTTCACCAAAATCAACAGACATTGAGTTCTCTATAGCTCAGGCACATATGTAAAAAATTATTTGATTCTGTTTGAATGTACGGCAGTTATGGTTCGTCATATAAAAAATTACCCATGTTAAAACATAAAACATGAGATTTATAAAACATATCTAAGATTTATATTTAAAATCATTTTTGAAATAAAATATTTTCATAGAACCTACTAACGCTGGGGAAATCTGAGGAGCCAATCAGAGTTGGGCCTACCTGTCACTCTGCTGAATTTGGTGGAAAGCCCTGTCACTGTCGTCAAAGTATCAGCCTTGACAGGGTCCTCTTTTTCTGCAAAATGGGAGAGGAGGCTTGAGATGGAGTGAGTGACATGGTCCACACCTCAATGAAGAACCCATTGTTTTATAAAAATATATTTAAATTTTGAAAACTGAAAATTCTTTTCTTGTTGTAAATATTTATATTTTATAATCAAAATGACTTTATCAAAAAACAAACATTATTTTTTTATAATAAGTATTTACATAGTGTATGTTTCTTAATATGCTTACTTTTTCTTCAATGTTGATGATCATTTCCAAACATTCTGACAAAATTGTATCTACAGAACAGTTAACATTCCCCAGGTTTCCATTTCTGCTAATTTCTCATTACACCTTCCACTGACGTATTATTAACCATTTCATAAACTATCGTATAATCTTTTCAGATTGTGTGGTACAAAATCTGAAATTTTCAGATTGCCTGGCAACAAAATTATTTTATTTTCAACAATTACCATTGTTTGAAAAAGTTTAAATGAATTTTCAAGTACTTTACTCTTGTTAAAACGTAAAAGGTTGCCGGTAAACTACCCCTTCCCCTTAACTGATCTTCACCAAAATCTAAAGGCCTTGAGGCCTCTACAATTCACTGAAGTATGCAAAAAATTATTTGATTCTGTTTGAATTTGCGGCAGTTATCGTTTGCCATAGAAAATACGCTTGATAAAAACGTTGCAGGTAAACTACCCCTTCCCCTCAACCGATCTTCACCAAAAACAACACGGCTTGAGTACTCTACAAATCAGGGCTGTATGCAGAAAATTATTTGATTCTGTTTGAATTTGCGGCTGTTATCGTTTGCCATAGAAAATACCCTTGTTAAAAAAACGTTGTAGGTAAACTACCCCTTTCCCTTAACCGATCTTCACCAAAAACAATAGGTCTTGAGAACTCTACAATTCAGGGCTGTATGCGAAACATTATTTGATTCTGTTTGAATTTGCGGCTGTTATCGTTTGCCAAAAAAAAAAAAATTCCCTTGATAAAAAAAACCGTTGCAGGTAAACTACCCCTTCCCCTCAACCGATCTTCACCAAAAACAACAGATTGCGAGTACTCTACAAATCAGGGCTGTATGCAAAAAATTATTTGATTCTGTTTGAATTTGCGGCAGTTGTCGTTTGCCATAGAAAATACGCATGATATAAAACGTTGCTGGTAAACTACCCCTTCCCCTCAACCGATCTTCACCAAAAACAATAGGTCTTGAGTACTCTACAAATCAGGGCTGTATGCAGAAAATTATTTGATTCTGTTTGAATTTGCGGCAGTTATCGTTTGCCATAGAAAAAAAATCTACAGACACACAGACAGACAGACAGACAGACAGACAGACAGACAGACAGACAGACAGACACACAGACACTTTTCGGAAAACGACTTTTTTTCATGTTTTGAGTGTAGTAGAATCAGAATCTGCAATAATCTCGAACACGATTTTTTTTGCCATCACCATACTTCCATTCCTTAAGGAATATGGAAGTAAAAATAACCTTGTTAAAACATAAAATGTTGCAGGTAAACTACCCCTTTCCCTTAACCGATCTTCAACAAAATCAACAGACCTTGAGTTCTGTATAATTCAAAAAGGTATGCAGAAGAGTAGTTGATTCTGTTTTAACGTACGGCAGTTATCGTTCGTCAAAAAAAAAAACCCTTGATAAAACAAAGTGTTGCTGGTAAACAACCCTATTCCCTAAACCGATCTTCACCAAAACCAACAGGTGTTGAGAACTCTACATTTCAGGGCTGTATGCAAAATATTATATGATTCTGTTTGAACTTGCCGCTGTTATCATTTGCCATATAAAATACCCTTGATAAAACAAAAAACGTGTCTGGTAAACTACCCCTTTCCCTTAACCGATCTGCACCAAAAACAATAGGTCTTTAGTACTCAACAAACCAGGGCTGTATGCAAAAACGTATTTGATTCTGTTTGAATTTGCGGCTCTTATCGTTTGCCATAGAAAATACCCTTTTAAAACATAAAACGTTGCAGGTAAACTACCCCTTTCCCTTAACCGATCTTCACCAACACAAATAGGTATTGCGAACTCTACAATACAGTGCTGTATGCAAAACATCATTTGATTCTGTTTGAATTTGCGGCTGTTATCGTTTACCATGGAAAAATATCGGTATGGAGAACCATACATGACTTCCATATTCTAAGATTTATATTTAAAATCATTTTCGAAATGAAATATTACCATAGAAACTACTTCTTTCTACTTACTGCTTCAGCCTTAACCACAGTACTGTGGTCACTAACGTATACCACCTCACGTTATCGCACTCGATTTTCACTGATGATGGAAGTCGATGGCATTGCCGAAACGTCTGGTTTTGTAGAAAACATTGGACTACGGCCAAATATCCCGGGAAGGAATTTTAACAAAAACTACTTCTTTGTTGCCGATAACGTTGTACACATATATATCAGTGGCGAAGTTACATGGAGGCAATTGAGGCAATGCCTACCCTAACAAATTCTGTAGAATAAAAATTATAAATACGTATGAACTACATAACGTAAAGATTATACATTGTTACTGGGACTGTCAAATTTATTAAACCGAAACGTGCTTTATTGAGCGACCGCTAGATGGTGACAGGTGAGATTCAGCATAGTTCGTTTAAAGCGAATGAGGCAACCTGAACTTGCCTCAGCGTTTTTTGTATACATCGTATGTAAGCAATGTAGTGGTGTGATAGGGAAGTGTAGGGAGGGGGGATTGTCCCGCGCTGTACACATAGAGCGTTGAGGCATGCCTCACTTCTGTGGTCCAAACAGTTAAGTTAAAGCGCCTGTGTTGTTTCTAAGTGTTTATTTTATGCGGTTATTAAAAGTGTCACTGTTATTTCGCTGAACTAACAGATGATCAAGATTGTTATTTGAATTATTTGTAACATTAAACATATATATAGAAACTAATCAAGTTTAAAAATTTGAAGTTCAATCAGTTGTATTATTGTGTATGACTAATACAAGGATTGTTCAATAGACACACGTATAGAGCTGTAAAGCATTTTTTATTCAACGATTTTAAAAGAAGTCTCCAATAACATTAAGACATGAGTTCCACTGTTGCGCTAACCTGTAGATTCCCTGCTAGTAAAATTCTTACGGCTGTTTGTGGAACCATTCAGTTACAGCAACTCTACCTCAGCGTCCGATTTGACCCACCGTCCTTTTAGTGATTCCTTAAAAAAAATTTAAGATAAGATTTTTGCCTATCCATTCATTAACTACTAGCTTCGCCAGTAAGCAAATTGATGTCCATTTTTTCGGCTTGCACGCGTTATGTTGGTGTGGGTTTCGGCACTTTCCATTTAAAAAGCGTGCAAACGTAAGAAAATAAACATGAGTGAGGCCAGAAATAAAGTGAATTGTGTGTTTGTGTCTTACCTGCCTTTTTATTGCCGTATTAAATGAAAAATATTATATTACATTAAAATTAAAAAATTTTAATTTTATTGCCTGGCAACAAAATTATTTTATTTTTAACAATTACCATTGTTTCAAAAAGTTTAAATAAATTTGCAAGTACTTTACTCTTGTTAAAACGTAAAAGGTTGCAGGTAAACTACCCCTTCCCCTTAACCGATCTTCACCAAAATCGAAAGTCCTTGAGACCTCTACAATTCAGGGACGTATGCAAACAATTATTTGATTCTGTTTGAATTTGCGGCTGTTATCGTTTGCCATAGAAAATACGCTTGATAAAAAAATGGTGCAGGTAAACTACCCCTTCCCCTTAACAGATCTTCACCAAAAACAACAGGTCCTGAGTACTCTACAAATCAGGCCTGTATGCAAAACATTATTTGATTCTGTTTGAATTTGCGGCTGTTATCGTTTGCCATAGAAAATACCCTTGTTAAAAAAATGTTGCAAGTAAACTACCCCTTCCCCTCAACCGATCTTCACCAAAAACAATAGGTCGCGAGTACTCTACAAATCAGGGATGTATGCAAAAAATTATTTGATTCTGTTTGAATTTGCGGCAGTTATCGTTTGCCATAGAAAATACGCTTGATAAAAAACGTTGCAGGTAAACTACCCCTTCCCCTTAACCGATCTTCACCAAAAACAATAGGTCTTGAGTACTCTACAAATCAGGGCTGTGTGCAGAAAATTATTTGATTCTGTTTGAATTTGCGGCTGTTATCGTTTGCCATAGAAAATACCCTTGTTAAAAAAACGTTGTAGGTAAACTACCCCTTTCCCTTAACCGATCTTCACCAAAAACAATAGGTCTTGAGAACTCTTCAATTTAGGGCTGTATGCAAATAATCTTTTGATTCTGTTTGAATTTGCGGCTGTTATCGTTTGCCATAAGAAATACCCTTGTTAAAACATAAAACGTTACAAGTAAACTACCCCTTTACCTTAACCGATCTTCACCAAAAACAAAAGGTCTTGAGAACTCAACAATTCAGGGCTGTATACGAAACATTATTTGATTCTGTTTGAATTTGCGGCTGTTATCGTTTGCCAAAAAAAAAATATCGATATGGAGAACCATACATGACTTCCATATTCTAAGATTTATATTTAAAATCATTTTCAGCCAAACAGCCAGGGAAGGAATTTTAACAAAAAAATACTTCTTTCTTGCCAATAACGTAGTACACATATAAAAAATATTATCCCCTCCCCCTTCAACTATAATTTTGATTTATAGAAAATTACCCCCAGCCCGTTCAACTAGCCTCTTCATTTATAGATATTTCATCTACGTTTATACAGTGGATTATTAAGATCTTATCAGGATACTTTATCAAAATTAAGTACTTTACTCATGTTACAACAAAAAATGTTTCAGGTAAACTGCCCTTTCCCCGTAACCGATCTTCACCAAAATCAACAGACATTGAGTTCTCTATAGCTCAGGCACATATGTAAAACATTATTTGATTCTGTTTGAATGTACGGCAGTTATGGTTCGTCATATAAAAAATTACCCATGTTAAAACATAAAACATGAGATTTATAAAACATATCTAAGATTTATATTTAAAATCATTTTTGAAATAAAATATTTTCATAGAACCTACTAACGCTGGGGAAATCTGAGGAGCCAATCAGAGTTGGGCCTACCTGTCACTCTGCTGAATTTGGTGGAAAGCCCTGTCACTGTCGTCAAAGTATCAGCCTTGACAGGGTCCTCTTTTTCTGCAAAATGGGAGAGGAGGCTTGAGATGGAGTGAGTGACATGGTCCACACCTCAATGAAGAACCCATTGTTTTATAAAAATATATTTAAATTTTGAAAACTGAAAATTCTTTTCTTGTTGTAAATATTTATATTTTATAATCAAAATGACTTTATCAAAAAACAAACATTATTTTTTTATAATAAGTATTTACATAGTGTATGTTTCTTAATATGCTTACTTTTTCTTCAATGTTGATGATCATTTCCAAACATTCTGACAAAATTGTATCTACAGAACAGTTAACATTCCCCAGGTTTCCATTTCTGCTAATTTCTCATTACACCTTCCACTGACGTATTATTAACCATTTCATAAACTATCGTATAATCTTTTCAGATTGTGTGGTACAAAATCTGAAATTTTCAGATTGCCTGGCAACAAAATTATTTTATTTTCAACAATTACCATTGTTTGAAAAAGTTTAAATGAATTTTCAAGTACTTTACTCTTGTTAAAACGTAAAAGGTTGCCGGTAAACTACCCCTTCCCCTTAACTGATCTTCACCAAAATCTAAAGGCCTTGAGGCCTCTACAATTCACTGAAGTATGCAAAAAATTATTTGATTCTGTTTGAATTTGCGGCAGTTATCGTTTGCCATAGAAAATACGCTTGATAAAAACGTTGCAGGTAAACTACCCCTTCCCCTCAACCGATCTTCACCAAAAACAACACGGCTTGAGTACTCTACAAATCAGGGCTGTATGCAGAAAATTATTTGATTCTGTTTGAATTTGCGGCTGTTATCGTTTGCCATAGAAAATACCCTTGTTAAAAAAACGTTGTAGGTAAACTACCCCTTTCCCTTAACCGATCTTCACCAAAAACAATAGGTCTTGAGAACTCTACAATTCAGGGCTGTATGCGAAACATTATTTGATTCTGTTTGAATTTGCGGCTGTTATCGTTTGCCAAAAAAAAAAAAATTCCCTTGATAAAAAAAACCGTTGCAGGTAAACTACCCCTTCCCCTCAACCGATCTTCACCAAAAACAACAGATTGCGAGTACTCTACAAATCAGGGCTGTATGCAAAAAATTATTTGATTCTGTTTGAATTTGCGGCAGTTATCGTTTGCCATAGAAAATACGCTTGATAAAAAACGTTGCAGGTAAACTACCCCTTCCCCTCAACCGATCTTCACCAAAAACAATAGGTCTTGAGTACTCTACAAATCAGGGCGGTATGCAAAACATTATTTGATTCTGTTTGAATGTACGGCTGTTATCGTTTGCCATAGAAAATACCCTTGTTAAAAAAACGTTGCAGGTAAACTACCCCTTTCCCTCAACCGATCTTCACCAAAAACAATAGGTCTTGAGAACTTGCAATTTAGGGCTGTATGCAAATAATCTTTTGATTCTGTTTGAATTTGCGGCTGTTATCGTTTGCCATAACAGCCATAACGGAGAACCCTTGTTAAAACATAAAACGTTACAGGTGAACTACCCCTTTCCCTTAACCGATCTTCACCAAAAACAACAGGTCCTGAGAACTCTACAAATCAGGGCTGTATACGAAACATTATTTAATTCTGTTTGAATTTGCGGCTGTTATCGTTTGCCAAAAAAAAAATTTCCCTTGATAAAAAAAACCGTTGCAGGTAAACTACCCCTTTCCCTCAACCGATCTTCACCAAAAACAATAGGTCGCGAGTACTCTACAAATCAGAGCTGTATGCAAAAAATTATTTGATTCTGTTTTAATTTGCGGCAGTTATCGTTTGCCATAGAAAAAAAATCTACAGACAGACAGACACACAGACAGACAGACACACACACAGACACTTTTCGGAAAACGACTTTTTTTCATGTTTTGAGTGTAGTAGAATCAGAATCTGCAATAATCTCGAACACGATTTTTTTTGCCATCACCATACTTCCATTCCTTAAGGAATATGGAAGTAAAAATTTCCCTTGATAAAAAAAAACCGTTGCAGGTAAACTACCCCTTTCCATCAACCGATCTTCACCAAAAACAATAGGTCGCGAGTCCTCTACAAATCAGGGCTGTATGCAAAAAATTATTTGATTCTGTTTGAATTTGCGGCTGTTATCGTTTGCCATACACATTACCCTTGATAAAACAAAAAACGTGGCTGGTAAACTACCCCTTTCCCTTAAACGATCTTCACCAAAAACAATAGATCTTTAGTACTCAAGAAATCAGAGCTGTATGCAAAAACTTATTTGATTTTGTTTGAATTTGCGGCACTTATCGTTTGCCATAGAAAATACCCTTTTAAAACATAAAACGTTGAAGGTAAACTACCCCTTTCCCTTAACCGATCTTCACCAAAACCAAAAGGTCTTGAGAACTCTACAATTCAGGATAGTATGCAAAACATTATTTGATTATGTTTGAATTTGCGGCTGTTATCGTTTGCCATAGAAAATACCCTTGTTAAAACATAAAACGTTGCAGGTAAACTACCCCTTTCCCTTAACCGATCTTTACCAAAATCAACAGATATTGAGAACTCCATAATTCAGGGCTGTATGCGAAATATTATTTGATTCTGTTTGAATTTGCGGCTGTTATCGTTTGCCAAACTAACAAAATTACCCTTGATAAAAATAAAACCGTTGCAGGTAAACTACCCCTTTCCCTTAACCGATCTTCACCAAAAACGACAGATCTTAGGTACTCTACAATTCAGGCCTGCATGCAAACAATTATTTGATTCTGTTTGAATTTGCGGCTGTTATCGTTTGCCATAGAAAACACCCTTGATAAAACATAAAACGTTGCTGGTAAACTACCCTATTCCATTAACCGATCTTCACCAAAAACAATAGGTCTTGAGAACTCTACAATTCAGGGCGGTATGCAAAACATTAGTTGATTCTCTTTGAATTTACGGCAGTTATCGTTCGTCATAGAAAAAATAACCTTGTTAAAACATAAAACGTTGCAGGTAAACTACCCCTTTCCCTTAACCGATCTTCAACAAAATCAACAGACCTTGAGTTCTGTATAATTCAAAAAGGTATGCAGAAGAGTAGTTGATTCTGTTTTAAAGTACGGCAGTTATCGTTCGTCAAAAAAAAAACCCTTGATAAAACAAAGTGTTGCTGGTAAACAACCCTATTCCCTAAACCGATCTTCACCAAAACCAACAGGTCTTGAGAACTCTACATTTCAGGGCTGTATGCAAAATATTATATGATTCTGTTTGAATTTGCCGCTGTTATCATTTGCCATATAAAATACCCTTGATAAAACAAAAAACGTGTCTCATAAACTACCCCTTTCCCTTAACCGATCTGCACCAAAAACAATAGGTCTTTAGTACTCAACAAACCACGGCTGTATGCAAAAACGTATTTGATTCTGTTTGAATTTGCGGCTCTTATCGTTTGCCATAGAAAATACCCTTTTAAAACATAAAACGTTGCAGGTAAACTACCCCTTTCCCTTAACCGATCTTCACCAACACCAATAGGTATTGCGAACTCTACAATACAGTGCTGTATGCAAAACATCATTTGATTCTGTTTGAATTTGCGGCTTTTATCGTTTACCATAGAAAAATATCGGTATGGAGAACCATACATGACTTCCATATTGTAAGATTTATATTTAAAATCATTTTCAGCCAAACAGCCAGGCTGTGTCTTACCTGCCTTTTTATTGCTGTATTAAATGAAAAATATTATATTACATTAAAATGAAAAAATTATAATTTTATTGCCTGGCAACAAAATTATTTTATTTTTAACAATTACCATTGTTTCAAAAAGTTTAAATAAATTTTCAAGTATTTTACTCTTGTTAAAACGTAAAAGGTTGCAGGTAAACTACCCCTTCCCCTTAACCGATCTTCACCAAAATCGAAAGTCATTGAGACCTCTACAACTCAGGGACGTATGGACGTATGCAAAATATCGGTATGGAGAACCATACATGACTTCCATATTCTAAGATTTATATTTAAAATCATTTTCAGCCAAACAGCCAAGCTGTGTCTTACCTGCCTTTTTATTGCTGTATTAAATGAAAAATATTATATTACATTAACATGAAAAAATTATAATTTTATTGCCTGGCAACAAAATTATTTTATTTTTAACAATTACAATTGTTTCAAAAAGTTTAAATAAATTTTCAAGTACTTTACTCTTGTTAAAACGTAAAAGATTGCAGGTAAACTACCCCTTCCCCTTAACCGATCTTCACCAAAATCGAAAGTCATTGAGACCTCTACAATTCAGGGACGTATGCAAAAAATTATTTGATTCTGTTTGAATTTGCGGCTGTTATCGTTTGCCATAGAAAATACGCTTGATAAAAAAACGTTGCAGGTAAACTACCCCTTCCCCTTAACCGATCTTCACCAAAAACAACAGGTCTTGAGTACTCTACAAATCAGGGCTGTATGCAAAACATTATTTGATTCTGTTTTAATTTGCGGCTGTTATCGTTTGCCATAGAAAATACCCTTGTTAAAAACACGTTGCAGGTAAACTACCCCTTTCCCTCAACCGATCTTCACCAAAAACAATGAGTCTTGAGAACTCTACAATTTAGGGCTGTATGCAAAAAATCTTTTGATTCTGTTTGAATTTGCGGCTGTTATCGTTTGCCATAGGATATACCCTTGTTAAAACATAAAACGTTACAGGTAAACTACCCCTTTCCCTTAACCGATCTTCACCAAAAACAATAGGTCTTGAGTACTCTACAAATCAGGGCTGTATGCAAAACATTATTTGATTCTGTTTGAATTTGCGGCTGTTATCGTTTGCCATAAAAAATACCCATGTTAAAAAAATGTGGCAGGTAAACTACCCCTTTCCCTCAACCGAACTTCACCAAAAACAATAGGTCTTGAGAACTCTACAATTTAGGGCTGTATGCAAATAATCTTTTGATTCTGTTTGAATTTGCGGCTGTTATCGTTTGCCATAGGAAATACCCTTGTTAAAACATAAAACGTTACAGGTAAACTACCCCTTTCCCTTAACCGATCTTCACCAAAATCAACAGATCGTGAGACCTCTACACTTCAGGGCTGTATGCGAAACATTATTTGATTCTGTTTGAATTTGCGGCTGTTATCGTTTGCCAAACAAACAAAATTACCCTTGCTAAAAAAAAACCGTTGCAGGTAAACTACCCCTTTCCCTCAACCGATCTTCACCAAAAACAATAGGTCGCGAGTACTCTGTAAATCAGGGCTGCTTGCAAAAAATTATTTGATTCTGTTTGAATTTGCGGCAGTTATCGTTTGCCATAGAAAAAAATCTATAGACACACAGACAGACACACAGACACACAGACACACAGACACACACACAGACACTTTTCGGAAAACGACTTTTTTTCATGTTTTGAGTGTAGTAGAATCAGAATCTGCAATAATCTCGAACACGATTTTTTTTGCCATCACCATACTTCCATTCCTTAAGGAATATGGAAGTAAAAATTATTTGATTCTGTTTGAATTTGCGGCTGTTACCGTTCGTCATAGAAAATACGCTTGATAAAAAAACGTTGCAGGTAAACTACTCCTTCCCCTTAACCGATCTTCACCAAAAACAATAGGTCTTGAGAACTCTACAATATATGGATGCATGCAAATAATTTTTTGATTCTGTTTGAATTTGCGGCTGTTATCGTTTGCCATAGGAAATACCCTTGTTAAAACATAAAACGTTACAGGTAAACTACCCCTTTCCCTTACCCGATCTTCACCAAAATCAATAGATCTTGAGACCTCTAAAATTCAGGGCTGTATACGAAACATTATTTGATTCTGTTTGAATTTGCGGCTGTTATCGTTTGCCAAACAAACAAAATTACCCTTGCTAAAAAAAAAACCGTGCAGGTAAACTACCCCTTTCCCTCAACCGATCTTCACCAAAAACAATAGGTCACGAGTACTCTGCAAATCAGGGCTGTATGCAAAAAATTATTTGATTCTGTTTAAATTTGCGGCAGTTATCGTTTGCCATAGAAAAAAAATCTACAGACACACAGACAGACAGACAGACAGACACACAGACACTTTTCGGAAAACGACTTTTTTTCATGTTTTGAGTGTAGTAGAATCAGAATCTGCAATAATCTCGAACACGATTTTTTTTTGCCATCACCATACTTCCATTCCTTAAGGAATATGGAAGTAAATACCGGTATGGAGAACCATACATGACTTCCATATTCTAAGATTTATATTTAAAATCATTTTCGAAATGAAATATTACCATAGAAACTACTTCTTTCTACTTACTGCTTCAGCCTTAACCACAGTACTGTGGTCACTAACGTATACCACCTCACGTTATCGCACTCGATTTTCACTGATGATGGAAGTCGATGGCATTGCCGAAACGTCTGGTTTTGTAGAAAACATTGGACTACGGCCAAATATCCCGGGAAGGAATTTTAACAAAAACTACTTCTTTGTTGCCGATAACGTTGTACACATATATATCAGTGGCGAAGTTACATGGAGGCAATTGAGGCAATGCCTACCCTAACAAATTCTGTAGAATAAAAATTATAAATACGTATGAACTACATAACGTAAAGATTATACATTGTTACTGGGACTGTCAAATTTATTAAACCGAAACGTGCTTTATTGAGCGACCGCTAGATGGTGACAGGTGAGATTCAGCATAGTTCGTTTAAAGCGAATGAGGCAACCTGAACTTGCCTCAGCGTTTTTCGTATACATCGTATGTAAGCAATGTAGTGGTGTGATAGGGAAGTGTAGGGAGGGGGGATTGTCCCGCGCTGTACACATAGAGCGTTGAGGCATGCCTCACTTCTGTGGTCCAAACAGTTAAGTTAAAGCGCCTGTGTTGTTTCTAAGTGTTTATTTTATGCGGTTATTAAAAGTGTCACTGTTATTCCGCTGAACTAACAGATGATCAAGATTGTTATTTGAATTATTTGTAACATTAAACATATATATAGAAACTAATCAAGTTTAAAAATTTGAAGTTCAATCAGTTGTATTATTGTGTATGACTAATACAAGGATTGTTCAATAGACACACGTATAGAGCTGTAAAGCATTTTTTATTCAACGATTTTAAAAGAAGTCTCCAATAACATTAAGACATGAGTTCCACTGTTGCGCTAACCTGTAGATTCCCTGCTAGTAAAATTCTTACGGCTGTTTGTGGAACCATTCAGTTACAGCAACTCTACCTCAGCGTCCGATTTGACCCACCGTCCTTTTAGTGATTCCTTAAAAAAAATTTAAGATAAGATTTTTGCCTATCCATTCATTAACTACTAGCTTCGCCAGTAAGCAAATTGATGTCCATTTTTTCGGCTTGCACGCGTTATGTTGGTGTGGGTTTCGGCACTTTCCATTTAAAAAGCGTGCAAACGTAATAAAATAAACATGAGTGAGGCCAGAAATAACGTGAATTGTGTGTTTGTGTCTTACCTGCCGTTTTATTGCCGTATTAAATGAAAAATATTATATTACATTAAAATTAAAAAATTTTAATTTTATTGCCTGGCAACAAAATTATTTTATTTTTAACAATTACCATTGTTTCAAAAAGTTTAAATAAATTTGCAAGTACTTTACTCTTGTTAAAACGTAAAAGGTTGCAGGTAAACTACCCCTTCCCCTTAACCGATCTTCACCAAAATCGAAAGTCCTTGAGACCTCTACAATTCAGGGACGTATGCAAACAATTATTTGATTCTGTTTGAATTTGCGGCTGTTATCGTTTGCCATAGAAAATACGCTTGATAAAAAAACGGTGCAGGTAAACTACCCCTTCCCCTTAACAGATCTTCACCAAAAACAATAGGTCTTGAGTACTCTACAAATCAGGGCTGTATGCAAAACATTATTTGATTCTGTTTGAACTTGCGGCTGTTATCGTTTGCCATAGAAAATACCCTTGTTAAAAAAATGTTGCAAGTAAACTACCCCTTTCCCTCAACCGATCTTCACCAAAAACAACAGGTCTTGAGAACTCTACAATTTAGGGCTGTATGCAAATAATCGTTTGATTCTGTTTGAATTTACGGCTGTTATCGTTTGCCATAAGAAATACCCTTGTTAAAACATAAAACGTTACAGGTAAACTACCCCTTTCCCTTAACCGATCTTCACCAAAAACAATAGGTCGTGAAAACTCTACAATTCAGGGCTGTATACGAAACATTATTTAAGTCTGTTTGAATTTGCGGCTGTTATCGTTTGCCAAACAAACAAAATTACCCTTGCTAAAAAAAACCGTTGCAGGTAAACTACCTCTTCCCCTCAACCGATCTTCACCAAAGACAATAGGTCGCGAGTACTCTACAAATCAGGGCTGTATGCAAAAAATTATTTGATTCGGTTTGAATTTGCGGCAGTTATCGTTTGCCACAGAAAAAACGCTTGATAAAAAACGTTGCAGGTAAACTACCCCTTCCCCTCAACCGATCTTCACCAAAAACAATAGGTCTTGAGTACTCTACAAATCAGGGCTGTATGCAGAAAATAAAATTATTTGATTCTGTTTGAATTTGCGGCTGTTATCGTTTGCCATAGAAAATACCCTTGTTAAAAAAACGTTGTAGGTAAACTACCCCTTTCCCTTAACTGATCTTCACCAAAAACAATAGGTCTTGAGAACTCTACAATTTATGGCTGTATGCAAATAATCTTTTGATTCTGTTTGAATTTGCGGCTCTAATCGTTTGCCATAAGAAATACCGTTGTTAAAACATAAAACGTTACAAGTAAACTACCCCTTTCCCTTAACCGATCTTCACCAAAAACAAAAGGTCTTGAGAACTCTACAATTCAGGGCTGTATACGAAACATTATTTGATTCTGTTTGAATTTGCGGCTGTTATCGTTTGCCAAAAAAAAAAAAATTCCCTTGATAAAAAAAAACCGTTGCAGGTAAACTACCCCTTTCCATCAACCGATCTTCACCAAAAACAATAGGTCGCGAGTCCTCTACAAACCAGCGCTGTATGCAAAAAATTATTTGATTCTGTTTGAATTTGCGGCAGTTATCGTTTGCCATAGAAAAAAAATCTACAGACACACAGACACACAGACACACACACAGACACTTTTCGGAAAACGACTTTTTTTCATGTTTTGAGTGTAGTAGAATCAGAATCTGCAATAATCTCGAACACGATTTTTTTTGCCATCACCATACTTCCATTCCTTAAGGAAATATGGAAGTAAAAATTACCCTTGATAAAAAACCGTTGCCGGTAAACTACCCCTTTCCCTTAACCGATCTTCACCAAAAACGATAGGTCTTGAGAACTCTACAATTCAGGGCTGTATGTAAAATATTATATGATTTTGTTTGAATTTGCGGCTGTTATCGTTTGCCATACAAAATACCCTTGATAAAACAAAAAACGTGGCTGCTAAACTACCCCTTTCCCTTAAACGATCTTCACCAAAAACAATAGGTCTTTAGTACTCAAGAAATCAGAGCTGTATGCAAAAACTTATTTGATTTTGTTTGAATTTGCGGCACTTATCGTTTGCCATAGAAAATACCCTTTTAAAGCAAAACGTTGAAGGTAAACTACCCCTTTCCCTTAAACGATCTTCACCAAAACCAAAAGGTCTTGAGAACTCTACAATTCAGGATAGTATGCAAAACATTATTTGATTATGTTTGAATTTGCGGCTGTTATCGTTAGCCATAGAAAATACCCTTGTTAAAACATAAAACGTTGCAGGTAAACTACCCCTTTCCCTTAACCGATCTTTACCAAAATCAACAGATATTGAGAGCTCTACAATTCAGGGCTGCATGCGAAATATTATTTGATTCTGTTTGAATTTGCGGCTGTTATCGTTTGCCAAACAAACAAAATTACCCTTGATAAAAAAAAACCGTTGCAGGTAAACTACCCTTTTCCCTTAACCGATCTTCACCAAAAACGACAGATCGTAGGTACTCTACAATTCAGGCCTGTATGCAAACAATTATTTGATTCTGTTTGAATTTGCGGCTGTTATCGTTTGCCATAGAAAATACCCTTGTTAAAAACACGTTGCAGGTAAACTACCCCTTTCCCTCAACCGATCTTCACCAAAAACAATGAGTCTTGAGAACTCTACAATTTAGGGCTGTATGCAAAAAATCTTTTGATTCTGTTTGAATTTGCGGCTGTTATCGTTTGCCATAGGATATACCCTTGTTAAAACATAAAACGTTACAGGTAAACTACCCCTTTCCCTTAACCGATCTTCACCAAAAACAATAGGTCTTGAGTACTCTACAAATCAGGGCTGTATGCAAAACATTATTTGATTCTGTTTGAATTTGCGGCTGTTATCGTTTGCCATAAAAAATACCCATGTTAAAAAAATGTGGCAGGTAAACTACCCCTTTCCCTCAACCGACCTTCACCAAAAACAATAGGTCTTGAGAACTCTACAATTTAGGGCTGTATGCAAATAATCTTTTGATTCTGTTTGAATTTGCGGCTGTTATCGTTTGCCATAGGAAATACCCTTGTTAAAACATAAAACGTTACAGGTAAACTACCCCTTTCCCTTAACCGATCTTCACCAAAATCAACAGATCGTGAGACCTCTTCACTTCAGGGCTGTATGCGAAACATTATTTGATTCTGTTTGAATTTGCGGCTGTTATCGTTTGCCAAACAAACAAAATTACCCTTGCTAAAAAAAAACCGTTGCAGGTAAACTACCCCTTTCCCTCAACCGATCTTCACCAAAAACAATAGGTCGCGAGTACTCTGTAAATCAGGGCTGCTTGCAAAAAATTATTTGATTCTGTTTGAATTTGCGGCAGTTATCGTTTGCCATAGAAAAAAATCTATAGACACACAGACAGACACACAGACACACAGACACACAGACACACACACAGACACTTTTCGGAAAACGACTTTTTTTCATGTTTTGAGTGTAGTAGAATCAGAATCTGCAATAATCTCGAACACGATTTTTTTTGCCATCACCATACTTCCATTCCTTAAGGAATATGGAAGTAAAAATTATTTGATTCTGTTTGAATTTGCGGCTGTTACCGTTCGTCATAGAAAATACGCTTGATAAAAAAACGTTGCAGGTAAACTACTCCTTCCCCTTAACCGATCTTCACCAAAAACAATAGGTCTTGAGAACTCTACAATATATGGATGCATGCAAATAATTTTTTGATTCTGTTTGAATTTGCGGCTGTTATCGTTTGCCATAGGAAATACCCTTGTTAAAACATAAAACGTTACAGGTAAACTACCCCTTTCCCTTACCCGATCTTCACCAAAATCAATAGATCTTGAGACCTCTAAAATTCAGGGCTGTATACGAAACATTATTTGATTCTGTTTGAATTTGCGGCTGTTATCGTTTGCCAAACAAACAAAATTACCCTTGCTAAAAAAAAACCGTGCAGGTAAACTACCCCTTTCCCTCAACCGATCTTCACCAAAAACAATAGGTCACGAGTACTCTGCAAATCAGGGCTGTATGCAAAAAATTATTTGATTCTGTTTAAATTTGCGGCAGTTATCGTTTGCCATAGAAAAAAAATCTACAGACACACAGACAGACAGACAGACAGACACACAGACACTTTTCGGAAAACGACTTTTTTTCATGTTTTGAGTGTAGTAGAATCAGAATCTGCAATAATCTCGAACACGATTTTTTTTGCCATCACCATACTTCCATTCCTTAAGGAATATGGAAGTAAATATCGGTATGGAGAACCATACATGACTTCCATATTCTAAGATTTATATTTAAAATCATTTTCGAAATGAAATATTACCATAGAAACTACTTCTTTCTACTTACTGCTTCAGCCTTAACCACAGTACTGTGGTCACTAACGTATACCACCTCACGTTATCGCACTCGATTTTCACTGATGATGGAAGTCGATGGCATTGCCGAAACGTCTGGTTTTGTAGAAAACATTGGACTACGGCCAAATATCCCGGGAAGGAATTTTAACAAAAACTACTTCTTTGTTGCCGATAACGTTGTACACATATATATCAGTGGCGAAGTTACATGGAGGCAATTGAGGCAATGCCTACCCTAACAAATTCTGTAGAATAAAAATTATAAATACGTATGAACTACATAACGTAAAGATTATACATTGTTACTGGGACTGTCAAATTTATTAAACCGAAACGTGCTTTATTGAGCGACCGCTAGATGGTGACAGGTGAGATTCAGCATAGTTCGTTTAAAGCGAATGAGGCAACCTGAACTTGCCTCAGCGTTTTTCGTATACATCGTATGTAAGCAATGTAGTGGTGTGATAGGGAAGTGTAGGGAGGGGGGATTGTCCCGCGCTGTACACATAGAGCGTTGAGGCATGCCTCACTTCTGTGGTCCAAACAGTTAAGTTAAAGCGCCTGTGTTGTTTCTAAGTGTTTATTTTATGCGGTTATTAAAAGTGTCACTGTTATTCCGCTGAACTAACAGATGATCAAGATTGTTATTTGAATTATTTGTAACATTAAACATATATATAGAAACTAATCAAGTTTAAAAATTTGAAGTTCAATCAGTTGTATTATTGTGTATGACTAATACAAGGATTGTTCAATAGACACACGTATAGAGCTGTAAAGCATTTTTTATTCAACGATTTTAAAAGAAGTCTCCAATAACATTAAGACATGAGTTCCACTGTTGCGCTAACCTGTAGATTCCCTGCTAGTAAAATTCTTACGGCTGTTTGTGGAACCATTCAGTTACAGCAACTCTACCTCAGCGTCCGATTTGACCCACCGTCCTTTTAGTGATTCCTTAAAAAAAATTTAAGATAAGATTTTTGCCTATCCATTCATTAACTACTAGCTTCGCCAGTAAGCAAATTGATGTCCATTTTTTCGGCTTGCACGCGTTATGTTGGTGTGGGTTTCGGCACTTTCCATTTAAAAAGCGTGCAAACGTAATAAAATAAACATGAGTGAGGCCAGAAATAACGTGAATTGTGTGTTTGTGTCTTACCTGCCGTTTTATTGCCGTATTAAATGAAAAATATTATATTACATTAAAATTAAAAAATTTTAATTTTATTGCCTGGCAACAAAATTATTTTATTTTTAACAATTACCATTGTTTCAAAAAGTTTAAATAAATTTGCAAGTACTTTACTCTTGTTAAAACGTAAAAGGTTGCAGGTAAACTACCCCTTCCCCTTAACCGATCTTCACCAAAATCGAAAGTCCTTGAGACCTCTACAATTCAGGGACGTATGCAAACAATTATTTGATTCTGTTTGAATTTGCGGCTGTTATCGTTTGCCATAGAAAATACGCTTGATAAAAAAACGGTGCAGGTAAACTACCCCTTCCCCTTAACAGATCTTCACCAAAAACAATAGGTCTTGAGTACTCTACAAATCAGGGCTGTATGCAAAACATTATTTGATTCTGTTTGAACTTGCGGCTGTTATCGTTTGCCATAGAAAATACCCTTGTTAAAAAAATGTTGCAAGTAAACTACCCCTTTCCCTCAACCGATCTTCACCAAAAACAACAGGTCTTGAGAACTCTACAATTTAGGGCTGTATGCAAATAATCGTTTGATTCTGTTTGAATTTACGGCTGTTATCGTTTGCCATAAGAAATACCCTTGTTAAAACATAAAACGTTACAGGTAAACTACCCCTTTCCCTTAACCGATCTTCACCAAAAACAATAGGTCGTGAAAACTCTACAATTAAGGGCTGTATACGAAACATTATTTAAGTCTGTTTGAATTTGCGGCTGTTATCGTTTGCCAAACAAACAAAATTACCCTTGCTAAAAAAAACCGTTGCAGGTAAACTACCTCTTCCCCTCAACCGATCTTCACCAAAGACAATAGGTCGCGAGTACTCTACAAATCAGGGCTGTATGCAAAAAATTATTTGATTCTGTTTGAATTTGCGGCAGTTATCGTTTGCCACAGAAAAAACGCTTGATAAAAAACGTTGCAGGTAAACTACCCCTTCCCCTCAACCGATCTTCACCAAAAACAATAGGTCTTGAGTACTCTACAAATCAGGGCTGTATGCAGAAAATAAAATTATTTGATTCTGTTTGAATTTGCGGCTGTTATCGTTTGCCATAGAAAATACCCTTGTTAAAAAAACGTTGTAGGTAAACTACCCCTTTCCCTTAACTGATCTTCACCAAAAACAATAGGTCTTGAGAACTCTACAATTTATGGCTGTATGCAAATAATCTTTTGATTCTGTTTGAATTTGCGGCTCTAATCGTTTGCCATAAGAAATACCGTTGTTAAAACATAAAACGTTACAAGTAAACTACCCCTTTCCCTTAACCGATCTTCACCAAAAACAAAAGGTCTTGAGAACTCTACAATTCAGGGCTGTATACGAAACATTATTTGATTCTGTTTGAATTTGCGGCTGTTATCGTTTGCCAAAAAAAAAAAAAATTCCCTTGATAAAAAAAACCGTTGCAGGTAAACTACCCCTTTCCATCAACCGATCTTCACCAAAAACAATAGGTCGCGAGTCCTCTACAAACCAGCGCTGTATGCAAAAAATTATTTGATTCTGTTTGAATTTGCGGCAGTTATCGTTTGCCATAGAAAAAAAATCTACAGACACACAGACACACAGACACACACACAGACACTTTTCGGAAAACGACTTTTTTTCATGTTTTGAGTGTAGTAGAATCAGAATCTGCAATAATCTCGAACACGATTTTTTTTGCCATCACCATACTTCCATTCCTTAAGGAAATATGGAAGTAAAAATTACCCTTGATAAAAAACCGTTGCCGGTAAACTACCCCTTTCCCTTAACCGATCTTCACCAAAAACGATAGGTCTTGAGAACTCTACAATTCAGGGCTGTATGTAAAATATTATATGATTTTGTTTGAATTTGCGGCTGTTATCGTTTGCCATACAAAATACCCTTGATAAAACAAAAAACGTGGCTGCTAAACTACCCCTTTCCCTTAAACGATCTTCACCAAAAACAATAGGTCTTTAGTACTCAAGAAATCAGAGCTGTATGCAAAAACTTATTTGATTTTGTTTGAATTTGCGGCACTTATCGTTTGCCATAGAAAATACCCTTTTAAAGCAAAACGTTGAAGGTAAACTACCCCTTTCCCTTAAACGATCTTCACCAAAACCAAAAGGTCTTGAGAACTCTACAATTCAGGATAGTATGCAAAACATTATTTGATTATGTTTGAATTTGCGGCTGTTATCGTTAGCCATAGAAAATACCCTTGTTAAAACATAAAACGTTGCAGGTAAACTACCCCTTTCCCTTAACCGATCTTTACCAAAATCAACAGATATTGAGAGCTCTACAATTCAGGGCTGTATGCGAAATATTATTTGATTCTGTTTGAATTTGCGGCTGTTATCGTTTGCCAAACAAACAAAATTACCCTTGATAAAAAAAAACCGTTGCAGGTAAACTACCCTTTTCCCTTAACCGATCTTCACCAAAAACGACAGATCGTAGGTACTCTACAATTCAGGCCTGTATGCAAACAATTATTTGATTCTGTTTGAATTTGCGGCTGTTATCGTTTGCCATAGAAAACACCCTTGATAAAACATAAAACGTTGCTGGTAAACTACCCTATTCCATTAACCGATCTTCACCAAAAACAATAGGTCTTGAGAACTCTACAATTCAGGGCGGTATGCAAAACATTAGTTGATTCTCTTTGAATTTACGGCAGTTATCGTTCGTCATAGAAAAAACAACCTTGTTAAAACATAAAACGTTGCAGGTAAACTACCCCTTTCCCTTAACCGATCTTCAACAAAATCAACAGACCTTGAGTTCTGTATAATTCAAAAAGGTATTCAGAAGAGTAGTTGATTCTGTTTTAACGTACGGCAGTTACCGTTCGTCAAAAAAAAAAACCCTTGATAAAACAAAGTGTTGCTGGTAAACAACCCTATTCCCTAAACCGATCTTCACCAAAACCAACAGGTGTTGAGAACTCTACATTTCAGGGCTGTATGCAAAATATTATATAATTCTGTTTGAATTTGCCGCTGTTATCATTTGCCATATAAAATACCCTTGATAAAACAAAAAACGTGTCTGGTAAACTACCCCTTTCCTTTAACCGATCTGCAACAAAAACAATAGGTCTTTAGTACTCAACAAACCAGAGCTGTATGCAAAAACGTATTTGATTCTGTTTGAATTTGCGGCTCTTATCGTTTGCCATAGAAAATACCCTTTTAAAACATAAAACGTTGCAGGTAAACTACCCCTTTCCCTTAACGGATCTTCACCAACACAAATAGGTATTGCGAACTCTACAATACAGTGCTGTATGCAAAACATCATTTGATTCTGTTTGAATTTGCGGCTGTTATCGTTTACCATAGAAAAATATCGGTATGGAGAACCATACATGACTTCCATATTCTAAGATTTATATTTAAAATCATTTTCAGCCAAACAGCCAGGCTGTGTCTTACCTGCCTTTTTATTGCTGTATTAAATGAAAAATATTATATTACATTAAAATGAAAAAATTATAATTTTATTGCCTGGCAACAAAATTATTTTATTTTTAACAATTACCATTGTTTCAAAAAGTTTAAATAAATTTTCAAGTACTTTACTCTTGTTAAAACGTAAAAGGTTGCAGGTAAACTACCCCTTCCCCTTAACCGATCTTCACCAAAATCGAAAGTCATTGAGACCTCTACAACACAGGGACGTATGAAAGAAATTATTTGATTCTGTTTGAATTTGCGGCTGTTACCGTTCGTCATAGAAAATACGCTTGATAAAAAAACGTTGCAGGTAAACTACCCCTTCCCCTTAACCGATCTTCACCAAAAACAATAGGTCTTGAGTACTCTACAAATCAGGGCTGTATGCAAAACATTATTTGATTCTGTTTGAATTTGCGGCTGTTATCGTTTGCCATAGAAAATGCCCTTTTTAAAAAAACGTTGCAGGTAAACTACCCCTTTCCCTCAACCGATCTTCACCAAAAACAATAGGTCTTGAGAACTATACAATCTAGGGCTGTGTGCAAATAATCTTTTGATTCTGTTTGAATTTGTGGCTGTTATCGTTTGCCATAGGAAGTACCCTTGTTAAAACATAAAACGTTACAGGTAAACTACCCCTTTCCCTTAACCGATCTTCACCAAAAACAATAGGTCTTGAGTACTCTACAAATCAGGGCTGTATGCAAAACATTGTTTGATTCTGTTTGAATTTGCGGCTGTTATCGTTTGCCATAGAAAATACCCTTGTTAAAAAAACGTTGCAGGTAAACTACCCCTTTCCCTCAACCGAACTTCACCAAAAACAATAGGTCTTGAGAACTCTACAATTTAGGGCTGTATGCAAATAATCTTTTGATTCTGTTTGAATTTGCGGCTGTTATCGTTTGCCATAGGAAATACCCTTGTTAAAACATAAAACGTTACAGGTAAACTACCCCTTTCCTTTAACCGATCTTCACCAAAATCAACAGATCTTGAGAACTCTACAATTTAGGGCTCTATGCGAAACATTATTTGATTCTGTTTGAATTTGCGGCTGTTATCGTTTGCCAAACAAACAAAATTACCCTTGCTAAAAAAAAACCGTTGCAGGTAAACTACCCCTTTCCCTCAACCGATCTTCACCAAAAACAATAGGTCGCGAGTACTCTTCAAATCAGGGCTGCATGCAAAAAATTATTTGATTCTGTTTGAATTTGCGGCAGTTATCGTTTGCCATAGAAAAAAAATCTACAGACAGACAGACAGACAGACAGACAGACAGACAGACACATAGACAGATAGACAGACAGACACACACACAGACACTTTTCGGAAAACGACTTTTTTTCATGTTTTGAGTGTAGTAGAATCAGAATCTGCAATAATCTCGAACACGATTTTTTTTGCCATCACCATACTTCCATTCCTTAAGGAATATGGAAGTAAAAATTACCCTTGATAAAAAACCGTTGCCGGTAAACTACCCCTTTCCCTTAACCGATCTTCACCAAAAACGATAGGTCTTGAGAACTCTACAATTCAGGGCCGTATGTAAAATATTATATGATTTTGTTTGAATTTGCGGCTGTTATCGTTTGCCATACAAAATACCCTTGATAAAACAAAAAACGTGGCTGGTAAACTACCCCTTTCCCTTAAACGATCTTCACCAAAAACAATAGGTCTTTAGTACTCAATAAACCAGAGCTGTATGCAAAAACGTATTTGATTCTGTTTGAATTTGCGGCTCTTATCGTTTGCCATAGAAAATACCCTTTTAAAACATAAAACGTTGCAGGTAAACTACCCCTTTCCCTTAACCGATCTTCACCAACACAAATAGGTATTGCGAACTCTACAATACAGTGCTGTATGCAAAACATCATTTGATTCTGTTTGAATTTGCGGCTGTTATCGTTTACCATAGAAAAATATCGGTATGGAGAACCATACATGACTTCCATATTCTAAGATTTATATTTAAAATCATTTTCAGCCAAACAGCCAGGCTGTGTCTTACCTGCCTTTTTATTGCTGTATTAAATGAAAAATATTATATTACATTAAAATGAAAAAATTATAATTTTATTGCCTGGCAACAAAATTATTTTATTTTTAACAATTACCATTGTTTCAAAAAGTTTAAATAAATTTTCAAGTATTTTACTCTTGTTAAAACGTAAAAGGTTGCAGGTAAACTACCCCTTCCCCTTAACCGATCTTCACCAAAATCGAAAGTCATTGAGACCTCTACAATTCAGGGACGTATGCAAAAAATTATTTGATTCTGTTTGAATTTGCGGCTGTTATCGTTTGCCATAGAAAATACGCTTGAAAAAAAAACGTTGCAGGTAAACTACCCCTTCCCCTTAACCGATCTTCACCAAAAACAATAGGTCTTGAGTACTCTACAAATCAGGCCTGTATGCAAAACATTATTTGATTCTGTTTGAATTTGCGGCTGTTATCGTTTGCCATAGAAAATACCCTTTTTAAAAAAACGTTGCTGGTAAACTACCCCTTTCCCTTAACCGATCTTCACCAAAAACAATAGGTCTTGAGAACTCTACAATTTAGGGCTGTATGCAAATAATCTTTTGATTCTGTTTGAATTTGCGGCTGTTATCGTTTGCCATAGGAAGTACCCTTGTTAAAACATAAAACGTTACAGGTAAACTACCCCTTTCCCTTAACCGATCTTCACCAAAAACAATAGGTCTTGAGTACTCTACAAATCAGGGCTGTATGCAAAACATTATTTGATTCTGTTTGAATTTGCGGCTGTTATCGTTTGCCATAGAAAATACCCTTGTTAAAAAAACGTTGCAGGTAAACTACCCCTTTCCCTCAACCGAACTTCACCAAAAACAACAGGTCTTGAGAACTCTACAATTTAGGGCTGTATGCAAATAATCTTTTGATTCTGTTTGAATTTGCGGCTGTTATCGTTTGCCATAGGAAATACCCTTGTTAAAACATAAAACGTTACAGGTAAACTACCCCTTTCCCTTAACCGATCTTCACCAAAATCAACAGAACTTGAGAACTCTACAATTTAGGGCTGTATGCGAAACATTATTTGATTCTGTTTGAATTTGCGGCTGTTATCGTTTGCCAAACAAACAAAATTACCCTTGCTAAAAAAAAACCGTTGCAGGTAAACTACCCCTTTCCCTCAACCGATCTTCACCAAAAACAATAGGTCGCGAATACTCTGCAAATCAGGGCTGCATGCAAAAAATTATTTGATTCTGTTTGAATTTGCGGCAGTTATCGTTTGCCATAGAAAAAAAATCTACAGACAGACAGACAGACAGACACAGACAGACAGATAGACAGACAGACAGACAGACACACACACAGACACTTTTCGGAAAACGACTTTTTTTCATGTTTTGAGTGTAGTAGAATCAGAATCTGCAATAATCTCGAACACGATTTTTTTTGCCATCACCATACTTCCATTCCTTAAGGAATATGGAAAAAATATCGGTATGGAGAACCATACATGACTTCCATATTCTAAGATTTATATTTAAAATCATTTTCAGCCAAACAGCCAGGCTGTGTCTTACCTGCCTTTTTATTGCTGTATTAAATGAAAAATATTATATTACATTAAAATGAAAAAATTATAATTTTATTGCCTGGCAACAAAATTATTTTATTTTAAACAATCACCATTGTTTCAAAAAGTTTAAATAAATTTTCAAGTACTTTACTCTTGTTAAAACGTATAAGGTTGCAGGTAAACTACCCCTTCCCCTTAACCGATCTTCACCAAAATCGAAAGGCATTGAGACCTCTACAATTCAGGGCGTATGCAAAAAATTATTTGATTCTGTTTGAATTTGCGGCTGTTATCGTTTGCCATAGAAAATACGCTTGATAAAAAAACGTTGCAGGTAAACTACCCCTTCCCCTTAACCGATCTTCACCCAAAACAATAGGTCTTGAGTACTATGCAAAACATTATTTGATTCTGTTTGAATTTGCGGCTGTTATCGTTTGCCATAGAAAATACCCTTGTTAAAAAAACGTTGCAGGTAAACTACCCCTTTCCCTCAACCGATCTTCACCAAAAACAATAGGTCTTGAGAAATCTACAATTCAGGGCTGTATGCGAAACATTATTTGATTCTGTTTGAATTTGCGGCTGTTATCGTTTGCCATAGAAAATACCCTTTTTAAAAAAACGTTGCTGGTAAACTACCCCTTCCCCTCAACCGATCTTCACCAAAAACAATAGGTCGCGATTACTCTACAAATCAGGGCTGTATGCAAAAAATTATTTGATTCTGTTTGAATTTGCGGCAGTTGTCGTTTGCCATAGAAAATACGCATGATAAAAAACGTTGCTGGTAAACTACCCCTTCCCCTCAACCGATCTTCACCAAAAACAATAGCTCTTGAGTACTCTACAAATCAGGGCTGTATGCAGAAAATTATTTGATTCTGTTTGAATTTGCGGCTGTTATCGTTTGCCATAGAAAATACCCTTGTTAAAAAAACGTTGTAGGTAAACTACCCATTTCCCTTAACCGATCTTCACTAAAAACAAAAGGTATTGAGAACTCTACAATTTAGGGCTGTATGCAAATAATCTTTTCATTCTGTTTGAATTTGCGGCTGTTATCGTTTGCCATAGGAAATACCCTTGTTAAAACATAAAACGTTACAGGTAAACTACCCCTTTCCCTTAACCGATCTTCACCAAAAACAATAGGTCTTGAGAACTCTACAATTCAGGGCTGCATGCGAAACATTATTTGATTCTGTTTGAATTTGCGGCTGTTATCGTTTGCCAAACAAACAAAATTACCCTTGCTAAAAAAAAACCGTTGCAGGTAAACTACCCCTTTCCCTCAACCGATCTTCACCAAAAACAATAGGTCGCGAGAACTCTGCAAAACCGAGCTGTATGCAAAACATTATTTGATTCTGTTTGAATTTGCGGCAGTTATCGTTTGCCATAGAAAAAAATCTACAGACAGACAGACAGACAGACAGACAGACACTTTTCGGAAAACGACTTTTTTTCATGTTTTGAGTATAGTAGAATCAGAATCTGCAATAATCTCGAACACGATTTTTTTTGCCATCACCATACTTCCATTCCTTAAGGAATATGGAAGTAAAATTACCCTTGATAAAAAACCGTTGCCGGTAAACTACCCCTTTCCCTTAACCGATCTTCACCAAAAACGATAGGTCTTGAGAACTCTACAATTCAGGGCCGTATGTAAAATATTATATGATTTTGTTTGAATTTGCGGCTGTTATCGTTTGCCATACAAAATACCCTTGATAAAACAAAAAACGTGGCTGGTAAACTACCCCTTTCCCTTAAACGATCTTCACCAAAAACAATAGGTCTTTAGTACTCAAGAAATCAGAGCTGTATGCAAAAACTTATTTGATTCTGTTTGAATTTGCGGCACATATCGTTTGCCATAGAAAATACCCTTTTAAAACATAAAACGTTGAAGGTAAACTACCCCTTTCCCTTAACCGATCTTCACCAAAACCAAAAGGTCTTGAGAACTCTACAATTCAGGATAGTATGCAAAACATTATTTGATTATGTTTGAATTTGCGGCTGTTATCGTTTGCCATAGAAAATACCCTTGTTAAAACATAAAACGTTGCAGGTAAACTACCCCTTTCCCTTAACCGATCTTTACCAAAATCAACAGATATTGAGAGCTCTACAATTCAGGGCTGTATGCGAAATATTATTTGATTCTGTTTTAATTTGCGGCTGTTATCGTTTGCCAAACAAACAAAATTACCCTTGATAAAAAAAAACCGTTGCAGGTAAACTACCCCTTTCCCTTAACCGATATTCACCAAAAAAGACAGATCTTACGTACTCTACAATTCAGGCCTGTATGCAAACAATTATTTGATTCTGTTTGAATTTGCGGCTGTTATCGTTTGCCATAGAAAACACCCTTGATAAAACATAAAACGTTGCCGGTAAACTACCCTATTCCATTAACCGATCTTCACCAAAAACAATAGGTCTTGAGAACTCTACAATTCAGGGCGGTATGCAAAACATTAGTTGATTCTCTTTGAATTTACGGCAGTTATCGTTCGTCATAGAAAAAATAACCTTGTTAAAACATAAAACGTTGCAGGTAAACTACCCCTTTCCCTTAACCGATCTTCAACAAAATCAACAGACCTTGAGTTCTGTATAATTCAAAAAGGTATGCAGAAGAGTAGTTGTTTCTGTTTTAACGTACGGCAGTTATCGTTCGTCAAAAAAAAAAAACCTTGATAAAACAAAGTGTTGCTGGTAAACAACCCTATTCCCTAAACCGATCTTCACCAAAACCAACAGGTCTTGAGAACTCTACATTTCAGGGCTGTATGCAAAATATTATATGATTCTGTTTGAATTTGCCGCTGTTATCATTTGCCATATAAAATACCCTTGATAAAACAAAAAACGTGTCTCATAAACTACCCCTTTCCCTTAACCGATCTGGACCAAAAACAATAGGTCTTTAGTACTCAACAAACCAGGGCTGTATGCAAAAACGTATTTGATTCTGTTTGAATTTGCGGCTCTTATCGTTTGCCATAGAAAATACCCTTTTAAAACATAAAACGTTGCAGGTAAACTACCCCTTTCCCTTAACCGATCTTCACCAACACCAATAGGTATTGCGAACTCTACAATACAGTGCTGTATGCAAAACATCATTTGATAGTGTTTGAATTTGCGGCTGTTATCGTTTACCATAGAAAAATATCTGTATGGAGAACCATACATGACTTCCATATTCTAAGATTTATATTTAAAATCATTTTCAGCCAAACAGCCAGGCGTGTCTTACCTGCCTTTTTATTGCTGTATTAAATGAAAAATATTATATTACATTAAAATGAAAAAATTATAATTTTATTGCCTGGCAACAAAATTATTTTATTTTTAACAATTACCATTGTTTCAAAAAGTTTAAATAAATTTTCAAGTACTTTACTCTTGTTAAAACGTAAAAGGTTGCAGGTAAACTACCCCTTCCCCTTAACCGATCTTCACCAAAATCGAAAGTCATTGAGACCTCTACAACTCAGGGACGTATGCAAAAAATTATTTGATTCTGTTTGAATTTGCGGCTGTTACCGTTCGTCATAGAAAATACGCTTGATAAAAAAACGTTGCAGGTAAACTACCCCTTCCCCTTAACCGATCTTCACCAAAAACAAAAGGTCTTGAGAACTCTACAATTCAGGGCTGTATACGAAACATTATTTGATTCTGTTTGAATTTGCGGCTGTTATCGTTTGCCAAAAAAAAAATATCGGTATGGAGAACCATACATGACTTCCATATTCTAAGATTTATATTTAAAATCATTTTCAGCCAAACAGCCAGGGAAGGAATTTTAACAAAAAAATACTTCTTTGTTGCCAATAACGTAGTACACATATAAAAAAAAATTATCCCCTCCCCCTTCAACTATAATTTTGATTTATAGAAAATTACCCCCAGCCCGTTCAACTAGCCTCTTCATTTATAGATATTTCATCTACGTTTCTACAGTGGATTATTAAGATCTTATCAGGATACTTTATCAAAATTAAGTACTTTACTCATGTTACAACAAAAAATGTTTCAGGTAAACTGCCCTTTCCCCGTAACCGATCTTCACCAAAATCAACAGACATTGAGTTCTCTATAGCTCAGGCACATATGTAAAAAGTTATTTGATTCTGTTTGAATTTACGGCAGTTATGGTTCGTCATATAAAAAATTACCCATGTTAAAACATAAAACATGAGATTTATAAAACATATCTAAGATTTATATTTAAAATCATTTTTGAAATAAAATATTTTCATAGAACCTACTAACGCTGGGGAAATCTGAGGAGCCAATCAGAGTGGGGCCTACCTGTCACTCTGCTGAATTTGGTGGAAAGCCCTGTCACTGTCGTCAAGTCCCCACCTCAATGAAGAACCCATTGTTTTATAAAAATAATCTTTTGATTCTGTTTGAATTTGCGGCTGTTATCGTTTGCCATAAGAAATACCCTTGTTAAAACATAAAACGTTACTAGTAAACTACCCCTTTCCCTTAACCGATCTTCACCAAAAACAAAAGGTCTTGAGAACTCTACAATTCAGGGCTGTATACGAAACATTATTTGATTCTGTTTGAATTTGCGGCTGTTATCGTTTGCCAAAAAAAAAAATTTCCTTTGATAAAAAAAACCGTTGCAGGTAAACTACCCCTTTCCATCAACCGATCTTCACCAAAAACAATAGGTCGCGAGTCCTCTACAAATGAGGGCTGTATGCAAAAAATTATTTGATTCTGTTTGAATTTGCGGCAGTTATCGTTTGCCATAGAAAAAAAATCTATAGACACACAGACAGACACACAGACACACAGACACACAGACACACAGACACACACACAGACACTTTTCGGAAAACGACTTTTTTTCATGTTTTGAGTGTAGTAGAATCAGAATCTGCAATAATCTCGAACACGATTTTTTTGCCATCACCATACTTCCATTCCTTAAGGAAATATGGAAGTAAATATCGGTATGGAGAACCATACATGACTTCCATATTCTAAGATTTATATTTAAAATCATTTTCGAAATGAAATATTACCATAGAAACTACTTCTTTCTACTTACTGCTTCAGCCTTAACCACAGTACTGTGGTCACTAACGTATACCACCTCACGTTATCGCACTCGATTTTCACTGATGATGGAAGTCGACGGCATTGCCGAAACGTCTGGTTTTGTAGAAAACATTGGACTACGGCCAAATATCCCGGGAAGGAATTTTAACAAAAACTACTTCTTTGTTGCCGATAACGTTGTACACATATATATAAAATATATGCATAAAATTAATGGCTTGTATAAGTTAATGATTGATCTCCATTAAGTAGTGCTCAAGTTTCCAAAGTTTTAATATTATGATGTCCGTAATTAAAACATCAGAGCAGGTTTAGTGTGAATGAGGGTACACTGTGGACAAAAATTTTCAACATTTCCTATTGAGCGTTGCTTAGAGTAAAGCTGCCAATCTACAGTGTATGTTTCACAGAACAAACACGCGAAAAAGAAGGAGCGCTTCGAAGTCACTCATGGACCCTCAGCATCTTGCAGAGGGGTCATTCCCTAAAGACGAAAAGTCTGTCTATGAATCGTTCCTCTGTAAACACGTGCAGTTACATTGCCCAGCGATCCACAGGAAGCAAATTGATGTCCATTTTTTCGGCTTGCACGCGTTATGTTGGTGTGGGTTTCGGCACTTTCCATTTAAAAAGCGTGCAAATGTAAGAAAATAAACATGAGTGAGGCCAGAAATAAGGTGAATTGTGTGTGTGTGTGTGTGCGTGCGTCTTACCTGCCTTTTTATTGCTGTAGGCATAATAATAAAATGGAAACGTAAACATTACATAACTGAGATATGCTTACCTGCCACGAACGATATATTATTTTATACATGGAGGAGTTCAGTGACATACACACGTACAGAAGAATTATATATATAAAGATATTAACTCATACATAATTTACATTAAAATAAAAAAATTATAATTTTATTGCCTGGCAACAAAATTATTTTATTTTTAACAATTACCATTGTTTCAAAAAGTTTAAATGACTTTTCAAGTACTTCACTGTTGTTAAAACGTAAAACGTTGCTGGTAAACTACCCCGTCCCCTTAACCGACCTTCACCAAAATCGAAAGTCCTTGAGACCTCAACAATTCAGAGACGTATGCAAAAAATTATTTGATTCTGTTTGAATTTGCGGCTGTTATCGTTTGCCATAGAAAATACGCTTGATAAAAAAACGTTGCAGGTAAACTACCCCTTCCCCTTAACCGATCTTCACTAAAAACAAAAGGTCTTGAGTACTCTACAAATCAGGACTGTATGCAAAAAATTATTTGATTCTGTTTGAATTTGCGGCTGTTATCGTTTGCCATAGAAAAAAAATCTACACATAGACACACAGACAGACACACACACAGACACTTTTCGGAAAACGACTTTTTTTCATGTTTTGAGTGTAGTACAATCAGAATCTGCAATAATCTCGAACACGATTTTTTTTTGCCATCACCATACTTCCATTTCCTTAAGGAATATGGAAGTAATATCGGTATGGAGAACCATACATGACTTCCATGTTCTAAGATTTATATTTAAAATCATATTCGAAATGAAATATTTCCATAGAAACTACTTCTTTCTACTTATTGCTTCAGCCTTAACCACAGTACTGTGGTCACTAACGTATACCACCTCACGTTTTCGCACTCGATTTTCACTGATGATGGCAGTCGATGGACTGCCGAAAAGTCTGGTTTTACAGGAAACATTGGACTACGGCTAAACAGCCCGGGAAGGAATTTTAACAAAGAACTACTTCTTTGGTGCCGATAACGTAGTACACATACAAAAAATTCTCCCTTCCCCAATCGCCTATAATTTTCATTAATAGAAAATTACCCCCACCCCGTTCAATTAACCTCTTCATTTATAGATAATTCATCTACGTTTCTACAGTGGATTATTATGAGCTTCTTATTAGGATACATTATTTATCAAAATTAAGTACTTTACTCTTGTTCAAACATAACACGTTGCAGGTAAACTACCCCTTTCTCTTAACCGATCTTCAACAAAATCAACAGACCTTGAGTTCTCTTTAATTCCAAAAGGAATGCAAAAACGTAGTCGATTCTGTTTGAATTTGCGGCAGTTATTGTTCGTCATATAAAAAATTACCCTTGTTAAAACATAAAATGTTGCAGGTAAACTACCCCTTTCCCTTAATCGATCTTCACCAACACCAATAGGACTTGAGAACTCTACAATTCAGGGCTGTATGCAAAACATTATTTGTTTGAATTTGCGGCTGTTATCGTTTGCCATAGAAAAAATTACCCCCGATAAAAAAAGTTGCAGGTAAACTACCCCTTCCCCTTAACCGATCTTCACCAAAAACAACAGGTCTTGAGAACTCTACAATTCAGGGCTGTATGCAAAAAATTATTTGATTCTGTTTGAATTTGCGGCTCTTATCGTTTGCCATAGGAAATACCCTTGTTAAAATATAAAACGTTGCAGGTAACCTACCCCTTTCCGTTAACCGATCTTCAACAAAATCAACAGACGTTGAGCTCCGTATAATTCAAAAAGGTATGCAAAAGAGTAGTTGATTCTGTTTGAAATTACGTCAGTTATCGTTAGTCATATAACAAATTACTCTTGTTAAAACATAGAATGTTGCAGGTAAACTACTCTATTCCCTTAACCGATCTTCACCAAAACCAAACGGTCTTGAGAACTCTACAATTCAGGACTGTACGCAAAACATTATTTGATTTTGTTTGAATTTACGACTCTTATCGTTTGCCATAAAAAGTACCCTTTTAAAACATAAAACGTTGCAGGTAAACTACCCCTTTCCCTAAACCGATCTTCACCAAAAACAATAGGTCTTGAGTACTCTACCATTCAGGGCTGTATGCAAAACATTATTTGATTCTGTTTGAATTTGCGGCTGTTATCGTTTGCCATAGAAAAAATTACGACCGATAAAAAAACGTTGCTGGTAAACTACCCCTTCCCCTAAACCGATCTTCACCAAAACCAATAGATCTTGAGAACTCTATAATTCAGGGCTGTATGCAAAAGAGTAGTTGATTCTGTGTGAATTTGAGGCTGTTATCGTTTGCCATAGAAAAAATTACACTTGTTTAAAATAAAACCGTTGCAGGTAAACTACCCCTCTCCCTTAACCGATCTTCACCAAAATCAGTGAGTCTTGAGTACTCTACAAATCAGGACTACTTGCAAAAAATTATTTGATTCTGTTGGAATTTGCGACTCTTATTGTTTGCCATAGAAAAACCCTTTTAAAACATAAAACGTTGCAGGTAAACTACCCCTTTCCTTTAACCGATCTTCACCTAAAACAATAGGTCTTGAGTACTCAACAGATCAGTACTGTATGCAAATCATTATTTGATTCTGTTTGAATTTGCGGCTCTTATCGTTTGCCATAAAAAATACCCTTTCAAAACATAAAACGTAGCAGGTAAACTACCCCTTTCCCTTAACCGATCTTTACCAAAATCAATAGGTCTTGAGAACTCTACAATCTAGGGCTGTATGCAAATAATCATTTGATTCTGTTTGAATTTGCGGCTGTTGTCGTTTGCCATATAAAATACCCTTGTTAATACATAAAACGTTGCAGGTAAACTACCCCTTTCCCTTAACCCATCTTCACCAAAAACAACAAGTCTTGAGAACTCTACAATTCAGGGCTGTATGCAAAAGAGTAGTTGATTCTGTTTGAATTTGCGGCTGTTATCGTTTGCCATAGAAAACAATTACCCTTGATTTAAAAAAAACCGTTGCAGGTAAACTACCCCTTTCCCTCAACCGATCTTCACCAAAAACAATAGATCGTGAGTACTCTACAAATCAGGGCTGTATGCAAAAAACGATTTGATTCAGTTTGAATTTGCGGCTGTTATCGTTTGCCATAGAAAAAAATCTACAGACAGACAGACAGACAGATAGACACACAGACACACACACACACACACACACACACACACACACAGACACTTTTCGGAAAACGACTTTTTTTCATGTTTTGAGTGTAGTACAATCAGAATCTGCAATAATCTCGAATACGATTTTTTTTGCCATCACCATACTTCCATTTCCTTAAGGAACATGGAAGTAAATATCGGTATGGAGAACCATACATGACTTCCATGTTCTAAGATTTATATTTAAAATCATATTCGAAATGAAATATTTCCATAGAAACTACGTCTTTCTACTTATTGCTTCAGCATTAACCACAGTACTGTGGTCACTAACGTATACCACCTCACGTTTTCGCACTCGATTTTCACCGATGATGGCAGTCGATGGCACTGCCGAAAAGTCTGGTTTTGCAGAAAACATTGAACTACGGCTAAAGAGTCCGGGAAGCAATTTTAACAAAAAACTACTTCTTTGTTGCCGATAACGTAGTACACATATAAAAAATTCTGCCCTCCACCTTCAACTATAATTTTTAATAATAGAAAATTATTCCCACCCCGTTCACCTAACCTCTTCATTTATAGATATTTCATCTACGTTTCCTACAGTGGATTACTATGAGCTTCTTATCAGGATACTTTATTTATAAAAATTAAGTACTTTACTCTTGTTAAATCATAAAATGTTTCTGGTAAACTACCCCTTTCTCTTAACCGATCTTCTCCAAAATCAACAGACCTTCCGTCCTCTACAATTCAGGGAAGCATGCAAAAAAATATTTGATTCTGTTTGAATGTGCGGCAGTTATCGTTCGTCATGGAAATATTTCTCTTGTTACAACATAAAATGTTGCAGGTAAACTACCCGTTTCCCTTAACTGATCTTCACCAAAATCAATAGACCTTGAGCTCTCTGCAACTCAGGAAAGAGTGCAAAAAATTATTTTATTCTCATTTAATTTTCGGCAGTTATCGTTCGTCATTAAAAAATTACCCTTTTTAAAACATAAAACGTTGCTGATAAACTACCCCTTCCCTTAACCGATCTTCAACAAAATCAACAGACCTTGAGTTCTCTTTAGTTCAAGAACGTATGCAAAAACCTAGTTGATTCTGTTTGAATTTACGGCAGTTATCGTTCGTCATATAAAAAATTACCGTTGTTAAAACATAAAATGTTGCTGGTAAACTACCCCTTTCCCTTAACCGATCTTCACCAACACCAATAGGTATTGAGAACTCTACAATACAAAGCTGTATGCAAAACATCATTTGATTCTGTTTGAATTTGCGGCTGTTATCGTTTACTATGAAAAATATCGGTATGGAGAACCATACATGACTTCCATATTCTAAGATTTATATTTAAAATCATTTTCAGCCAAACAGCCAGGCTGTGTCTTACCTGCCTTTTTATTGCTGTATTAAATGAAAAATATTATATTACATTAAAATGAAAAAATTATAATTTTATTGCCTGGCAACAAAATTATTTTATTTTTAACAATTACCATTGTTTCAAAAAGTTTAAATAAATTTTCAAGTACTTTACTCTTGTTAAAACGTAAAAGGTTGCAGGTAAACTACCCCTTCCCCTTAACCGATCTTCACCAAAATCGAAAGTCATTGAGACATCTACAATTCAGGGACGTATGCAAAACATTATTTGATTCTGTTTGAATTTGCGGCTGTTATCGTTTGCCATAGAAAATACCCTTGTTAAAAAAACGTTGCAGGTAAACTACCCCTTTCCCTCAACCGAACTTCACCAAAAACAACAGGTCTTGAGAACTCTACAATTTAGGGCTGTATGCAAATAATCTTTTGATTCTGTTTGAATTTGCGGCTGTTATCGTTTGCCATAGGAAATACCCTTGTTAAAACATAAAACGTTACAGGTAAACTACCCCTTTCCCTTAACCGATCTTCACCAAAATCAGCAGATCTTGAGAACTCTTAAATTTAGGGCTGTATGCGAAACATTATTTGATTCTGTTTGAATTTGCGGCTGTTATCGTTTGCCAAACAAACAAAATTACCCTTGCTAAAAAAAAACCGTTGCAGGTAAACTACCCCTTTCCCTCAACCGATCTTCACCAAAAACAATAGGTCGCGAGTACTCTGCAAATCAGGACTGCATGCAAAAAATTATTTGATTCTGTTTGAATTTGCGGCAGTTATCGTTTGCCATAGAAAAAAATCTACAGACAGACAGACACACAGACAGACAGACAGACAGACAGACAGACACACAGACACTTTTCGGAAAACGACTTTTTTTCATGTTTTGAGTGTAGTAGAATCAGAATCTGCAATAATCTCGAACACGATTTTTTTTGCCATCACCATACTTCCATTCCTTAAGGAATATGGAAGTAAAAAATCTACAGACAGACAGACAGACACACAGACAGACACACACACAGACACTTTTCGGAAAACGACTTTTTTTCATGTTTTGAGTGTAGTAGAATCAGAATCTGCAATAATCTCGAACACGATTTTTTTTGCCATCACCATACTTCCATTCCTTAAGGAATATGGAAGTAAAAATTATTTGATTCTGTTTGAATTTACGGCAGTTATGGTTCGTCATATAAAAAATTACCCATGTTAAAACATAAAACATGAGATTTATAAAACATATCTAAGATTTATAATTAAAATCATTTTTGAAATAAAATATTTTCATAGAACCTACTAACGCTGGGGAAATCTGAGGAGCCAATCAGAGTTGGGCCTACCTGTCACTATGCTGAATTTGGTGGAAAGCCCTGTCACTGTCGTCAAAGTATCAGCCTTGACAGGGTCCTCTTTTTCTGCAAAATGGGAGAGGAGGCTTGAGATGGAGTGAGTGACATGGTCCCCACCTCAATGAAGAACCCATTGTTTTATAAAAATATATTTAAATTTTGAAAACTGAAAATTCTTTTCTTGTAAATATTTATATTTTATAATCAAAATGACTTTATCAAAAAACAAACATTATATTTTTTATAATAAGTACTTACATATGTTTCTTAATATGCTTACTTTTTCTTCAATGTTGATGATCATTTCCAAACATTCTGACAAAATTGTATCTACAGAACAGTTAACATTCCCCAGGTTTCCATTTCTGCTAATTTCTCATTACACCTTCCACTGACGTATTATTAACCATTTCATAAACTATCGTATAATCTTTTCAGATTTTGTGGTACAAAATCTGAAATTTTCAGATTGCCTGGCAACAAAATTATTTTATTTTCAACAATTACCATTGTTTGAAAAAGTTTAAATGAATTTTCAAGTACTTTACTCTTGTTAAAACGTAAAAGGTTGCAGGTAAACTACCCCTTCCCCTTAACTGATCTTCACCAAAATCTAAAGGCCTTGAGTTCTCTACAATTCACTGATGTATGCAAAACATTATTCGATTCTGTTTGAATTTGCGGCAGTTATCGTTTGCCATAGAAAATTCGCTTGATAAAAAACCTTGCAGGTAAACTACCCCTTCCCCTCAACCGATCTTCACCAAAAACAATAGGTGTTGAGTACTCTACAAATCAGGGCTGTATGCAGAAGATTATTTGATTTTGTTTGAATTTGCGGCTGTTATCGTTTGGCATAGAAAATACCCTTGTTAAAAAAACGTTGTAGGTAAACTACCCCTTTCCCTTAACCGATCTTCACCAAAAACAATAGGTCTTGAGAACTCTACAAATCAGGGCTGTATGCAAATAATCTTTTGATTCTGTTTGAATTTGCGGCTGTTATCGTTTGCCATAGGAAATACCCTTGTTAAAACATAAAACGTTACAGGTAAACTACCCCTTTCCCTCAACCGATCTTCACCAAAAACAATAGGTCTTGAGTACTTTACAATTTAGGGCTGTATGCAAATAATCTTTTGATTCTGTTTGAATTTGCGGCTGTTATCGTTTGCCATAGGAAATACCCTTGTTAAAACATAAAACGTTACAGGTAAACTACCCCTTTCCCTTAACCGATCTTCACCAAAATCAGCAGATCTTGAGAACTCTACAATTCAGGGCTGTATGCGAAACATTATTTGATTCTGTTTGAATTTGCGGCTGTTATCGTTTGCCATAGAAAAAAAATTACCCTTGCTAAAAAAAAACCGTTGCAGGTAAACTACCCCTTTCCCTCAACCGATCTTCACCAAAACAATAGGTCGCGAGTACTCTGCAAATCAGGGCTGCATGCAAAAAATTATTTGATTCTGTTTGAATTTGCGGCAGTTATCGTTTGCCATAGAAAAAAAATCTACAGACAGACACACAGACAGACAGACACACACATTGACACTTTTCGGAAAACGACTTTTTTTCATGTTTTGAGTGTAGTAGAATCAGAATCTGCAATAATCTCGAACACGATTTTTTTTGCCATCACCATACTTCCATTCCTTAAGGAATATGGAAGTAAAATTACCCTTGATAAAAAACCGTTGCAGGTAAACTACCCGTTTCGCTTAACCGATCTTCACCAAAAACGATAGGTCTTGAGAACTCTACAATTCAGGGCTGTATGCAAAATATTATATGATTCTGTTTGAATTTGCGGCTGTTATCGTTTGCCATACAAAATACCCTTGATAAAACAAAAAACGTGGCTGGTAAACTACCCTATGCCATTAACCAATCTTCACCAAAAACAATAGGTCTTGAGAACTCTACAATTCAGGGCTGTATACAAAACATTAGTTGATTCTCTTTGAATTTACGGCAGTTATCGTTCGTCATAGAAACAAGTACTTTACTCTTGTTAAAACGTAAAAGGTTGCAGGTAAACTACGCCTTCCCCTTAACCGATCTTCACTAAAATCGAAAGTCATTGAGAACTCTACAATTCAGGGACGTATGCAAAAAATTATTTGATTCTGTTTGAATTTGCGGCTGTTATCGTTTGCCATAGAAAATACGCTTCATAAAAAAAACGTTGCAAGTAAACTACCCCTTGCCCTTAACCGATCTTCACCAAAAACAACAGGTCTTGAGTACTCTACAAATCAGGGCTGTATGCAAAACATTATTTGATTCCGTTTGAATTTGCGGCTGTTATCGTTTGCCATAGAAAATACCCATGTTAAAAAAACGTTGCAGGTAAACTACCCCTTTCCCTCAACCGATCTTCACCAAAAACAGTAGGTCTTGAGAACTCTACAATTTAGGGCTGTATGCAAGTAATCTTTTGATTCTGTTTGAATTTGCGGCTGTTATCGTTTGCCAAACAAACAAAATTACCCTTGCTAAAAAAAAACCGTTGCAGGTAAACTACCCCTTTCCCTCAACCGATCTTCACCAAAAACAATAGGACGCGAGTACTCTGCAAATCAGGGCTGTATGCAAAAAATTATTTGATTCTGTTTGAATTTGCGGCAGTTATCGTTTGCCATAGAAAAAAAATCTACAGATAGACAGACAGACACACAGACAGACACACACACAGACACTTTTCGGAAAACGACTTTTTTTCATGTTTTGAGTGTAGTAGAATCAGAATCTGCAATAATCTCGAACACGATTTTTTTTGCCATCACCATACTTCCATTCCTTAAGGAATATGGAAGTAAAAATTATTTGATTCTGTTTGAATTTACGGCAGTTATGGTTCGTAATATAAAAAATTACCCATGTTAAAACATAAAACATGAGATTTATAAAACATATCTAAGATTTATAATTAAAATCATTTTTGAAATAAAATATTTTCATAGAACCTACTAACGCTGGGGAAATCTGAGGAGCCAATCAGAGTTGGGCCTACCTGTCACTATGCTGAATTTGGTGGAAAGCCCTGTCACTGTCGTCAAAGTATCAGCCTTGACAGGGTCCTCTTTTTCTGCAAAATGGGAGAGGAGGCTTGAGATGGAGTGAGTGACATGGTCCCCACCTCAATGAAGAACCCATTGTTTTATAAAAATATATTTAAATTTTGAAAACTGAAAATTCTTTTCTTGTAAATATTTATATTTTATAATCAAAATGACTTTATCAAAAAACAAACATTATATTTTTTATAATAAGTACTTACATATGTTTCTTAATATGCTTACTTTTTCTTCAATGTTGATGATCATTTCCAAACATTCTGACAAAATTGTATCTACAGAACAGTTAACATTCCCCAGGTTTCCATTTCTGCTAATTTCTCATTACACCTTCCACTGACGTATTATTAACCATTTCATAAACTATCGTATAATCTTATCAGATTTTGTGGTACAAAATATGAAATTTTCAGATTGCCTGGCAACAAAATTATTTTATTTTCAACAATTACCATTGTTTGAAAAAGTTTAAATGAATTTTCAAGTACTTTACTCTTGTTAAAACGTAAAAGGTTGCAGGTAAACTACCCCTTCCCCTTAACTGATCTTCACCAAAATCTAAAGGCCTTGAGATCTCTGCAATTCACTGATGTATGCAAAACATTATTTGATTCTGTTTGAATTTGCGGCAGTTATCGTTTGCCATAGAAAATACGCTTGATAAAAAACCTTGCAGGTAAACTACCCCTTCCCCTCAACCGATCTTCACCAAAAACAATAGGTGTTGAGTACTCTACAAATCAGGCCTGTATGCAGAAGATTATTTGATTTTGTTTGAATTTGCGGCTGTTATCGTTTGCCATAGAAAATACCCTTGTTAAAAAAACGTTGTAGGTAAACTACCCCTTTCCCTTAACCGATCTTCACCAAAAACAATAGGTCTTGAGAACTCTACAAATCAGGGCTGTATGCAAACAATCTTTTGATTCTGTTTGAATTTGCGGCTGTTATCGTTTGCCATAGGAAATACCCTTGTTAAAACATAAAACGTTACAGGTAAACTACCCCTTTCCCTTAACCGATCTTCACCAAAAACAATAAGTATTGAGTACTCTACAATTTTGGGCTGTATGCAAATAATCTTTTGATTCTGTTTGAATTTGCGGCTGTTATCGTTTGCCATAGGAAATACCCTTGTTAAAACATAAAACGTTACAGGTAAACTACCCCTTTCCCTTAACCGATCTTCACCAAAATAAGCAGATCTTGAGAACTCTACAATTCAGGGCTGTATGCGAAACATTATTTGATTCTGTTTGAATTTGCGGCTGTTATCGTTTGCCAAACAAACAAAATTACCCTTGCTAAAAAAAAACCGTTGCTGGTAAACTACCCCTTTCCCTCAACCGATCTTCACCAAAAACAATAGGTCGCGAGTACTCTGCAAATCAGGGCTGCATGCAAAAAATTATTTGATTCTGTTTGAATTTGCGGCAGTTATCGTTTGCCATAGAAAAAAAATCTACAGACAGACACACAGACAGACAGACAGACACACACACAGACACTTTTCGGAAAACGACTTTTTTTCATGTTTTGAGTGTAGTAGAATCAGAATCTGCAATAATCTCGAACACGATTTTTTTTGCCATCACCATGCTTCCATTCCTTAAGGAATATGGAAGTAAAATTACCCTTGATAAAAAACCGTTGCAGGTAAACTACCCCTTTCGCTTAACCGGTCTTCACCAAAAACGATAGGTCTTGAGAATTCTACAATTCAGGGCTGTATGCAAAATATTGTATGATTCTGTTTGAATTTGCGGCTGTTATCGTTTGCCATACAAAATACCCTTGTTAAAACAAAAAACGTGGCTGGTAAACTACCCTATGCCATTAACCAATCTTCACCAAAAACAATAGGTCTTGAGAGCTCTAGAATTCAGGGCTGTATACAAAACATTAGTTGATTCTCTTTGAATTTACGGCAGTTATCGTTCGTCATAGAAACAAGTACTTTACTCTTGTTAAAACGTAAAAGGTTGCAGGTAAACTACCCCTTCCCCTTAACCGATCTTCACTAAAATCGAAAGTCATTGAGAACTCTGCAATTCAGGGATGTATGCAAAAAATTATTTGATTCTGTTTGAATTTGCGGCTGTTATCGTTTGCCATAGAAAATACGCTTGATAAAAAAACGTTGCAAGTAAACTACCCCTTCCCCTTAACCGATCTTCACAAAAAACAAAAGGTCTTGAGTACTCTACAAATCAGGGCGGTATGCAAAACATTATTTGATTCCGTTTGAATTTGCGGCTGTTATCGTTTGCCATAGAAAATACCCTTGCTAAAAAAACGTTGCCGGTAAACTACCCCTTTCCCTCAACCGATCTTCACCAAAAACAGTAGGTCTTGAGAACTCTACAATTTAGGGCTGTATGCAGAAAATTATTTGATTCTGTTTGAATTTGCGGCTGTTATCGTTTGCCATATGAAATACACTTGTTAAAACATAAAACGTTACAGGTAAACTACCCCTTTCCCTTAACCGATCTTCACCAAAAACAACAGGTCTTGAGTACTCTACAAATCAGGGCTGTATACAAAACAGTATTTGATTCTGTTTGAATTTGCGGCTGTTATCGTTTGCCATAGAAAATACCCTTGATAAAACAAAAAACGTGGCAGGTAAACTACCCCTTTCCCTCAACCGAACTTCACCAAAAACTATAGGTCTTGAGAACTCTACAATTTAGGGCTGTATGCAAATAATCTTTTGATTCTGTTTGAATTTGCGGTTGTTATCGTTTGCCATAGGAAATACCCTTGTTAAAACATAAAACGTTACAGGTAAACTACCCCTTTCCCTCAACCGATCTTCACCAAAAACAATAAGTCGCGAGTACTCTGCAAATCAGGGCTGTATGCAAAAAATTATTTGATTCTGTTTGAATTTGCGGCAGTTATCGTTTGCCATAGAAAAAAAATCTACAGACAGACAGACAGACAGACAGACACACAGACAGACACACACACAGACACTTTTCGGAAAACGACTTTTTTTCATGTTTTGAGTGTAGTAGAATCAGAATCTGCAATAATCTCGAACACGATTTTTTTTGCCATCACCATACTTCCATTCCTTAAGGAATATGGAAGTAAAATTACCCTTGATAAAAAACCGTTGCTGGTAAACTACCCCTTTCCCTTAACCGATCTTCACCAAAAACGATAGGTCTTGAGAACTCTACAATTCAGGGCTGTATGCAAAATATTATATGATTCTGTTTGAATTTGCGGCTGTTATCGTTTGCCATACAAAATACCCTTGATAAAACAAAAAACGTGGCTGGTAAACTACCCTATGCCATTAACCAATCTTCACCAAAAACAATAGGTCTTGAGAACTCTACAATTCAGGGCTGTATACAAAACATTAGTTGATTCTCTTTGAATTTACGGCAGTTATCGTTCGTCATAGAAACAAGTACTTTACTCTTGTTAAAACGTAAAAGGTTGCCGGTAAACTACCCCTTCCCCTTAACCGATCTTCACTAAAATCGAAAGTCACTGAGACCTCTACAATTCAGGGACGTATGCAAAAAATTATTTGATTCTGTTTGAATTTGCGGCTGTTATCGTTTGCCATAGAAAATACGCTTCATAAAAAAAATGTTGCAAGTAAACTACCCCTTCCCCTTAACCGATCTTCACCAAAAACAATAGGTCTTGAGTACTCTACAAATCAGGGCTGTATGCAAAACATTATTTGATTCCGTTTGAATTTGCGGCTGTTATCGTTTGCCATAGAAAATACCCTTCTTAAAAAAACGTTGCAGGTAAACTACCCCTTTCCCTCAACCGATCTTCACCAAAAACAGTAGGTCTTGAGAACTCTACAATTTAGGGCTCTTTGCAAATAATCTTTTGATTCTGTTTGAATTTGCGGCTGTTATCGTTTGCCATAGAAAATACCCTTGATAAAACAAAAAACGTGGCAGGTAAACTACCCCTTTCCCTCAACCGAACTTCACCAAAAACAACAGGTCTTGAGAACTCTACAATTTAGGGCTGTATGCAAATAATCTTTTGATTCTGTTTGAATTTGCGGCTGTTATCGTTTGCCATAGGAAATACCCTTGTTAAAACATAAAACGTTACAGGTAAACTACCCCATTCCCTTAACCGATCTTCACCAAAATCAGCAGATCTTGAGAACTCTACAATTTAGGGCTGTATGCGAAACATTATTTGATTCTGTTTGAATTTGCGGCTGTTATCGTTTGCCAAACAAACAAAATTACCCTTGCTAAAAAAAAACCGTTGCCGGTAAACTACCCCTTTCCCTCAACCGATCTTCACCAAAAACAATAGGTCGCGAGTACACTGCAAATCAGGGCTGTATGCAAAAACTTATTTGATTCTGTTTGAATTTGCGGCAGTTATCGTTTGCCGTAGAAGAAAAATCTACAGACAGACACACAGACAGACAGACAGACACACACACAGACACTTTTCGGAAAACGACTTTTTTTCATGTTTTGAGTGTAGTAGAATCAGAATCTGCAATAATCTCGAACACGATTTTTTTTGCCATCACCATACTTCCATTCCTTAAGGAATATGGAAGTAAAAATTATTTGATACTGTTTGAATTTACGGCAGTTATGGTTCGTCATATAAAAAATTACCCATGTTAAAACATAAAACATGAGATTTATAAAACATATCTAAGATTTATAATTAAAATCATTTTTGAAATAAAATATTTTCATAGAACCTACTAACGCTGGGGAAATCTGAGGAGCCAATCAGAGTTGGGCCTACCTGTCACTATGCTGAATTTGGTGGAAAGCCCTGTCACTGTCGTCAAAGTATCAGCCTTGACAGGGTCCTCTTTTTCTGCAAAATGGGAGAGGAGGCTTGAGATGGAGTGAGTGACATGGTCCCCACCTCAATGAAGAACCCATTGTTTTATAAAAATATATTTAAATTTTGAAAACTGAAAATTCTTTTCTTGTAAATATTTATATTTTATAATCAAAATGACTTTATCAAAAAACAAACATTATATTTTTTATAATAAGTACTTACATATGTTTCTTAATATGCTTACTTTTTCTTCAATGTTGATGATCATTTCCAAACATTCTGACAAAATTGTATCTACAGAACAGTTAACATTCCCCAGGTTTCCATTTCTGCTAATTTCTCATTACACCTTCCACTGACGTATTATTAACCATTTCATAAACTATCGTATAATCTTTTCAGATTTTGTGGTACAAAATCTGAAATTTTCAGATTGCCTGGCAACAAAATTATTTTATTTTCAACAATTACCATTGTTTGAAAAAGTTTAAATGAATTTTCAAGTACTTTACTCTTGTTAAAACGTAAACGGTTGCAGGTAAACTACCCCTTCCCCTTAACTGATCTTCACCAAAATCTAAAGGCCTTGAGTTCTCTACAATTCACTGATGTATGCAAAACATTATTTGATTCTGTTTGAATTTGCGGCAGTTATCGTTTTCCATAGAAAATACGCTTGATAAAAAACCTTGCAGGTAAACTACCCCTTCCCCTCAACCGATCTTCACCAAAAACAATAGGTGTTGAGTACTCTACAAATCAGGGCTGTATGCAGAAGATTATTTGATTTTGTTTGAATTTGCGGCTGTTATCGTTTGGCATAGAAAATACCCTTGTTAAAAAAACGTTGTAGGTAAACTACCCCTTTCCCTTAACCGATCTTCACCAAAAACAATAGGTCTTGAGAACTCTACAAATCAGGGCTGTATGCAAATAATCTTTTGATTCTGTTTGAATTTGCGGCTGTTATCGTTTGCCATAGGAAATACCCTTGTTAAAACATAAAACGTTACAGATAAACTACCCCTTTCCCTTAACCGATCTTCACCAAAATCAGCAGATCTTGAGAACTCTACAATTCAGGGCTGTATGCGAAACATTATTTGATTCTGTTTGAATTTGCGGCTGTTATCGTTTGCCAAACAAACAAAATTACCCTTGCTAAAAAAAAACCGTTGCAGGTAAACTACCCCTTTCCCTCAACCGATCTTCACCAAAACAATAGGTCGCGAGTACACTGCAAATCAGGGCTGCATGCAAAAAATTATTTGATTCTGTTTGAATTTGCGGCAGTTATCGTTTGCCATAGAAAAAAAATCTACAGACAGACACACAGACAGACAGACAGACACACACACTGACACTTTTCGGAAAACGACTTTTTTTCATGTTTTGAGTGTAGTAGAATCAGAATCTGCAATAATCTCGAACACGATTTTTTTTGCCATCACCATACTTTCATTCCTTAAGGAATATGGAAGTAAAATACCCTTGATAAAAAACCGTTGCAGGTAAACTACCCCTTTCCCTTAACCGATCTTCACCAAAAACAATAGGTCTTGAGAACTCTATAATTCAGGGCTATATGCAAAATATTATGTGATTTTGTTTGAACTTGCGGCTGTTATCGTTTGCCATACAAAATACCCTTGATAAAACAAAAAATGTGGCAGGTAAACTACCCCTTTCCCTTAAATGATCTTCACCAAAAACAATAGGTCTGTAGTACTCAAGAAATGAGGGCTGTATGCAAAAACGTATTTGATTCTGTTTGAATTTGCAGCTCTTATCGTTTGCCATAGTAAATACCCTTTAAAAACAAAACGTTGCAGGTAAACTACCCCTTTCCCTTAACCGATCTTCACCAAAAACAAAAGATCCTGAGAACTCTACAACTCAGGGCAGCATGCAAAATATTATTTGATTATGTTTTAATTTGCGGCTGTTATCGTTTGCCATAGAAAATACCCTTGTTAAAACATAAAACGTTAAAGGTAAACTACCCCTTTCCCTTAACCGATCTTTACCAAAATCGACAGATCTTGAGAACTTTAAACTTTAGGGCTGTATGCGAAACATTATTTGATTCTGTTTGAATTTGTAAAACGTTGCAGGTAAACTACCCGTTTCCCTTAACCGATCTTTACCAAAATCAACAGATATTGAGAGCTCTTCAATTCAGGGCTGTATGCGAAATATTATTTGATTCTGTTTGAATTTGCGGCTGTTATCGTTTGCCAAACAAACAAAATTACCTTTGATAAAAAAAAAAATCGTTGCAGGTAAACTACCCCTTTCCCTTAACCGATCTTCACCAAAAACGACAGATCTTAGGTACTCTACAATTCAGGACTGTATGCAAACAATTATTTGATTCTGTTTGAATTTGCGGCTGTTATCGTTTGCCATAGAAAACACCCTTGATAAAACATAAAACGTTGCTGGTAAACTACCCTATTCCATTAACCGATCTTCACCAAAAACAATAGGTCGCGAGTCCTCTACAAATCAGGGCTGTATGCAAAAAATTATTTGATTCTGTTTGAATTTGCGGCAGTTATCGTTTGCCAAAAAAAAAAAATCTACAGACACACAGACACTTTTCGGAAAACGACTTTTTTTCATGTTTTGAGTGTAGTAGAATCAGAATCTGCAATAATCTCGAACACGATTTTTTTTGCCATCACCATACTTCCATTCCTTAAGGAAATATGAAAGTAAAAATTACCCTTGATAAAAAACCGTTGCCGGTAAACTACCCCTTTCCCTTAACCGATCTTCACCAAAAACGATAGGTCTTGAGAACTCTACAATTCAGGGCTGTATGTAAAATATTATATGATTTTGTTTGAATTTGCGGCTGTTATCGTTTGCCATACAAAATACCCTTGATAAAACAAAAAACGTGGCTGCTAAACTACCCCTTTCCCTTAAACGATCTTCACCAAAAACAATAGGTCTTTAGTACTCAAGAAATCAGAGCTGTATGCAAAAACTTATTTGATTCTGTTTGAATTTGCGGCACTTATCGTTTGCCATAGAAAATACCCTTTTAAAGCAAAACGTTGAAGGTAAACTACCCCTTTCCCTTAACCGATCTTCACCAAAACCAAAAGGTCTTGAGAACTCTACATCAGGATAGTATGCAAAACATTATTTGATTATGTTTGAATTTGCGGCTGTTATCGTTAGCCATAGAAAATACCCAAGTTAAAACATAAAACGTTGCAGGTAAACTACCCCTTTCCCTTAACCGATCTTTACCAAAATCAACAGATATTGAGAGCTCTACAATTCAGGACTGTATGCGAAATATTATTTGATTCTGTTTGAATTTGCGGCTGTTATCGTTTGCCAAACAAACAAAATTACCCTTGATAAAAAAAAACCGTTGCAGGTAAACTACCCCTTTCCCTTAACCGATCTTCACCAAAAACGACAGATCTTAGGTACTCTACAATTCAGGCCTGTATGCAAACAATTATTTGATTCTGTCTGAATTTGCGGCTGTTATCGTTTGCCATAGAAAACACCCTTGATAAAACATAAAACGTTGCTGGTAAACTACCCTATTCCATTAACCGATCTTCACCAAAAACAATAGGTCTTGAGAACTCTACAATTCAGGGCGGTATGCAAAACATTAGTTGATTCTCTTTGAATTTACGGCAGTTATCGTTCGTCATAGAAAAAACAACCTTGTTAAAACATAAAACGTTGCAGGTAAACTACCCCTTTCCCTTAACCGATCTTCAACAAAATCAACAGACCTTGAGTTCTGTATAATTCAAAAAGGTATTCAGAAGAGTAGTTGATTATGTTTTAACGTGCGGCAGTTATCGTTCGTCAAAAAAAAAACCCTTGATAAAACAAAGTGTTGCTGGTAAACAACCCTATTCCCTAAACCGATCTTCACCAAAACCAACAGGTGTTGAGAACTCTACATTTCAGGGCTGTATGCAAAATATTATATGATTCTGTTTGAATTTGCCGCTGTTATCATTTGCCATATAAAATACCCTTGATAAAACAAAAAACGTGTCTGGTAAACTACCCCTTTCCCTTAACCGATCTGCAACAAAAACAATAGGTCTTTAGTACTCAACAAACCAGAGCTGTATGCAAAAACGTATTTGATTCTGTTTGAATTTGCGGCTCTTATCGTTTGCCATAGAAAATACCCTTTTAAAACATAAAACGTTGCAGGTAAACTACCCCTTTCCCTTAACCGATCTTCACCAACACAAATAGGTATTGCGAACTCTACAATACAGTGCTGTATGCAAAACATCATTTGATTCTGTTTGAATTTGCGGCTGTTATCGTTTACCATAGAAAATATCGGTATGGAGAACTATACATGACTTCCATATTCTAAGATTTATATTTAAAATCATTTTCAGCCAAACAGCCAGGCTGTGTCTTACCTGCCTTTTTATTGCTGTATTAAATGAAAAATATTATATTACATTAAAATGAAAAAATTATAATTTTATAGCCTGGCAACAAAATTATTTTATTTTTAACAATTACCATTGTTTCAAAAAGTTTAAATAAATTTTCAAGTACTTTACTCTTGTTAAAACGTAAAAGGTTGCAGGTAAACTACCCCTTCCCCTTAACCGATCTTCACCAAAATCGAAAGTCATTGAGACCTCTACAATTCAGGGACGTATGCAAAAAATTATTTGATTCTGTTTGAATTTGCGGCTGTTAACGTTTGCCATAGAAAATACGCTTGAAAAAAAAACGTTGCAGGTAAACTACCCCTTCCCCTTAACCGATCTTCACCAAAAACAATAGGTGTTGAGTACTCTACAAATCAGGGCTGCATGCAGAAAATTATTTGATTTTGTTTGAATTTGCGGCTGTTATCGTTTGCCATAGAAAATTCCCTTGTTAAAAAAACGTTGTAGGTAAACTACCCCTTTCCCTTAACCGATCTTCACCAAAAACAATAGGTCTTGAGAACTCTACAAATCAGGGCAGTATGCAAATAATCTTTTGATTCTGTTTGAATTTGCGGCTGTTATCGTTTGCCATAGGAAATACCCTTGTTAAAACATAAAACGTTACAGGTAAACTACCCCTTTCCCTTAACCGATCTTCACCAAAAACAATATGTCTTGAGTACTCTACAATTTAGGGCTGCATGCAAATAATCTTTTGATTCTGTTTGAATTTGCGGCTGTTATCGTTTGCCATAGGAAATACCCTTGTTAAAACATAAAACGTTACAGGTAAACTACCCCTTTCCCTTAACCGATCTTCACCAAAATCAGCAGATCTTGAGAACTCTACAATTCAGGGCTGTATGCGAAACATTATTTGATTCTGTTTGAATTTGCGGCTATTATCGTTTGCCAAACAAACAAAATTACCCTTGCTAAAAAAAAACCGTTGCAGGTAAACTACCCCTTTCCCTCAACCGATCTTCACCAAAACAATAGGTCGCGAGTACTCTGCAAATCAGGGCTGCATGCAAAAAATTATTTGATTCTGTTTGAATTTGCGGCAGTTATCGTTTGCCATAGAAAAAAAATCTACAGACAGACACACAGACAGACAGACAGACACACACACAGACACTTTTCGGAAAACGACTTTTTTTCATGTTTTGAGTGTAGTAGAATCAGAATCTGCAATAATCTCGAACACGATTTTTTTTGCCATCACCATACTTCCATTCCTTAAGGAATATGGAAGTAAAATTACCCTTGATAAAAAACCGTTGCTGGTAAACTACCCCTTTCCCTTAACCGATCTTCACCAAAAACGATAGGTCTTGAGAACTCTACAATTCAGGGCTGTATGCAAAATATTATATGATTCTGTTTGAATTTGCGGCTGTTATCGTTTGCCATACAAAATACCCTTGATAAAACAAAAAACGTGGCTGGTAAACTACCCTATGCCATTAACCAATCTTCACCAAAAACAATAGGTCTTGAGAACTCTACAATTCAGGGCTGTATACAAAACATTAGTTGATTCTCTTTGAATTTACGGCAGTTATCGTTCGTCATAGAAACAAGTACTTTACTCTTGTTAAAACGTAAAAGGTTGCCGGTAAACTACCCCTTCCCCTTAACCGATCTTCACTAAAATCGAAAGTCACTGAGTCCTCTACAATTCAGGGACGTATGCAAAAAATTATTTGATTCTGTTTGAATTTGCGGCTGTTATCGTTTGCCATAGAAAATACGCTTCATAAAAAAAATGTTGCAAGTAAACTACCCCTTCCCCTTAACCGATCTTCACCAAAAACAATAGGTCTTGAGTACTCTACAAATCAGGGCTGTATGCAAAACATTATTTGATTCCGTTTGAATTTGCGGCTGTTATCGTTTGCCATAGAAAATACCCTTCTTAAAAAAACGTTGCAGGTAAACTACCCCTTTCCCTCAACCGATCTTCACCAAAAACAGTAGGTCTTGAGAACTCTACAATTTAGGGCTGTATGCAAATAATCTTTTGATTCTGTTTGAATTTGCGGCTGTTATCGTTTGCCATATGAAATACCCTTGTTAAAACATAAAACGTTACAGGTAAACTACCCCTTTCCCTTAACCGATCTTCACCAAAAACAATAGGTCTTGAGTACTCTACAAATCAGGGCAGTATACAAAACAGTATTTGATTCTGTTTGAATTTGCGGCTGTTATCGTTTGCCATAGAAAATACCCTTGATAAAACAAAAAACGTGGCAGGTAAACTACCCCTTTCCCTCAACCGAACTTCACCAAAAACAATAGGTCTTGAGAACTCTACAATTTAGGGCTGTATGCAAATAATCTTTTGATTCTGTTTGAATTTGCGGCTGTTATCGTTTGCCATAGGAAATACCCTTGTTAAAACATAAAACGTTACAGGTAAACTACCCCTTTCCCTTAACCGATCTTCACCAAAATCAGCAGATCTTGAGAACTCTACAATTCAGGGGTGTATGCGAAACATTATTTGATTCTGTTTGAATTTGCGGCTGTTATCGTTTGCCAAACAAACAAAATTACCCTTGCTAAAAAAAAACCGTTGCAGGTAAACTACCCCTTTCCCTCAACCGATCTTCACCAAAACAATAGGTCGCGAGTACTCTGCAAATCAGGGCTGCATGCAAAAAATTATTTGATTCTGTTTGAATTTGCGGCAGTTATCGTTTGCCATAGAAAAAAAATCTACAGACAGACACACAGACAGACAGACAGACACACACACAGACACTTTTCGGAAAACGACTTTTTTTCATGTTTTGAGTGTAGTAGAATCAGAATCTGCAATAATCTCGAACACGATTTTTTTTGCCATCACCATACTTCCATTCCTTAAGGAATATGGAAGTAAAAATTATTTGATTCTGTTTGAATTTACGGCAGTTATGGTTCGTCATATAAAAAATTACCCATGTTAAAACATAAAACATGAGATTTATAAAACATATCTAAGATTTATAATTAAAATCATTTTTGAAATAAAATATTTTCATAGAACCTACTAACGCTGGGGAAATCTGAGGAGCCAATCAGAGTTGGGCCTACCTGTCACTATGCTGAATTTGGTGGAAAGCCCTGTCACTGTCGTCAAAGTATCAGCCTTGACAGGGTCCTCTTTTTCTGCAAAATGGGAGAGGAGGCTTGAGATGGAGTGAGTGACATGGTCCCCACCTCAATGAAGAACCCATTGTTTTATAAAAATATATTTAAATTTTGAAAACTGAAAATTCTTTTCTTGTAAATATTTATATTTTATAATCAAAATGACTTTATCAAAAAACAAACATTATATTTTTTATAATAAGTACTTACATATGTTTCTTAATATGCTTACTTTTTCTTCAATGTTGATGATCATTTCCAAACATTCTGACAAAATTGTATCTACAGAACAGTTAACATTCCCCAGGTTTCCATTTCTGCTAATTTCTCATTACACCTTCCACTGACGTATTATTAACCATTTCATAAACAATCGTATAATCTTTTCAGATTTTGTGGTACAAAATCTGAAATTTTCAGATTGCCTGGCAACAAAATTATTTTATTTTCAACAATTACCATTGTTTCAAAAAGTTTAAATAAATTTTCAAGTACTTTACTCTTGTTAAAACGTAAAAGGTTGCAGGTAAACTACCCCTTCCCCTTAACCGATCTTCACCAAAATCGAAAGTCATTGAGACCTCTACAATTCAGGGAAGTATGCAAAAAATTATTTGATTCTGTTTGAATTTGCGGCTGTTAACGTTTGCCATAGAAAATACGCTTGAAAAAAAAACGTTGCAGGTAAACTACCCCTTCCCCTTAACCGATCTTCACCAAAAACAATAGGTGTTGAGTACTCTACAAATCAGGGCTGCATGCAGAAAATTATTTGATTTTGTTTGAATTTGCGGCTGTTATCGTTTGCCATAGAAAATTCCCTTGTTAAAAAAACGTTGTAGGTAAACTACCCCTTTCCCTTAACCGATCTTCACCAAAAACAATAGGTGTTGAGAACTCTACAAATCAGGGCAGTATGCAAATAATCTTTTGATTCTGTTTGAATTTGCGGCTGTTATCGTTTGCCATAGGAAATACCCTTGTTAAAACATAAAACGTTACAGGTAAACTACCCCTTTCCCTTAACCGATCTTCACCAAAAACAATATGTCTTGAGTACTCTACAATTTAGGGCTGCATGCAAATAATCTTTTGATTCTGTTTGAATTTGCGGCTGTTATCGTTTGCCATAGGAAATACCCTTGTTAAAACATAAAACGTTACAGGTAAACTACCCCTTTCCCTTAACCGATCTTCACCAAAATCAGCAGATCTTGAGAACTCTACAATTCAGGGCTGTATGCGAAACATTATTTGATTCTGTTTGAATTTGCGGCTATTATCGTTTGCCAAACAAACAATATTACCCTTGCTAAAAAAAAACCGTTGCAGGTAAACTACCCCTTTCCCTCAACCGATCTTCACCAAAACAATAGGTCGCGAGTACTCTGCAAATCAGGGCTGCATGCAAAAAATTATTTGATTCTGTTTGAATTTGCGGCAGTTATCGTTTGCCATAGAAAAAAAATCTACAGACAGACACACAGACAGACAGACAGACACACACACAGACACTTTTCGGAAAACGACTTTTTTTCATGTTTTGAGTGTAGTAGAATCAGAATCTGCAATAATCTCGAACACGATTTTTTTTGCCATCACCATACTTCCATTCCTTAAGGAATATGGAAGTAAAATTACCCTTGATAAAAAACCGTTGCTGGTAAACTACCCCTTTCCCTTACCCGATCTTCACCAAAAACGATAGGTCTTGAGAACTCTACAATTCAGGGCTGTATGCAAAATATTATATGATTCTGTTTGAATTTGCGGCTGTTATCGTTTGCCATACAAAATACCCTTGATAAAACAAAAAACGTGGCTGGTAAACTACCCTATGCCATTAACCAATCTTCACCAAAAACAATAGGTCTTGAGAACTCTACAATTCAGGGCTGTATACAAAACATTAGTTGATTCTCTTTGAATTTACGGCAGTTATCGTTCGTCATAGAAACAAGTACTTTACTCTTGTTAAAACGTAAAAGGTTGCCGGTAAACTACCCCTTCCCCTTAACCGATCTTCACTAAAATCGAAAGTCACTGAGTCCTCTACAATTCAGGGACGTATGCAAAAAATTATTTGATTCTGTTTGAATTTGCGGCTGTTATCGTTTGCCATAGAAAATACGCTTCATAAAAAAAATGTTGCAAGTAAACTACCCCTTCCCCTTAACCGATCTTCACCAAAAACAATAGGTCTTGAGTACTCTACAAATCAGGGCTGTATGCAAAACATTATTTGATTCCGTTTGAATTTGCGGCTGTTATCGTTTGCCATAGAAAATACCCTTCTTAAAAAAACGTTGCAGGTAAACTACCCCTTTCCCTCAACCGATCTTCACCAAAAACAGTAGGTCTTGAGAACTCTACAATTTAGGGCTGTATGCAAATAATCTTTTGATTCTGTTTGAATTTGCGGCTGTTATCGTTTGCCATATGAAATACCCTTGTTAAAACATAAAACGTTACAGGTAAACTACCCCTTTCCCTTAACCGATCTTCACCAAAAACAATAGGTCTTGAGTACTCTACAAATCAGGGCAGTATACAAAACAGTATTTGATTCTGTTTGAATTTGCGGCTGTTATCGTTTGCCATAGAAAATACCCTTGATAAAACAAAAAACGTGGCAGGTAAACTACCCCTTTCCCTCAACCGAACTTCACCAAAAACAATAGGTCTTGAGAACTCTACAATTTAGGGCTGTATGCAAATAATCTTTTGATTCTGTTTGAATTTGCGGCTGTTATCGTTTGCCATAGGAAATACCCTTGTTAAAACATAAAACGTTACAGGTAAACTACCCCTTTCCCTTAACCGATCTTCACCAAAATCAGCAGATCTTGAGAACTCTACAATTCAGGGCTGTATGCGAAACATTATTTGATTCTGTTTGAATTTGCGGCTGTTATCGTTTGCCAAACAAACAAAATTACCCTTGCTAAAAAAAAACCGTTGCAGGTAAACTACCCCTTTCCCTCAACCGATCTTCACCAAAACAATAGGTCGCGAGTACTCTGCAAATCAGGGCTGCATGCAAAAAATTATTTGATTCTGTTTGAATTTGCGGCAGTTATCGTTTGCCATAGAAAAAAAATCTACAGACAGACACACAGACAGACAGACAGACACACACACAGACACTTTTCGGAAAACGACTTTTTTTCATGTTTTGAGTGTAGTAGAATCAGAATCTGCAATAATCTCGAACACGATTTTTTTTGCCATCACCATACTTCCATTCCTTAAGGAATATGGAAGTAAAATTACCCTTGATAAAAAACCGTTGCAGGTAAACTACCCGTTTCGCTTAACCGATCTTCACCAAAAACGATAGGTCTTGAGAACTCTACAATTCAGGGCTGTATGCAAAATATTATATGATTCTGTTTGAATTTGCGGCTGTTATCGTTTGCCATACAAAATACCCTTGATAAAACAAAAAACGTGGCTGGTAAACTACCCTATGCCATTAACCAATCTTCACCAAAAACAATAGGTCTTGAGAACTCTACAATTCAGAGCTGTATACAAAACATTAGTTGATTCTCTTTGAATTTACGGCAGTTATCGTTCGTCATAGAAACAAGTACTTTACTCTTGTTAAAACGTAAAAGGTTGCAGGTAAACTACGCCTTCCCCTTAACCGATCTTCACTAAAATCGAAAGTCATTGAGACCTCTACAACTCAGGGAAGTATGCAAAAAATTATTTTATTCTGTTTGAATTTGCGGCTGTTATCGTTTGCCATAGAAAATACGCTTCATAAAAAAAACGTTGCAAGTAAACTACCCCTTCCCCTTAACCGATCTTCACCAAAAACAATAGGTCTTGAGTACTCTACAAATCAGGGCTGTATGCAAAACATTATTTGATTCCGTTTGAATTTGCGGCTGTTATCGTTTGCCATAGAAAATACCCTTGTTAAAAAAACGTTGCAGGTAAACTACCCCTTTCCCTCAACCGATCTTCACCAAAAACAGTGGGTCATGAGAACTCTACAATTTAGGGCTGTATGCAAATAATCTTTTGATTCTGTTTGAATTTGCGGCTGTTATCGTTTGCCATATGAAATACCCTTGTTAAAACATAAAACGTTACAGGTAAACTACCCCTTTCCCTTAACCGATCTTCACCAAAAACAATAGGTCTTGAGTACACAACAAATCAGGTCTGCATACAAAACAGTATTTGATTCTGTTTGAATTTGCGGCTGTTATCGTTTGCCATAGAAAATACCCTTGATAAAAAAAAAAAACGTGGCAGGTAAACTACCCCTTTCCCTCAACCGAACTTCACCAAAAACAACAGGTCTTGAGAACTCTACAATTTAGGGCTGTATGCAAATAATCTTTTGATTCTGTTTGAATTTGCGGCTGTTATCGTTTGCCATAGGAAATACCCTTGTTAAAACATAAAACGTTACAGGTAAACTACCCCTTTCCCTTAACCGATCTTCACCAAAATCAGCAGATCTTGAGAACTCTACAATTCAGGGCTGTATGCGAAACATTATTTGATTCTGTTTGAATTTGCGGCTGTTATCGTTTGCCAAACAAACAAAATTACCCTTGCTAAAAAAAAACCGTTGCCGGTAAACTACCCCTTTCCCTCAACCGATCTTCACCAAAAACAATAGGTCGCGAGTACTCTGCAAATCAGGGCTGTATGCAAAAACTTATTTGATTCTGTTTGAATTTGCGGCAGTTATCGTTTGCCGTAGAAGAAAAATCTACAGACAGACAGACAGACAGACAGACACACACACAGACACTTTTCGGAAAACGACTTTTTTTCATGTTTTGAGTGTAGTAGAATCAGAATCTGCAATAATCTCGAACACGATTTTTTTTGCCATCACCATACTTCCATTCCTTAAGGAATATGGAAGTAAAAATTATTTGATTCTGTTTGAATTTACGGCAGTTATGGTTCGTCATATAAAAAATTACCCATGTTAAAACATAAAACATGAGATTTATAAAACATATCTAAGATTTATAATTAAAATCATTTTTGAAATAAAATATTTTCATAGAACCTACTAACGCTGGGGAAATCTGAGGAGCCAATCAGAGTTGGGCCTACCTGTCACTATGCTGAATTTGGTGGAAAGCCCTGTCACTGTCGTCAAAGTATCAGCCTTGACAGGGTCCTCTTTTTCTGCAAAATGGGAGAGGAGGCTTGAGATGGAGTGAGTGACATGGTCCCCACCTCAATGAAGAACCCATTGTTTTATAAAAATATATTTAAATTTTGAAAACTGAAAATTCTTTTCTTGTAAATATTTATATTTTATAATCAAAATGACTTTATCAAAAAACAAACATTATATTTTTTATAATAAGTACTTACATATGTTTCTTAATATGCTTACTTTTTCTTCAATGTTGATGATCATTTCCAAACATTCTGACAAAATTGTATCTACAGAACAGTTAACATTCCCCAGGTTTCCATTTCTGCTAATTTCTCATTACACCTTCCACTGACGTATTATTAACCATTTCATAAACTATCGTATAATCTTTTCAGATTTTGTGGTACAAAATCTGAAATTTTCAGATTGCCTGGCAACAAAATTATTTTATTTTCAACAATTACCATTGTTTGAAAAAGTTTAAATGAATTTTCAAGTACTTTACTCTTGTTAAAACGTAAACGGTTGCAGGTAAACTACCCCTTCCCCTTAACTGATCTTCACCAAAATCTAAAGGCCTTGAGTTCTCTACAATTCACTGATGTATGCAAAACATTATTTGATTCTGTTTGAATTTGCGGCAGTTATCGTTTGCCATAGAAAATACGCTTGATAAAAAACCTTGCCGGTAAACTACCCCTTCCCCTCAACCGATCTTCACCAAAAACAATAGGTGTTGAGTACTCTACAAATCAGGGCTGTATGCAGAAGATTATTTGATTTTGTTTGAATTTGCGGCTGTTATCGTTTGGCATAGAAAATACCCTTGTTAAAAAAACGTTGTAGGTAAACTACCCCTTTCCCTTAACCGATCTTCACCAAAAACAACAGGTCTTGAGAACTCTACAAATCAGGGCTGTATGCAAATAATCTTTTGATTCTGTTTGAATTTGCGGCTGTTATCGTTTGCCATAGGAAATACCCTTGTTAAAACATAAAACGTTACAGGTAAACTACCCCTTTCCCTTAACCGATCTTCACCAAAAACAATAGGTCTTGAGTACTTTACAATTTAGGGCTGTATGCAAATAATCTTTTGATTCTGTTTGAATTTGCGGCTGTTATCGTTTGCCATAGGAAATACCCTTGTTAAAACATAAAACGTTACAGGTAAACTACCCCTTTCCCTTAACCGATCTTCACCAAAATCAGCAGATCTTGAGAACTCTACAATTCAGGGCTGTATGCGAAACATTATTTGATTCTGTTTGAATTTGCGGCTGTTATCGTTTGCCAAACAAACAAAATTACCCTTGCTAAAAAAAAACCGTTGCAGGTAAACTACCCCTTTCCCTCAACCGATCTTCACCAAAACAATAGGTCGCGAGTACACTGCAAATCAGGGCTGCATGCAAAAAATTATTTGATTCTGTTTGAATTTGCGGCAGTTATCGTTTGCCATAGAAAAAAAATCTACAGACAGACACACAGACAGACAGACAGACACACACACTGACACTTTTCGGAAAACGACTTTTTTTCATGTTTTGAGTGTAGTAGAATCAGAATCTGCAATAATCTCGAACACGATTTTTTTTGCCATCACCATACTTCCATTCCTTAAGGAATATGGAAGTAAAATTACCCTTGATAAAAAACCGTTGCAGGTAAACTACCCGTTTCGCTTAACCGATCTTCACCAAAAACGATAGGTCTTGAGAACTCTACAATTCAGGGCTGTATGCAAAATATTATATGATTCTGTTTGAATTTGCGGCTGTTATCGTTTGCCATACAAAATACCCTTGATAAAACAAAAAACGTGGCTGGTAAACTACCCTATGCCATTAACCAATCTTCACCAAAAACAATAGGTCTTGAGAACTCTACAATTCAGAGCTGTATACAAAACATTAGTTGATTCTCTTTGAATTTACGGCAGTTATCGTTCGTCATAGAAACAAGTACTTTACTCTTGTTAAAACGTAAAAGGTTGCAGGTAAACTACGCCTTCCCCTTAACCGATCTTCACTAAAATCGAAAGTCATTGAGACCTCTACAATTCAGGGAAGTATGCAAAAAATTATTTTATTCTGTTTGAATTTGCGGCTGTTATCGTTTGCCATAGAAAATACGCTTCATAAAAAAAACGTTGCAAGTAAACTACCCCTTCCCCTTAACCGATCTTCACCAAAAACAATAGGTCTTGAGTACTCTACAAATCAGGGCTGTATGCAAAACATTATTTGATTCCGTTTGAATTTGCGGCTGTTATCGTTTGCCATAGAAAATACCCTTGTTAAAAAAACGTTGCAGGTAAACTACCCCTTTCCCTCAACCGATCTTCACCAAAAACAGTGGGTCATGAGAACTCTACAATTTAGGGCTGTATGCAAATAATCTTTTGATTCTGTTTGAATTTGCGGCTGTTATCGTTTGCCATATGAAATACCCTTGTTAAAACATAAAACGTTACAGGTAAACTACCCCTTTCCCTTAACCGATCTTCACCAAAAACAATAGGTCTTGAGTACACAACAAATCAGGTCTGCATACAAAACAGTATTTGATTCTGTTTGAATTTGCGGCTGTTATCGTTTGCCATAGAAAATACCCTTGATAAAAAAAAAAAACGTGGCAGGTAAACTACCCCTTTCCCTCAACCGAACTTCACCAAAAACAACAGGTCTTGAGAACTCTACAATTTAGGGCTGTATGCAAATAATCTTTTGATTCTGTTTAAATTTGCGGCTGTTATCGTTTGCCATAGGAAATACCCTTGTTAAAACATAAAACGTTACAGGTAAACTACCCCTTTCCCTTAACCGATCTTCACCAAAATCAGCAGATCTTGAGAACTCTACAATTCAGGGGTGTATGCGAAACATTATTTGATTCTGTTTGAATTTGCGGCTGTTATCGTTTGCCAAACAAACAAAATTACCCTTGCTAAAAAAAAACCGTTGCAGGTAAACTACCCCTTTCCCTCAACCGATCTTCACCAAAACAATAGGTCGCGAGTACTCTGCAAATCAGGGCTGCATGCAAAAAATTATTTGATTCTGTTTGAATTTGCGGCAGTTATCGTTTGCCATAGAAAAAAAATCTACAGACAGACACACAGACAGACAGACAGACACACACACAGACACTTTTCGGAAAACGACTTTTTTTCATGTTTTGAGTGTAGTAGAATCAGAATCTGCAATAATCTCGAACACGATTTTTTTTGCCATCACCATACTTCCATTCCTTAAGGAATATGGAAGTAAAAATTATTTGATTCTGTTTGAATTTACGGCAGTTATGGTTCGTCATATAAAAAATTACCCATGTTAAAACATAAAACATGAGATTTATAAAACATATCTAAGATTTATAATTAAAATCATTTTTGAAATAAAATATTTTCATAGAACCTACTAACGCTGGGGAAATCTGAGGAGCCAATCAGAGTTGGGCCTACCTGTCACTATGCTGAATTTGGTGGAAAGCCCTGTCACTGTCGTCAAAGTATCAGCCTTGACAGGGTCCTCTTTTTCTGCAAAATGGGAGAGGAGGCTTGAGATGGAGTGAGTGACATGGTCCCCACCTCAATGAAGAACCCATTGTTTTATAAAAATATATTTAAATTTTGAAAACTGAAAATTCTTTTCTTGTAAATATTTATATTTTATAATCAAAATGACTTTATCAAAAAACAAACATTATATTTTTTATAATAAGTACTTACATATGTTTCTTAATATGCTTACTTTTTCTTCAATGTTGATGATCATTTCCAAACATTCTGACAAAATTGTATCTACAGAACAGTTAACATTCCCCAGGTTTCCATTTCTGCTAATTTCTCATTACACCTTCCACTGACGTATTATTAACCATTTCATAAACAATCGTATAATCTTTTCAGATTTTGTGGTACAAAATCTGAAATTTTCAGATTGCCTGGCAACAAAATTATTTTATTTTCAACAATTACCATTGTTTCAAAAAGTTTAAATAAATTTTCAAGTACTTTACTCTTGTTAAAACGTAAAAGGTTGCAGGTAAACTACCCCTTCCCCTTAACCGATCTTCACCAAAATCGAAAGTCATTGAGACCTCTACAATTCAGGGAAGTATGCAAAAAATTATTTGATTCTGTTTGAATTTGCGGCTGTTAACGTTTGCCATAGAAAATACGCTTGAAAAAAAAACGTTGCAGGTAAACTACCCCTTCCCCTTAACCGATCTTCACCAAAAACAATAGGTGTTGAGTACTCTACAAATCAGGGCTGCATGCAGAAAATTATTTGATTTTGTTTGAATTTGCGGCTGTTATCGTTTGCCATAGAAAATTCCCTTGTTAAAAAAACGTTGTAGGTAAACTACCCCTTTCCCTTAACCGATCTTCACCAAAAACAATAGGTCTTGAGAACTCTACAAATCAGGGCAGTATGCAAATAATCTTTTGATTCTGTTTGAATTTGCGGCTGTTATCGTTTGCCATAGGAAATACCCTTGTTAAAACATAAAACGTTACAGGTAAACTACCCCTTTCCCTTAACCGATCTTCACCAAAAACAATATGTCTTGAGTACTCTACAATTTAGGGCTGCATGCAAATAATCTTTTGATTCTGTTTGAATTTGCGGCTGTTATCGTTTGCCATAGGAAATACCCTTGTTAAAACATAAAACGTTACAGGTAAACTACCCCTTTCCCTTAACCGATCTTCACCAAAATCAGCAGATCTTGAGAACTCTACAATTCAGGGCTGTATGCGAAACATTATTTGATTCTGTTTGAATTTGCGGCTATTATCGTTTGCCAAACAAACAATATTACCCTTGCTAAAAAAAAACCGTTGCAGGTAAACTACCCCTTTCCCTCAACCGATCTTCACCAAAACAATAGGTCGCGAGTACTCTGCAAATCAGGGCTGCATGCAAAAAATTATTTGATTCTGTTTGAATTTGCGGCAGTTATCGTTTGCCATAGAAAAAAAATCTACAGACAGACACACAGACAGACAGACAGACACACACACAGACACTTTTCGGAAAACGACTTTTTTTCATGTTTTGAGTGTAGTAGAATCAGAATCTGCAATAATCTCGAACACGATTTTTTTTGCCATCACCATACTTCCATTCCTTAAGGAATATGGAAGTAAAATTACCCTTGATAAAAAACCGTTGCTGGTAAACTACCCCTTTCCCTTACCCGATCTTCACCAAAAACGATAGGTCTTGAGAACTCTACAATTCAGGGCTGTATGCAAAATATTATATGATTCTGTTTGAATTTGCGGCTGTTATCGTTTGCCATACAAAATACCCTTGATAAAACAAAAAACGTGGCTGGTAAACTACCCTATGCCATTAACCAATCTTCACCAAAAACAATAGGTCTTGAGAACTCTACAATTCAGGGCTGTATACAAAACATTAGTTGATTCTCTTTGAATTTACGGCAGTTATCGTTCGTCATAGAAACAAGTACTTTACTCTTGTTAAAACGTAAAAGGTTGCCGGTAAACTACCCCTTCCCCTTAACCGATCTTCACTAAAATCGAAAGTCACTGAGTCCTCTACAATTCAGGGACGTATGCAAAAAATTATTTGATTCTGTTTGAATTTGCGGCTGTTATCGTTTGCCATAGAAAATACGCTTCATAAAAAAAATGTTGCAAGTAAACTACCCCTTCCCCTTAACCGATCTTCACCAAAAACAATAGGTCTTGAGTACTCTACAAATCAGGGCTGTATGCAAAACATTATTTGATTCCGTTTGAATTTGCGGCTGTTATCGTTTGCCATAGAAAATACCCTTCTTAAAAAAACGTTGCAGGTAAACTACCCCTTTCCCTCAACCGATCTTCACCAAAAACAGTAGGTCTTGAGAACTCTACAATTTAGGGCTGTATGCAAATAATCTTTTGATTCTGTTTGAATTTGCGGCTGTTATCGTTTGCCATATGAAATACCCTTGTTAAAACATAAAACGTTACAGGTAAACTACCCCTTTCCCTTAACCGATCTTCACCAAAAACAATAGGTCTTGAGTACTCTACAAATCAGGGCAGTATACAAAACAGTATTTGATTCTGTTTGAATTTGCGGCTGTTATCGTTTGCCATAGAAAATACCCTTGATAAAACAAAAAACGTGGCAGGTAAACTACCCCTTTCCCTCAACCGAACTTCACCAAAAACAATAGGTCTTGAGAACTCTACAATTTAGGGCTGTATGCAAATAATCTTTTGATTCTGTTTGAATTTGCGGCTGTTATCGTTTGCCATAGGAAATACCCTTGTTAAAACATAAAACGTTACAGGTAAACTACCCCTTTCCCTTAACCGATCTTCACCAAAATCAGCAGATCTTGAGAACTCTACAATTCAGGGCTGTATGCGAAACATTATTTGATTCTGTTTGAATTTGCGGCTGTTATCGTTTGCCAAACAAACAAAATTACCCTTGCTAAAAAAAAACCGTTGCAGGTAAACTACCCCTTTCCCTCAACCGATCTTCACCAAAACAATAGGTCGCGAGTACTCTGCAAATCAGGGCTGCATGCAAAAAATTATTTGATTCTGTTTGAATTTGCGGCTGTTATCGTTTGCCATAGAAAAAAAATCTACAGACAGACACACAGACAGACAGACAGACACACACACAGACACTTTTCGGAAAACGACTTTTTTTCATGTTTTGAGTGTAGTAGAATCAGAATCTGCAATAATCTCGAACACGATTTTTTTTGCCATCACCATACTTCCATTCCTTAAGGAATATGGAAGTAAAATTACCCTTGATAAAAAACCGTTGCAGGTAAACTACCCGTTTCGCTTAACCGATCTTCACCAAAAACGATAGGTCTTGAGAACTCTACAATTCAGGGCTGTATGCAAAATATTATATGATTCTGTTTGAATTTGCGGCTGTTATCGTTTGCCATACAAAATACCCTTGATAAAACAAAAAACGTGGCTGGTAAACTACCCTATGCCATTAACCAATCTTCACCAAAAACAATAGGTCTTGAGAACTCTACAATTCAGAGCTGTATACAAAACATTAGTTGATTCTCTTTGAATTTACGGCAGTTATCGTTCGTCATAGAAACAAGTACTTTACTCTTGTTAAAACGTAAAAGGTTGCAGGTAAACTACGCCTTCCCCTTAACCGATCTTCACTAAAATCGAAAGTCATTGAGACCTCTACAACTCAGGGAAGTATGCAAAAAATTATTTTATTCTGTTTGAATTTGCGGCTGTTATCGTTTGCCATAGAAAATACGCTTCATAAAAAAAACGTTGCAAGTAAACTACCCCTTCCCCTTAACCGATCTTCACCAAAAACAATAGGTCTTGAGTACTCTACAAATCAGGGCTGTATGCAAAACATTATTTGATTCCGTTTGAATTTGCGGCTGTTATCGTTTGCCATAGAAAATACCCTTGTTAAAAAAACGTTGCAGGTAAACTACCCCTTTCCCTCAACCGATCTTCACCAAAAACAGTGGGTCATGAGAACTCTACAATTTAGGGCTGTATGCAAATAATCTTTTGATTCTGTTTGAATTTGCGGCTGTTATCGTTTGCCATATGAAATACCCTTGTTAAAACATAAAACGTTACAGGTAAACTACCCCTTTCCCTTAACCGATCTTCACCAAAAACAATAGGTCTTGAGTACAGAACAAATCAGGTCTGCATACAAAACAGTATTTGATTCTGTTTGAATTTGCGGCTGTTATCGTTTGCCATAGAAAATACCCTTGATAAAAAAAAAAAACGTGGCAGGTAAACTACCCCTTTCCCTCAACCGAACTTCACCAAAAACAACAGGTCTTGAGAACTCTACAATTTAGGGCTGTATGCAAATAATCTTTTGATTCTGTTTGAATTTGCGGCTGTTATCGTTTGCCATAGGAAATACCCTTGTTAAAACATAAAACGTTACAGGTAAACTACCCCTTTCCCTTAACCGATCTTCACCAAAATCAGCAGATCTTGAGAACTCTACAATTCAGGGCTGTATGCGAAACATTATTTGATTCTGTTTGAATTTGCGGCTGTTATCGTTTGCCAAACAAACAAAATTACCCTTGCTAAAAAAAAACCGTTGCCGGTAAACTACCCCTTTCCCTCAACCGATCTTCACCAAAAACAATAGGTCGCGAGTACTCTGCAAATCAGGGCTGTATGCAAAAACTTATTTGATTCTGTTTGAATTTGCGGCAGTTATCGTTTGCCGTAGAAGAAAAATCTACAGACAGACAGACAGACAGACAGACACACACACAGACACTTTTCGGAAAACGACTTTTTTTCATGTTTTGAGTGTAGTAGAATCAGAATCTGCAATAATCTCGAACACGATTTTTTTTGCCATCACCATACTTCCATTCCTTAAGGAATATGGAAGTAAAAATTATTTGATTCTGTTTGAATTTACGGCAGTTATGGTTCGTCATATAAAAAATTACCCATGTTAAAACATAAAACATGAGATTTATAAAACATATCTAAGATTTATAATTAAAATCATTTTTGAAATAAAATATTTTCATAGAACCTACTAACGCTGGGGAAATCTGAGGAGCCAATCAGAGTTGGGCCTACCTGTCACTATGCTGAATTTGGTGGAAAGCCCTGTCACTGTCGTCAAAGTATCAGCCTTGACAGGGTCCTCTTTTTCTGCAAAATGGGAGAGGAGGCTTGAGATGGAGTGAGTGACATGGTCCCCACCTCAATGAAGAACCCATTGTTTTATAAAAATATATTTAAATTTTGAAAACTGAAAATTCTTTTCTTGTAAATATTTATATTTTATAATCAAAATGACTTTATCAAAAAACAAACATTATATTTTTTATAATAAGTACTTACATATGTTTCTTAATATGCTTACTTTTTCTTCAATGTTGATGATCATTTCCAAACATTCTGACAAAATTGTATCTACAGAACAGTTAACATTCCCCAGGTTTCCATTTCTGCTAATTTCTCATTACACCTTCCACTGACGTATTATTAACCATTTCATAAACTATCGTATAATCTTTTCAGATTTTGTGGTACAAAATCTGAAATTTTCAGATTGCCTGGCAACAAAATTATTTTATTTTCAACAATTACCATTGTTTGAAAAAGTTTAAATGAATTTTCAAGTACTTTACTCTTGTTAAAACGTAAACGGTTGCAGGTAAACTACCCCTTCCCCTTAACTGATCTTCACCAAAATCTAAAGGCCTTGAGTTCTCTACAATTCACTGATGTATGCAAAACATTATTTGATTCTGTTTGAATTTGCGGCAGTTATCGTTTGCCATAGAAAATACGCTTGATAAAAAACCTTGCCGGTAAACTACCCCTTCCCCTCAACCGATCTTCACCAAAAACAATAGGTGTTGAGTACTCTACAAATCAGGGCTGTATGCAGAAGATTATTTGATTTTGTTTGAATTTGCGGCTGTTATCGTTTGGCATAGAAAATACCCTTGTTAAAAAAACGTTGTAGGTAAACTACCCCTTTCCCTTAACCGATCTTCACCAAAAACAACAGGTCTTGAGAACTCTACAAATCAGGGCTGTATGCAAATAATCTTTTGATTCTGTTTGAATTTGCGGCTGTTATCGTTTGCCATAGGAAATACCCTTGTTAAAACATAAAACGTTACAGGTAAACTACCCCTTTCCCTTAACCGATCTTCACCAAAAACAATAGGTCTTGAGTACTTTACAATTTAGGGCTGTATGCAAATAATCTTTTGATTCTGTTTGAATTTGCGGCTGTTATCGTTTGCCATAGGAAATACCCTTGTTAAAACATAAAACGTTACAGGTAAACTACCCCTTTCCCTTAACCGATCTTCACCAAAATCAGCAGATCTTGAGAACTCTACAATTCAGGGCTGTATGCGAAACATTATTTGATTCTGTTTGAATTTGCGGCTGTTATCGTTTGCCAAACAAACAAAATTACCCTTGCTAAAAAAAAACCGTTGCAGGTAAACTACCCCTTTCCCTCAACCGATCTTCACCAAAACAATAGGTCGCGAGTACACTGCAAATCAGGGCTGCATGCAAAAAATTATTTGATTCTGTTTGAATTTGCGGCAGTTATCGTTTGCCATAGAAAAAAAATCTACAGACAGACACACAGACAGACAGACAGACACACACACTGACACTTTTCGGAAAACGACTTTTTTTCATGTTTTGAGTGTAGTAGAATCAGAATCTGCAATAATCTCGAACACGATTTTTTTTGCCATCACCATACTTCCATTCCTTAAGGAATATGGAAGTAAAATTACCCTTGATAAAAAACCGTTGCAGGTAAACTACCCGTTTCGCTTAACCGATCTTCACCAAAAACGATAGGTCTTGAGAACTCTACAATTCAGGGCTGTATGCAAAATATTATATGATTCTGTTTGAATTTGCGGCTGTTATCGTTTGCCATACAAAATACCCTTGATAAAACAAAAAACGTGGCTGGTAAACTACCCTATGCCATTAACCAATCTTCACCAAAAACAATAGGTCTTGAGAACTCTACAATTCAGAGCTGTATACAAAACATTAGTTGATTCTCTTTGAATTTACGGCAGTTATCGTTCGTCATAGAAACAAGTACTTTACTCTTGTTAAAACGTAAAAGGTTGCAGGTAAACTACGCCTTCCCCTTAACCGATCTTCACTAAAATCGAAAGTCATTGAGACCTCTACAATTCAGGGAAGTATGCAAAAAATTATTTTATTCTGTTTGAATTTGCGGCTGTTATCGTTTGCCATAGAAAATACGCTTCATAAAAAAAACGTTGCAAGTAAACTACCCCTTCCCCTTAACCGATCTTCACCAAAAACAATAGGTCTTGAGTACTCTACAAATCAGGGCTGTATGCAAAACATTATTTGATTCCGTTTGAATTTGCGGCTGTTATCGTTTGCCATAGAAAATACCCTTGTTAAAAAAACGTTGCAGGTAAACTACCCCTTTCCCTCAACCGATCTTCACCAAAAACAGTGGGTCATGAGAACTCTACAATTTAGGGCTGTATGCAAATAATCTTTTGATTCTGTTTGAATTTGCGGCTGTTATCGTTTGCCATATGAAATACCCTTGTTAAAACATAAAACGTTACAGGTAAACTACCCCTTTCCCTTAACCGATCTTCACCAAAAACAATAGGTCTTGAGTACACAACAAATCAGGTCTGCATACAAAACAGTATTTGATTCTGTTTGAATTTGCGGCTGTTATCGTTTGCCATAGAAAATACCCTTGATAAAAAAAAAAACGTGGCAGGTAAACTACCCCTTTCCCTCAACCGAACTTCACCAAAAACAACAGGTCTTGAGAACTCTACAATTTAGGGCTGTATGCAAATAATCTTTTGATTCTGTTTGAATTTGCGGCTGTTATCGTTTGCCATAGGAAATACCCTTGTTAAAACATAAAACGTTACAGGTAAACTACCCCTTTCCCTTAACCGATCTTCACCAAAATCAGCAGATCTTGAGAACTCTACAATTCAGGGCTGTATGCGAAACATTATTTGATTCTGTTTGAATTTGCGGCTGTTATCGTTTGCCAAACAAACAAAATTACCCTTGCTAAAAAAAAACCGTTGCCGGTAAACTACCCCTTTCCCTCAACCGATCTTCACCAAAAACAATAGGTCGCGAGTACTCTGCAAATCAGGGCTGTATGCAAAAACTTATTTGATTCTGTTTGAATTTGCGGCAGTTATCGTTTGCCGTAGAAGAAAAATCTACAGACAGACAGACAGACAGACAGACAGACACACACACAGACACTTTTCGGAAAACGACTTTTTTTCATGTTTTGAGTGTAGTAGAATCAGAATCTGCAATAATCTCGAACACGATTTTTTTTGCCATCACCATACTTCCATTCCTTAAGGAATATGGAAGTAAAAATTATTTGATTCTGTTTGAATTTACGGCAGTTATGGTTCGTCATATAAAAAATTACCCATGTTAAAACATAAAACATGAGATTTATAAAACATATCTAAGATTTATAATTAAAATCATTTTTGAAATAAAATATTTTCATAGAACCTACTAACGCTGGGGAAATCTGAGGAGCCAATCAGAGTTGGGCCTACCTGTCACTATGCTGAATTTGGTGGAAAGCCCTGTCACTGTCGTCAAAGTATCAGCCTTGACAGGGTCCTCTTTTTCTGCAAAATGGGAGAGGAGGCTTGAGATGGAGTGAGTGACATGGTCCCCACCTCAATGAAGAACCCATTGTTTTATAAAAATATATTTAAATTTTGAAAACTGAAAATTCTTTTCTTGTAAATATTTATATTTTATAATCAAAATGACTTTATCAAAAAACAAACATTATATTTTTTATAATAAGTACTTACATATGTTTCTTAATATGCTTACTTTTTCTTCAATGTTGATGATCATTTCCAAACATTCTGACAAAATTGTATCTACAGAACAGTTAACATTCCCCAGGTTTCCATTTCTGCTAATTTCTCATTACACCTTCCACTGACGTATTATTAACCATTTCATAAACTATCGTATAATCTTTTCAGATTTTGTGGTACAAAATCTGAAATTTTCAGATTGCCTGGCAACAAAATTATTTTATTTTCAACAATTACCATTGTTTGAAAAAGTTTAAATGAATTTTCAAGTACTTTACTCTTGTTAAAACGTAAACGGTTGCAGGTAAACTACCCCTTCCCCTTAACTGATCTTCACCAAAATCTAAAGGCCTTGAGTTCTCTACAATTCACTGATGTATGCAAAACATTATTTGATTCTGTTTGAATTTGCGGCAGTTATCGTTTGCCATAGAAAATACCCTTGTTAAAAAAACGTTGCAGGTAAACTACCCCTTTCCCTCAACCGATCTTCACCAAAAACAGTGGGTCATGAGAACTCTACAATTTAGGGCTGTATGCAAATAATCTTTTGATTCTGTTTGAATTTGCGGCTGTTATCGTTTGCCATATGAAATACCCTTGTTAAAACATAAAACGTTACAGGTAAACTACCCCTTTCCCTTAACCGATCTTCACCAAAAACAATAGGTCTTGAGTACACAACAAATCAGGTCTGCATACAAAACAGTATTTGATTCTGTTTGAATTTGCGGCTGTTATCGTTTGCCATAGAAAATACCCTTGATAAAAAAAAAAACGTGGCAGGTAAACTACCCCTTTCCCTCAACCGAACTTCACCAAAAACAACAGGTCTTGAGAACTCTACAATTTAGGGCTGTATGCAAATAATCTTTTGATTCTGTTTGAATTTGCGGCTGTTATCGTTTGCCATAGGAAATACCCTTGTTAAAACATAAAACGTTACAGGTAAACTACCCCTTTCCCTTAACCGATCTTCACCAAAATCAGCAGATCTTGAGAACTCTACAATTCAGGGCTGTATGCGAAACATTATTTGATTCTGTTTGAATTTGCGGCTGTTATCGTTTGCCAAACAAACAAAATTACCCTTGCTAAAAAAAAACCGTTGCCGGTAAACTACCCCTTTCCCTCAACCGATCTTCACCAAAAACAATAGGTCGCGAGTACTCTGCAAATCAGGGCTGTATGCAAAAACTTATTTGATTCTGTTTGAATTTGCGGCAGTTATCGTTTGCCGTAGAAGAAAAATCTACAGACAGACAGACAGACAGACAGACAGACACACACACAGACACTTTTCGGAAAACGACTTTTTTTCATGTTTTGAGTGTAGTAGAATCAGAATCTGCAATAATCTCGAACACGATTTTTTTTGCCATCACCATACTTCCATTCCTTAAGGAATATGGAAGTAAAAATTATTTGATTCTGTTTGAATTTACGGCAGTTATGGTTCGTCATATAAAAAATTACCCATGTTAAAACATAAAACATGAGATTTATAAAACATATCTAAGATTTATAATTAAAATCATTTTTGAAATAAAATATTTTCATAGAACCTACTAACGCTGGGGAAATCTGAGGAGCCAATCAGAGTTGGGCCTACCTGTCACTATGCTGAATTTGGTGGAAAGCCCTGTCACTGTCGTCAAAGTATCAGCCTTGACAGGGTCCTCTTTTTCTGCAAAATGGGAGAGGAGGCTTGAGATGGAGTGAGTGACATGGTCCCCACCTCAATGAAGAACCCATTGTTTTATAAAAATATATTTAAATTTTGAAAACTGAAAATTCTTTTCTTGTAAATATTTATATTTTATAATCAAAATGACTTTATCAAAAAACAAACATTATATTTTTTATAATAAGTACTTACATATGTTTCTTAATATGCTTACTTTTTCTTCAATGTTGATGATCATTTCCAAACATTCTGACAAAATTGTATCTACAGAACAGTTAACATTCCCCAGGTTTCCATTTCTGCTAATTTCTCATTACACCTTCCACTGACGTATTATTAACCATTTCATAAACTATCGTATAATCTTTTCAGATTTTGTGGTACAAAATCTGAAATTTTCAGATTGCCTGGCAACAAAATTATTTTATTTTCAACAATTACCATTGTTTGAAAAAGTTTAAATGAATTTTCAAGTACTTTACTCTTGTTAAAACGTAAACGGTTGCAGGTAAACTACCCCTTCCCCTTAACTGATCTTCACCAAAATCTAAAGGCCTTGAGTTCTCTACAATTCACTGATGTATGCAAAACATTATTTGATTCTGTTTGAATTTGCGGCAGTTATCGTTTGCCATAGAAAATACGCTTGATAAAAAACCTTGCCGGTAAACTACCCCTTCCCCTCAACCGATCTTCACCAAAAACAATAGGTGTTGAGTACTCTACAAATCAGGGCTGTATGCAGAAGATTATTTGATTTTGTTTGAATTTGCGGCTGTTATCGTTTGGCATAGAAAATACCCTTGTTAAAAAAACGTTGTAGGTAAACTACCCCTTTCCCTTAACCGATCTTCACCAAAAACAACAGGTCTTGAGAACTCTACAAATCAGGGCTGTATGCAAATAATCTTTTGATTCTGTTTGAATTTGCGGCTGTTATCGTTTGCCATAGGAAATACCCTTGTTAAAACATAAAACGTTACAGGTAAACTACCCCTTTCCCTTAACCGATCTTCACCAAAAACAATAGGTCTTGAGTACTTTACAATTTAGGGCTGTATGCAAATAATCTTTTGATTCTGTTTGAATTTGCGGCTGTTATCGTTTGCCATAGGAAATACCCTTGTTAAAACATAAAACGTTACAGGTAAACTACCCCTTTCCCTTAACCGATCTTCACCAAAATCAGCAGATCTTGAGAACTCTACAATTCAGGGCTGTATGCGAAACATTATTTGATTCTGTTTGAATTTGCGGCTGTTATCGTTTGCCAAACAAACAAAATTACCCTTGCTAAAAAAAAACCGTTGCAGGTAAACTACCCCTTTCCCTCAACCGATCTTCACCAAAACAATAGGTCGCGAGTACACTGCAAATCAGGGCTGCATGCAAAAAATTATTTGATTCTGTTTGAATTTGCGGCAGTTATCGTTTGCCATAGAAAAAAAATCTACAGACAGACACACAGACAGACAGACAGACACACACACTGACACTTTTCGGAAAACGACTTTTTTTCATGTTTTGAGTGTAGTAGAATCAGAATCTGCAATAATCTCGAACACGATTTTTTTTGCCCTCACCATACTTCCATTCCTTAAGGAATATGGAAGTAAAATTACCCTTGATAAAAAACCGTTGCAGGTAAACTACCCGTTTCGCTTAACCGATCTTCACCAAAAACGATAGGTCTTGAGAACTCTACAATTCAGGGCTGTATGCAAAATATTATATGATTCTGTTTGAATTTGCGGCTGTTATCGTTTGCCATACAAAATACCCTTGATAAAACAAAAAACGCGGCTGGTAAACTACCCTATGCCATTAACCAATCTTCACCAAAAACAATAGGTCTTGAGAACTCTACAATTCAGAGCTGTATACAAAACATTAGTTGATTCTCTTTGAATTTACGGCAGTTATCGTTCGTCATAGAAACAAGTACTTTACTCTTGTTAAAACGTAAAAGGTTGCAGGTAAACTACGCCTTCCCCTTAACCGATCTTCACTAAAATCGAAAGTCATTGAGACCTCTACAATTCAGGGACGTATGCAAAAAATTGTTTGATTCTGTTTGAATTTGCGGCTGTTATCGTATGCCATAGAAAATACGCTTCATAAAAAAAACGTTGCAAGTAAACTACCCCTTCCCCTTAACCGATCTTCACCAAAAACAACAGGTCTTGAGTACTCTACAAATCAGGGCTGTATACAAAACATTATTTGATTCCGTTTGAATTTGCGGCTGTTATCGTTTGCCATAGAAAATACCCTTGTTAAAAAAACGTTGCAGGTAAACTACCCCTTTCCCTCAACCGATCTTCACCAAAAACAGTAGGTCATGAGAACTCTACAATTTAGGGCTGTGTGCAAATAATCTTTTGATTCTGTTTGAATTTGCGGCTGTTATCGTTTGCCATATGAAATACCCTTGTTAAAACATAAAACGTTACAGGTAAACTACCCCTTTCCCTTAACCGATCTTCACCAAAAACAATAGGTCTTGAGTACACTACAAATCAGGTCTGCATACAAAACAGTATTTGATTCTGTTTGAATTTGCGGCTGTTATCGTTTGCCATAGAAAATACCCTTGATAAAACAAAAAACGTGGCAGGTAAACTACCCCTTTCCCTCAACCGAACTTCACCAAAAACAACAGGTCTTGAGAACTCTACAATTTAGGGCTGTATGCAAATAATCTTTTGATTCTGTTTGAATTTGCGGCTGTTATCGTTTGCCATAGGAAATACCCTTGTTAAAACATAAAACGTTACAGGTAAACTACCCCTTTCCCTTAACCGATCTTCACCAAAATCAGCAGATCTTGAGAACTCTACAATTCAGGGCTGTATGCGAAACATTATTTGATTCTGTTTGAATTTGCGGCTGTTATCGTTTGCCAAACAAACAAAATTACCCTTGCTAAAAAAAAACCGTTGCCGGTAAACTACCCCTTTCCCTCAACCGATCTTCACCAAAAACAATAGGTCGCGAGTACTCTGCAAATCAGGGCTGTATGCAAAAACTTATTTGATTCTGTTTGAATTTGCGGCAGTTATCGTTTGCCGTAGAAGAAAAATCTACAGACAGACAGACAGACAGACAGACACACACACAGACACTTTTCGGAAAACGACTTTTTTTCATGTTTTGAGTGTAGTAGAATCAGAATCTGCAATAATCTCGAACACGATTTTTTTTGCCATCACCATACTTCCATTCCTTAAGGAATATGGAAGTAAAAATTATTTGATTCTGTTTGAATTTACGGCAGTTATGGTTCGTCATATAAAAAATTACCCATGTTAAAACATAAAACATGAGATTTATAAAACATATCTAAGATTTATAATTAAAATCATTTTTGAAATAAAATATTTTCATAGAACCTACTAACGCTGGGGAAATCTGAGGAGCCAATCAGAGTTGGGCCTACCTGTCACTATGCTGAATTTGGTGGAAAGCCCTGTCACTGTCGTCAAAGTATCAGCCTTGACAGGGTCCTCTTTTTCTGCAAAATGGGAGAGGAGGCTTGAGATGGAGTGAGTGACATGGTCCCCACCTCAATGAAGAACCCATTGTTTTATAAAAATATATTTAAATTTTGAAAACTGAAAATTCTTTTCTTGTAAATATTTATATTTTATAATCAAAATGACTTTATCAAAAAACAAACATTATATTTTTTATAATAAGTACTTACATATGTTTCTTAATATGCTTACTTTTTCTTCAATGTTGATGATCATTTCCAAACATTCTGACAAAATTGTATCTACAGAACAGTTAACAATCCCCAGGTTTCCATTTCTGCTAATTTCTCATTACACCTTCCACTGACGTATTATTAACCATTTCATAAACTATCGTATAATCTTTTCAGATTTTGTGGTACAAAATCTGAAATTTTCAGATTGCCTGGCAACAAAATTATTTTATTTTCAACAATTACCATTGTTTGAAAAAGTTTAAATGAATTTTCAAGTACTTTACTCTTGTTAAAACGTAAACGGTTGCAGGTAAACTACCCCTTCCCCTTAACTGATCTTCACCAAAATCTAAAGGCCTTGAGTTCTCTACAATTCACTGATGTATGCAAAACATTATTTGATTCTGTTTGAATTTGCGGCAGTTATCGTTTGCCATAGAAAATACGCTTGATAAAAAACCTTGCAGGTAAACTACCCCTTCCCCTCAACCGATCTTCACCAAGAACAATAGGTGTTGAGTACTCTACAAATCAGGGCTGTATGCAGAAGATTATTTGATTTTGTTTGAATTTGCGGCTGTTATCGTTTGGCACAGAAAATACCCTTGTTAAAAAAACGTTGTAGGTAAACTACCCCTTTCCCTTAACCGATCTTCACCAAAAACAATAGGTCTCGAGAACTCTACAAATCAGGGCTGTATGCAAATAATCTTTTGATTCTGTTTGAATTTGCGGCTGTTATCGTTTGCCATAGGAAATACCCTTGTTAAAACATAAAACGTTACAGGTAAACTACCCCTTTCCCTTAACCGATCTTCACCAAAAACAATAGGTCTTGAGTACTTTACAATTTAGGGCTGTATGCAAATAATCTTTTGATTCTGTTTGAATTTGCGGCTGTTATCGTTTGCCATAGGAAATACCCTTGTTAAAACATAAAACGTTACAGGTAAACTACCCCTTTCCCTTAACCGATCTTCACCAAAATCAGCAGATCTTGAGAACTCTACAATTCAGGGCTGTATGCGAAACATTATTTGATTCTGTTTGAATTTGCGGCTGTTATCGTTTGCCAAACAAACAAAATTACCCTTGCTAAAAAAAAACCGTTGCAGGTAAACTACCCCTTTCCATCAACCGATCTTCACCAAAACAATAGGTCGCGAGTACACTGCAAATCAGGGCTGCATGCAAAAAATTATTTGATTCTGTTTGAATTTGCGGCAGTTATCGTTTGCCATAGAAAAAAAATCTACAGACAGACACACAGACAGACAGACAGACACACACACTGACACTTTTCGGAAAACGACTTTTTTTCATGTTTTGAGTGTAGTAGAATCAGAATCTGCAATAATCTCGAACACGATTTTTTTTGCCATCACCATACTTCCATTCCTTAAGGAATATGGAAGTAAAATACCCTTGATAAAAAACCGTTGCAGGTAAACTACCCCTTTCCCTTAACCGATCTTCACCAAAAACAATAGGTCTTGAGAACTCTATAATTCAGGGCTATATGCAAAATATTATGTGATTTTGTTTGAACTTGCGGCTGTTATCGTTTGCCATACAAAATACCCTTGATAAAACAAAAAATGTGGCAGGTAAACTACCCCTTTCCCTTAAATGATCGTCACCAAAAACAATAGGTCTGTAGTACTCAAGAAATGAGGGCTGTATGCAAAAACGTATTTGATTCTGTTTGAATTTGCAGCTCTTATCGTTTGCCATAGTAAATACCCTTTAAAAACAAAACGTTGCAGGTAAACTACCCCTTTCCCTTAACCGATCTTCACCAAAAACAAAAGATCCTGAGAACTCTACAACTCAGGGCAGTATGCAAAATATTATTTGATTATGTTTTAATTTGCGGCTGTTATCGTTTGCCATAGAAAATACCCTTGTTAAAACATAAAACGTTGCAGGTAAACTACCCCTTTCCCTTAACCGATCTTTACCAAAATCGACAGATCTTGAGAACTTTAAACTTTAGGGCTGTATGCGAAACATTATTTGATTCTGTTTGAATTTGTAAAACGTTGCAGGTAAACTACCCCTTTCCCTTAACCGATCTTTACCAAAATCAACAGATATTGAGAGCTCTTCAATTCAGGGCTGTATGCGAAATATTATTTGATTCTGTTTGAATTTGCGGCTGTTATCGTTTGCCAAACAAACAAAATTACCTTTGATAAAAAAAAAAAATCGTTGCAGGTAAACTACCCCTTTCCCTTAACCGATCGTCACCAAAAACGACAGATCTTAGGTACTCTACAATTCAGGACTGTATGCAAACAATTATTTGATTCTGTTTGAATTTGCGGCTGTTATCGTTTGCCATAGAAAACACCCTTGATAAAACATAAAACGTTGCTGGTAAACTACCCTATTCCATTAACCGATCTTCACCAAAAACAATAGATCGCGAGTCCTCTACAAATCAGGGCTGTATGCAAAAAATTATTTGATTCTGTTTGAATTTGCGGCAGTTATCGTTTGCCATAAAAAAAAAATCTACAGACACACAGACACACACACAGACACTTTTCGGAAAACGACTTTTTTTCATGTTTTGAGTGTAGTAGAATCAGAATCTGCAATAATCTCGAACACGATTTTTTTTGCCATCACCATACTTCCATTCCTTAAGGAAATATGGAAGTAAAAATTACCCTTGATAAAAAACCGTTGCCGGTAAACTACCCCTTTCCCTTAACCGATCTTCACCAAAAACGATAGGTCTTGAGAACTCTACAATTCAGGGCTGTATGTAAAATATTATATGATTTTGTTTGAATTTGCGGCTGTTATCGTTTGCCATACAAAATACCCTTGATAAAACAAAAAACGTGGCAGCTAAACTACCCCTTTCCCTTAAACGATCTTCACCAAAAACAATAGGTCTTTAGTACTCAAGAAATCAGAGCTGTATGCAAAAACTTATTTGATTCTGTTTGAATTTGCGGCACTTATCGTTTGCCATAGAAAATACCCTTTTAAAGCAAAACGTTGAAGGTAAACTACCCCTTTCCCTTAACCGATCTTCACCAAAACCAAAAGGTCTTGAGAACTCTACATCAGGATAGTATGCAAAACATTATTTGATTATGTTTGAATTTGCGGCTGTTATCGTTAGCCATAGAAAATACCCAAGTTAAAACATAAAACGTTGCAGGTAAACTACCCCTTTCCCTTAACCGATCTTTACCAAAATCAACAGATATTGAGAGCTCTACAATTCAGGGCGGTATGCGAAATATTATTTGATTCTGTCTGAATTTGCGGCTGTTATCGTTTGCCATAGAAAACACCCTTGATAAAACATAAAACGTTGCTGGTAAACTACCCTATTCCATTAACCGATCTTCACCAAAAACAATAGGTCTTGAGAACTCTACAATTCAGGGCGGTATGCAAAACATTAGTTGATTCTCTTTGAATTTACGGCAGTTATCGTTCGTCATAGAAAAAACAACCTTGTTAAAACATAAAACGTTGCAGGTAAACTACCCCTTTCCCTTAACCGATCTTCAACAAAATCAACAGACCTTGAGTTCTGTATAATTCAAAAAGGTATTCAGAAGAGTAGTTGATTATGTTTTAACGTGCGGCAGTTATCGTTCGTCAAAAAAAAAACCCTTGATAAAACAAAGTGTTGCTGGTAAACAACCCTATTCCCTAAACCGATCTTCACCAAAACCAACAGGTGTTGAGAACTCTACATTTCAGGGCTGTATGCAAAATATTATATGATTCTGTTTGAATTTGCCGCTGTTATCATTTGCCATATAAAATACCCTTGATAAAACAAAAAACGTGTCTGGTAAACTACCCCTTTCCCTTAACCGATCTGCAACAAAAACAATAGGTCTTTAGTACTCAACAAACCAGAGCTGTATGCAAAAACGTATTTGATTCTGTTTGAATTTGCGGCTCTTATCGTTTGCCATAGAAAATACCCTTTTAAAACATAAAACGTTGCAGGTAAACTACCCCTTTCCCTTAACCGATCTTCACCAACACAAACAGGTATTGCGAACTCTACAATACAGTGCTGTATGCAAAACATCATTTGATTCTGTTTGAATTTGCGGCTGTTATCGTTTACCATAGAAAATATCGGTATGGAGAACTACACATGACTTCCATATTCTAAGATTTATATTTAAAATCATTTTCAGCCAAACAGCCAGGCTGTGTCTTACCTGCCTTTTTATTGCTGTATTAAATGAAAAATATTATATTACATTAAAATGAAAAAATTATAATTTTCTAGCCTGGCAACAAAATTATTTTATTTTTAACAATTACCATTGTTTCAAAAAGTTTAAATAAATTTTCAAGTACTTTACTCTTGTTAAAACGTAAAAGGTTGCAGGTAAACTACCCCTTCCCCTTAACCGATCTTCACCAAAATCGAACGTCATTGAGACCTCTACAATTCAGGGACGTATGCAAAAAATTATTTGATTCTGTTTGAATTTGCGGCTGTTAACGTTTGCCATAGAAAATACGCTTGAAAAAAAAACGTTGCAGGTAAACTACCCCTTCCCCTTAACCGACCTTCACCAAAAACAATAGGTCTTGAGTACTCTACAAATCAGGGCTGTATGCAAAACATTATTTGATTCTGTTTGAATTTGCGGCTGTTATCGTTTGCCATAAAAAATACCCTTTTTAAAAAAACGTTGCAGGTAAACTACCCCTTTCCCTCAACCGATCTTCACCAAAAACAATAGGTCTTGAGAACTCTACAATTTAGGGCTGTATGCAAATAATCTTTTGATTCTGTTTGAATTTGTGGCTGTTATCGTTTGCCATAGGAAGTACCCTTGTTAAAACATAAAACGTTACAGGTAAACTACCCCTTTCCCTTAACCGATCTTCACCAAAAACAATAGGTCTTGAGTACTCTACAAATCAGGGCTGTATGCAAAACATTATTTGATTCTGTTTGAATTTGCGGCTGTTATCGTTTGCCATAGAAAATACCCTTGTTAAAAAAACGTTGCAGGTAAACTACCCCTTTCCCTCAACCGATCTTCACCAAAAACAATAGGTCGCGAGTACTCTACAAATCAGGACTGTATGCAAAAAATTATTTGATTCTGTATGAATTTGCGGCAGTTGTCGTTTGCCATAGAAAATACGCATGATAAAAAACGTTGCTGGTAAACTACCCCTTCCCCTCAACCGATCTTCACCAAAAACAATAGGTCTTGAGTACTCTACAAATCAGGGCTGTATGCAGAAAATTATTTGATTCTGTTTGAATTTGCGGCTGTTATCGTTTGCCATAGAAAATACCCTTGTTAAAAAAACGTTGTAGGTAAACTACCCCTTTCCCTTAACCGATCTTCACTAAAAACAAAAGGTATTGAGAACTCTACAATTTAGGGCTGTATGCAAATAATCTTTTCATTCTGTTTGAATTTGCGGCTGTTATCGTTTGCCATAGGAAATACCCTTGTTAAAACATAAAACGTTACAGGTAAACTACCCCTTTCCCTTAACCGATCTTCACCAAAAACAATAGGTCTTGAGAACTCTACAATTCAGGGCTGCATGCGAAACATTATTTAATTCTGTTTGAATTTGCGGCTGTTATCGTTTGCCAAACAAACAAAATTACCCTTGCTAAAAAAAAACCGTTGCAGGTAAACTACCCCTTTCCCTCAACCGATCTTCACCAAAAACAATAGGTCGCGAGAACTCTGCAAAACCGGGCTGTATGCAAAAAATTATTTGATTCTGTTTCAATTTGCGGCAGTTATCGTTTGCCATATAAAAGAAATCTACAGACAGACAGACAGACAGACAGACAGATAGACAGACAGACAGACAGACAGACACACACACAGACACTTTTCGGAAAACGACTTTTTTTCATGTTTTGAGTATAGTAGAATCAGAATCTGCAATAATCTCGAACACGATTTTTTTTGCCATCACCATACTTCCATTCCTTAAGGAAATATCGGTATGGAGAACCATACATGACTTCCATATTCTAAGATTTATATTTAAAATCATTTTCAGCCAAACAGCCAGGCTGTGTCTTACCTGCCTTTTTATTGCTGTATTAAATGAAAAATATTATATTACATTAAAATGAAAAAATTATAATTTTATTGCCTGGCAACAAAATTATTTTATTTTTAACAATTACCATTGTTTCAAAAAGTTTAAATAAATTTTCAAGTACTTTACTCTTGTTAAAACGTAAAAGGTTGCAGGTAAACTACCCCTTCCCCTTAACCGATCTTCACCAAAATCGAAAGTCATTGAGTCCTCTACAATTCAGGGACGTATGCAAAAAATTATTTGATTCTGTTTGAATTTGCGGCTGTTATCGTTTGCCATAGAAAATACGCTTGATAAAAAAATGTTGCAGGTAAACTACCCCTTCCCCTTAACCGATCTTCACCAAAAACAATAGGTCTTGAGTACTCTACAAATCAGGACTGTATGCAAAACATTATTTGATTCTGTTTGAATTTGCGGCTGTTATCGTTTGCCATAGAAAATACCCTTGTTAAAAAAACGTTGCAGGTAAACTACCCCTTTCCCTCAACCGATCTTCACCAAAAACAATAGGTCTTGAGAACTCTACAATTCAGGGTTGTATGCGAAACATTATTTGATTCTGTTTGAATTTGCGGCTGTTATCGTTTGCCAAAAAAAAAAAAATTTCCCTTGATAAAAAAAACCGTTGCAGGTAAACTACCCCTTTCCCTCAACCGATCTTCACCAAAAACAATAGGTCGCGAGTACTCTCCAAATCAGGGCTGCATGCAAAAAATTATTTGATTCTGTTTGAATTTGCGGCAGTTATCGTTTGCCATAGAAAAAAAATCTACAGACAGACACACAGACACACAGACAGACAGACAGACACACAGACACTTTTCGGAAAACGACTTTTTTTCATGTTTTGAGTGTAGTAGAATCAGAATCTGCAATAATCTCGAACACGATTTTTTTTGCCATCACCATACTTCCATTCCTTAAGGAATATGGAAGTAATATGGAAGTAAAATTACCCTTGATAAAAAACCGTTGCCGGTAAACTACCCCTTTCCCTTAACCGATCTTCACCAAAAACGATAGGTCTTGAGAACTCTACAATTCAGGGCCGTATGTAAAATATTATATGATTTTGTTTGAATATGCGGCTGTTATCGTTTGCCATACAAAATACCCTTGATAAAACAAAAAACGTGGCTGGTAAACTACCCCTTTCCCTTAAACGATCTTCACCAAAAACAATAGGTCTTTAGTACTCAAGAAATCAGAGCTGTATGCAAAAACTTATTTGATTCTGTTTGAATTTGCGGCACTTATCGTTTGCCATAGAAAATACCCTTTTAAAACATAAAACGTTGAAGGTAAACTACCCCTTTCCCTTAACCGATCTTCACCAAAACCAAAAGGTCTTGAGAACTCTACAATTCAGGATAGTATGCAAAACATTATTTGATTATGTTTGAATTTGCGGCTGTTATCGTTTGCCATAGAAAATACCCTTGTTAAAACATAAAACGTTGCAGGTAAACTACCCCTTTCCCTTAACCGATCTTTACCAAAATCAACAGATATTGAGAGCTCTACAACTCAGGGCTGTATGCGAAATATTATTTGATTCTTTTTTAATTTGCGGCTGTTATCGTTTGCCAAACAAACAAAATTACCCTTGATAAAAAAAAACCGTTGCCGGTAAACTACCCCTTTCCCTTAACCGATCTTCACCAAAAAAGACAGATCTTACGTACTCTACAATTCAGGCCTGTATGCAAACAATTATTTGATTCTGTTTGAATTTGCGGCTGTTATCGTTTGCCATAGAAAACACCCTTGATAAAACATAAAACGTTGCCGGTAAACTACCCTATTCCATTAACCGATCTTCACCAAAAACAATAGGTCTTGAGAACTCTACAATTCAGGGCGGTATGCAAAACATTAGTTGATTCTCTTTGAATTTACGGCAGTTATCGTTCGTCATATAAAAAATAACCTTGTTAAAACATAAAACGTTGCAGGTAAACTACCCCTTTCCCTTAACCGATCTTCAACAAAATCAACAGACCTTGAGTTCTGTATAATTCAAAAAGGTATGCAGAAGAGTAGTTGATTCTGTTTTAACGTACGGCAGTTATCGTTCGTCAAAAAAAAAAAACCTTGATAAAACAAAGTGTTGCTGGTAAACAACCCTATTCCCTAAACCGATCTTCACCAAAACCAACAGGTCTTGAGAACTCTACATTTCAGGGCTGTATGCAAAATATTATATGATTCTGTTTGAATTTGCCGCTGTTATCATTTGCCATATAAAATACCCTTGATAAAACAAAAAACGTGTCTCATAAACTACCCCTTTCCCTTAACCGATCTGGACCAAAAACAATAGGTCTTTAGTACTCAACAAACCAGGGCTGTATGCAAAAACGTATTTGATTCTGTTTGAATTTGCGGCTCTTATCGTTTGCCATAGAAAATACCCTTTTAAAACATAAAACGTTGCAGGTAAACTACCCCTTTCCCTTAACCGATCTTCACCAACACCAATAGGTATTGCGAACTCTACAATACAGTGCTGTATGCAAAACATCATTTGATAGTGTTTGAATTTGCGGCTGTTATCGTTTACCATAGAAAAATATCGGTATGGAGAACCATACATGACTTCCATATTCTAAGATTTATATTTAAAATCATTTTCAGCCAAACAGCCAGGCGTGTCTTACCTGCCTTTTTATTGCTGTATTAAATGAAAAATATTATATTACATTAAAATGAAAAAATTATAATTTTATTGCCTGGCAACAAAATTATTTTATTTTTAACAATTACCATTGTTTCAAAAAGTTTAAATAAATTTTCAAGTACTTTACTCTTGTTAAAACGTAAAAGGTTGCAGGTAAACTACCCCTTCCCCTTAACCGATCTTCACCAAAATCGAAAGTCATTGAGACCTCTACAACTCAGGGACGTATGCAAAAAATTATTTGATTCTGTTTGAATTTGCGGCTGTTACCGTTCGTCATAGAAAATACGCTTGATAAAAAAACGTTGCAGGTAAACTACCCCTTCCCCTTAACCGATCTTCACCAAAAACAAAAGGTCTTGAGAACTCTACAATTCAGGGCTGTATACGAAACATTATTTGATTCTGTTTGAATTTGCGGCTGTTATCGTTTGCCAAAAAAAAAATATCGGTATGGAGAACCATACATGACTTCCATATTCTAAGATTTATATTTAAAATCATTTTCAGCCAAACAGCCAGGGAAGGAATTTTAACAAAAAAATACTTCTTTGTTGCCAATAACGTAGTACACATATAAAAAAAAATTATCCCCTCCCCCTTCAACTATAATTTTGATTTATAGAAAATTACCCCCAGCCCGTTCAACTAGCCTCTTCATTTATAGATATTTCATCTACGTTTCTACAGTGGATTATTAAGATCTTATCAGGATACTTTATCAAAATTAAGTACTTTACTCATGTTACAACAAAAAATGTTTCAGGTAAACTGCCCTTTCCCCGTAACCGATCTTCACCAAAATCAATAGACATTGAGTTCTCTATAGCTCAGGCACATATGTAAAAAGTTATTTGATTCTGTTTGAATTTACGGCAGTTATGGTTCGTCATATAAAAAATTACCCATGTTAAAACATAAAACATGAGATTTATAAAACATATCTAAGATTTATATTTAAAATCATTTTTTTTATATAAAATATTTTCATAGAACCTACTAACGCTGGGGAAATCTGAGGAGCCAATCAGAGTGGGGCCTACCTGTCACTCTGCTGAATTTGGTGGAAAGCCCTGTCACTGTCGTCAAGTCCCCACCTCAATGAAGAACCCATTGTTTTATAAAAATAATCTTTTGATTCTGTTTGAATTTGCGGCTGTTATCGTTTGCCATAAGAAATACCCTTGTTAAAACATAAAACGTTACTAGTAAACTACCCCTTTCCCTTAACCGATCTTCACCAAAAACAAAAGGTCTTGAGAACTCTACAATTCAGGGCTGTATACGAAACATTATTTGATTCTGTTTGAATTTGCGGCTGTTATCGTTTGCCAAAAAAAAAAAATTTCCTTTGATAAAAAAAACCGTTGCAGGTAAACTACCCCTTTCCATCAACCGATCTTCACCAAAAACAATAGGTCGCGAGTCCTCTACAAATGAGGGCTGTATGCAAAAAATTATTTGATTCTGTTTGAATTTGCGGCAGTTATCGTTTGCCATAGAAAAAAAATCTACAGACACACAGACAGACACACAGACACACAGACACACAGACACACACACAGACACTTTTCGGAAAACGACTTTTTTTCATGTTTTGAGTGTAGTAGAATCAGAATCTGCAATAATCTCGAACACGATTTTTTTGCCATCACCATACTTCCATTCCTTAAGGAAAAATATGGAAGTAAAATTACCCTTGATAAAAAACCGTTGCAGGTAAACTACCCCTTTCCCTTAACCGATCTTCACCAAAAACAATAGGTCTTGAGAACTCTATAATTCAGGGCTATATGCAAAATATTATGTGATTTTGTTTGAACTTGCGGCTGTTATCGTTTGCCATACAAAATACCCTTGATAAAACAAAAAATGTGGCAGGTAAACTACCCCTTTCCCTTAAATGATCTTCACCAAAAACAATAGGTCTGTAGTACTCAAGAAATGAGGGCAGTATGCAAAAACGTATTTGATTCTGTTTGAATTTGCAGCTCTTATCGTTTGCCATAGTAAATACCCTTTAAAAACAAAACGTTGCAGGTAAACTACCCCTTTCCCTTAACCGATCTTCACCAAAAACAAAAGATCCTGAGAACTCTACAACTCAGGGCAGTATGCAAAATATTATTTGATTATGTTTTAATTTGCGGCTGTTATCGTTTGCCATAGAAAATACCCTTGTTAAAACATAAAACGTTGCAGGTAAACTACCCCTTTCCCTTAACCGATCTTTACCAAAATCGACAGATCTTGAGAACTTTAAACTTTAGGGCTGTATGCGAAACATTATTTGATTCTGTTTGAATTTGCGGCTGTTATCGTTTGCCAAACAAACAAAATTACCCTTGATAAAAAAAAACCGTTGCAGGTAAACTACCCCTTCCCCTCAACCGATCTTCACCAAAAACAGCAGGTCTTGAGTACTCTACAAATCAGGGCTGTATGCAGAAAATTATTTGATTCTGTTTGAATTTGCGGCTGTTATCGTTTGCCTTAGAAAATACCCTTGTTAAAAAACGTTGTTGGTAAACTACCCCTTTCCCTTAACCGATCTTCACCAAAAACAATTGGTATTGAGAACTCTACAATTCAGGGCTGTATGCGAAACACTATTTGATTTTGTTTGAATTTGCGGCTATCGTTTGCCAAAAAAAAAAAAAATTCCCTTGATAAAAAAAACCGTTGCTGGTAAACTACCCCTTCCCCTCAACCGATCTTCACCAAAAACAATAGGTCGCGAGTACTCTACAAATCAGGGCTGTATGCAAAAAATTATTTGATTCTGTTTGAATTTGCGGCTGTTATCGTTTGCCATAGAAAATACCCTTGTTAAAAAAACGTTGTTGGTAAACTACCCCTTTCCCTTAACCGATCTTCACCAAAAACAATAGGTCGCGAGTACTCTACAAATCAGGGCTGTATGCAAACAATTATTTGATTCTGTTTGAATTTGCGGCAGTTATCGTTTGCCATAGAAAAAAAATCTACAGACACACAGACAGACACACAGACACACACACAGACACTTTTCGGAAACGACTTTTTTTCATGTTTTGAGTGTAGTAGAATCAGAATCTGCAATAATCTCGAACACGATTTTTTTTGCCATCACCATACTTCCATTCCTTAAGGAAATATGGAAGTAAAATTACCCTTGATAAAAAACCGTTGCCGGTAAACTACCCCTTTCCCTTAACCGATCTTCACCAAAAACGAGAGGTCTTGAGAACTCTACAATTCAGGGCTGTATGTAAAATATTATATGATTTTGTTTGAATTTGCGGCTGTTATCGTTTGCCATACAAAATACCCTTGATAGAACAAAAAACGTGGCTGGTAAACTACCCCTTTCCCTTAAACGATCTTCACCAAAAACAATAGGTCTTTAGTACTCAAGAAATCAGAGCTGTATGCAAAAACTTATTTGATTCTGTTTGAATTTGCGGCACTTATCGTTTGCCACAGAAAATACCCTTTTAAAACATAAAACGTTGAAGGTAAACTACCCCTTTCCTTTAACCGATCTTCACCAAAACCAAAAGGTCTTGAGAACTCTACAATTCAGGATAGTATGCAAAACATTATTTGATTCTGTTTGAATTTGCGGCAGTTATCGTTTGCCATAAAAAAAAAATCTACAGACACACAGACAGACACACAGACACACAGACACACACACAGACACTTTTCGGAAAACGACTTTTTTTCATGTTTTGAGTGTAGTAGAATCAGAATCTGCAATAATCTCGAACACGATTTTTTTGCCATCACCATACTTCCATTCCTTAAGGAAATATGGAAGTAAAATTACCCTTGATAAAAAACCGTTGCAGGTAAACTACCCCTTTCCCTTAACCGATCTTCACCAAAAACAATAGGTCTTGAGAACTCTATAATTCAGGGCTATATGCAAAATATTATGTGATTTTGTTTGAACTTGCGGCTGTTATCGTTTGCCATACAAAATACCCTTGATAAAACAAAAAATGTGGCAGGTAAACTACCCCTTTCCCTTAAATGATCTTCACCAAAAACAACAGGTCTGTAGTACTCAAGAAATGAGGGCTGTATGCAAAAACGTATTTGATTCTGTTTGAATTTGCAGCTCTTATCGTTTGCCATAGTAAATACCCTTTAAAAACAAAACGTTGCAGGTAAACTACCCCTTTCCCTTAACCGATCTTCACCAAAAACGAAAGATCCTGAGAACTCTACAACTCAGGGCAGTATGCAAAATATTATTTGATTATGTTTTAATTTGCGGCTGTTATCGTTTGCCATAGAAAATACCCTTGTTAAAACATAAAACGTTGCAGGTAAACTACCCCTTTCCCTTAACCGATCTTTACCAAAATCGACAGATCTTGAGAACTTTAAACTTTAGGGCTGTATGCGAAACATTATTTGATTCTGTTTGAATTGTCCGGCTGTTATCGTTTGCCAAACAAACAAAATTACCCTTGATAAAAAAAAACCGTTGCAGGTAAACTACCCCTTCCCCTCAACCGATCTTCACCAAAAACAGCAGATCTTGAGTACTCTACAAATCAGGGCTGTATGCAGAAAATTATTTGATTCTGTTTGAATTTGCGGCTGTTATCGTTTGCCTTAGAAAATACCCTTGTTAAAAAACGTTGTTGGTAAACTACCCCTTTCCCTTAACCGATCTTCACCAAAAACAATTGGTATTGAGAACTCTACAATTCAGGGCTGTATGCGAAACACTATTTGATTTTGTTTGAATTTGCGGCTGTTATCGTTTGCCAAAAAAAAAAAATTTCCCTTGATAAAAAAAACCGTTGCTGGTAAACTACCCCTTCCCCTCAACCGATCTTCACCAAAAACAATAGGTCGCGAGTACTCTACAAATCAGGGCTGTATGCAAAAAATTATTTGATTCTGTTTGAATTTGCGGCTGTTATCGTTTGCCATAGAAAATACCCTTGTTAAAAAAACGTTGTTGGTAAACTACCCCTTTCCCTTAACCGATCTTCACCAAAAACAATAGGTCGCGAGTACTCTACAAATCAGGGCTGTATGCAAAAAATTATTTGATTCTGTTTGAATTTGCGGCAGTTATCGTTTGCCATAGAAAAAAAATCTACAGACACACAGACAGACACACAGACACACACACAGACACTTTTCGGAAACGACTTTTTTTCATGTTTTGAGTGTAGTAGAATCAGAATCTGCAATAATCTCGAACACGATTTTTTTTGCCATCACCATACTTCCATTCCTTAAGGAAATATGGAAGTAAAATTACCCTTGATAAAAAACCGTTGCCGGTAAACTACCCCTTTCCCTTAACCGATCTTCACCAAAAACGAGAGGTCTTGAGAACTCTACAATTCAGGGCTGTATGTAAAATATTATATGATTTTGTTTGAATTTGCGGCTGTTATCGTTTGCCATACAAAATACCCTTGATAAAACAAAAAACGTGGCTGGTAAACTACCCCTTTCCCTTAAACGATCTTCACCAAAAACAATAGGTCTTTAGTACTCAAGAAATCAGAGCTGTATGCAAAAACTTATTTGATTCTGTTTGAATTTGCGGCACTTATCGTTTGCCATAGAAAATACCCTTTTAAAACATAAAACGTTGAAGGTAAACTACCCCTTTCCCTTAACCGATCTTCACCAAAACCAAAAGGTCTTGAGAACTCTACAATTCAGGATAGTATGCAAAACATTATTTGATTATGTTTGAATTTGCGGCTGTTATCGTTTGCCATAGAAAATACCCTTGTTAAAACATAAAACGTTGCAGGTAAACTACCCCTTTCCCTTAACCGATCTTTACCAAAATCAACAGATATTGAGAGCTCTACAATTCAGGGCAGTATGCGAAATATTATTTGATTCTGTTTGAATTTGCGGCTGTTATCGTTTGCCAAACAAACAAAATTACCTTTGATAAAAAAAAAAAATCGTTGCAGGTAAACTACCCCTTTCCCTTAACCGATCTTCACCAAAAACGACAGATCTTAGGTACTCTACAATTCAGGACTGTATGCAAACAATTATTTGATTCTGTTTGAATTTGCGGCTGTTATCGTTTGCCATAGAAAACACCCTTGATAAAACATAAAACGTTGCTGGTAAACTACCCTATTCCATTAACCGATCTTCACCAAAAACAATAGGTCGCGAGTCCTCTACAAATCAGGGCTGTATGCAAAAAATTATTTGATTCTGTTTGAATTTGCGGCAGTTATCGTTTGCCATAAAAAAAAATCTACAGACACACAGACACACACACAGACACTTTTCGGAAAACGACTTTTTTTCATGTTTTGAGTGTAGTAGAATCAGAATCTGCAATAATCTCGAACACGATTTTTTTTGCCATCACCATACTTCCATTCCTTAAGGAATATGGAAGTAAAATTACCCTTGATAAAAAACCGTTGCCGGTAAACTACCCATTTCCCTTAACCGATCTTCACCAAGAACGATAGGTCTTGAGAACTCTACAATTCAGGGCCGTATGTAAAATATTATATGATTTTGTTTGAATTTGCGGCTGTTATCGTTTGCCATACAAAATACCCTTGATAAAACAAAAAACGTGGCTGGTAATCTACCCCTTTCCCTTAAACGATCTTCACCAAAAACAATAGGTCTTTAGTACTCAAGAAATCAGAGCTGTATGCAAAAACTTATTTGATTCTGTTTGAATTTGCGGCACTTATCATTTGCCATAGAAAATACCCTTTTAAAACATAAAAAGTTGAAGGTAAACTACCCCTTTCCCTTAACCGATCTTCACCAAAACCAAAAGGTCTTGAGAACTCTACAATTCAGGATAGTATGCAAAACATTATTTGATTATGTTTGAATTTGCGGCTGTTATCGTTTGCCATAGAAAATACCCTTGTTAAAACATAAAACGTTGCAGGTAAACTACCCCTTTCCCTTAACCGATCTTTACCAAAATCAACAGGTATTGAGTGCTCTACAATTCAGGGCAGTATGCGAAATATTATTTGATTCTGTTTGAATTTGCGGCTGTTATCGTTTGCCAAACAAACAAAATTACCTTTGATAAAAAAAAAAAATCGTTGCAGGTAAACTACCCCTTTCCCTTAACCGATCTTCACCAAAAACGACAGATCTTAGGTACTCTACAATTCAGGACTGTATGCAAACAATTATTTGATTCTGTTTGAATTTGCGGCTGTTATCGTTTGCCATAGAAAACACCCTTGATAAAACATAAAACGTTGCTGGTAAACTACCCTATTCCATTAACCGATCTTCACCAAAAACAATAGGTCTTGAGAACTCTACAATTCAGGGCGGTATGCAAAACATTAGTTGATTCTCTTTGAATTTACGGCAGTTATCGTTCGTCATAGAAAAAACAACCTTGTTAAAACATAAAACGTTGCAGGTAAACTACCCCTTTCCCTTAACCGATCTTCACCAACACAAATAGGTATTGCGAACTCTACAATACAGTGCTGTATGCAAAACATCATTTGATTCTGTTTGAATTTGCGGCTGTTATCGTTTACCATAGAAAATATCGGTATGGAGAACTATACATGACTTCCATATTCTAAGATTTATATTTAAAATCATTTTCAGCCAAACAGCCAGGCTGTGTCTTACCTGCCTTTTTATTGCTGTATTAAATGAAAAATATTATATTACATTAAAATGAAAAAATTATAATTTTATTGCCTGGCAACAAAATTATTTTATTTTTAACAATTACCATTGTTTCAAAAAGTTTAAATAAATTTTCAAGTACTTTACTCTTGTTAAAACGTAAAAGGTTGCAGGTAAACTACCCCTTCCCCTTAACCGATCTTCACCAAAATCGAAAGTCTTTGAGACCTCTACAATTCAGGGACGTATGCAAAAAATTATTTGATTCTGTTTGAATTTGCGGCTGTTAACGTTTGCCATAGAAAATACGCTTGAAAAAAAACGTTGCAGGTAAACTACCCCTTCCCCTTAACCGATCTTCACCAAAAACAATAGGTCTTGAGTACTCTACAAATCAGGGCTGTATGCAAAACATTATTTGATTCTGTTTGAATTTGCGGCTGTTATCGTTTGCCATAAAAAATACCCTTTTTAAAAAAACGTTGCAGGTAAACTACCCCTTTCCCTCAACCGATATTCACCAAAAACAACAGGTCTTGAGAACTCTACAATTTAGGGCTGTATGCAAATAATCTTTTGATTCTGTTTGAATTTGTGGCTGTTATCGTTTGCCATAGGAAGTACCCTTGTTAAAACATAAAACGTTACAGGTAAACTACCCCTTTCCCTTAACCGATCTTCACCAAAAACAATAGGTCTTGAGTACTCTACAAATCAGGACTGTATGCAAAACATTATTTGATTCTGTTTGAATTTGCGGCTGTTATCGTTTGCCATAGAAAATACCCTTGTTAAAAAAACGTTGCAGGTAAACTACCCCTTTCCCTCAACCGAACTTCACCAAAAACAATAGGTCTTGAGAACTCTACAATTTAGGGCTGTATGCAAATAATCTTTTGATTCTGTTTGAATTTGCGGCTGTTATCGTTTGCCATAGGAAATACCCTTGTTAAAACATAAAACGTTACAGGTAAACTACCCCTTTCCCTTAACCGATCTTCACCAAAAACAATAGGTCTTGAGTACTCTACAAATCAGGGCTGTATGCGAAACATTATTTGATTCTGTTTGAATTTGCGGCTGTTATCGTTTGCCAAACAAACAAAATTACCCTTGCTAAAAAAAAACCGTTGCAGGTAAACTACCCCTTTCCCTCAACCGATCTTCACCAAAAACAATAGGTCGCGAGTACTCTGCAAATCAGGGCTGCATGCAAAAAATTATTTGATTCTGTTTGAATTTGCGGCAGTTATAGTTTGCCATAGAAAAAAAATCTACAGACAGACAGACAGACAGACAGACAGACAGACAGACACACACACAGACACTTTTCGGAAAACGACTTTTTTTCATGTTTTGAGTGTAGTAGAATCAGAATCTGCAATAATCTCGAACACGATTTTTTTTGCCATCACCATACTTCCATTCCTTAAGGAATATGGAAGTAAAATATCGGTATGGAGAACCATACATGACTTCCATATTCTAAGATTTATATTTAAAATCATTTTCAGCCAAACAGCCAGGCTGTGTCTTACCTGCCTTTTTATTGCTGTATTAAATGAAAAATATTATATTACATTAAAATGAAAAAATTATAATTTTATTGCCTGGCAACAAAATTATTTTATTTTTAACAATTACCATTGTTTCAAAAAGTTTAAATAAATTTTCAAGTACTTTACTCTTGTTAAAACGTATAAGGTTGCAGGTAAACTACCCCTTCCCCTTAACCGATCTTCACCAAAATCGAAAGTCGTTGAGACCTCTACAATTCAGGGACGTATGCAAAAAATTATTTGATTCTGTTTGAATTTGCGGCTGTTACCGTTCGTCATAGAAAATACGCTTGATAAAAAAACGTTGCAGGTAAACTACCCCTTCCCCTTAACCGATCTTCACCAAAAACAAAAGGTCTTGAGAACTCTACAATTCAGGGCTGTATACGAAACATTATTTGATTCTGTTTGAATTTGCGGCTGTTATCGTTTGCCAAAAAAAAAATATCGGTATGGAGAACCATACATGACTTCCATATTCTAAGATTTATATTTAAAATCATTTTCAGCCAAACAGCCAGGGAAGGAATTTTAACAAAAAAATACTTCTTTGTTGCCAATAACGTAGTACACATATAAAAAAAAATTATCCCCTCCCCCTTCAACTATAATTTTGATTTATAGAAAATTACCCCCAGCCCGTTCAACTAGCCTCTTCATTTATAGATATTTCATCTACGTTTCTACAGTGGATTATTAAGATCTTATCAGGATACTTTATCAAAATTAAGTACTTTACTCATGTTACAACAAAAAATGTTTCAGGTAAACTGCCCTTTCCCCGTAACCGATCTTCACCAAAATCAATAGACATTGAGTTCTCTATAGCTCAGGCACATATGTAAAAAGTTATTTGATTCTGTTTGAATTTACGGCAGTTATGGTTCGTCATATAAAAAATTACCCATGTTAAAACATAAAACATGAGATTTATAAAACATATCTAAGATTTATATTTAAAATCATTTTTGAAATAAAATATTTTCATAGAACCTACTAACGCTGGGAAAATCTGAGGAGCCAATCAGAGTGGGGCCTACCTGTCACTCTGCTGAATTTGGTGGAAAGCCCTGTCACTGTCGTCAAGTCCCCACCTCAATGAAGAACCCATTGTTTTATAAAAATAATCTTTTGATTCTGTTTGAATTTGCGGCTGTTATCGTTTGCCATAAGAAATACCCTTGTTAAAACATAAAACGTTACTAGTAAACTACCCCTTTCCCTTAACCGATCTTCACCAAAAACAAAAGGTCTTGAGAACTCTACAATTCAGGGCTGTATACGAAACATTATTTGATTCTGTTTGAATTTGCGGCTGTTATCGTTTGCCAAAAAAAAAAATTTCCTTTGATAAAAAAAACCGTTGCAGGTAAACTACCCCTTTCCATCAACCGATCTTCACCAAAAACAATAGGTCGCGAGTCCTCTACAAATGAGGGCTGTATGCAAAAAATTATTTGATTCTGTTTGAATTTGCGGCAGTTATCGTTTGCCATAGAAAAAAAATCTACAGACACACAGACAGACACACAGACACACAGACACACAGACACACACACAGACACTTTTCGGAAAACGACTTTTTTTCATGTTTTGAGTGTACTAGAATCAGAATCTGCAATAATCTCGAACACGATTTTTTTGCCATCACCATACTTCCATTCCTTAAGGAAATATGGAAGTAAAATTACCCTTGATAAAAAACCGTTGCAGGTAAACTACCCCTTTCCCTTAACCGATCTTCACCAAAAACAATAGGTCTTGAGAACTCTATAATTCAGGGCTATATGCAAAATATTATGTGATTTTGTTTGAACTTGCGGCTGTTATCGTTTGCCATACAAAATACCCTTGATAAAACAAAAAATGTGGCAGGTAAACTACCCCTTTCCCTTAAATGATCTTCACCAAAAACAATAGGTCTGTAGTACTCAAGAAATGAGGGCAGTATGCAAAAACGTATTTGATTCTGTTTGAATTTGCAGCTCTTATCGTTTGCCATAGTAAATACCCTTTAAAAACAAAACGTTGCAGGTAAACTACCCCTTTCCCTTAACCGATCTTCACCAAAAACAAAAGATCCTGAGAACTCTACAACTCAGGGCAGTATGCAAAATATTATTTGATTATGTTTTAATTTGCGGCTGTTATCGTTAGCCATAGAAAATACCCTTGTTAAAACATAAAACGTTGCAGGTAAACTACCCCTTTCCCTTAACCGATCTTTACCAAAATCGACAGATCTTGAGAACTTTAAACTTTAGGGCTGTATGCGAAACATTATTTGATTCTGTTTGAATTTGCGGCTGCTATCGTTTGCCAAACAAACAAAATTACCCTTGATAAAAAAATACCGTTGCAGGTAAACTACCCCTTCCCCTCAACCGATCTTCACCAAAAACAGCAGGTCTTGAGTACTCTACAAATCAGGGCTGTATGCAGAAAATTATTTGATTCTGTTTGAATTTGCGGCTGTTATCGTTTGCCTTAGAAAATACCCTTGTTAAAAAACGTTGTTGGTAAACTACCCCTTTCCCTTAACCGATCTTCACCAAAAACAATTGGTATTGAGAACTCTACAATTCAGGGCTGTATGCGAAACACTATTTGATTTTGTTTGAATTTGCGGCTGTTATCGTTTGCCAAAAAAAAAAAATTTCCCTTGATAAAAAAAACCGTTGCTGGTAAACTACCCCTTCCCCTCAACCGATCTTCACCAAAAACAATAGGTCGCGAGTACTCTACAAATCAGGGCTGTATGCAAAAAATTATTTGATTCTGTTTGAATTTGCGGCTGTTATCGTTTGCCATAGAAAATACCCTTGTTAAAAAAACGTTGTTGGTAAACTACCCCTTTCCCTTAACCGATCTTCACCAAAAACAATAGGTCGCGAGTACTCTACAAATCAGGGCTGTATGCAAACAATTATTTGATTCTGTTTGAATTTGCGGCAGTTATCGTTTGCCATAGAAAAAAAATCTACAGACACACAGACAGACACACAGACACACACACAGACACTTTTCGGAAACGACTTTTTTTCATGTTTTGAGTGTAGTAGAATCAGAATCTGCAATAATCTCGAACACGATTTTTTTTGCCATCACCATACTTCCATTCCTTAAGGAAATATGGAAGTAAAATTACCCTTGATAAAAAACCGTTGCCGGTAAACTACCCCTTTCCCTTAACCGATCTTCACCAAAAACGAGAGGTCTTGAGAACTCTACAATTCAGGGCTGTATGTAAAATATTATATGATTTTGTTTGAATTTGCGGCTGTTATCGTTTGCCATACAAAATACCCTTGATAGAACAAAAAACGTGGCTGGTAAACTACCCCTTTCCCTTAAACGATCTTCACCAAAAACAATAGGTCTTTAGTACTCAAGAAATCAGAGCTGTATGCAAAAACTTATTTGATTCTGTTTGAATTTGCGGCACTTATCGTTTGCCATAGAAAATACCCTTTTAAAACATAAAACGTTGAAGGTAAACTACCCCTTTCCTTTAACCGATCTTCACCAAAACCAAAAGGTCTTGAGAACTCTACAATTCAGGATAGTATGCAAAACATTATTTGATTCTGTTTGAATTTGCGGCAGTTATCGTTTGCCATAAAAAAAAAAATCTACAGACACACAGACAGACACACAGACACACAGACACACACACAGACACTTTTCGGAAAACGACTTTTTTTCATGTTTTGAGTGTAGTAGAATCAGAATCTGCAATAATCTCGAACACGATTTTTTTGCCATCACCATACTTCCATTCCTTAAGGAAATATGGAAGTAAAATTACCCTTGATAAAAAACCGTTGCAGGTAAACTACCCCTTTCCCTTAACCGATCTTCACCAAAAACAATAGGTCTTGAGAACTCTATAATTCAGGGCTATATGCAAAATATTATGTGATTTTGTTTGAACTTGCGGCTGTTATCGTTTGCCATACAAAATACCCTTGATAAAACAAAAAATGTGGCAGGTAAACTACCCCTTTCCCTTAAATGATCTTCACCAAAAAAAACAGGTCTGTAGTACTCAAGAAATGAGGGCTGTATGCAAAAACGTATTTGATTCTGTTTGAATTTGCAGCTCTTATCGTTTGCCATAGTAAATACCCTTTAAAAACAAAACGTTGCAGGTAAACTACCCCTTTCCCTTAACCGATCTTCACCAAAAACGAAAGATCCTGAGAACTCTACAACTCAGGGCAGTATGCAAAATATTATTTGATTATGTTTTAATTTGCGGCTGTTACCGTTTGCCATAGAAAATACCCTTGTTAAAACATAAAACGTTGCAGGTAAACTACCCCTTTCCCTTAACCGATCTTTACCAAAATCGACAGATCTTGAGAACTTTATACTTTAGGGCTGTATGCGAAACATTATTTGATTCTGTTTGAATTTGCGGCTGTTATCGTTTGCCAAACAAACAAAATTACCCTTGATAAAAAAAAACCGTTGCAGGTAAACTACCCCTTCCCCTCAACCGATCTTCACCAAAAACAGCAGATCATGAGTACTCTACAAATCAGGGCTGTATGCAGAAAATTATTTGATTCTGTTTGAATTTGCGGCTGTTATCGTTTGCCTTAGAAAATACCCTTGTTAAAAAACGTTGTTGGTAAACTACCCCTTTCCCTTAACCGATCTTCACCAAAAACAATTGGTATTGAGAACTCTACAATTCAGGGCTGTATGCGAAACACTATTTGATTTTGTTTGAATTTGCGGCTGTTATCGTTTGCCAAAAAAAAAAAATTTCCCTTGATAAAAAAAACCGTTGCTGGTAAACTACCCCTTCCCCTCAACCGATCTTCACCAAAAACAATAGGTCGCGAGTACTCTACAAATCAGGGCTGTATGCAAAAAATTATTTGATTCTGTTTGAATTTGCGGCTGTTATCGTTTGCCATAGAAAATACCCTTGTTAAAAAAACGTTGTTGGTAAACTACCCCTTTCCCTTAACCGATCTTCACCAAAAACAATAGGTCGCGAGTACTCTACAAATCAGGGCTGTATGCAAAAAATTATTTGATTCTGTTTGAATTTGCGGCAGTTATCGTTTGCCATAGAAAAAAAATCTACAGACACACAGACAGACACACACACAGACACTTTTCGGAAACGACTTTTTTTCATGTTTTGAGTGTAGTAGAATCAGAATCTGCAATAATCTCGAACACGATTTTTTTTGCCATCACCATACTTCCATTCCTTAAGGAAATATGGAAGTAAAATTACCCTTGATAAAAAACCGTTGCCGGTAAACTACCCCTTTCCCTTAACCGATCTTCACCAAAAACGAGAGGTCTTGAGAACTCTACAATTCAGGGCTGTATGTAAAATATTATATGATTTTGTTTGAATTTGCGGCTGTTATCGTTTGCCATACAAAATACCCTTGATAAAACAAAAAACGTGGCTGGTAAACTACCCCTTTCCCTTAAACGATCTTCACCAAAAACAATAGGTCTTTAGTACTCAAGAAATCAGAGCTGTATGCAAAAACTTATTTGATTCTGTTTGAATTTGCGGCACTTATCGTTTGCCATAGAAAATACCCTTTTAAAACATAAAACGTTGAAGGTAAACTACCCCTTTCCCTTAACCGATCTTCACCAAAACCAAAAGGTCTTGAGAACTCTACAATTCAGGATAGTATGCAAAACATTATTTGATTATGTTTGAATTTGCGGCTGTTATCGTTTGCCATAGAAAATACCCTTGTTAAAACATAAAACGTTGCAGGTAAACTACCCCTCTCCCTTACCCGATCTTTACCAAAATCAACAGATATTGAGAGCTCTACAATTCAGGGCAGTATGCGAAATATTATTTGATTCTGTTTGAATTTGCGGCTGTTATCGTTTGCCAAACAAACAAAATTACCTTTGATAAAAAAAAAAAATCGTTGCAGGTAAACTACCCCTTTCCCTTAACCGATCTTCACCAAAAACGACAGATCTTAGGTACTCTACAATTCAGGACTGTATGCAAACAATTATTTGATTCTGTTTGAATTTGCGGCTGTTATCGTTTGCCATAGAAAACACCCTTGATAAAACATAAAACGTTGCTGGTAAACTACCCTATTCCATTAACCGATCTTCACCAAAAACAATAGGTCGCGAGTCCTCTACAAACCAGGGCTGTATGCAAAAAATTATTTGATTCTGTTTGAATTTGCGGCAGTTATCGTTTGCCATAAAAAAAAATCTACAGACACACAGACACACACACAGACACTTTTCGGAAAACGACTTTTTTTCATGTTTTGAGTGTAGTAGAATCAGAATCTGCAATAATCTCGAACACGATTTTTTTTGCCATCACCATACTTCCATTCCTTAAGGAATATGGAAGTAAAATTACCCTTGATAAAAAACCGTTGCCGGTAAACTACCCATTTCCCTTAACCGATCTTCACCAAAAACGATAGGTCTTGAGAACTCTACAATTCAGGGCCGTATGTAAAATATTATATGATTTTGTTTGAATTTGCGGCTTTTATCGTTTGCCATACAAAATACCCTTGATAAAACAAAAAACGTGGCTGGTAAACTACCCCTTTCCCTTAAACGATCTTCACCAAAAACAATAGGTCTTTAGTACTCAAGAAATCAGAGCTGTATGCAAAAACTTATTTGATTCTGTTTGAATTTGCGGCACTTATCGTTTGCCATAGAAAATACCCTTTTAAAACATAAAACGTTGAAGGTAAACTACCCCTTTCCCTTAACCGATCTTCACCAAAACCAAAAGGTCTTGAGAACTCTACAATTCAGGATAGTATGCAAAACATTATTTGATTATGTTTGAATTTGCGGCTGTTATCGTTTGCCATAGAAAATACCCTTGTTAAAACATAAAACGTTGCAGGTAAACTACCCCTTTCCCTTAACCGATCTTTACCAAAATCAACAGATATTGAGTGCTCTACAATTCAGGGCAGTATGCGAAATATTATTTGATTCTGTTTGAATTTGCGGCTGTTATCGTTTGCCAAACAAACAAAATTACCTTTGATAAAAAAAAAAAATCGTTGCAGGTAAACTACCCCTTTCCCTTAACCGATCTTCACCAAAAACGACAGATCTTAGGTACTCTACAATTCAGGACTGTATGCAAACAATTATTTGATTCTGTTTGAATTTGCGGCTGTTATCGTTTGCCATAGAAAACACCCTTGATAAAACATAAAACGTTGCTGGTAAACTACCCTATTCCATTAACCGATCTTCACCAAAAACAATAGGTCTTGAGAACTCTACAATTCAGGGCGGTATGCAAAACATTAGTTAATTCTCTTTGAATTTACGGCAGTTATCGTTCGTCATAGAAAAAACAACCTTGTTAAAACATAAAACGTTGCAGGTAAACTACCCCTTTCCCTTAACCGATCTTCACCAACACAAATAGGTATTGCGAACTCTACAATACAGTGCTGTATGCAAAACATCATTTGATTCTGTTTGAATTTGCGGCTGTTATCGTTTACCATAGAAAATATCGGTATGGAGAACTATACATGACTTCCATATTCTAAGATTTATATTTAAAATCATTTTCAGCCAAACAGCCAGGCTGTGTCTTACCTGCCTTTTTATTGCTGTATTAAATGAAAAATATTATATTACATTAAAATGAAAAAATTATAATTTTATTGCCTGGCAACAAAATTATTTTATTTTTAACAATTACCATTGTTTCAAAAAGTTTAAATAAATTTTCAAGTACTTTACTCTTGTTAAAACGTAAAAGGTTGCAGGTAAACTACCCCTTCCCCTTAACCGATCTTCACCAAAATCGAAAGTCTTTGAGACCTCTACAATTCAGGGACGTATGCAAAAAATTATTTGATTCTGTTTGAATTTGCGGCTGTTAACGTTTGCCATAGAAAATACGCTTGAAAAAAAAACGTTGCAGGTAAACTACCCCTTCCCCTTAACCGATCTTCACCAAAAACAATAGGTCTTGAGTACTCTACAAATCAGGGCTGTATGCAAAACATTATTTGATTCTGTTTGAATTTGCGGCTGTTATCGTTTGCCATAAAAAATACCCTTTTTAAAAAAACGTTGCAGGTAAACTACCCCTTTCCCTCAACCGATATTCACCAAAAACAATAGGTCTTGAGAACTCTACAATTTAGGGCTGTATGCAAATAATCTTTTGATTCTGTTTGAATTTGTGGCTGTTATCGTTTGCCATAGGAAGTACCCTTGTTAAAACATAAAACGTTACAGGTAAACTACCCCTTTCCCTTAACCGATCTTCACCAAAAACAATAGGTCTTGAGTACTCTACAAATCAGGGCTGTATGCAAAACATTATTTGATTCTGTTTGAATTTGCGGCTGTTATCGTTTGCCATAGAAAATACCCTTGTTAAAAAAACGTTGCAGGTAAACTACCCCTTTCCCTCAACCGAACTTCACCAAAAACAATAGGTCTTGAGAACTCTACAATTTAGGGCTGTATGCAAATAATCTTTTGATTCTGTTTGAATTTGCGGCTGTTATCGTTTGCCATAGGAAATACCCTTGTTAAAACATAAAACGTTACAGGTAAACTACCCCTTTCCCTTAACCGATCTTCACCAAAAACAAAAGGTCTTGAGTACTCTGCAAATCAGGGCTGTATGCGAAACATTATTTGATTCTGTTTGAATTTGCGGCTGTTATCGTTTGCCAAACAAACAAAATTACCCTTGCTAAAAAAAAACCGTTGCAGGTAAACTACCCCTTTCCCTCAACCGATCTTCACCAAAAACAATAGGTCGCGAGTACTCTGCAAATTAGCGCTGCATGCAAAAAATTATTTGATTCTGTTTGAATTTGCGGCAGTTATCGTTTGCCATAGAAAAAAAATCTACAGACACACAGACAGACACACAGACACACACACAGACACTTTTCGGAAAACGACTTTTTTTCATGTTTTGAGTGTAGTAGAATCAGAATCTGCAATAATCTCGAACACGATTTTTTTGCCATCACCATACTTCCATTCCTTAAGGAAATATGGAAGTAAAATTGCCCTTGATAAAAAACCGTTGCAGGTAAACTACCCCTTTCCCTTAACCGATCTTCACCAAAATAATAGGTCTTGAGAACTCTATAATTCAGGGCTATATGCAAAATATTATGTGATTTTGTTTGAACTTGCGGCTGTTATCGTTTGCCATACAAAATACCCTTGATAAAACAAAAAATGTGGCAGGTAAACTACCCCTTTCCCGTAAATGATCTTCACCAAAAACAATAGGTCTGTAGTACTCAAGAAATGAGGGCTGTATGCAAAAACGTATTTGATTCTGTTTGAATTTGCAGCTCTTATCGTTTGCCATAGTAAATACCCTTTAAAAACAAAACGTTGCAGGTAAACTACCCCTTTCCCTTAACCGATCTTCACCAAAAACAAAAGATCCTGAGAACTCTACAACTCAGGGCAGTATGCAAAATATTATTTGATTATGTTTTAATTTGCGGCTGTTATCGTTTGCCATAGAAAATACCCTTGTTAAAACATAAAACGTTGCAGGTAAACTACCCCTTTCCCTTAACCGATCTTTACCAAAATCGACAGATCTTGAGAACTTTAAACTTTAGGGCTGTATGCGAAACATTATTTGATTCTGTTTGAATTTGCGGCTGCTATCGTTTGCCAAACAAACAAAATTACCCTTGATAAAAAAAAACCGTTGCAGGTAAACTACCCCTTCCCCTCAACCGATCTTCACCAAAAACAGCAGATCATGAGTACTCTACAAATCAGGGCTGTATGCAGAAAATTATTTGATTCTGTTTGAATTTGCGGCTGTTATCGTTTGCCTTAGAAAATACCCTTGTTAAAAAACGTTGTTGGTAAACTACCCCTTTCCCTTAACCGATCTTCACCAAAAACAATTGGTATTGAGAACTCTACAATTCAGGGCTGTATGCGAAACACTATTTGATTTTGTTTGAATTTGCGGCTGTTATCGTTTGCCAAAAAAAAAAAATTTCCCTTGATAAAAAAAACCGTTGCTGGTAAACTACCCCTTCCCCTCAACCGATCTTCACCAAAAACAATAGGTCGCGAGTACTCTACAAATCAGGGCTGTATGCAAAAAATTATTTGATTCTGTTTGAATTTGCGGCTGTTATCGTTTGCCATAGAAAATACCCTTGTTAAAAAAACGTTGTTGGTAAACTACCCCTTTCCCTTAACCGATCTTCACCAAAAACAATAGGTCGCGAGTACTCTACAAATCAGGGCTGTATGCAAAAAATTATTTGATTCTGTTTGAATTTGCGGCAGTTATCGTTTGCCATAGAAAAAAAATCTACAGACACACAGACAGACACACACACAGACACTTTTCGGAAACGACTTTTTTTCATGTTTTGAGTGTAGTAGAATCAGAATCTGCAATAATCTCGAACACGATTTTTTTTGCCATCACCATACTTCCATTCCTTAAGGAAATATGGAAGTAAAATTACCCTTGATAAAAAACCGTTGCCGGTAAACTACCCCTTTCCCTTAACCGATCTTCACCAAAAACGAGAGGTCTTGAGAACTCTACAATTCAGGGCTGTATGTAAAATATTATATGATTTTGTTTGAATTTGCGGCTGTTATCGTTTGCCATACAAAATACCCTTGATAAAACAAAAAACGTGGCTGGTAAACTACCCCTTTCCCTTAAACGATCTTCACCAAAAACAATAGGTCTTTAGTACTCAAGAAATCAGAGCTGTATGCAAAAACTTATTTGATTCTGTTTGAATTTGCGGCACTTATCGTTTGCCATAGAAAATACCCTTTTAAAACATAAAACGTTGAAGGTAAACTACCCCTTTCCCTTAACCGATCTTCACCAAAACCAAAAGGTCTTGAGAACTCTACAATTCAGGATAGTATGCAAAACATTATTTGATTATGTTTGAATTTGCGGCTGTTATCGTTTGCCATAGAAAATACCCTTGTTAAAACATAAAACGTTGCAGGTAAACTACCCCTCTCCCTTACCCGATCTTTACCAAAATCAACAGATATTGAGAGCTCTACAATTCAGGGCAGTATGCGAAATATTATTTGATTCTGTTTGAATTTGCGGCTGTTATCGTTTGCCAAACAAACAAAATTACCTTTGATAAAAAAAAAAAATCGTTGCAGGTAAACTACCCCTTTCCCTTAACCGATCTTCACCAAAAACGACAGATCTTAGGTACTCTACAATTCAGGACTGTATGCAAACAATTATTTGATTCTGTTTGAATTTGCGGCTGTTATCGTTTGCCATAGAAAACACCCTTGATAAAACATAAAACGTTGCTGGTAAACTACCCTATTCCATTAACCGATCTTCACCAAAAACAATAGGTCGCGAGTCCTCTACAAACCAGGGCTGTATGCAAAAAATTATTTGATTCTGTTTGAATTTGCGGCAGTTATCGTTTGCCATAAAAAAAAATCTACAGACACACAGACACACACACAGACACTTTTCGGAAAACGACTTTTTTTCATGTTTTGAGTGTAGTAGAATCAGAATCTGCAATAATCTCGAACACGATTTTTTTTGCCATCACCATACTTCCATTCCTTAAGGAATATGGAAGTAAAATTACCCTTGATAAAAAACCGTTGCCGGTAAACTACCCATTTCCCTTAACCGATCTTCACCAAAAACGATAGGTCTTGAGAACTCTACAATTCAGGGCCGTATGTAAAATATTATATGATTTTGTTTGAATTTGCGGCTTTTATCGTTTGCCATACAAAATACCCTTGATAAAACAAAAAACGTGGCTGGTAAACTACCCCTTTCCCTTAAACGATCTTCACCAAAAACAATAGGTCTTTAGTACTCAAGAAATCAGAGCTGTATGCAAAAACTTATTTGATTCTGTTTGAATTTGCGGCACTTATCGTTTGCCATAGAAAATACCCTTTTAAAACATAAAACGTTGAAGGTAAACTACCCCTTTCCCTTAACCGATCTTCACCAAAACCAAAAGGTCTTGAGAACTCTACAATTCAGGATAGTATGCAAAACATTATTTGATTATGTTTGAATTTGCGGCTGTTATCGTTTGCCATAGAAAATACCCTTGTTAAAACATAAAACGTTGCAGGTAAACTACCCCTTTCCCTTAACCGATCTTTACCAAAATCAACAGATATTGAGTGCTCTACAATTCAGGGCAGTATGCGAAATATTATTTGATTCTGTTTGAATTTGCGGCTGTTATCGTTTGCCAAACAAACAAAATTACCTTTGATAAAAAAAAAAAATCGTTGCAGGTAAACTACCCCTTTCCCTTAACCGATCTTCACCAAAAACGACAGATCTTAGGTACTCTACAATTCAGGACTGTATGCAAACAATTATTTGATTCTGTTTGAATTTGCGGCTGTTATCGTTTGCCATAGAAAACACCCTTGATAAAACATAAAACGTTGCTGGTAAACTACCCTATTCCATTAACCGATCTTCACCAAAAACAATAGGTCTTGAGAACTCTACAATTCAGGGCGGTATGCAAAACATTAGTTAATTCTCTTTGAATTTACGGCAGTTATCGTTCGTCATAGAAAAAACAACCTTGTTAAAACATAAAACGTTGCAGGTAAACTACCCCTTTCCCTTAACCGATCTTCACCAACACAAATAGGTATTGCGAACTCTACAATACAGTGCTGTATGCAAAACATCATTTGATTCTGTTTGAATTTGCGGCTGTTATCGTTTACCATAGAAAATATCGGTATGGAGAACTATACATGACTTCCATATTCTAAGATTTATATTTAAAATCATTTTCAGCCAAACAGCCAGGCTGTGTCTTACCTGCCTTTTTATTGCTGTATTAAATGAAAAATATTATATTACATTAAAATGAAAAAATTATAATTTTATTGCCTGGCAACAAAATTATTTTATTTTTAACAATTACCATTGTTTCAAAAAGTTTAAATAAATTTTCAAGTACTTTACTCTTGTTAAAACGTAAAAGGTTGCAGGTAAACTACCCCTTCCCCTTAACCGATCTTCACCAAAATCGAAAGTCTTTGAGACCTCTACAATTCAGGGACGTATGCAAAAAATTATTTGATTCTGTTTGAATTTGCGGCTGTTAACGTTTGCCATAGAAAATACGCTTGAAAAAAAAACGTTGCAGGTAAACTACCCCTTCCCCTTAACCGATCTTCACCAAAAACAATAGGTCTTGAGTACTCTACAAATCAGGGCTGTATGCAAAACATTATTTGATTCTGTTTGAATTTGCGGCTGTTATCGTTTGCCATAAAAAATACCCTTTTTAAAAAAACGTTGCAGGTAAACTACCCCTTTCCCTCAACCGATATTCACCAAAAACAATAGGTCTTGAGAACTCTACAATTTAGGGCTGTATGCAAATAATCTTTTGATTCTGTTTGAATTTGTGGCTGTTATCGTTTGCCATAGGAAGTACCCTTGTTAAAACATAAAACGTTACAGGTAAACTACCCCTTTCCCTTAACCGATCTTCACCAAAAACAATAGGTCTTGAGTACTCTACAAATCAGGGCTGTATGCAAAACATTATTTGATTCTGTTTGAATTTGCGGCTGTTATCGTTTGCCATAGAAAATACCCTTGTTAAAAAAACGTTGCAGGTAAACTACCCCTTTCCCTCAACCGAACTTCACCAAAAACAATAGGTCTTGAGAACTCTACAATTTAGGGCTGTATGCAAATAATCTTTTGATTCTGTTTGAATTTGCGGCTGTTATCGTTTGCCATAGGAAATACCCTTGTTAAAACATAAAACGTTACAGGTAAACTACCCCTTTCCCTTAACCGATCTTCACCAAAAACAAAAGGTCTTGAGTACTCTGCAAATCAGGGCTGTATGCGAAACATTATTTGATTCTGTTTGAATTTGCGGCTGTTATCGTTTGCCAAACAAACAAAATTACCCTTGCTAAAAAAAAACCGTTGCAGGTAAACTACCCCTTTCCCTCAACCGATCTTCACCAAAAACAATAGGTCGCGAGTACTCTGCAAATTAGCGCTGCATGCAAAAAATTATTTGATTCTGTTTGAATTTGCGGCAGTTATCGTTTGCCATAGAAAAAAAATCTACAGACACACAGACAGACACACAGACACACACACAGACACTTTTCGGAAAACGACTTTTTTTCATGTTTTGAGTGTAGTAGAATCAGAATCTGCAATAATCTCGAACACGATTTTTTTGCCATCACCATACTTCCATTCCTTAAGGAAATATGGAAGTAAAATTGCCCTTGATAAAAAACCGTTGCAGGTAAACTACCCCTTTCCCTTAACCGATCTTCACCAAAATAATAGGTCTTGAGAACTCTATAATTCAGGGCTATATGCAAAATATTATGTGATTTTGTTTGAACTTGCGGCTGTTATCGTTTGCCATACAAAATACCCTTGATAAAACAAAAAATGTGGCAGGTAAACTACCCCTTTCCCGTAAATGATCTTCACCAAAAACAATAGGTCTGTAGTACTCAAGAAATGAGGGCTGTATGCAAAAACGTATTTGATTCTGTTTGAATTTGCAGCTCTTATCGTTTGCCATAGTAAATACCCTTTAAAAACAAAACGTTGCAGGTAAACTACCCCTTTCCCTTAACCGATCTTCACCAAAAACAAAAGATCCTGAGAACTCTACAACTCAGGGCAGTATGCAAAATATTATTTGATTATGTTTTAATTTGCGGCTGTTATCGTTTGCCATAGAAAATACCCTTGTTAAAACATAAAACGTTGCAGGTAAACTACCCCTTTCCCTTAACCGATCTTTACCAAAATCGACAGATCTTGAGAACTTTAAACTTTAGGGCTGTATGCGAAACATTATTTGATTCTGTTTGAATTTGCGGCTGCTATCGTTTGCCAAACAAACAAAATTACCCTTGATAAAAAAAAACCGTTGCAGGTAAACTACCCCTTCCCCTCAACCGATCTTCACCAAAAACAGCAGATCATGAGTACTCTACAAATCAGGGCTGTATGCAGAAAATTATTTGATTCTGTTTGAATTTGCGGCTGTTATCGTTTGCCTTAGAAAATACCCTTGTTAAAAAACGTTGTTGGTAAACTACCCCTTTCCCTTAACCGATCTTCACCAAAAACAATTGGTATTGAGAACTCTACAATTCAGGGCTGTATGCGAAACACTATTTGATTTTGTTTGAATTTGCGGCTGTTATCGTTTGCCAAAAAAAAAAAATTTCCCTTGATAAAAAAAACCGTTGCTGGTAAACTACCCCTTCCCCTCAACCGATCTTCACCAAAAACAATAGGTCGCGAGTACTCTACAAATCAGGGCTGTATGCAAAAAATTATTTGATTCTGTTTGAATTTGCGGCAGTTATCGTTTGCCATAGAAAAAAAATCTACAGACACACAGACAGACACACACACAGACACTTTTCGGAAACGACTTTTTTTCATGTTTTGAGTGTAGTAGAATCAGAATCTGCAATAATCTCGAACACGATTTTTTTTGCCATCACCATACTTCCATTCCTTAAGGAAATATGGAAGTAAAATTACCCTTGATAAAAAACCGTTGCCGGTAAACTACCCCTTTCCCTTAACCGATCTTCACCAAAAACGAGAGGTCTTGAGAACTCTACAATTCAGGGCTGTATGTAAAATATTATATGATTTTGTTTGAATTTGCGGCTGTTATCGTTTGCCATACAAAATACCCTTGATAAAACAAAAAACGTGGCTGGTAAACTACCCCTTTCCCTTAAACGATCTTCACCAAAAACAATAGGTCTTTAGTACTCAAGAAATCAGAGCTGTATGCAAAAACTTATTTGATTCTGTTTGAATTTGCGGCACTTATCGTTTGCCATAGAAAATACCCTTTTAAAACATAAAACGTTGAAGGTAAACTACCCCTTTCCCTTAACCGATCTTCACCAAAACCAAAAGGTCTTGAGAACTCTACAATTCAGGATAGTATGCAAAACATTATTTGATTATGTTTGAATTTGCGGCTGTTATCGTTTGCCATAGAAAATACCCTTGTTAAAACATAAAACGTTGCAGGTAAACTACCCCTCTCCCTTACCCGATCTTTACCAAAATCAACAGATATTGAGAGCTCTACAATTCAGGGCAGTATGCGAAATATTATTTGATTCTGTTTGAATTTGCGGCTGTTATCGTTTGCCAAACAAACAAAATTACCTTTGATAAAAAAAAAAAATCGTTGCAGGTAAACTACCCCTTTCCCTTAACCGATCTTCACCAAAAACGACAGATCTTAGGTACTCTACAATTCAGGACTGTATGCAAACAATTATTTGATTCTGTTTGAATTTGCGGCTGTTATCGTTTGCCATAGAAAACACCCTTGATAAAACATAAAACGTTGCTGGTAAACTACCCTATTCCATTAACCGATCTTCACCAAAAACAATAGGTCGCGAGTCCTCTACAAACCAGGGCTGTATGCAAAAAATTATTTGATTCTGTTTGAATTTGCGGCAGTTATCGTTTGCCATAAAAAAAAATCTACAGACACACAGACACACACACAGACACTTTTCGGAAAACGACTTTTTTTCATGTTTTGAGTGTAGTAGAATCAGAATCTGCAATAATCTCGAACACGATTTTTTTTGCCATCACCATACTTCCATTCCTTAAGGAATATGGAAGTAAAATTACCCTTGATAAAAAACCGTTGCCGGTAAACTACCCATTTCCCTTAACCGATCTTCACCAAAAACGATAGGTCTTGAGAACTCTACAATTCAGGGCCGTATGTAAAATATTATATGATTTTGTTTGAATTTGCGGCTTTTATCGTTTGCCATACAAAATACCCTTGATAAAACAAAAAACGTGGCTGGTAAACTACCCCTTTCCCTTAAACGATCTTCACCAAAAACAATAGGTCTTTAGTACTCAAGAAATCAGAGCTGTATGCAAAAACTTATTTGATTCTGTTTGAATTTGCGGCACTTATCGTTTGCCATAGAAAATACCCTTTTAAAACATAAAACGTTGAAGGTAAACTACCCCTTTCCCTTAACCGATCTTCACCAAAACCAAAAGGTCTTGAGAACTCTACAATTCAGGATAGTATGCAAAACATTATTTGATTATGTTTGAATTTGCGGCTGTTATCGTTTGCCATAGAAAATACCCTTGTTAAAACATAAAACGTTGCAGGTAAACTACCCCTTTCCCTTAACCGATCTTTACCAAAATCAACAGATATTGAGTGCTCTACAATTCAGGGCAGTATGCGAAATATTATTTGATTCTGTTTGAATTTGCGGCTGTTATCGTTTGCCAAACAAACAAAATTACCTTTGATAAAAAAAAAAAATCGTTGCAGGTAAACTACCCCTTTCCCTTAACCGATCTTCACCAAAAACGACAGATCTTAGGTACTCTACAATTCAGGACTGTATGCAAACAATTATTTGATTCTGTTTGAATTTGCGGCTGTTATCGTTTGCCATAGAAAACACCCTTGATAAAACATAAAACGTTGCTGGTAAACTACCCTATTCCATTAACCGATCTTCACCAAAAACAATAGGTCTTGAGAACTCTACAATTCAGGGCGGTATGCAAAACATTAGTTAATTCTCTTTGAATTTACGGCAGTTATCGTTCGTCATAGAAAAAACAACCTTGTTAAAACATAAAACGTTGCAGGTAAACTACCCCTTTCCCTTAACCGATCTTCACCAACACAAATAGGTATTGCGAACTCTACAATACAGTGCTGTATGCAAAACATCATTTGATTCTGTTTGAATTTGCGGCTGTTATCGTTTACCATAGAAAATATCGGTATGGAGAACTATACATGACTTCCATATTCTAAGATTTATATTTAAAATCATTTTCAGCCAAACAGCCAGGCTGTGTCTTACCTGCCTTTTTATTGCTGTATTAAATGAAAAATATTATATTACATTAAAATGAAAAAATTATAATTTTATTGCCTGGCAACAAAATTATTTTATTTTTAACAATTACCATTGTTTCAAAAAGTTTAAATAAATTTTCAAGTACTTTACTCTTGTTAAAACGTAAAAGGTTGCAGGTAAACTACCCCTTCCCCTTAACCGATCTTCACCAAAATCGAAAGTCTTTGAGACCTCTACAATTCAGGGACGTATGCAAAAAATTATTTGATTCTGTTTGAATTTGCGGCTGTTAACGTTTGCCATAGAAAATACGCTTGAAAAAAAAACGTTGCAGGTAAACTACCCCTTCCCCTTAACCGATCTTCACCAAAAACAATAGGTCTTGAGTACTCTACAAATCAGGGCTGTATGCAAAACATTATTTGATTCTGTTTGAATTTGCGGCTGTTATCGTTTGCCATAAAAAATACCCTTTTTAAAAAAACGTTGCAGGTAAACTACCCCTTTCCCTCAACCGATATTCACCAAAAACAATAGGTCTTGAGAACTCTACAATTTAGGGCTGTATGCAAATAATCTTTTGATTCTGTTTGAATTTGTGGCTGTTATCGTTTGCCATAGGAAGTACCCTTGTTAAAACATAAAACGTTACAGGTAAACTACCCCTTTCCCTTAACCGATCTTCACCAAAAACAATAGGTCTTGAGTACTCTACAAATCAGGGCTGTATGCAAAACATTATTTGATTCTGTTTGAATTTGCGGCTGTTATCGTTTGCCATAGAAAATACCCTTGTTAAAAAAACGTTGCAGGTAAACTACCCCTTTCCCTCAACCGAACTTCACCAAAAACAATAGGTCTTGAGAACTCTACAATTTAGGGCTGTATGCAAATAATCTTTTGATTCTGTTTGAATTTGCGGCTGTTATCGTTTGCCATAGGAAATACCCTTGTTAAAACATAAAACGTTACAGGTAAACTACCCCTTTCCCTTAACCGATCTTCACCAAAAACAAAAGGTCTTGAGTACTCTACAAATCAGGGCTGTATGCGAAACATTATTTGATTCTGTTTGAATTTGCGGCTGTTATCGTTTGCCAAACAAACAAAATTACCCTTGCTAAAAAAAAACCGTTGCAGGTAAACTACCCCTTTCCCTCAACCGATCTTCACCAAAAACAATAGGTCGCGAGTACTCTGCAAATTAGGGCTGCATGCAAAAAATTATTTGATTCTGTTTGAATTTGCGGCAGTTATCGTTTGCCATAGAAAAAAAATCTACAGACACACAGACAGACACACAGACACACACACAGACACTTTTCGGAAAACGACTTTTTTTCATGTTTTGAGTGTAGTAGAATCAGAATCTGCAATAATCTCGAACACGATTTTTTTGCCATCACCATACTTCCATTCCTTAAGGAAATATGGAAGTAAAATTGCCCTTGATAAAAAACCGTTGCAGGTAAACTACCCCTTTCCCTTAACCGATCTTCACCAAAATAATAGGTCTTGAGAACTCTATAATTCAGGGCTATATGCAAAATATTATGTGATTTTGTTTGAACTTGCGGCTGTTATCGTTTGCCATACAAAATACCCTTGATAAAACAAAAAATGTGGCAGGTAAACTACCCCTTTCCCGTAAATGATCTTCACCAAAAACAATAGGTCTGTAGTACTCAAGAAATGAGGGCTGTATGCAAAAACGTATTTGATTCTGTTTGAATTTGCAGCTCTTATCGTTTGCCATAGTAAATACCCTTTAAAAACAAAACGTTGCAGGTAAACTACCCCTTTCCCTTAACCGATCTTCACCAAAAACAAAAGATCCTGAGAACTCTACAACTCAGGGCAGTATGCAAAATATTATTTGATTATGTTTTAATTTGCGGCTGTTATCGTTTGCCATAGAAAATACCCTTGTTAAAACATAAAACGTTGCAGGTAAACTACCCCTTTCCCTTAACCGATCTTTACCAAAATCGACAGATCTTGAGAACTTTAAACTTTAGGGCTGTATGCGAAACATTATTTGATTCTGTTTGAATTTGCGGCTGCTATCGTTTGCCAAACAAACAAAATTACCCTTGATAAAAAAAACCGTTGCAGGTAAACTACCCCTTTCCCTTAACCGATCTTCACGAAAAAAGACAGATATTACGTACTCTACAATTCAGGCCTGTATGCAAACAATTATTTGATTCTGTTTGAATTTGCGGCTGTTATCGTTTGCCATAGAAAACACCCTTGATAAAACATAAAACGTTGCCGGTAAACTACCCTATTCCATTAACCGATCTTCACCAAAAACAATAGGTCTTGAGAACTCTACAATTCAGGGCGGTATGCAAAACATTAGTTGATTCTCTTTGAATTTACGGCAGTTATCGTTCGTCATAGAAAAAATAACCTTGTTAAAACATAAAACGTTGCAGGTAAACTACCCCTTTCCCTTAACCGATCTCCAACAAAATCAACAGACCTTGAGTTCTGTATAATTCAAAAAGGTATGCAGAAGAGTAGTTGATTCTGTTTTAACGTACGGCAGTTATCGTTCGTCAAAAAAAAAAAACCTTGATAAAACAAAGTGTTGCTGGTAAACAACCCTATTCCCTAAACCGATCTTCACCAAAACCAACAGGTCTTGAGAACTCTACATTTCAGGGCTGTATGCAAAATATTATATGATTCTGTTTGAATTTGCCGCTGTTATCATTTGCCATATAAAATACCCTTGATAAAACAAAAAACGTGTCTCATAAACTACCCCTTTCCCTTAACCGATCTGGACCAAAAACAATAGGTCTTTAGTACTCAACAAACCAGGGCTGTATGCAAAAACGTATTTGATTCTGTTTGAATTTGCGGCTCTTATCGTTTGCCATAGAAAATACCCTTTTAAAACATAAAACGTTGCAGGTAAACTACCCCTTTCCCTTAACCGATCTTCACCAACACCAATAGGTATTGCGAACTCTACAATACAGTGCTGTATGCAAAACATCATTTGATAGTGTTTGAATTTGCGGCTGTTATCGTTTACCATAGAAAAATATCGGTATGGAGAACCATACATGACTTCCATATTCTAAGATTTATATTTAAAATCATTTTCAGCCAAACAGCCAGGCGTGTCTTACCTGCCTTTTTATTGCTGTATTAAATGAAAAATATTATATTACATTAAAATGAAAAAATTATAATTTTATTGCCTGGCAACAAAATTATTTTATTTTTAACAATTACCATTGTTTCAAAAAGTTTAAATAAATTTTCAAGTACTTTACTCTTGTTAAAACGTAAAAGGTTGCAGGTAAACTACCCCTTCCCCTTAACCGATCTTCACCAAAATCGAAAGTCATTGAGACCTCTACAACTCAGGGACGTATGCAAAAAATTATTTGATTCTGTTTGAATTTGCGGCTGTTACCGTTCGTCATAGAAAATACGCTTGATAAAAAAACGTTGCAGGTAAACTACCCCTTCCCCTTAACCGATCTTCACCAAAAACAAAAGGTCTTGAGAACTCTACAATTCAGGGCTGTATACGAAACATTATTTGATTCTGTTTGAATTTGCGGCTGTTATCGTTTGCCAAAAAAAAAATATCGGTATGGAGAACCATACATGACTTTATATTCTAAGATTTATATTTAAAATCATTTTCAGCCAAACAGCCAGGGAAGGAATTTTAACAAAAAAATACTTCTTTGTTGCCAATAACGTAGTACACATATAAAAAAAAATTATCCCCTCCCCCTTCAACTATAATTTTGATTTATAGAAAATTACCCCCAGCCCGTTCAACTAGCCTCTTCATTTATAGATATTTCATCTACGTTTCTACAGTGGATTATTAAGATCTTATCAGGATACTTTATCAAAATTAAGTACTTTACTCATGTTACAACAAAAAATGTTTCAGGTAAACTGCCCTTTCCCCGTAACCGATCTTCACCAAAATCAACAGACATTGAGTTCTCTATAGCTCAGGCACATATGTAAAAAGTTATTTGATTCTGTTTGAATTTACGGCAGTTATGGTTCGTCATATAAAAAATTACCCATGTTAAAACATAAAACATGAGATTTATAAAACATATCTAAGATTTATATTTAAAATCATTTTTGAAATAAAATATTTTCATAGAACCTACTAACGCTGGGGAAATCTGAGGAGCCAATCAGAGTGGGGCCTACCTGTCACTCTGCTGAATTTGGTGGAAAGCCCTGTCACTGTCGTCAAGTCCCCACCTCAATGAAGAACCCATTGTTTTATAAAAATAATCTTTTGATTCTGTTTGAATTTGCGGCTGTTATCGTTTGCCATAAGAAATACCCTTGTTAAAACATAAAACGTTACTAGTAAACTACCCCTTTCCCTTAACCGATCTTCACCAAAAACAAAAGGTCTTGAGAACTCAACAATTCAGGGCTGTATACGAAACGTTATTTGATTCTGTTTGAATTTGCGGCTGTTATCGTTTGCCAAAAAAAAAAATTTCCTTTGATAAAAAAAACCGTTGCAGGTAAACTACCCCTTTCCATCAACCGATCTTCACCAAAAACAATAGGTCGCGAGTCCTCTACAAATGAGGGCTGTATGCAAAAAATTATTTGATTCTGTTTGAATTTGCGGCAGTTATCGTTTGCCATAGAAAAAAAATCTACAGACACACAGACAGACACACAGACACACACACAGACACTTTTCGGAAAACGACTTTTTTTCATGTTTTGAGTGTAGTAGAATCAGAATCTGCAATAATCTCGAACACGATTTTTTTGCCATCACCATACTTCCATTCCTTAAGGAAATATGGAAGTAAAATTACCCTTGATAAAAAACCGTTGCAGGTAAACTACCCCTTTCCCTTAACTGATCTTCACCAAAATAATAGGTCTTGAGAACTCTATAATTCAGGGCTATATGCAAAATATTATGTGATTTTGTTTGAACTTGCGGCTGTTATCGTTTGCCATACAAAATACCCTTGATAAAACAAAAAATGTGGCAGGTAAACTACCCCTTTCCCGTAAATGATCTTCACCAAAAACAATAGGTCTGTAGTACTCAAGAAATGAGGGCTGTATGCAAAAACGTATTTGATTCTGTTTGAATTTGCAGCTCTTATCGTTTGCCATAGTAAATACCCTTTAAAAACAAAACGTTGCAGGTAAACTACCCCTTTCCCTTAACCGATCTTCACCAAAAACAAAAGATCCTGAGAACTCTACAACTCAGGGCAGTATGCAAAATATTATTTGATTATGTTTTAATTTGCGGCTGTTATCGTTTGCCATAGAAAATACCCTTGTTAAAACATAAAACGTTGCAGGTAAACTACCCCTTTCCCTTAACCGATCTTTACCAAAATCGACAGATCTTGAGAACTTTAAACTCTAGGGCTGTATGCGAAACATTATTTGATTCTGTTTGAATTTGCGGCTGCTATCGTTTGCCAAACAAACAAAATTACCCTTGATAAAAAAATACCGTTGCAGGTAAACTACCCCTTCCCCTCAACCGATCTTCACCAAAAACAGCAGGTCTTGAGTACTCTACAAATCAGGGCTGTATGCAGAAAATTATTTGATTCTGTTTGAATTTGCGGCTGTTATCGTTTGCCTTAGAAAATACCCTTGTTAAAAAACGTTGTTGGTAAACTACCCCTTTCCCTTAACCGATCTTCACCAAAAACAATTGGTATTGAGAACTCTACAATTCAGGGCTGTATGCGAAACACTATTTGATTTTGTTTGAATTTGCGGCTGTTATCGTTTGCCAAAAAAAAAAAATTTCCCTTGATAAAAAAAACCGTTGCTGGTAAACTACCCCTTCCCCTCAACCGATCTTCACCAAAAACAATAGGTCGCGAGTACTCTACAAATCAGGGCTGTATGCAAAAAATTATTTGATTCTGTTTGAATTTGCGGCTGTTATCGTTTGCCATAGAAAATACCCTTGTTAAAAAAACGTTGTTGGTAAACTACCCCTTTCCCTTAACCGATCTTCACCAAAAACAATAGGTCGCGAGTACTCTACAAATCAGGGCTGTATGCAAAAAATTATTTGATTCTGTTTGAATTTGCGGCAGTTATCGTTTGCCATAGAAAAAAAATCTACAGACACACAGACACACACACAGACACTTTTCGGAAACGACTTTTTTTCATGTTTTGAGTATAGTAGAATCAGAATCTGCAATAATCTCGAACACGATTTTTTTTGCCATCACCATACTTCCATTCCTTAAGGAAATATGGAAGTAAAATTACCCTTGATAAAAAACCGTTGCCGGTAAACTACCCCTTTCCCTTAACCGATCTTCACCAAAAACGAGAGGTCTTGAGAACTCTACAATTCAGGGCTGTATGTAAAATATTATATGATTTTGTTTGAATTTGCGGCTGTTATCGTTTGCCATACAAAATACCCTTGATAAAACAAAAAACGTGGCTGGTAAACTACCCCTTTCCCTTAAACGATCTTCACCAAAAACAATAGGTCTTTAGTACTCACGAAATCAGAGCTGTATGCAAAAACTTATTTGATTCTGTTTGAATTTGCGGCACTTATCGTTTGCCATAAAAAATACCCTTTTAAAACATAAAACGTTGAAGGTAAACTACCCCTTTCCCTTAACCGATCTTCACCAAAACCAAAAGGTCTTGAGAACTCTACAATTCATGATAGTATGCAAAACATTATTTGATTATGTTTGAATTTGCGGCTGTTATCGTTTGCCATAGAAAATACCCTTGTTAAAACATAAAACGTTGCAGGTAAACTACCCCTTTCCCTTAACCGATCTTTACCAAAATCAACAGATATTGAGAGCTCTTCAATTCAGGGCTGTATGCGAAATATTATTTGATTCTGTTTGAATTTGCGGCTGTTATCGTTTGCCAAACAAACAAAATTACCTTTGATAAAAAAAAAAATCGTTGCAGGTAAACTACCCCTTTCCCTTAACCGATCTTCACCAAAAACGACAGATCTTAGGTACACTACAATTCAGGACTGTATGCAAACAATTATTTGATTCTGTTTGAATTTGCGGCTGTTATCGTTTGCCATAGAAAACACCTTTGATAAAACATAAAACGTTGCTGGTAAACTACCCTATTCCATTAACCGATCTTCACCAAAAACAATAGGTCGCGAGTCCTCTACAAATCAGGGCTGTATGCAAAAAATTATTTGATTCTGTTTGAATTTGCGGCAGTTATCGTTTGCCATAAAAAAAAAATCTACAGACACACAGACACACACACAGACACTTTTCGGAAAACGACTTTTTTTCATGTTTTGAGTGTAGTAGAATCAGAATCTGCAATAATCTCGAACACGATTTTTTTTGCCATCACCATACTTCCATTCCTTAAGGAAATATGGAAGTAAAAATTACCCTTGATAAAAAACCGTTGCCGGTAAACTACCCCTTTCCCTTAACCGATCTTCACCAAAAACGAGAGGTCTTGAGAACTCTACAATTCAGGGCTGTATGTAAAATATTATATGATTTTGTTTGAATTTGCGGCTGTTATCGTTTGCCATACAAAATACCCTTGATAAAACAAAAAACGTGGCTGCTAAACTACCCCTTCCCCATAAACGATCTTCACCAAAAACAATAGGTCTTTAGTACTCAAGAAATCAGAACTGTATGCAAAAACTTATTTGATTCTGTTTGAATTTGCGGCACTTATCGTTTGCCATAGAAAATACCCTTTTAAAGCAAAACGTTGAAGGTAAACTACCCCTTTCCCTTAACCGATCTTCACCAAAACCAAAAGGTCTTGAGAACTCTACAATTCAGGATAGTATGCAAAACATTATTTGATTATGTTTGAATTTGCGGCTGTTATCGTTAGCCATAGAAAATACCCTTGTTAAAACATAAAACGTTGCAGGTAAACTACCCCTTTCCCTTAACCGATCTTCACCAAAAACGACAGATCTTAGGTACTCTACAATTCAGGCCGGTATGCAAACAATTATTTGATTCTGTCTGAATTTGCGGCTGTTATCGTTTGCCATAGAAAACACCCTTGATAAAACATAAAACGTTGCTGGTAAACTACCCTATTCCATTAACCGATCTTCACCAAAAACAATAGGTCTTGAGAACTCTACAATTCAGGGCGGTATGCAAAACATTAGTTGATTCTCTTTGAATTTACGGCAGTTATCGTTCGTCATAGAAAAAACAACCTTGTTAAAACATAAAACGTTGCTGGTAAACTACCCCTTTCCCTTAACCGATCTTCAACAAAATCAACAGACCTTGAGTTCTGTATAATTCAAAAAGGTATTCAGAAGAGTAGTTGATTCTGCTTTAACTTACGGCAGTTATCGTTCGTCAAAAAAAAAACCCTTGATAAAACAAAGTGTTGCTGGTAAACAACCCTATTCCCTAAACCGATCTTCACCAAAACCAACAGGTGATGAGACCTCTACATTTCAGGGCTGTATGCAAAATATTATATGATTCTGTTTGAATTTGCCGCTGTTATCATTTGCCATATAAAATACCCTTGATAAAACAAAAAACGTGTCTGGTAAACTACCCCTTTCCCTTAACCGATCTGCAACAAAAACAATAGGTCTTTAGTACTCAACAAACCAGAGCTGTATGCAAAAACGTATTTGATTCTGTTTGAATTTGCGGCTCTTATCGTTTGCCATAGAAAATACCCTTTTAAAACATAAAACGTTGCCGGTAAACTACCCCTTTCCCTTAACCGATCTTCACCAACACAAATAGGTATTGCGAACTCTACAATACAGTGCTGTATGCAAAACATCATTTGATTCTGTTTGAATTTGCGGCTGTTATCGTTTACCATAGAAAATATCGGTATGGAGAACTATACATGACTTCCATATTCTAAGATTTATATTTAAAATCATTTTCAGCCAAACAGCCAGGCTGTGTCTTACCTGCCTTTTTATAGCTGTATTAAATGAAAAATATTATATTACATTAAAATGAAAAAATTATAATTTTATTGCCTGGCAACAAAATTATTTTATTTTTAACAATTACCATTGTTTCAAAAAGTTTAAATAAATTTTCAAGTACTTTACTCTTGTTAAAACGTAAAAGGTTGCAGGTAAACTACCCCTTCCCCTTAACCGATCTTCACCAAAATCGAAAGTCATTGAGACCTCTACAATTCAGGGACGTATGCAAAAAATTATTTGATTCTGTTTGAATTTGCGGCTGTTAACGTTTGCCATAGAAAATACGCTTGAAAAAAAAACGTTGCAGGTAAACTACCCCTTCCCCTTAACCGATCTTCACCAAAAACAATACGTCTTGAGTACTCTACAAATCAGGACTGTATGCAAAACATTATTTGATTCTGTTTGAATTTGCGGCTGTTATCGTTTGCCATAAAAAATACCCTTTTTAAAAAAACGTTGCAGGTAAACTACCCCTTCCCCTCAACCGATCTTCACCAAAAACAATAGGTCTTGAGAACTCTACAATTTAGGGCTGTATGCAAATAATCTTTTGATTCTGTTTGAATTTGTGGCTGTTATCCTTTGCCATAGGAAGTACCCTTGTTAAAACATAAAACGTTACAGGTAAACTACCCCTTTCCCTTAACCGATCTTCACCAAAAACAATAGGTCTTGAGTACTCTACAAAGCAGGGCTGTATGCAAAACATTATTTGATTCTGTTTGAATTTGCGGCTGTTATCGTTTGCCATAGAAAATACCCTTGTTAAAAAAACGTTGCAGGTAAACTACCCCTTTCCCTCAACCGAACTTCACCAAAAACAATAGGTCTTGAGAACTCTACAATTTAGGGCTGTATGCAAATAATCTTTTGATTCTGTTTGAATTTGCGGCTGTTATCGTTTGCCATAGGAAATACCCTTGTTAAAACATAAAACGTTACAGGTAAACTACCCCTTTCCCTTAACCGATCTTCACCAAAAACAATAGGTCTTGAGTACTCTACAAATCAGGGCTGTATGCGAAACATTATTTGATTCTGTTTGAATTTGCGGCTGTTATCGTTTGCCAAACAAACAAAATTACCCTTGCTAAAAAAAAACCGTTGCAGGTAAACTACCCCTTCCCCTCAACCGATCTCCACCAAAAACAATAGGTCGCGAGTACTCTGCAAATCAGGGCTGCATGCAAAAAATTATTTGATTCTGTTTGAATTTGCGGCAGTTATAGTTTGCCATAGAAAAAAAATCTACAGACAGACAGACAGACACACAGACAGACAGACAGACAGACAGACAGACAGACAGACAGACAGACAGACACACACACAGACACTTTTCGGAAAACGACTTTTTTTCATGTTTTGAGTGTAGTAGAATCAGAATCTGCAATAATCTCGAACACGATTTTTTTTGCCATCACCATACTTCCATTCCTTAACGAATATGGAAGTAAAATATCGGTATGGAGAACCATACATGACTTCCATATTCTAAGATTTATATTTAAAATCATTTTCAGCCAAACAGCCAGGCTGTGTCTTACCTGCCTTTTTATTGCTGTATTAAATGAAAAATATTATATTACATTAAAATGAAAAAATTATAATTTTATTGCCTGGCAACAAAATTATTTTATTTTTAACAATTACCATTGTTTCAAAAAGTTTAAATAAATTTTCAAGTACTTTACTCTTGTTAAAACGTATAAGGTTGCAGGTAAACTACCCCTTCCCCTTAACCGATCTTCACCAAAATCGAAAGTCATTGAGACCTCGACAATTCAGGGACGTATGCAAAAAATTATTTGATTCTGTTTGAATTTGCGGCTGTTATCGTTTGCCATAGAAAATACCCTTGTTAAAAAAACGTTGTAGGTAAACTACCCCTTTCCCTTAACCGATCTTCACTAAAAACAAAAGGTATTGCGAACTCTACAATTTAGGGCTGTATGCAAATAATCTTTTCATTCTGTTTGAATTTGCGGCTGTTATCGTTTGCCATAGGAAATACCCTTGTTAAAACATAAAACGTTACAGGTAAACTACCCCTTTCCCTTAACCGATCTTCACCAAAAACAATAGGTCTTGAGAACTCTACAATTCAGGGCTGCATGCGAAACATTATTTGATTCTGTTTGAATTTGCGGCTGTTATCGTTTGCCAAACAAACAAAATTACCCTTGCTAAAAAAAAACCGTTGCAGGTAAACTACCCCTTTCCCTCAACCGATCTTCACCAAAAACAATAGGTCGCGAGAACTCTGCAAAACCGGACTGTATGCAAAAAATTATTTGATTCTGTTTGAATTTGCGGCAGTTATCGTTTGCCATAGAAAAGAAATCTACAGACAGACAGACAGACAGACAGACAGACAGACAGACACACACACAGACACTTTTCGGAAAACGACTTTTTTTCATGTTTTGAGTATAGTAGAATCAGAATCTGCAATAATCCCGAACACGATTTTTTTTGCCATCACCATACTTCCATTCCTTAAGGAATATGGAAGTAAAATTACCCTTGATAAAAAACCGTTGCCGGTAAACTACCCCTTTCCCTTAACCGATCTTCACCAAAAACGATAGGTCTTGAGAACTCTACAATTCAGGGCCGTATGTAAAATATTATATGATTTTGTTTGAATTTGCGGCTGTTATCGTTTGCCATACAAAATACCCTTGATAAAACAAAAAACGTGGCTGGTAAACTACCCCTTTCCCTTAAACGATCTTCACCAAAAACAATAGGTCTTTAGTACTCAAGAAATCAGAGCTGTATGCAAAAACTTATTTGATTCTGTTTGAATTTGCGGCACTTATCGTTTGCCATAGAAAATACCCTTTTAAAACATAAAACGTTGAAGGTAAACTACCCCTTTCCCTTAACCGATCTTCACCAAAACCAAAAGGTCTTGAGAACTCTACAATTCAGGATAGTATGCAAAACATTATTTGATTATGTTTGAATTTGCGGCTGTTATCGTTTGCCATAGAAAATACCCTTGTTAAAACATAAAACGTTGCAGGTAAACTACCCCTTTCCCTTAACCGATCTTTACCAAAATCAACAGGTATTGAGGGCTCTACAATTCAGGGCTGTATGCGAAATATTATTTGATTCTGTTTGAATTTGCGGCTGTTATCGTTTGCCAAACAAACAAAATTACCCTTGATAAAAAAAAACCGTTGCAGGTAAACTACCCCTTTGCCTTAACCGATCTTCACCAAAAAAGACAGATTTTACGTACTCTACAATTCAGGCCTGTATGCAAACAATTATTTGATTCTGTTTGAATTTGCGGCTGTTATCGTTTGCCATAGAAAACACCCTTGATAAAACATAAAACGTTGCTGGTAAACTACCCTATTCCATTAACCGATCTTCACCAAAAACAATAGGTCTTGAGAACTCTACAATTCAGGGCGGTATGCAAAACATTAGTTGATTCTCTTTGAATTTACGGCAGTTATCGTTCGTCATAGAAATAATAACCTTGTTAAAACATAAAACGTTGCAGGTAAACTACCCCTTTCCCTTAACCGATCTTCAACAAAATCAACAGACCTTGAGTTCTGTATAATTGAAAAATGTATGCAGAAGAGTAGTTGATTCTGTTTTAACGTACGGCAGTTATCGTTCGTCAAAAAAAAAAACCTTGATAAAACAAAGTGTTGCTGGTAAACAACCCTATTCCCTAAACCGATCTTCACCAAAACCAACAGGTCTCGAGAACTCTACATTTCAGGGCTGTATGCAAAATATTATATGATTCTGTTTGAATTTGCCGCTGTTATCATTTGCCATATAAAATACCCTTGATAAAACAAAAAACGTGTCTCATAAACTACCCCTTCCCCTTAACCGATCTGGACCAAAAACAATAGGTCTTTAGTACTCAACAAACCAGGGCTGTATGCATAAACGTATTTGATTCTGTTTGAATTTGCGGCTCTTATCGTTTGCCATAGAAAATACGCTTTTAAAACATAAAACGTTGCAGGTAAACTACCCCTTTCCCTTAACCGATCTTCACCAACACCAATAGGTATTGCGAACTCTACAATACAGTGCTGTATGCAAAACATCATTTGATAGTGTTTGAATTTGCGGCTGTTATCGTTTACCATAGAAAAATATCGGTATGGAGAACCATACATGACTTCCATATTCTAAGATTTATATTTAAAATCATTTTCAGCCAAACAGCCAGGCGTGTCTTACCTGCCTTTTTATTGCTGTATTAAATGAAAAATATTATATTACATTAAAATGAAAAAATTATAATTTTATTGCCTGGCAACAAAATTATTTTATTTTTAACAATTACCATTGTTTCAAAAAGTTTAAATAAATTTTCAAGTACTTTACTCTTGTTAAAACGTAAAAGGTTGCAGGTAAACTACCCCTTCCCCTTAACCGATCTTCACCAAAATCGAAAGTCATTGAGACCTCTACAACTCAGGGACGTATGCAAAAAATTATTTGATTCTGTTTGAATTTGCGGCTGTTACCGTTCGTCATAGAAAATACGCTTGATAAAAAAACGTTGCAGGTAAACTACCCCTTCCCCTTAACCGATCTTCACCAAAAACAAAAGGTCTTGAGAACTCTACAATTCAGGGCTGTATACGAAACATTATTTGATTCTGTTTGAATTTGCGGCTGTTATCGTTTGCCAAACAAACAAAATTACCCTTGATAAAAAAAAACCGTTGCAGGTAAACTACCCCTTCCCCTCAACCGATCTTCACCAAAAACAGGAGGTCTTGAGTACTCTACAAATCAGGCCTGTATGCAGAAAATTATTTGATTCTGTTTGAATTTGCGGCTGTTATCGTTTGCCTTAGAAAATACCCTTGTTAAAAAACGTTGTTGGTAAACTACCCCTTTCCCTTAACCGATCTTCACCAAAAACAATAGGTCTTGAGAACTCTACAATTTAGGGCTGTATGCAAATAATCTTTTGATTCTGTTTGAATTTGCGGCTGTTATCGTTTGCCATAAGAAATACCCTTGTTAAAACATAAAACGTTACTAGTAAACTACCCCTTTCCCTCAACCGATCTTCACCAAAAACAAAAGGTCTTGAGAACTCTACAATTCAGGGCTGTATACGAAACATTATTTGATTCTGTTTGAATTTGCGGCAGTTATCGTTTGCCATAGAAAAAAAATCTACAGACACACAGACAGACACACAGACACACACACAGACACTTTTCGGAAACGACTTTTTTTCATGTTTTGAGTGTAGTAGAATCAGAATCTGCAATAATCTCGAACACGATTTTTTTTGCCATCACCATACTTCCATTCCTTAAGGAAATATGGAAGTAAAATTACCCTTGATAAAAAACCGTTGCCGGTAAACTACCCCTTTCCCTTAACCGATCTTCACCAAAAACGAGAGGTCTTGAGAACTCTACAATTCAGGGCTGTATGTAAAATATTATATGATTTTGTTTGAATTTACGGCTGTTATCGTTTGCCATACAAAATACCCTTGATAAAACAAAAAACGTGGCTGGTAAACTACCCCTTTCCCTTAAACGATCTTCACCAAAAACAATAGGTCTTTAGTACTCAAGAAATGAGACCTGTATGCAAAAACTTATTTGATTCTGTTTGAATTTGCGGCACTTATCGTTTGCCATAGAAAATACCCTTTTAAAACATAAAACGTTGAAGGTAAACTACCCCTTTGCCTTAACCGATCTTCACCAAAACCAAACGGTCTTGAGAACTCTACAATTCAGGATAGTATGCAAAACATTATTTGATTATGTTTGAATTTGCGGCTGTTATCGTTTGCCATAAAAAATACCCTTGTTAAAACATAAAATGTTGCAGGTAAACTACCCCTTTCCCTTAACCGATCTTCACCAAAAACGACAGATCTTAGGTACTCTACAATTCAGGACTGTATGCAAACAATTATTTGATTCTGTTTGAATTTGCGGCTGTTATCGTTTGCCAAAAAAAAAATATCGGTATGGAGAACCATACATGACTTCCATATTCTAAGATTTATATTTAAAATCATTTTCAGCCAAACAGCCAGGGAAGGAATTTTAACAAAAAAATACTTCTTTGTTGCCAATAACGTAGTACACATATAAAAAAAAATTATCCCCTCCCCCTTCAACTATAATTTTGATTTATAGAAAATTACCCCCAGCCCGTTCAACTAGCCTCTTCATTTATAGATATTTCATCTACGTTTCTACAGTGGATTATTAAGATCTTATCAGGATACTTTATCAAAATTAAGTACTTTACTCATGTTACAACAAAAAATGTTTCAGGTAAACTGCCCTTTCCCCGTAACCGATCTTCACCAAAATCAACAGACATTGAGTTCTCGATAGCTCAGGCACATATGTAAAAAGTTATTTGATTCTGTTTGAATTTACGGCAGTTATGGTTCGTCATATAAAAAATTACCCATGTTAAAACATAAAACATGAGATTTATAAAACATATCTAAGATTTATATTTAAAATCATTTTTGAAATAAAATATTTTCATAGAACCTACTAACGCTGGGGAAATCTGAGGAGCCAATCAGAGTGGGGCCTACCTGTCACTCTGCTGAATTTGGTGGAAAGCCCTGTCACTGTCGTCAAGTCCCCACCTCAATGAAGAACCCATTGTTTTATAAAAATAATCTTTTGATTCTGTTTGAATTTGCGGCTGTTATCGTTTGCCATAAGAAATACCCTTGTTAAAACATAAAACGTTACTAGTAAACTACCCCTTTCCCTTAACCGATCTTCACCAAAAACAAAAGGTCTTGAGAACTCAACAATTCAGGGCTGTATACGAAACATTATTTGATTCTGTTTGAATTTGCGGCTGTTATCGTTTGCCAAAAAAAAAAAATTACCTTTGATAAAAAAAACCGTTGCAGGTAAACTACCCCTTTCCATCAACCGATCTTCACCAAAAACAATAGGTCGCGAGTCCTCTACAAATGAGGGCTGTATGCAAAAAATTATTTGATTCTGTTTGAATTTGCGGCAGTTATCGTTTGCCATAGAAAAAAAATCTACAGACACACAGACAGACACACAGACACACAGACACACACACAGACACTTTTCGGAAAACGACTTTTTTTCATGTTTTGAGTGTAGTAGAATCAGAATCTGCAATAATCTCGAACACGATTTTTTTGCCATCACCATACTTCCATTCCTTAAGGAAATATGGAAGTAAAATTACCCTTGATAAAAAACCGTTGCAGGTAAACTACCCCTTTCCCTTAACCGATCTTCACCAAAAACAATAGGTCTTGAGAACTCTATAATTCAGGGCTATATGCAAAATATTATGTGATTTTGTTTGAACTTGCGGCTGTTATCGTTTGCCATACAAAATACCATTGATAAAACAAAAAATGTGGCAGGTAAACTACCCCTTTCCCTTAAATGATCTTCACCAAAAACAATAGATCTGTAGTACTCAAGAAATGAGGGCTGTATGCAAAAACGTATTTGATTCTGTTTGAATTTGCAGCTCTTATCGTTTGCCATAGTAAATACCCTTTAAAAACATAAAACGTTGCAGGTAAACTACCCCTTTCCCTTAACCGATCTTCACCAAAAACAAAAGATCCTGAGAACTCTACAACTCAGGGCAGTATGCAAAATATTATTTGATTATGTTTTAATTTGCGGCTGTTATCGTTTGCCATAGAAAATACCCTTGTTAAAACATAAAACCTTGCAGGTAAACTACCCCTTTCCCTTAACCGATCTTTACCAAAATCGACAGATCTTGAGAACTTTAAACTTTAGGGCTGTATGCGAAACATTATTTGATTCTGTTTGAATTTGCGGCTGTTATCGTTTGCCAAACAAACAAAATTACCCTTGATAAAAAAAAACCGTTGCAGGTAAACTACCCCTTCCCCTCAACCGATCTTCACCAAAAACAGCAGGTCTTGAGTGCTCTACAAATCAGGGCTGTATGCAGAAAATTATTTGATTCTGTTTGAATTTGCGGCTGTTATCGTTTGCCTTAGAAAATACCCTTGTTAAAAAACGTTGTTGGTAAACTACCCCTTTCCCTTAACCGATCTTCACCAAAAACAATTGGTATTGAGAAATCTACAATTCAGGGCTGTATGCGAAACATTATTTGATTTTGTTTGAATTTGCGGCTGTTATCGTTTGCCAAAAAAAAAAATTTCCCTTGATAAAAAAACCGTTGCTGGTAAACTACCCCTTCCCCTCAACCGATCTTCACCAAAAACAATAGATCGCGAGTACTCTACAAATCAGGGCTGTATGCAAAAAATTATTTGATTCTGTTTGAATTTGCGGCTGTTATCGTTTGCCATAGAAAATACCCTTGTTAAAAAAACGTTGTTGGTAAACTACCCCTTTCCCTTAACCGATCTTCACCAAAAACAATAGGTCTTGAGAACTCTACAATTTAGGGCTGTATGCAAATAATCTTTTGATTCTGTTTGAATTTGCGGCTGTTATCGTTTGCCATAAGAAATACCCTTGTTAAAACATAAAACGTTACTAGTAAACTACCCCTTTCCCTTAACCGATCTTCACCAAAAACAAAAGGTCTTGAGAACTCTACAATTCAGGGCTGTATACGAAACATTATTTGATTCTGTTTGAATTTGCGGCTGTTATCGTTTCCCAAAAAAAAAAATTTCCCTTGATAAAAAAAAACCGTTGCAGGTAAACTACCCCTTTCCATCAACCGATCTTCACCAAAAACAACAGGTCGCGAGTCCTCTATAAATGAGGGCTGTATGCAAAAAATTATTTGATTCTGTTTGAATTTGCGGCAGTTATCGTTTGCCATAGAAAAAAAATCTACAGACACACAGACAGACACACAGACACACACACAGACACTTTTCGGAAACGACTTTTTTTCATGTTTTGAGTGTAGTAGAATCAGAATCTGCAATAATCTCGAACACGATTTTTTTTGCCATCACCATACTTCCATTCCTTAAGGAAATATGGAAGTAAAAATTACCCTTGATAAAAAACCGTTGCCGGTAAACTACCACTTTCCCTTAACCGATCTTCACCAAAAACAATAGGTCTTGAGAACTCTACAATTTAGGGCTGTATGCAAATAATCTTTTGATTCTGTTTGAATTTGCGGCTGTTATCGTTTGCCATAAGAAATACCCTTGTTAAAACATAAAACGTTACTAGTAAACTACCCCTTTCCCTTAACCGATCTTCACCAAAAACAAAAGGTCTTGAGAACTCTACAATTCAGGGCTGTATGCGAAATATTATTTGATTCTGTTTGAATTTGCGGCTGTTATCGTTTGCCAAACAAACAAAATTACCTTTGATAAAAAAAAAAAATCGTTGCAGGTAAACTACCCCTTTCCCGTAACCGATCTTCACCAAAAACGACAGATCTTAGGTACTCTACAATTCAGGACTGTATGCAAACAATTATTTTATTCTGTTTGAATTTGCGGCTGTTATCGTTTGCCATAGAAAACACCCTTGATAAAACATAAAACGTTGCTGGTAAACTACCCTATTCCATTAACCGATCTTCACCAAAAACAATAGGTCGCGAGTCCTCTACAATTCAGGGCTGTATGCAAAAAATTATTTGATTCTGTTTGAATTTGCGGCAGTTATCGTTTGCCATAAAAAAAAAATCTACAGACACACAGACACACACACAGACACTTTTCGGAAAACGACTTTTTTTCATGTTTTGAGTGTAGTAGAATCAGAATCTGCAATAATCTCGAACACGATTTTTTTTGCCATCACCATACTTCCATTCCTTAAGGAAATATGGAAGTAAAAATTACCCTTGATAAAAAACCGTTGCCGGTAAACTACCCCTTTCCCTTAACCGATCTTCACCAAAAACGATAGGTCTTGAGAACTCTACAATTCAGGGCTGTATGTAAAATATTATATGATTTTGTTTGAATTTTCGGCTGTTATCGTTTGCCATACAAAATACCCTTGATAAAACAAAAAACGTGGCTGCTAAACTACCCCTTTCCCTTAAACGATCTTCACCAAAAACAATAGGTCTTTAGTACTCAAGAAATCAGAGCTGTATGCAAAAACTTATTTGATTCTGTTTGAATTTGCGGCACTTATCGTTTGCCATAGAAAATACCCTTGTTAAAACATAAAACGTTGCAGGTAAACTACCCCTTTCCCTTCACCGATCTTTACCAAAATCAACTGATATTGAGAGCTCTACAATTCAGGGCTGTATGCGAAATATTATTTGATTCTGTTTGAATTTGCGGCTGTTATCGTTTGCCAAACAAACAAAATTACCCTTGATTAAAAAAAACCGTTGCAGGTAAACTACCCCTTTCCCTTAACCGATCTTCACCAAAAAAGACAGATCTTACGTACTCTACAATTCAGGCCTGTATGCAAACAATTATTTGATTCTGTTTGAATTTGCGGCTGTTATCGTTTGCCATAGAAAACACCCTTGATAAAACATAAAACGTTGCTGGTAAACTACCCTATTCCATTAACCGATCTTCACCAAAAACAATAGGTCTTGAGAACTCTACAATTCAGGGCGGTATGCAAAACATTAGTTGATTCTCTTTGAATTTACGGCAGTTATCGTTCGTCATAGAAAAAACAACCTTGTTAAAACATAAAACGTTGCTGGTAAACTACCCCTTTCCCTTAACCGATCTTCAACAAAATCAACAGACCTTGAGTTCTGTATAATTCAAAAAGGTATTCAGAAGAGTAGTTGATTCTGTTTTAACGTACGGCAGTTATCGTTCGTCAAAAAAAAAAACCCTTGATAAAACAAAGTGTTGCTGGTAAACAACCCTATTCCCTAAACCGATCTTCACCAAAACCAACAGGTGTTGAACTCTACATTTCAGGGCTGTATGCAAAATATTATATGATTCTGTTTGAATTTGCCGCTGTTATCATTTGCCATATAAAATACCCTTGATAAAACAAAAAACGTGTCTGGTAAACTACCCCTTTCCCTTAACCGATCTGCAACAAAAACAATAGGTCTTTAGTACTCAACAAACCAGAGCTGTATGCAAAAACGTATTTGATTCTGTTTGAATTTGCGGCTCTTATCGTTTGCCATAGAAAATACCCTTTTAAAACATAAAACGTTGCAGGTAAACTACCCCTTTCCCTTAACCGATCTTCACCAACACAAATAGGTATTGCGAACTCTACAATACAGTGCTGTATGCAAAACATCATTTGATTCTGTTTGAATTTGCGGCTGTTATCGTTTACCATAGAAAATATCGGTATGGAGAACCATACATGACTTCCATATTCTAAGATTTATATTTAAAATCATTTTCAGCCAAACAGCCAGGCTGTGTCTTACCTGCCTTTTTATTGCTGTATTAAATGAAAAATATTATATTACATTAAAATGAAAAAATTATAATTTTATTGCCTGGCAACAAAATTATTTTATTTTTAACAATTACCATTGTTTCAAAAAGTTTAAATAAATTTTCAAGTACTTTACTCTTGTTAAAACGTAAAAGGTTGCAAGTAAACTACCCCTTCCCCTTAACCGATCTTCACCAAAATCGAAAGTCATTGAGACCTCTACAACTCAGGGACGTATGCAAAAAATTATTTGATTCTGTTTGAATTTGCGGCTGTTATCGTTTGCCATAGAAAATACGCTTGATAAAAAAACGTTGCTGGTAAACTACCCCTTCCCCTTAACCGATCTTCACCAAAAACAACAGGTCTTGAGTACTCTACAAATCAGGGCTGTATGCAAAACATTATTTGATTCTGTTTGAATTTGCGGCTGTTATCGTTTGCCATAGAAAATACCCTTGTTAAAAAAACGTTGCAGGTAAACTACCCCTTTCCCTCAACCGAACTTCACAAAAAACAATAGGTCTTGAGAACTCTACAATTTAGGGCTGTATGCAAATAATCTTTTGATTCTGTTTGAATTTGCGGCTGTTATCGTTTGCCATAGGAAATACCCTTGTTAAAACATAAAACGTTACAGGTAAACTACCCCTTTCCCTTAACCGATCTTCACCAAAATCAACAGATCTTGAGAACTCTACAATTCAGGGCTGTATGCGAAACATTATTTGATTCTGTTTGAATTTGCGGCTGTTATCGTTTGCCAAACAAACAAAATTACCCTTGCTAAAAAAAAACCGTTCTAGGTAAACTACCCCTTTCCCTCAACCGATCTTCACCAAAAACAATAGGTCGCGAGTACTCTGCAAATCAGGGCTGCATGCAAAACATTATTTGATTCTGTTTGAATTTGCGGCTGTTATCTTTTGCCATAGAAAATACCCTTGTTAAAAAAACGTTGCAGGTAAACTACCCCTTTCCCTCAACCGAACTTCACCAAAAACAATAGGTCTTGAGAACTCTACAATTTAGGGCTGTATGCAAATAATCTTTTGATTCTGTTTGAATTTGCGGCTGTTATCGTTTGCCATAGGAAATACCCTTGTTAAAACATAAAACGTTACAGGTAAACTACCCCTTTCCCTTAACCGATCTTCACTAAAAACAATAGGTCTTGAGTACTCTACAAATCAGGGCTGTATGCAAAACATTATTTGATTCTGTTTGAATTTGCGGCTGTTATCGTTTGCCATAGAAAATACGCTTGATAAAAAAACGTTGCAGGTAAACTACCCCTTCCCCTTAACCGATCTTCACCAAAAACAATAGGTCTTGAGTACTCTACAAATCAGGGCTGTATGCAATACATTATTTGATTCTGTTTGAATTTGCGGCTGTTATCGTTTGCCATAGAAAATACCCTTGTTAAAAAAACGTTGCAGGTAAACTACCCCTTTCCCTTAACCGATCTTCACCAAAAACAACAGGTCTTGAGAACTCTACAATTTAGGGCTGCATGCAAACAATCTTTTGATTCTGTTTGAATTTGCGGCTGTTATCGTTTGCCATAGGAAATACCCTTGTTAAAACATAAAACGTTACTGGTAAACTACCCCTTTCCCTTAACCGATCTTCACCAAAATCAGCAGATCGTGAGAACTCTACAATTCAGGGCTGTATGCGAAACATTATTTGATTCTGTTTGAATTTGTGGCTGTTATCGTTTGCCAAACAAACAAAATTACCCTTGCTAAAAAAAACCGTTGCAGGTAAACTACCCCTTTCCCTCAACCGATCTTCACCAAAAACAAAAGGTCGCGAGTACTCTGCAAATCAGGGGTGTATGCAAAAAATTATTTGATTCTGTTTGAATTTGCGGCAGTTATCGTTAGCCATAGAAAAAAAATCTACAGACAGACAGACAGACAGACACACAGACAGACAGACAGACAGACAGACAGACAGACAGACACACACACACACACACACACACAGATACTTTTCGGAAAACGACTTTTTTTCATGTTTTGAGTGTAGTAGAATCAAAATCTGCAATAATCTCGAACACGATTTTTTTTGCCATCACCATACTTCCATTCCTTAAGGAATATGGAAGTAAAAATTACCCTTGATAAAAAACCGTTGCCGGTAAACTACCCCTTTCCCTTAACCGATCTTCACCAAAAACGATAGGTCTTGAGAACTCTACAATTCAGAGCTGTATGTAAAATATTATATGATTTTGTTTGAATTTGCGGCTGTTATCGTTTGCCATACAAAATACCCTTGTTAAAACAAAAAACTTGGCTGGTAAACTACCCCTTTCCCTTAAACGATCTTCACCAAAAACAATAGGTCTTTAGTACTCAAGAAATCAGAGCTGTATGCAAAAACTTATTTGATTCTGTTTGAATTTGCGGCACTTATCGTTTGCCATAGAAAATACCCTTTTAAAACATAAAACGTTGAAGGTAAACTACCCCTTTCCCTTGACCGATCTTCACCAAAACCAAAAGGTCTTGAGAACTCTACAATTCAGGATAGTATGCAAAACATTATTTGATTATGTTTGAATTTGCGGCTGTTATCGTTTGCCATAGAAAATACCCTTGTTAAAACATAAAACGTTGCAGGTAAACTACCCCTTTCCCTTAACCGATCTTTACCAAAATCTTCAGATATTGAGAGCTCTGCAATTCAGGGCTGTATGCGAAATATTATTTGATTCTGTTTGAATTTGCGGCTGTTATCGTTTGCCAAACAAAATTACCCTTGATAAAAAAAAACCGTTGCAGGTAAACTACCCCTTTCCCTTAACCGATCTTCATCAAAAACGACAGATCTTAGGTACTCTACAATTCAGGCCAGTATGCAAACAATTATTTGATTCTGTTTGAATTTGCGGCTGTTATCGTTTGCCATAGAAAACACCCTTGATAAAACATAAAACGTTGCTGGTAAACTACCCTATTCCATTAACCGATCTTCACCAAAAACAATAGGTCTTGAGAACTCTACAAATCAGTATAGTATGCAAAACATTATTTGATTATGTTTGAATTTGCGGCTGTTATCGTTTGCCATAGAAAATACCCTCGTTAAAACATAAAACGTTGCAGGTAAACTACCCCTTTCCCTTAACCGATCTTTACCAAAATCTTCAGATATTGAGAGCTCTACAATTCAGGGCTGTATGCGAAATATTATTTGATTCTGTTTGAATTTGCGGCTGTTATCGTTTGCCAAACAAACAAAATTACCTTTGATAAAAAAAAAAATCGTTGCAGGTAAACTACCCCTTTCCCTTAACCGATCTTCACCAAAAACGACAGATCTTCGGTACTCTACAATTCAGGACTGTATGCAAACAATTATTTGATTCTGTTTGAATTTGCGGCTGTTATCGTTTACCATAGAAAAATATCGGTATGGAGAACCATACATGACTTCCATATTCTAAGATTTATATTTAAAATCATTTTCAGCCAAACAGCCAGGCTGTGTCTTACCTGCCTTTTTATTGCTGTATTAAATGAAAAATATTATATTACATTAAAATGAAAAAATTATAATTTTATTGCCTAGCAACAAAATTATTTTATTTTTAACAATTACCATTGTTTCAAAAAGTTTAAATAAATTTTCAAGTACTTTACTCTTGTTAAAACGTAAAAGGTTGCTGGTAAACTACCCCTTCCCCTTAACCGATCTTCACCAAAATCGAAAGTCATTGAGACCTCTACAATTCAGGCACGTATGCAAAAAATTATTTGATTTTGTTTGAATTTGCGGCTGTTATCGTTTGCCATAGAAAATACGCTTGATAAAAAAACGTTGCAGGTAAACTACCCCTTCCCCTTAACCGATCTTCACCAAAAACAACAGGTCTTGAGTACTCTACAAATCAGGGCTGTATGCTAAAACATTATTTGATTCTGTTTGAATTTGCGGCTGTTATCGTTTGCCATAGAAAATACCCTTGTTAAAAAAACGTTGCAGGTAAACTACCCCTTTCCCTTAACCGATCTTCACCAAAAACAACAGGTCTTGAGAACTCTACAATTTAGGGCTGTATGCAAATAATCTTTTGATTCTGTTTGAATTTGCGGCTGTTATCGTTTGCCATAGGAAATACCCTTGTTAAAACATAAAACGTTACTGGTAAACTACCCCTTTCCCTTAACCGATCTTCACCAAAATCAGCAGATCTTGAGAACTCTACAATTCAGGGCTGTATGCGAAACATTATTTGATTCTGTTTGAATTTGCGGCTGTTATCGTTTGCCAAACAAACAAAATTACCCTTGCTAAAAAAAACCGTTGCAGGTAAACTACCCCTTTCCCTCAACCGATCTTCACCAAAAACAATAGGTCGCGAGTACTCTGCAAATCAGGGCTGTATGCAAAAAATTATTTCATTCTGTTTGAATTTGCGGCAGTTATCGTTTGCCATAGAAAAAAAATCTACAGACAGACACACACACAGACAGACAGACAGACAGACAGACAGACACACACACAGACACTTTTCGGAAAACGACTTTTTTTCGTGTTTTGAGTGTAGTAGAATCAGAATCTGCAATAATCTCGAACACGATTTTTTTTGCCATCACCATACTTCCATTTCTTAAGGAATATGGAAGTAAAAAACCGTTGCCGGTAAACTACCCCTTTCCCTTAACCGATCTTCACCAAAAACGATAGGTCTTGAGAACTCTACAATTCAGGGCTGTATGTAAAATATTATATGATTTTGTTAGAATTTGCGGCTATTATCGTTTGCCATACAAAATACCTTTCATAAAACAAAAAACGTGGCTGGTAAACTACCCCTTTCCCTTAAACGATCTTCACCAAAAACAATAGGTCTTTAGTACTCAAGAAATCAGAGCTGTATGCAAAAACTTATTTGATTCTGTTTGAATTTGCGGCTGTTATCGTTTGCCATAGAAAATACCCTTGTTAAAACATAAAACGTTGCAGGTAAACTACCCCTTTCCCTTAACCGATCTTTACCAAAATCAACAGATATTGAGAGCTCTACAATTCAGGGTTGTATGCGAAATATTATTTGATTCTGTTTGAATTTGCGGCTGTTATCGTTTGCCAAACAAACAAAATTACCTTTGATAAAAAAAAAAATCGTTGCAGGTAAACTACCCCTTTCCCTTAACCGATCTTCACCAAAAACGACAGATCTTAGGTACTCTACAGTTCAGGACTGTATGCAAACAATTATTTGATTCTGTTTGAATTTGCGGCTGTTATCGTTTGCCATAGAAAACACCCTTGATAAAACATAAAACGTTGCTGGTAAACTACCCTATTCCATTAACCGATCTTCACCAAAAACAATAGGTCTTGAGAACTCTACAATTCAGGGCGGTATGCAAAACATTAGTTGATTCTCTTTGAATTTACGGCAGTTATCGTTCGTCATAGAAAAAATAACCTTGTTAAAACATAAAACGTTGCAGGTAAACTACCCCTTTCCCTTAACCGATCTTCAACAAAATCAACAGACTTTGAGTTCTGTATAATTCAAAAAGGTATGCAGAAGAGTAGTTGATTCTGTTTTAACGTACGGCAGTTATCGTTCGTCAAAAAAAAAACCCCTTGATAAAACAAAGTGTTGCTGGTAAACAACCCTATTCCCTAAACCGATCTTCACCAAAACCAACAGGTGTTGAGAACTCTACATTTCAGGGCTGAATGCAAAATATTATATGATTCTGTTTGAATTTGCCGCTGTTATCATTTGCCATATAAAATACCCTTGATAAAACAAAAAACGTGTCTGGTAAACTACCCCTTTCCCTTAACCGATCTGCACCAAAAACAATAGGTCTTTAGTACTCAACAAACCAGGGCTGTATGCAAAAACGTATTTGATTCTGTTTGAATTTGCGGCTCTTATCGTTTGCCATAGAAAATACCCTTTTCAAAAAAAAAACGTTGCAGGTAAACTACCCCTTTCCCTTAACCGATCTTCACCAACACAAATAGGTATTGCGAACTCTACAATACAGTGCTGTATGCAAAACATCATTTGATTCTGTTTGAATTTGCGGCTGTTATCGTTTACCATAGAAAAATATCGGTATGGAGAACCATACATGACTTCCATATTCTAAGATTTATATTTAAAATCATTTTCAGCCAAACAGCCAGGCTGTGTCTTACCTGCCTTTTTATTGCTGTATTAAATGAAAAATATTATATTACATTAAAATGAAAAAATTATAATTTTATTGCCTGGCAACAAAATTATTTTATTTTTAACAATTACCATTGTTTCAAAAAGTTTAAATAAATTTTCAAGTACTTTACTCTTGTTAAAACGTAAAAGGTTGCAGGTAAACTACCCCTTCCCCTTAACCGATCTTCACCAAAATCGAAAGTCATTGAGACCTCTACAATTCAGGGACGTATGCAAAAAATTATTTGATTTTGTTTGAATTTGCGGCTGTTATCGTTTGCCATAGAAAATACGCTTGATAAAAAAACGTTGCAGGTAAACTACCCCTTCCCCTTAACCGATCTTCACCAAAAACAATAGGTCTTGAGTACTCTACAAATCAGGGCTATATGCAATACATTATTTGATTCTGTTTGAATTTGCGGCTGTTATCGTTTGCCATAGAAAATACCCTTGTTAAAAAAACGTTGCAGGTAAACTACCCCTTTCCCTTAACCGATCTTCACCAAAAACAACAGGTCTTGAGAACTCTACAATTTAGGGCTGTATGCAAACAATCTTTTGATTCTGTTTGAATTTGCGGCTGTTATCGTTTGCCATAGGAAATACCCTTGTTAAAACATAAAACGTTACTGGTAAACTACCCCTTTCCCTTAACCGATCTTCACCAAAATCAGCAGATCTTGAGAACTCTACAATTCAGGGCTGTATGCGAAACATTATTTGATTCTGTTTGAATTTGCGGCTGTTATCGTTTGCCAAACAAACAAAATTACCCTTGCTAAAAAAAACCGTTGCAGGTAAACTACCCCTTTCCCTCAACCGATCTTCACCAAAAACAACAGGTCGCGAGTACTCTGCAAATGAGGGGTGTATGCAAAAAATTATTTGATTCTGTTTGAATTTGCGGCAGTTATCGTTTGCCATAGAAAAAAAATCTACAGACAGACAGACAGACAGACAGACAGACAGACAGACAGACAGACAGACAGACAGACAGACACACACACAGACACTTTTCGGAAAACGACTTTTTTTCATGTTTTGAGTGTAGTAGAATCAGAATCTGCAATAATCTCGAACACGATTTTTTTTGCCATCACCATACTTCCATTCCTTAAGGAATATGGAAGTAAAAATTACCCTTGATAAAAAACCGTTGCCGGTAAACTACCCCTTTCCCTTAACCGATCTTCACCAAAAACGATAGGTCTTGAGAACTCTACAATTCAGGGCTGTATGTAAAATATTATATGATTTTGTTTGAATTTGCGGCTGTTATCGTTTGCCATACAAAATACCCTTGATAAAACAAAAAACGTGGCTGCTAAACTACCCCTTTCCCTTAAACGATCTTCACCAAAAACAATAGGTCTTTAGTACTCAAGAAATCAGAGCTGTATGCAAAAACTTATTTGATTCTGTTTGAATTTGCGGCACTTATCGTTTGCCATAGAAAATACCCTTTTAAAACAAAACGTTGAAGGTAAACTACCCCTTTCCCTTAACCGATCTTCACCAAAACCAAAAGGTCTTGAGAACTCTACAATTCAGGATAGTATGCAAAACATTATTTGATTATGTTTGAATTTGCGGCTGTTATCGTTTGCCATAGAAAATACCCTTGTTAAAACATAAAACGTTGCAGGTAAACTACCCCTTTCCCTTAACCGATCTTTACCAAAATCAACAGATATTGACAGCTCTACAATTCAGGGCTGTATGCGAAATATTATTTGATTCTGTTTGAATTTGCGGCTGTTATCGTTTGCCAAACAAACAAAATTACCCTTGATTAAAAAAAACCGTTGCAGGTAAACTACCCCTTTCCCTTAACCGATCTTCACCAAAAACGACAGATCTTAGGTACTCTACAATTCAGGCCTGTATGCAAACAATTATTTGATTCTGTTTGAATTTGCGGCTGTTATCGTTTGCCATAGAAAACACCCTTGATAAAACATAAAACGTTGCTGGTAAACTACCCTATTCCATTAACCGATCTTCACCAAAAACAATAGGTCTTGAGAACTCTACAATTCAGGGCGGTATGCAAAACATTAGTTGATTCTCTTTGAATTTACGGCAGTTATCGTTCGTCATCGAAAAAATAACCTTGTTAAAACATAAAACCTTGCAGGTAAACTACCCCTTTCCCTTAACCGATCTTCAACAAAATCAACAGACCTTGAGTTCTGTATAATTCAAAAAGGTATGCAGAAGAGTAGTTGATTCTGTTGTAACGTACGGCAGTTATCGTTCGTCAAAAAAAAAACCCTTGATAAAACAAAGTGTTGCTGGTAAACAACCCTATTCCCTAAACCGATCTTCACCAAAACCAACAGGTGTTGAGAACTCTACATTTCAGGGCTGTATGCAAAATATTATATGATTCTGTTTGAATTTGCCGCTGTTATCATTTGCCATATAAAATACCCTTGATAAAACAAAAAACGTGTCTGATAAACTACCCCTTTCCCTTAACCGATCTGCACCAAAAACAATAGGTCTTTAGTACTCAACAAACCAGGGCTGTATGCAAAAACGGATTTGATTCTGTTTGAATTTGCGGCTCTTATCGTTTGCCATAGAAAATACCCTTTTAAAACATAAAACGTTGCAGGTAAACTACCCCTTTCCCTTAACCGATCTTCACCAACACCAATAGGTATTGCGAACTCTACAATACAGTGCTGTATGCAAAACATCATTTGATTCTGTTTGAATTTGCGGCTGTTATCGTTTACCATAGAAAAAAATTACCCTTGATAAAAAACCGTTGCCGGTAAACTACCCCTTTCCCTTAACCGATCTTCACCAAAAACGATAGGTCTTGAGAACTCTACAATTCAGGGCTATATGTAAAATATTATATGATTTTGTTTGAATTTGCGGCTGTTATCGTTTGCCATAGAAAAAAATCTACAGATAGACACACAGACAGACACACACACCCACTTTTCGAAAAACGACTTTTTTCATGTTTTGAGTGTAGTACAATCAGAATCTGCAATAATCTCGAACACGATTTTTGTTGCCATCACCATACTTCCATTTCCTTAAGGAACATGGAAGTAAAAATTAATTAAGAACCACCGTAAAGTACAATCATAGATTGAAGAAAGGGTTTCATTAAAATCAATAATACAAAGAGTGATGAGTAATAAATATAAACTTCAAAACTAAAAAAATAAAAAGGTAATACCTAGGTACGATAGGAGTAAGTAATGAAGAAACCAGAACAAGACAGCATCCACAAGAAGGAAGAAACCCAAACAAGACAACATCCACAAAAGAAAAGGAAATACTTTTATAAGGAACAAGGAGAATAGGAGAAATTAATGAAGAAACCAGAACAAGACAGCATCCACAAGAAGGAAGAGTGCTCTTATAAAAAACCCAAACCCCAAAAGAATAAATAAAAATAATAACAAATGAAAGTATAACAAAATCTCAAATTTAGAAACCATGTAAAATAAATATAAGCCAAAAGTCTATAAAGTAGAATTGAAAGTGAACCAATGTGAAATAATTATATAATGCAAAAAAAACAAACCTTCATTATCTTCTATAAATAGATTTCTTGATTTTAATAAAACTATAAAACTATTTAGAAATAAAATCCAAGAATAAAAAGCGGATCAGTGCAAGTTTTTGTGTTATAATAAATAAACCTTGTGTCAATATTGCAGTTCACAAACTGAGTAAATTGTGAAATAGTACAACTTTGAAGTGTTTATATTGTGTCCATGAATAATATTAATTAAAGTATTATCATGACAGATAATACAAGTGTTTTTAAATAATAACTGCCACTCTTTATATACAACATTCATTAGAATGACAGTAGATAAAACAAGAGCAGGCCATATAAAAAGTGAAGTGACAAAGAATTATTACCCCAAAATCAAACAAAAAAACAGTTAAAACTGAAAATAAAACTAGGTGTAAGAAATAGAGTATATGATGGAAGGACCAATATGTTTTGTTTATTCAGAATAAGTTACTAGTGATAATCAAGACTGAAATGTCAGAATTAAATAACATACTTTATTTATAAAATATTCATTGTGTATTACTAATAATAATTAAGTATAAAATGTCCGAGTTTGAAAGACTATTGGTAATTTCAATCATGTATTATGAATTAATAGTATAAATTATATACTAAATGTTCTTTTGTTAAAATAAGAAAATGTTAATCAATATTATATAGAATAGACAGTCAGAGAGGGTATAAAAAAAAATGTATTATTTAAAAACTTTGTATGTAAAAACTGTTAGAAATCTAGGCCAAATGTTAAAACTAAACAGCATCAAAATTGATGAAATAAGTACAGAAAAAACAATTAAACTGATGGAATTTATATAAGGTAAATCAGTCATAGAGTCATGTAACTGAAAATATAAGTAAGAAAGATTTTGTAAAAAGATAGTAAGAATTATTGTTAAAAATGGAAATGTAAAAACTGAAAATTCTAAGAGGGGAGTCACATATTAATGCATAATATTTAAAAAGAGAACCAATTAATCAAATTACAAGAAATTAAGGAAAGATAAACCTTTTATGTCAATCTGAGATTTAATACAATCATTAATATAACATGTAAAATGGCAACATTTTTGAAAAGGACAGGAAGTGAATTTTAAAACTTATAATTTTCAAAATCAAGTAAATATAGCATTTTAGATCAAAAACTTAATAAAACTATCTTATTTGGTATCAAATCAAGCAGAATGAACTGAAGAAGAAGATTATGTATTTAGTAGTTAATAAATTTGAATAATAGCAAAAATATATTCAGTTATATAATGTAAAATTCTCACATGCACAGGATGTAAAATAATTTTGAAACAATGGATTGCTAATATTAATTTGGCTAAGACTTTTGGAGAAGACGAAGGAAGTGAGTTAGTTCATTATTAGATATTGTGAAATACACTTGACACGAGCTCTTAAGCAAATTTTAACCTAATAGCTAAAACAGAAATGGCGTATATGCGACAAGCCTAGCCTGATGCGAAAAAAGCGAGTTTTGTAAAACTACTTCTAAACGGTAAATCCAGTGAAACAAACACCTACAAACATTAAATTAACTTCAAACAAGAACAGAACACAGTGAATACACTATTTAAACGATAATAAAACATTAATTCCACATCACGAAACAAACAGCAATTATCGACCTAATAGCCGAAAGTGAAAAATAACTTTAACAACACATTTTATGGAAGTGGACCACTAAAACTTAACCAGGAACACTCCACCAACACAAGAAGGAATAACCGCAACAGCAGGAACGAGAAAGCACAGGAAAAGCAGCCTTTATTGGAAGCAGAATTAGCGAGGTGTACTCGTCTGATATCTGAACTCGAAGCGGCCATCTTTTTCTTCCCACAATCCAACGCGACACCGCCTATTCGACCGAACGGTTCGCAAATTTCTTTAATCACATTTATATATTGAATGTCATATATGTATTTTAATTTTTAAGTTGATATATTATTGTAATGTTATACTTTCCATACTTTACCCTTTTTCTCTGACTATCTATATAACTGTTAAAAGAACCCGATACTAAATAATTGTACGAACTATTGAAATATACCCTGAGAGAGTCGATTAATAAATCGATAGAAAATCGATCATATCAATATTTGTTAATAAAATTCATTGAAGATCATAAAATTGAATATTGTTTATTCCTATATAATAATTAGAAATATACATAATTTTAATTGAGCGATAACTACCAGAATTTCACAACCACGAAGGAAGATAACCTCCAAATAAGGAAAGTTCACTAATCGATTGTTTTTGGAGACAATCTTATTAACTGGTGAAGGAATTTTAAATACTAAAAAAGACCTAATTCAATTAAAACCAATAACAAGAAGTTCGGAACACCACAATACATTTTAAATTAATTAATTTTAAATTAATTTAAATAATTTAAATAAAAAAATAAAATAAACAATAAAACAAAAATTTTTTTTTACACCAAACAAAAACAAAATTAAACAGAATCATTTGAATTTGTTACTATATATATATATACAGAGAGAGAGAGAGAGAGAGAACCTTCAAGGCTGCAAAAGAGAAAGAAAGCGAGAGAGAAAATATTGTTTTGTATAATTATGTAAATATATATATATATATATATATATATATATATATATATATATATATTGCAACAGAACACAGGATGATAAGATATGCTGTTTATATCAGAGTACATGAATGACAAGCATTTTCCTGTTTAAATGTGTTTTGTGTAATATTTTGTTTTTTAGTCATAAGTTTTGTATTTAAAAAATGATAAGCATATATGTTACACCAAACTCTTCATAAAAAATTGTACTATATTGTCATGTAATTTTTGTATGAAATGGTGCGCGTGTGCGGGTGTGATAATCTGCAATCGATATAGCGGCAGTGGTAGTTAACCGATTTACATTAAAATTTGACAAGGAATTATTTAAATAAATAGCTTCGATTTGTGTATATTCTGAGGTTTGTAATTATTTTAGAAATATGATTTTTTAAGTAAAGCAAAACTCAAGTGTAACTCTTATCAATGATAGGGTAATAACTATTGTAGATAATTTCCATGCAGGACTATGCAAAATTATACAAAGTTTTTTATGAATTTTGTGTATCTGGTTGTTCCATCAATCATGTGACTTGGGTTTGGCCTATCAAATTACACCAAATTCAGTGAGATTCATACGTTGCAGAGCTAGGTTGAGGACAGTCTGTCTGTCGACGTTGCTAGGGGAAGTTGTGCCCCGGGTAAGAGAGTTATTCTCTTACAAACGTAAAAAGATCTTATATAAAATAAACCATAAACCTTAAAATTCTTAACGAAGTTTTGCGGTAAGAACCAAGAAGGTATAGAGGAATATTTTATATAAAGTAAACTATAAACCTTGTAATTCTTAACGAAGTTTTGCGGTAAGAACCAAGAGGATAAATAATTAAGTAAAATTTAAAATAAAATTCAGTGCTGTGTCGTGTAAGTTAAGATATCCGCATAGGGAACTTAAAGACACTACAAGATATCGTGGAAGCAGTTAAACATAACTACGTGACTCTGAAATATCGCCGCTGGAGCTTCTTGCTGTACAAGGACGACGAGACGCCAGGACACCAGGAAGGAGTGAAGCTGTAGAAGAGGACGACGAGACGGGACTGACGAGACGAGAGGAGGACGTTGCAGCAAACAAGTAAAATCGATTCATATTAATCGAACAATACAAACAATTTAATATACTATCAATACATGACAATTTAAAAAACATTATACATCTTTATAAACAATATTTGTATGTAATAAATAATATTTCATCTCCTCCATAATAGACTTTTATCGATTTCTACACACTCACAATATCCTTATTAGAATAATAAAGTTTGATCTGTTGCATAAGGATATTTGGCGCTTGCCAACGTTGGGCTCGATTAATGAATTAATTTAAAAAAAAAAGAAATATATTTGAGTATGTAGAGACTAAATTCATTGAACTATTTATAAATGTGCTGTTCTATGTTATCAGGGAGGGTAGATAAAAGTTGGAATACTCTCTCTTATCAGATATTTGAACAATAGAGTTATTATCTGTATGGAGGTTGAATTATTATTGTTATCTGTGTTAGATTAAGTGTTTACATTTGATTGCGAGACTGGGCTATAATAATAATAACATAAATGGACATTATTAGAAATAATACGTATAAAAAAATATTGCCGTTACTATAAATAAAACTATAATATTTTATTAAATTTATAAAAATAAATAATCAATATGGCCGAATCACTAGAATTACAAAATACATTGGCGGCATTATTGGCAAATATACAAAAGCTGTCCGAAGAAAGTAAATCTAATCTGCAGAAAATGTCGGAAGAAATTAAATCTAGTAAAGAAGAAGCAGTAAAACAATAGATCACTGCAATCACTTCACGATGAGAATAAAAAAATTTATACAGCCGTTCATGAACAGGCTAAACAAAATAAACAACTTTTAGAGTCAACCGAAAAACGTATAAGCGAAAAGGTAGAAATAATTCGCAGCAATATTGAGACCGCTTTAGAAGCGAACAATTCTCGCATCAGTGAATGTGAAGCTAAAATCACTGGAATAGAAGAAAGAGTAGTTCAACACACATCTACTGTGAGTGAGCTCGCAGCTGAACAAGATCAGCGAATACAGGAGCTGGAACAAAAGCTGACCCGACTCCAGAATTCCTCGACAACGGGGAACCAGACCACGTTCATCTATAGAACTTTAGAAGAAAACAATTCACAGTTGAAATTCTTCGGCAGGGAATCCGAAAATCCGCTTCTCTTCCTGAATAACTGCCAGCGAGAAATAGACACAATAGGCGACAACCTGAGTGAGATGGATAAAATAAACTATGTAGTCAGGAGATTAAAGGGTACTGCAGCTGAGTGGTTCACGGTAGTACAAGATAAAATAATCACATATCAAGATCTGGTACGACATTTTAGGGCGAGATACTGGAACAGCGAAATACAGCGAAAAATACGCGTACAGCTGGAGTTTGGTAGGTATTCCAGTTTAAAAGGGTCTAAAGAAAATTATTTAATCCAACTCATATCTCGTGCGAAATATCTTGAACCAGAATTTACAGAGTCAGAGGTAGTTAATAAATTAGCTCATCATTTCGGACGAGGTATTCAAATCGCCGTAATTACGCAAGGTCTTAAGTCATTGGAGGAACTACTCCTATTGTTAACAAAATGGGATAATGTTGACAGTCAAAGTAATAGTAATAATAATAGTGAACTGGCTCGTAAACAATTTCAGCCACAACAACAACAAAAACAACCACAACAATTTAAAAATAAACCTAATTTCCAAAAGTGCAATCAAAGAAATGTATCGGCAATTACCGAAGCAAGTACCAGCGAAGAGCAAACAAAAAACGAGTAGGGTTGCACGGCATGAGTCCGTGCGATAAATTGAAAATTATAAATAAAACATACCATAACGAACACCAGTGTCGAAAATCTTATGTAAACGATAATAGTAGTGAGAAAATATACATTGCTTCAGGCATATATCCTATAGACGTTAGAGATGAATTAATATATAACAATTGGGTTGATGATGATGTGGAAAATGTTAGAAATAAGAATGATAATTAGGTTGTTGTGAGAGCGAAAATAAATGGATGTGTCGGAAATGTATTATTTGATACTGGTGCTCAAATTTCTCTAATCAGCGAAAAATTCATTAACAAACATAAACACCAATTAAAAAAAACACCGATCTTACCTGTCAACAATACATTTGTCACAACAGCCACAGGTGATTCACAAACTATTAATAAGCAAGCACTTATCACAATAAATTCACAAGGGATGGAAATGGAAATACCTGTTCTTATAGTCAAAAATCTAGTGTACGACGTCATAGTATTAAGACGGACACATTAAGAAACATACACGCAACAATTGATTTTACTAATAAAACGCTTGAATGCACAGTTAAAAAGCCAAAACATAAAATTAAGTGGGGTTATTCCCTTAGTCAGGGAAATGAATATGACAATTCGGTTGACCGAGATAGTCCTGTCGACTTACAGAAGCCAGCTGTTAATCGCTTAGATAAGATAGCAGCTAAGGGTGGTGTGCCTGATAAGGAGATAACGGATGGTCAACAAAAGCATTTAAATAATCTTTTAAATAAATATGAATCAATTTTCAACACGCAGCACACAATTACCAACGTTTATGAACATAAAATACAAGTAAGCGACGAGAATAAATTTATAAGAAAAACATATCCGATCCCATTACATTATCAGCAACAGGTTGAAGGCGAAATAAATACGATGTTAGAAAATAATATTATTGAACGGGTAGATAGTAATTTTTTAAACCCGATGGTGGTCGTTAAGAAAAAAAATAACGATATACGCATCTGCTTAGATATGCGAAATCTTAATAATATAACACAAAAATGTTACGATTGTGCTCCCAATGCAGAAAATTTGTTTGTAAAATGTCAAGGAGTAAAATACATGTCGCGTCTTGACCTAAAAAGTGGGTTTTGGCAGATTCCGTTAGCCAAAGAATGTTGGAAATTCACAGCCTTTTTATATAAAAATAAATGTTACCAGTTTAAGGTAGTACCTTTTGGTTTGGTTACCAGCCTTGCTGCTATGGTTAAGTGTCTTGAATTGGCATTAGGGTCTGAGGTCGATGATTTTGTGAGTGTGTTTGTTGATGACATACTTATTATATCGAAGTCATTCGAGGAACATATGCAGCACCTGGATATCGTATTCCGCAAGTTACGGGATGCGAACCTTGCGCTCAACTTAGAAAAATGCTAATTTGGAAAGTCAGAAATAAAGTTCCTCGGGCATATTATTTCTGCAGATGGTGTTAGTACTGACCCGGAGAAAATTCAGGCCATTACGGAATTTCCAAATCCAACGAAAGCGAAAGATATCAGAGCGTTCCTTGGATTGACTGGATATTTTCGCCGTTTCACACCGGAATATTCAAAAACCATAGAACCGCTGCTGGAATTGTTAAGGAAGACCACCAAATGGAGATGGGAAGAGCGACATGAGGCAGCTTTCAAGGCTACAAAAGAATTATACAGTAAGAACTTACACGTGTTCCACCCAGAAAAAGAAGGAACGTATGTACTCAACTGTGATGCTTCAGACTACGCGATCGGTGGTGTGTTATATCAACGAAATAATAAAGGAGAACATAAGGTGATTGCACATGTAAGTAGATCTTTAAAAGGTGCCGAAAGAAATTATTTTACGTCTGAAAAAGAGATTCTTGCAATTGTGTATTGTATCAGTAAACTTAGATATTACCTGGTTGGTCAACACTTTGAAATTCTCTCAGATAATCAGGCTTTATCTTTCATGCTTAATTGTAAACTGGCCAATGCGCGGATATCGCGTTGGATCATGGCGATCCAAGAATATGATTTCAGCATCAAATATTATAAAGCCAGTGAGAATAAAACTGCTGATACTCTGAGTAGATATCCCCCCATCATCGAAGAACAGTACTCCACGACCAGGAGTGAAATTCAAATTCTAGCAGTCAAGTATACTGTACCAGATGACTTAAAGAATAGGTTGAAATTGGTAAATCTTGAACAACAAAAGGACGCAAAATTAAGAAAAATTAGCGAAGAAATACAAAGGCAAGACAACCCAAAGTACAAAATCGACAGGGATGTACTGTATAAAATAATCGACGGACAATGGAAGATTATGGTTCCTGATGATCTCATAGAAGGTTTAACGTGGGCTTGTCATGAAAGTCTTGCTCATGCTGGAGCTTATAAATGTTATTTGGCGATGAGAGAAGACTTCGTATGGTTGAACATGGCAAGGAAAGTTAAGTCTATTTTGCGGACATGTCACATATGCCAAACAGCTAAATACCCAAATCAACACACCTATGTGGAGATGGGTAATATCATTACCAAGAATAAGAATGATCTACTGTGTATCGATTTTTTAGGTCCGCTACCACGTGCTGCAAGGGGTATGAAAAACCTGGTTGTTTGCACAGATGCATTTTCTAAGAACGTAAGTTTATATGCAATTGGATGACCTACCACGATGGCAGTAGTAAATGTTGTATTAAATAAATACATTTCGAAATATGGTCCTGTGAAGAAAATTCTATCTGACCAGGGTAAGCAATTCACCAACAAGAAATGGCAGTCCCAATTAGAGAAGCACAATATACAGGCAGTGTTGACAGCAATCCGGAGACCGCAAGGTAACCTCGCCGAAAGGGTCAACAGGGAGTTAGGGCGTCTGTTTCGCACTTATTGTAATACCAACCAGAGTAGGTGGCCGGATTGCCTCGAGTTTTTCGAGGCGTCCATCGACGGGAATTACAATGACACGACAGGGTTTACACCTAACGAACTGCAAACCGGGGAAAAGCCAAAGCGTGTCTGGGATGGGTGCATCAGGAGGATTGCAACGCAGAATTTGCTTATTCCAAATTTGGTTAAAAAGATAGAAGCAAGGAGACGCATTAGAAAGTGTGCCGAAGAACGGACGGAGAAATTTAATGCGGATCACAAACTGGTAACGTTCAGAACTGGCGAGAAGGTACTCTTGCGTGCGTTAAATGTTGGCCACAGAGAAGATAATACGGCAGCAAAATTCTTCAGATTATACAACGTTCCATATATTTTATCGGAACAAGTGGGTAAAAATACATACATTGTCACTAACCCAAATACAAACAGGGTGATAGGGAAGATCCATGCATCATCTTTAAGAAAATATTACATTAAGGATAATTGAATTTAATGCCAGGATATAGGAGTATGTATGTTATGCAATTGTATAAAATTATATGTAAAATAAGAACAATTGTAATCATGTTGAAAAATGTATGGTTGAACTGTAGATATAGCCGAATGACGTCTGACATTGACATCCTTATCACTGTTCAGGAATGTTTGGGGGTAAGCAGCCATGTGCTTTTGTTTGTATTACAATTAGAGCTGTCAAAGTGACAGGTGGGGAAATGTTGTTTGATAGAAGCTACTCAGTTATTTTGATTTTTGAAGTTATTATGTTATTATTTAGATGATTATGATTATTGGGAAGAAATTATGTCAATTTAGGTTTAAAAAAAATAAAATAAATTTTTTGTATTCCATATAAAAAAATTTTTTTTTACACGTGGAGGGGTTAATCCTGCAGCAGAACACAGGATGATAAGATATGCTGTTTATATCAGAGTACATGAATGACAAGCATTTTCTTGTTTAAATTTGTTTTGTATAATATTTTGTTTTTTAGTCATAAGTTTTGTATTTAAAAAATGATAAGCATATATATGTTACACCAAACTCTTCATAAAAAATTGTACTATATTGTCATGTAATTTTTGTATGAAATGGTGCGCGTGTGCGGGTGTGATAATCTGCGATCGATATAGCGGCAGTGGTAGTTAACCGATTTACATTAAAATTTGACAAGGAATTATTTAAATAAATAGCTTCGATTTGTGTATACTCTGAGGTTTGTAATTATTTTAGAAATATGATTTTTTAAGTAAAGCAAAACTCAAGTGTAACTCTTATCAATGATAGGGTAATAACTATTGTAGATAATTTCCATGCAGGACTATGCAAAATTATACAAAGTTTTTTATGAATTTTGTGTATCTGGTTGTTCCATCAATCATGTGACTTGGGTTTGGCCTATCAAATTACACCAAATTCAGTGAGATTCATACGTTGCAGAGCTAGGTTGAGGACAGTCTGTCTGTCGACGTTGCTAGGGGAAGTTGTGCCCCGGGTAAGAGAGTTATTCTCTTACAAACGTAAAAAGATCTTATATAAAATAAACCATAAACCTTAAAATTCTTAACGAAGTTTTGCGGTAAGAACCAAGAAGGTATAGAGGAATATTTTATATAAAGTAAACTATAAACCTTGTAATTCTTAACGAAGTTTTGCGGTAAGAACCAAGAGGATAAATAATTAAGTAAAATTTAAAATAAAATTCAGTGCTGTGTCGTGTAAGTTAAGATATCCGCATAGGGAACTTAAAGACACTACAAGATATCGTGGAAGCAGTTAAACATAACTACGTGACTCTGAAATATCGCCGCTGGAGCTTCTTGCTGTACAAGGACGACGAGACGCCAGGACACCAGGAAGGAGTGAAGCTGTAGAAGAGGACGACGAGACGGGACTGACGAGACGAGAGGAGGACGTTGCAGCAAACAAGTAAAATCGATTCATATTAATCGAACAATACAAACAATTTAATATACTATCAATACATGACAATTTAAAAAACATTATACATCTTTATAAACAATATTTGTATGTAATAAATAATATTTCATCTCCTCCATAATAGACTTTTATTGATTTCTACACACTCACAATATCCTTATTAGAATAATAAAGTTTGATCTGTTGCATAAGGATATTTGGCGCTTGCCAACGTTGGGCTCGATTAATGAATTAATTTAAAAAAAAAAGAAATATATTTGAGTATGTAGAGACTAAATTCATTGAACTATTTATAAATGTGCTGTTCTATGTTATCAGGGAGGGTAGATAAAAGTTGGAATACTCTCTCTTATCAGATATTTGAACAATAGAGTTATTATCTGTATGGAGGTTGAATTATTATTGTTATCTGTGTTAGATTAAGTGTTTACATTTGATTGCGAGACTGGGCTATAATAATAATAACATAAACGGACATTATTAGAAATAATACGTATAAAAAAATATTGCCGTTACTATAAATAAAACTATATTTTATTAAATTTATAAAAATAAATAATCAATCTGGCCGAATCACTAGAATTACAAAATACATTGGCGGCATTATTGGCAAATATACAAAATTTGTATTTTTTTTTTTTTTTTTGGAGGAGATGAAATATTATTTATTACATACAAATATTGTTTATAAAGATGTATAATGTTTTTTAAATTGTCATGTATTGATAGTATATTAAATTGTTTGTATTGTTCGATTAATATGAATCGATTTTACTTGTTTGCTGCAACGTCCTCCTCTCGTCTCGTCGGTCCCGTCTCGTCGTCCTCTTCTACAGCTTCACTCCTTCCTGGTGTCCTGGCGTCTCGTCGTCCTTGTACAGCAAAAAGCTCCAGCGGCGATATTTCAGAGTCACGTAGTTATGTTTAACTGCTTCCACGATATCTTGTAGTGTCTTTAAGTTCCCTATGCGGATATCTTAACTTACACGACACAGCACTGAATTTTATTTTAAATTTTACTTAATTATTTATCCTCTTGGTTCTTACTGCAAAACTTCGTTAAGAATTACAAGGTTTATAGTTTACTTTATATAAAATATTCCTCTATTCCTTCTTGGTTCTTACCGCAAAACTTCGTTAAGAATTTTAAGGTTTATGGTTTATTTTATATAAGATCTTTTTACGTTTGTAAGAGAATAACTCTCTTACCCGGGGCACAACTTCCCCTAGCAAAGTCGACAGACAGACTGTCCTCAACCTAGCTCTGCAACGTATGAATCTCACTGAATTTGGTGTAATTTGATAGGCCAAGCCCAAGTCACATGATTGATGGAACAACCAGATACACAAAATTCATAAAAAACTTTGTATAATTTTGCATAGTCCTGCATGGAAATTATCTACAATTGTTATTACCCTATCATTGATAAGAGTTACACTTGAGTTTTGCTTTACTTAAAAAATCATATTTCTAAAATAATTACAAACCTCAGAGTATACACAAATCGAAGCTATTTATTTAAATAATTCCTTGTCAAATTTTCATGTAAATCGGTTAACTACCACTGCCGCTATATCGATTGCAGATTATCACACCCGCACACGCGCACCATTTCATACAAAAATTACATGACAATATAGTACAATTTTTTATGAAGAGTTTGGTGTAACATATATGCTTATCATTTTTTAAATACAAAACTTATGACTAAAAAACAAAATATTATACAAAACAAATTTAAACAAGAAAATGCTTGTCATTCATGTACTCTGATATAAACAGCATATCTTATCATCCTGTGTTCTGTTGCAATATATATATTGTAAGGTTACATAACCCCTGCCCAAATATGATAACATAATCACCAGAGTAAAAACCAGTAATCACCCATTTTTAAAAGTCAGAAATGGGGATTAGGTATCAAGCTATGAGAACCTTTGTACTCTAAAAACACTGTAAACAATAATCATAAAAGTGCAGTGTACAAAGTGGAACATAGTGTAATCGGTGAAAGTGTCAAACATTTAAAAAGAGCATATCACAAATTTGTGCTGGAGATGAAAAAAAATCAGTATTGTAGTAATAGACTATGATACTATTGACAAGTTTTGTATTTTTTTTTTTATTTGTTGTAATTTTATATTGTGTAGGCCACAAAGGTCTTATAACTAGGAGTAATATTTTTGTTTACAATAATTATTTTGTTTAGATGTAAAATAATCCAGGGTTATATATAAAATAATAATAATAATAATGGCCAAATAATACTATGTTAGCAAGATGGCATGTAAAAAATAGTGTAGAGTAAGGATACCTTAAATGAATTATAAATCACAAACAAACCAAAATAAAAGGAATTAAAATATAAAATACCAGTAGACAAGTTTAAGTAAAGATATAAAGAAAAACCGTAAATAAATTAAATTTGATTATAGGTAAAATTTGTAAAGGATTATTTTTTCTAAAAAGAAGAAATGAAATTATAATAATTATTATTAGCCTATATACTAAAATGTATCTAGATTAGCCAATAAAAAAACCATAAAAATTCTTGATTACTAGGAGTAACTAACTAACAAAAAATAATTTAATTGTTCAGATATATTGGAAGTGAGCAGTTGAAGCTAATGTAATGTTCGGTAAAAATTAAGAAAATTATAACTACTATTCAGTACTAACCATCACCAAATTAATAAATTTAATGAGTGATATCCACTACATCCTAGACTTCCTTGGAACAGAATAATTCACACCAGCAAATTGATGGAAATTGTAAAATCAGTCATCCACCGTCAAGCCTAGTCTACAGAAATTCAACATCGTTGGGTGAGATCGTTTCCTATTCAAATTTAACTAAATTACACCTCAACTATAAACTTAGAACACTAGAAACAGCACCATCTCTTTAAATTCATCTGGAAAAAAGGTGAACATAAACTTTATTTTAATTAACCAAAAAACAGCAAAACGTGGTTTTGTTACTAACATTCCGGCCGCCATGATGTTTAGTGTTCGTTTTCGTCAGTGAAGAAAAGTAATCTGCGCTCTAGCAGTCAAAAAGTCAACTGCATAATATAGGTTATACTAAATTTTAAAATAATTCATGTAAAGTTTGATACTGACCCATATACATTTCTGACTTCCTCAAAGTTCAAAGAACCTTAAATAACCCTGGGATATTAATTACATATTTCTTTCTCATTATTAAAACTGAAAAAATAAAAATATTTATGTGATATATGTTTGTAAAAGTAAGATCGAAATAAATCTGTGATTTATGAAATAATCGATTATCCATTCATGTTTTGAGAGACCATAAAATGTTAAATAAATTCAAGCAATGCCTTGTGGTTTAAATAATAAAATGTGTATTATTTCCAGTAGATGGTAGTTGGTTACAGGTAGTAAGAACCGATCTTCAACAAAATCAACAGACCTTGAGTTCTGTATAATTCAAAAAGGTATGCAGAAGAGTAGTTGATTCTGTTTTAACGTACGGCAGTTATCGTTCGTCAAAAAAAAAACCCTTGATAAAACGAAGTGTTGCTGGTAAACAACCCTATTCCCTAAACCGATCTTCACCAAAACCAACAGGTCTTGAGAACTCTACATTTCAGGGCTGTATGCAAAATATTATATGATTCTGTTTGAATTTGCCGCTGTTATCATTTGCCATATAAAATACCCTTGATAAAACAAAAAAGTGTCTCATAAACTACCCCTTTCCCTTAACCGATCTGCACCAAAAACAATAGGTCTTTAGTACTCAACAAACCACGGCTGTATGCAAAAACGTATTTGATTCTGTTTGAATTTGCGGCTCTTATCGTTTGCCATAGAAAATACCCTTTTAAAACATAAAACGTTGCAGGTAAACTACCCCTTTCCCTTAACCGATCTTCACCAACACCAATAGGTATTGCGAACTCTACAATACAGTGCTGTATGCAAAACATCATTTGATTCTGTTTGAATTTGCGGCTGTTATCGTTTACCATAGAAAAATATCGGTATGGAGAACCATACATGACTTCCATATTCTAAGATTTATATTTAAAATCATTTTCAGCCAAACAGCCAGGCTGTGCCTTACCTGCCTTTTTATTGCTGTATTAAATGAAAAATATTATATTACATTAAAATGAAAAAATTATAATTTTATTGCCTGGCAACAAAATTATTTTATTTTTAACAATTACCATTGTTTCAAAAAGTTTAAATAAATTTTCAAGTACTTTACTCTTGTTAAAACGTAAAAGGTTGCAGGTAAACTACCCCTTCCCCTTAACCGATCTTCACCAAAATCGAAAGTCATTGAGACCTCTACAACTCAGGGACGTATGCAAAAAATTATTTGATTCTGTTTGAATTTGCGGCTGTTACCGTTCGTCATAGAAAATACGCTTGATAAAAAAACGTTGCAGGTAAACTACCCCTTCCCCTTAACCGATCTTCACCAAAAACAATAGGTCTTGAGTACTCTACAAATCAGGGCTGTATGCAAAACATTATTTGATTCTGTTTGAATTTGCGGCTGTTATCGTTTGCCATAGAAAATACCCTTGTTAAAAAAACGTTGCAGGTAAACTACCCCTTTCCCTCAACCGATCTTCACCAAAAACAATAGGTCTTGAGAACTCTACAATATATGGATGTATGGAAATAATCTTTTGATTCTGTTTGAATTTGCGGCTGTTATCGTTTGCCATAGGAAATACCCTTGTTAAAACATAAAACGTTACAGGTAAACTACCCCTTTCCCTTAACCGATCTCCACCAAAAACAATAGATCTTGAGAACTCTACAATTTAGGGATGTATGCAAATAATCTTTTGATTATGTTTGAATTTGCGGCTGTTATCGTTTGCCATAAAAAATACCCTTGTTAAAACATAAAACGTTGCAGGTAAACTACCCCTTTCCCTTAACCGATCTTTACCAAAATCAACTGATATTGAGAGCTCTACAATTCAGGGCTGTATGCGAAATATTATTTGATTCTGTTTGAATTTGCGGCTGTTATCGTTTGCCAAACAAACAAAATTACCCTTGATAAAAAAAAACCGTTGCAGGTAAACTACCCCTTTCCCTTAACCGATCTTCACCAAAAACGACAGATCTTAGGTACTCTACAATTCAGGCCTGTATGCAAACAATTATTTGATTCTGTTTGAATTTGCGGCTGTTATCGTTTGCCATAGAAAACACCCTTGATAAAACATAAAACGTTGCTGGTAAACTACCCTATTCCATTAACCGATCTTCACCAAAAACAATAGGTCTTGAGAACTCTACAATTCAGGGCGGTATGCAAAACATTAGTTGATTCTCTTTGAATTTACGGCAGTTATCGTTCGTCATCGAAAAAATAACCTTGTTAAAACATAAAACGTTGCAGGTAAACTACCCCTTTCCCTTAACCGATCTTCAACAAAATCAACAGACCTTGAGTTCTGTATAATTCAAAAAGGTATGCAGAAGAGTAGTTGATTCTGTTGTAACGTACGGCAGTTATCGTTCGTCAAAAAAAAAACCCTTGATAAAACAAAGTGTTGCTGGTAAACAACCCTATTCCCTAAACCGATCTTCACCAAAACCAACAGGTGTTGAGAACTCTACATTTCAGGGCTGTATGCAAAATATTATATGATTCTGTTTGAATTTGCCGCTGTTATCATTTGCCATATAAAATACCCTTGATAAAACAAAAAACGTGTCTGATAAACTACCCCTTTCCCTTAACCGATCTGCACCAAAAACAATAGGTCTTTAGTACTCAACAAACCAGGGCTGTATGCAAAAACGGATTTGATTCTGTTTGAATTTGCGGCTCTTATCGTTTGCCATAGAAAATACCCTTTTAAAACATAAAACGTTGCAGGTAAACTACCCCTTTCCCTTAACCGATCTTCACCAACACCAATAGGTATTGCGAACTCTACAATACAGTGCTGTATGCAAAACATCATTTGATTCTGTTTGAATTTGCGGCTGTTATCGTTTACCATAGAAAAAAATTACCCTTGATAAAAAACCGTTGCCGGTAAACTACCCCTTTCCCTTAACCGATCTTCACCAAAAACGATAGGTCTTGAGAACTCTACAATTCAGGGCTATATGTAAAATATTATATGATTTTGTTTGAATTTGCGGCTGTTATCGTTTGCCATAGAAAAAAATCTACAGATAGACACACAGACAGACACACACACCCACTTTTCGAAAAACGACTTTTTTCATGTTTTGAGTGTAGTACAATCAGAATCTGCAATAATCTCGAACACGATTTTTGTTGCCATCACCATACTTCCATTTCCTTAAGGAACATGGAAGTAAAAATTAATTAAGAACCACCGTAAAGTACAATCATAGATTGAAGAAAGGTTTTCATTAAAATCAATAATACAAAGAGTGATGAGTAATAAATATAAACTTCAAAACTAAAAAAATAAAAAGGTAATACCTAGGTACGATAGGAGTAAGTAATGAAGAAACCAGAACAAGACAGCATCCACAAGAAGGAAGAAACCCAAACAAGACAACATCCACAAAAGAAAAGGAAATACTTTTATAAGGAACAAGGAGAATAGGAGAAATTAATGAAGAAACCAGAACAAGACAGCATCCACAAGAAGGAAGAGTGCTCTTATAAAAAACCCAAACCCCAAAAGAATAAATAAAAATAATAACAAATGAAAGTATAACAAAATCTCAAATTTAGAAACCATGTAAAATAAATATAAGCCAAAAGTCTATAAAGTAGAATTGAAAGTGAACCAATGTGAAATAATTATATAATGCAAAAAAAACAAACCTTCATTATCTTCTATAAATAGATTTCTTGATTTTAATAAAACTATAAAACTATTTAGAAATAAAATCCAAGAATAAAAAGCGGATCAGTGCAAGTTTTTGTGTTATAATAAATAAACCTTGTGTCAATATTGCAGTTCACAAACTGAGTAAATTGTGAAATAGTACAACTTTGAAGTGTTTATATTGTGTCCATGAATAATATTAATTAAAGTATTATCATGACAGATAATACAAGTGTTTTTAAATAATAACTGCCACTCTTTATATACAACATTCATTAGAATGACAGTAGATAAAACAAGAGCAGGCCATATAAAAAGTGAAGTGACAAAGAATTATTACCCCAAAATCAAACAAAAAAACAGTTAAAACTGAAAATAAAACTAGGTGTAAGAAATAGAGTATATGATGGAAGGACCAATATGTTTTGTTTATTCAGAATAAGTTACTAGTGATAATCAAGACTGAAATGTCAGAATTAAATAACATACTTTATTTATAAAATATTCATTGTGTATTACTAATAATAATTAAGTATAAAATGTCCGAGTTTGAAAGACTATTGGTAATTTCAATCATGTATTATGAATTAATAGTATAAATTATATACTAAATGTTCTTTTGTTAAAATAAGAAAATGTTAATCAATATTATATAGAATAGACAGTCAGAGAGGGTATAAAAAAAAATGTATTATTTAAAAACTTTGTATGTAAAAACTGTTAGAAATCTAGGCCAAATGTTAAAACTAAACAGCATCAAAATTGATGAAATAAGTACAGAAAAAACAATTAAACTGATGGAATTTATATAAGGTAAATCAGTCATAGAGTCATGTAACTGAAAATATAAGTAAGAAAGATTTTGTAAAAAGATAGTAAGAATTATTGTTAAAAATGGAAATGTAAAAACTGAAAATTCTAAGAGGGGAGTCACATATTAATGCATAATATTTAAAAAGAGAACCAATTAATCAAATTACAAGAAATTAAGGAAAGATAAACCTTTTATGTCAATCTGAGATTTAATACAATCATTAATATAACATGTAAAATGGCAACATTTTTGAAAAGGACAGGAAGTGAATTTTAAAACTTATAATTTTCAAAATCAAGTAAATATAGCATTTTAGATCAAAAACTTAATAAAACTATCTTATTTGGTATCAAATCAAGCAGAATGAACTGAAGAAGAAGATTATGTATTTAGTAGTTAATAAATTTGAATAATAGCAAAAATATATTCAGTTATATAATGTAAAATTCTCACATGCACAGGATGTAAAATAATTTTGAAACAATGGATTGCTAATATTAATTTGGCTAAGACTTTTGGAGAAGACGAAGGAAGTGAGTTAGTTCATTATTAGATATTGTGAAATACACTTGACACGAGCTCTTAAGCAAATTTTAACCTAATAGCTAAAACAGAAATGGCGTATATGCGACAAGCCTAGCCTGATGCGAAAAAAGCGAGTTTTGTAAAACTACTTCTAAACGGTAAATCCAGTGAAACAAACACCTACAAACATTAAATTAACTTCAAACAAGAACAGAACACAGTGAATACACTATTTAAACGATAATAAAACATTAATTCCACATCACGAAACAAACAGCAATTATCGACCTAATAGCCGAAAGTGAAAAATAACTTTAACAACACATTTTATGGAAGTGGACCACTAAAACTTAACCAGGAACACTCCACCAACACAAGAAGGAATAACCGCAACAGCAGGAACGAGAAAGCACAGGAAAAGCAGCCTTTATTGGAAGCAGAATTAGCGAGGTGTACTCGTCTGATATCTGAACTCGAAGCGGCCATCTTTTTCTTCCCACAATCCAACGCGACACCGCCTATTCGACCGAACGGTTCGCAAATTTCTTTAATCACATTTATATATTGAATGTCATATATGTATTTTAATTTTTAAGTTGATATATTATTGTAATGTTATACTTTCCATACTTTACCCTTTTTCTCTGACTATCTATATAACTGTTAAAAGAACCCGATACTAAATAATTGTACGAACTATTGAAATATACCCTGAGAGAGTCGATTAATAAATCGATAGAAAATCGATCATATCAATATTTGTTAATAAAATTCATTGAAGATCATAAAATTGAATATTGTTTATTCCTATATAATAATTAGCAATATACATAATTTTAATTGAGCGATAACTACCAGAATTTCACAACCACGAAGGAAGATAACCTCCAAATAAGGAAAGTTCACTAATCGATTGTTTTTGGAGACAATCTTATTAACTGGTGAAGGAATTTTAAATACTAAAAAAGACCTAATTCAATTAAAACCAATAACAAGAAGTTCGGAACACCACAATACATTTTAAATTAATTAATTGTAAATTAATTTAAATAATTTAAATAAAAAAATAAAATAAACAATAAAACAAAAATTTTTTTTTACACCAAACAAAAACAAAATTAAACAGAATCATTTGAATTTGTTACTATATATATATATATATATATATATATATATATATACAGAGAGAGAGAGAGAGAGAGAGAACCTTCAAGGCTGCAAAAGAGAAAGAAAGCGAGAGAGAAAATATTGTTTTGTATAATTATGTAAATATATATATATATATATATATATATATATATATATATATTGCAACAGAACACAGGATGATAAGATATGCTGTTTATATCAGAGTACATGAATGACAAGCATTTTCCTGTTTAAATGTGTTTTGTGTAATATTTTGTTTTTTAGTCATAAGTTTTGTATTTAAAAAATGATAAGCATATATGTTACACCAAACTCTTCATAAAAAATTGTACTATATTGTCATGTAATTTTTGTATGAAATGGTGCGCGTGTGCGGGTGTGATAATCTGCAATCGATATAGCGGCAGTGGTAGTTAACCGATTTACATTAAAATTTGACAAGGAATTATTTAAATAAATAGCTTCGATTTGTGTATATTCTGAGGTTTGTAATTATTTTAGAAATATGATTTTTTAAGTAAAGCAAAACTCAAGTGTAACTCTTATCAATGATAGGGTAATAACTATTGTAGATAATTTCCATGCAGGACTATGCAAAATTATACAAAGTTTTTTATGAATTTTGTGTATCTGGTTGTTCCATCAATCATGTGACTTGGGTTTGGCCTATCAAATTACACCAAATTCAGTGAGATTCATACGTTGCAGAGCTAGGTTGAGGACAGTCTGTCTGTCGACGTTGCTAGGGGAAGTTGTGCCCCGGGTAAGAGAGTTATTCTCTTACAAACGTAAAAAGATCTTATATAAAATAAACCATAAACCTTAAAATTCTTAACGAAGTTTTGCGGTAAGAACCAAGAAGGTATAGAGGAATATTTTATATAAAGTAAACTATAAACCTTGTAATTCTTAACGAAGTTTTGCGGTAAGAACCAAGAGGATAAATAATTAAGTAAAATTTAAAATAAAATTCAGTGCTGTGTCGTGTAAGTTAAGATATCCGCATAGGGAACTTAAAGACACTACAAGATATCGTGGAAGCAGTTAAACATAACTACGTGACTCTGAAATATCGCCGCTGGAGCTTCTTGCTGTACAAGGACGACGAGACGCCAGGACACCAGGAAGGAGTGAAGCTGTAGAAGAGGACGACGAGACGGGACTGACGAGACGAGAGGAGGACGTTGCAGCAAACAAGTAAAATCGATTCATATTAATCGAACAATACAAACAATTTAATATACTATCAATACATGACAATTTAAAAAACATTATACATCTTTATAAACAATATTTGTATGTAATAAATAATATTTCATCTCCTCCATAATAGACTTTTATCGATTTCTACACACTCACAATATCCTTATTAGAATAATAAAGTTTGATCTGTTGCATAAGGATATTTGGCGCTTGCCAACGTTGGGCTCGATTAATGAATTAATTTAAAAAAAAAAGAAATATATTTGAGTATGTAGAGACTAAATTCATTGAACTATTTATAAATGTGCTGTTCTATGTTATCAGGGAGGGTAGATAAAAGTTGGAATACTCTCTCTTATCAGATATTTGAACAATAGAGTTATTATCTGTATGGAGGTTGAATTATTATTGTTATCTGTGTTAGATTAAGTGTTTACATTTGATTGCGAGACTGGGCTATAATAATAATAACATAAATGGACATTATTAGAAATAATACGTATAAAAAAATATTGCCGTTACTATAAATAAAACTATAATATTTTATTAAATTTATAAAAATAAATAATCAATATGGCCGAATCACTAGAATTACAAAATACATTGGCGGCATTATTGGCAAATATACAAAAGCTGTCCGAAGAAAGTAAATCTAATCTGCAGAAAATGTCGGAAGAAATTAAATCTAGTAAAGAAGAAGCAGTAAAACAATAGATCACTGCAATCACTTCACGATGAGAATAAAAAAATTTATACAGCCGTTCATGAACAGGCTAAACAAAATAAACAACTTTTAGAGTCAACCGAAAAACGTATAAGCGAAAAGGTAGAAATAATTCGCAGCAATATTGAGACCGCTTTAGAAGCGAACAATTCTCGCATCAGTGAATGTGAAGCTAAAATCACTGGAATAGAAGAAAGAGTAGTTCAACACACATCTACTGTGAGTGAGCTCGCAGCTGAACAAGATCAGCGAATACAGGAGCTGGAACAAAAGCTGACCCGACTCCAGAATTCCTCGACAACGGGGAACCAGACCACGTTCATCTATAGAACTTTAGAAGAAAACAATTCACAGTTGAAATTCTTCGGCAGGGAATCCGAAAATCCGCTTCTCTTCCTGAATAACTGCCAGCGAGAAATAGACACAATAGGCGACAACCTGAGTGAGATGGATAAAATAAACTATGTAGTCAGGAGATTAAAGGGTACTGCAGCTGAGTGGTTCACGGTAGTACAAGATAAAATAATCACATATCAAGATCTGGTACGACATTTTAGGGCGAGATACTGGAACAGCGAAATACAGCGAAAAATACGCGTACAGCTGGAGTTTGGTAGGTATTCCAGTTTAAAAGGGTCTAAAGAAAATTATTTAATCCAACTCATATCTCGTGCGAAATATCTTGAACCAGAATTTACAGAGTCAGAGGTAGTTAATAAATTAGCTCATCATTTCGGACGAGGTATTCAAATCGCCGTAATTACGCAAGGTCTTAAGTCATTGGAGGAACTACTCCTATTGTTAACAAAATGGGATAATGTTGACAGTCAAAGTAATAGTAATAATAATAGTGAACTGGCTCGTAAACAATTTCAGCCACAACAACAACAAAAACAACCACAACAATTTAAAAATAAACCTAATTTCCAAAAGTGCAATCAAAGAAATGTATCGGCAATTACCGAAGCAAGTACCAGCGAAGAGCAAACAAAAAACGAGTAGGGTTGCACGGCATGAGTCCGTGCGATAAATTGAAAATTATAAATAAAACATACCATAACGAACACCAGTGTCGAAAATCTTATGTAAACGATAATAGTAGTGAGAAAATATACATTGCTTCAGGCATATATCCTATAGACGTTAGAGATGAATTAATATATAACAATTGGGTTGATGATGATGTGGAAAATGTTAGAAATAAGAATGATAATTAGGTTGTTGTGAGAGCGAAAATAAATGGATGTGTCGGAAATGTATTATTTGATACTGGTGCTCAAATTTCTCTAATCAGCGAAAAATTCATTAACAAACATAAACACCAATTAAAAAAAACACCGATCTTACCTGTCAACAATACATTTGTCACAACAGCCACAGGTGATTCACAAACTATTAATAAGCAAGCACTTATCACAATAAATTCACAAGGGATGGAAATGGAAATACCTGTTCTTATAGTCAAAAATCTAGTGTACGACGTCATAGTATTAAGACGGACACATTAAGAAACATACACGCAACAATTGATTTTACTAATAAAACGCTTGAATGCACAGTTAAAAAGCCAAAACATAAAATTAAGTGGGGTTATTCCCTTAGTCAGGGAAATGAATATGACAATTCGGTTGACCGAGATAGTCCTGTCGACTTACAGAAGCCAGCTGTTAATCGCTTAGATAAGATAGCAGCTAAGGGTGGTGTGCCTGATAAGGAGATAACGGATGGTCAACAAAAGCATTTAAATAATCTTTTAAATAAATATGAATCAATTTTCAACACGCAGCACACAATTACCAACGTTTATGAACATAAAATACAAGTAAGCGACGAGAATAAATTTATAAGAAAAACATATCCGATCCCATTACATTATCAGCAACAGGTTGAAGGCGAAATAAATACGATGTTAGAAAATAATATTATTGAACGGGTAGATAGTAATTTTTTAAACCCGATGGTGGTCGTTAAGAAAAAAAATAACGATATACGCATCTGCTTAGATATGCGAAATCTTAATAATATAACACAAAAATGTTACGATTGTGCTCCCAATGCAGAAAATTTGTTTGTAAAATGTCAAGGAGTAAAATACATGTCGCGTCTTGACCTAAAAAGTGGGTTTTGGCAGATTCCGTTAGCCAAAGAATGTTGGAAATTCACAGCCTTTTTATATAAAAATAAATGTTACCAGTTTAAGGTAGTACCTTTTGGTTTGGTTACCAGCCTTGCTGCTATGGTTAAGTGTCTTGAATTGGCATTAGGGTCTGAGGTCGATGATTTTGTGAGTGTGTTTGTTGATGACATACTTATTATATCGAAGTCATTCGAGGAACATATGCAGCACCTGGATATCGTATTCCGCAAGTTACGGGATGCGAACCTTGCGCTCAACTTAGAAAAATGCTAATTTGGAAAGTCAGAAATAAAGTTCCTCGGGCATATTATTTCTGCAGATGGTGTTAGTACTGACCCGGAGAAAATTCAGGCCATTACGGAATTTCCAAATCCAACGAAAGCGAAAGATATCAGAGCGTTCCTTGGATTGACTGGATATTTTCGCCGTTTCACACCGGAATATTCAAAAACCATAGAACCGCTGCTGGAATTGTTAAGGAAGACCACCAAATGGAGATGGGAAGAGCGACATGAGGCAGCTTTCAAGGCTACAAAAGAATTATACAGTAAGAACTTACACGTGTTCCACCCAGAAAAAGAAGGAACGTATGTACTCAACTGTGATGCTTCAGACTACGCGATCGGTGGTGTGTTATATCAACGAAATAATAAAGGAGAACATAAGGTGATTGCACATGTAAGTAGATCTTTAAAAGGTGCCGAAAGAAATTATTTTACGTCTGAAAAAGAGATTCTTGCAATTGTGTATTGTATCAGTAAACTTAGATATTACCTGGTTGGTCAACACTTTGAAATTCTCTCAGATAATCAGGCTTTATCTTTCATGCTTAATTGTAAACTGGCCAATGCGCGGATATCGCGTTGGATCATGGCGATCCAAGAATATGATTTCAGCATCAAATATTATAAAGCCAGTGAGAATAAAACTGCTGATACTCTGAGTAGATATCCCCCCATCATCGAAGAACAGTACTCCACGACCAGGAGTGAAATTCAAATTCTAGCAGTCAAGTATACTGTACCAGATGACTTAAAGAATAGGTTGAAATTGGTAAATCTTGAACAACAAAAGGACGCAAAATTAAGAAAAATTAGCGAAGAAATACAAAGGCAAGACAACCCAAAGTACAAAATCGACAGGGATGTACTGTATAAAATAATCGACGGACAATGGAAGATTATGGTTCCTGATGATCTCATAGAAGGTTTAACGTGGGCTTGTCATGAAAGTCTTGCTCATGCTGGAGCTTATAAATGTTATTTGGCGATGAGAGAAGACTTCGTATGGTTGAACATGGCAAGGAAAGTTAAGTCTATTTTGCGGACATGTCACATATGCCAAACAGCTAAATACCCAAATCAACACACCTATGTGGAGATGGGTAATATCATTACCAAGAATAAGAATGATCTACTGTGTATCGATTTTTTAGGTCCGCTACCACGTGCTGCAAGGGGTATGAAAAACCTGGTTGTTTGCACAGATGCATTTTCTAAGAACGTAAGTTTATATGCAATTGGATGACCTACCACGATGGCAGTAGTAAATGTTGTATTAAATAAATACATTTCGAAATATGGTCCTGTGAAGAAAATTCTATCTGACCAGGGTAAGCAATTCACCAACAAGAAATGGCAGTCCCAATTAGAGAAGCACAATATACAGGCAGTGTTGACAGCAATCCGGAGACCGCAAGGTAACCTCGCCGAAAGGGTCAACAGGGAGTTAGGGCGTCTGTTTCGCACTTATTGTAATACCAACCAGAGTAGGTGGCCGGATTGCCTCGAGTTTTTCGAGGCGTCCATCGACGGGAATTACAATGACACGACAGGGTTTACACCTAACGAACTGCAAACCGGGGAAAAGCCAAAGCGTGTCTGGGATGGGTGCATCAGGAGGATTGCAACGCAGAATTTGCTTATTCCAAATTTGGTTAAAAAGATAGAAGCAAGGAGACGCATTAGAAAGTGTGCCGAAGAACGGACGGAGAAATTTAATGCGGATCACAAACTGGTAACGTTCAGAACTGGCGAGAAGGTACTCTTGCGTGCGTTAAATGTTGGCCACAGAGAAGATAATACGGCAGCAAAATTCTTCAGATTATACAACGTTCCATATATTTTATCGGAACAAGTGGGTAAAAATACATACATTGTCACTAACCCAAATACAAACAGGGTGATAGGGAAGATCCATGCATCATCTTTAAGAAAATATTACATTAAGGATAATTGAATTTAATGCCAGGATATAGGAGTATGTATGTTATGCAATTGTATAAAATTATATGTAAAATAAGAACAATTGTAATCATGTTGAAAAATGTATGGTTGAACTGTAGATATAGCCGAATGACGTCTGACATTGACATCCTTATCACTGTTCAGGAATGTTTGGGGGTAAGCAGCCATGTGCTTTTGTTTGTATTACAATTAGAGCTGTCAAAGTGACAGGTGGGGAAATGTTGTTTGATAGAAGCTACTCAGTTATTTTGATTTTTGAAGTTATTATGTTATTATTTAGATGATTATGATTATTGGGAAGAAATTATGTCAATTTAGGTTTAAAAAAAATAAAATAAATTTTTTGTATTCCATATAAAAAAATTTTTTTTTACACGTGGAGGGGTTAATCCTGCAGCAGAACACAGGATGATAAGATATGCTGTTTATATCAGAGTACATGAATGACAAGCATTTTCTTGTTTAAATTTGTTTTGTATAATATTTTGTTTTTTAGTCATAAGTTTTGTATTTAAAAAATGATAAGCATATATATGTTACACCAAACTCTTCATAAAAAATTGTACTATATTGTCATGTAATTTTTGTATGAAATGGTGCGCGTGTGCGGGTGTGATAATCTGCGATCGATATAGCGGCAGTGGTAGTTAACCGATTTACATTAAAATTTGACAAGGAATTATTTAAATAAATAGCTTCGATTTGTGTATACTCTGAGGTTTGTAATTATTTTAGAAATATGATTTTTTAAGTAAAGCAAAACTCAAGTGTAACTCTTATCAATGATAGGGTAATAACTATTGTAGATAATTTCCATGCAGGACTATGCAAAATTATACAAAGTTTTTTATGAATTTTGTGTATCTGGTTGTTCCATCAATCATGTGACTTGGGTTTGGCCTATCAAATTACACCAAATTCAGTGAGATTCATACGTTGCAGAGCTAGGTTGAGGACAGTCTGTCTGTCGACGTTGCTAGGGGAAGTTGTGCCCCGGGTAAGAGAGTTATTCTCTTACAAACGTAAAAAGATCTTATATAAAATAAACCATAAACCTTAAAATTCTTAACGAAGTTTTGCGGTAAGAACCAAGAAGGTATAGAGGAATATTTTATATAAAGTAAACTATAAACCTTGTAATTCTTAACGAAGTTTTGCGGTAAGAACCAAGAGGATAAATAATTAAGTAAAATTTAAAATAAAATTCAGTGCTGTGTCGTGTAAGTTAAGATATCCGCATAGGGAACTTAAAGACACTACAAGATATCGTGGAAGCAGTTAAACATAACTACGTGACTCTGAAATATCGCCGCTGGAGCTTCTTGCTGTACAAGGACGACGAGACGCCAGGACACCAGGAAGGAGTGAAGCTGTAGAAGAGGACGACGAGACGGGACTGACGAGACGAGAGGAGGACGTTGCAGCAAACAAGTAAAATCGATTCATATTAATCGAACAATACAAACAATTTAATATACTATCAATACATGACAATTTAAAAAACATTATACATCTTTATAAACAATATTTGTATGTAATAAATAATATTTCATCTCCTCCATAATAGACTTTTATTGATTTCTACACACTCACAATATCCTTATTAGAATAATAAAGTTTGATCTGTTGCATAAGGATATTTGGCGCTTGCCAACGTTGGGCTCGATTAATGAATTAATTTAAAAAAAAAAGAAATATATTTGAGTATGTAGAGACTAAATTCATTGAACTATTTATAAATGTGCTGTTCTATGTTATCAGGGAGGGTAGATAAAAGTTGGAATACTCTCTCTTATCAGATATTTGAACAATAGAGTTATTATCTGTATGGAGGTTGAATTATTATTGTTATCTGTGTTAGATTAAGTGTTTACATTTGATTGCGAGACTGGGCTATAATAATAATAACATAAATGGACATTATTAGAAATAATACGTATAAAAAAATATTGCCGTTACTATAAATAAAACTATAATATTTTATTAAATTTATAAAAATAAATAATCAATATGGCCGAATCACTAGAATTACAAAATACATTGGCGGCATTATTGGCAAATATACAAAAGCTGTCCGAAGAAAGTAAATCTAATCTGCAGAAAATGTCGGAAGAAATTAAATCTAGTAAAGAAGAAGCAGTAAAACAATAGATCACTGCAATCACTTCACGATGAGAATAAAAAAATTTATACAGCCGTTCATGAACAGGCTAAACAAAATAAACAACTTTTAGAGTCAACCGAAAAACGTATAAGCGAAAAGGTAGAAATAATTCGCAGCAATATTGAGACCGCTTTAGAAGCGAACAATTCTCGCATCAGTGAATGTGAAGCTAAAATCACTGGAATAGAAGAAAGAGTAGTTCAACACACATCTACTGTGAGTGAGCTCGCAGCTGAACAAGATCAGCGAATACAGGAGCTGGAACAAAAGCTGACCCGACTCCAGAATTCCTCGACAACGGGGAACCAGACCACGTTCATCTATAGAACTTTAGAAGAAAACAATTCACAGTTGAAATTCTTCGGCAGGGAATCCGAAAATCCGCTTCTCTTCCTGAATAACTGCCAGCGAGAAATAGACACAATAGGCGACAACCTGAGTGAGATGGATAAAATAAACTATGTAGTCAGGAGATTAAAGGGTACTGCAGCTGAGTGGTTCACGGTAGTACAAGATAAAATAATCACATATCAAGATCTGGTACGACATTTTAGGGCGAGATACTGGAACAGCGAAATACAGCGAAAAATACGCGTACAGCTGGAGTTTGGTAGGTATTCCAGTTTAAAAGGGTCTAAAGAAAATTATTTAATCCAACTCATATCTCGTGCGAAATATCTTGAACCAGAATTTACAGAGTCAGAGGTAGTTAATAAATTAGCTCATCATTTCGGACGAGGTATTCAAATCGCCGTAATTACGCAAGGTCTTAAGTCATTGGAGGAACTACTCCTATTGTTAACAAAATGGGATAATGTTGACAGTCAAAGTAATAGTAATAATAATAGTGAACTGGCTCGTAAACAATTTCAGCCACAACAACAACAAAAACAACCACAACAATTTAAAAATAAACCTAATTTCCAAAAGTGCAATCAAAGAAATGTATCGGCAATTACCGAAGCAAGTACCAGCGAAGAGCAAACAAAAAACGAGTAGGGTTGCACGGCATGAGTCCGTGCGATAAATTGAAAATTATAAATAAAACATACCATAACGAACACCAGTGTCGAAAATCTTATGTAAACGATAATAGTAGTGAGAAAATATACATTGCTTCAGGCATATATCCTATAGACGTTAGAGATGAATTAATATATAACAATTGGGTTGATGATGATGTGGAAAATGTTAGAAATAAGAATGATAATTAGGTTGTTGTGAGAGCGAAAATAAATGGATGTGTCGGAAATGTATTATTTGATACTGGTGCTCAAATTTCTCTAATCAGCGAAAAATTCATTAACAAACATAAACACCAATTAAAAAAAACACCGATCTTACCTGTCAACAATACATTTGTCACAACAGCCACAGGTGATTCACAAACTATTAATAAGCAAGCACTTATCACAATAAATTCACAAGGGATGGAAATGGAAATACCTGTTCTTATAGTCAAAAATCTAGTGTACGACGTCATAGTATTAAGACGGACACATTAAGAAACATACACGCAACAATTGATTTTACTAATAAAACGCTTGAATGCACAGTTAAAAAGCCAAAACATAAAATTAAGTGGGGTTATTCCCTTAGTCAGGGAAATGAATATGACAATTCGGTTGACCGAGATAGTCCTGTCGACTTACAGAAGCCAGCTGTTAATCGCTTAGATAAGATAGCAGCTAAGGGTGGTGTGCCTGATAAGGAGATAACGGATGGTCAACAAAAGCATTTAAATAATCTTTTAAATAAATATGAATCAATTTTCAACACGCAGCACACAATTACCAACGTTTATGAACATAAAATACAAGTAAGCGACGAGAATAAATTTATAAGAAAAACATATCCGATCCCATTACATTATCAGCAACAGGTTGAAGGCGAAATAAATACGATGTTAGAAAATAATATTATTGAACGGGTAGATAGTAATTTTTTAAACCCGATGGTGGTCGTTAAGAAAAAAAATAACGATATACGCATCTGCTTAGATATGCGAAATCTTAATAATATAACACAAAAATGTTACGATTGTGCTCCCAATGCAGAAAATTTGTTTGTAAAATGTCAAGGAGTAAAATACATGTCGCGTCTTGACCTAAAAAGTGGGTTTTGGCAGATTCCGTTAGCCAAAGAATGTTGGAAATTCACAGCCTTTTTATATAAAAATAAATGTTACCAGTTTAAGGTAGTACCTTTTGGTTTGGTTACCAGCCTTGCTGCTATGGTTAAGTGTCTTGAATTGGCATTAGGGTCTGAGGTCGATGATTTTGTGAGTGTGTTTGTTGATGACATACTTATTATATCGAAGTCATTCGAGGAACATATGCAGCACCTGGATATCGTATTCCGCAAGTTACGGGATGCGAACCTTGCGCTCAACTTAGAAAAATGCTAATTTGGAAAGTCAGAAATAAAGTTCCTCGGGCATATTATTTCTGCAGATGGTGTTAGTACTGACCCGGAGAAAATTCAGGCCATTACGGAATTTCCAAATCCAACGAAAGCGAAAGATATCAGAGCGTTCCTTGGATTGACTGGATATTTTCGCCGTTTCACACCGGAATATTCAAAAACCATAGAACCGCTGCTGGAATTGTTAAGGAAGACCACCAAATGGAGATGGGAAGAGCGACATGAGGCAGCTTTCAAGGCTACAAAAGAATTATACAGTAAGAACTTACACGTGTTCCACCCAGAAAAAGAAGGAACGTATGTACTCAACTGTGATGCTTCAGACTACGCGATCGGTGGTGTGTTATATCAACGAAATAATAAAGGAGAACATAAGGTGATTGCACATGTAAGTAGATCTTTAAAAGGTGCCGAAAGAAATTATTTTACGTCTGAAAAAGAGATTCTTGCAATTGTGTATTGTATCAGTAAACTTAGATATTACCTGGTTGGTCAACACTTTGAAATTCTCTCAGATAATCAGGCTTTATCTTTCATGCTTAATTGTAAACTGGCCAATGCGCGGATATCGCGTTGGATCATGGCGATCCAAGAATATGATTTCAGCATCAAATATTATAAAGCCAGTGAGAATAAAACTGCTGATACTCTGAGTAGATATCCCCCCATCATCGAAGAACAGTACTCCACGACCAGGAGTGAAATTCAAATTCTAGCAGTCAAGTATACTGTACCAGATGACTTAAAGAATAGGTTGAAATTGGTAAATCTTGAACAACAAAAGGACGCAAAATTAAGAAAAATTAGCGAAGAAATACAAAGGCAAGACAACCCAAAGTACAAAATCGACAGGGATGTACTGTATAAAATAATCGACGGACAATGGAAGATTATGGTTCCTGATGATCTCATAGAAGGTTTAACGTGGGCTTGTCATGAAAGTCTTGCTCATGCTGGAGCTTATAAATGTTATTTGGCGATGAGAGAAGACTTCGTATGGTTGAACATGGCAAGGAAAGTTAAGTCTATTTTGCGGACATGTCACATATGCCAAACAGCTAAATACCCAAATCAACACACCTATGTGGAGATGGGTAATATCATTACCAAGAATAAGAATGATCTACTGTGTATCGATTTTTTAGGTCCGCTACCACGTGCTGCAAGGGGTATGAAAAACCTGGTTGTTTGCACAGATGCATTTTCTAAGAACGTAAGTTTATATGCAATTGGATGACCTACCACGATGGCAGTAGTAAATGTTGTATTAAATAAATACATTTCGAAATATGGTCCTGTGAAGAAAATTCTATCTGACCAGGGTAAGCAATTCACCAACAAGAAATGGCAGTCCCAATTAGAGAAGCACAATATACAGGCAGTGTTGACAGCAATCCGGAGACCGCAAGGTAACCTCGCCGAAAGGGTCAACAGGGAGTTAGGGCGTCTGTTTCGCACTTATTGTAATACCAACCAGAGTAGGTGGCCGGATTGCCTCGAGTTTTTCGAGGCGTCCATCGACGGGAATTACAATGACACGACAGGGTTTACACCTAACGAACTGCAAACCGGGGAAAAGCCAAAGCGTGTCTGGGATGGGTGCATCAGGAGGATTGCAACGCAGAATTTGCTTATTCCAAATTTGGTTAAAAAGATAGAAGCAAGGAGACGCATTAGAAAGTGTGCCGAAGAACGGACGGAGAAATTTAATGCGGATCACAAACTGGTAACGTTCAGAACTGGCGAGAAGGTACTCTTGCGTGCGTTAAATGTTGGCCACAGAGAAGATAATACGGCAGCAAAATTCTTCAGATTATACAACGTTCCATATATTTTATCGGAACAAGTGGGTAAAAATACATACATTGTCACTAACCCAAATACAAACAGGGTGATAGGGAAGATCCATGCATCATCTTTAAGAAAATATTACATTAAGGATAATTGAATTTAATGCCAGGATATAGGAGTATGTATGTTATGCAATTGTATAAAATTATATGTAAAATAAGAACAATTGTAATCATGTTGAAAAATGTATGGTTGAACTGTAGATATAGCCGAATGACGTCTGACATTGACATCCTTATCACTGTTCAGGAATGTTTGGGGGTAAGCAGCCATGTGCTTTTGTTTGTATTACAATTAGAGCTGTCAAAGTGACAGGTGGGGAAATGTTGTTTGATAGAAGCTACTCAGTTATTTTGATTTTTGAAGTTATTATGTTATTATTTAGATGATTATGATTATTGGGAAGAAATTATGTCAATTTAGGTTTAAAAAAAATAAAATAAATTTTTTGTATTCCATATAAAAAAATTTTTTTTTACACGTGGAGGGGTTAATCCTGCAGCAGAACACAGGATGATAAGATATGCTGTTTATATCAGAGTACATGAATGACAAGCATTTTCTTGTTTAAATTTGTTTTGTATAATATTTTGTTTTTTAGTCATAAGTTTTGTATTTAAAAAATGATAAGCATATATATGTTACACCAAACTCTTCATAAAAAATTGTACTATATTGTCATGTAATTTTTGTATGAAATGGTGCGCGTGTGCGGGTGTGATAATCTGCGATCGATATAGCGGCAGTGGTAGTTAACCGATTTACATTAAAATTTGACAAGGAATTATTTAAATAAATAGCTTCGATTTGTGTATACTCTGAGGTTTGTAATTATTTTAGAAATATGATTTTTTAAGTAAAGCAAAACTCAAGTGTAACTCTTATCAATGATAGGGTAATAACTATTGTAGATAATTTCCATGCAGGACTATGCAAAATTATACAAAGTTTTTTATGAATTTTGTGTATCTGGTTGTTCCATCAATCATGTGACTTGGGTTTGGCCTATCAAATTACACCAAATTCAGTGAGATTCATACGTTGCAGAGCTAGGTTGAGGACAGTCTGTCTGTCGACGTTGCTAGGGGAAGTTGTGCCCCGGGTAAGAGAGTTATTCTCTTACAAACGTAAAAAGATCTTATATAAAATAAACCATAAACCTTAAAATTCTTAACGAAGTTTTGCGGTAAGAACCAAGAAGGTATAGAGGAATATTTTATATAAAGTAAACTATAAACCTTGTAATTCTTAACGAAGTTTTGCGGTAAGAACCAAGAGGATAAATAATTAAGTAAAATTTAAAATAAAATTCAGTGCTGTGTCGTGTAAGTTAAGATATCCGCATAGGGAACTTAAAGACACTACAAGATATCGTGGAAGCAGTTAAACATAACTACGTGACTCTGAAATATCGCCGCTGGAGCTTCTTGCTGTACAAGGACGACGAGACGCCAGGACACCAGGAAGGAGTGAAGCTGTAGAAGAGGACGACGAGACGGGACTGACGAGACGAGAGGAGGACGTTGCAGCAAACAAGTAAAATCGATTCATATTAATCGAACAATACAAACAATTTAATATACTATCAATACATGACAATTTAAAAAACATTATACATCTTTATAAACAATATTTGTATGTAATAAATAATATTTCATCTCCTCCATAATAGACTTTTATTGATTTCTACACACTCACAATATCCTTATTAGAATAATAAAGTTTGATCTGTTGCATAAGGATATTTGGCGCTTGCCAACGTTGGGCTCGATTAATGAATTAATTTAAAAAAAAAAGAAATATATTTGAGTATGTAGAGACTAAATTCATTGAACTATTTATAAATGTGCTGTTCTATGTTATCAGGGAGGGTAGATAAAAGTTGGAATACTCTCTCTTATCAGATATTTGAACAATAGAGTTATTATCTGTATGGAGGTTGAATTATTATTGTTATCTGTGTTAGATTAAGTGTTTACATTTGATTGCGAGACTGGGCTATAATAATAATAACATAAACGGACATTATTAGAAATAATACGTATAAAAAAATATTGCCGTTACTATAAATAAAACTATATTTTATTAAATTTATAAAAATAAATAATCAATCTGGCCGAATCACTAGAATTACAAAATACATTGGCGGCATTATTGGCAAATATACAAAATTTGTATTTTTTTTTTTTTTTTTGGAGGAGATGAAATATTATTTATTACATACAAATATTGTTTATAAAGATGTATAATGTTTTTTAAATTGTCATGTATTGATAGTATATTAAATTGTTTGTATTGTTCGATTAATATGAATCGATTTTACTTGTTTGCTGCAACGTCCTCCTCTCGTCTCGTCGGTCCCGTCTCGTCGTCCTCTTCTACAGCTTCACTCCTTCCTGGTGTCCTGGCGTCTCGTCGTCCTTGTACAGCAAGAAGCTCCAGCGGCGATATTTCAGAGTCACGTAGTTATGTTTAACTGCTTCCACGATATCTTGTAGTGTCTTTAAGTTCCCTATGCGGATATCTTAACTTACACGACACAGCACTGAATTTTATTTTAAATTTTACTTAATTATTTATCCTCTTGGTTCTTACTGCAAAACTTCGTTAAGAATTACAAGGTTTATAGTTTACTTTATATAAAATATTCCTCTATTCCTTCTTGGTTCTTACCGCAAAACTTCGTTAAGAATTTTAAGGTTTATGGTTTATTTTATATAAGATCTTTTTACGTTTGTAAGAGAATAACTCTCTTACCCGGGGCACAACTTCCCCTAGCAACGTCGACAGACAGACTGTCCTCAACCTAGCTCTGCAACGTATGAATCTCACTGAATTTGGTGTAATTTGATAGGCCAAGCCCAAGTCACATGATTGATGGAACAACCAGATACACAAAATTCATAAAAAACTTTGTATAATTTTGCATAGTCCTGCATGGAAATTATCTACAATTGTTATTACCCTATCATTGATAAGAGTTACACTTGAGTTTTGCTTTACTTAAAAAATCATATTTCTAAAATAATTACAAACCTCAGAGTATACACAAATCGAAGCTATTTATTTAAATAATTCCTTGTCAAATTTTCATGTAAATCGGTTAACTACCACTGCCGCTATATCGATTGCAGATTATCACACCCGCACACGCGCACCATTTCATACAAAAATTACATGACAATATAGTACAATTTTTTATGAAGAGTTTGGTGTAACATATATGCTTATCATTTTTTAAATACAAAACTTATGACTAAAAAACAAAATATTATACAAAACAAATTTAAACAAGAAAATGCTTGTCATTCATGTACTCTGATATAAACAGCATATCTTATCATCCTGTGTTCTGTTGCAATATATATATTGTAAGGTTACATAACCCCTGCCCAAATATGATAACATAATCACCAGAGTAAAAACCAGTAATCACCCATTTTTAAAAGTCAGAAATGGGGATTAGGTATCAAGCTATGAGAACCTTTGTACTCTAAAAACACTGTAAACAATAATCATAAAAGTGCAGTGTACAAAGTGGAACATAGTGTAATCGGTGAAAGTGTCAAACATTTAAAAAGAGCATATCACAAATTTGTGCTGGAGATGAAAAAAAATCAGTATTGTAGTAATAGACTATGATACTATTGACAAGTTTTGTATTTTTTTTTTTATTTGTTGTAATTTTATATTGTGTAGGCCACAAAGGTCTTATAACTAGGAGTAATATTTTTGTTTACAATAATTATTTTGTTTAGATGTAAAATAATCCAGGGTTATATATAAAATAATAATAATAATGGCCAAATAATACTATGTTAGCAAGATGGCATGTAAAAAATAGTGTAGAGTAAGGATACCTTAAATGAATTATAAATCACAAACAAACCAAAATAAAAGGAATTAAAATATAAAATACCAGTAGACAAGTTTAAGTAAAGATATAAAGAAAAACCGTAAATAAATTAAATTTGATTATAGGTAAAATTTGTAAAGGATTATTTTTTCTAAAAAGAAGAAATGAAATTATAATAATTATTATTAGCCTATATACTAAAATGTATCTAGATTAGCCAATAAAAAAACCATAAAAATTCTTGATTACTAGGAGTAACTAACTAACAAAAAATAATTTAATTGTTCAGATATATTGGAAGTGAGCAGTTGAAGCTAATGTAATGTTCGGTAAAAATTAAGAAAATTATAACTACTATTCAGTACTAACCATCACCAAATTAATAAATTTAATGAGTGATATCCACTACATCCTAGACTTCCTTGGAACAGAATAATTCACACCAGCAAATTGATGGAAATTGTAAAATCAGTCATCCACCGTCAAGCCTAGTCTACAGAAATTCAACATCGTTGGGTGAGATCGTTTCCTATTCAAATTTAACTAAATTACACCTCAACTATAAACTTAGAACACTAGAAACAGCACCATCTCTTTAAATTCATCTGGAAAAAAGGTGAACATAAACTTTATTTTAATTAACCAAAAAACAGCAAAACGTGGTTTTGTTACTAACATTCCGGCCGCCATGATGTTTAGTGTTCGTTTTCGTCAGTGAAGAAAAGTAATCTGCGCTCTAGCAGTCAAAAAGTCAACTGCATAATATAGGTTATACTAAATTTTAAAATAATTCATGTAAAGTTTGATACTGACCCATATACATTTCTGACTTCCTCAAAGTTCAAAGAACCTTAAATAACCCTGGGATATTAATTACATATTTCTTTCTCATTATTAAAACTGAAAAAATAAAAATATTTATGTGATATATGTTTGTAAAAGTAAGATCGAAATAAATCTGTGATTTATGAAATAATCGATTATCCATTCATGTTTTGAGAGACCATAAAATGTTAAATAAATTCAAGCAATGCCTTGTGGTTTAAATAATAAAATGTGTATTATTTCCAGTAGATGGTAGTTGGTTACAGGTAATAAGAACCGATCTTCAACAAAATCAACAGACCTTGAGTTCTGTATAATTCAAAAAGGTATGCAGAAGAGTAGTTGATTCTGTTTTAACGTACGGCAGTTATCGTTCGTCAAAAAAAAAACCCTTGATAAAACAAAGTGTTGCTGGTAAACAACCCTATTCCCTAAACCGATCTTCACCAAAACCAACAGGTCTTGAGAACTCTACATTTCAGGGCTGTATGCAAAATATTATATGATTCTGTTTGAATTTGCCGCTGTTATCATTTGCCATATAAAATACCCTTGATAAAACAAAAAAGTGTCTCATAAACTACCCCTTTCCCTTAACCGATCTGCACCAAAAACAATAGGTCTTTAGTACTCAACAAACCACGGCTGTATGCAAAAACGTATTTGATTCTGTTTGAATTTGCGGCTCTTATCGTTTGCCATAGAAAATACCCTTTTAAAACATAAAACGTTGCAGGTAAACTACCCCTTTCCCTTAACCGATCTTCACCAACACCAATAGGTATTGCGAACTCTACAATACAGTGCTGTATGCAAAACATCATTTGATTCTGTTTGAATTTGCGGCTGTTATCGTTTACCATAGAAAAATATCGGTATGGAGAACCATACATGACTTCCATATTCTAAGATTTATATTTAAAATCATTTTCAGCCAAACAGCCAGGCTGTGTCTTACCTGCCTTTTTATTGCTGTATTAAATGAAAAATATTATATTACATTAAAATGAAAAAATTATAATTTTATTGCCTGGCAACAAAATTATTTTATTTTTAACAATTACCATTGTTTCAAAAAGTTTAAATAAATTTTCAAGTACTTTACTCTTGTTAAAACGTAAAAGGTTGCAGGTAAACTACCCCTTCCCCTTAACCGATCTTCACCAAAATCGAAAGTCATTGAGACCTCTACAACTCAGGGACGTATGCAAAAAATTATTTGATTCTGTTTGAATTTGCGGCTGTTACCGTTCGTCATAGAAAATACGCTTGATAAAAAAACGTTGCAGGTAAACTACCCCTTCCCCTTAACCGATCTTCACCAAAAACAATAGGTCTTGAGTACTCTACAAATCAGGTCTGTATGCAAAACATTATTTGATTCTGTTTGAATTTGCGGCTGTTATCGTTTGCCATAGAAAATACCCTTGTTAAAAAAACGTTGCAGGTAAACTACCCCTTTCCCTCAACCGATCTTCACCAAAAACAATAGGTCTTGAGAACTCTACAATATATGGATGTATGGAAATAATCTTTTGATTCTGTTTGAATTTGCGGCTGTTATCGTTTGCCATAGGAAATACCCTTGTTAAAACATAAAACGTTACAGGTAAACTACCCCTTTCCCTTAACCGATCTCCACCAAAAATAATAGGTCTTGAGAACTCTACAATTTAGGGATGTATGCAAATAATCTTTTGATTCTGTTTGAATTTGCGGCTGTTATCGTTTGCCATACGAAATACCCTTGTTAAAACATAAAACGTTACAGGTAAACTACCCCTTTCCCTTAACCGATCTTCACCAAAATCAACAGATCTTGAGACCTCTACAATTGAGGGCTGTATGCGAAACATTATTTGATTCTGTTTGAATTTGCGGCTGTTATCGTTTGCCAAACAAACAAAATTACCCTTGCTAAAAAAAAACCGTGCAGGTAAACTACCCCTTTCCCTCAAACCGATCTTCACCAAAAACAATAGGTCGCGAGTACTCTGAAAATCAGGGCTGTATGCAAAAAATTATTTGATTCTGTTTGAATTTGCGGCAGTTATCGTTTGCCATAGGAAAAAAATCTATAGACACACAGACAGACAGACAGACAGACAGACAGACACACAGACACCTTTCGGAAAACGACTTTTTTTCATGTTTTGAGTGTAGTAGAATCAGAATCTGCAATAATCTCGAACACGATTTTTTTTGCCATCACCATACTTCCATTCCTTAAGGAATATGGAAGTAAATATCGGTATGGAGAACCATACATGATTTCCATATTCTAAGATTTATATTTAAAATCATTTTCAGCCAAACAGCCAGGCTGTGTCTTACCTGCCTTTTTATTGCTGTATTAAATGAAAAATATTATATTACATTAAAATTAAAAAATTATAATTTTATTGCCTGGCAACAAAATTATTTTATTTTTAACAATTACCATTGTTTCAAAAAGTTTAAATAAATTTTCAAGTACTTTACTCTTGTTAAAACGTAAAAGGTTGCCAGTAAACTACCCCTTCCCCTTAACCGATCTTCACCAAAATCGAAAGTCGTTGAGACCTCTACAATTCAGGGACGTATGCAAAAAATTATTTGATTCTGTTTGAATTTGCGACTGTTATCGTTTGCCATAGAAAATACGCTTGATAAAAAACCTTGCAGGTAAACTACCCCTTCCCCTTAACCGATCTTCACCAAAAACAAAAGGTCTTGAGTACTCTACAAATCAGGGCTGTATGCAAAACATTATTTGATTCTGTTTGAATTTGCGGCTGTTATCGTTTGCCATAGAAAATACCCTTGTTAAAAAAACGTTGCAGGTAAACTACCCGTTTGCCTCAACCGATCTTCACCAAAAACAATAGGTCTTGAGAACTCTACAATTTAGGGCTGTATGCAAATAATCTTTTGATTCTGTTTGAATTTGCGGTTGTTATCGTTTGCCATAGGAAATACCCTTGTTAAAACATAAAACGTTACAGGTAAACTACCCCTTTCCCTTAACCGATCTTCACCAAAATCAACAGATCTTGAGAACTCTACAATTCAGGGCTGTATGCGAAACATTATTTGATTCTGTTTGAATTTGCGGCTGTTATCGTTTGCCAAACAAACAAAATTACCCTTGCTAAAAAAAAACCGTTTCAGGTAAACTACCCCTTTCCCTCAACCGATTTTCACCAAAAACAATAGGTCGCGAGTACTCTGCAAATCAGGGCTGTATGCAAAAAATTATTTGATTCTGTTTGAATTTGCGGCAGTTATCGTTTGCCATAGAAAATAAATCTACAGACAAAGACAGACACACACACACACAGACAGACAGACAGACAGACAGACACACACACAGACACTTTTCGGAAAACGACTTTTTTTCATGTTTTGTGTGTAGTAGAATCAGAATCTGCAATAATCTCGAACACGATTTTTTTTGCAATCACCATACTTCCATTCCTTAAGGAATATGGAAGTAAAATATCGGTATGGAGAACCATACATGACTTCCATATTCTAAGATTTATATTTAAAATCATTTTCAGCCAAACAGCCAGGCTGTGTCTTACCTGCCTTTTTATTGCTGTATTAAATGAAAAATATTATATTACATTAAAATGGACAAATTATAATTTTATTGCCTGGCAACAAAATTATTTTATTTTTAACAATTACCATTGTTTCAAAAAGTTTAAATAAATTTTCAAGTACTTTACTCTTGTTAAAACGTAAAAGGTTGCTGGTAAACTACCCCTTCCCCTTAACCGATCTTCACCAAAATCGAGAGTCGTTGAGACCTCTACAATTCAGGGACGTATGCAAAAAATTATTTGATTCTGTTTGAATTTGCGGCTGTTATCGTTTGCCATAGAAAATACGCTTGATAAAAAAACGTTGCAGGTAAACTACCCCTTCCCCTTAACCGATCTTCACCAAAAACAATAGGTCTTGAGAACTCTACAATTTAGGGCTGTATGCAAATAATCTTTTGATTCTGTTTGAATTTGCGGCTGTTATCGTTTGCCATAGGAAATACCCTTGTTAAAACATAAAACGTTACAGGTAAACTTCCCCTTTCCCTTAACCGATCTTCACCAAAAACAATAGGTTCTGAGTACTCTACAAATCAGGCCTGTATGCAAAACATTATTTGATTCTGTTTGAATTTGCGGCTGTTATCGTTTGCCATAGAAAATACCCTTGTTAAAAAAACGTTGCAGGTAAACTACCCCTTTCCCTCAACCGATCTTCACCAAAAACAACAGGTCTTGAGAACTCTACAATTTAGGGCTGTATGCAAATAATCTTTTGATTCTGTTTGAATTTGCGGCTGTTATCGTTTGCCATAAGAAATACCCTAGTTAAAACATAAAACGTTACAGGTAAACCTGCCCTTTCCCTTAACCGATCTTCACCAAAATCAACAGATCTTGAGAACTCTACAATTCAGGGCTGTATGCGAAACATTATTTGATTCTGTTTGAATTTGCGGCTGTTATCGTTTGCCAAACAAACAAAATTACCCTTGCTAAAAAAAAACCGTTGCCGGTAGACTACCCCTTTCCCTCAACCGATCTTCACCAAAAACAATAGATCGCGAGTACTCTACAAATCAGGGCTGTATGCAAAAAATTATTTGATTCTGTTTGAATTTGCGGCAGTTATCGTTTGCCATAAAAAAAAAATCTACACACACACAGACAGACAGACAGACAGACAGACAGACACACACACACACACTTTTCGGAAAACGACTTTTTTTCATGTTTTGAGTGTAGTAGAATCAGAATCTGCAATAATCTCGAACACGATTTTTTTTGCCATCACCATACTTCCATTCCTTAAGGAACATGGAAGTAATATGGAAGTAAAATTACACTTGATAAAAAACCGTTGCAGGTAAACTACCCCTTTCCCTTAACCGATCTTCACCAGAAACGACAGGTTTTGAGAACTCTACAATTTAGGGTTGTATGCAAAATATTATATGATTTTGTGTGAATTTGCGGCTGTTATCGTTTGCCATAAAAAAATATCGGTATGGAGAACCATACATGACTTCCATATTCTAAGATTTATATTTAAAATCATTTTCAGCCAAACAGCCAGGCTGTGTCTTACCTGCCTTTTTATTGCTGTATTAAATGAAAAATATTATATTACATTAAAATGAAAAAATTATAATTTTATTGCCTGGCAACAAAATTATTTTATTTTTAACAATTACCATTGTTTCAAAAAGTTTAAATAAATTTTCAAGTACTTTACTCTTGTTAAAACGTAAAAGGTTGCCAGTAAACTACCCCTTCCCCTTAACCGATCTTCACCAAAATCGAAAGTCGTTGAGACCTCTACAATTCAGGGACGTATGCAAAAAATTATTTGATTCTGTTTGAATTTGCGACTGTTATCGTTTGCCATAGAAAATACGCTTGATAAAAAAACGTTGCAGGTAAACTACCCCTTCCCCTTAACCGATCTTCACCAAAAACAATAGGTCTTGAGTACTCTACAAATCAGGGCTGTATGCAAAACATTATTTGATTCTGTTTAAATTTGCGGCTGTTATCGTTTGCCATAGAAAATACCCTTGTTAAAAAAACGTTGCAGGTAAACTACCCCTTTCCCTCAACCGATATTCACCAAAAACAACAGGTCTTGAGAACTCTACAATTTAGGGCTGTATGCAAATAATCTTTTGATTCTGTTTGAATTTGAGGCTGTTATCGTTTGCCATAGGAAATACCCTTGTTAAAACATAAAACGTTACAGGTAAACTACCCCTTCCCCTTAACCGATCTTCACCAAAAACAATAGGTCTTGAGTACTCTACAAATCAGGGCTGTATGCAAAACATTATTTGATTCTGTTTGAATTTGCGGCTGTTATCGTTTGCCATAGAAAATACGCTTGATAAAAAAACGTTGCAGGTAAACTACCCCTTCCCCTTAACCGATCTTCACCAAAAACAATAGGTCTTGAGTACTCTACAAATCAGGACTGTATGCAAAACATTATTTGATTCTGTTTGAATTTGCGGCTGTTATCGTTTGCCATAGAAAATACCCTTGTTAAAAAAACGTTGCAGGTAAACTACCCCTTTCCCTCAACCGATCTTCACCAAAAACAATATGTCTTGAGAAATCTACAATTCAGGGCTGTATGCGAAACATTATTTGATTCTGTTTGAATTTGCGGCTGTTATCGTTTGCCAACAAAAAAAAATTTCCCTTGATAAAAAAAACCGTTGCAGGTAAACTACCCCTTCCCCTCAACCGATCTTCACCAAAAACAATAGGTCGCGAGTACTCTACAAATCAGGGCTGTATGCAAAAAATTATTTGATTCTGTTTGAATTTGCGGCAGTTGTCGTTTGCCATAGAAAATACGCATGATAAAAAACGTTGCTGGTAAACTACCCCTTCCCCTCAACCGATCTTCACCAAAAACAATAGGTCTTGAGTACTCTACAAATCAGGCCTGTATGCAGAAAATTATTTGATTCTGTTTGAATTTGCGGCTGTTATCGTTTGCCATAGAAAATACCCTTGTTAAAAAAACGTTGTAGGTAAACTACCCCTTTCCCTTAACCGATCTTCACCAAAAACAAAAGGTATTGAGAACTCTACAATTTAGGGCTGTATGCAAATAATCTTTTCATTCTGTTTGAATTTGCGGCTGTTATCGTTTGCCATAGGAAATACCCTTGTTAAAACATAAAACGTTACAGGTAAACTACCCCTTTCCCTTAACCGATCTTCACCAAAAACAATAGGTCTTGAGAAATCTACAATTCAGGACTGTATGCGAAACATTATTTGATTCTGTTTGAATTTGCGGCTGTTATCGTTTGCCAAACAAACAAAAATTACCCTTGCTAAAAAAAAACCGTTGCAGGTAAACTACCCCTTTCCCTCAACCGATCTTCACCAAAAACAATAGGTCAAGAGAACTCTGCAAAACCGGGCTGTATGCAAAAAATTATTTGATTCTGTTTGAATTTGCGGCAGTTATCGTTTGCCATAGAAACAAAATCTACAGACAGACAGACAGACAGACACACAGACACACAGACAGACACACAGACACTTTTCGGAAAACGACTTTTTTTCATGTTTTGAGTGTAGTAGAATCAGAATCTGCAATAATCTCGAACACGATTTTTTTTGCCATCACCATACTTCCATTCCTTAAGGAATATGGAAGTAAAATTACCCTTGATAAAAAACCGTTGCCGGTAAACTACCCCTTTCCCTTAACCGATCTTCACCAAAAACGATAGGTCTTGAGAACTCTACAATTCAGGGCTGTATGTAAAATATTATATGATTTTGTTTGAATTTGCGGCTGTTATCGTTTGCCATACAAAATACCCTTGATAAAACAAAAAACGTGGCTGCTAAACTACCCCTTTCCCTTAAACGATCTTCACCAAAAACAATAGGTCTTTAGTACTCAAGAAATCAGAGCTGTATGCAAAAACTTATTTGATTCTGTTTGAATTTGCGGCACTTATCGTTTGCCATAGAAAATACCCTTGTTGAAACATAAAACGTTACAGGTAAACTACCCTTTTCCCTTAACCGATCTTCACCAAAATCAACAGATCTTGAGAACTCTACAATTCAGGATAGTATGCAAAACATTATTTGATTATGTTTGAATTTGCGGCTGTTATCGTTAGCCATAGAAAATACCCTTGTTAAAACATAAAACGTTGCAGGTAAACTACCCCTTTCCCTTAACCGATCTTTACCAAAATCAACTGATATTGAGAGCTCTACAATTCAGGGCTGTATGCGAAATATTATTTGATTCTGTTTGAATTTGCGGCTGTTATCGTTTGCCAAACAAACAAAATTACCCTTGATTAAAAAAAACCGTTGCAGGTAAACTACCCCTTTCCCTTAACCGAGCTTCACCAAAAACGACAGATCTTAGGTACTCTACAATTCAGGCCTGTATGCAAACAATTATTTGATTCTGTTTGAATTTGCGGCTGTTATCGTTTGCCATAGAAAACACCCTTGATAAAACATAAAACGTTGCTGGTAAACTACCCTATTCCATTAACCGATCTTCACCAAAAACAATAGGTCTTGAGAACTCTACAATTCAGGGCGGTATGCAAAACATTAGTTGATTCTCTTTGAATTTACGGCAGTTATCGTTCGTCATCGAAAAAATAACCTTGTTAAAACATAAAACGTTGCAGGTAAACTACCCCTTTCCCTTAACCGATCTTCAACAAAATCAACAGACCTTGAGTTCTGTATAATTCAAAAAGGTATGCAGAAGAGTAGTTGATTCTGTTTTAACGTACGGCAGTTATCGTTCGTCAAAAAAAAAAAACCCTTGATAAAACAAAGTGTTGCTGGTAAACAACCCTATTCCCTAAACCGATCTTCACCAAAACCAACAGGTGTTGAGAACTCTACATTTCAGGGCTGTATGCAAAATATTATATGATTCTGTTTGAATTTGCCGCTGTTATCATTTGCCATATAAAATACCCTTGATAAAACAAAAAACGTGTCTGGTAAACTACCCCTTTCCCTTAACCGATCTGCACCAAAAACAATAGGTCCTTAGTACTCAACAAACCAGGGCTGTATGCAAAAACGTATTTGATTCTGTTTGAATTTGCGGCTCTTATCGTTTGCCATAGAAAATACCCTTTTAAAACATAAAACGTTGCAGGTAAACTACCCCTTTCCCTTAACCGATCTTCACCAACACAAATAGGTATTGCGAACTCTACAATACAGTGCTGTATGCAAAACATCATTTGATTCTGTTTGAATTTGCGGCTGTTATCGTTTACCAACGAAAAAAATTACCCTTGATAAAAAACCGTTGCCGGTAAACTACCCCTATCCCTTAACCGATCTTCACCAAAAACGATACGTCTTGAGAACTCTACAATTCAGGGCTGTATGTAAAATATTATATGATTTTGTTTGAATTTGCAACTGTTATCGTTTGCCATACAAAATACCCTTGCTAAAACAAAAAACGTGGCTGGTAAACTACCACTTTCCCTTAAACGATCTTCACCAAAAACAATAGGTCTTTAGTACTCAAGAAATCAGAGCTGTATGCAAAAACTTATTTGATTCTGTTTGAATTTGCGGCACTTATCGATTGCCATAGAAAATACCCTTTTAAAACATAAAACGTTGAAGGTAAACTACCCCTTTCCCTTAACCGATCTTCACCAAAACCAAAAGGTCTTGACAACTCTACAATTCAGGATAGTATGCAAAACATTATTTGATTATGTTTGAATTTGCGGCTGTTATCGTTTGCCATAAAAAATACCCTTGTTAAAACATAAAACGTTGCAGGTAAACTACCCCTTTCCCTTAACCGATCTTTACCAAAATCAACAGATATTGAGAGCTCTACAATTCAGAGCTGTATGCGAAATATTATTTGATTCTGTTTGAATTTGCGGCTGTTATCGTTTGCCAAACAAACAAAATTACCCTTGATAAAAAAAACCGTTGCAGGTAAACTACCCCTTTCCCTTAACCGATCTTCACCAAAAACGACAGATCTTAGGTACTCTACAATTCAGGCCTGTATGCAAACAATTATTTGATTCTGTTTGAATTTGCGGCTGTTATCGTTTGCCATAGAAAACACCCTTGATAAAACATAAAACGTTGCTGGTAAACTACCCTATTCCATTAACCGATCTTCACCAAAAACAATAGGTCTTGAGATCTCTACAATTCAGGGCGGTATGCAAAACATTAGTTGATTCTCTTTGAATTTACGGCAGTTATCGTTCGTCATCGAAAAAATAACCTTGTTAAAACATAAAACGTTGCAGGTAAACTACCCCTTTCCCTTAACCGATCTTCAACAAAATCAACAGACCTTGAGTACTCTATAATTCAAAAAGGTATGCAGAAGAGTAGTTGATTCTGTTGTAACGTACGGCAGTTATCGTTCGTCAAAAAAAAAACCCTTGATAAAACAAAGTGTTGCTGGTAAACAACCCTATTCCCTAAACCGATCTTCACCAAAACCAACAAGTCTTGAGAACTCTACATTTCAGGGCTGTATGCAAAATATTATATGATTCTGTTTGAATTTGCCGCTGTTATCATTTGCCATATAAAATACCCTTGATAAAACAAAAAACGTGTCTCATAAACTACCCCTTTCCCTTAACCGATCTGCACCAAAAACAATAGGTCTTTAGTACTCAACAAACCAGGGCTGTATGCAAAAACGTATTTGATTCTGTTTGAATTTGCGGCTCTTATCGTTTGCCATAGAAAATACCCTTTTAAAACATAAAACGTTGCAGGTAAACTACCCCTTTCCCTTAACCGATCTTCACCAACACCAATAGGTATTGCGAACTCTACAATACAGTGCTGTATGCAAAACATCATTTGATACTGTTTGAATTTGCGGCTGTTAACGTTTACCATAGAAAAATATCGGTATGGAGAACCATACATGACTTCCATATTCTAAGATTTATATTTAAAATCATTTTCACCCAAACAGCCAGGCTGTGTCTTACCTGCATTTTTATTGCTGTATTAAATGAATAATATTATATTACATTAAAATGAAAAAATTATAATTTTATTGCCTGGCAACAAAATTATTTTATTTTTAACAATTACCATTGTTTCAAAAAGTTTAAATAAATTTTCAAGTACTTTACTCTTGTTAAAACGTAAAAGGTTGCTGGTAAACTACGCCTTCCCCTTAACCGATCTTCACCAAAATCGAAAGTCATTGAGACCTCTACAATTCAGGGACGTATGCAAAAAATTATTTGATTCTGTTTGAATTTGCGGCTGTTACCGTTCGTCATAGAAAATACGCTTGATAAAAAAACGTTGCAGGTAAACTACCCCTTCCCCTTAACCGATCTTCACCAAAAACAAAAGGTCTTGAGTACTCTACAAATCAGGGCTGTATGCAAAACATTATTTGATTCTGTTTGAATTTGCGGCTGTTATCGTTTGCCATAGAAAATACCCTTGTTAAAAAAACGTTGCAGGTAAACTACCCGTTTGCCTCAACCGATCTTCACCAAAAACAATAGGTCTTGAGAACTCTACAATTTAGGGCTGTATGCAAATAATCTTTTGATTCTGTTTGAATTTGCGGCTGTTATCGTTTGCCAAACAAACAAAATTACCCTTGCTAAAAAAAAACCGTTGCAGGTAAACTACCCCTTTCCCTCAACCGATTTTCACCAAAAACAATAGGTCGCGAGTACTCTGCCAATCAGGGCTGTATGCAAAAAATTATTTGATTCTGTTTGAATTTGCGGCAGTTATCGTTTGCCATAGAAAAAAAATCTACAGACAGACAGACAGACAGACACACAGACAGACACACAGACACTTTTCGGAAAACGACTTTTTTTCATGTTTTGAGTGTAGTAGAATCAGAATCTGCAATAATCTCGAACACGATTTTTTTTGCCATCACCATACTTCCATTCCTTAAGGAATATGGAAGTATAATTACCCTTGATAAAAAACCGTTGCCGGTAAACTACCCCTTTCCCTTAACCGATCTTCACCAAAAACGATAGGTCTTGAGAACTCTACAATTCAGGGCTGTATGTAAAATATTATATGATTTTGTTTGAATTTGCGGCTGTTATCGTTTGCCATACAAAATACCCTTGATAAAACAAAAAACGTGGCTGCTAAACTACCCCTTTCCCTTAAACGATCTTCACCAAAAACAATAGGTCTTTAGTACTCAAGAAATCAGAGCTGTATGCAAAAACTTATTTGATTCTGTTTGAATTTGCGGCACTTATCGTTTGCCATAGAAAATACCCTTGTTGAAACATAAAACGTTACAGGTAAACTACCCTTTTCCCTTAACCGATCTTCACCAAAATCAACAGATCTTGAGAACTCTACAATTCAGGATAGTATGCAAAACATTATTTGATTATGTTTGAATTTGCGGCTGTTATCGTTAGCCATAGAAAATACCCTTGTTAAAACATAAAACGTTGCAGGTAAACTACCCCTTTCCCTTAACCGATCTTCAACAAAATCAACAGACCTTGAGTTCTGTATAATTCAAAAAGGTATGCAGAAGAGTAGTTGATTCTGTTTTAACGTACGGCAGTTATCGTTCGTCAAAAAAAAAAAACCCTTGATAAAACAAAGTGTTGCTGGTAAACAACCCTATTCCCTAAACCGATCTTCACCAAAACCAACAGGTGTTGAGAACTCTACATTTCAGGGCTGTATGCAAAATATTATATGATTCTGTTTGAATTTGCCGCTGTTATCATTTGCCATATAAAATACCCTTGATAAAACAAAAAACGTGTCTGGTAAACTACCCCTTTCCCTTAACCGATCTGCACCAAAAACAATAGGTCCTTAGTACTCAACAAACCAGGGCTGTATGCAAAAACGTATTTGATTCTGTTTGAATTTGCGGCTCTTATCGTTTGCCATAGAAAATACCCTTTTAAAACATAAAACGTTGCAGGTAAACTACCCCTTTCCCTTAACCGATCTTCACCAACACAAATAGGTATTGCGAACTCTACAATACAGTGCTGTATGCAAAACATCATTTGATTCTGTTTGAATTTGCGGCTGTTATCGTTTACCAACGAAAAAAATTACCCTTGATAAAAAACCGTTGCCGGTAAACTACCCCTATCCCTTAACCGATCTTCACCAAAAACGATACGTCTTGAGAACTCTACAATTCAGGGCTGTATGTAAAATATTATATGATTTTGTTTGAATTTGCAACTGTTATCGTTTGCCATACAAAATACCCTTGCTAAAACAAAAAACGTGGCTGGTAAACTACCACTTTCCCTTAAACGATCTTCACCAAAAACAATAGGTCTTTAGTACTCAAGAAATCAGAGCTGTATGCAAAAACTTATTTGATTCTGTTTGAATTTGCGGCACTTATCGATTGCCATAGAAAATACCCTTTTAAAACATAAAACGTTGAAGGTAAACTACCCCTTTCCCTTAACCGATCTTCACCAAAACCAAAAGGTCTTGACAACTCTACAATTCAGGATAGTATGCAAAACATTATTTGATTATGTTTGAATTTGCGGCTGTTATCGTTTGCCATAAAAAATACCCTTGTTAAAACATAAAACGTTGCAGGTAAACTACCCCTTTCCCTTAACCGATCTTTACCAAAATCAACAGATATTGAGAGCTCTACAATTCAGAGCTGTATGCGAAATATTATTTGATTCTGTTTGAATTTGCGGCTGTTATCGTTTGCCAAACAAACAAAATTACCCTTGATAAAAAAAACCGTTGCAGGTAAACTACCCCTTTCCCTTAACCGATCTTCACCAAAAACGACAGATCTTAGGTACTCTACAATTCAGGCCTGTATGCAAACAATTATTTGATTCTGTTTGAATTTGCGGCTGTTATCGTTTGCCATATAAAACACCCTTGATAAAACATAAAACGTTGCTGGTAAACTACCCTATTCCATTAACCGATCTTCACCAAAAACAATAGGTCTTGAGAACTCTACAATTCAGGGCGGTATGCAAAACATTAGTTGATTCTCTTTGAATTTACGGCAGTTATCGTTCGTCATCGAAAAAATAACCTTGTTAAAACATAAAACGTTGCAGGTAAACTACCCCTTTCCCTTAACCGATCTTCAACAAAATCAACAGACCTTGAGTTCTGTATAATTCAAAAAGGTATGCAGAAGAGTAGTTGATTCTGTTGTAACGTACGGCAGTTATCGTTCGTCAAAAAAAAAACCCTTGATAAAACAAAGTGTTGCTGGTAAACAACCCTATTCCCTAAACCGATCTTCACCAAAACCAACAGGTGTTGAGAACTCTACATTTCAGGGCTGTATGCAAAATATTATATGATTCTGTTTGAATTTGCCGCTGTTATCATTTGCCATATAAAATACCCTTGATAAAACAAAAAACGTGGCTGGTAAACAACCCCTTACCCTTAACCGATCTGCACCAAAAACAATAGGTCTTTAGTACTCAACAAACCAGAGCTGTATGCAAAAACGTATTTGATTCTGTTTGAATTTGCGGCTCTTATCGTTTGCCATAGAAAATACCCTTTTAAAACATAAAACGTTGCAGGTAAACTACCCCTTTCCCTTAACCGATCTTCACCAACACCAATAGGTATTGCGAACTCTACAATACAGTGCTGTATGCAAAACATCATTTGATACTGTTTGAATTTGCGGCTGTTAACGTTTACCATAGAAAAATATCGGTATGGAGAACCATACATGACTTCCATATTCTAAGATTTATATTTAAAATCATTTTCACCCAAACAGCCAGGCTGTGTCTTACCTGCATTTTTATTGCTGTATTAAATGAATAATATTATATTACATTAAAATGAAAAAATTATAATTTTATTGCCTGGCAACAAAATTATTTTATTTTTAACAATTACCATTGTTTCAAAAAGTTTAAATAAATTTTCAAGTACTTTACTCTTGTTAAAACGTAAAAGGTTGCTGGTAAACTACGCCTTCCCCTTAACCGATCTTCACCAAAATCGAAAGTCATTGAGACCTCTACAATTCAGGGACGTATGCAAAAAATTATTTGATTCTGTTTGAATTTGCGGCTGTTACCGTTCGTCATAGAAAATACGCTTGATAAAAAAACGTTGCAGGTAAACTACCCCTTCCCCTTAACCGATCTTCACCAAAAACAAAAGGTCTTGAGTACTCTACAAATCAGGGCTGTATGCAAAACATTATTTGATTCTGTTTGAATTTGCGGCTGTTATCGTTTGCCATAGAAAATACCCTTGTTAAAAAAACGTTGCAGGTAAACTACCCGTTTGCCTCAACCGATCTTCACCAAAAACAATAGGTCTTGAGAACTCTACAATTTAGGGCTGTATGCAAATAATCTTTTGATTCTGTTTGAATTTGCGGCTGTTATCGTTTGCCATAGGAAATACCCTTGTTAAAACAAAACGTTACAGGTAAACTACCCCTTTCCCTTAACCGATCTTCACCAAAATCAACAGATCTTGAGAACTCTACAATTCAGGGCTGTATGCGAAACATTATTTGATTCTGTTTGAATTTGCGGCTGTTATCGTTTGCCAAACAAACAAAATTACCCTTGCTAAAAAAAAACCGTTGCAGGTAAACTACCCCTTTCCCTCAACCGATTTTCACCAAAAACAATAGGTCGCGAGTACTCTGCCAATCAGGGCTGTATGCAAAAAATTATTTGATTCTGTTTGAATTTGCGGCAGTTATCGTTTGCCATAGAAAATAAATCTACAGACACACAGACAGACACACACACACACAGACAGACAGACAGACAGACAGACACACACACAGACACTTTTCGGAAAACGACTTTTTTTCATGTTTTGTGTGTAGTAGAATCAGAATCTGCAATAATCTCGAACACGATTTTTTTTGCCATCACCATACTTCCATTCCTTAAGGAATATGGAAGTAAAAATTACCCTTGATAAAAAACCGTTGCCGGTAAACTACCCCTTTCCCTTAACCGATCTGCACCAAAAACGATAGGTCTTGAGAACTCTACAATTCAGGGCTGTATGTAAAATATTATATGATTTTGTTTGAATTTGCGGCTGTTATCGTTTGCCATACAAAATACCCTTGATAAAACAAAAAACGTGGCTGCTAAACTACCCCTTTCCCTTAAACGATCTTCACCAAAAACAATAGGTCTTTAGTACTCAAGAAATCAGAGCTGTATGCAAAAACTTATTTGATTCTGTTTGAATTTGCGGCACTTATCGTTTGCCATAGAAAATACCCTTTTAAAACAAAACGTTGAAGGTAAACTACCCCTTTCCCTTAACCGATCTTCACCAAAACCAAAAGGTCTTGAGAACTCTACAATTCACGATAGTATGCAAAACATTATTTGATTATGTTTGAATTTGCGGCTGTTATCGTTAGCCATAGAAAATACCCTTGTTAAAACATAAAACGTTGCAGGTAAACTACCCCTTTCCCTTAACCGATCTTTACCAAAATCAACTGATATTGAGAGCTCTACAATTCAGGGCTGTATGCGAAATATTATTTGATTCTGTTTGAATTTGCGGCTGTTATCGTTTGCCAAACAAACAAAATTACCCTTGATTAAAAAAAACCGTTGCAGGTAAACTACCCCTTTCCCTTAACCGATCTTCACCAAAAACGACAGATCTTAGGTACTCTACAATTCAGGCCTGTATGCAAACAATTATTTGATTCTGTTTGAATTTGCGGCTGTTATCGTTTGCCATAGAAAACACCCTTGATAAAACATAAAACGTTGCTGGTAAACTACCCTATTCCATTAACCGATCTTCACCAAAAACAATAGGTCTTGAGAACTCTACAATTCAGGGCGGTATGCAAAACATTAGTTGATTCTCTTTGAATTTACGGCAGTTATCGTTCGTCATCGAAAAAATAACCTTGTTAAAACATAAAACGTTGCAGGTAAACTACCCCTTTCCCTTAACCGATCTTCAACAAAATCAACAGACCTTGAGTTCTGTATAATTCAAAAAGGTATGCAGAAGAGTAGTTGATTCTGTTTTAACGTACGGCAGTTATCGTTCGTCAAAAAAAAAAAAACCCTTGATAAAACAAAGTGTTGCTGGTAAACAACCCTATTCCCAAAACCGATCTTCACCAAAACCAACAGGTGTTGAGAACTCTACATTTCAGGGCTGTATGCAAAATATTATATGATTCTGTTTGAATTTGCCGCTGTTATCATTTGCCATATAAAATACCCTTGATAAAACAAAAAACGTGTCTGGTAAACTACCCCTTTCCCTTAACCGATCTGCACCAAAAACAATAGGTCCTTAGTACTCAACAAACCAGGGCTGTATGCAAAAACGTATTTGATTCTGTTTGAATTTGCGGCTCTTATCGTTTGCCATAGAAAATACCCTTTTAAAACATAAAACGTTGCAGGTAAACTACCCCTTTCCCTTAACCGATCTTCACCAACACAAATAGGTATTGCGAACTCTACAATACAGTGCTGTATGCAAAACATCATTTGATTCTGTTTGAATTTGCGGCTGTTATCGTTTACCAACGAAAAAAATTACCCTTGATAAAAAACCGTTGCCGGTAAACTACCCCTATCCCTTAACCGATCTTCACCAAAAACGATACGTCTTGAGAACTCTACAATTCAGGGCTGTATGTAAAATATTATATGATTTTGTTTGAATTTGCAACTGTTATCGTTTGCCATACAAAATACCCTTGCTAAAACAAAAAACGTGGCTGGTAAACTACCACTTTCCCTTAAACGATCTTCACCAAAAACAATAGGTCTTTAGTACTCAAGAAATCAGAGCTGTATGCAAAAACTTATTTGATTCTGTTTGAATTTGCGGCACTTATCGATTGCCATAGAAAATACCCTTTTAAAACATAAAACGTTGAAGGTAAACTACCCCTTTCCCTTAACCGATCTTCACCAAAACCAAAAGGTCTTGACAACTCTACAATTCAGGATAGTATGCAAAACATTATTTGATTATGTTTGAATTTGCGGCTGTTATCGTTTGCCATAAAAAATACCCTTGTTAAAACATAAAACGTTGCAGGTAAACTACCCCTTTCCCTTAACCGATCTTTACCAAAATCAACAGATATTGAGAGCTCTACAATTCAGAGCTGTATGCGAAATATTATTTGATTCTGTTTGAATTTGCGGCTGTTATCGTTTGCCAAACAAACAAAATTACCCTTGATAAAAAAAACCGTTGCAGGTAAACTACCCCTTTCCCTTAACCGATCTTCACCAAAAACGACAGGTCTTAGGTACTCTACAATTCAGGCCTGTATGCAAACAATTATTTGATTCTGTTTGAATTTGCGGCTGTTATCGTTTGCCATAGAAAACACCCTTGATAAAACATAAAACGTTGCTGGTAAACTACCCTATTCCATTAACCGATCTTCACCAAAAACAATAGGTCTTGAGAACTCTACAATTCAGGGCGGTATGCAAAACATTAGTTGATTCTCTTTGAATTTACGGCAGTTATCGTTCGTCATCGAAAAAATAACCTTGTTAAAACATAAAACGTTGCAGGTAAACTACCCCTTTCCCTTAACCGATCTTCAACAAAATCAACAGACCTTGAGTTCTGTATAATTCAAAAAGGTATGCAGAAGAGTAGTTGATTCTGTTGTAACGTACGGCAGTTATCGTTCGTCAAAAAAAAAACCCTTGATAAAACAAAGTGTTGCTGGTAAACAACCCTATTCCCTAAACCGATCTTCACCAAAACCAACAGGTCTTGAGAACTCTACATTTCAGGGCTGTATGCAAAATATTATATGATTCTGTTTGAATTTGCCGCTGTTATCATTTGCCATATAAAATACCCTTGATAAAACAAAAAAGTGTCTCATAAACTACCCCTTTCCCTTAACCGATCTGCACCAAAAACAATAGGTCTTTAGTACTCAACAAACCACGGCTGTATGCAAAAACGTATTTGATTCTGTTTGAATTTGCGGCTCTTATCGTTTGCCATAGAAAATACCCTTTTAAAACATAAAACGTTGCAGGTAAACTACCCCTTTCCCTTAACCGATCTTCACCAACACCAATAGGTATTGCGAACTCTACAATACAGTGCTGTATGCAAAACATCATTTGATACTGTTTGAATTTGCGGCTGTTAACGTTTACCATAGAAAAATATCGGTATGGAGAACCATACATGACTTCCATATTCTAAGATTTATATTTAAAATCATTTTCACCCAAACAGCCAGGCTGTGTCTTACCTGCATTTTTATTGCTGTATTAAATGAATAATATTATATTACATTAAAATGAAAAAATTATAATTTTATTGCCTGGCAACAAAATTATTTTATTTTTAACAATTACCATTGTTTCAAAAAGTTTAAATAAATTTTCAAGTACTTTACTCTTGTTAAAACGTAAAAGGTTGCTGGTAAACTACGCCTTCCCCTTAACCGATCTTCACCAAAATCGAAAGTCATTGAGACCTCTACAATTCAGGGACGTATGCAAAAAATTATTTGATTCTGTTTGAATTTGCGGCTGTTACCGTTCGTCATAGAAAATACGCTTGATAAAAAAACGTTGCAGGTAAACTACCCCTTCCCCTTAACCGATCTTCACCAAAAACAAAAGGTCTTGAGTACTCTACAAATCAGGGCTGTATGCAAAACATTATTTGATTCTGTTTGAATTTGCGGCTGTTATCGTTTGCCATAGAAAATACCCTTGTTAAAAAAACGTTGCAGGTAAACTACCCGTTTGCCTAAACCGATCTTCACCAAAAACAATAGGTCTTGAGAACTCTACAATTTAGGGCTGTATGCAAATAATCTTTTGATTCTGTTTGAATTTGCGGCTGTTATCGTTTGCCATAGGAAATACCCTTGTTAAAACATAAAACGTTACAGGTAAACTACCCCTTTCCCTTAACCGATCTTCACCAAAATCAACAGATCTTGAGAACTCTACAATTCAGGGCTGTATGCGAAACATTATTTGATTCTGTTTGAATTTGCGGCTGTTATCGTTTGCCAAACAAACAAAATTACCCTTGCTAAAAAAAAACCGTTGCAGGTAAACTACCCCTTTCCCTCAACCGATTTTCACCAAAAACAATAGGTCGCGAGTACTCTGCCAATCAGGGCTGTATGCAAAAAATTATTTGATTCTGTTTGAATTTGCGGCAGTTATCGTTTGCCATAGAAAATAAATCTACAGACACACAGACAGACACACACACACACAGACAGACAGACAGACAGACAGACACACACACAGACACTTTTCGGAAAACGACTTTTTTTCATGTTTTGTGTGTAGTAGAATCAGAATCTGCAATAATCTCGAACACGATTTTTTTTGCCATCACCATACTTCCATTCCTTAAGGAATATGGAAGTAAAAATTACCCTTGATAAAAAACCGTTGCCGGTAAACTACCCCTTTCCCTTAACCGATCTGCACCAAAAACGATAGGTCTTGAGAACTCTACAATTCAGGGCTGTATGTAAAATATTATATGATTTTGTTTGAATTTGCGGCTGTTATCGTTTGCCATACAAAATACCCTTGATAAAACAAAAAACGTGGCTGCTAAACTACCCCTTTCCCTTAAACGATCTTCACCAAAAACAATAGGTCTTTAGTACTCAAGAAATCAGAGCTGTATGCAAAAACTTATTTGATTCTGTTTGAATTTGCGGCACTTATCGTTTGCCATAGAAAATACCCTTTTAAAACAAAACGTTGAAGGTAAACTACCCCTTTCCCTTAACCGATCTTCACCAAAACCAAAAGGTCTTGAGAACTCTACAATTCACGATAGTATGCAAAACATTATTTGATTATGTTTGAATTTGCGGCTGTTATCGTTAGCCATAGAAAATACCCTTGTTAAAACATAAAACGTTGCAGGTAAACTACCCCTTTCCCTTAACCGATCTTTACCAAAATCAACTGATATTGAGAGCTCTACAATTCAGGGCTGTATGCGAAATATTATTTGATTCTGTTTGAATTTGCGGCTGTTATCGTTTGCCAAACAAACAAAATTACCCTTGATTAAAAAAAACCGTTGCAGGTAAACTACCCCTTTCCCTTAACCGATCTTCACCAAAAACGACAGATCTTAGGTACTCTACAATTCAGGCCTGTATGCAAACAATTATTTGATTCTGTTTGAATTTGCGGCTGTTATCGTTTGCCATAGAAAACACCCTTGATAAAACATAAAACGTTGCTGGTAAACTACCCTATTCCATTAACCGATCTTCACCAAAAACAATAGGTCTTGAGAACTCTACAATTCAGGGCGGTATGCAAAACATTAGTTGATTCTCTTTGAATTTACGGCAGTTATCGTTCGTCATCGAAAAAATAACCTTGTTAAAACATAAAACGTTGCAGGTAAACTACCCCTTTCCCTTAACCGATCTTCAACAAAATCAAAAGACCTTGAGTTCTGTATAATTCAAAAAGGTATGCAGAAGAGTAGTTGATTCTGTTTTAACGTACGGCAGTTATCGTTCGTCAAAAAAAAAAAAACCCTTGATAAAACAAAGTGTTGCTGGTAAACAACCCTATTCCCAAAACCGATCTTCACCAAAACCAACAGGTGTTGAGAACTCTACATTTCAGGGCTGTATGCAAAATATTATATGATTCTGTTTGAATTTGCCGCTGTTATCATTTGCCATATAAAATACCCTTGATAAAACAAAAAACGTGGCTGGTAAACAACCCCTTACCCTTAACCGATCTGCACCAAAAACAATAGGTCTTTAGTACTCAACAAACCAGAGCTGTATGCAAAAACGTATTTGATTCTGTTTGAATTTGCGGCTCTTATCGTTTGCCATAGAAAATACCCTTTTAAAACATAAAACGTTGCAGGTAAACTACCCCTTTCCCTTAACCGATCTTCACCAACACAAATAGGTATTGCGAACTCTACAATACAGTGCTGTATGCAAAACATCATTTGATTCTGTTTGAATTTGCGGCTGTTATCGTTTACCAACGAAAAAAATTACCCTTGATAAAAAACCGTTGCCGGTAAACTACCCCTATCCCTTAACCGATCTTCACCAAAAACGATACGTCTTGAGAACTCTACAATTCAGGGCTGTATGTAAAATATTATATGATTTTGTTTGAATTTGCAACTGTTATCGTTTGCCATACAAAATACCCTTGCTAAAACAAAAAACGTGGCTGGTAAACTACCACTTTCCCTTAAACGATCTTCACCAAAAACAATAGGTCTTTAGTACTCAAGAAATCAGAGCTGTATGCAAAAACTTATTTGATTCTGTTTGAATTTGCGGCACTTATCGATTGCCATAGAAAATACCCTTTTAAAACATAAAACGTTGAAGGTAAACTACCCCTTTCCCTTAACCGATCTTCACCAAAACCAAAAGGTCTTGACAACTCTACAATTCAGGATAGTATGCAAAACATTATTTGATTATGTTTGAATTTGCGGCTGTTATCGTTTGCCATAAAAAATACCCTTGTTAAAACATAAAACGTTGCAGGTAAACTACCCCTTTCCCTTAACCGATCTTTACCAAAATCAACAGATATTGAGAGCTCTACAATTCAGAGCTGTATGCGAAATATTATTTGATTCTGTTTGAATTTGCGGCTGTTATCGTTTGCCAAACAAACAAAATTACCCTTGATAAAAAAAACCGTTGCAGGTAAACTACCCCTTTCCCTTAACCGATCTTCACCAAAAACGACAGATCTTAGGTACTCTACAATTCAGGCCTGTATGCAAACAATTATTTGATTCTGTTTGAATTTGCGGCTGTTATCGTTTGCCATATAAAACACCCTTGATAAAACATAAAACGTTGCTGGTAAACTACCCTATTCCATTAACCGATCTTCACCAAAAACAATAGGTCTTGAGAACTCTACAATTCAGGGCGGTATGCAAAACATTAGTTGATTCTCTTTGAATTTACGGCAGTTATCGTTCGTCATCGAAAAAATAACCTTGTTAAAACATAAAACGTTGCAGGTAAACTACCCCTTTCCCTTAACCGATCTTCAACAAAATCAACAGACCTTGAGTTCTGTATAATTCAAAAAGGTATGCAGAAGAGTAGTTGATTCTGTTGTAACGTACGGCAGTTATCGTTCGTCAAAAAAAAAACCCTTGATAAAACAAAGTGTTGCTGGTAAACAACCCTATTCCCTAAACCGATCTTCACCAAAACCAACAGGTCTTGAGAACTCTACATTTCAGGGCTGTATGCAAAATATTATATGATTCTGTTTGAATTTGCCGCTGTTATCATTTGCCATATAAAATACCCTTGATAAAACAAAAAACGTGTCTCATAAACTACCCCTTTCCCTTAACCGATCTGCACCAAAAACAATAGGTCTTTAGTACTCAACAAACCAGGGCTGTATGCAAAAACGTATTTGATTCTGTTTGAATTTGCGGCTCTTATCGTTTGCCATAGAAAATACCCTTTTAAAACATAAAACGTTGCAGGTAAACTACCCCTTTCCCTTAACCGATCTTCACCAACACCAATAGGTATTGCGAACTCTACAATACAGTGCTGTATGCAAAACATCATTTGATACTGTTTGAATTTGCGGCTGTTAACGTTTACCATAGAAAAATATCGGTATGGAGAACCATACATGACTTCCATATTCTAAGATTTATATTTAAAATCATTTTCACCCAAACAGCCAGGCTGTGTCTTACCTGCATTTTTATTGCTGTATTAAATGAATAATATTATATTACATTAAAATGAAAAAATTATAATTTTATTGCCTGGCAACAAAATTATTTTATTTTTAACAATTACCATTGTTTCAAAAAGTTTAAATAAATTTTCAAGTACTTTACTCTTGTTAAAACGTAAAAGGTTGCTGGTAAACTACGCCTTCCCCTTAACCGATCTTCACCAAAATCGAAAGTCATTGAGACCTCTACAATTCAGGGACGTATGCAAAAAATTATTTGATTCTGTTTGAATTTGCGGCTGTTACCGTTCGTCATAGAAAATACGCTTGATAAAAAAACGTTGCAGGTAAACTACCCCTTCCCCTTAACCGATCTTCACCAAAAACAAAAGGTCTTGAGTACTCTACAAATCAGGGCTGTATGCAAAACATTATTTGATTCTGTTTGAATTTGCGGCTGTTATCGTTTGCCATAGAAAATACCCTTGTTAAAAAAACGTTGCAGGTAAACTACCCGTTTGCCTCAACCGATCTTCACCAAAAACAATAGGTCTTGAGAACTCTACAATTTAGGGCTGTATGCAAATAATCTTTTGATTCTGTTTGAATTTGCGGCTGTTATCGTTTGCCATAGGAAATACCCTTGTTAAAACATAAAACGTTACAGGTAAACTACCCCTTTCCCTTAACCGATCTTCACCAAAATCAACAGATCTTGAGAACTCTACAATTCAGGGCTGTATGCGAAACATTATTTGATTCTGTTTGAATTTGCGGCTGTTATCGTTTGCCAAACAAACAAAATTACCCTTGCTAAAAAAAAACCGTTGCAGGTAAACTACCCCTTTCCCTCAACCGATTTTCACCAAAAACAATAGGTCGCGAGTACTCTGCCAATCAGGGCTGTATGCAAAAAATTATTTGATTCTGTTTGAATTTGCGGCAGTTATCGTTTGCCATAGAAAAAAAATCTACAGACAGACAGACAGACAGACACACAGACACACAGACAGACACACAGACACTTTTCGGAAAACGACTTTTTTTCATGTTTTGAGTGTAGTAGAATCAGAATCTGCAATAATCTCGAACACGATTTTTTTTGCCATCACCATACTTCCATTCCTTAAGGAATATGGAAGTAAAATTACCCTTGATAAAAAACCGTTGCCGGTAAACTACCCCTTTCCCTTAACCGATCTTCACCAAAAACGATAGGTCTTGAGAACTCTACAATTCAGGGCTGTATGTAAAATATTATATGATTTTGTTTGAATTTGCGGCTGTTATCGTTTGCCATACAAAATACCCTTGATAAAACAAAAAACGTGGCTGCTAAACTACCCCTTTCCCTTAAACGATCTTCACCAAAAACAATAGGTCTTTAGTACTCAAGAAATCAGAGCTGTATGCAAAAACTTATTTGATTCTGTTTGAATTTGCGGCACTTATCGTTTGCCATAGAAAATACCCTTGTTGAAACATAAAACGTTACAGGTAAACTACCCTTTTCCCTTAACCGATCTTCACCAAAATCAACAGATCTTGAGAACTCTACAATTCAGGATAGTATGCAAAACATTATTTGATTATGTTTGAATTTGCGGCTGTTATCGTTAGCCATAGAAAATACCCTTGTTAAAACATAAAACGTTGCAGGTAAACTACCCCTTTCCCTTAACCGATCTTTACCAAAATCAACTGATATTGAGAGCTCTACAATTCAGGGCTGTATGCGAAATATTATTTGATTCTGTTTGAATTTGCGGCTGTTATCGTTTGCCAAACAAACAAAATTACCCTTGATTTAAAAAAACCGTTGCAGGTAAACTACCCCTTTCCCTTAACCGATCTTCACCAAAAACGACAGATCTTAGGTACTCTACAATTCAGGCCTGTATGCAAACAATTATTTGATTCTGTTTGAATTTGCGGCTGTTATCGTTTGCCATAGAAAACACCCTTGATAAAACATAAAACGTTGCTGGTAAACTACCCTATTCCATTAACCGATCTTCACCAAAATCAACAGATCTTGAGAACTCTACAATTCAGGATAGTATGCAAAACATTATTTGATTATGTTTGAATTTGCGGCTGTTATCGTTAGCCATAGAAAATACCCTTGTTAAAACATAAAACGTTGCAGGTAAACTACCCCTTTCCCTTAACCGATCTTCAACAAAATCAACAGACCTTGAGTTCTGTATAATTCAAAAAGGTATGCAGAAGAGTAGTTGATTCTGTTTTAACGTACGGCAGTTATCGTTCGTCAAAAAAAAAAAACCCTTGATAAAACAAAGTGTTGCTGGTAAACAACCCTATTCCCTAAACCGATCTTCACCAAAACCAACAGGTGTTGAGAACTCTACATTTCAGGGCTGTATGCAAAATATTATATGATTCTGTTTGAATTTGCCGCTGTTATCATTTGCCATATAAAATACCCTTGATAAAACAAAAAACGTGTCTGGTAAACTACCCCTTTCCCTTAACCGATCTGCACCAAAAACAATAGGTCCTTAGTACTCAACAAACCAGGGCTGTATGCAAAAACGTATTTGATTATGTTTGAATTTGCGGCTGTTATCGTTAGCCATAGAAAATACCCTTGTTAAAACATAAAACGTTGCAGGTAAACTACCCCTTTCCCTTAACCGATCTTTACCAAAATCAACTGATATTGAGAGCTCTACAATTCAGGGCTGTATGCGAAATATTATTTGATTCTGTTTGAATTTGCGGCTGTTATCGTTTGCCAAACAAACAAAATTACCCTTGATTTAAAAAAACCGTTGCAGGTAAACTACCCCTTTCCCTTAACCGATCTTCACCAAAAACGACAGATCTTAGGTACTCTACAATTCAGGCCTGTATGCAAACAATTATTTGATTCTGTTTGAATTTGCGGCTGTTATCGTTTGCCATAGAAAACACCCTTGATAAAACATAAAACGTTGCTGGTAAACTACCCTATTCCATTAACCGATCTTCACCAAAATCAACAGATCTTGAGAACTCTACAATTCAGGATAGTATGCAAAACATTATTTGATTATGTTTGAATTTGCGGCTGTTATCGTTAGCCATAGAAAATACCCTTGTTAAAACATAAAACGTTGCAGGTAAACTACCCCTTTCCCTTAACCGATCTTCAACAAAATCAACAGACCTTGAGTTCTGTATAATTCAAAAAGGTATGCAGAAGAGTAGTTGATTCTGTTTTAACGTACGGCAGTTATCGTTCGTCAAAAAAAAAAAACCCTTGATAAAACAAAGTGTTGCTGGTAAACAACCCTATTCCCTAAACCGATCTTCACCAAAACCAACAGGTGTTGAGAACTCTACATTTCAGGGCTGTATGCAAAATATTATATGATTCTGTTTGAATTTGCCGCTGTTATCATTTGCCATATAAAATACCCTTGATAAAACAAAAAACGTGTCTGGTAAACTACCCCTTTCCCTTAACCGATCTGCACCAAAAACAATAGGTCCTTAGTACTCAACAAACCAGGGCTGTATGCAAAAACGTATTTGATTCTGTTTGAATTTGCGGCTCTTATCGTTTGCCATAGAAAATACCCTTTTAAAACATAAAACGTTGCAGGTAAACTACCCCTTTCCCTTAACCGATCTTCACCAACACAAATAGGTATTGCGAACTCTACAATACAGTGCTGTATGCAAAACATCATTTGATTCTGTTTGAATTTGCGGCTGTTATCGTTTACCAACGAAAAAAATTACCCTTGATAAAAAACCGTTGCCGGTAAACTACCCCTATCCCTTAACCGATCTTCACCAAAAACGATACGTCTTGAGAACTCTACAATTCAGGGCTGTATGTAAAATATTATATGATTTTGTTTGAATTTGCAACTGTTATCGTTTGCCATACAAAATACCCTTGCTAAAACAAAAAACGTGGCTGGTAAACTACCACTTTCCCTTAAACGATCTTCACCAAAAACAATAGGTCTTTAGTACTCAAGAAATCAGAGCTGTATGCAAAAACTTATTTGATTCTGTTTGAATTTGCGGCACTTATCGATTGCCATAGAAAATACCCTTTTAAAACATAAAACGTTGAAGGTAAACTACCCCTTTCCCTTAACCGATCTTCACCAAAACCAAAAGGTCTTGACAACTCTACAATTCAGGATAGTATGCAAAACATTATTTGATTATGTTTGAATTTGCGGCTGTTATCGTTTGCCATAAAAAATACCCTTGTTAAAACATAAAACGTTGCAGGTAAACTACCCCTTTCCCTTAACCGATCTTTACCAAAATCAACAGATATTGAGAGCTCTACAATTCAGAGCTGTATGCGAAATATTATTTGATTCTGTTTGAATTTGCGGCTGTTATCGTTTGCCAAACAAACAAAATTACCCTTGATAAAAAAAACCGTTGCAGGTAAACTACCCCTTTCCCTTAACCGATCTTCACCAAAAACGACAGATCTTAGGTACTCTACAATTCAGGCCTGTATGCAAACAATTATTTGATTCTGTTTGAATTTGCGGCTGTTATCGTTTGCCATAGAAAACACCCTTGATAAAACATAAAACGTTGCTGGTAAACTACCCTATTCCATTAACCGATCTTCACCAAAAACAATAGGTCTTGAGAACTCTACAATTCAGGGCGGTATGCAAAACATTAGTTGATTCTCTTTGAATTTACGGCAGTTATCGTTCGTCATCGAAAAAATAACCTTGTTAAAACATAAAACGTTGCAGGTAAACTACCCCTTTCCCTTAACCGATCTTCAACAAAATCAACAGACCTTGAGTTCTGTATAATTCAAAAAGGTATGCAGAAGAGTAGTTGATTCTGTTGTAACGTACGGCAGTTATCGTTCGTCAAAAAAAAAACCCTTGATAAAACAAAGTGTTGCTGGTAAACAACCCTATTCCCTAAACCGATCTTCACCAAAACCAACAGGTCTTGAGAACTCTACATTTCAGGGCTGTATGCAAAATATTATATGATTCTGTTTGAATTTGCCGCTGTTATCATTTGCCATATAAAATACCCCTGATAAAACAAAAAACGTGTCTCATAAACTACCCCTTTCCCTTAACCGATCTGCACCAAAAACAATAGGTCTTTAGTACTCAACAAACCAGGGCTGTATGCAAAAACGTATTTGATTCTGTTTGAATTTGCGGCTCTTATCGTTTGCCATAGAAAATACCCTTTTAAAACATAAAACGTTGCAGGTAAACTACCCCTTTCCCTTAACCGATCTTCACCAACACCAATAGGTATTGCGAACTCTACAATACAGTGCTGTATGCAAAACATCATTTGATACTGTTTGAATTTGCGGCTGTTAACGTTTACCATAGAAAAATATCGGTATGGAGAACCATACATGACTTCCATATTCTAAGATTTATATTTAAAATCATTTTCACCCAAACAGCCAGGCTGTGTCTTACCTGCATTTTTATTGCTGTATTAAATGAATAATATTATATTACATTAAAATGAAAAAATTATAATTTTATTGCCTGGCAACAAAATTATTTTATTTTTAACAATTACCATTGTTTCAAAAAGTTTAAATAAATTTTCAAGTACTTTACTCTTGTTAAAACGTAAAAGGTTGCTGGTAAACTACGCCTTCCCCTTAACCGATCTTCACCAAAATCGAAAGTCATTGAGACCTCTACAATTCAGGGACGTATGCAAAAAATTATTTGATTCTGTTTGAATTTGCGGCTGTTACCGTTCGTCATAGAAAATACGCTTGATAAAAAAACGTTGCAGGTAAACTACCCCTTCCCCTTAACCGATCTTCACCAAAAACAAAAGGTCTTGAGTACTCTACAAATCAGGGCTGTATGCAAAACATTATTTGATTCTGTTTGAATTTGCGGCTGTTATCGTTTGCCATAGAAAATACCCTTGTTAAAAAAACGTTGCAGGTAAACTACCCGTTTGCCTCAACCGATCTTCACCAAAAACAATAGGTCTTGAGAACTCTACAATTTAGGGCTGTATGCAAATAATCTTTTGATTCTGTTTGAATTTGCGGCTGTTATCGTTTGCCATAGGAAATACCCTTGTTAAAACATAAAACGTTACAGGTAAACTACCCCTTTCCCTTAACCGATCTTCACCAAAATCAACAGATCTTGAGAACTCTACAATTCAGGGCTGTATGCGAAACATTATTTGATTCTGTTTGAATTTGCGGCTGTTATCGTTTGCCAAACAAACAAAATTACCCTTGCTAAAAAAAAACCGTTGCAGGTAAACTACCCCTTTCCCTCAACCGATTTTCACCAAAAACAATAGGTCGCGAGTACTCTGCCAATCAGGGCTGTATGCAAAAAATTATTTGATTCTGTTTGAATTTGCGGCAGTTATCGTTTGCCATAGAAAATAAATCTACAGACACACAGACAGACACACACACACACAGACAGACAGACAGACAGACAGACACACACACAGACACTTTTCGGAAAACGACTTTTTTTCATGTTTTGTGTGTAGTAGAATCAGAATCTGCAATAATCTCGAACACGATTTTTTTTGCCATCACCATACTTCCATTCCTTAAGGAATATGGAAGTAAAAATTACCCTTGATAAAAAACCGTTGCCGGTAAACTACCCCTTTCCCTTAACCGATCTGCACCAAAAACGATAGGTCTTGAGAACTCTACAATTCAGGGCTGTATGTAAAATATTATATGATTTTGTTTGAATTTGCGGCTGTTATCGTTTGCCATACAAAATACCCTTGATAAAACAAAAAACGTGGCTGCTAAACTACCCCTTTCCCTTAAACGATCTTCACCAAAAACAATAGGTCTTTAGTACTCAAGAAATCAGAGCTGTATGCAAAAACTTATTTGATTCTGTTTGAATTTGCGGCACTTATCGTTTGCCATAGAAAATACCCTTTTAAAACAAAACGTTGAAGGTAAACTACCCCTTTCCCTTAACCGATCTTCACCAAAACCAAAAGGTCTTGAGAACTCTACAATTCACGATAGTATGCAAAACATTATTTGATTATGTTTGAATTTGCGGCTGTTATCGTTAGCCATAGAAAATACCCTTGTTAAAACATAAAACGTTGCAGGTAAACTACCCCTTTCCCTTAACCGATCTTTACCAAAATCAACTGATATTGAGAGCTCTACAATTCAGGGCTGTATGCGAAATATTATTTGATTCTGTTTGAATTTGCGGCTGTTATCGTTTGCCAAACAAACAAAATTACCCTTGATTAAAAAAAACCGTTGCAGGTAAACTACCCCTTTCCCTTAACCGATCTTCACCAAAAACGACAGATCTTAGGTACTCTACAATTCAGGCCTGTATGCAAACAATTATTTGATTCTGTTTGAATTTGCGGCTGTTATCGTTTGGCATAGAAAACACCCTTGATAAAACATAAAACGTTGCTGGTAAACTACCCTATTCCATTAACCGATCTTCACCAAAAACAATAGGTCTTGAGAACTCTACAATTCAGGGCGGTATGCAAAACATTAGTTGATTCTCTTTGAATTTACGGCAGTTATCGTTCGTCATCGAAAAAATAACCTTGTTAAAACATAAAACGTTGCAGGTAAACTACCCCTTTCCCTTAACCGATCTTCAACAAAATCAACAGACCTTGAGTTCTGTATAATTCAAAAAGGTATGCAGAAGAGTAGTTGATTCTGTTTTAACGTACGGCAGTTATCGTTCGTCAAAAAAAAAAAAACCCTTGATAAAACAAAGTGTTGCTGGTAAACAACCCTATTCCCAAAACCGATCTTCACCAAAACCAACAGGTGTTGAGAACTCTACATTTCAGGGCTGTATGCAAAATATTATATGATTCTGTTTGAATTTGCCGCTGTTATCATTTGCCATATAAAATACCCTTGATAAAACAAAAAACGTGGCTGGTAAACAACCCCTTACCCTTAACCGATCTGCACCAAAAACAATAGGTCTTTAGTACTCAACAAACCAGAGCTGTATGCAAAAACGTATTTGATTCTGTTTGAATTTGCGGCTCTTATCGTTTGCCATAGAAAATACCCTTTTAAAACATAAAACGTTGCAGGTAAACTACCCCTTTCCCTTAACCGATCTTCACCAACACAAATAGGTATTGCGAACTCTACAATACAGTGCTGTATGCAAAACATCATTTGATTCTGTTTGAATTTGCGGCTGTTATCGTTTACCAACGAAAAAAATTACCCTTGATAAAAAACCGTTGCCGGTAAACTACCCCTATCCCTTAACCGATCTTCACCAAAAACGATACGTCTTGAGAACTCTACAATTCAGGGCTGTATGTAAAATATTATATGATTTTGTTTGAATTTGCAACTGTTATCGTTTGCCATACAAAATACCCTTGCTAAAACAAAAAATGTGGCTGGTAAACTACCCCTTTCCCTTAAACGATCTTCACCAAAAACAATAGGTCTTTAGTACTCAAGAAATCAGAGCTGTATGCAAAAACTTATTTGATTCTGTTTGAATTTGCGGCTGTTATCGTTTACCATAGAAAAATATCGGTATGGAGAACCATACATGACTTCCATATTCTAAGATTTATATTTTAAGATTTATATTTTTTTTGAACGGTTTCAAAAAACCGTTGCAGGTAAACCGTTTGCGAGTACTCTGCAAATCAGGGCTGCATGCAAAAAATTATTTGATTCTGTTTGAATTTGCGGCAGTTATCGTTTGCCATAGAAAAAAAATCTACAGACAGACAGACAGACAGATAGACACACAGACAGACAGACACACACACAGACACTTTTCGGAAAACGACTTTTTTTCATGTTTTGAGTGTAGTAGAATCAGAATCTGCAATAATCTCGAACACGATTTTTTTTGCCATCACCATACTTCCATTCCTTAAGGAATATGGAAGTAATATCGGTATGGAGAACCATACATGACTTCCATATTCTAAGATTTATATTTAAAATCATTTTCAGCCAAACAGCCAGGCTGTGTCTTACCTGCCTTTTTATTGCTGTATTAAATGAAAAATATTATATTACATTAAAATGAAAAAATTGTAATTTTATTGCCTGGCAACAAAATTATTTTATTTTTAACAATTACCATTGTTTCAAAAAGTTTAAATAAATTTTCAAGTACTTTACTCTTGTTAAAACGTAAAAGGTTGCAGGTAAACTACCCCTTCCCCTTAACCGATCTTCACCAAAATCGAAAGTCATTGAGACCTCTACAATTCAGGGACGTATGCAAAACATTATTTGATTCTGTTTGAATTTGCGGCTGTTATCGTTTGCCATAGAAAATACGCTTGATAAAAAAACGTTGCAGGTAAACTACCCCTTCCCCTTAACCGATCTTCACCAAAAACAATAGGTCTTGAGTACTCTATAAATCAGGGCTGTATGCAAAACATTATTTGATTCTGTTTGAATTTGCGACTGTTATCGTTTGCCATAGAAAATACCCTTGTTAAAAAAACGTTGCAGGTAAACTACCCCTTTCCCTCAACCGATATTCACCAAAAACAATAGGTCTTGAGAACTCTACAATTTAGGGCTGTATGCAAATAATCTTTTGATTCTGTTTGAATTTGCGGCTGTTATCGTTTGCCATAGGAAATACCCTTGTTAAAACATAAAACGTTACAGGTAAACTACCCCTTTCCGTTAACCGATCTTCACCAAAAACAATAGGTCTTGAGTACTCTACAAATCAGGGCTGTATGCAAAACATTATTTGATTCTGTTTGAATTTGCGGCTGTTATCGTTTGCCATAGAAAATACCCTTGTTAAAAAAACGTTGCAGGTAAACTACCCCTTTCCCTCAACCGAACTTCACCAAAAACAATAGGTCTTGAGAATTCTACAATTTAGGGCTGTATGCAAATAATCTTTTGATTCTGTTTGAATTTGCGGCTGTTATCGTTTGCCATAGGAAATACCCTTGTTGAAACATAAAACGTTACAGGTAAACTACCCTTTTCCCTTAACCGATCTTCACCAAAATCAACAGATCTTGAGAACTCTACAATTCAGGGCTGTATGCGAAACATTATTTGATTCTGTTTGAATTTGCGGGTGTTATCGTTTGCCAAACAAACAAAATTACCCTTGCTAAAAAAAAACCGTTGCAGGTAAACTACCCCTTTCCATCAACCGATCTTCACCAAAAACAATAGGTCGCGAGTACTCTGCAAATCAGGGCTGCATGCAAAAAATTATTTGATTCTGTTTGAATTTGCGGCAGTTATCGTTTGCCATAGAAAAAAAATCTACAGACAGACACACAGACAGACAGACAGACAGACACACAGACACTTTTCGGAAAACGACTTTTTTTCATGTTTTGAGTGTAGTAGAATCAGAATCTGCAATAATCTCGAACACGATTTTTTTTTCCATCACCATACTTCCATTCCTTAAGGAATATGGAAGTAAAAATTACCCTTGATAAAAAACCGTTGCCGGTAAACTACCCCTTTCCCTTAACCGATCTTCACCAAAAACGATAGGTCTTGAGAACTCTACAATTCAGGACTGTATGTAAAATATTATATGATTTTGTTTGAATTTGCGGCTGTTATCGTTTGCCATACAAAATACCCTTGATAAAACAAAAAACGTGGCTGGTAAACTACCCCTTTCCCTTAAACGATCTTCACCAAAAAACAATAGGTCTTTAGTACTCAAGAAATCAGAGCTGTATGCAAAAACTTATTTGATTCTGTTTGAATTTGCGGCACTTATCGTTTGCCATAGAAAATACCCTTTTAAAACATAAAACGCTGAAGGTAAACTACCCCTTTCCCTTAACCGATCTTCACCAAAACCAAAAGATCTTCACCAAAAACCAAGAACTCTACAATTCAGGATAGTATGCAAAACATTATTTGATTATGTTTGAATTTGCGGCTGTTATCGTTTGCCATAGAAAATACCCTTGTTAAAACATAAAACGTTGCAGGTAAACTACCCCTTTCCCTTAACCGATCTTTACCAAAATCAAAAGATATTGAGAGCTCTACAATTCAGGGCTGTATGCGAAATATTATTTGATTCTGTTTGAATTTGCGGCTGTTATCGTTTGCCAAACAAACAAAATTACCCTTGATAAAAAAAACCGTTGCACGTACCCCTTTCCCTTAACCGATCTTCACCAAAAACGACAGATCTTAGGTACTCTACAATTCAGGCCTGTATGCAAACAATTATTTGATTCTGTTTGAATTTGCGGCTGTTATCGTTTGCCATAGAAAACACCCTTGATAAAACATAAAACGTTGCTGGTAAGCTACCCTATTCCATTAACCGATCTTCACCAAAAACAATAGGTCTTGAGAACTCTACAATTCAGGGCTGTATGCAAAACATTAGTTGATTCTCTTTGAATTTACGGCAGTTATCGTTCGTCATAGAAAAAATAACCTTGTTAAAACATAAAACGTTGCAGGTAAACTACCCCTTTCCCTTAACCGATCTTCAACAAAATCAACAGACCTTGAGTTCTGTATAATTCAAAAAGGTATGCAGAAGAGTAGTTGATTCTGTTGTAACGTACGGCAGTTATCGTTCGTCAAAAAAAAAACCCTTGATAAAACAAAGTGTTGCTGGTAAACAACCCTATTCCCTAAACCGATCTTCACCAAAACCAACAGGTGTTGAGAACTCTACATTTCAGGGCTGTATGCAAAATATTATATGATTCTGTTTGAATTTGCCGCTGTTATCATTTGCCATATAAAATACCCTTGATAAAACAAAAAACGTGTCTGATAAACTACCCCTTTCCCTTAACCGATCTGCACCAAAAACAATAGGTCTTTAGTACTCAACAAACCAGGGCTGTATGCAAAAACGGATTTGATTCTGTTTGAATTTGCGGCTCTTATCGTTTGCCATAGAAAATACCCTTTTAAAACATAAAACGTTGCAGGTAAACTACCCCTTTCCCTTAACCGATCTTCACCAACACCAATAGGTATTGCGAACTCTACAATACAGTGCTGTATGCAAAACATCATTTGATTCTGTTTGAATTTGCGGCTGTTATCGTTTACCATAGAAAAAAATTACCCTTGATAAAAAACCGTTGCCGGTAAACTACCCCTTTCCCTTAACCGATCTTCACCAAAAACGATAGGTCTTGAGAACTCTACAATTCAGGGCTATATGTAAAATATTATATGATTTTGTTTGAATTTGCGGCTGTTATCGTTTGCCATAGAAAAAAATCTACAGATAGACACACAGACAGACACACACACCCACTTTTCGAAAAACGACTTTTTTCATGTTTTGAGTGTAGTACAATCAGAATCTGCAATAATCTCGAACACGATTTTTGTTGCCATCACCATACTTCCATTTCCTTAAGGAACATGGAAGTAAAAATTAATTAAGAACCACCGTAAAGTACAATCATAGATTGAAGAAAGGGTTTCATTAAAATCAATAATACAAAGAGTGATGAGTAATAAATATAAACTTCAAAACTAAAAAAATAAAAAGGTAATACCTAGGTACGATAGGAGTAAGTAATGAAGAAACCAGAACAAGACAGCATCCACAAGAAGGAAGAAACCCAAACAAGACAACATCCACAAAAGAAAAGGAAATACTTTTATAAGGAACAAGGAGAATAGGAGAAATTAATGAAGAAACCAGAACAAGACAGCATCCACAAGAAGGAAGAGTGCTCTTATAAAAAACCCAAACCCCAAAAGAATAAATAAAAATAATAACAAATGAAAGTATAACAAAATCTCAAATTTAGAAACCATGTAAAATAAATATAAGCCAAAAGTCTATAAAGTAGAATTGAAAGTGAACCAATGTGAAATAATTATATAATGCAAAAAAAACAAACCTTCATTATCTTCTATAAATAGATTTCTTGATTTTAATAAAACTATAAAACTATTTAGAAATAAAATCCAAGAATAAAAAGCGGATCAGTGCAAGTTTTTGTGTTATAATAAATAAACCTTGTGTCAATATTGCAGTTCACAAACTGAGTAAATTGTGAAATAGTACAACTTGTAACGGTACGGATTTGTGAGCCACCCCAGTTTAATTTCATATTAATTCAAATCATCATTTTAAGCACTTTCCAAATTGACAGACTTTCACCTGTAAGGAGCCTCCAGTACAGCAATGCAACATACACACAGTCAGTCAAAACAATTGCCAGACGCATTGCGTAATCACATAGCAGCAGCCTTGTGAAACAGTCTACAGTCTGCTGTGTGTCATCAGAGAGAGTGGTAATAAGCAGCATACAGTGCAGATAAAAATTACATAGTGGCCTCGGGTGTAAGATAGGCCTTAGTTAAGAGTAGGCCTATCTTTGAAAATACTAAAACTAATACAAAAAACTGTATAACGCGCGGCCAACCTAAGCGAGCTAAGTGTTCGAAAATATATGTCGGCCGACAAAACAACACTAAATGCTATTTTAAAGTGAACTAAAGTAATAGTGGCGCATCAACTTAATTTGAAATAAGCAATAACAGTACCGCGGTTAAACAGTGAAAAACTAAATCATGGTGTGTTAAACAGTGCATTCACAGCAGAGGTGCAAAACAGCGGAGTTCTTCAGACGTTAAGTATTAACTGAGTTTTAACCAAGATTATTTTACCTTTTTCCCCAGAGTATAATTCAACATAAATAAATTATAAATCTAAAATGTAAATCAGAGATCTCGAAGTGGGGTTTAAATAGAACGACAAAATCAAAGAACGAATGTGTGTGAGTGTGTAGCTAAATCACGTATTGGTTCATTGCAGATAGTAAATAGTTGGGGTATACCATAGTTGTAATAAGCTAGTTAATTAAGAAATATTTTGTTACTGTTTGATTTCACAAATTGTTGCTCATTCTACAAGTATTTAATCTAAATGTCATGAAAGAGAGACGAAGTAGTTATTTTGAATAATAAATCAGAGGCAATTTGTTTTAGCACAAACGGTGTATTTGATCTTTGCCCATATCAAATCCCAATAATCCTTTTTGCAGCTGTTTTCGTCTGAAAGACTTTGGAATAAAACCCCGAAGGTAAGAGATAAATATAATTATAATTTTGTAATTAATTCGTAGAGTTACATTTGGCCCCCGTACAGCGACGCGAGTATAGGTTACAACCTATATTCGCCAGACCTAATTAAGCTGCAGAAAGGGTTATTTGAGAGGGAGGACGCTTTGGTAAATTAAATATAAAAAGGGTTAAGTCAATAGTGGATAAGATTAATATTCTTGTGTAACATTATATAAACTTGTATAAAATGGCAGCGAATAATGACGATGCCAATGAAGTAACTAATGTTGATAATTTTGATGAATCGGCCATTATGCATAATATTGAGGTCCACTCGACTCCAGATGGGAGTCAGGACAATAAAATAAAACCAGATATTACAAATGAAATAAATAATACAGATTATTCGGGGATCCAAATAACCCCAAAATTGAATAGGGAAAATAAAATTAATAATGAAGTCAGCTTCACTGACAAAAATGTAGTAGCACAATCTACCCCAACGACAACACGAATTAAACAGTTGTCAATGGAAGATATGTGTAATTTCATGAAAACAATATCTGATAACTTGAGTAGTTTTAACGCGAAATTTGATGAACAGAAGAGTGACTCGGACGCTAAATTCAATATACAGAATAGTAAGTTCCATGAGTTAAAGGGCGATATAAATAATATTGACCAAAAATTTGATAAGCGTTTATGTGAAATGAATACAAAATTTGATGAGCGTTTATATGATATGAAACAACAGAGTGTTAAGTTAGAAGACAATATTAATAAACGTTTAAATGAGACGAATGAATGTTTCAATACATTTAAAGAACAAATAATAGAGTCAATAGGAGAACAGATTAAAAGTAATAGTAATAATGACAATAAAAAAGTAACAAGTGAGAGAAATAATGATGATATAATTAAGAATGTGGTATCAGAGAGTGATATGCTGAAAATAGATAGTGAAACAGTAAGTGAGAGTGAGAAAATGATAAGTTGTAATGAAGTAATAATTAGTGTTGTTGAATTGGAAAAAGAATGGAAAGAAAGAGTAGATGAATGTGTAGGGCAGAGAGTAAATTTTCCCCTTATTTGTGATGAACCAGAGTGTTCAAAAGTGTTATTTTTGGGCAAGAGACCCTTATTAGTGAAAGATTTGAGTTGTTTATTTTTGTTGAATAATTTTGTACCCTCTGCATGGAATGAGAGAGAAAGCGTGGTATGGCATTATGATGAGAGAGATTTAAATGGAGAATTATGTATTGACAAAGAGATAGAATTATATAAACTAATGAGAAATTATAATGAGTTGAAAGAGATGTTAGAGATGAAATACTTACCTGTTAAAATAGAGAATGAAGATTATTTTGATGATACATGTTTAAACGGTAATAATTTACCTTATGATGAAAAAATAACTGACTTGATAATGAATATTACTGATGGAGACTTAACCGATGTACTCAATGTTGACTTAGTATATGATTATTATGGTAAAATGAATAAACAGAAATTGTATGGTTACAAAACACAAGATAACCGTATACAGAATGTAAATAAAATTGAAAATTGTTATTTGAAACCCCGATTAATTTTTGACGATGGAGGTTGAAATTCATAAGTGAACAATTTTAAATATGTTAATATAGGGTAATGACCTAGCTGATTTTTGATATTGAAGTGTGACACAAATGAATAATTATTGTTGAAGAGTTGTAAATACATGTGTAGTGAAATTAATTGTATGTATTATAAAATGTTGAATGGTTTGTATGAAATAACATTGTTGTTAAATGTTTCAGAGGTTACACGGAGATATTGGTGTGTGTGTGGTGTGTATTTTGTATTCATGTCAATAAGTGGATTGTAAGTATAAAGTCCATAATACTAAGCAGATAGAATAAAATGCTTACAGGTGTGAAAAAATGTTGATTCAATAATATGAATTGAGATAATAGCATTAAATAGAAATTGTAATTAAAAGAGAAATAATAATTGAAAGGTGAATTAAAATTATATTTGGTTCGAATTGCAACAAAGAGATTTTGACAAATATGTTGACAAGAAGATTTATAGAAACAAAAAGTTTGTAGGAAGTATATATATGCCAGTGTATGATGTAACCATGAATGCTGAAACTGAGAATGTTTATAACTGTGGTTACTAAACAAGTCTTGCAAACTAGTGTTTATATAAACAGGTGTGGTATGTTGTGACTAAAGTCTACAGTCATGTTGAGGTGACAATAACAACTGTCGTAGTATGCTGAATCAGTATCTTGAGTAAAATTTTATTGTGACAAAAGAATTGAAATTAAATTTTTACAGACAAAATAATAATGAGGCAATTACTGTAACTTTTGAGATTAATTTAATTAAAGTAAATTAAATACAACTAAACTAATTTAGTAATAAAATTAATAGAAACGATGATTTTTAACAATGAACTTAACTTTATTTTCATTTAAATTCAAACTGGAATTATAAATTAAATGCTAATTGATGCCAATAATGATTAAAACATTTATTTAACACTGACAACTGATGGAAAATGTTCAGGATGAGATAGTGTCTGGAAAATAAGATGTGTATATTACTGTCCAAGTAACTTGTATCAATGCTAATCTAGATTTTATATTTTAACTGTAGATTCCCCACCTAAGTGCGGTCATGACCTCACCGGATCATGACCGTGAAAGTAGTTAATTGTGACAAATCATAAATTTTACTTGATATAACCGGCTTGTGGTTTGTTTATTTTGTCAATCCGGTGGTTTGTTATATTTAGTAGGGGGGTTATTTTTTGGGGAATCTACCAAATTTTGGAACAGGGCTATTTTCACCCAGATAGGGGTGGTAGTCCATTAGGGGTGTATAAATAAAAAACTAGTAGGTGTAACACTGAATTTTATTGTAACGCCGAAGCATGGATGGGGGTGGAATAAAAGAAAAAAATGTCCACCCCTTCCGCATCAGTCCTTGTGAAAGCAACTAGACGCCACAGTCTAGGGGGGGTAATAGTGAGTGTGGATGGGCGGTGACCCAGTTACAGGTTACGAGGGAGATGTGGGTTACGGCGAGGATGAGGCTGAAAAAGGCTAAGAAGCCTCGTGCAGACCACATTAAAATGTAACGGGTATCAGGGGTTAAGGGATTAAAAGGGGGGTATAAAAAAAAAAAAAAAAAAAATTAAGGTGTTATTTTGGATGGGCAACATTGTATGGGGAATATTATTCAATTTAACTGGAATTTATGTGTATCATTGTAAACCAATATTGTTTTATTAATATTATTCTTTAGGGTCTATAATATAAAATGAGCCAGTACGTTGTCAATGAACCAGTACGGTTAAGAGGAAACAAATCAGATGTGGGATATGGAGTGATGGAAGGCCGTTTGATTTTTTTATTGAATGTTTTAAAAGTCAGGCGATACTGGGACGGGCATCTGTTCGGTTTTTCGGTGTTGGGATCTCGAATAGAGAAGTCCAGTAAGATCGGATGGGTGCTGTCGCAGTCGCCAGACTAGGGGGGTAAGAACCCATGATTTAGTAGTGTTCAGGGGGGTTGCGGTGCCATGTCCTCACTGATCCTCTTAGGTTTAGGCAATAAGAGTTTGAACGCCCCGGCCTTCAACCTCTTATTGGGGGGGTATTGTAACGGTACGGATTTGTGAGCCACCCCAGTTTAATTTCATATTAATTCAAATCATCATTTTAAGCACTTTCCAAATTGACAGACTTTCACCTGTAAGGAGCCTCCAGTACAGCAATGCAACATACACACAGTCAGTCAAAACAATTGCCAGACGCATTGCGTAATCACATAGCAGCAGCCTTGTGAAACAGTCTACAGTCTGCTGTGTGTCATCAGAGAGAGTGGTAATAAGCAGCATACAGTGCAGATAAAAATTACATAGTGGCCTCGGGTGTAAGATAGGCCGCAGTTAAGAGTAGGCCTATCTTTGAAAATACTAAAACTAATACAAAAAACTGTATAACGCGCGGCCAACCTAAGCGAGCTAAGTGTTCGAAAATATATGTCGGCCGACAAAACAACACTAAATGCTATTTTAAAGTGAACTAAAGTAATAGTGGCGCATCAACTTAATTTGAAATAAGCAATAACAGTACCGCGGTTAAACAGTGAAAAACTAAATCATGGTGTGTTAAACAGTGCATTCACAGCAGAGGTGCAAAACAGCGGAGTTCTTCAGACGTTAAGTATTAACTGAGTTTTAACCAAGATTATTTTACCTTTTTCCCCAGAGTATAATTCAACATAAATAAATTATAAATCTAAAATGTAAATCAGAGATCTCGAAGTGGGGTTTAAATAGAACGACAAAATCAAAGAACGAATGTGTGTGAGTGTGTAGCTAAATCACGTATTGGTTCATTGCAGATAGTAAATAGTTGGGGTATACCATAGTTGTAATAAGCTAGTTAATTAAGAAATATTTTGTTACTGTTTGATTTCACAAATTGTTGCTCATTCTACAAGTATTTAATCTAAATGTCATGAAAGAGAGACGAAGTAGTTATTTTGAATAATAAATCAGAGGCAATTTGTTTTAGCACAAACGGTGTATTTGATCTTTGCCCATATCAAATCCCAATAATCCTTTTTGCAGCTGTTTTCGTCTGAAAGACTTTGGAATAAAAACCCGAAGGTAAGAGATAAATATAATTATAATTTTGTAATTAATTCGTAGAGTTACAATATATCACTCAATCCTCTACATATTTTCCCCATATCTACTGTGTCACTATCAATACTTCTCAAATTCTACATTACATTTATTCACAACAATATTATTCTCTCTGGTACCCCACTAAATTCAACATGGACTGATCTAAATGTCCTCACAAAACATTAATCTCCCATCTACTATCTTTTACAAATCATTTAAAATTCTCAAATATCTTAAATTATTTCCATCATTTAATCATCATTTAAAATACAATCTTTAACACATTAAAATCATTATATTCAAACATTAGTTACGTTCCATTTTCCTCATATTCAAATATTTAACTACATTGAAAAAATTGCAAATCATTTATAAGTGACATTCTACAGCGGATCAGCTGATTTTCTTAGCGAGGTGAATGACCTTTGTTCAAAAATGCTACACAAAATTATATTACGAAAAATACATAACACATATTTATAATTCTTACATTCTAACATAACAAGATTAATGACCCACTAAAACATGATAACCAAAACATAATAAACCTTTACAGTATCCATTTTCTCAAATCAAACAATTATTTAATTACTTCAAGAGCGAGTTGCCATTACTAAGTTACACAATTTTAATTCGTTGCTCCCCTGAGCAACCACCCTGCCTCAACCTCACTATTATTTTTTGCTGGTGGACTGTTGCGCCCATTTGCTTCCACAAGGACAGCATTGTTGGAGGAATTTATCATCTCCGTGTCCTTGCTTCAGCATTACATTTTAATATTGGCAGATATCATCATATCTTTGTTATAAATTAATATGCCCTTAAAACGGGTCTACCACCTGGCCTTGCTGTTCCTACTCGAACAGAGTGGCAGCCGCTGTTCCATAGTTCCAGGGATTTCCCCTAATGTCACCCCCCATTGATTTCAAATATACACCAATTTCAAGCTAGCTATGGTCAAGGTTCTTAATTTATGGCCATAGCTGACCGCTAGCCAAAACCATGATTAGTGCTGGTAAGGCAGTAATCGCCCGAAAAATCGGGGTAATCAACTCTTAAGTTCAAGCATGCTCTCTACATCATTATTCTACACGGCACGGCAATCTATCAGTATATAATACAAAATTATATCAAAGGGTGTGCCGTGTATTTTACGCCATTTTGGCCTCCGATGGAGGTAACACTCTCTGTTACCCCCAACACTTACCGCTACCTACCGTGGCACATGCCACCACGGTACTAGCCACTTAATAACTAAACTAACCCGTCTACCTTTGCAGTTTCTGCACTCCCTAAGTATAGCACTTCTATTAACACCACACAACCCCCCAAAATTGCCCCCATACCTTGTATGACAACATAACACACATTTACCTTGAACATTGACATTTTTACATTACTAAACAATTCTCATTTAAATAATTTTTATATAAAATTATAAACATTATAATTTGAAATCTTGATTAACTCTTTAATATATCCTCATTTCATTATTTATCATTTACTACAATTAGATTTCTCAAAATTTCAAATTTATTATTAACATTTCTTTTATCTCATATTTCAGTTATTACTACCTTTTGATTATGGTTTCTATTTAGTACAATTATCTCAAATTAGTTTCATCATTAAGTTTAAAATTTTTTCATCACCTGTAAACATTTTACTCTCTATAACTTGTATTATAGAATTTATACTTACAGTACATCGCTCATACCCTGTCATAAGCACACAAATATAAACATCAAACACCCTGTATCTTCTGCAACATTTTAACAACAATGTTATTCCATACTAAACAATCTAACATTTATTGATTAATTAATTATTATCAAATTCACATCTCATAAAACAATTTAAATCCATTAGAAAATTCAATTATACAACATTTAAATCAATCAAAAATATTTAAACATCTCAAATTATTTTAATTAAATTAATTATTGAAGACACAACATTTTGAATTACTTTCACCAATTACCATAATTACAATTCATTTGTTATCCTTTTCAAAATTATTTTTGTTGTTTATTTAGACTGCAAAAATATTATTATTATTATCACAACAATTTCTACTACATACACACATTGTTTACCTTACATCCTTGTTACAATACACACAACTAAATTCACTATCAATTATTTACAAATTATTCGTCATTAATTGTTCAATTTTACCACATATCAGTTCCAAAATCAGCAAGGTCAGAACCATAAATCAAAATATGTAAAATGTCCATTTATTAAGTTTATGTTCAGCCTCCATCATCGAATATATATCTAACATATTTATAGCATAAACCATTTTTATTTACATCCAGTTTATTATTATTATTCTTATTATAAACCATTACCTCTATGTCATTCATCTTCCCTTTTATTATTTCATAAAACTTGTCACTATTATTTATTTTTATCCAGTCTCCGTAAGTATTTGTTGTTACACCCAGGTAAGTTATTTTCTCATCATATTCCTCCACTACCAGTACACTAATTCTTCCTACAGGTACATATTTGTCATCAATATAATCATTGTCTACTACTGCACAAGGTTTGTCTACATTATTTATCATAATTCTCTTAATATTCATCTTCTCTATCAACTCTCCATAACCTCTATTTATCTTGAACCACTCTAACTCTTTCTACCTGTTTTAATTCAGCTTCTGATTTCTCCTTTAATCGGTCTGTCCTTAGTTCCCGCAACCATTCATCCCACTTTTTGTCCATCTCGTCAAACCGTTTATTACAAAGGTTAAGTATGTCATTTAACGTATACTCTTTTTCTTCCACCCCTACACTGTCGTCAGGCCTATTCACTGTCTTATTTTCTACCACTGTTACTTCAACTATCTTACCTTTATTATTTGTCATCTCACTATGTTTCTTAATTTCTGGGAATATTCCCTCTTCTTGTTCTTCCATTCGTGCTAAACTATCATCCAACTTACCCCACTCCTCGTCTGTCATTTCACCTACAACCCCTCTAAATTCGCTTTCCCATTCCTCCCACGCGAAACCAATATCATTCTCTCGTACTTCGCCCATATTTATACTCGTACTTCAAAATTTATTTATATAACCTCTTTATATATAAAAAAAAACTATTATTAAACTACACACATAAAATCAAAACATCTAACACCATTGTACACATCATACTCCTACCAAAACATAACCTTATTTTACGTAATTATATACGATTATTTCTTACACATACGTCATTACCAATTCCTATTTTCTGTGCTTTAAAATAGGTCTACCTCGTATAAAATTATATCAGGATCCTGGCAGCTTGGTCGCCAATTGTTGATAAACAAACTTAATCGAAATAAATTAATAGAAATACTGCCAGAAACTTACCTGCGATCTGTTTTCGCTTACTTACCTTTTTATAAAACACCAATCAGAAGTCCAGAGTCGCCACCAATATCTTTGAAGGACAGATATGGAAACCTTTATACTCTACCTTAATTAAAACGGGATAAATTTTGCAATCTGACTACCCCCCCAATGATAATTCAGAAGAAATCCGGGAACATTAGATGAATCTGCCAGCACAGAATATTAGGAAGTGGTAATGACGAAATAACTAAACTAACACATGGTTATATTACGTAAAACAAGCCTTATTTATTAAATCTTTTTCATTTATGAATCATTACCTACGTCCTTCTCTACATTCTTTTTCATGAACAAATTAATGTTTAATATTTGATAGAAACTCCTACACTTCTACCTACTTGTTAATTAATTTAATTACATATTTATTAACTACAGCCCAGTATTTGCGCATTCATACTCTCTTGCATACAATTGACAACCCCATTTTTTAGAGATCTCTTTAGCATCAATTCAAGTTTATTTGAAACGTTTGGCCCACGACTAAATTTGTCACTGTACTTAACTCCACGTGCTATTCCCCGGGTTCCGCCATTACTCGTAGTTCACTTTCACTTTTCTGTCTCCCCACGAACTGTCCTTCTTGGCATCGATTAACTCATGCGCCCGCCGTATCTATCTCTTCCTTCGTATTAATCTCCTTTAGCACATATCACTAAGTTTCGGTAGGCTTCAGCTACTTTACTCGCTTCGACCTACCGAAATTCCGAGGCTACGATTATCACGTCTGACTAGGTTGAACGTATGCTGCCGACCGACTGACGCTACTTGCGGGCAGACATCACTGCCATGCCTGCGAACAATTTCGTCGCTGTACACACAGCCTTCGTTGTCAAAGTCTCATGAGTTGCACACACGACACATGGGATTTTCGTGTGTTGGACGTTGACGATATTTGTTATCCAGTGGTTTACGTCACTGTAGTAGGCGTGACTTAGTTTCGTTTCCGTCACCTCCGATGCACGTGGCAAAAAATATTGTCTCTGGGCCATATTGTGCGCCTTTTGCTTAGCGTGGGTAAGCGCTCCGCCGATGTTAGTGCGTTTGGGCGCATTACACTGTTTTGTCGTTCTGAGAATTACGCAGCTGTGTGCGACACGCACATTCCTTTGTACTTGCTTCATCCCACCGTTCTTTGTTTGAACAAAGCTTTTTAACACGTGGCTGGTCACACAGGTGGAAAATGAATTTAAAATATTTTAATAAAAATAAAAAACCCCTCATTTTAGCCCCGTTACAAGCTCATGTAGTGGTTTAGTAATAGTAGCGAAGCCTTTCACTTGACGAAGGTTCGATTACTCCCTCTGTCAACATGTCCTGTACTAACCGAGACATTTCCTTTTGTTTAGATAAGGAAGGCCTTCGAGGAGGTTGGCGTATCGGTGTTGTGTCCCCGGTATTGATGCGATGTTACACAAGAGAGGTTCTTCCCAGTGCCTGTCCCCGAACTGCAAAACAATCTTTGAATTCGTGTAAAAACTGTCCGAGTTCTTTTACCTCACCATTTGAGAGGTCATTAGAAGATCTGTTCAATTATTCTTGTAGTTCTTCTGGTAATTAGGAAGTATCCGAAGAACTGGATATTCTTTGCGTTATTCCGGCTACCCAGGCCACAGGAGTCAATTTGCCTAGGAGCGTATTGCTTTGTAAAGTAATAGCATGATCCAAAATATTCGCCACTCTAATAGGTACATTTCCAGTTTCGTCAGGGTTTACTAAACGTCTGGTAATTAGTATGCCCGGTGTGCCGACTACCTGGGGTTCGAATATAGAGCACTGGTTGCCCCTAGTATCTACATCGGTTCTAACCATGATGATCTTTTCGGAGTTTGGCGGAATAGTTATGGCAGTAGTATAAAAGTGGTGGTAACGAAACACTTCCGGGTTCTGGTTCATGATGTCATATGCAGTGACGAAACACTTCCGGGTTCCAGTTCATGACGTCACAGAGGCACTCGTCGCTGGTGTCCGAATGTTGCATGTGACGTCACATGCAGTAACGAAACACTTCCGGGTTCCAGTTCATGACGTCACACAGATGCCCTAGTCGCTGGCGTCCGAGCGCTGCATGGCTAAAACCTGTTTCATGATGTCACAGAGGCCGTGGTTTCCAAATTTTGGTAGCCGAAAACAATGTGTAGCGGATGGGGGGGTACCCGGAATTCGGTGGTTGACGACACGGAGGTCCTGGACGAGGCGTAACAGAGACGATGGTAGTATGATGTCATCGGGTATCATTACCCGAAATGTTTGGTGTTCGAAATTTGGTACACGAAATATTTAAATCAACGGATGGGGGTACCCAAAATTTGAAAGGTGGATACGCCCTAACCGGGTTCCAGTTCATGACATCACACAGAGGCCCTGGCAGCTGGTGTCCAAGCTGTCCATGTGACGTCACAGAAACCAAGCCATGGTTTCCAAAATTTGGTAGCGGATGGGTGGGGGTACCCGGAATTCGGTGGTGACGAGGTCCTGGACGAGCCGTCACATAGACAATGGTACCGTTACCCGAAATGTTTGGTGTTCAAAATTTGGTACACAAAATATTTAAATCAACGTATGGGGGTACGCCCTAAAACAATCCGGGTACCAGTTAATGTCGTCTCCGAGCGTTCCGTGTGTGACACTGTCCATAGAGGGCATGGTGTCAGGAATTTGACACTCGAAATGTTTAAAACAACGGAGGGGGTACCCCTGAAATTTTTGATGTCCAATATTTGACACCTGAAATGTTTAAAACAACGGATGGGGTACCCCAAAATTTTTGGTGTCTGAAATTTAGTACCTGAAAAGTTTAAATCAACGGATGGGGGTACCCGAAAGGTGGGTACGCCCTAAAACAAGTCCTGCATGTCTAAACTCTGGACGGGGGATGGGGTACCGTTACACTAAATTGGTCGGTTAAAATTTGGGGCAATGGGTACCTAAAGGTTCCGAAATTAGGTGATTAATGATGTCCCGACGCATCTCCTCCGGTACCCAAAAGCGGATATTGTATTATTATAATGTTTATATTGTGCTAATATAAAACAGATGCATCGATTTGAATACTGTTTAAAAAATACATATTCTTATTATGCGTTACTAAAATTGTTTAACTGAATAAATATATTTACTCCATGCGATGATTCGCCTGCAAACCAGTCAAACAGGATCTAAGCTGGTACACGCGGTATGTGTGTTGTGTGTGCGTGTGTGTGTGTGTGTGTGAAACACTTCAAAGAGGAACTGATAGCTGGCGTCCGTGTTTTATAAAGCTGTGTGTGTGTGTGTGTGTGTGTGTGTGTGTGTGTGTGTGTGTGTGTGTGTGTTTGTGTAATGTATACAGTCGGACGTTGAACTGCCGCAGGCAAGCAGTTGGCAGTCTGCTGTCATTCATAATTGAAGAACAGCGTTATACGCTCTCTTTCTGAACGAGAGAGACTTATCTCTACTCTAAAAATGATTTCTTCGCCGCTGCATTTCGTGAGAGAGAGAGAGAGACACACATCTCAACTAGTTTTCTTCGCTAGCGCTTATTCAAGTATGATAGGAATTATTGTATAAAGGGTATAATAATGAAAATAACGAAGGTTATGGTTTATATATAAGTTTTAATAATATTGAAGCTTTTACAATCAAATCATAAGCTATATTTTTTCTTTCTATCTCTACACACACACGTTCTATATTCACAAAACAATTATAATTGAGCAAAACATACGCTCTCTCTCTATATACATAACTAAACAAAATAAACACTTTCTCTCTCTATATATATATTGTAACGTCTCTCTCGTCTAGGCTTTCCGATTAAGTACATCTATTTATTACTTTTCAAAAATCTAGCTTAATTAAGAGTTACAGAATTTGTTATCATTGTGTTATATGCCTTCAAAATCGAGTGTGTGTGATTATGCAAAGATATTGAATGATTTCTTAAATTTTGTTTATATTAAATCAGTACCGTTGTTTGACAGTAGTTAGGAGAGAGAGTAAAGAAAGTCCAAGAGAATTACTCTCTTAGTATACGATTGAGTATTTCAAATTTTTCCGCTTTTGGCATCAGCTGATTTCTACTTTTACGAACCCATTTGAGGTTAAATGACTTCAAATAGTACGTAATAATTTCTTGATGTCCGGACTGATTTCCATTCTCTTCTCGATCTTCTTATTACCTGTAACCAACTACCATCTACTGGAAATAATACACATTTTATTATTTAAACCACAAGGCATTGCTTGAATTTATTTAACATTTTATGGTCTCTCAAAACATGAATGGATAATCGATTATTTCATAAATCACAGATTTATTTCGATCTTACTTTTACAAACATATATCACATAAATATTTTTATTTTTTCAGTTTTAATAATGAGAAAGAAATATGTAATTAATATCCCAGGGTTATTTAAGGTTCTTTGAACTTTGAGGAAGTCAGAAATGTATATGGGTCAGTATCAAACTTTACATGAATTATTTTAAAATTTAGTATAACCTATATTATGCAGTTGACTTTTTGACTGCTAGAGCGCAGATTACTTTTCTTCACTGACGAAAACGAACACTAAACATCATGGCGGCCGGAATGTTAGTAACAAAACCACGTTTTGCTGTTTTTTGGTTAATTAAAATAAAGTTTATGTTCACCTTTTTTCCAGATGAATTTAAAGAGATGGTGCTGTTTCTAGTGTTCTAAGTTTATAGTTGAGGTGTAATTTAGTTAAATTTGAATAGGAAACGATCTCACCCAACGATGTTGAATTTCTGTAGACTAGGCTTGACGGTGGATGACTGATTTTACAATTTCCATCAATTTGCTGGTGTGAATTATTCTGTTCCAAGGAAGTCTAGGATGTAGTGGATATCACTCATTAAATTTATTAATTTGGTGATGGTTAGTACTGAATAGTAGTTATAATTTTCTTAATTTTTACCGAACATTACATTAGCTTCAACTGCTCACTTCCAATATATCTGAACAATTAAATTATTTTTTGTTAGTTAGTTACTCCTAGTAATCAAGAATTTTTATGGTTTTTTTATTGGCTAATCTAGATACATTTTAGTATATAGGCTAATAATAATTATTATAATTTCATTTCTTCTTTTTAGAAAAAATAATCCTTTACAAATTTTACCTATAATCAAATTTAATTTATTTACGGTTTTTCTTTATATCTTTACTTAAACTTGTCTACTGGTATTTTATATTTTAATTCCTTTTATTTTGGTTTGTTTGTGATTTATAATTCATTTAAGGTATCCTTACTCTACACTATTTTTTACATGCCATCTTGCTAACATAGTATTATTTGGCCATTATTATTATTATTTTATATATAACCCTGGATTATTTTACATCTAAACAAAATAATTATTGTAAACAAAAATATTACTCCTAGTTATAAGACCTTTCTTTGTGGCCTACACAATATAAAATTACAACAAATAAAAAAAAAAAAATACAAAACTTGTCAATAGTATCATAGTCTATTACTACAATACTGATTTTTTTTCATCTCCAGCACAAATTTGTGATATGCTCTTTTTAAATGTTTGACACTTTCACCGATTACACTATGTTCCACTTTGTACACTGCACTTTTATGATTATTGTTTACAGTGTTTTTAGAGTACAAAGGTTCTCATAGCTTGATACCTAATCCCCATTTCTGACTTTTAAAAATGGGTGATTACTGGTTTTTACTCTGGTGATTATGTTATCATATTTGGGCAGGGGTTATGTAACGTTACAATATATATATTGCAACAGAACACAGGATGATAAGATATGCTGTTTATATCAGAGTACATGAATGACAAGCATTTTCTTGTTTAAATTTGTTTTGTATAATATTTTGTTTTTTAGTCATAAGTTTTGTATTTAAAAAATGATAAGCATATATGTTACACCAAACTCTTCATAAAAAATTGTACTATATTGTCATGTAATTTTTGTATGAAATGGTGCGCGTGTGCGGGTGTGATAATCTGCAATCGATATAGCGGCAGTGGTAGTTAACCGATTTACATGAAAATTTGACAAGGAATTATTTAAATAAATAGCTTCGATTTGTGTATACTCTGAGGTTTGTAATTATTTTAGAAATATGATTTTTTAAGTAAAGCAAAACTCAAGTGTAACTCTTATCAATGATAGGGTAATAACAATTTTAGATAATTTCCATGCAGGACTATGCAAAATTATACAAAGTTTTTTATGAATTTTGTGTATCTGGTTGTTCCATCAATCATGTGACTTGGGCTTGGCCTATCAAATTACACCAAATTCAGTGAGATTCATACGTTGCAGAGCTAGGTTGAGGACAGTCTGTCTGTCGACGTTGCTAGGGGAAGTTGTGCCCCGGGTAAGAGAGTTATTCTCTTACAAACGTAAAAAGATCTTATATAAAATAAACCATAAACCTTAAAATTCTTAACGAAGTTTTGCGGTAAGAACCAAGAAGGAATAGAGGAATATTTTATATAAACTAAACTATAAACCTTGTAATTCTTAACGAAGTTTTGCAGTAAGAACCAAGAGGATAAATAATTAAGTAAAATTTAAAATAAAATTCAGTGCTGTGTCGTGTAAGTTAAGATATCCGCATAGGGAACTTAAAGACACTACAAGATATCGTGGAAGCAGTTAAACATAACTACGTGACTCTGAAATATCGCCGCTGGAGCTTCTTGCTGTACAAGGACGACGAGACGCCAGGACACCAGGAAGGAGTGAAGCTGTAGAAGAGGACGACGAGACGGGACCGACGAGACGAGAGGAGGACGTTGCAGCAAACAAGTAAAATCGATTCATATTAATCGAACAATACAAACAATTTAATATACTATCAATACATGACAATTTAAAAAACATTATACATCTTTATAAACAATATTTGTATGTAATAAATAATATTTCATCTCCTCCAAAAAAAAAAAAAAAAATACAAATTTTGTATATTTGCCAATAATGCCGCCAATGTATTTTGTAATTCTAGTGATTCGGCCAGATTGATTATTTATTTTTATAAATTTAATAAAATATAGTTTTATTTATAGTAACGGCAATATTTTTTTATACGTATTATTTCTAATAATGTCCGTTTATGTTATTATTATTATAGCCCAGTCTCGCAATCAAATGTAAACACTTAATCTAACACAGATAACAATAATAATTCAACCTCCATACAGATAATAACTCTATTGTTCAAATATCTGATAAGAGAGAGTATTCCAACTTTTATCTACCCTCCCTGATAACATAGAACAGCACATTTATAAATAGTTCAATGAATTTAGTCTCTACATACTCAAATATATTTCTTTTTTTTTTTAAATTAATTCATTAATCGAGCCCAACGTTGGCAAGCGCCAAATATCCTTATGCAACAGATCAAACTTTATTATTCTAATAAGGATATTGTGAGTGTGTAGAAATCAATAAAAGTCTATTATGGAGGAGATGAAATATTATTTATTACATACAAATATTGTTTATAAAGATGTATAATGTTTTTTAAATTGTCATGTATTGATAGTATATTAAATTGTTTGTATTGTTCGATTAATATGAATCGATTTTACTTGTTTGCTGCAACGTCCTCCTCTCGTCTCGTCAGTCCCGTCTCGTCGTCCTCTTCTACAGCTTCACTCCTTCCTGGTGTCCTGGCGTCTCGTCGTCCTTGTACAGCAAGAAGCTCCAGCGGCGATATTTCAGAGTCACGTAGTTATGTTTAACTGCTTCCACGATATCTTGTAGTGTCTTTAAGTTCCCTATGCGGATATCTTAACTTACACGACACAGCACTGAATTTTATTTTAAATTTTACTTAATTATTTATCCTCTTGGTTCTTACCGCAAAACTTCGTTAAGAATTACAAGGTTTATAGTTTACTTTATATAAAATATTCCTCTATACCTTCTTGGTTCTTACCGCAAAACTTAGTTAAGAATTTTAAGGTTTATGGTTTATTTTATATAAGATCTTTTTACGTTTGTAAGAGAATAACTCTCTTACCCGGGGCACAACTTCCCCTAGCAACGTCGACAGACAGACTGTCCTCAACCTAGCTCTGCAACGTATGAATCTCACTGAATTTGGTGTAATTTGATAGGCCAAACCCAAGTCACATGATTGATGGAACAACCAGATACACAAAATTCATAAAAAACTTTGTATAATTTTGCATAGTCCTGCATGGAAATTATCTACAATTGTTATTACCCTATCATTGATAAGAGTTACACTTGAGTTTTGCTTTACTTAAAAAATCATATTTCTAAAATAATTACAAACCTCAGAGTATACACAAATCGAAGCTATTTATTTAAATAATTCCTTGTCAAATTTTAATGTAAATCGGTTAACTACCACTGCCGCTATATCGATCGCAGATTATCACACCCGCACACGCGCACCATTTCATACAAAAATTACATGACAATATAGTACAATTTTTTATGAAGAGTTTGGTGTAACATATATATGCTTATCATTTTTTAAATACAAAACTTATGACTAAAAAACAAAATATTATACAAAACAAATTTAAACAAGAAAATGCTTGTCATTCATGTACTCTGATATAAACAGCATATCTTATCATCCTGTGTTCTGCTGCAGGATTAACCCCTCCACGTGTAAAAAAAAATTTTTTTATATGGAATACAAAAAATTTATTTTATTTTTTTTAAACCTAAATTGACATAATTTCTTCCCAATAATCATAATCATCTAAATAATAACATAATAACTTCAAAAATCAAAATAACTGAGTAGCTTCTATCAAACAACATTTCCCCACCTGTCACTTTGACAGCTCTAATTGTAATACAAACAAAAGCACATGGCTGCTTACCCCCAAACATTCCTGAACAGTGATAAGGATGTCAATGTCAGACGTCATTCGGCTATATCTACAGTTCAACCATACATTTTTCAACATGATTACAATTGTTCTTATTTTACATATAATTTTATACAATTGCATAACATACATACTCCTATATCCTGGCATTAAATTCAATTATCCTTAATGTAATATTTTCTTAAAGATGATGCATGGATCTTCCCTATCACCCTGTTTGTATTTGGGTTAGTGACAATGTATGTATTTTTACCCACTTGTTCCGATAAAATATATGGAACGTTGTATAATCTGAAGAATTTTGCTGCCGTATTATCTTCTCTGTGGCCAACATTTAACGCACGCAAGAGTACCTTCTCGCCAGTTCTGAACGTTACCAGTTTGTGATCCGCATTAAATTTCTCCGTCCGTTCTTCGGCACACTTTCTAATGCGTCTCCTTGCTTCTATCTTTTTAACCAAATTTGGAATAAGCAAATTCTGCGTTGCAATCCTCCTGATGCACCCATCCCAGACACGCTTTGGCTTTTCCCCGGTTTGCAGTTCGTTAGGTGTAAACCCTGTCGTGTCATTGTAATTCCCGTTGATGGACGCCTCGAAAAACTCGAGACAATCCGGCCACCTACTCTGGTTGGTATTACAATAAGTGCGAAACAGACGCCCTAACTCCCTGTTGACCCTTTCGGCGAGGTTACCTTGCGGTCTCCGGATTGCTGTCAACACTGCCTGTATATTGTGCTTCTCTAATTGGGACTGCCATTTCTTGTTGGTGAATTGCTTACCCTGGTCAGATAGAATTTTCTTCACAGGACCATATTTCGAAATGTATTTATTTAATACAACATTTACTACTGCCATCGTGGTAGGTCATCCAATTGCATATAAACTTACGTTCTTAGAAAATGCATCTGTGCAAACAACCAGGTTTTTCATACCCCTTGCAGCACGTGGTAGCGGACCTAAAAAATCGATACACAGTAGATCATTCTTATTCTTGGTAATGATATTACCCATCTCCACATAGGTGTGTTGATTTGGGTATTTAGCTGTTTGGCATATGTGACATGTCCGCAAAATAGACTTAACTTTCCTTGCCATGTTCAACCATACGAAGTCTTCTCTCATCGCCAAATAACATTTATAAGCTCCAGCATGAGCAAGACTTTCATGACAAGCCCACGTTAAACCTTCTATGAGATCATCAGGAACCATAATCTTCCATTGTCCGTCGATTATTTTATACAGTACATCCCTGTCGATTTTGTACTTTGGGTTGTCTTGCCTTTGTATTTCTTCGCTAATTTTTCTTAATTTTGCGTCCTTTTGTTGTTCAAGATTTACCAATTTCAACCTATTCTTTAAGTCATCTGGTACAGTATACTTGACTGCTAGAATTTGAATTTCACTCCTGGTCGTGGAGTACTGTTCTTCGATGATGGGGGGATATCTACTCAGAGTATCAGCAGTTTTATTCTCACTGGCTTTATAATATTTGATGCTGAAATCATATTCTTGGATCGCCATGATCCAACGCGATATCCGCGCATTGGCCAGTTTACAATTAAGCATGAAAGATAAAGCCTGATTATCTGAGAGAATTTCAAAGTGTTGACCAACCAGGTAATATCTAAGTTTACTGATACAATACACAATTGCAAGAATCTCTTTTTCAGACGTAAAATAATTTCTTTCGGCACCTTTTAAAGATCTACTTACATGTGCAATCACCTTATGTTCTCCTTTATTATTTCGTTGATATAACACACCACCGATCGCGTAGTCTGAAGCATCACAGTTGAGTACATACGTTCCTTCTTTTTCTGGGTGGAACACGTGTAAGTTCTTACTGTATAATTCTTTTGTAGCCTTGAAAGCTGCCTCATGTCGCTCTTCCCATCTCCATTTGGTGGTCTTCCTTAACAATTCCAGCAGCGGTTCTATGGTTTTTGAATATTCCGGTGTGAAACGGCGAAAATATCCAGTCAATCCAAGGAACGCTCTGATATCTTTCGCTTTCGTTGGATTTGGAAATTCCGTAATGGCCTGAATTTTCTCCGGGTCAGTACTAACACCATCTGCAGAAATAATATGCCCGAGGAACTTTATTTCTGACTTTCCAAATTAGCATTTTTCTAAGTTGAGCGCAAGGTTCGCATCCCGTAACTTGCGGAATACGATATCCAGGTGCTGCATATGTTCCTCGAATGACTTCGATATAATAAGTATGTCATCAACAAACACACTCACAAAATCATCGACCTCAGACCCTAATGCCAATTCAAGACACTTAACCATAGCAGCAAGGCTGGTAACCAAACCAAAAGGTACTACCTTAAACTGGTAACATTTATTTTTATATAAAAAGGCTGTGAATTTCCAACATTCTTTGGCTAACGGAATCTGCCAAAACCCACTTTTTAGGTCAAGACGCGACATGTATTTTACTCCTTGACATTTTACAAACAAATTTTCTGCATTGGGAGCACAATCGTAACATTTTTGTGTTATATTATTAAGATTTCGCATATCTAAGCAGATGCGTATATCGTTATTTTTTTTCTTAACGACCACCATCGGGTTTAAAAAATTACTATCTACCCGTTCAATAATATTATTTTCTAACATCGTATTTATTTCGCCTTCAACCTGTTGCTGATAATGTAATGGGATCGGATATGTTTTTCTTATAAATTTATTCTCGTCGCTTACTTGTATTTTATGTTCATAAACGTTGGTAATTGTGTGCTGCGTGTTGAAAATTGATTCATATTTATTTAAAAGATTATTTAAATGCTTTTGTTGACCATCCGTTATCTCCTTATCAGGCACACCACCCTTAGCTGCTATCTTATCTAAGCGATTAACAGCTGGCTTCTGTAAGTCAACAGGACTATCTCGGTCAACCGAATTGTCATATTCATTTCCCTGACTAAGGGAATAACCCCACTTAATTTTATGTTTTGGCTTTTTAACTGTGCATTCAAGCGTTTTATTAGTAAAATCAATTGTTGCGTGTATGTTTCTTAATGTGTCCGTCTTAATACTATGACGTCGTACACTAGATTTTTGACTATAAGAACAGGTATTTCCATTTCCATCCCTTGTGAATTTATTGTGATAAGTGCTTGCTTATTAATAGTTTGTGAATCACCTGTGGCTGTTGTGACAAATGTATTGTTGACAGGTAAGATCGGTGTTTTTTTTAATTGGTGTTTATGTTTGTTAATGAATTTTTCGCTGATTAGAGAAATTTGAGCACCAGTATCAAATAATACATTTCCGACACATCCATTTATTTTCGCTCTCACAACAACCTAATTATCATTCTTATTTCTAACATTTTCCACATCATCATCAACCCAATTGTTATATATTAATTCATCTCTAACGTCTATAGGATATATGCCTGAAGCAATGTATATTTTCTCACTACTATTATCGTTTACATAAGATTTTCGACACTGGTGTTCGTTATGGTATGTTTTATTTATAATTTTCAATTTATCGCACGGACTCATGCCGTGCAACCCTACTCGTTTTTTGTTTGCTCTTCGCTGGTACTTGCTTCGGTAATTGCCGATACATTTCTTTGATTGCACTTTTGGAAATTAGGTTTATTTTTAAATTGTTGTGGTTGTTTTTGTTGTTGTTGTGGCTGAAATTGTTTACGAGCCAGTTCACTATTATTATTACTATTACTTTGACTGTCAACATTATCCCATTTTGTTAACAATAGGAGTAGTTCCTCCAATGACTTAAGACCTTGCGTAATTACGGCGATTTGAATACCTCGTCCGAAATGATGAGCTAATTTATTAACTACCTCTGACTCTGTAAATTCTGGTTCAAGATATTTCGCACGAGATATGAGTTGGATTAAATAATTTTCTTTAGACCCTTTTAAACTGGAATACCTACCAAACTCCAGCTGTACGCGTATTTTTCGCTGTATTTCGCTGTTCCAGTATCTCGCCCTAAAATGTCGTACCAGATCTTGATATGTGATTATTTTATCTTGTACTACCGTGAACCACTCAGCTGCAGTACCCTTTAATCTCCTGACTACATAGTTTATTTTATCCATCTCACTCAGGTTGTCGCCTATTGTGTCTATTTCTCGCTGGCAGTTATTCAGGAAGAGAAGCGGATTTTCGGATTCCCTGCCGAAGAATTTCAACTGTGAATTGTTTTCTTCTAAAGTTCTATAGATGAACGTGGTCTGGTTCCCCGTTGTCGAGGAATTCTGGAGTCGGGTCAGCTTTTGTTCCAGCTCCTGTATTCGCTGATCTTGTTCAGCTGCGAGCTCACTCACAGTAGATGTGTGTTGAACTACTCTTTCTTCTATTCCAGTGATTTTAGCTTCACATTCACTGATGCGAGAATTGTTCGCTTCTAAAGCGGTCTCAATATTGCTGCGAATTATTTCTACCTTTTCGCTTAAACGTTTTTCGGTTGACTCTAAAAGTTGTTTATTTTGTTTAGCCTGTTCATGAACGGCTGTATAAATTTTTTTATTCTCATCGTGAAGTGATTGCAGTGATCTATTGTTTTACTGCTTCTTCTTTACTAGATTTAATTTCTTCCGACATTTTCTGCAGATTAGATTTACTTTCTTCGGACAGCTTTTGTATATTTGCCAATAATGCCGCCAATGTATTTTGTAATTCTAGTGATTCGGCCATATTGATTATTTATTTTTATAAATTTAATAAAATATTATAGTTTTATTTATAGTAACGGCAATATTTTTTTATACGTATTATTTCTAATAATGTCCATTTATGTTATTATTATTATAGCCCAGTCTCGCAATCAAATGTAAACACTTAATCTAACACAGATAACAATAATAATTCAACCTCCATACAGATAATAACTCTATTGTTCAAATATCTGATAAGAGAGAGTATTCCAACTTTTATCTACCCTCCCTGATAACATAGAACAGCACATTTATAAATAGTTCAATGAATTTAGTCTCTACATACTCAAATATATTTCTTTTTTTTTTAAATTAATTCATTTATCGAGCCCAACGTTGGCAAGCGCCAAATATCCTTATGCAACAGATCAAACTTTATTATTCTAATAAGGATATTGTGAGTGTGTAGAAATCAATAAAAGTCTATTATGGAGGAGATGAAATATTATTTATTACATACAAATATTGTTTATAAAGATGTATAATGTTTTTTAAATTGTCATGTATTGATAGTATATTAAATTGTTTGTATTGTTCGATTAATATGAATCGATTTTACTTGTTTGCTGCAACGTCCTCCTCTCGTCTCGTCAGTCCCGTCTCGTCGTCCTCTTCTACAGCTTCACTCCTTCCTGGTGTCCTGGCGTCTCGTCGTCCTTGTACAGCAAGAAGCTCCAGCGGCGATATTTCAGAGTCACGTAGTTATGTTTAACTGCTTCCACGATATCTTGTAGTGTCTTTAAGTTCCCTATGCGGATATCTTAACTTACACGACACAGCACTGAATTTTATTTTAAATTTTACTTAATTATTTATCCTCTTGGTTCTTACCGCAAAACTTCGTTAAGAATTACAAGGTTTATAGTTTACTTTATATAAAATATTCCTCTATACCTTCTTGGTTCTTACCGCAAAACTTCGTTAAGAATTTTAAGGTTTATGGTTTATTTTATATAAGATCTTTTTACGTTTGTAAGAGAATAACTCTCTTACCCGGGGCACAACTTCCCCTAGCAACGTCGACAGACAGACTGTCCTCAACCTAGCTCTGCAACGTATGAATCTCACTGAATTTGGTGTAATTTGATAGGCCAAACCCAAGTCACATGATTGATGGAACAACCAGATACACAAAATTCATAAAAAACTTTGTATAATTTTGCATAGTCCTGCATGGAAATTATCTACAATAGTTATTACCCTATCATTGATAAGAGTTACACTTGAGTTTTGCTTTACTTAAAAAATCATATTTCTAAAATAATTACAAACCTCAGAATATACACAAATCGAAGCTATTTATTTAAATAATTCCTTGTCAAATTTTAATGTAAATCGGTTAACTACCACTGCCGCTATATCGATCGCAGATTATCACACCCGCACACGCGCACCATTTCATACAAAAATTACATGACAATATAGTACAATTTTTTATGAAGAGTTTGGTGTAACATATATGCTTATCATTTTTTAAATACAAAACTTATGACTAAAAAACAAAATATTACACAAAACAAATTTAAACAGGAAAATGCTTGTCATTCATGTACTCTGATATAAACAGCATATCTTATCATCCTGTGTTCTGTTGCAATATATATATATATATATATATATATATATATTTACATAATTATACAAAACAATATTTTCTCTCTCGCTTTCTTTCTCTTTTGCAGCCTTGAAGGTTCTCTCTCTCTCTCTCTCTCTCTCTCTCTCTCTCTCTGTATATATATATATATATATATAGTAACAAATTCAAATGATTCTGTTTAATTTTGTTTTTGTTTGGTGTAAAAAAAAATTTTTGTTTTATTGTTTATTTTATTTTTTTATTTAAATTATTTAAATTAATTTAAAATTAATTAATTTAAAATGTATTGTGGTGTTCCGAACTTCTTGTTATTGGTTTTAATTGAATTAGGTCTTTTTTAGTATTTAAAATTCCTTCACCAGTTAATAAGATTGTCTCCAAAAACAATCGATTAGTGAACTTTCCTTATTTGGAGGTTATCTTCCTTCGTGGTTGTGAAATTCTGGTAGTTATCGCTCAATTAAAATTATGTATATTGCTAATTATTATATAGGAATAAACAATATTCAATTTTATGATCTTCAATGAATTTTATTAACAAATATTGATATGATCGATTTTCTATCGATTTATTAATCGACTCTCTCAGGGTATATTTCAATAGTTCGTACAATTATTTAGTATCGGGTTCTTTTAACAGTTATATAGATAGTCAGAGAAAAAGGGTAAAGTATGGAAAGTATAACATTACAATAATATATCAACTTAAAAATTAAAATACATATATGACATTCAATATATAAATGTGATTAAAGAAATTTGCGAACCGTTCGGTCGAATAGGCGGTGTCGCGTTGGATTGTGGGAAGAAAAAGATGGCCGCTTCGAGTTCAGATATCAGACGAGTACACCTCGCTAATTCTGCTTCCAATAAAGGCTGCTTTTCCTGTGCTTTCTCGTTCCTGCTGTTGCGGTTATTCCTTCTTGTGTTGGTGGAGTGTTCCTGGTTAAGTTTTAGTGGTCCACTTCCATAAAATGTGTTGTTAAAGTTATTTTTCACTTTCGGCTATTAGGTCGATAATTGCTGTTTGTTTCGTGATGTGGAATTAATGTTTTATTATCGTTTAAATAGTGTATTCACTGTGTTCTGTTCTTGTTTGAAGTTAATTTAATGTTTGTAGGTGTTTGTTTCACTGGATTTACCGTTGAGAAGTAGTTTTACAAAACTCGCTTTTTTCGCATCAGGCTAGGCTTGTCGCATATACGCCATTTCTGTTTTAGCTATTAGGTTAAAATTTGCTTAAGAGCTCGTGTCAAGTGTATTTCACAATATCTAATAATGAACTAACTCAATTCCTTCGTCTTCTCCAAAAGTCTTAGCCAAATTAATATTAGCAATCCATTGTTTCAAAATTATTTTACATCCTGTGCATGTGAGAATTTTACATTATATAACTGAATATATTTTTGCTATTATTCAAATTTATTAACTACTAAATACATAATCTTCTTCTTCAGTTCATTCTGCTTGATTTGATACCAAATAAGATAGTTTTATTAAGTTTTTGATCTAAAATGCTATATTTACTTGATTTTGAAAATTATAAGTTTTAAAATTCACTTCCTGTCCTTTTCAAAAATGTTGCCATTTTACATGTTATATTAATGATTGTATTAAATCTCAGATTGACATAAAAGGTTTATCTTTCCTTAATTTCTTGTAATTTGATTAATTGGTTCTCTTTTTAAATATTATGCATTAATATGTGACTCCCCTCTTAGAATTTTCAGTTTTTACATTTCCATTTTTAACAATAATTCTTACTATCTTTTTACAAAATCTTTCTTACTTATATTTTCAGTTACATGACTCTATGACTGATTTACCTTATATAAATTCCATCAGTTTAATTGTTTTTTCTGTACTTATTTCATCAATTTTGATGCTGTTTAGTTTTAACATTTGGCCTAGATTTCTAACAGTTTTTACATACAAAGTTTTTAAATAATACATTTTTTTTTATACCCTCTCTGACTGTCTATTCTATATAATATTGATTAACATTTTCTTATTTTAACAAAAGAACATTTAGTATATAATTTATACTATTAATTCATAATACATGATTGAAATTACCAATAGTCTTTCAAACTCGGACATTTTATACTTAATTATTATTAGTAATACACAATGAATATTTTATAAATAAAGTATGTTATTTAATTCTGACATTTCAGTCTTGATTATCACTAGTAACTTATTCTGAATAAACAAAACATATTGGTCCTTCCATCATATACTCTATTTCTTACACCTAGTTTTATTTTCAGTTTTAACTGTTTTTTTGTTTGATTTTGGGGTAATAATTCTTTGTCACTTCACTTTTTATATGGCCTGCTCTTGTTTTATCTACTGTCATTCTAATGAATGTTGTATATAAAGAGTGGCAGTTATTATTTAAAAACACTTGTATTATCTGTCATGATAATACTTTAATTAATATTATTCATGGACACAATATAAACACTTCAAAGTTTGTAACTCTACGAATTAATTACAAAATTATAATTATATTTATCTCTTACCTTCGGGTTTTTATTCGAAAGTCTTTCAGACGAAAACAGCTGCAAAAAGGATTATTGGGATTTGATATGGGCAAAGATCAAATACACCGTTTGTGCTAAAACAAATTGCCTCTGATTTATTATTCAAAATAACTACTTCGTCTCTCTTTCATGACATTTAGATTAAATACTTGTAGAATGAGCAACAATTTGTGAAATCAAACAGTAACAAAATATTTCTTAATTAACTAGCTTATTACAACTATGGTATACCCCAACTATTTACTATCTGCAATGAACCAATACGTGATTTAGCTACACACTCACACACATTCGTTCTTTGATTTTGTCGTTCTATTTAAACCCCACTTCGAGATCTCTGATTTACATTTTAGATTTATAATTTATTTATGTTGAATTATACTCTGGGGAAAAAGGTAAAATAATCTTGGTTAAAACTCAGTTAATACTTAACGTCTGAAGAACTCCGCTGTTTTGCACCTCTGCTGTGAATGCACTGTTTAACACACCATGATTTAGTTTTTCACTGTTTAACCGCGGTACTGTTATTGCTTATTTCAAATTAAGTTGATGCGCCACTATTACTTTAGTTCACTTTAAAATAGCATTTAGTGTTGTTTTGTCGGCCGACATATATTTTCGAACACTTAGCTCGCTTAGGTTGGCCGCGCGTTATACAGTTTTTTGTATTAGTTTTAGTATTTTCAAAGATAGGCCTACTCTTAACTAAGGCCTATCTTACACCCGAGGCCACTATGTAATTTTTATCTGCACTGTATGCTGCTTATTACCACTCTCTCTGATGACACACAGCAGACTGTAGACTGTTTCACAAGGCTGCTGCTATGTGATTACGCAATGCGTCTGGCAATTGTTTTGACTGACTGTGTGTATGTTGCATTGCTGTACTGGAGGCTCCTTACAGGTGAAAGTCTGTCAATTTGGAAAGTGCTTAAAATGATGATTTGAATTAATATGAAATTAAACTGGGGTGGCTCACAAATCCGTACCGTTACAATACCCCCCCAATAAGAGGTTGAAGGCCGGGGCGTTCAAACTCTTATTGCCTAAACCTAAGAGGATCAGTGAGAACATGGCACCGCAACCCCCCTGAACACTACTAAATCATGGGTTCTTACCCCCCTAGTCTGGCGACTGCGACAGCACCCATCCGATCTTACTGGACTTCTCTATTCGAGATCCCAACACCGAAAAACCGAACAGATGCCCGTCCCAGTATCGCCTGACTTTTAAAACATTCAATAAAAAAATCAAACGGCCTTCCATCACTCCATATCCCACATCTGATTTGTTTCCTCTTAACCGTACTGGTTCATTGACAACGTACTGGCTCATTTTATATTATAGACCCTAAAGAATAATATTAATAAAACAATATTGGTTTACAATGATACACATAAATTCCAGTTAAATTGAATAATATTCCCCATACAATGTTGCCCATCCAAAATAACACCTTAATTTTTTTTTTTTTTTTTTTTTTATACCCCCCTTTTAATCCCTTAACCCCTGATACCCGTTACATTTTAATGTGGTCTGCACGAGGCTTCTTAGCCTTTTTCAGCCTCATCCTCGCCGTAACCCACATCTCCCTCGTAACCTGTAACTGGGTCACCGCCCATCCACACTCACTATTACCCCCCCTAGACTGTGGCGTCTAGTTGCTTTCACAAGGACTGATGCGGAAGGGGTGGACATTTTTTTCTTTTATTCCACCCCCATCCATGCTTCGGCGTTACAATAAAATTCAGTGTTACACCTACTAGTTTTTTATTTATACACCCCTAATGGACTACCACCCCTATCTGGGTGAAAATAGCCCTGTTCCAAAATTTGGTAGATTCCCCAAAAAATAACCCCCCTACTAAATATAACAAACCACCGGATTGACAAAATAAACAAACCACAAGCCGGTTATATCAAGTAAAATTTATGATTTGTCACAATTAACTACTTTCACGGTCATGATCCGGTGAGGTCATGACCGCACTTAGGTGGGGAATCTACAGTTAAAATATAAAATCTAGATTAGCATTGATACAAGTTACTTGGACAGTAATATACACATCTTATTTTCCAGACACTATCTCATCCTGAACATTTTCCATCAGTTGTCAGTGTTAAATAAATGTTTTAATCATTATTGGCATCAATTAGCATTTAATTTATAATTCCAGTTTGAATTTAAATGAAAATAAAGTTAAGTTCATTGTTAAAAATCATCGTTTCTATTAATTTTATTACTAAATTAGTTTAGTTGTATTTAATTTACTTTAATTAAATTAATCTCAAAAGTTACAGTAATTGCCTCATTATTATTTTGTCTGTAAAAATTTAATTTCAATTCTTTTGTCACAATAAAATTTTACTCAAGATACTGATTCAGCATACTACGACAGTTGTTATTGTCACCTCAACATGACTGTAGACTTTAGTCACAACATACCACACCTGTTTATATAAACACTAGTTTGCAAGACTTGTTTAGTAACCACAGTTATAAACATTCTCAGTTTCAGCATTCATGGTTACATCATACACTGGCATATATATACTTCCTACAAACTTTTTGTTTCTATAAATCTTCTTGTCAACATATTTGTCAAAATCTCTTTGTTGCAATTCGAACCAAATATAATTTTAATTCACCTTTCAATTATTATTTCTCTTTTAATTACAATTTCTATTTAATGCTATTATCTCAATTCATATTATTGAATCAACATTTTTTCACACCTGTAAGCATTTTATTCTATCTGCTTAGTATTATGGACTTTATACTTACAATCCACTTATTGACATGAATACAAAATACACACCACACACACACCAATATCTCCGTGTAACCTCTGAAACATTTAACAACAATGTTATTTCATACAAACCATTCAACATTTTATAATACATACAATTAATTTCACTACACATGTATTTACAACTCTTCAACAATAATTATTCATTTGTGTCACACTTCAATATCAAAAATCAGCTAGGTCATTACCCTATATTAACATATTTAAAATTGTTCACTTATGAATTTCAACCTCCATCGTCAAAAATTAATCGGGGTTTCAAATAACAATTTTCAATTTTATTTACATTCTGTATACGGTTATCTTGTGTTTTGTAACCATACAATTTCTGTTTATTCATTTTACCATAATAATCATATACTAAGTCAACATTGAGTACATCGGTTAAGTCTCCATCAGTAATATTCATTATCAAGTCAGTTATTTTTTCATCATAAGGTAAATTATTACCGTTTAAACATGTATCATCAAAATAATCTTCATTCTCTATTTTAACAGGTAAGTATTTCATCTCTAACATCTCTTTCAACTCATTATAATTTCTCATTAGTTTATATAATTCTATCTCTTTGTCAATACATAATTCTCCATTTAAATCTCTCTCATCATAATGCCATACCACGCTTTCTCTCTCATTCCATGCAGAGGGTACAAAATTATTCAACAAAAATAAACAACTCAAATCTTTCACTAATAAGGGTCTCTTGCCCAAAAATAACACTTTTGAACACTCTGGTTCATCACAAATAAGGGGAAAATTTACTCTCTGCCCTACACATTCATCTACTCTTTCTTTCCATTCTTTTTCCAATTCAACAACACTAATTATTACTTCATTACAACTTATCATTTTCTCACTCTCACTTACTGTTTCACTATCTATTTTCAGCATATCACTCTCTGATACCACATTCTTAATTATATCATCATTATTTCTCTCACTTGTTACTTTTTTATTGTCATTATTACTATTACTTTTAATCTGTTCTCCTATTGACTCTATTATTTGTTCTTTAAATGTATTGAAACATTCATTCGTCTCATTTAAACGTTTATTAATATTGTCTTCTAACTTAACACTCTGTTGTTTCATATCATATAAACGCTCATCAAATTTTGTATTCATTTCACATAAACGCTTATCAAATTTTTGGTCAATATTATTTATATCGCCCTTTAACTCATGGAACTTACTATTCTGTATATTGAATTTAGCGTCCGAGTCACTCTTCTGTTCATCAAATTTCGCGTTAAAACTACTCAAGTTATCAGATATTGTTTTCATGAAATTACACATATCTTCCATTGACAACTGTTTAATTCGTGTTGTCGTTGGGGTAGATTGTGCTACTACATTTTTGTCAGTGAAGCTGACTTCATTATTAATTTTATTTTCCCTATTCAATTTTGGGGTTATTTGGATCCCCGAATAATCTGTATTATTTATTTCATTTGTAATATCTGGTTTTATTTTATTGTCCTGACTCCCATCTGGAGTCGAGTGGACCTCAATATTATGCATAATGGCCGATTCATCAAAATTATCAACATTAGTTACTTCATTGGCATCGTCATTATTCGCTGCCATTTTATACAAGTTTATATAATGTTACACAAGAATATTAATCTTATCCACTATTGACTTAACCCTTTTTATATTTAATTTACCAAAGCGTCCTCCCTCTCAAATAACCCTTTCTGCAGCTTAATTAGGTCTGGCGAATATAGGTTGTAACCTATACTCGCGTCGCTGTACGGGGGCCAAATGTAACTCTACGAATTAATTACAAAATTATAATTATATTTATCTCTTACCTTCGGGTTTTTATTCCAAAGTCTTTCAGACGAAAACAGCTGCAAAAAGGATTATTGGGATTTGATATGGGCAAAGATCAAATACACCGTTTGTGCTAAAACAAATTGCCTCTGATTTATTATTCAAAATAACTACTTCGTCTCTCTTTCATGACATTTAGATTAAATACTTGTAGAATGAGCAACAATTTGTGAAATCAAACAGTAACAAAATATTTCTTAATTAACTAGCTTATTACAACTATGGTATACCCCAACTATTTACTATCTGCAATGAACCAATACGTGATTTAGCTACACACTCACACACATTCGTTCTTTGATTTTGTCGTTCTATTTAAACCCCACTTCGAGATCTCTGATTTACATTTTAGATTTATAATTTATTTATGTTGAATTATACTCTGGGGAAAAAGGTAAAATAATCTTGGTTAAAACTCAGTTAATACTTAACGTCTGAAGAACTCTGCTGTTTTGCACCTCTGCTGTGAATGCACTGTTTAACACACCATGATTTAGTTTTTCACTGTTTAACCGCGGTACTGTTATTGCTTATTTCAAATTAAGTTGATGCGCCACTATTACTTTAGTTCACTTTAAAATAGCATTTAGTGTTGTTTTGTCGGCCGACATATATTTTCGAACACTTAGCTCGCTTAGGTTGGCCGCGCGTTATACAGTTTTTTGTATTAGTTTTAGTATTTTCAAAGATAGGCCTACTCTTAACTGCGGCCTATCTTACACCCGAGGCCACTATGTAATTTTTATCTGCACTGTATGCTGCTTATTACCACTCTCTCTGATGACACACAGCAGACTGTAGACTGTTTCACAAGGCTGCTGCTATGTGATTACGCAATGCGTCTGGCAATTGTTTTGACTGACTGTGTGTATGTTGCATTGCTGTACTGGAGGCTCCTTACAGGTGAAAGTCTGTCAATTTGGAAAGTGCTTAAAATGATGATTTGAATTAATATGAAATTAAACTGGGGTGGCTCACAAATCCGTACCGTTACAATATTGATGTAATAAATAAGTAGAGATATTTTGTTGTAGTTGAAGTGATGTATTGGGAGAGTAATTAGAGTTGATGGGAATTTTGTAAGGGGGTGGTGTGATGAGGAGTCCACAACGAAAGGTGTTGGGACGGGAAGGGACCGTTTAGCGCCGGAAAGGGTTGCCTAGGAATGAAGTCCAGGAACCAGATAAGGGAATGAGCTTTGGGGGGGGAACACATCCTGAGTACAAAGGGGTAGAGAATATTTTTTTTATATAAGGGTAGAATGATGCGAATTGAGTTGAGTAGTAAGTTGGGTTTAGAGATTGTTTGATAGATGTTTTTAATAGAGAGGGGTGTCATATTAGTTAAAGCTGTTAATGAGTGTTAGAGTCCGAGGGATAAAGATGATAAATATATAAATGCCAAGTTGTGAATCAAGTTAGTCTGAATAATTAAATCACCCAAACTAATGGAGATTGAGAATGTTAAAGAAAGAGAGTCATAGTAAAAATATAAAATTAATGGAAACAAGTGACAGATTTTAATAGAAATTGAAACTAATTAAAGCAATAAATGTGTACTTTGTAATTAATTCAAATGTCAATTTTGTTGTTAATTGTAATAACCATGTTAATTTTAAATGTTTTATTTTATTATGTTGTTGTGTTTGAAGATAGAATTTTAAAAGATGTTTAATGTATTTTATGACGTAGCCTATGAATAACCTATGTAGATCAAGGTTGTGGACTTGACCCAGTTTGATCAGCTGATGGTTGATGTTATAAACTAGACCAGTTTTGGCAATGAAGTGATGCAAATTTTGTTGTTTCACTGATTTAAATAATTTTGAATTTTCTGAATATTGAGAAAAGTATATTTTAATAAATTTAAATTTTTTTGAAAAAAAATTTTGAATTTTTTTTTGTGCCTGCCATCTAATTGATGTTTTGAGTTTTAAGTGTATTGTTGTTTACGTGTATTGCGAGGGTGTTATTGAATTATATTGTTTAGAATATGTGTGTAAACAAATGTTAGAGTAAGGGAATTCATGTTTAATAAGGTATTCAATTTGTTTTCTTTAGAACTGTTAGTAGTAGTGAAGAGAATTAGGGATTAAGGTAAAAGATTTTTTATTGTGATTTTGTTTTGAAATTTTAAAGGAGTATTTTGTTTAATGAGTAGTTATGAGTGTGTGTACGAGCCCAGTAACTGCTAAAGGCAGCCCAGAGTGCATGGTAAGAGGGAACATATCGGTTGAGGATCTGGCATGGTATAAGACCAGGGGTTTGGATTTTGGGGCGGCATGTTAGAAGGTTAGGTGCGCTATGGTGCGTGTCTGTTCGATGTTATGGTGTTGGGATCTCGGATAGAGAAGTCCAGTAATCTCGTTCAGGTGCGGCCATAGTCGCCGAGCCAGGGGGGTAGTTTACCCATGATGTATAAGAACTAATGGGGGTTTGTTGGCACCATATCCTCACCGATCCTCTTAGGGGTTTAACAATAAGATTTCTTCTGTTTCGACAGAAGATCTCTCATTGGGGGGGGTATTGTAACGGGGCTAAAATGAGGGGTTTTTTATTTTTATTAAAATATTTTAAATTCATTTTCCACCTGTGTGACCAGCCACGTGTTAAAAGCTTTGTTCAAACAAAGAACGGTGGGATGAAGCAAGTACAAAGGAATGTGCATGTCGCACACAGCTGCGTAATTCTCAGAACGGCAAAACAGTGTAATGCGCCCAAACGCACTAACATCAGCGGTGCGCATACCCACGCTAAGCAAAAGGCGCACAATATGGCCCAGAGACAATATTTTTCGCCACATGCATCGGAGGTGACGGAAACGAAACTAAGTCACGCCTACTACAGTGACGTAAACCACTGGATAACAAATATCGTCAACGTCCAACACACGAAAATCCCATGTGTCGTGTGTGCAACTCATGAGACTTTGACAACGAAGGCTGTGTGTACAGCGACGAAATTGTTCGCAGGCATGGCAGTGATGTCTGCCCACAAGTAGCGTCAGTCGGTCGGCAGCATACGTTCAACCTAGTCAGACGTGATAATCGTAGCCTCGGAATTTCGGTAGGCCGAAGCTAGTAAAGTAGCTGAAGCCTACCGAAACTTAGTGATATGTGCTAAAGGAGATTAATACGAAGGAAGAGATAGATACGGCGGGCGCATGAGTTAATCGATGCCAAGAAGGACAGTTCGTGGGGAGACGGAAAAGTGAAAGTGAACTACGAGTAATGGCGGAACCCGGGGAATAGCACGTGGAGTTAAGTACAGTGACAAATTTAGTCGTGGGCCAAACGTTTCAAATAAACTTGAATTGATGCTAAAGAGATCTCTAAAAAATGGGGTTGTCAATTGTATGCAAGAGAGTATGAATGCGCAAATACTGGGCTGTAGTTAATAAATATGTAATTAAATTAATTAACACGTAGGTAGAAGTGTAGGGGTTTCTATTAAATATTAAACATTAATTTGTTCATGAAAAAGAATGTAGAGAAGGACGTAGGTAATGATTCATAAATGAAAAAGATTTAATAAATAAGACTTGTTTTACGTAATATAACCATGTGTTAGTTTAGTTATTTCGTCATTACCACTTCCTAATATTCTGTGCTGGCAGATTCGTCTAACGTTCCCGGATTTCTTCTTAATTATCATTGGGGGTAGTCAGATTGCAAAATTTATCCCGTTTTAATTAAGGTAGAGTATAAAGGTTTCCATATCTGTCCTTCAAAGATATTGGTGGTGACTCTGGACTTCTGATTGGTGTTTTATAAAAAGGTAAGTAAGCGAAAACAGATCGCAGGTAAGTTTCTGGCAGTATTTCTATTAATTTATTTCGATTAAGTTTGTTTATCAACAAGCTAACGGAAAATAAACGAAACTTCCAATGGTCGAGAAAGTGTGACCAAGCATTTAGAACATTGAAGATTGCATTATGTTCGCAGCCAATTCTCGCTTTTCCAGCTTCTGAAGGGAAGTACATCGTAGACACCGACGCAAGCAATACTGGTCTAGGAGCAGTTTTGTCTCAAGTGCAGAACAGTGAAGAATGAGTAACAGCATATTACAGCAAGACGCTTTCTAAACCAGAGAGAAATGATTGTGTTACATGGAGAGAGTTGTTGGCAATTGTCAGAGCTTTGGAGCACTTCCATAAATACCTCTATGGGAGAGAGTTTTCACTACATACCGACCATGCCGCACTTGCATATTAAATTGTGAAAATATCATACCAGAAATAGGAAAGTGTATAAAAATCGGTGAGATTAATCCAAATTAATATTTCAACATAACCCAACTGTGACACTGAATATACACTATTTAATTATTTGAACGATCACTGAAAGCACTCAAACTGTTGTGATTTATTAGTTATAAGATAATTATTTATTTGTATGTAGAATTAAGAAGTGAAATTGTTTTTAACCAAGAAAGAAACTGACGCTGTTAGGGACTCGTGAAAACTGTTTCGTTCCTTAGTTGTAAGCAATTATTTATCTTATATAATATGTCGAAGAATTGTGATGTTTTGTACTTCACTGAGGACATTTTCGAAAAACTTATTGCAGTCAAAACAACACGTTAAAATATTTAAGTCGAATTAACCTAAATGTAATAAACTTATTCCCTGAGATTTTTCAATAGTGCCAAACTCTGAGCAATAATTAATTAGCTAGGGTAACTAATGTTCAGAAAGTATTTATTTGTTTTGTATTAAAGGAAAGGTTTAAGAAACAAATAAAAGAATATTGAAGTAAACTGTATAAGAGCTGGTGTAATTATTTAGAATAATTAGTAAATTATCGAAAATACGAGTGCTTACGCTGACGAAAATTGAGGTGAAATCTGGTACTGGCTTTGGGTATCAAGGTGAGCCACAATAATATTTCGATTTTAAATTATTATTAATTTCAATCAATTTTTGAATTAATTATATATTCAAGAAGCAAATACCTACCTATTTATTTTTATATTGAATATACAATACGTAATTATCTCTACACCAGTTACATCAATTAAAAAAATCATTTCATTTAATTACATATTTTGGCACTCCAAACGTGAGGTCTAGACAAATATAAAAATAACCACACAGATTTTGCACATAACAAAATTGGCGTCCAACTAGTGAGGCTAAAAGTAGGAAATAATACTGTATTAATGTATTGTATTCTTTTACCAGTTTTCTACTTTAGCGGCGACTACAATAAACCACAAAAATGCCACGAAGAGCAACATCATGTAAACAGACCGCAAATACAGACACCGAAATAGACACGAAAAAAAAGAGACAACGCCTGTTATAGAAATAGAAACGATACTACTACCTACAGCAGAAACGGACAAAACAACAGAGAGTGTTAACTCACAAAGCTTAATAGAATTTATGAAAGAAGCATTTAAACAAATGAAGGAGGACAATGAAACCCTTAACAAGAAAATTGACAGTAATAACGATCGTTAAAACAACAGATGGAAAAGAATAATGAAACATTAAAACAGAACGAGACATTGAAACAACATATGGAGAAGAATAATGAAACATTAAAACAACAGATGGAAAAGAGTAGTGAGACACTGAAACAACGGTTAGACGAATATAAGGAGGAGGTAAAACAACAAATAACCGAAACTAATGAAAAAATTGAGAGAACCAATGAAGCACTGTTACGATTTCGAGAAGAGATAATAAATCAGGTTAATAACGTGGAAGATAATAGCAAAATTAGAGTAGAAATACTACAGCAAGAGACGCAAGAAAAAATAGAGAAATTACAGGACAGAATTGATGAGCAATTTGACCATATTGGGAATAACTTGGGAAGGTACGGCACCAGGTAAACAGTAACAAAGATAGGATACAAGAAATACAAAAAAGAGTTAATAAATATCCGAGAAGAGCTAGACGTACTAAGAAATAGACCCATGAGTTATACCCATATACCACTGGGAGAGAGTAAAGAAACTATTAACTTCAAAGACTATAGAAGAAAGCCACTAGTTTCTGGAAAGGATAGAGGAACTGATCAGCAGGAATAAAGAAAACAGGTGGTATATAATTAAAAATCTGCTGGATGAGTGTTTCAAAAATATAACTGATAATTGGTGGACAGCTATTTGAAATGAAGTTCACAACTATCAAGAATTTAAACAGGTATTCAAGACCAAATATTGGTCTGAATCGATTCAGAAGACTGTCAGAGATAACCTATGCAATGGAAAGTATGGCCCTACCCGAGGCCAATCACCTACTGCATACTTCCTTGGTAAAGTTTGTTTAGCCCGAAACTTGGAACCAAGAATACCGGAAGAGTTTTTGGTGCCCAAACTATCATATCATTCTGAAGAGGGAATAATATGCGCCAGACTATGCGGACAAGTGAAAACAATCGGGGCAATGGAGGTTCTACTAGAAAGTTATGAACAAGAAGACTATTATCGGAGGAATCTCCGGAGTCCAGAACCACAAAATGAACGGAGGAATGAACCCAACAGACAACAGACAGAGAGTAAATCACATACGAGCTAACGGTAATAACAGGAGTCCACCAAACAATAGATTCAGAGCCCGACGAAGAAGCTTTAACAATGACCACTCATATAGGAGTAGGAGTATGGAAAGTCAATGATCAAGAAGCTGGGAAGGGAGAAGAGAGATCCCATCCGAACACCAGCATAGGGATGAACCAATTAGACAGTCAACATCCAACGGTAATAGGGGAAACGAGTGTCCGTAGTGAAAACCCAGGACAGCCCGCCACTGCAAGCGATAAAAGGGCAGACAAAACCAATCACCAATCAATCATCATTATAAGAAACCATTATTTACAAAACATACAATCAGACTTATTAGAAGAAAGAACGGCTGAAGGGGCAAAACAGAGTAATGAAATTGTACATACTCAGGCTGAATTACAAGGTGTACATACAGAAATTGTGATAGATACGGGAGCAAATATATCATTAATCGATCAGACAGAATTGAATAGAATCCAGGAATTAAATACTGAAAGGATACCAACTTTGCCCATCCATAATGCGAGGGACAGGGAAACAAAATAAAACAATTAAGCAACAGGTAATATTAGACGTTACAAGTAACGGAATAGAAATTCCGATGGTGTTTTTGGAAACCCAGGGGCTACCTTTTAAGGTTTTATTAGAATGTGACATGCTATGGCGCTACTCTGCAATTATTAATCTGAACAGTGGAACAGTATCACTGAAGTCAGAGAATGATGAATGGTCGACTGAGATAATAGGATGCACAAGTGCCCCTCAGCACCAATGTTCATACTATGTTAGGGAAAATATTCACACACCATTAGATAATGAAAAAGTAACATTTGAAGCAGATTTATGGGAAGAAAAGTTGTAAAAGATCCTGTCGTTTCAAACAAAAAATTCAAAAGAAGAAATAAGTATGGGACAGAGGCAAGAACTAGTAAAAATTTACAACAGGTATCAGAGTGTATTTTCAGATTCACCAGGAAAAGCCAAGAACTTTGTATGTTAACTGAAATTCAATAATCCTGTAAATTTCAATAAAAAATTCTATCCAATTGCCCAGTCACTGAAGGAAACCGTCAGAAAGAAAATTCAACGAATGATTGATGAAGACATAATCGAAAGGAGTAAATCACCATATACCACCCCTATAGTAGCTATACCCAAGAAGGACGGACAAGTAAGATTATGCTTATATGCTAGGGAAATAAATAAGATGATAATCAATGACAGGACATCACCAGGAGAAATTGAGGAGATAATGAAGAAATTTCAAGGGTGTAAGTTTACGAGCACTTGGGATGGAGTCTGCGGTTATTGGCAGATAAAGTTGCACCCCAATAGTTGTCAGTACGTTGCATTTATATTTGAAGGAAGAAACTACCAGTTTAAGTGACTACCTTTTGGACTGGTAAATTCTGTAGCAATATTCGTACAATACATGGATCACATCCTAGGTAAGGAAGCATTGGAATTCGCCACCGTGTATGTAGATGACATCTTAATTACTTCTGCGACATGGGGCGAACATTGCCAAAGAATAGAATTGGTACTCCTGAAACTGTGCAATAATAATATCACCCTCAAGTTCAACAAATCTAAGTTTATTACACAAGAATTACAGTTTTTAGGATTCGTATTATTAGAAACAGGGATAACAACATTGCCTGAGAAGGTAGAAGTGATCCAGAATTTCCCAAAACCTAAAAATTTAAGACAATTGCAATCATTTTTAGGCATATGCAACTACTACAGAGAATTTCAGCAGAATTATTCTGAACTAACTGCTAGGTTTAAACATTTATTATCCTCTAAAAATAAATGGAAGGGGGGTAAGCAAGAGGATGAAAACTTCCAACTAATCAAAGATAAATTTCTTCATAGTGCTATCTTACACCACCCAGATTTTAATAAAAGGTTGTTTTTAAACTGTGATGCTAGCAATGTCAGTCTAGGGGTAGAATTATATCAGGAAGATAAGGTTGGCAATCACCTAGTAATCAGTTTTGTGAGCAGGGTATTGAATAGTTGCGAACGAAATTATACAGTAACAGTAGTATAGTATTTGCCTGTACAAAATTTCAAACCTATTTTTTGGGGTATCCGTTGACAATAAGATCAGACCACAAATCCATATCATTCCTTAAGAAATGCAAATTGAACCATGGCAGATTGACTAGATGGATTTTAGTTCTGCAGGAATACAACATTCAGTGGGAATACATACCAGGGAAACAGAACATTGTCGCTGATGGTTTGTCAAGGGTAAACATAGAAAAAGGAACGTATGAAATAGATCAAGAAGATATTGGGAAAGTATATCACATAATTCAGGCAAGAGAAGATTTAGAAAAGATATTAAACCAAATTCAAGAACAACAAAACACAGATCCCAGATTAACTAAAATACGAAAACGATTAGAAGAGAACAATCCCACTCGAATACCTTACTACTGCATCCATAACAATGTGACCTTCACCTGTCCAACATCCAGAGATGACCATTGGAAACTATACATACCCAAGACAACTGAATCCCAAATAATCATAGACTACCGTATCAGATACAGACACATGGGACCGCAAAAAGTCATAAAAGCATTGGAAGAGCATATGTATATAAAAGGAATCAACAAGAAAGCACAACAGACGGTGAGGAAGTGTAGTATCTGCCAGATGGTAAAGGTGAACAACGAGAGAAAGGAAGGAGCCATGATTACAATCAAATCCAACCAAAAACTTGAAAAAATCTTTCTAGACATTTGTGGACCATTTCATAGGAGTGGAGGAAAGTGCATATACAAATACATACCCATCATGTTTGAACACTTTTCGAAATTTACAAATTATACCCCATAAGTAAGGCTACCACAAAAAAAAATTATCAAAGTTATATTTGACAAATATATACCTGAAACCATAGTTACTGATCATGGAACTCAGTTCAAGGGCAAGCAGTGGAGAACTGAATTACTGGCTGAGGGGATTAAAACATACAAAACATCTGTATATCATCCTAGCAGTAACCCAGCTGAAAGAGTACTCCCAGAAGTAGGAAGAATATTATGTACATATTGCCGTGATGAACACAAGAACTGGGGTAAATACGTGGAAGCCACAGAAACATTTTTAAACCTGGCATACCATGATACTATAGGAGTCAGCCCTTACCAGGTGATGTATAACAGACCACCACCAAGGGAGATCACTCAAATCATCCAATTTCCACCCAGGGAAGAAGAGGAGTAGCTATCACCGAATTATACAATAGAGTACTTCATAAGGCAGAGCTGCGCTGGAGAAGAGATGAAAGGAATAAAGTTAAAGTAATTAAGTATAATTTGGGAATACAAGGTACTAATTAAGAATAGGCAACTGCCAAGTTCCATTGAAGGGATAGCCAGGAAACTATATACCATGCTATACCATGGACCATTCATAATTACCCGAGATAAAGGTAATAATACCTATGAGTTGTCTACACCCAAAACAAATCAAGTAAAGGGTTCATATAATCAGTCAGAAATGAAAAAGGTTTTTTGAAAATTGAGACAATAATAAAGAGCTGTTTATTTCAGTAAGAACTAAATACATTACTGAAGTAACCAGACTTAAAGGGGGGGGCACTGTGTAACATGACTGTTTCCTTAAAATAAATATTAAAACTCATACATGTTAAAGAATAGACATATGCCAAAGTACATAACCAAACCAACTGAACTGTGAATAGTGACATATACGTATTACATTGTGAAAATATCATACCAGAAATAGGAAAGTGTATAAAAAATCGGTGAGATTAATCCAAATTACCACTTCAATATAACCCAACTGTGATACTGAATATACACTATTTAATTATTTGAACAAACACTGAAACACTAACACTGTTGTGATTTATTAGTTGTAAGATAATTATTTATTTGTGTGTAGAATTAAGAAGTGAAATTGTTGTTAACCAAGAAAGAAACTGAAGCTGTTAGGCACTCGCAAAAACTGTTTCGTTCCTTAGTTGTAAGCAATTATTTACTTTATATAATACATCGAAGAATTGTGATGTTTTGCATTTCACTGAGGACTTTTTGAAAAACTTATTGCAGTCAAAAGAACACACGTTAAAATATTTAAGTCGACTTAACCTAAATGTAATAAACTTATTCCCTGAGATTTTTCAATAGTGCCAACCTATATATTCAAGAAGCAAGTACCTAACTAATTATTTTTATATTGAATATAAAATACGTAATTATCTCTACACCAGTTACATCAATTAAAAATCATTGCATTTAATTACATATTTTGGCACTCCAAACGTGAGGTCTGGACAAATATAAAAATAACCACACAGATTTTGCACATAACATAATTATATAAGATTTATGTGTAAGACATTTGTCCTTCCTGGGAATTGCCCTCACCCACATTGCAAACTGATCTTCATTCTTGGGAGGTCTAAAGAAATGATTTCCTTTGTAGGAATCTTTACCATATCCATACCTACATCCAGGTACAAAACAGGATGGCATTTCTTCTTTTTTAACACACAACTTCTATATAACTGCACTACTACATAAATTTTTACACGAACTGTTGACTGAAACTAAAAACTACCCGTATATGAAAAATGCACACAAATCATTACTATAATCATTCATACATTCTGAGCATTTTTACTATATATTATCACATGGTTATTACCGTACTCAGAATGTTTGTAAGTCACTCAAACCTATAATTAATTGCAACTGAACACGATATAAGTAATAAGACGCACAAACACACTTTTAACAACACATAAAAAACAGCTGTTTTTTGCACGTAGCTAATAGTCTTAGCCTCAACTACGACAAGCGATCGCAGCACCGAAGTTTAACGTGTTCACCGCTAGCCCTATTCACAACTATAGCGCGTGCTCAGAGTGATCTCACTCTCTCTTCTACTCGCCATGGTAGTAGTATGCTACTACTACTACTACTACTACTACTACAACTGCTGCTGCTGCTGCTGCTTTATCATATTATTGGAATTGTAGACATCGATTTTTACTTTTAAAATCGATATTTTAACTGGCCTTGACACAGTTGACCCATTCAAAAGTTGGATGCCATCCGTGTCTTTCGTTGATATTTTACATCAGCATTAGGGTACAGAGTATGTACGTTAACTACTATAAGTTAGCAGACCTCACTGAGTAGTACGTAGTTGTTGATTAATATGAATGACACCAAGTCGTTGTCCAACTTTAATTAACTATCACCATTGTTTCTCAGTTCAGCAACTTTGCGTGAGCGTTTGTAAAAAAAATTCTTGGAAGTTCTGCTGCCGTGTTCGCTTTCTCTTTCTCTTTCTTTTTAAGCTGTGAATTAAAATCTGCGGTCAATTAGTTTTTTCAGTTGAGTGATTTGTCTATCAAAAAATTCTTAATAAATGGTTATTTTTAATTAACCAAAAACTGGAATGTCAAGTTTTCCTTCCGACACCACACCATTGTAAGTCATACAAAAACAAAATATTCTTCACATTTTTCATGACCGGAATTTGATATCTGCTCTCTTTCGCTTTATTCAGTCAGTGTTCCGCTGTGGTCTAACCCAAGACAAATGGAATGTGGAAAAATAGAGTTTGCTCTACAGCACTTACCAAATGTACAAAGCAATAAAGAGTACTGTATTAAGTAGACTTGGACCTTAGGTAATTTGGATTTTTCTGGTTAGAAGGTTACCCAAAGAGTCTTTTAATGTTTCTTGGTGACCAAGGCTTCGCAGAGATGCTTAACTAATACGTCCCACTGGCATTCGTTTCACAAATGCACAAATGCCTTTTGTCTCACCTTACGCCATCTTTACATTCACAACGTTGTGGATTCTGAGTTCACCTCATAAGTACCCTTTCCTCACTCTTTTCAACAAAGTACATTTCAACTTTCTGTAATTAGTGTCAGAGATGGTGGTTTTGGGGGAGAGAGGGAGAGAGACAGACAGAGACAGAGTGAGAGAGAGGAAAGGAGAAAGGTGTAAAGCCACAGGAGTAAAAACCATGGGATTTTTATTGGAGGTGGCTACTGATAACGTACTTGAAAATAATGAACAAGTGTACTCAGATAGACAAAGTAACCTTTTTTCAATCCACCTTGTGCCTTCTTTTTAATCTATAGATGATGCGTTTCAAAGCATATGCTTCAACAGCAGATCATAAAATATCACTTGTAGGTTGTCATCGGTTAACAATCCTTTGCACTGTTTAATATGCATCAGTAGGTGTGCACCTATTCAAGTTTGGCCGACCACATTGAGTATAATCATTATTACATAGCCAGTATAATGAAAGATGATCAAAATGTGTAGATTTTGTGTAAAAACTCCCAAAAATGTTTAGCACAAACTATTCTACTTTTCATGTCTGCTATGTTTACATTAATTTTTACATTATAGGAGCCCTAGGGACTCATTCTGTACTTCACAGATAAAACTCTGCTACTCATTCATACATTCGTTTGAGGATATGTGACTGCATAGTAATGTCTTTTGATGTTTAGTGTCTCTGGAATAAATTCAACCCTGATTGTATTTGCCCAATGTGAAAATACTCAGGTTGGAAAGTTTTACTACTCTCAGTGCCATGATCAAAACAACAAAGCATGTGTGTGCACCGTGAGCGGAACATGCGCGCAAGCATGCCAGAGTGCATGCTAGAGTCAATGCAAGCCGCGCGAACAGTATGAATGCAAGCCAGTTCATACTACATAGTGTGGTACACATTCCAGGTTCCAGTAACTTAAATACTGAAAAGGACACATCAACGATTAGATTAAACAGTGCGAGTAATCAAATACAACCTTTATAAGGCTCCTTGAAAAAAAAATTATGAAACGTAATATTTGTTTTATCAAGAGATATTTTGTAATTTATGTTTGTGTAACGTAGTGTGTGAACACATAATGGATGCACCAAGATTTTTTTATTTACACAAAATGTTAAACCTGCGCAATATCTCTGAATAAATACTGAGTGATGAACAGTAAGATCATAACTTACTGGCTTCTGACCAGCTGTTATGATAAAAATAACATAATAAATGAACTAAGAACTGAGAGGAGTAAGAGAGCCCAAAATTTATTACTTACGAAAAAATAGTATAAAATCAGAAAGTTAATGTTAACAACGAACACTACATTCTTAATTAACATTAAAAATTATCACAACTCTTATCTCTAAATTACACATTCATATATTTTCTAAATTACAAATGTATATTATATTTTTAAAGCTATTCCAGTCTTATATATAAAAAAATAACTATACACTTTATAGTGAACAATATTTTTGTTCACTGTTGTAATTGTTTAAAGTGGTCACTTTTTTTTTAGTAACAACTTAGAATAGAATAACTACATTTATAACACATTTAATTCGTACATATAAATGTTATGATTTTTCTATTTTTGCAAAAATAAATGTTTAGTAATACATTAAAAACTGTGATATACCTTTTACAGTAAGTTAATATGTGATCAACTTATGGTAACCAACATATAGTCTATCTCCCATTTGCCAGGAGTAAGGAATGTTACCAGAGCCTGTTTCCTTGTACATAAGGACTACAGAGTAATATGAAGTTGCCTTTACATTTCACTTCCATAGCAATTTTCATAATTTAATGCTGACAAGCACTAATCGTTTTAAAACACTAAGTTAAAATCCTCTGTTTTTCTTTGTCATCAGATATATATTTATTTACTTCTGGTATTCAAGTATAAGCTTATATATTAAAATTAGACACTCTTTCTTAAGACTCTAGTGTTTGATTATTTACTTCTATACAAACATTCAAAATTACATAAAAATAATGTACAATTTTGCCATTTACATTTTCATAAGCTTACTTAAATACCAAGATTTTTTGGTTAACAATCTTGAAGGTAACTGTTCACTGGAAGTTTGGGAATAACTGACAATAAAATGAGAAAATATTTCTTACTGTCCTCGATAGACACCAGAAGTAAAATTTCTATTTAGGCTATATGACTTGTTATATCCATATATCTTGTACTTGATAACATCTAGTTAATCATTTTTAATACTCTGTAGATGAAAAGAATTTAAAAAAAGGCTCATTATAAAGTTATATACAATTAACATAATTATCTGTTAATAATATTATTTTCCATGAAAGCACTAAAAAGTAAGATGTACTTACATAGCTGGGATTTTATATAAATTGCAATAAAAAGGTCATTTCACTGATCTGTTAATATATTTAAACTGGTATTTATATTTCTTCTTTTCATCCATTAACAGTTTCAAAATTTGTATAATTATCTGCTCAGCTGGGTTTGTAATATATCAGAGCACAATTTCTTTTTTGACATGATAATGTCTTTTAGCTGGACATCGTTTGAAACTTTCTGTAACTTTTTATTTACCGTCACGCTGTATGACATCATCATTGCATGACGTCATTGGGATTGTTGTAAATAAAGCTTTGTTTTGATATGTCACAATATACATAATATATCACAATATATTATGTGTTAAAAATAATATCACTGCAAACAATTAAACCAGATTTATAAAGCGTCCTGAAAGTTTAAAATCAGGTGTTAGCACAATTACCAGCCGGCAATCATTAACTACAACCGCGACCGCTATCATGCTAACGTCGTCACAGATTAAAGACCTAACAAGCAAATAACACTGCATAGCTGTAGATAGGTTATTGTCTCTAGTTAATGGTTGTCTTCATATGTGATTCAGCTAACGATCCTGCATCTATTCATTAAAATATTTGTCTGTTCTGCATCGTAAATGCAAATCTACTTCCTCTTTATATTTAATTAGTCACTGCAGAAATGTGAAGATATAACACAGATACATAATGTCACTGGGATTGTTGTAAATAAAGGTTTGTTTTGTGTTGTGGTGAAATACACTGCTGCTGGTATATAGTAACCATAACGTGGCGACTGACTAAAACAGCATTCGACAATGGATAGCAGCAACAAGAAGGCTCAGATCAAGAAACGACAAAATGCCGAGCGACCAAGTAAGTATCGGGAACGAAAGAAGCTCGAGAAGGAACAGCAACGAGCGGCTGCTGTCGGTGGTGAAGCTTCGGTACCAGCAGCCCCAGCAACAAAAACGAAAGCAAAATGACTTGATGCGCCAAGAATTGAACGAGTACTTAATAAATACACCGTTCGCGTCGACGATGACTGAGCAGGAGAAAATTGATGCATTCTACCAACATGAAACTGGCAGAGAAGCGAAGGAAAACCAACGAACGAGCAAAACATTGTAGATTGGATAAGAAAATTGAGATGGCAACTAAACGAGCGAACGAAGCAGCTGAATTCTAACAGGTAATCGCTGCGGTATCCCCAAAACGCTTGAAAACTGAAGAGATAGCAGCAGATGCGGAATTCACTAAACGATTCGACGACAACGAGTTCGGTTACGCCTGCTCCGTCTGCGATCGCTTATGGTTCGAGAGAGATTTGCGACCACCGCCGCGAAAGAGTCATACTCTCTGCCTAGTTCCCCGACGACGATGTAGCTAGCTTAAAACTGTGCGAAACGTGTTACAGGTCCCTAGCACTCGAGAATATACCCAACTTGTCAAGATCCAATGGCTTCGTGTGCCCTGAGTATCCCGATCATTTGCCACCGCTTGATTGTATAACTGAACGTCTGGTCTCACCGCATCTACCGTTCATGCAGATACGATGCCTGTGGTTCATCCACGGCAGTCAAAGTATTATAGGACAAATAATAAACGTGTCGGTCGACATAAACATGATGGTTCGAGTGTTGCCTCGTAGCTTGGATGACGATAATGCATTCAACGTGCACATTAAACGACATCTCATACATAAGTCGACGTACTTGCAAGGCTACGTCAATAAGGGTACCGTAAAGAAATGGCTGCAATACTTGATAACAAAACCGCTATACAAAATGAACAATATATGGGTAGATGATGCATTCTTCAATAGTAGTGACACGACGGCAAAAATGACAGAGGCTGTAATGGGCCTAAATTTACCTAAATATTATTGTGTAATTTTATAAATCTTATAACATGTGCAGATGACGCCCCTTTAAGGTGAGACGATAGCCAGTAAATATTTTCATGACTATATATGGTTATACAGCAAATAACGAAAATCTATTTATAGCCAGTGATTAATTCCGCCAGTATGTTGTTGATGAGAAACAGTTAATTACGAGTTAAAAAGGTGATACCCAACTCAGCGGAACGTTACAGTACTGAGGATGAGACGAATAGCGGGGAGCGGGGTGAACCAGTTTGAAGACGGAACAAACGGAAATTATTAACACTAAAAGTTAGTCGACCACCATCTTTTGCGCTGAACAGCAGCAATCGCGGGCGCCCGCATAAACTGCATAAGACGTAATTTGAACAATGTGAAATTCTAACTAATATTATAAATCATCATAATAGTAATCAGTGAACAGTAAAACTAAACAAACAGTTCGGCCATAAAACCTAAAAGTGAAAATAACAGACGGTGCATACAACAGGAGACGTCCAGCACGATGAAACCATACGCATCAACAGGAAAGTAGACATTTCAAAAATAATTAAAATGCTGGCTTTTTCATAAATTATAAAGTTGAGCTCAATAAAATCAAAAAATAAGTAAATGTGTATGTTTGTGTGAACGAAAAAATATGAAAATAGGCCTAACAAGAAGTGTTGAGTTTGCATAACTTTTGATATACGTAGTAGTATTTTGATGTCGTAGTTTGTTGATAATCAGTTTTACGCCTTAAGGCAGAATAAGTGTGTTCATGATTTTTTTTATGTTTTTGAGAGAAAATAAATAATGTTATATTTTACTTGATATACGCATTTTGTTATTTGTATTTGCCCACTGTTCTCTGCCAAAGTATACTAAACGATTCCCTGTACCAAAAATTACATATAATCATATTCATTTAATTATTAATAACCGATAAGACTTCAGTTAATGTCTGAAAAGGGACGAATTTAATAACAATACATGTTTATAGACTACAAATGGCGCCCGAGTAACAGTGACATTGTAAATTAACATTATTTAAATTAAAATTGATTTACAATTTAGTCGAAAAATGGCAGAGAAAGACGCAAATACAGATTTAGATGAAAGTACAGATGTGGGATCAGTGTTGAATGTTACGCAAGATAGTATGGTAACCACACATGAAAATGTCGAGAGCGTAGGCGAAATATTGAATGTAAATGAAACAGTCGAAGGGGGTAGTAGAAATAACGAGGTGAATATATTTAACCAATTAGTGTTGATGATGGAAATGATAAATAATAAGTTTGAACAACAAAATAAGAATAATGATAATTTGAATAATAAACTTGACAAACAAGACGAGAAATTAGGAGACATGAATAATGAATTCATGAATATAAGAAGCGAAATAGAAATGAGTAAATTAAGTATGACTAACCAATTTAAAAGTATAATTGAGAATTTTAATGGAGTGAGTGAGAAATTCGTGGAAGTAAATAATAAACTAGAGAAACAGAGTAAAACTATTGCGGGAGTGAAAGGTGAGATGACTATAAGTATAAATAAAATACAAACCGAGATGAAAAATATGAAAATAATTAGCGAAAAGCAGGATAAGAAACTGCTAGCGACAGACAAAAAATTCGAGGCGTCAACTAGTTTTTCAACGATAAATTTAAAAAACAAAATGACAAAATTGAAGGTAATGTTCAAGGTGTGATTGATTAATGTGAACAGATTAAAAAGCAAATAAGCTACAAGAGAGTGTGAATAATGAATTCAAAAGTAACATTGAACAACTAGATACAATTAAAACTAGTGTAACTAATTTGAAAAGTAAACACACAGAACATGAACAAGAAATAATTAAAGTTAGAGAAGATCTAAGCCTAGCAATTAATCAAAAACTAACCAATATGTGTGAGAGAGTGAATGTTGATGTTGAATTAGGTTATTTCAGTGATGAGGGTAGGGGAGTGAACCCCATACAATTTTTAAATTCTGTAAAGAGTTTTAATAAGTATAACAAAGAAAGCTGGGAAATAAAATTAGTACGAATTTTTAAATATTTTAAAGGGGATGCTAAAATTTGGGCGGACGCTCATAATGATAATTGGGCAGATTTTGATGAGTTTGAACAAGCATTTAAAAATAAATATTGGTCAGAGGAAAAACAAGAGGGTTTACGCAGCACAATAATGGGATGGGGTAGCTTCAATATTAAACATATGAGCATTACGTCTGTAGTAAGGCGCAAAGTATTATTATAATTTCGGAATTAGATTTCTTTATTTTATCATGACTGTGAGAGTGTATGTTTAATTTTGTCTCACTGTGGTTGTTAGTAAAAACCACGAAAACCAACACTTCCTATATTCCCAAGCCTGTACAGGAGGAAAGAACTCTTTTAACCTTTATACACGTCACATCGCCTTGAGTGACGACCTCTCTCCTGCTTGGTTGATTAAAGCTCCAGGAGGCCCAGTCCGAACCCTGTGTCCCGGGCGTGGTCCCTTAGTAACCAGAGTCTATATAACTGACAACTTAGTGAGACTCGCGGTCATTCTTAGATTCATACTCATTCTGTTCGTTTCGCTTATTAGCAGTTTAGCTGGAGGGGTGTGGGTTGCGTGTGTACCGTGTGCGTCTTGACAATGTCGACTACTTCACTCCTATCAACTACGGTGTGGTGTGCTGCGTGTTGTAAGTACTGAAAGATATTATGTGATACAAGTGTTGATGAGTTAAAGAGAGTGCAAGCATAGTAATTTTCATGTAAATGTTAAATAAAGAACTTCTTATTGTAAAGCTAGAAGTTGTAACCAATCATTTCACACAACCCACTCACGTTGCCTGTTAGTTTGTCGGCGATTCACCGCTCGGTCACGACAAATGGTGGCAGCTGTGGTGGGATAGGTTGCAAAAAGACCTACACAGATTTGTGAAGCGATTGGGAAGAGATTATCATAAAATTTGGCAGACGGTTCTTAAAAAAAAAATGTTATAGATAATATTTGTTAGAATATAATATAATTATTCAACAACTGTTCAATTGAATAATAGATAACATATTTACTGGATAAATTATTTGAGATGCTGAAATAATATCTCGTATACATATGATGTTTGAATTTGAATGTTTGATTTAGGATTAATTTTATGTTTATGTTGACATACCTGATGTAATTGATATGCCTGGTCTTCATCTTTTCAATGAATTGCATTTCCTACGACTACCATCATTTGCAGAGAAAATAGCTTCTAAAGAGAATAGAAATGTTGTATGGTATCTTTATATTTTACGTAACAGTACGTCTTTAAGTTATTATAAATACGAGCATGGTAGTCCAGTCAAGTTAATTCAGCGGCACAAATATTCATTTTCTATGACAGTGCATGACTTACTAGATAGAATTCGTTTAGAACATGAGAACGCAATAAGTGAAAGTTGCTTAGAGATGTTAAACAGACCACTTTGTGTTGCTTTAGCAAAAGTTCTTCGGAATTAGAGTAAATAAAAACGGTGTATATATTCTGGCATATCCATTGCACCAGTTAGCAAGATTATTGTTTAAGTTAATGCTTAACGAGTGACTTTCTAATTAGGACTTTATATTCCTATGGGATTGGGTTTAAGAAAAAGTAATAATAGAACAGAGTTTATGTCTGACCCTCAAAATTTTGGGTTACCCGTGGGGCACGTAACTAATAGAGATCCGTTATCTCCTACCTTGTACATGCGAGTAGGGACCAGAGTAGGTACCATCACCGCCCACTACCAACACGTAAGTCCAGTAAACTTACCTAGCCCTTCTGTGCCACAAAGTACTCCTTTAACTGCACCAGTTGTCAAGTTATCCGCAGTTCGTTTTATACCTCCATTAGAACAAACCGTACCCTTGCCAGAACAACCGGTGTATGATATTCCCAAGAAATCTTCATGAGTAGTCGCCCTATTTACTACTTACCCATCACCGATCCAGATGTATTACTAGAAGGATGCGAAACCCTATTACGTACACTTTTACAAAGGATAATTGAGAGATACATTAATGGGCATTCGAACTATACCGACGAAGCAAGAGTAAATAGAGTAAAAGTAGTTAAACTTGAGACAGAATTCACTACGTAATCTTGTAAACGAATGGATAGTTTGTGTAGTTATATTTTGTTTCTATTGTTTGGAATTTTTATTTGTATCAGTTTTGAAATTTTTATTATTTGGTATTGTGAATACAGCGTTTTTGATCTGCTACGGTGTACGCTGACTGTTATCACTTCCCGCGACCACAATCACAGAGTAGATAAGCACCCGACAAACAGTAACTAGTGTCGTGATTGTTACATCCGTTTTCTTAAATTTTTAGCGTTCTACAATAAAAACGCGTAATATTATAAGCAAAAATGGAAACTGGAAAAAAAAGTAACTATGACCACCCCAACGACTTCTAGTGTTAGCGGCATGATTAGAGACCTTACTGTTTCTAATCTCATAGAGAATTGGTCTGGAGATGGTCCTGTAACTGTAACAGAATTCTTTAATAAAATAGATCGTGCAGCTAAATCTGGTAATTGGACAGATACAGACAAAATTACAGTCGCAGTACTTAAGCTAACCGGATCAGCCGCGTTATATTTAAACAGTAATGAAGAAGCTACTCGTGATGATACGACGTATCAGCAGTTTCGAGAGATTTTCATTGAACGCTTTAAAATAAAACACCTTGATCAGTTCCACTATAGTGCTTTGCAAAACGCGACTCAGTATAAACATGAGACCCCTGAGCAATTTGCAGACAGGTGCAGACGTTTATGCTCACGGACAATTAGACAAGTACCCAAGCCTACGCAGCAGGCTATAATTAATGATGATGCAGAGAGACGTATGTTAGCTGCCTACATTAACGGTCTACAGGGAGTAGTAGGAAAACAAGTAAGATATCGCATGCCATCGAGCCTTACTGAGGCTATACAAATAGCTATAACGGTAGCGGAAGTAGAGGCCGTAGAGACGCGAAAGACACCTAACAAAGAAGGAAACCTTTTTGCCATTTGCTTTTACTGTAAGAAACCAGGACACATCGCAAAGAATTGTCGCCAGCGTAAACACATTCTGAATCCATCGTCATTTAGGAAGCAGAGAAGTAGTAAAGGTTCTAGCAGTTATAATAATAAAAGTTATAATAATAATAAGAGTGTTAGTCCTAATAATAATAATAATAATACTAACCGATGGGAAATGTCCGGCAATAAAGATGACACTCGTGTACGATGCTACGCATGCCAGAAGCCAGGACATTTCGCTAGAGATTGTAATCAAAACGGGCACCCCCAAACGAAACGGGTTCGTCAGGAAAAGGCACTGGACTGTCGAACTAAAATGCCGAGGGAATCAAGAGGGTTTCGTCCACCATAAATTCAGTAACCAATATCAAGTGACTGATGTAATGTGTGAAGAATTAGATGACCCAAATCAAATGTTAATTAATGTTACAGTAGGACGAAAAGCCTGTAGATTTCTATTAGATACCGGTGCGATGATATATGTCTTAAAATCCGGCATTAGCCAAAAGAGAATCAGGGAGAGTAGTATAATTGCGAGAGGAGCAACAGGTGATAAACTTAGAGTGTACGGATTACAAAAGGTAGGCCTAAAGATAGGTAATAATTGTAGAATATATCATGATTTTGTAGTAGCTGATATTCAGACGAGTTATGACGGATTAATAGGCGTAGATTTGATGAAAAAACTAGGGATGAGAATTGATTTCTCCACAAAGAATGTGTATGTTGGTAATAACATAATTAGTGTAAACAATACGATAAGTAGTAAATCATTAGGTGCAGATGAGGAAAAGTCCGGCCGGCTTACCGATTCCTTACCTATTACTGCTACTATCGGTAACGCTTTAACTTTGAGTAGTAATGAGAATATATGTAATGTAGTTACGTGCGAGAATTACACTATCCCGCCTATGTCCGAGATGCTTGTTCGGGGACGCCTGAATATGGGAGCATCAGAATTAAGCGCGCAGAACAGTAAAAATGGTAGAAACAGTAGAACCAATATTGATAGAGTGAGTATTGGTAAAACGGTATTAGTAGAACCAGTGGAACTTAGTGTTCATGGGCTACAAGTAGCCAGAGTTATAAGTAATGTTTCAGTAGATCAGACTGAAAAGGTTAATCAGAAATCCGTGATAATGAAGTTGATAAATTTCAGTAGGGAAACGTTGGACATTCCTAATAATAGTGTTCTAGGGGTAGCTGAGACGTTTGAAACAAACGAGACGTTTGATGCGGAACCCACAGCTTTGAGGAAGAAACAGAGTAAGATAATTAATGTTGTAAAAAGTGAGAATCAGCGCGGATATAGTAAAATAGATAAAGAGATTAGAGATAAATTAGTGCATTTGAGTAAAATGGATTTTCAGATTTTGTGGCCTGTATTGCGGAAATATATGCATTTATTTGAGGAGCCTGTAGAGAATATAGGTTGTAGTATTGATGTTAGACATAAGATAGAGATGGGAGATAATCCGCCTGTTAGAAAGAATCCTTATAGATTGTCACATGCTTTAAAACCTGTTGTTGATGAGCAAATTAGAGATATGTTAAAGAAAAAAATAATACGTCCATCTAACTCTCCGTGGTCGAGTCCTGTAGTTATAGTAAATAAACGAAGTCCTGATGGAAGTCCGAAGTATAGAATTTGTGTTGACTATCGAGCATTAAATTCTATTACGAAGGGAGATTCATACCCTTTACCTAACATAACCGAAACATTAGATACATTGAACGGAAGCATACTTTTTACTACTTTAGACTTATGTAGTGGATTTCACCAAGTGAGTGTAGAACCGGCAGATATAGAGAAAACCGCGTTTACAATACCTGGTCACCATTACGAGTTCGTTAAAATGCCATTTGGATTATGTAATGCCCCTGCAACATTTCAAAGATTAATGGATAATATACTTATGGGAATTAAGGGAGAAGAAGCATTAGTGTACTTAGACGATATTATTATTTACAGTAGTAGTGTTGAACAACATGCTAAGAGATTAGATAAAGTATTACAGAGGTTAGATGAAGCTAATTTGTATATTCAGCTGTCCAAATGTAATTTTGCTGTAACCGAGGTAGAATACCTAGGTCATATTGTGAGCGATAAAGGAATAAGACCAGATCCTAAAAAGATTTCAGCTATAATTAACTATCCTCAACCTAAAACTGTACGTGACATTCGAGCTTTCCTAGGCTTAGTTGGTTACTACCGTAGGTTTATTAAACATTTTGCCAATATAGCTAAACCACTAAATGAGTTAATAAAGAAAGATACAGACTTTGTTTGGAATACTTCTCAAGAAGAAGCTTTTAAAACGTTAACTACCGCCTTATGTGAAGAGCCTGTTTTAAAATACCCTGATTTCAACAAACCCTTTATTTTAAGCACTGACGCTTCAGGAGTTGCCGTAGGAGCTGTCCTGTCCCAAGAATATAATGGTTATGAACATCCCGTAGCATATGCTAGCCGCCAGCTTAATAAAGCTGAAAGGAATTATGGCACGACAGAGAGAGAACTTCTTGCTCTAGTATGGGCTACCAAGTATTTTAGATGTTACCTCTATGGTAGACGCTTTGTAGCTATTACAGACCATGCAGCGCTAAGATGGCTTCTTAGTTTGAAAGACCCGTCATCACGACTTACACGTTGGGCTCTTAGATTATCTGAATTCGATTACACAGTTCTACATAAGCCTGGTACGAAACACTTAAACGCCGACGCATTAAGTAGACACGTGAACGTTGTAGCCACACCTTTAGTATCTAAGCATGACGTACGTAGGGAACAACTGCATGACAAGTTTTGCCAGCAGCAAAAACAAAACCTTAATAATGCTTATAATGTGACCGAAGATGGATTACTTTATAATACTGAGTCTGAACAACCCCGCGTAGTTATACCCAGGGCATTGGTTACACAAGTCATATCACAACATCATGATACTATATTTTCTGGTCACCAAGGTATTATTAAAAAGACCATAGGTATTATTAAAGAAAGATATTTTTGGCCCACGTTAGTAAAAGATGTGACAGATTACATAGGAGCGTGTGTATCATGTAGTCAGAGAAAATCCGGAAAACGGGTAAGAGCACCATTAGCAAAATTCCCTGCAGCTACAGAACCCTTTGAATTTGTTTCGATGGACATTGTAGGTCCACTTCCCTTGAGTAACAGAGGCAATAAGTATCTATTAACTTTTACTGATTATATGACTCGTTACTGTGAAGCAATCCCCATTCCAAATCAAACAGCTGAGATTATTGCACAAGAATTCGTTCACAAAATAATAACGTGTTATGGAGTCCCGAAACGTTTATTAACCGACCAGGGACGTAACTTTATTTCGTCGTTGTTCAAAACAGTGTGTACTTTGTTAGGAATTCAAAAACTTAGAACCACCCCTTATCACCCTCAGTGCAACGGCTTAATTGAGAGGTTGCACAAGACTTTGGCAGATGTGATTTCTCATTTTGTTTCGCCCGATGGTAAAGATTGGGATGAGATTGTCCCTTTTGCGTTAATGGCATACAGGAGTGCACCTCATGTCGCCACTGGATTTAGTCCACATATGTTATTATTTGGGCAAGAGATGAATTTACCAGAAGCTGATGATTTAGCTTTAAACCCTGAAGTTGACGATGATACTCAAATCGTTTAGTAGAAAAACTTAGGCGAGTTAGAGAAATAGCAATACATAATTCTGAAAACAGCAAAGACCAAAATAAGAAATATTATGATAAGAAGTGTAAATTAAAACCGTATAAAACGGGTGATTACGTCTATTTACATGATCCAACCGTAAAGAGAGGACCGCGAAAGAAATTCGGAAAAAGTTGGAAAGGACCATATAAAGTAATAGAGGTGTTAAACGAATTAAATTATAAAATTCGCACAAATAAGGGAGAAAGCATTGTACATTATAATCGATTAAAACCAAGTAAAGTCAGTAACGGAAACGCAAACCGCATTCGCCGACCTAGACAATCAACGCAGTTAGATAACAGCATTCCAAATACTGACCCTGAATTAAATAGTACAGCTGATACTACCGCCTGTGTTAATGAAAGTAATAATCGTTCGTCTATACTCATGTTACCTCCTCGTCCGATAATAGACTTAGCGGATGACATTGACCTTACTGACGAAGAACAAGATGAGTCCTCAGAGAGAGAGGATGCTGAACTGAATGAACAAGCACAAGCAGATGATACCATAGTAGATGCAGTAGCTCAGGTAGATTTAAATGATAAAGATTGGGAACCACCTCAGACGGTTCGAGTAAGAGATGCTGCACAGAGCCAATATAACTTACGACCGCGTGAAAACATAATACCACCTCGCAGGAACCTAGATTAGAAAAGAAAAGACATCGATATAAGTCTTTAAGGAAGTCTGACTTAATTGTGTAATTTTACAGATTTGCTGATGTTTGGTGCGATAAGCCTTACAGGCAGAGAACAATCTATCACGCAGATAGCCAACCATTCACGCTTGGAATGTACAGATCCTTCCCGACCACAGGAATGTAATCTAGACAAAGGACTTGTGTTCATAAAAGAAAGAGATGTCTTATTAACAACGGATACTTGGACTATCGTAATTTCTATAAGCACGGAAGATTATGATAATGTTATAGCAAAAATAAGCACCTTACTTAATTACCTAGAGACCCAACAAAATAATACCCAAGTAAATTCCTTGATTCCATACTTTGAGATATCCCAGTTAAAAACAAACTTGAAGAATACCCAGAAGCAAGTATCTAATTTAAAGCTTTTGTTACCCACTAGTAGAGAGAAAAGAGGGTTAATTAATGGGTTAGGAACTGTTTTTAAATTTTTGTTTGGTTCACTAGACGATGATGATTATCAGACTTTAAACTCAAAATTAGATTCATTAGAAGATAGGGATGATTCTGTAATTCATGTAGAGTCCGATTGACTTTCTTACTTAAAAAAATTAACCACTGAAGTGGAAGGTCACTCAAAAGCTATACAATTATTGGTAAATACTTTGAAAACAACTGCTCAAGAGATAAGTGCTATAAATTTCACCATATGGACCGAGATTGAACAACTAAAAAGACGAATAGAGTATCAGTCAAAGATGTCTTCCTTATTTAGAGAAATTGAAGTAACTTTAAATTTAGTAGATACACAGTTAGTACAGATGCAAGAAGCATTAGATGTAACTTCAACTGGATACTTAAGTTCTTTGTTGGTTACACCTGTAAAACTGAATGAAATTTTAAAAGAAGTAGTTAATCAACTACCAGTTGGTTTATCATTAGTAATAGAAACTGAAATTGATAAGATTTATAATTATTATAGAATATCTAAAGTATATGCTATAGCTATTAAGAATGTAATTAGGTTAATAATAGAAATTCCTTTACAATCTGCTAAACGCCAATTTGAATTATTTGTTGTAAAATCGCTGCCATGTTATGATAAAACACTAGCTCAATTTGTGACAGTGCACAGTGAATCAGTGTATCTCACCGTATCTAAAAGTAGATTAAACTATGTGATGTTAAGCTACGAACAAGTGTTTCAGTGTATTCGATCACCGTATGGAGTTTGTCCCCTCAGCGTACCACTTGTACCGGCATCCGAGAGCAACAGTTGTGCCTTCGCCATGTTTACTGGAGACGATGGGCAGAGTCATCGACTGTGTAGAAGAGAAGTGATGGCAAGCTACAACCGACCTGTGATTATGCTGGAAATAATGGCAATTTCTGGATTTACGGTATGTCAAAACCTACCCGAGTAACGCTTCAATGCTATGCTTCACGCAATAGCTTAAGGGAAATAAGTCCGCAAACACAATTGTTAAGCAGCACCGGAATTCTTCTGAATACCCAAAATTGTCATGTGTATTCAAAATACTTCATGTTACTCCCACGATCAAAGGGAAAAACTTTCACAAAAATTCAGACTAATCATGTGGTGATACCACTTATTCAAAACGTCCTAACCTTTTCTGAAGTGAAAACATTCCAGCCAAGTAACGAAACTTCAACTGATAATTTTACTGCAGACATACAAGAAATCCTAAATAATATATCTGACCCAGTTGATACTATCTCGATAACCGAGCTGCAAAGGAAGCTAGAGCTGATAAGAGCACAGTGTAAACAAAGCTTTACGTCACTCTCATTCATAATAATAATCCCGCTTATCTTCTTCCTAACCACAAGTGTAGTAGCATTTGTTTGTGGTATATGTCATAACGCAACAATGCGGAAACTATGTACACATACTCCAGCCACTACGCCCACTCATCCAGTACAGCAGACGGAGGTTGTCTACGAGGAAATTCAGAGCACCCACAGAGTACGATTTGTACGAGGACCAGTGATTCCTGCTACTGGATCGTCTTGACCGCCACCGGTACACACCGTCAACAACAACCCTCCCCCAGTGATCAGCGATAACAAGCAACACGCACACACAATGGTGAAAGCAGCAAACAACTAGTGATTTAACCAGTTTAGTTTAGTGAATTGCCATACTTATAAAATTATCTTGCTTGATTAAATATGTAAGAAGGAACAGCCTAGTAGAAAAATATATGTAGTTTGGACTATGAGAACTGTCAAAACATGAGAGAAATAGTTATAAGTTTACTTTTGTATATGCTCAGTTATATTATTATTAATTTGTTGTGTTACAGCACCCAGGACACCAGGATGTTGAAAAGCAAGGTACTCCGGTACCTTCCTTTTCAAAACGAGGGAGTGATGTAGTAAGGCGCAAAGTATTATTATAATTTCGGAATTAGATTTCTTTATTTTATCATGACTGTGAGAGTGTATGTTTAATTTTGTCTCACTGTGGTTGTTAGTAAAAACCACGAAAACCAACACTTCCTATATTCCCAAGCCTGTACAGGAGGAAAGGACTCTTTTAACCTTTATACATGTCACATCGCCTTGAGTGACGACCTCTCTCCTGATTGGTTGATTAAAGCTCCAGGAGGCCCAGTCCGAACCCTGTGTCCCGGGCGTGGTCCCTTAGTAACCAGAGTCTATATAACTGACAACTTAGTGAGACTCGCGGTCATTCTTAGATTCATACTCATTCTGTTCGTTTCGCTTATTAGCAGTTTAGCTGGAGGGGTGTGGGTTGCGTGTGTACCGTGTGCGTCTTGACAATGTTGACTACTTCACTCCTATCAACTACGGTGTGGTGTGCTGCGTGTTGTAAGTACTAAAAGATATTACGTGATACAAGTGTTGATGAGTTAAAGAGAGTGCAAGCATAGTAATTTTCACGTAAATGTTAAATAAAGAACTTCTTATTGTAAAGCTAGAAGTTGTAACCAATCATTTCACACAACCCACTCACGTTGCCTGTTAGTTTGTCGGCGATGCACCGCTCGGTCACGACACGTCGTATGTGACGCAACTATATAGCCAGGTTAAATATTTAGAACCACCAATGCCTCTTTCATCTTTTATAAGGTATGTCAGTAAACATTTACCTAAAGACATACGATCCACAATTAGAACCCGGGAGTTTACTGATATAGCTGAATTAGAGAAAATCTTACAAGCTTACCAGAGTATGAAAGAAGAAGAAGACAATAAATATCAATCAATAAATATTAGAGATAGAGAATCGAGACCAATAAATACCGAATTAAGACAACCAGACCATTTTATTAGACATGATAATAATATGAGTAGATCAGAGGGGGGTGCGTGGTTATGTCCACACCCTAATTGTAGAGCTAGCAACTATAATAGTTCTCAAAATCAGTGTTATAGGTGTCGGGGTCCTAGGGGTGGGTGCCCCAGGGAGAGAAGATGATTATAATAGAGGGTTTGACAATGGCGAGTACAATAGAAGGGAAAATTATAGTAACGAGTTTAGAGGTAGTAATAGAGGGAGAGGTTTTACCAGTAATAGGGGAATGCCAGGAGGTTTGAACCACAGAGGGAGAGGGGGATATGTTGGTAACCTAAAGGAGACTAGGGGCGTTGAAGCACCTTCTAATAATCACAACATTAGAGGGGATCATAGGGGGGTTTACAGCGAACCACCACCTCCAGCACAGTTAAACTAATAAGGACGGTTGAAAAGGAAAGTCCCCAGCCATCTAGAAATCACATAACAATAGGGTCACTTATTACCAATATATATAATGAATTACCGATGAAGAAGTAGGGGAGAGTAGCAGTAATTTTAGCATGGTAGAATTCGAAGCCGAAGTGTTTAATTCCAAATACACTTTTCTAGTAGACTCGGGGAGTGAACTGACCGCTATAGATGATAAAGTTTTTGAAAAAAAAAAAAAAAATCAAACCACGGAGCCAATTCCACAACTACCAGTATTGGGAATTAGTGTTATAGGTGAAACAGGTGTTTGGAGTAAAAGAATAACTAAGCAAATACTGTTACAGCTAAAAATAAATGTACCTTTTTTAGTCATTCCAGGTTTGAATATGGGAGCAATAATGGGTAATGATTTTTTGAATAATTTTAAAGTTGAGTTAAACTATTATACACAGACTATGAAATTAAACAATGAAAATAATATAATTGAAATACCATTTATACAAAAAAGAGCTAAATATCACTATAATATTGACGACTCGGAACACAAAGTTTTTTATAAGTAAAAACGTAAAGTTTTACCTTACAGCCTAAACCGGCTTTCACCTATAGAAGGCTTCATCAGAGGCTGTCGCTAGTAGCGCTGCTCGTCTTGTTGTTGGCGACGAGAAAGTGTTTCGAAAGATTGAAGCTGTGTGTGTGTGGTGAGATGTGTTCGAATAATGCGTGCGATTTGAATTGTGTCTGTTCGTTTAGGATGTCGTTTTTATTTGTTTTTGTGTGTTTGTATATTTCTAATTGTTCTAGAGTGTCTAGTTTTCGGCCTTTTGTGTGTACGTGTAGTATGTTCATGTTATTGTCGATGTTTTTATATGTGTGGTTTGCTTCAATGAGGTGGTTTGCGAAGGTAGATTCTGTAGTGGTGTGGAGTGCTTTTGTGTGTTCAATGTATCTCTGTTTGAAGCTACGTCCTGTCTGGCCTATGTAGAATTTACTGCAATTTGAACAATTTAGTTTATATACACCGGGTAGATCGAATTTGTTTTGTGCTTTGGGCATGCGTTTTGATAGTGTGTGTTCTGTTTTGTTAGTAGTTTTGTAAGCGATTCTGTAACCTGCTTTTTTGAATTTGTGGGCAATTTTTTCTGTTTGTTTGTTGATGTATGTTAGTGTTATGAATTTGTACACTATGAAACAAATTCATAACACTAACATACATCAACAAACAAACAGAAAAAATTGCCCACAAATTCAAAAAAGCAGGTTACAGAATCGCTTACAAAACTACTAACAAAACAGAACACACACTATCAAAACGCATGCCCAAAGCACAAAACAAATTCGATCTACCCGGTGTATATAAACTAAATTGTTCAAATTGCAGTAAATTCTACATAGGCCAGACAGGACGTAGCTTCAAACAGAGATACATTGAACACACAAAAGCACTCCACACCACTACAGAATCTACCTTCGCAAACCACCTCATTGAAGCAAACCACACATATAAAAACATCGACAATAACATGAACATACTACACGTACACACAAAAGGCCGAAAACTAGACACTCTAGAACAATTAGAAATATACAAACACACAAAAACAAATAAAAACGACATCCTAAACGAACAGACACAATTCAAATCGCACGCATTATTCGAACACATCTCACCACACACACACAGCTTCAATCTTTCGAAACACTTTCTCGTCGCCAACAACAAGACGAGCAGCGCTACTAGCGACAGCCTCTGATGAAGCCTTCTATAGGTGAAAGCCGGTTTAGGCTGTAAGGTAAAACTTTACGTTTTTACTTATAAAAAACTTTGTGTTCCGAGTCGTCAATATTATAGTGATATTTAGTTAAGTAACGGACACGTCATGGACAACGAAATCCAAGAAAAAAAGAGCTGTAGAAATGAAAGCATTAAAAATAATTAGTAAGGGAATTTTAGTATCCGATAATGACATAAATGAATGCAGACCCTTGATGATTAATTATTGTAATTTAAGGGTAAATAGGCATGAATTATTTGAAACTGAAGATAGTTGGGTTGAGAAAATGAATAAAATTCTATATCAAACTGGGGAGTTTAGTTATCAAGATAGGGAGAGAATAGCACAAGTAAAAATAAATTAGTTTTTTCAGACGAACCAGGTCTAGTAAAAGGTTTTAAGGGTAGATTAATTGTTAAAGAAAAAACACCTTTTGCACCTAAAGCATATCCGGTACCATACTCTAAAAGGGGGTTAGTACAAGAGGAAATAAACAAGATGTTAACAGAAGGGATAATAGAAAAATCCACCTCACCATATTCCAACCCTTTAGTAGTGGTTACAAAGAAAGACTTATCGATAAGACTATGTTTAGACGTGCGACAGGTAAACAAAATAATTATTCCAGATAGAGAGTCACCAGAACCGGTGAGCGAAATTCTACAACGTTTCAATGGGACAAAATATATTACGACATTGGATTTAACGGCTGGATATTGGCAAATAGAACTGGAGGAAAGGTCTCGCCAGTATGTGGCACTCCTATATAATGGAAGGAACTATCAATTTTGTAGATTGCCTTTTGGACTAAACGTGTTTCAATTTTTATTAAATGTTTAGACTACGTATTAGGGAGAGAGATTTTTGAGTTTACAACTGTTTATGTGGACGACATAGTAATAACTTCACCAGATATTAATACACACTGTGCAAGGTTAGATAGAGTATTAAGTAAATTGCATGAGTATGGCATAACTGTAAAGTATAAGAAGTCAGAATTTTTAAAAGAACAGGTTAATTTTATAGGCCACATAATTTCAGCCAAGGGTATAAGTACAGACCCTAAGAAGGTAGAGATAATACAAAATTTTCCAGTACCTAAGAATGTGAAACAATTGCAAAGTTTTTTACGCCTGTGTAATTATTATAGGCAATTTGTAGACAAATATTCTTACTTAACGGTACAATTTGGGCATTTGTTAAATAAAGGTAATCGATGGCAATGGAGTTTACAAGAACAAACTGTATTTGAGCTAATAAAAAATAAGTTTTTAAACACTGTCATATTATCTCATCCTAATTTTATTAGAACCATTTTATATACATACCGACGCATCGGACATAGCTTTGGGGGTAGAACTATTTCAGTTAGATGGGGATGGTAACCATAAAGTGATAGCTTTTGCTAGTAGATCCTTAGTAGCTAGTGAAAATAACTATACAATAACAGAAAAGGAGGCGCTATCAATAGTTTTCGCCTGTAGAAAATTCAGGACGTATTTGTTAGGAAATAAAGAAATAATACATAATCTAGCAACAGAACAAGGAAGAGATACAGACATGGCCCCCACATCCTGAAGCGGGCCCCCCTACCTACCGCTAAGTTTAAGGGCAGCGTAATGTTCTACAGCATTTAGGATAAAATAAGTCAGTTTAAATGATGACACAAAAGTAATATTTATATTTATTTAAAAAACTATATGGATTTACATAATAAAAACTTACAATAATATAAAAAATTATCTCAAAATATATTTTCTAGCTTTTGTCGACACAAATTTTTCAATAACTTCAGTAAAATCAACTTGCTTAGCTAACTCATTTTCGATGCACAATATTGCTAGATGATTAAGTCGCTCTTGACTAGTTGTGCTTCTTTGCCATGTTTTCAATGAATTTGCCAGTCTGCTGAACGATCTTTCAGCTGAAGAAACAGTAACTGGTACTGTACAAAACAGTTTAATGGCGAGACAGACATTGGCAAATATACCTTGCAGTTTTTTGTCATAAATTGCGTTCAGAAGTCTAAATTGGGGTTCTTTCAGTACCGAAAACTGTCTTGTGAATACTTTTAAGGTGAAGGATTTCGTGCAGAAAGTCTTCTGACAAATCTTTCTCATATGTATTTACAAGTTTTGCTGCTTTTGCGGTAAGTTGACCATCGTCTAAGTTCTGGAAGCTCAAAATGGGTGAGAATAATTCACATATGGTATCTGCTGCTTCAAATCGTGTCATTAAATCATTGATAATAAAATCCAATACTGGGTAAACTACGGAAATTCTGAAATCTTGTTCAGGTTCTATAGAAATTTTTCGGTTTTCGGGAAATTGAGGTTGCACTCCTACTGCTTCAGCAACTACTTTTGCTTCTTGAACAACACTTTCCCACGAGTCACATAAGTGCTGCATCTCTTGCACTAAGTCTCTTATAAGTGCGGTCTCGACATCAAGAGATATTCCTTTACTTTGTATGACAACGTTCTTGTTGTCAATACTTGCTAATATTTTGTGCCAAAACACTGTCATTAGCAGACCTTTATAAGATCTGAAATATTTTTTTAGGCCTTTAGTTGTGTTCAGTGCTGAAGGAGTTAATCCTGTAGCCATCTCTCCAAGAATGACATCTAACACAGCAAGTATGCCGGGATAATGTTTAACAATTGGGCGCACAGCTTGAATTCTTTCACTCCACCTTGTTTCTGAAAGACTTTGAAGAGATAATGTTACGTGTTTTTTCAATACTTCCCAGCGTGCAGGACTGTGAGTGAACAAAGAGTAGAAGTTTTCTATATTCCCGAAAAACGTTATAACATCTGGGTTGAGCTTTGCAGCGTTGACTCCTACGCGATTCAATGAATGTGCTCCGCAGGGAGAGAACAAGGCACATTTGTTCTTTTCTAAGATGCGGGACTTAACGCCGTTTATTTCGCCACGCATATTTGCGCCATTATCGTAGCCTTGCGAACGGCAATCATGGAGAGGTATATTGTTTTTTTCCAGAGTTGCAAGTATTTCTTCAGTTATTTTTTCTCCAGTTTTTCCAGTAAAATTCATGAACTCAATGAAACGTTCATTCACTTCGAATTCGTTTGAGTCTTGGTTTTGGGATATTGTAGCGGGTCAAAGAAAGTTACAATATGTATCTGAGAATTAGGACGTTTTGTTCACTGTGAGAAATATCTGGTGTTGATCTACTATTATTCCGTAGAAAAATGCGTCTCTTCTTTGGTCAAGAATGGTTTGGAGAACTTTGTCTGCACAAAGGCCAATAAACTCATTTTGAGAATACCACGACAAATAATGTGCATGTCCTTTCATACTTTTACCTTCCACCTGATTTTGTTGAACTTTGGCGAGATGTTGTCGTGTCACTTCATCATACTTTCCAATCAACTCTAAAATTCCTAAAAAATTCCCATTATGAACATCTCCAATCTTTGTGTTCTTTCCTTGAAAAGCTAAACCTCTAGATGATAAAAATAACATTACGTCTACAATCCGTTGCAGAAGTGCTCTCCACTTAGCTGTCTCACATTGCATTTGCAGTTGTAAGTTTTTATCGATTCCATGTCCTTTTAATGACTGCAAAAGGAATTTCCAAGCCAAATATCCTACAAAAAAATGTACGCGGTTTCAAGAAAAAAACGAAGTAAACATACCTGTAAAAACTTTTGGCGCGCCGGCGAACAAAACAACAAAGTAATACACTAACCAGATCACTTTCAAACTGAACATAAACATTCAGCAGAGCTTATCCCACAGATATTCACATACCATAAACATTCGTAAGTAAACATGCATTGCATAGGCAAACATCAGCTGTTTTTGTTACTTTTCAAGGCTTCCAGAGAGTGCAGCACTAATCATAAAGCATTTCTAACGATGTCATACCATACGGACAATGTTGTCGAATACCGCAGCAAACGGAGACGTTTTTTAAACGATGTGGACTATAGGCAAATTGCTCAGCGAACGGAGACAAATTTATTCGACTACAGTCGAATTACGCGGCGAAAGGGTTAATTAATTCTTCCACTGACAATAATGAAATTAAAGCGTATTCATGTCCACGCGGGTGAAGCCGCGGGAAAAAGCTAGTATTTTATAAAGAAGTCGCTTTTTGTCTTCTGTTCATCTCACTTAGCTATCCGACCCACCACGCCGGGCCCCCCCTAATCCCGGGCCCCCAGGCTAGAGCCCCGTCAGCCCCCCCTTGTGGGGGCCATGGATACAGAACTTGGTGGAATAATAATAGCCTTAAATAAGATACCCAATATACCTAACAAATGGGAAAAACATTTATTTCACCGTACAAATGAACAAGGTGATGGATGATTGGAAAGTATGCATTCCTAAAGTTATAATACCTGAAGTAGTGAAACATTGTCATTTGAGGTATGGTCATATAGGTCCCAAGAAATGCAGTGACATATTAAAAGTCTTGTAAATTTAATAATATGGAAAAAGCCGTACGTAAAATGTTAAAAGCTTGTGAAATTTGTCAGAAAGCAAAAGTAAATAATCGTAAGCAGGAGGGTTTAATGCAATATGTAATACCAGACAGTCCTTTAGCAATAGTTGCCGTCGATTTATATGGCCCTCTACCCAAAAGTCGAGGAGGAGTGAATTATTTATTTGTTGTACTAGATGTTTTTACCAAATTTGTAAAATTTACCCTATTAAAAAAGCTACATCCTTGGTATTAGCTAGAAAGATAGTCAGTGAATACATTGCTGAAGTAGGTAGACCTAAAATAATATTATCGAATCATGGTTCTCAGTTTACCAGCAACACCTGGAGGGAAACATTAGGCTGGGAAAATATTTTAGTTAAACATACATCAGTGTATCATCCCCAATCAAATCCTAGTGAGCGTGTTATGCGGGAATTAGGGCGTCTGTTTAGGACCTTCTGCCACCAAAAACATTCATTGTGGGCCACATTTGTGAGTAAAATAGAAGGATACATTAACTGTACCTTACATGAGTCCACTAGTTATAGTCCTCATGAGTTAATGTTTCAGAGGAGGCCATCACGCATATTAGAGGAACTCTTAAAATTTCCGACGCGAACTGAGGTACCATATGGGAGAAAACTGGTGATTGCCAAGGAGCGGCTTTTGAGTAAAGCAGAACAACGGAAAAGAAGACATGATAGGAATCTAACACCCATCCATTATGAGGTAGGGCAACTGGTATTAATAAAAAACCATGATCAATCATCAGCTTTGGATAAAGAGATTAAAACATTCTTCTTGTTATACGACGGTCCCTACGAGGTTGGTGAAGTAAAAATGGAAAATGCTTATGTATTAATAGACCTGCAAACCCAAGAAATAAAGGGAACCTATAATGTAACACAGTTAAAAAGGTATTATGTACACGAGTAGTGTTGATTATTCTTTTAATTCATTAAAATCATGGACGAATAAATAGATTATTTTATAATGAATTGGGGGGTACCTGAAAGTATAACTTTTAGATTAAACATTAAGGTAATGGGTGCATTGTTGGGCACCGTTTGAGCTTTAAAAAAAAAAAAAAAAAAAGTGGCCTTGTCTGTAGTTGGTCATCATAATTAATTAGGTTTAAGTTATCAATGTATAAAAATAAACCATTAAACCATATAAGAGATATGGTAAATGCGATTCCCCATTTTCGGGCGGTCACGGCTTCACCGCACCCTAACCATGGATTTGGCTTAATATTCTAAATTGGTGAACTTAGAAACACAACTGGGGGGTTTAGATCAGGGGAATCTAAGATTATAGAACTTTGGAACACGGCTATATACCTAAGTATGGGTGATAGACCGATTAAGGGAGTGTGAATATTAATATAGTAGGATTACTGGTATCCGGGATATCAGTAATGCCGAATTTTGTATAACGCTAAAGCAAGGATGGGGGAGAAAGAAAAGAAAAAAGTGTTCACCCCTTCCGCTTCAGTCCTTGTGGAGGCAGCTGGGTGCTACAGTCCAGGGGGGGTAATAGTGTGTGTGGAAGGAGTTTAAAATAAGTTCAGAATTTAATAAATTATAATAAATTATGTGATGTTGGAGAAGGTGGTTACTAGGTAGTTAGTAACAAAATATTAAATATTAAAATGAGTTACATCAATAATGTAGCGTATGTAATTAATTTTCTGATGTAAATGAATGATGTTGTGTTGACGAGGAGTATTTTATTTTAATGTATTAAAGAGTAATATGAAGATACTTAACGATTGTTAAGTAAGTAATTTGTTCTAATGTAGTTGATTTAATGTGTTTTACTCTAAATAAGGAGTTTGTTAATTTTGAAATGTGAATGGAATATTTGTAATGGAAGGTATTTATGCGCTGTAATGGAAATGTTTATTTAAATTTTGATGGGAATCAGAGCGATCATTTTGAATTTTGGGGTAAGAGTTAACTAGAGAAGGTTATACAGAATGTTGATATGTAATTCTTATAATGTATTATACTTAGACTAAGTATTCATCCATATGTAGGATAAAGAAAAAAAAAACTCAGTACTTCTTAACGCAAACCAACACAGCTAAGGGGAACCAGACCAGTTAGGGATATGTTATTATACCAGGCCACCATTTGATATTTTTTGATTTCATGTTTCAGTGTCTGGTGATGCTGTGGCAGCGGTCCTGTGCTGGTCTGGGTGTCAGAGCAGGAGCGTCAAGTCCCTGTCTGGCCTTGCGGTGTTGGGATCTCGAAAGAGAAGTCGAGTAAGGTCATTCAGGTACGGTCACAGTCACTGGGCCAGGGGTATGTTAACCACAATTTTTAATAAAACGTAAGGGGGTTGTGGCGACATATTTTGGCTGATCCCTTTAGAAAGTATGAGTGGGGGGGTATTGTAATGGGTCTAAATTTACCTAAATATTATTGTGTAATTTTATAAATCTTATAACATGTGCAGATGAGGCCCCTTTGAGGTGAGACGATAGCCAGTAAAAATTTTCATGACTATATATGGTTATGCAGCAAATAACGAAAATCTATTTATAGCCAGTGATTAATTCCGCCAGTATGTTGTTGACGAGAAACAGTTAATTACGAGTTAAAAAGGTGATACCCAACTCAGCGGAACGTTACAGTACTGAGGATGAGACGAATAGCGGGGAGCAGGGTGAACCAGTTTGAAGACGGAACAAACGGAAATTATTAACACTAAAAGTTAGTCGACCACCATCTTTTGCGCTGAACAGCAGCAATCGCGGGCGCCCACATAAACTGCATAAGACGTAACTTGAACAACGTGAAATTCTAACTAATATTATAAATCATCATAACAGTAATCAGTGAACAGTAAAACTAAACAAACAGTTCGGCCGTAAAACCTAAAAGTGAAAACAACAGACGGTGCACACAACAGGAGCACGATGAAACCATACGCATCAACAGGAAAGTAGACATTTCAAAAATAATTAAAATGCTGGCTTTTTCATAAATTATAAAGTTGAGCTCAACAAAATCAAAAAATAAGTAAATAATAGTAAGTAATGTTTGTGTGAACGAAAAAATATGAAAATAGGCCTAACAAGAAGTGTTGAGTTTGCATAACTTTTGATATAAATAGTAGTATTTTGATGTCGTAGTTTGTTGATAATCAGTTTTGCGCCTTAAGGCGGAATAAGTGTGTTCATGATTTTTTTTATGTTTTCGAGAGAAAATAAATAATGTTATATTTTACTTGATATACGCATTTTGTTATTTGTATTTGCCCACTGTTCTCTGCCAAAGTATACTAAACAATTCCCTGGAACAAACATTACATATAATCATATTCATTTAATTATTAATAACCGATAAGACTTCAGTTAACGTCTGAAAAGGGATGAATTTAATAACAATACACGTTTATAGTACTACAAGGCAGAGCCGATGGACGAGGGACCATTGATAGAAAGCATCGCAGAACAGCCAGAGACCGCGAATGAATTGTTGCTCGCACAACAAAAGACGATGATGTGGGATGAGGAGAAGTACTTGGCCATAGCACCGGGCATGAAATCGAAGCCAGAGAATATAATCTACGATTAGTATGCCAAGGAATTGTCGTTCCCGAGCATCTACTTGGGTGAGCCACGCATCTACAAGACGAACAACGTTACTCCGTTCATGATAGCGGCCAGCGAAGTACGTTGGAGAGATAGACGTGGCGTAAAACCTGACCACATCTTGATATGGCAATGAAAATTATGTGGATACGAACCAACGAGGGCTTGTATCTGACGTTTAAGTCGACTGGTAACACTGCTAAACTTACATGAGCCGACTTGGTGGATCGACAATTTATAGAGAATAGTATTGAACGCAACTTGTCGTTCCTCAAATCAATCCCGAACTCGATCGAATATTGGATCCAACGAAAGAAAGATGTGTTCGCAATGATGCGACAGTTGGGCAAATTGACTGTATTCTTGACGTTGAGCGCATCAGAATACAATTGGCCACGCTTGTTGCGTCTGCTATACAAACTGAAGTACGGTGGCGAGGAATTTGTCGGTGAGGATCCCGTAGCGGAGCTCTCGAGTCTGCAGCATACAGTCTTGGTCAACGAAGATCCCGTAACTTGTTGCTTGTATTTCAATAAACTCGTCGATACCATAATGTTTCTCTTGCGTTCGAAGTGATTCAGTCCGTTTGGTTGTTATAGAATCAAGGATTACTTCAAGAGGATAGAGTTCCAGCAACGTGGCAGTCCCCACGCGCATGTACTCTTGTGGCTTGAAAATGATCCTCAAGAAACGATCAATGAATACATGCCTCGAACAGTCGAACTTTTAGATGAGCTGTGTAGCGTAGATCCAGACAAACTGCAATACCCACATAACCAGATGCACAAACATACATTACGTGCTACAAGCACACGACGAAAATAACAAGAAATGCCGCTTCATGGCTCCATTCTGGCCGATGCGCAATACGTGTGTGCTCATTCCGATGACAAAGTATGATAGTCGTCAGAAACAGCTGAGAAAGAAGTTCAACGAAATGAAATTGTCACTCGACCACGATAGCTTGGATTCGTTTCTTCTCAATAATGGTGTCTTCAGTGATGAGGACTACAAGAAAACATTATTATGGTTACTGACTGACTGTTTCTTTTGCGCAAATGATGCGTTTAGCTGGCGGCTGAAAGACATTATCATCCTCTTAAGCTTTTACCATTTGGTAAACGGTACTGTATCTGTTTTTCATATTATAAGCACCTTCAAAGTATTTTTTAATGCCATGTGTTTATAATGTTTTCTAATTTCATTAGCTAAACAATGTTATGACATGTTTCTCTATCATATGCTTCTTATAAGAAGTCCCTGGAAGAAATGGATTGACACAGTGATACTGGAAGTGAAATAAGACACAGGAAGAATAAATATCTGTTGATGTTACCACAAGGTTGCAAAAGAGGATGTGGAATGATCAAATCAAACAGAAAAAAAATACTGAATCATCCAATTCAACCACTGTTGGATAAAGGGAAAAATGAAAAATGTCTAACTATAAATTTGCAGCTTTTCGAGTGTAGTTTTACAAAGTACATGTACAAAAATTTTCAGTACAACTGAATTTTGTGTAGTCAGGAAGTATAGCAATCCACACATAAGTGTGGTTGGGGGACTGCCTACATCTGGTTCTAGTCAGTGTAATACTTATCACTCAGATAAGAAAAAGGTATAACCAACTTTTTGGGAATACGATGACCTTATCTAACTTGTAAACACAGTCACAAAATGAAAAGATAAGTAGTACATGATTTTAGAAATACTGACTAACCTGGGCATTAATTATAGAAATTCATCACATTACATAAATTATACCACACAATTCTATGATGACCCCAAGCCCGCATAAACCCAAGCATTGTAATGCAAGAATTCTTCATTCAAATTATACATTATTCACATCTCTTCACCTGACAAATTATAGTGACCCAACATATTAAGACCATTTTAATTTTACATGAATTCTGAATAAACATTGTTACTATCATTTATATTGAATGGGAGCACAAGGTATTACAACGATGACCCAAGAATTACAAAGTTAACAATTTTCAAGAATAAGAAAGTTGGCATACAAACAGAACAAACAAGTTTGAACTATAAAATAACACAGTATTCATTTAACACACATTTAAATAAATCACATTTCAAAACAACAAAAACATTTCTTCAATCATACAAGACATCTGATTACTAATTTTCAAACAATTGTATCAAAGGACACAGTAATCATGGCCAAGGAATACATCAAACTGTTAAATATTTCTGTACAAAAATTATAATATTGGTAATTACCATTAATCATTATGCTTATAAGTTTTGATGACTACAGAATTAACATGAAGCAGTACTGTACTCATTTCACAAGCACAAAACATATGATGCCTACAATCAATGCTCACAACACTTTTACTATGTATCATATAGCAAATAACATATTTATGGATACACTAATCGTGGTTCTATGATACAACTACGTTCAATTTCCTTTATGTGACTGCCTGGGTTTTTCTCATGAGTAGATGCAGTTTTCTTTCCGTGATTATCTGAATTTTCCTCTTCATCCAACAAATCAAGAGAAAATTTCCCTGGCGGCAAACCTTCAAATTCATTCAGTCCTCCTGAAAGTATAAATATAGTAGTAATGTCTACTTATCACATGGTCCACATGTAGTTGTTATTAATTCACACTGAAATGACATTGTAGTTTTTATTTCCATTAAGCTCATGGAATAAATACAAGTTATTATAAAATAGAAGCCTAATGAAGTCTAAATTTTCTACACAAAGGTTTTCAGATTACAAACTTTTTACTACTGAATCATAAAAATAAACCAAATGGTATGTATATATGTGAGAAATACATGAGGTATGATGCACATCATGTGGGTCTACTGCAGAAATTTTTTAGTTGTTATACAGCTGTGCAATGCATAAAGCCAACAACCTAAAAAGGCAGTTCCAACTTGTTTAATATAATTTGATCAGCATATAAAAGTTGCATTTTACTTCCTGTGTCATTATAAATCATTATAATATCATATAAATCTTGTACTTACGTAAATCATTATTTTCAATTACACTGATTGAAGTCTGGAATAAAATAAAAAAGTAACAACTTTTACACTTCAAGAAATTTAAATTAAAAAAGTTTACATATATGACAACCTCTACATATAACTTGCAGTCGATAACCATACAATCTGATTTTTTTAACATGGCATTTAGTCTGTTAGAATCATCCATATATAATAATACTGTTCTATTTATTGTACAGTACTGCACTATAGAATTGCTTCCATATTTTTTCAAGGGTAGAGAGAATCAGCTGCCTAAAAGCATAGCTTTCATCGACTTCGAGGTGTTTGACAGAGTGAATCGGAGCAAAGTATGGGCAGTAGTGGCAAGGAAAGGGATCCCACAACATCTAATTAGAGCAATACAAGTCTTCATATGGAGAATAAAATCTTAATAGAAGCAGGGAAACCAAGAACAGCTCCTAGAGTTGGCCTGATCAATTGTGGAGTACAAGGATCACCTTCACCTTCTCTTTGTAATTTATATATTGACGATGTCACACAAAACTGGCAGATGTGTCTTCCAGAACGTTTTATGATTGGTCACTCTACAATTGACACTTTGTTGTTTGCAGACGATCAGGCTATTGTGTCGGATTCTGAAAAAAGATTGCAGATGGGTATACATTTGTTAAATCAAATCTGCAAAGACTCTGGATTACAAATATCCACACTTAAGACCAAGGTTATGGCTTTTTGTGGAACTGATCCCGTATGGACAAAAGTTGTTACAGATGATACTGTCCTGGAACAAGTTAGCAATTTTGAATACCTCGGCTACAGTGTGTCTTATAATTCAAGCAACAACGTTGTGAATAAGTTCCATAAGTTCAACCTTATGTGCGGAACCACTAGCCCACATCCACTAGGCAAACCCATAAGTCATCAAGTAAAGGAACACGCCTAAAATTCTGCAAGGTGATGGCTCTTCCCACACTTCTTTACAGGTCTGAGAATTGGACTTTAACGAAAGATCAGGCCAGTCTCATCCAAGCGGCTGAAATGAGATTTCTCAGGCACGTGGCAGGGTATACTGTCCATGATCATCGAAGAAACAGATAAATGGCAGGAACTGAATATTATGAGTATAATCTAGAGAATCGCCCAGTATTGGCTGAATTGGTGGGAACATCTTTGCCGAGTGAATGACTCCCGCATCCCCAAACAACTATGGAACTATAAGCCGAAGGGTCGGAGTGGTCTAGGACGTCCAAGGAAGCACTGGAGTGACCAGCTCTAATCTTTACCTATTTGAGACCGTAACAAACCATCCTTGGTTTAATCCGTGAAGATGATGATTTTGTCAAGGCTTTTGTTAATGCCAAGATGACCTCCAGATGCTTCATCATGCCTCTCCTTCAAAACAGACTGGACTCTATTTTTCGGGACTATCAGCTGCATGACTACGTCTCATCCATCTGCACTTTCCAAGACCTTTTCAGCAATCCTTTCTCCAAGGTTAGAGATTCTTGCTGTGCCCAGTAGCTTTTCAGCACTTCGGAACCCTGGCAGACATCTTGCCAATCGAGGTGATGACCCTCGACAGCTGATGACTTCATCAGCCATCTGTTCTTGACAGAAATCTTGTGTTCTTCAACATCTGCCAAGAAATCTATAGTGATGGCTTGAGCTTTATTTGTGTTCTGTTCTTCCTTTCTGCAGCAATGTCGGCAATTTTCTGAGCACAGTCTTCAGGTTAAGCCATCCGCATTACCATGCAGATGCCCCCGCCAATTTGTCACAGGACAAATGGCACCCAATTGTACACCTCTTCATTTTTGAGGCCCTTAGAAGGGCCATTTGACAAGGATGCTAACTCCGTTGTATATTCCGCCCGAGCTGCGCTGTGATGTTCAGCGGCTGCACCTGCTGTTCTTGGCGTACTACAGTCCTCTTCTTCTTTCATCAGGGGTATGTAGAGCCTGCTGCCGTCCCAGTCGATGTCCATCACAGGTTCTTCTTTGTTCTCCATTTTTCTCTTCTCCTTTCCCTTCCGGCTGGCGTCACGTCGTCTGATGGAGTGCACCAAAAAATTCTAGTAGTGCTCTTTTTATGCCCTGACAGCTTGGTGTGCCATGAGCCTATCAGAGTGCTGCTGATCCCTGATTGGCTCGCTGTGAGCTCGTCAGGTGTCACGTGCTGCCAGGTGTTCGTGGCAACCTCTTGGCTGGTACCGGGGAGCAGATGTTTGCCTCGCTGCGGTAACAACTCCCCCGGGTCTTGAATGCTCTCCGGTGGCCAGCCTACTGGTCTTCTATGATCTCCAGATCGTACCTTAGGCCACGGTATATAGCGGTGTCTCTGTTGGGGTTGGTTTGTGGGCCGGCTGGTAGCTCGCTGGTGTGGCTTTATCGGGCATCCGCACGACGATCACTGCCCCACGTTGAGCGCCAGATTGTACTCTTGTAAACGTTCAAGCCACCTTGCCAACTATCCTTCTGGACTTTTAAACCTCAAGAGTCATGCAAGTGCAGCATGGTCTGTATGTAGTGAAAATTCCGTCCCATACAGATATTATGGAAGTGCTCCAAAGCTCGGTTGATAGCCAGGAACTCTCTTCTTGTGATGCAATAATTTCTCTCTGCTTTGGAAAGCCTCTTGCTATAATGTCCCATTACTCATTCTTCACCATTTTGCACTTGAGACAAAACTGCTACTAGATCAGTATTGCTTGCATCTGTGTCTACAATTTACTTCCTACGGGAGTTGGGAAAGTAAGAATTGGCTATGAGCAACGTGGCTTTGTCACTTTGCTCAACTTGCAGTAGTCTATGCTAAAACAACCCACCATCATTCTTTAAATTTTGTAAAAACTAGTTTTTTTACCTAACCGCTTGACAGATCATCAAAAGATCTGTTCACCAGTTCCTTAAGTTCCTCTGGTAATTTTAAAGTGTCTGAAGCACTGGATCTTCGTCGCATCATTCTGTCTACCCAGGCCACAGGAGAAACTTTACCTAGATGTGTATTGGTGTGTAAAGTGACAGCCTGGTCCAAAATATTCATTTAAACCAGGTTCTAATAGATACATTTCTGGTTTCATCTGATTTTACTAAACTTCTGGCACTTAGTATGCCCAGTATGCTGACTACCTGGGATTTGAATATAGAGCACTGTCTTCCATTAGTATATACCTCAGTTCTAATATGATGATGTTTTTGGAGTTTGGGGGATAGTTACAGCCACATGATTTATCACGTCCACAGATTTTTCTGAAGTATTTGTTACAGTGTGTCACTTCTTCTTGCCCAATTCTCAAGACATTGTTCTTGAAGTCGACTACAAAACCATATACATTCATAATGTTCACACCAAGAATTGCTTCCTCCACAGTGTCAGCAATTTGGTGATCAAACTCTTGTCGACCAAGGTGTAGTTCTATCTCCACTTTCACAAACACTCTTACAGGCCTTCCAGTAGCTGTTCACAAGTTGCAAGAGCACCAGCTTTTTTATCAAATCAGGGCGCACAATGGAAACTGTGGACCCATGTCAACTGTAATCAAGGCCAGCCTTCCTTGATGAAATCCGTTAATTACTAAGCTCCTGTTATTTTTGTGGCATGTAGAAATTGCATATTGTGTTGCGACTTTGTTCCTACAGTTAGTCAGCACACGCCCCATCGTACCGACTACTGCTCGTGTCCCTGCTGCTTAACTCTGGATCGACAATCTCATTGTAGATCTCCAAGTTTCCCAAATCTATAACACTTTGGTCTTCCATAACACTTCCATCCTTTTTCCTTTGTACTGTGGTGCCGATCACTAGTCTCTGTTCCCTGTTCGTCATCTTCATCGTCTGTACTGTTGCTATCTTTTAATGTGGTCACTTTATTGTTTGCCCAACTAGACTCCAACATGGCGGCCTCAAACTGCAAAGCATATGTCACACCATCGAAACTATTCTGGTGCCTTGCCTTTCATAGAACGTGTTGTAGTTCATTATCTCCAACACCTCAATGTCTGCTTCCCACACCTCATTTGAAAATCCTATGGTGCTTCACGATGTGCCAGTCTAATTAGTCTGTCAATGGATGATTCAAACTCTTAGACTCTCCCCAGAATGCCATCGTCTTGTTCTTAACTGAGTGGAGTACACATTGCACAAATGTTTATCACCGTACCGTAATTCAAGGACTTTTATCAATTCGGCATAGGTGTTCTGGCTATCAGATGGCACTTTTGTAATAGCTCTGTTGCAGGCCCTTTTAAAGAACAAGTGAAACTAGCTTGTCTTTCTCTATCCAATTATTTGTGCATGTACTGGCTTCAAATTCCCGAAACTACATCGTCCAGTGATGCGTCCATCAAATGTTGGAGCCATGACATGAACTGCCCCAACTACAAAGTGACTTTCTCTATTGTCTTATCTTCTGTGCCTTTTCTGCCTTTATCATTGGTACACTCTGTTCAGCAATTTGTTTTAAAACACAGTTGTATTTTCATGAACTGCTCGACTTAAATTTGTTCTCTTATGTTTGCCATTGACTCTTTTATAGTTGAAACTGAACCTTTCAAAATTGCTACAGACTCGTCTACTTCAGATGTTTTATTCGACATTGATTCTCTTTCATCAGATATTCTAGTAATTCGGTTACTAAGCTTACCTCATAATAGATCCAGTTCTGCAGCAGTATGTTCTTCCATCTGCTTTGCTCCTGTATCAATGCTTTAATGTCACCCATTTCATGCTTACGTTCTCATTTTTGCCATTCTTCTGATTCCATAATTAGTGATTTCTGCCTTTGTTCTGTTTCTAGCATTAGTTCTGTCTGTTGTTTTTCACTTCCTCTGCCTCCTGCCATCGTTATTACTCTGTCTGTAATGGCAGAAATGTTTGCTTCCACTGTTAAAGGTTTACCACATACACTACTCTACTACAAAGTGTCCTTTGCTTCCACTGTTAAAGGTTATGTCTTACTCCTGACCCAATGTTCTAATGGTCCCTCCAATTGTCGTGTTGTTTAGTAGAAACAGAATAACTTGACACCAATGAAGTCACTAATTACAACTTTAATTAGACACAAACCAACAAAAGTTATTACTATAGAGCTGTTATTATAGAATTAACTAATAACAGGCATGGCACATCTGAAACGCTATTTGCTGCTTGAATTAGAGGCGTGTCACACTGATAGAAGAAGTACAGACAGGGTATATATAATGTTGATACTGTATAAACACATGTAAATTGTGATAATTTTTACATCCCGGACCAAAGTAATATTTGTGTGACTGTGTCAGACCGAAAATGATATACCGGTATTTTATAACACGCAGAGTTAATGGCTTTTTTTTTTATTTACTGTTTGAATAACACAAGAAAATAAAATAAAGTAGGCCTATATTTAAAGCAAAAATAGAAGCTATGATAATTACCAGTGTACTGTGTATTATCAGTTGCTATCAGAGAGTAATTTAATGCCTTCTATGTCTGTGTCGGAACTTGAATCGTCACTTGAGTCAGCAGTGTTAATGATAAGACTGTCCACGATGGTGTCAGTAATTTGGTCGAATTTCCATAAGCTTATCTTTTTCCTTGAAAACATGCTCGACACAACTCCACTTGTTCATCGTTATTTCATTTATCGCCTGCTCTGTCAGTTGGTTTACATCATGCAGCTTATATGTTGTGTTGTGACGGACAACATATCCTTCCAACTTGCTCCATATTAATTCAATTAGATTCAGAATACAATGACAAGGAAAAAGTTTTAAAACGGCATGCCCCAATTTTTTGGCAATATCATTTTCTAAAAACTTTTTAAATTTATGTTCATTTTGCTAGCAGCGATAAAGTTCTACTATGCATTCATAAAGATGATGAATTAAAAAACCACTTGTAGTTATGACAACTCTCACATGACTGTACAGACATTCCGTTCATGTGCGTAACACATTACTGTGCGAACAGTCTCAACGCCCCTGACCAACAACGTTTCAGATGAGCCACATGGGTTTGTTTACATCAGGATTAACCTAAGAATGGAAACAGTATACACTCATAAAGCACTCTATAGAATAATTCTAGTTAAATTTGTCCATATGTAATAATAATGTCGCCTTATTACAGTTCTGCATTAATTAACACAAGAATCACTTTCCACTAATCCGCAACAATCACTTGATCTGCACTGAATAAATTCGAGCTGTAACTGACTTATAAGCAGGGCGCTGATGCTTATATATACCGTGCAGGAGTTCCAGAATAACTTTCCATTTTCCGGGCTGCATGCCAAAAATCAATCTGGAGTGTTTTGTAAATCAATGTGCATAGTTACAGGTGCTCGAACAGTCTGGAGACCAGGACAGTGCACAACCTTGACACAGACACCACATCTGGAACAGTCTTGAATGATGCTGGCTGCACACACTGGACTAATTGTATGTTAAACAGCTAGAGTACTATGTGGTAAAATGTACCCGGCATTTTGCTATATCAAATAAATTTCAACGGCAGCCCTTCTTGTATATACAAGAATAAACATTCTATCAGTTGAAGAATTCGTGGTTATCAAAACTTTTGTAAATAGTTTTGGAAACAATGAAAAGATGAAACCATACTGTGGTCTGTTAAAAAATGTGAGAATGGGATAAAAATTAAATTGAAGAATAAAACCAGTTTCAATATATCATGAACATAACAGAAATACTATTAATTTCATCTTCAAATTAGGCACATTAAATCCATGTGTATTTCTAAGATCAAAACAGCATCAGCATGATAAGAGAACTATAAACACATAAATAGATTGAAACAAATATTGTGTGTGTGTGTGTGTGTGTGTGTGTGTGTGTGTGTGTGTGTGTGTGTGTGTGTGTGTGTGTGTGTGTGTGTGTGTGTGTGTGTGTGTGTGTGTGTGTGTGTGTGTGTGTGTGTGTGTGTGTGTGTGTGTGTGTGTGTGTGTGTGTGTGTGTGTGTGTCAGGGGTGGGTAACTCCAGTTTTTATTAAAATTGAAATAACGACATATTATAAGCGCTCAACGACCCCACATGGACCCTCACTGACTTCACAGCTGACCACACACTAACTCCCAAACTCCTATAAAATAAAAACCATTACAAAATACAATTATCACTCTGTTATTTGCAATTCATGAATTGATACAGAAAATTTATGATCTCTAAAATGACCCCAAGCACAATTTATTGTGATTATTTGGTAACGAGAAAAAGATGTTTTACAGAATAGATAACTTCTAACTATACATATGTGTTAAAAACATTCCATTCTATAACATGTCCATATTTCATTGCAATCAGAAGCTGTGTTTTTATGTAATTTTGTTTTTAAAGTTGAGGTTTCTCTAGAATAAGTAAAAAAATTGTGTCCACTATTTCATTTCAATCAGATGCCGTGTTTTTATGTAATTTTGCTTTAAAGTTGAGGTTTCTCTAGAATAGGTAAAAAACGGTGTTACAAACCGTCTATGTCGTACCCGTTATTGAAGTCTTACCTTGCTTTGCCAATCTATTACCTTACTTTAATTCGCTGATGTTATTTGTTGTTAGTTTCCCGATTTAAGGCACCAAATTGTTTTATTTTCCCAAAACAATTAAAATGATTCTTCTTATTTAATTCTTCTTTTCTCTTATTTCACTTTAATTCGACTCACCTTGGTCTGGTTGTCAATTCGAATTTTCGTTCCAAAAAAAATAAGGGTTACCAACCTCTATTTTTGGTAAAAAATTTCCACCTTGGCTATTTGAATGAATAAATTGTTAGTAATATTAACATAAGTTAAAGATACAATTAATAATAAGCAATACGGTATTGTTTTCTAGTGTTTTTTATTAATTTCCTTTTTAAAACAAAATTACATATTTTTATAACATATATTTTTGCTCCAACTTTCGTTTTTTATTTGCTCAGTGGTTGGCAACTCTTCACAGTTTTCAGGGTTTGCTGGTTAATATGTTATGTTTTATTTTAATTATTTCTAAGTTTGCTGGGTTCTTGTGATTACAGACAAAATGAACAAGAGGTCTTTAGAAAGTACAAAACTTCACATAAAACAAACTTAAATATTATACAGTTCTTAATAAATTACTTCTTAGGTTATATTACAAGTGTTGGTTCAAAGTTGTTAATAGGTTAATATTTCGTTTTACAAAAAGACTCCAATGTCCAATAAATTGATCACCATAAATTAAAAAGTTAATAAAGATATAAACTGATTGTTCCTAGTTTATTCCTTAAGTGAGTGTTTATATAAAGTTTATTACTGAGTGAAAAAAAGTGTCACAGTGTAGATTAGTCCTTTTGGATTTAGTTGTTAAGTTAATTTATACTCATCACATTACTTTACATCTGATTTGTCTCTCTCTGAGTTCGTTTTTCTTTTATAATTTATTAAGTAGATTTTTCTTTCGATTTTAAATAATTCTGGCTATTAAATCTTTTCTTGTCATACTATTATTATTCTTCATCTCATTAGTGTTTATTACAATTTCGTTTCTATTTGATTTATTACTTTTAAATTATTATATTGAGCTGCATATAATTTTTGATCTGCCCTTCTCTGAATCTAAAATTGGACTAACGGTTTTTTCTGTTAATGTTTGGTTGTCAAGGTAGCCAGCCTCAAACACTTATTGGTGGAAAATCTTGTTTACATTGTTAGATTTTGTTAATGAAATTTTACAAAATTAACAAATATTTTTTAAATTAGCATAACTTTCTTATACTACTTTGAATTCCTAAGATAATAACATTATTGCATTGCATTTCTTTTATAATTTAATTAGAAACCAAACATGACTACTGTCGGATTTTTTATTATGGATACTCGAGTTTAAGCGTTAATTACAAGTGAACCTGTAGGTCTACTTAAAAACTAGTTACATCAAATTTTTACGCGTTTAATTTTGCATTGATCTGTGTAAGAAACATATTTTTTAAAGGTTGATTTAAATTTTTTTCGCGGTTAGAGTAAAAAAGTCCATGTTTTTTTGTGTTTTTCAAGAAACTGCTCTCTTTGAAATTATATAAATTAAAAACCCTTGGTCCGATCATAACTAAATTTTTATACAGTATGGGCACAAGTGTTTTCAATACACTACTTAAATTACAAAATTGTTTTGTGATCCAAAAAAAAGTTATCAGTTTTGTGACACAACTTTTTCTCGGTACAGGATAGTCGTACAAAGGCAGACTTGGTCTTGTTTTGAAGCTCTTGATCGTGGTTATCAAAATCCACAACTGCTGCAAACATACATTGAGATGCCGATTTTAATATATCACTATATTCATGCAAGGGTGCGTGTGCGCTGGACCGTGTGTAAGCGGGCCTTCCGGCGGCAAAAGCGGGTGCCGTGTTGCCAAGTTCAATCATCTACGAGTACGCAGCTTATTGCAGGGGTTTTGTTTGTTGTTTTTCTATGATGTAAAGTTTATTATAAAAAAACGAAATAATTTTATGTGCTAGCAAATATTTATTTAGCACGACTATGTTCTAGTCAGTGTGTTTCGAATAACTTGACTGTGCAGTTTAAGCTTGAGTCCAATCACAAAGAAAAACATTAGTGTTTACCGTACTCTTTGCTGGTTTCTTTAAGCAACACAGATACACCCGAAATGTTTTTTTGTAAACTACAAGAGGTAGTAGGTGTGCGTTGTTTAACTTTTAAAACAGGGAACCCGTTACTGTTGTACCATGACAGATAATGCCCATAGTTCTGAATGGAAAGAAAGATCATAAAATAAAATAAAAACAAATTTAAATCCAAGAAAGCAACATTAAAAATTAATTAAGAACAACCGTAAAGCACAATCATAGTTTGAAGTAAGAATTTCATTAAAACCAGATATACAATGAATGATGAGTAATCAAAATAAACCAAAAAGCTAAAAATAAAGTAAGGAGATACCCAGGTAAGATAGGAGTAAGTAAGGAAGAAACCAGAACAAGACAACATCCACAATAAGAGGGAATGCTTTTATAAGAAACAAGTAGGATAGGAGGAATTAAGGAAGAAACCAGAACAAGACAACGTCCACGATCAGAAGGAATGCTCTTATAAGAAACAAAAACGAAACCCAAAAAGAAAGTAAGAATTAATTAATTATAAGAAATAGTGTGAATGATGGAAGGACAATATGTTATTTATAATAAGTTCAGATAACTCAAGACTGAAATGTCAGAGTTAAATACCATTCTTTTATTATAAAATATTTATTATGTGTTAATAGTGATAATCAAAACTAAAATGTCTGAGTTTAAATACCATTGTTAATTTCAAATATTTGTTATGGACAAATAGTATGAATTATATACTAAATGTTCTATTGTTAAAGTAAAGAAATGTTAATTAATATTATATTAGAATAGAAAGTCAGAAGGGGTATAATCAAGATGTATTATTCAAAAACTTTGTACGTAAAAACAGATAAAATCTAGGCCAAATGGTAAATCTAAACAACATTATAATTGATGAATTAAGTACAGAAAAATAGTTAAACTGATGAAATTTATACAAGGTAAATCAGTCACAGAGTCATATAACTGGAACTATAATTAAGAAAGATATTGTAAAAAGATAGTAAGAATTATTGGAAAAAATGCAAATGTAATAACTAAAAATTCAAAGAGGGGAGTCACAAATTAATGAATAATATTTAAAAAGATAACCAATTAATAAAATTACAAGAAATTAAGGGAAGATAAACCTTTTATGTCAATCTGAGATTTAGTACAATCATAAATATAACATATAAAATGGCAAACATTTTGAGAAGGACAGGAAGTAAATTTTAAAACCTACTTTTTAAAAAATGAAGTAAATATAGCATTTTAGATAAAAAACTTTGTAAAAATATCTTATTTGGTATCAAATCAAGCAGAATGAACTAAAGAAGGAGATTATGTATTTAGTATTTAATAAATTTAAATAATAGCAAAAATATATTCAGTAATATAATGTAAATTTCATACATGTAACGGAAGCAAAAAAGATGTGAAACAATGTATTGCTAATATTAAATTGGCTAAGACGTTTTTAGATGACGAAGGAAGTTAGAACAGTTGATTATTAAACTTCGCCAAGCACACTTAAACGTGATTTTGGCTAAATATTAACCTAATAGCGAAGACAAGTATGGCGTTCATTCGACAAGCCTAGTCTTCAGTGAAAATCGCGAGTTTTGAAAAATTTCATTTAAACTTTAAATTCAGTGGAATTAACACATACAAACATTAATCTAAATGAACACAGAACAGAAACTAAGTGAATTCGTAATTTAAACCTTTTAAAACCAATAATTCAGAATAAAGAAATGAACGGTGCAATTCTCGACCTTATTGACAAAAGTGAATTATAACATTATCCAACACATTTTATCGAAGTGAATCACAAACACTGAACCAGGACCACTCCACTAACACCAGCAGGAATAATCACAACTGCAGGAACAAGAAACCATTGGAAAAGCAACATTTATTCGAAGCAGATTCTTTGAGGTGCATTCGTCTAAACACGTCTGAATACGGAGCGGCTATCTTTGAGTTCCCACAATTCCAAGTGCCACGGCCAGTATACCTTCGAATGGTCCGAACAATTTCTTTATTAACCATTATATATTAAATGACATGTTTGTATTTTAATTAATAAGCTTGTAATTTGTAATGTTATACTTTCTATACTATACCCTTTTCTCTGACTATATATAAAATAACTGTTCAAAGAACCCGAGAATAAATAATTTGTACAATCTATTGATTTGCCCTGAGAGAGTCGATTCATCAATCGAGATAAAATCGATTACTTTACTAATTGTTAATAAAAATCATTTAATATTATTATTTTGAATCCTATTTATTCCTCACTTATAAATAGAATAATATAACACATTAGTTGAGACATAACTACCAGAACAGCTGAGTTTAACAACTTTAAAGGAGGATCAACTCCAAATAAGGAAAGATCACCAATTGATTGTTCCTGGAGACAATCATATTAACATAATAAAAGAATTCTAAATACACCAAAGGATATAATTCAACAAAAACAATTAATAAGAAGTTTAAAATACAACAAAACCGTTTAAAATATTTAATACTAAATTAAATTAATTTAAAACAAAAACAAAAACAAAAAAATAATTAAAAAAAATAAATAAATAAATAAATTTTTTTTAAACCAAACAAGAATTATTTTTATTTTGTTACAACAAGAAGAATTTTTTAATTTGTTACAAATTGGCGACCAACTAAGGGGCTTTAATTAGTGATTGATAGGCCACTATAATTTGCCCAATTCCTAATTTAAGCTTGGCAGCAGTTATCAAGTTAGAAGAAAAGGAAAATGCAACGTCGAGCAACATCGAAGAAACGGGCGGCAGAGGCCGAAAAGGAAATTGATATGGAGGACAAAGAGGCGACGCCGGTGGAAGACGTGGAAATGTTATTGCCCCCAATGGAACCTAAACAACCCGCACCACCAGAGGAACAACCCGAGAAACCATCACAAACAGAGAACATGACAATACAAGAGATGTTCAGAGTGATGATGGAAATGAAAGAAGAAATGAGTAAGAAAATGGATTCCACAAAGGAAGAAATCAAATCCACCAAGGAAGAAATGAGTAAGAAAATGGATTCCACACAGGAAGAAATCAAATCCACCACGGAAGAAATGAGTAAGAAAATGGATTCCACAAAAGAAGAATCAAGTAAAGAAAGGAAGGAAGACAACCAATCCTTAAATAAGAAGTTAGAAGAATTGAAAGAGGACAACCAGTTGTTAAAGGAAGAATTCAAATCAACAAAGGAAGAGTTCAAAACAACCAAGGAAGAATTGGGTAATAAAATTGAAGAAAACAGTAAGAAGATGGAAGGTGACTACCAACAGTTAAGGGAAGAATTAAGGGAGAATAGCACGAAGATGGAAAGTGACAACCAACAGTTGAAGGAAGAGTTGAAGGAATATAACAAGAAGATGGAAGAGAAAATGGAGGAGAAGTTGGAAGAATTGAAGGAGGATAACCAACTATTAAGAGAAGAATTAAGGGAGGTTAACCAAGAAAATTTGGACAAATTAGATGAGAGGATAGAGTTGTTAAAGGAAGAGTTGAGCAAGGAAATCAACGATAATAAGGAATCCACAACTAAGAAATTAGAAGAAGAAACCATGGAAATCAAACAACAAATTAAGGAAGTGGACGAAAGGTGTAGCCAGACGGAGAGAGAAGTACAGGGTTTCAAAGAAGAGGTAAACACCAAATTCACTAATACCGAAGAGTACAGTAAAAGGAAGATGGAAGAAAACCGAAGAGAAACCCAGGAAGAATTCGGGAAGGTACGGAACCAAGTCGCGGAAAGGTGTGACGGAATGGAAGAGGCTATGACGAATATAACGGGTCAAGTACGGCAGAGCCAAGAAGAAATGGAAGTCATTAGAAATCGACCCACTAACTTTACTGGGATATCAATGAATGAAAATCGGGAATGGTTAAATTTCCGACAATACAAAAGAAAACCGATGGAGTTCCTGGCCCGGATTGAGGAATACTTTGCCAAACATAGAGGGAATAGGTGGAATAACAACCGGGAGATATTGGACGAGTCGTTCAGGGAAATGACCGACAATTGGTGGATGGCGAATCGAAGTGAGATCGCGGACTACCAACAGTTCAGAAACCTATTCAAAGCGAAGTACTGGTCAGAAACCACGCAGAACTTGATACGGGACAATATCTGCCATGGACGATATAAGGCCCAAATAGGTAACACCATGACGGCCTATTTCTTAGGAAAGGTGTGTCTGGCGAAACATTTAGAACCGGCAATACCCGAGGAATGCCTGGTGAACAAGTTGTCTTACCACTATGACGAAGACATGATCAGAGCAAGAAGGGGTAGCCAGATAAAGACAGTGCAAGCCATGACCGAATTACTGGAGAGTTATGAGAACGAGGAATACTACCGTCAGAGTAGAAGGAGGAACGATCGGCCGGAAATAAGAAGTAATCAGTACCCCAGTAACAATAACAACCAGAATGGTAACAACTACCAAGGGAACCGTAACTATCAGAATAATTATAATGGTAATAATAACCCTCCGAATAACAATAATAATAACTAAATATCACTATAGTATTGATGACTCGGAACACTAAGTTTTTTATAAGTAAAAACGTAAAGTTTTACCTTACAGCCAAAACCGGCTTTCACCTTTAGAAGGCTTCATCAGAGGCTGCCATAGGTAGCGTTGTCCGTCTTGTTGTTGGCGACGGGATAGTTTTTCGAAAGATCGAAGCTGTGTGTGTGTGTGTGGTGAGATGTGTTCGAATAATGCGTGCGATTTGAATTGTGTCTGTTCGTTTAGGATGTCGTTTTTATTTGTTTTTGTGTGTTTGTATATTTCTAATTGTTCTAGAGTGTCTAGTTTTTGGCCTTTTGTGTGTACGTGTAGAATGTTCATGTTATTGTCGATGTTTTTATATTGTGGTTTGCTTCAATGAGGTGGTTTGCAAAGGTAGATTCTGTAGTGGTGTGGAGTGCTTTTGTGTGTTCAATGTATCTCTGTTTGAAGCTACGTCCTGTCTGGCCTATGTAGAATTTATTGTATGTAGAATTTATTTTTATATAAAAACATCGACAATAACATGAACATTCTACACGTACACACAAAGGCCGGAAACTAGACACTCTAGAACAATTAGAAATATACAAACACACAAAAACAAATAAAAACGACATCCTAAACGAACAGACACAATTCAAATCGCACGCATTATTCGAACACATCTCACCACACACACACAGCTTCGATCTTTCGAAAAACTATCCCGTCGCCAACAACAAGATGGACAACGCTACCTATGGCAGCCTCTGATGAAGCCTTCTAAAGGTGAAAGCCGGTTTAGGCTGTAAGGTAAAACTTTACGTTTTTACTTATAAAAAACTTAAGTGTTCCGAGTTGTCAATACTATAGTGATATTTAGTTAAGTAACGGACACGTCATGGAGAACGAAATCCAAGAATAATAACTTCAACAATAATCCGAATAATAATAGGAATAACAACCACTACCCAAATAACCGAAATAACTATTATCAGCACCCTAATAATCCTTATAGTCAGAGAAACCCCCACCCCGGTAATACTGAACGTTATTATCAAAATAATAGGAATTACAATTCCAACAACTACAATAATAACAACAGGGTTTCCCGACCACAAGCAAATTTCATAAGAGCTGAAGATAATGGGCCAAGAAGGTATAACCGTCAGCGAAGGAACAGTTTCCACGATGGAGATCGTCGGCGGAGGAGCAAAGAACGTGATGGTCCGAGGTACGAACAACATAGACGAAGTACCAGTCTAGATGATCCTGGCCGGCAACCAAACCGAGAACAAACATTTGAACATAATACAGAGCGGCAGGAACCGACGCAAGGTTTCCAGACCGACACCTCAGTCGGCCCTAATAACAACAGCGAACACGATAATTTAAACGGGAGGAGGCAGTGATGAATTATCACGACCCTTCACTGCTCCTATCTCCTGGGTATAAACAAGAGTTGCAAGGTGCAACTGAATCGAATAACATTACCATCATTAGAAATAACTATCTAAAAAACATAAGAACTGAACTATTGGAGGAGAACGAAACTAGCCTCAATAGCCAGAATAATGAAATAATATATATAAAAGCGGAAGTAGAAGGAATCCCCGCCAAGATCATGATTGATACCGGTGCGAATATATCAATAATTAATATAATTGAATTGGAAAGAATCCAGAATGTGGTAGAACTTTGCCAATGTTGCCAGTAAATAATATTATCTTAGTAGGTGCAACTGGCCGCCAAAACAAAACTATTAGAAAACAAGTATCTGTAAATGTCATTAGCCGTGGTATAGCTTTAAACATGGTATTTTTAATTGCAACAGGACTGCCATTTAATATATTGGTAGGGTGCGATGTATTGAGGAGGAATTCTGCTATTATAGATCTGAACAAAGAAAAGGTATCACTGTTTTCAGAAGGAATGACATGGACAGCAGATTTAGTAGGGGGCGAGAATATACTTCCCAGCAGTATACACCAAAAACTTCGGAACATAAACTATGTAGAGAACAACTCCTTGAATAACCAAATAATATATAATAACATGGAAGAAGATTTATGGTCAGTTAAGATACAGGAAATACGGGACTTCCGGTGCGGAACCACAAAAGAGAAATTACCCACACACCAAGCAAATCATCTGATAAGGGTATATGAGAAATATAAATCAGTATTTTCCGATGAACCTGGTAAGATAAAGAATTATCAATGTGAACTTAGATTTAGGGAAACCGTGGAATTTAACCGAAGGTCATATCCCATCGCGCATTCACTGAAGGAGGCCGTGAGAGCGGAAATTAATAAGATGATCAGCAGTGACATAATTGAGAGTAGTCAATCTCCATTCACACCTCCAATCGTAGCTGTTCCCAAGAAAAACGGACAAGTCCGGCTTTGTTTGGATGCATGCGAAATAAATAAAATGATAATTAATGACAGACCCGGTGAGATAGAGGAGATCTTGAAACGATTCCACGGTACCAAGTTTATTAGTACATGGGACACGGTGTATGGTTACTGGCAAGTGGAGTTGCACCCACGGAGTCGTCAGTATGTGGCGTTCATATTCGACGGGCGCAATTACCAGTTCAAGAGATTGCCCTTCGGACTTGCGAATTCAGTAGCCATCTTTGTGGCCTGCATGGACCAGATACTTGGACAGGACGCACTCCAATTTACCACTGTATATGTAGACGATCTACTGATTACCTCAGGAACCTGGGAGGAACACTGCTACAGAGTGAAACATGTACTCGAGAAGTTAGCAAAAAATAACATAACTCTTAAATTGGAGAAATCCAAATTCATTGCTAGAGAAGTACAGTTCTTAGGTTTTAATCTAGATGATCAAGGTATATCCCCATCATTAGAAAAAGTGGAGGCGATTCAGAAGTTCCCTAAACCGAAGAACAGGAAACAGTTAGTCTTTTCTCGGACTCTGTAACTATTACAGAAAGTTTCAGCATCAATATTCCGAGCTGACAGCCAAGTTTCAACCGCAATTATCTTCGAAAAACAAATGGATCTGGGGTCAAGAACAGGACATTACATTCCAACTCATTAAAGACAAGTTCTTAGAGATCGTTATACTTCATCACCCGAATTTTAAAAAACCTTTCTTCTTAAATTGTGATGCTAGCAACATCAGTTTAGGAACGACTTTATATCAGGAAGATGAGGAGAGTCACCATCTAGTGATTAGCTTCGCTAGTCAAACCTTGAATCAATGCGAGAAGAACTACAATGTGACCGAGAAAGAATTACTCAGTGTAGTATTCGCATGTAGTAAATTCCAGACATATATTTTAGGGTATCCAGTTACCATCCGAACTGATCATAAATCTATCTCATTTCTACGTAGGTGCAAGTTGAGTCACGGCAGACTGGGTAGATGGGTACTTGCCCTGCAAGAGTACAACCTATAATGGGAATACATCCCGGGGAAAAGGAATGTTGTAGCAGACGTGTTATCACGCATTAATTTGGAAGACCAGACTTTTGAGGGAGAGAAGGAGAGCGTAGTCAAGATCTACAACCTTATTAAAACAAGATCCGATTTAGAGGTTTTATTAGTAAACATCCGCATCCACCAACAATCTGACCCTAAGTTGAAAAATATTATTACTCGATTGGAAGCAGACGATGACACAGTTTCTAAATATTACAATATTAATAAAGGTATATTATTTGTTAAAACATCCTTAAATCAAGAAACATGGAAAGTGATTATTCCAAACAACATTGAAAAAGAAATCATAATCGATTACCATATAACGTATGGCCACATGGGAGCCCTGAAAGTGATACAGGTCTTAGAGGAGAATTGTCAAATCAAAAACATAAACCGAAAGGTGAGAAATTACCTAAAATCCTGTAATATTTGCCAGTGTGTTAAGGTTAATAACGAGAAGAAGGAAGGCATAATGATACCCATAACATCTACGGCAAAACTGGAGAAGGTGTTTTTAGACATCTGCGGACCATTTCCCCGTAGTGGCGGTCGACACAGATACAAATACCTCATCATAATCATGGACCACTTTACAAAGTACGTAAAGCTATACCCGGTACATCGGGCAACCACTATAAAAGTTCTTGGAGTAACAACGGAATTATATGTGCCAGAAATAGGAAAACCAACTTCAATCATCACTGACCATAGTACACAATTTAAAGGGAAAAGATGGCGGGACACATTATTATCACTTGGGATTAAAACATACAAGACCTCAGTCTACCACCCAAGTAGTAATCTGGCAGAGAGGGTATTGAGAGAAGTGGGGAGAATATTGAGAACGTACTGTCACCACCAACAGAGAAAGTGGCAAGAATACCTAGCAGCCACGGAGAAGTTCCTAAATTTCGCTCACCATCCAGCTATAGGAATTACCCCTTACTCCGCCGTGTACGAGAAACCAACCCCCCGAGAGATTGAAGAAATAATAGAGTTCCCGATGAATGATGGTCGTAAGTTTGACAAGGTGAAATTTTATAACAAGGTGGCTGAAGACCAGGAGAAACGGCAAACCAAATATCAGAAGGCGATTGGACGAGTAATAACGTATAAAGAGGGTACTGTTAAAAAACCGCGAACTACCCAGCACCCTAGAAGGGATAACGAAGAAATTATTATTACTCTATACTGGACCATATCTCGTTACCAAAAATAATAACAACAACACATATGAACTGAAGGAAATAGTTTCCGGAAAAATCAAAGGCGTATACAACCAAGCCTCCATAAAAAAAATATTACGAAGATTGACGTTAGAAGAATATAAAAAATCGTCAACATTCTAAAGTAATATATTATATATTATTATTTATTTATTTAATATATATAATATATTATTTATAGTAAGACCAACTTACATAAATAATTTGAAAGAAAATAATTTGGAATTAGAAAAAAGAATTTATTATTATAAAAAATTGTCAAAATCTAAAAAATAAGCAAGACCAACTTACACAAATAATTTGAAAGAAAATAATTTGGAATTACAAGAATAGAATCAGAATTTAGTAAAATTGTCTAAATTCTAAAAAATAATGAGATCAACTTATAAATGATTTAAGAATTAAAAAGAATCCAGAATAAATGTGAATATCAAACATTTGAAGGAATAGAGAAGAAAAACAAAAAAAGTGTAATATACAAGAAAAGGCAATAATAATGAAAGAAAGAGAGAAGAATTCATTATCATTAAAATCATTAAAATTTAAAAAGAAAAAAAAATAATAAGATCAACCTATAACTAATTATTTATGAAACGATTATGGAAACAAATAGTCAAGAAGGATGATTATGATATTACTCAGTTCTAAAAAACAAAGAATGACAACTCATACCAATCATATGAAGAAAATAGTCTTGGCAAGAAAATAATAAAACATCTATGAAAGGCAAAGAGAAATAAGGACCACATGAAAAATCTAATATTAATGAATTAATTTTAATAGACAAAAGTGGAATAATAACTTTCTGAGAAAGAAAAGAAAGAAAAATATGTTTATATAATATGATCAAATAACAACTTGTATGTCAATTATAATGAAATCCATTGAAAAAACGAACTGTCATAAAATAATACCATTCGAACAATTAATAAGATCTAAGAAAAAAAATATATATATATAAAATATATGCTATCAATATCAATAACCAGAAGAAGAATTAAAGAGAATTAAGATGAAAAAGGAAAAAGTTACACCATAACTAGTGATAAACATGTTAACAAAGTTTCCAACCATGATAAAAATGAATATATCAGCCGAACTAAAAAGTTAGAAGAATAAATAATGAGAATAATAAATACTAAGAAGAATAACCGAGATAGAAAATGTGAGAAAATCTGAGAAACAACAAAAGTGAAGTATCCAAAGATATTTTTATTAGTCGAAAATTAGACTATTCTATATATGATTTTTATTTGATGACTGTAGATAATTCCAGCAGCATTATGTTTTGAGCAGAGATGAATTGCCTCTGATCTCAATGAGAAGTGTAGTATGGCCTGCAGAGTAAGTAGCCAACAGTGCCTCTCTGAACTGTTCCAGCTCACATGTTAGGGAATGTTAGGGAATCAATATCCCATGGATAAAACACAAAGTTAAGAAAAGGAAAAATATAATAATAATAATAAATCTCAGAAAACACTAACTATCCAGGAAGAATCAAAGTCAGATAAAATACTATACAGTTTATTAAGCTCAAGTACGAAGAAGCCGATAAAGTTTATTAAGATTAAGTATGAAGAAGCCGATATAGAAATGGGGAGGAAGACGAAGAATAATAAATAAAAAGCTATCATAAGCAATTATTTCATCCATACTCAAGTCTGAAATAATCACTTCTGGAGGAGAGCAATCTGTAGCATGACAGATAATGCCCATAGTTCTGAATGGAAAGAAAGATCATAAAATAAAATAAAAACAAATTTAAATCCAAGAAACCAACATTAAAAATTAATTAAGAACCACCGTAAAGCACAATCATAGTTTGAAGTAAGAATTTCATTAAAACCAGATATACAATGAATGATGAGTAATTAAAATAAACCAAAAAGCTAAAAATAAAGTAAGGAGATACCCAGGTAGGATAGGAGTAAGTAAGGAAGAACCAGAACAAGACAACATCCACAATAAGAGGGAATGCTTTTATAAGAAACAGGTAGGATAGGAGGAATTAAGGAAGAAACCAGACCAAGACAACATCCACGATCAGAAGGAATGGTCTTATAAGAAACAAAAACAAAACCCCAAAAGAAAGTAAAAATAACCAGTGAAAGTATAACAAAAACCCAAATTTAGAAAACCATGTAAAATAGATATAAACAAAAGTGTATAAAGTAGAATTAAAAGTGAACCAATGTGAATTAATTATATAATGGAAAAAACAAACCTTCATTATCCTCTATAAATAAATTTATTGATTTTAATAAGACTATAAAAATGATTAGAAATAAAATCAAAGAATAAAAGGGGACCAGTGCAAGTTTTTATATTATATTAAATAAACTTAATGTGTCAATATTGGAGTTCATAAACTAAGTAAATTGTGCAATTATACAACTTTAAAGTTTTTATATTGTGTCAAGGAATAATATTTAACAGAGTATTATAATGACAAATAAGATATAAGTGTTTCTAAATAACTGCCACTCTTTATATACAACATTCATTAGAATGACAGTAATAAAACTAGAGCAGGCCAATAAAAAAGTGAAGTGACCAAATAAATACCCAAAAACCAAACAAAAACAGCTAAGACTGAAAATAAAATTAATTATAAGAAATAGTGTGAATGATGGAAGGACAATATGTTATTTATAATAAGTTCAGATAACTCAAGACTGAAATGTCAGAGTTAAATACCATTCTTTTATTATAAAATATTTATTATGTGTTAATAGTGATAATCAGAACTAAAATGTCTGAGTTTAAATACCATTGTTAATTTCAAATATTTGTTATGGATAAATAGTATGAATTATATACTAAATGTTCTATTGTTAAAGTAAAGAAATGTTAATTAATATTATATTAGAATAGAAAGTCAGAAGGGGTATAATCAAGATGTATTATTCAAAAACTTTGTATGTAAAAACAGATAAAATCTAGGCCAAATGGTAAATCTAAACAACATTATAATTGATGAATTAAGTACAGAAAAATAGTTAAACTGATGAAATTTATATAAGGTAAATCAGTCACAGAGTCATATAACTGGAACTATAATTAAGAAAGATATTGTAAAAAGATAGTAAGAATTATTGGAAAAAATGCAAATGTAATAACTAAAAATTCAAAGAGGGGAGTCACAAATTAATGAATAATATTTAAAAAGATAACCAATTAATAAAATTACAAGAAATTAAGGGAAGATACACCTTTTATGTCAATCTGAGATTTAGTACAATCATAAATATAACATATCAAATGGCAAACATTTTGAGAAGGACAGGAAGTAAATTATAAAACCTACTTTTTAAAAAATGAAGTAAATATAGCATTTCAGATAAAAAACTTTGTAAAAATATCTTATTTGGTATCAAATCAAGCAGAATGAACTAAAGAAGGAGATTATGTATTTAGTATTTAATAAATTTAAATAATAGCAAAAATATATTCAGTAATATAATGTAAATTTCATACATGTAACGGAAGCAAAAAAGATTTGAAACAATGTATTGCTAATATTAAATTGGCTAAGACGTTTTAGATGACGAAGGAAGTTAGAACAGTTGATTATTAGACTTCGCCAAGCACACTTGAACGTGATTTTGGCTAAATATTAACCTAATAGCGAAGACAAGTATGGCGTTCATTCGACAAGCCTAGTCTTCAGTGAAAATCGCGAGTTTTGAAAAATTTCATTTAAACTTTAAATTCAGTGGAATTAACACATACAAACATTAATCTAAATGAACACAGAACAGAAACTAAGTGAATTCGTAATTTAAACCTTTTAAAACCAATAATTCAGAATAAAGAAACGAACAGTGCAATTGTCGACCTTATTGACAAAAGTGAATTATAACATTATCCAACACATTTTATCGAAGTGAATCACAAACACTGAACCAGGACCACTCCACTAACACCAGCAGGAATAATCACAACTGCAGGAACGAGAAACCATTGGAAAAGCAACATTTATTCGAAGCAGATTCTTTGAGGTGCATTCGTCTAAACACATCTGACTACGGAGCGGCCATCTTTGAGTTCCCACAATTCCAAGTGCCACGGCCAGTATACCTTCGAATGGTTCGAACAATTTCTTTATTAACCATTATACATTAAATGATATGTTTGTATTTTAATTAATAAGCTTGTAATTTGTAATGTTATACTTTCTATACTATACCCTTTTCTCTGACTATATATAAAATAACTGTTCAAAGAACCCGAGAATAAATAATTTGTACAATCTATTGATTTGCCCTGAGAGTCGATTCATCAATCGAGATAAAATCTATTACTTTACTAATTGTTAATAAAAATCATTTAATATTATTATTTTGAATCCTATTTATTCCTCACTTATAAATAGAATAATATAACACATTAGTTGAGACATAACTACCAGAACAGCTGAGTTTAACAACTTTAAAGGAGGATCAACTCCAAATAAGGAAAGATCACCAATCGATTGTTCCTGGAGACAATCCTATTAACATAATAAAAGAATTCTAAATACACCAAAGGATATAATTCGACAAAAACAATTAATAAGAAGTTTAAAATACAACGAAACAGTTTAAAATATTTAATACTAAATTAAATTAATTAAAAAAAATGAAATAAAATAAAATAAAATTAATAAATAAATAAAAATTTTTTTTTAAACCAAACAAGAATTATTTTTATTTTGTTACAACAAGAAGAATTTTTTAATTTGTTACACTGTTAATTTTTGTTCATTGTTCATATCCGATAAAATTTTTTAAATCATACAAAAAAATAAGAGTTTATTGTCGGTTGAATATTCGCATTTGAAAAAATTGTCTAAACGATTCCATTTACGGTAGAAAAGAAATCGTTTCTATATGACCGCATGACTCAAAGAAAGCCACGCTATAGTACCTAAACGTCGCGTCTGTCAGTGAACGTCATGTTGTATTTCTTTTTCTCAGGAGACGATTTTCTTTCTACTACTGTACTGGTTTTTAATTCTGTTACTCCGTCGAGTCACAGCCTTGCTTTATTCCCTTTATTTCCTTTTCATTTCCTTTTATTTACGCTGTTTGTTGCCGCCACTATGTTATCGATTTTCAGTTGAATTTTGAAAATATTTGAAATTATATGGACGTATCTATAGCTATTTCATAAATTCTTTAGTTATTCTATTTTCTTCGTTTAGTTGTTACAGTTGGTCTTTGCTGGAAGTATTAATCATGAATCAGTACAGAACGAAAAAAGCGTTACGTTTATCGTCAGAAAAATATGAGGCCCTAGCTGTATGTACCAGACGTTAAAGACTGCATAAAACAAGGATAAAGACTGGTTTTCTCAAAGCAGTATTATGGCTAAAACAAAAGGGAGAGATAAAATTTTTTAAACTATTGTAATATCAATGACTTTATGCATAGGCTATTTGGCAAGTCTTTGAATAGTGAAAAAAAAACAAGTTGTCGTTTTCGAAAACAGAGCAGTCTTGATGAGCATTCTGGAACTCAGAGACCGTAATCTTCCATAACCGGTTCATCCGAAATTCTAAATTAAGTATACAGCTTCTTCCATTTCTGTTAGTGAAGTAATCAAACCAACTACTTTAATAGTCTCATATGCCATAATTTCTAATTAGTGTCTATGATCCTCTAAAGTCCTGCTGACGTTCTCCCCTCTTCACGTATGTTTGTCTGCAGATTCGATAAATACTCGTAACGGTAAATCCAGAGATTCGTCTCAATATCTCTGCATGTACAACATGTGTTATGTACTCCACATCTCATGAATGAGACATCTTAATGATGGATCCGAGCAGTTAAGAAAGAAAGTATTTACTGGTCATAATAAGACTCGCTTGTTTCCCAACGCCTTTCTAAAATATAGTGCTCGGATAAAAACTAATGTTTTTCTTTATGATTGGACTCAAGCTTAAACCGCACAGTCAAGTTATTCCAAACACACTGACTAGAACATAGTCGTGCTAAATAAATATTTGCTAGCACAAAATTATTTCATTTTTTTATAATAAACTGGTCATCATAGAAAAACAACACACAAAACCCCTGTAATAAGCTGCCTACTCGTAGGTGATTGAACTTGGCAACACGGCACTCGCTTTCGCCGCCGGAAGGCCCGCTTACACACGGTCCAGCGCACACACACCCTTGCATGAATATCACTCTGTATAAAATCGGCATCTCAATGTATGTTTGCAGCAGTTGTGGATTTTGATAACCACGATCAAGAGCTTCAAAACAAGACCAAGTCTGCCTTTGTACGACTATCCTGTACCGAGAAAAAGTTGTTTCACAAAACTGATATCTTTTTTTTGGATCACAAAACAATTTTGTAATTTAAGTAGTGCATTGAAAACACTTGTGCCCATACTGTATAAAAATTTAGTTATGATCGGACCAAGGGATTTTAATTTATATAATTTCAAAGAGAGCGGTTTCTTGAAAAACACAAAAAACCTGGACTTTTTTTACTCTAACCGCGAAAAAAAATTTAAATCAACCTTCAAAAAATATGTTTCTTACACAGATCAACGCAAAATTAAACGCACAAAAATTTGATGTAACTAGTTTTTAAGTAGACCTACAGGTTCACTTGTAATTAACGCTTAAACTCGAGTATCCATAATAAAAAATCCGACAGTAGTTCTGTTCAGTATTTACTGATTTACTATTTTAACAATTTTGTTTTTATATTAATTATTTTATAACTGGTTCTTTTGATATACATTAGGTGTCCTTAAATTTATATTATCAATTTGAATAGTATTACCTACATTTTGTTCTTACTTACTATTGCTATTATATTAAATTTTACAAATTACTGTTTTTTCACTCTAGGCTCATTAGGCCTAGATCACCTGACTTTCTTTATACAGTTATTATAACATATTTCATGAGTTTCATAGAACAGAACTATTTTAAACATAACTACAACAAATTAACATGTAACATTTAATGATTCTTAATCATTTTCAAAACATAATACTATTCCTTCTAACATCCTATGCACATGCTATTTTTTAATACATGGCATACCTTCCTACTCTCATCAACTAGCATTCATTTAACATTCTTTTTTTACTCTTATATATATTCCTTTTACCACGAACAGATAACTATAACTATTACTTAACTAGTATTTTCTTAATTTAAAACATGACTATTAATTCTAATTATTCCACTTGGATAGGCCTATTATGCCTTAGTTTTTCCACATTATAAATCCATCACTTTTTTATACAAACATTACTTATTATTTATTTTACACATTGTTAATATCAGTTAGTATAATTTCCTTGGTTCGGTTATGCACTTTAATCTTATTACTCCAAATTTTTCTTTCTTTTCTTCACCTTGATTTCACCACACAACTCACCTTATCATTAATATTGGGTATTTTTTATATGGAGGATTTATTCACTTCCTATTCTAATAACAATATTATTTAATATTACTCATTTTACATTTATTTATTGGTAATTTTATATCATACTTCTGGCTACAGCTTTGTACTTTCATTATTACATTTGTTACTTTATTATTGTTTAAAAAGGGGTTCTTGTATGGTTATTATGTTATTTATTATATCCTTCCCTCTGCCAATCAATTGGGTTGGGTCATTGTCTCAGTCTTAGTTTGTCACAGTAAGTAAATTATCTTTTGATTAGTACTGTTATTAGTTTTATGTTTGGTGAAATAACACGTTACAACGGGCACTTTTTTTATTCCAACCAATGCAACTCTGACTAAAAAAAGACAACAAAATTTTTGATTACCACCACTCAACACACAATGAAATAAGCTAAAAATTTGTATAATTTGATTTAAGATTGTGTAAGCGTTAACTTAGAATCAAGGTTCAAACTCGAGTGCACATAGTTTCTGCCCCTACAGTAGGTCCTGACAGAACTTGATGCAGTACCACTGCTCCAAGCGTTCAGTTATTATATAGAAAATGAGAATGCAATGAACATGTGTTGCACCGTGTGACTTTCTGCCAATTACTGACACAACTAGTGCCACTACAAGGAAACACAAAAATCACGCATGTACATGAAAGTCCTTTCTACATGTACCCATCACTGCCACCTCTAGATCATCACTACTTACTGTGAAAAAGAATTACTTTTACTTTTTTTTACAGGCCTCATATATTGCATTCCCTTGAAAACTGGTCATTAAGATTCTATAAAATACATCTTTTTTGGTAATTTATGATTCATCATAAATATGTCAAAACAACATCTTCAGTTTTATTAAAGACTACATGAGATTTCAAACCCTACTATCACTGAGGCTTCCGATATAAATATGCATAATTCAGAACCAGATCCTCTCACCAGTTTAAAAAAAAAATCTGGAATCTATTTACAACAAACGAATAAGGGTGTTCCATAATCCGAAATATTGTGCCCTGACGGTACTTTAATTGAGAGCTCTATTTTTATATATTTCTCTTAACATCATTTATCAAATTCATCTGAATATTTTTATGGCCCAGATTTCGTCAGCCAACTACTCATGGCCAACGCGTTATAATTTCTAGAATGAAACTCTTTTATACCGTTTTACGCTTTTCCTCATTGCTCATACCATCTTCTCCTCATATAGCTATATTTATTAGTTTATACATTTAAAAACAAAACATATTTTAGGCATACTGTTTTGTAGTTTTAAGACAGTTGTAAAAATTAGACACTTTAAGTCTATAGTATATTCAGATTTTTCATCTTTTACATATGCACCACAATCACAATCACAGCTTGACATTTAATGGAACAACTGTGTCACTGTGTCACTATAACCAAAAACTTTCACGTTAAACTTAATGTTTAAATTTTAATGTAAATTTAAAATTAACATAACTATAAAATAATACTTACTCAATATTTCTACTTTTAATGACCCGTTTTCACGAATATCTTCCACAACAGTACCAAAAATGTAAGCAGACACAACAGGCTCATAAGATTTATTCAGTTTTAATGTCTGAAAATAGTTAAAAATATATAAGCTATTTAAAAATAAAAATAATACAACTATATAATAATACTTAGAAGTCACAAATAACAGAAATGAATAAGTTAAAGGTAAGATGAATATTCAACTCGGAAGTCCGAAGTTAAGATAAGTAAATACTTTTACTTGGGGAAGGATAAGGAACAATTAACCTTCTACAGGGTGCGGCAGAAAAACCTCCCACATTTCGCCGAGTCATTGCACCGGCACTGGTGGAGTGGGGCGTTCGTGGTGTTGGTTTCCATTAGCATGTGCCTTGGCGTTTCAGTTCCCATCATGGCGTGGACTGGTATACATTGTGCATTTGTTGTTGAGTCATTTATCCGAAATAACAAATCTGTGATCGCCACACAGAGAGCTTTTCGAATACATTTCGAGATTAATCGCGGCGATGCTGTTCTGGACAGAAAAACCATACTGTTATGGGTTAAAAATTTTTGGTCTACAGGGTCAGCATTAAAACGGAAACCATCTGGAAGACCATGTTTATAAACCATAAACCGTGTTTATGGTCCATACTTTTTCGAGGAAGAAGGCCAAACAGTGAATTCCGCTCGGTATGTGCAAATGTTGCAACACTTTTTGCAACCAAAACTCACTGCACTTGGAAATCGGAATGTGTGGTTTCAACAGGATGGGGCCACTGCCCACACAGCCAGAAACTCGATGGCTGTTTTGAGAGAACTGTTTCCCGGGCACTTGGTCTCGTTACATGGTGACATTCGGTGGCCCGCACGATCACCCGATCTCACCCCTTGCGATTTTTTTCTTTGGGGCTACCTGAAGGCTAATGTTTACCGACATCGACCACAAACCATTGATGAACTGAAGGCTGCTATACGCCAAGAAACTGCAGCGATAACACCGCAACTCACCCAGCAAGTGATGCAAAACTTCAGAAACCGATTAGAAACGTGTATCGGGGAAGAAGGCCACCATTTAGGCGATATCATTTTCAAAACCACGTGAAGGAAACTGCATTCTGTATCCTTTCATATTATGTAATAAAATTTAGAATAGCATCGCTCATGTTTTTTTGTTAGCCTTTTAAATGTCGGAGGTTTTTCTGCCGCACCCTGTAAATGCTGAGCAGAATATAGAGGATTTCACTGAGAGTGTGGAGTGCAATGACAAAGTATTGAAAACGATGTTATGAATGAGATTTCATAATACCTTTTCAGAGGAAAACCAATGTCAGAAGCAGTTAGTTAAGGACAACTGCTACATGTCTATGATATTAGACCAAAACCCTGATATGAGAAATGCAAGGCAGCAGCTAACAAAGAGTCCTTGATCAAGTGACACTGGATCTCTGAAAGCATCCAAGATAGTGATCAAGATGATTTAAATAGTGATCAACAGGACAAGCTGATGACTTCAGAGCTGGCCACCCACCAATCAGCAATCCCTGGATATAGTCTTTCTCATATATCACTGTTTCTCCTATAATGTAACAGTATTATTTCACATCATTTATTGTAAGATACTACCTAACCTGTAATCTCTCATACAATGATTCTTAACAAAGTGCCTTCAAGGAGTGTCAGATCCTTATTAAATGATCCAATACACAACAGTTGTGATAACAATGACAGTTATTTAACATAATGAGCTCAGTCAAAGACATCACACAGCTGTCCTCAGGTAACCAGAAATGACTGACGTTATAAATAAAACAATTTTATTTTTAGGATGTCTTCATGGCCTTCATCATTTGCAATGTACTCTGTGAACCAGAATAACGTTCTTATAGCTACACTAGGCCAGTACCCTATAAACCCCAATAATGTAATTCTTATTCCTACAGCTTTTATTATTTTCAGTAAAGCTGACAAAACGTCCCTTTATATTGGTATGGAAATTCATCCAGTGGCAACAAGTGAATGCTTGTCACACAAATCTGATACTGTTTCACGTCAAAAAAATGTATCACATCAGAAACCACATAAACTGCGCACATTAAAACATCAACTCTTAGATTTGTTATACTAATACAGTTTTAATTCTACAGTATGCAGCATTTAAGATTTTACTTTCATATAGTCTGTGGCTCTTCATGTTACAAACTGATTCTTCTATCATTATGTTGTTGCAGTTTTGTTCACAGATAGTTTGAGCTCATACTTCAGATCGAACCTTTTTGCCTAGCCTTCTGCCAAATTTTATTACTTCATTCTAAGGTTTGATGGGTTATTTGTTTTTTGCCTGCCATAGATTTAAACATTCGCATGAACTTAATAATACTGTTTAACACTTTACACTGGTATTTAACCATCAACTTTATGCTGTAGAACTACTTCAATAATGGGTGTTTTATAAACAATACCACTTTCCTACATCCAATACTCAGGATCCTCAGTTGCAACGTATTTAGCCTGTCTTCAATATGTATTTCTCACAAAGAGTTTTCACTGAAGCAACAGTGCTTTTATTAGATTTTTACCTTTTGTACTAAAACTTGCTTCTCCACATTTTTAAGTCCATTTCCACTTGAGACAACTCATATTTACAATTTCTTGCCCCACTTAATATCCAGTGTGTGTGTGTGTGTGTGTGTGTGTGTGTGTGTGTGTGTGTGTGTGTGTGTGTGTGTGTGTGTGTGTGTGTGTGTGTGTGTGTGTGTGTGTGTGTGTGTGTGTGTGTGTGTGTGTGTGTGTGTGTGTGTGTGTGTGTGTGTGTGTGTGTGTGTGTGTGTGTGTGTGTGTGTGTGTGTGTGTGTGTGTGTGTGTGTGTGTGTGTGTGTGTGTGTGTGTGTGTGTGTGTGTGTGTGTGTGTGTGTGTGTGTGTGTGTGTGTGTGTGTGTTATAGCAATAGGTAGAATATGTATATAAAGTAGTAATTCAACTCTCAGCATACGATAGTATGTCGGAATGAAAATTTGTCCAAGTAAAGACTGCAGGTTTGGACATTGTATGCCACACAATAAGATACATGTTAAATTTGTTAGTTTTAAGTAAATTTTGACAGTAAAAAAAAAATTAGTGTTGTGAAATGTTGTGAAAATATGTGAAGACACATGTCACAACATATCACATGTTCAAGAATATGTAACTATGGTATGTTTAAAAACATATTAAATTAATTCGTGAAAATAGAAATTCTGACATGAGACTTACACCAGAATATACATAAATAAAAGACCTATCAAGTGGTAATATTTGTTTATAAATTAAAGAACTAAATATATGAGTTTTTGTATAAAGAAAGTTTTATGACTATGAAGAAAAGTAATAAAATTAGACTGTTTTTTCGACAGCCTAGAATTTGCGCTTTGACAATATTGTACTGTACAAAATAAAGTTATCTTAAATTAAGCCGCAGGGAAAGGGAGTATTCCAGCCAATGAATGTTTGAGAAATTAGCTAAAACCTCAGTTGATTTCGTACTTCATATCATTAAATTCAGTCTCTCTGAACCAGGGACGTATCTAGCCCATACTGCGCCCTTGGCGAAATGACCTATACCCCCCCCCCGCCCGCAACCTCTCCGGGAAAAAATGACAATAAGTTACTAGTTGTTCAATGACACTCTTATATAGCTGTATATTAGTGAAATAACAAATTAAACAGCTAAAGTGTTTTTCTAAAACATTAATGAATATTCAATTGAATATGAATACGTCTTTTATTTTATAATATAGGCCTTATATTGCTAACAAAACTTCTTCTTAATCGAGGTAAGAGTAGAATTAAGGACAGACTTTATGAGAGACAAAGTAATGATAATATTTCTTAAATTAAAAATATAGAACATTTAAAAACTTTAATCAGTAGTATTGTTTCAAATTATCTGAATTGAGTTATGGTTTAGGAAGGATAATAATAGTGTGTGAAGGTAACTTTGGAACTTCGACAAATGTAATTTAATAACACACAAGAATTAAACACAATAACAATAAAATCTCAAGAACATTCTCCAACAAAATATTTACAGTCCAAAAATTGTGTATTCATTGGAGGTTCCACTTCCACAATCTGCATATGCTCAAAATTTCACTTTCCTGGCTTTTATGGATGCAAATTCGTCAATGATGTCATCAAAGTTCAGGTTTGCTGCTGTTTTGTGCTCAATTGACAGAATTGCCAAACTGGTCAAGCGTCCCTGGCTTGGGTTCTTGAACGCAAGTAGTTCTTGATTAGTTTCAGTTTGCTAAAGCTTCTTTCACAAGATGCCACGCTCACGGGCATTGTTAAATAAATTCTCAAGGCAATCTCAATATTAGGATAGGCATCTCTTAGTTGGTAGGTATTTATGGACTGTAATAGATCTAAGTGGGATGCTGAGGCTACGTCTTTAAGCAGCTCTGTCATATGAAATTTGTAGCTCCCTATTTCTCTTACCATTTCCACAGCATCAACATCTCGGTTGTACTTCAGCCCAAAGTCCTTGGCACAGTTTTCCAATTCAGAAACGGTACATTTCTTCAATGATGACCCTGATAAAAATTCGAAGTCTGCAGATACTGATTTATATGCCTTTGATCTGGTTTTCATTTCGATGATCAACTTGTCATAAACACAAAAACATTCTCGTTGGAATGCTTGTTTTGCTGATATGAGGCCAAGGCAGCTTTCATCTTTTGCCATTTCTGATGGCAAGGTCTTCACTCTGTTGATGCGTTTATCAGTGGGAGTGGGAAAGTTACTTTCAACGCCAATTTCATCGCATGTTGCCATAGCTTTTTCTATGATAGCATCTACACCATCATCACGCCTTTTCTGGATTTTCTTTGACAATCCATCCAACAGATTCGATGCAGTGTCGAGGGCTGTCTTTCTGTTGCAACTTGTTCGTATAATCAACTGATATCAATATCTCTGACCACATATGAAGTAGGCAAATAAATTTGAAATCAATATTTTTATTTTGCTAGAGGCCTCATAGACAGTGTCATTGTTCCATTCTTGATTGTCGGTCATTTCCTGAAGAGCAGTGTATAAACCTTTCATGTTTTTTCAACAGAAGTGATGGCCTGCCTCTTTGATGACCATAGAGTGTCAGCATGTCCCTTTAGAGTGGTATCCAAATATTTTATTACGAACTCCCAACTAATGGTAGAACCACTAGCAAAACAGAATATATTTTGTATCACTCCAAAAAAGGTAATCATCATTGGAGATACCTGTGCTGCATGGACACCTACCAAATTCAAGTTATGCGCAGCACATGGTACAAACCTAGCTAGATCATTCATACGACCAATGTGAGCCTGCACGCCATTGTAAATGCCTGCCATGTTCGACCCATTATCAAAACCTTGGCCGCAACAATCATTGATATCCAATCCATCTTCTTTCATCTTTTCAAGAATTTCTTCTGAAATTCCTCACCTGTTTTTTTATGGCTTTCAACAATTTGGCACTCTCCACTAGAAAAATCAACGTGCCTTAAGACTTCACTCATTTGTTCGGAATGCGAAACGTCAGGAGTACAGTCAAAAAGAATTGAAAAGTACTTTGCGGATTTCACTTTCTTTGAAATGTGTTGAGCGCACTCTATTCCCAAGGAGCTCAATCACTTCATTTTGAATCAGTGGTGAAAAATAGCTTGTGGCATTCTTTCTGGAATTAACGTATTCAATGTGGGTTTTAAGTTGAGGATGATAGTGGCTTATAAGTTCTAACGTGCTCAAAAACACCCCACAGTTATGATTAGCTATAGAATCTGACAATCCTCTTAGTGGTAGGTCATTTTTAGCGCAGTACAAAACTACATCAACTACTACTTTCAATAAATTGTGCCACTTTTCTGTCTCTGCATGATAGATCTTTGAAAATCCACGTCCAAAGAAGAATTCTGCCTGAGCCTCACTTCTACTAGCTCTTTCCATTCAACATAGCACTTTCTGTGCATTTCAGAATTTTTATGTTGTAGTTTGATGTGTGGACTGAGGTGTTTCCAATCATTGAAACCTTGTTTTATGTCTGCAAAGGGTCCAGTGTTTGACTCTTTGCTAAAGAGAATACATGGAAAACAAAAAAACTGCATTTTGAGATTTCCTGTATAACATCCCCTGTCTTTTCACACTCTCGCCGTTTGGAAATCTTTGAAAAACCACTTTTTACTTAAGTGTCTGGCATCATCTGAGATCGGGAAATAAAATTTTTCCAGGTCTACTGTTTGTGGGCCACGTTCTACGAGTTTTACTCGAACTGAATCTGTAACATTTGACCACTTGCAAGGATCATCGTAGATTATTTCTTGTACTTTTCTCTTATTATTATCGGGATCAATAACTTGTTCTTGGGGATCTTCTTCATCATTAGAAGTACTTTCTTCTGCAAGATCGTTGTCTTCTTCCTTTTCCACCTCATCTGTTAGTTCAACTTTTCTGGTAACTCCTGCATTTTCATCTTCAAGATCACTACTTTCGTCAATAACTTTATCCTCTTGATCTAAACCTTCTTCTTCATTACTCTGCTCATTGTCCTCAGGTGGCGTAGATGATGCAGATTTGACTTGTTGTTTTAACCATTTTCTCATATTGAGCGCCACTTTCTTTGCACTTTCATCTCTACCTATCCGGGCTTTTTTGAAAGCACTGCCAGACAGCTTTTTTGGTCCCATCCTGAAACAATATACAAGTATGCTATTCCAAAACTTCATTATTAATTTCCGTACACACCTAACAAACTGCAAAAAAATAATAATAAAAAAAAACAAACGAATGTTTCCTTTGTACTCTAGAGACCACAATACAACAAATTAATTCACCATAAAATGATAAAACCAATTGTTTTATGAAGGTTCCGAGCTAAACTTTAGGTATGAGACCTACTGTAATTATAATACGAGTTTTTTTTTAACTTATTTTCTTAAGGTAAATTTGCTAGAAAAGAAAAACAGCGCACGCTTCCAGATCCGTGAAGGCAAAACGTTTTGCCTAAAAGCGTTTCAGCCTAAGTTACGCGCAACGCGTTTGATTTTGTGTGTGGCATGCCTAACTTCACGCTGCTGTCTTTTTCTCTCTTCTACGCCTTCTCCGTCCGCGTAACCTACCAATACAGGCCTTGTATCGGTAATAACTATACTCTGCAACAAACAAATCTGGAATCTGGTATCAAAATCAATTACTAGCCTTTAGCCCTAAAGGCTAAAGCAATGTTAAAAGACACTTTCTTTCTTGAAAAAACGGTGCGACGCCACTTAAGTTTACTAAGTTATTTCCTAGTCTTTGCTATATTGCGTTTGTTTATAATTTTTCATATTACAAGTTAATAGGCCAATACTAAAAATCAAACTATATGTAGTATATTTTAGACTTACCTTCAAACTGTAGCACAGTAATAGGTGTGACAAATCGAAATCCAAACTAATAACGAACGAAAATAGCTACTGACTTATAACAACAAACTAAATTTGCGCCCTCGCGATCTCATCACATCCAGACAGATATTCACTCAACTCAGTGTTGCCAAGATAACAACACTTTAAACTCCCCGCTGAGACAAAGAAAAATTTCCCACTTATGCATTCAATCACTCACCCTTGTAACTTTTACAGATTTAGAAGCTATGTTTTCTGAATTATTTTACTTTACGATTGTATGTTTGGCTTTCTATTCTGATGGTGGCGAAAGGGTATTAAAGATCTAAATATATATTTTACGTCATCTAAGTTGTTCTTTGATTGACAAACTGCATTGATGTATTAAAAACATTCACGCCTGATAAATCTCAATTTTTTTCCTCAAGCCCATTTTGCGCCCTTGGCGGGGGCCTCTTTCACCAACCCCTAGATACGTCGCTGCTCTGAACTTGATAATGCGTGGTCGTGCTGCTCGAGTTTAGATGCTTGGTCTACAAAAATTGTATGAACACAAGTCAGAAAGTTTGCGAGTTGATTATTTGATAGTGCTAATCCGGTAAAGTACAAGATTGTCCACATAGGAATTAAAAAAGACATTTGAAGTTTGCTGGATCATTGTGTACATAAATACACATAATAAATTACAATTAAAATTAATTAACTACAATTTGTAGAAGTGCTCAACTCGAGAATGACCCTGCACGCCGAACAACAGGAGTTCACAGCGACTTCCTCAACTTGTATCCAGAGTGAACAACTGACACTGAACAACTGTTTGAACTTCACTTTTAGTTGGAAACTGTGAAAAAACAGGTACTTTTTCTACATTTTACTTCATAGATATTTTTCGACGATAAATAAAATTTTTTTAACGATACCACAAAAAATATAAATAAACAAGGTTTAGTTTATCATTTATTTGAACAGAATCGGATAAGCCGTTCTTGAGATTTAGGACTTTAAACTCGAGTCTACATATATTTTTCACCGATAGTAGGGGTACTGAAGCACCTTCTAATAACCACAATAGTAGAGGGGATCATAGAGGGGCTTACAGCGAACCACCAACTCCAGCACAGTTAAACTAATAAGGACGGTTGAAAAGGAAAGTCTCCAGCCATCTAGAAATAACATAACAATAGGGTCACTTATTACCAATATACATAATGAATTATCCGCTGAAGAAGTAGGTGAGAGCAGTAGTAATTGTAGCATGGCTGAATTCGAAGCCGAGGTGTTCAATTCCAAATACACCTTTCTAGTAGATTCAGGGAGTGAACTTACTGCTATAGATGATAAAATTTTTGAAAAAATAAAAAAATCAAACCACTGAGACAACTCCACAACTACCAGTATTGGGAATTAGTGTTATAGGTGTAACAGGTGTTCGGAGTAAAAGAGTAAATAAGCAAATAATGTTACAGCTAAAAATAAATAAACACAATAAATGTACCTGTTTTAGTCATTCCAGGTTTGAATATGGGGGCAATAATGGGTAATGCTTTTTTAAATAATTTTAAAGTTGAGTTAAAATATTATACACAAACTATGAAATTAAACAATGAAAACAACATAATTGAAATACCATTTATACGAAAAAGAGCTGTAGAAATGAAAGCATTAAAAATAATTAGTAAGGGAATTTTAGTATCCGATAATGACATAAATGAATGCAGACCCTTGATGATTAATTATTGTAATTTAAGGGTAAATAGGCATGAATTATTTGAAACTGAAGATAGTTGGGTTGAGAAAATGAATAAAATTCTATATCAAACTGGGGAGTTTAGTTATCAAGATAGGGAGAGAATAGCACAAATAAAAATAAATTAGTTTTTTCAGACGAACCAGGTCTAGTAAAAGGTTTTAAGGGTAGATTAATTGTTAAAGAAAAAACACCTTTTGCACCTAAAGCATATCCGGTACCATACTCTAAAAGGGGGTTAGTACAAGAGGAAATAAACAAGATGTTAGCAGAAGGGATAATAGAAAAATCCACCTCACCATATTCCAATATTCCAACCCTTTAGTAGTGGTTACTAAGAAAGACTTATTGATAAGACTATGTTTAGACGCTAGACAGGTAAACAAAATAATTATTCCAGATAGAGAGTCACCAGAACCGGTGAGCGAGATTCTACAACGTTTCAATGGGACAAAATATATTACGACATTGAATTTAACGGCTGGATATTGGCAAATAGAATTGGAGGAAGGGTCTCGCAAGTATGTAGCATTCCTATATAATGGAAGGAACTATCAATTTTGTAGATTGCCTTTTGGACTGAACGTGTCTCAATTTTTATTAAATGTTTAGACTACGTGTAAGGGAAAGAGATTTTAGAGTTTACAACTGTTTATGTAGACGACGTAGTAATAGCGTCACCAGATATTAATACACATTGTGAAAGGTTAGATAGAGTACTAAATAAATTGCATGAGTATGGCATAACTGTCAAGTTTAAGAAGTCAGAATTTTTAAAAGAACAGGTTAATTTTTTAGGCCACATAATTTTGGCCAAGGGTATCAGTACAGATCCTAAAAAGGTAGAGATAATACAAAATTTTCCAGTACCTAAGAATGTGAAACAACTGCAAAGTTTTTTAGGCCTGTGTAATTATTATAGGCAATTCGTAGAAAAATATTCTTACTTAACGGTACAATTGGGGCATTTGTTAAATAAAGGTAATCGATGGCAATGGGGTTTACAAGAGCAAACTGTATTTGAGCAAATAAAAAATAAGTTTTTAAACACCATCATATTAGCTCATCCTAATTTTATAGAACCATTTTACATACACACCGACGCATCGGGCACAGCTTTGGGAGTAGAATTATTTCAGTTAGGTGAGGATGGTAACCATAATGTGATAGCTTTTGCCACTAGATCCTTAGTAGCTAGTGAAAAGAACTATACAATAACGGAAAAAAAGCACTATCAATAGTTTTTGCCTGTAAAAAATTCAGGACATATTTGTTAGGAAACAAAATAATAATAAGATCAGACCATCAAGCCTTAACATTTTTAAAAAACTGTAAACTAACACATGGTAGGTTAATGCGTTGGATGTTAATACTACAAGAGTATGATTTAACCATAGAGTATTGTAGGGGTAAAGAAAACATAGTAGCTGATGTTCTATCTAGAACTGATTTTGACAATAATACTGAGGTAGATATGGCAAATACATATAAAATATTTATAATCAAAGAAGTGGAGGGAGTAGATATGAAAAAATTAATACATAACCTAGCAACAGAACAAGGAAGAGATACAGAACTTGGTAAAATAATAATAGCATTAAATCAGATACCCAATATACCTAACAAATGGGAAAAACATTTTAGTTTGTATGATAAACATTTATTTCATCGGACAAATGAACAAGGTGATGATTGGAAAGTATGTATTCCTAAAGTTTTAATATCCGAAGTAGTGAAAGATTGTCATTTGAGGTATGGTCATATAGGTCCCAAGAAATGCAGTGGCATATTAAAAGAGTCTTGTAAATTTAATAATATGGAAAAAACCGTACATAAAATGTTAAAAGCTTGTGAAATTTGTCAGAAAGCCAAAGTAAATAATCGAAAACAGGAGGGTTTAATGCAACATGTAATACCAGACAGTCCTTTAGCAATAGTTGCTGTTGATTTATATGGCCCTCTACCCAAAAGTCGAGGAGGAGTGATTTATTTATTTGTTGTACTAGATGTTTTTACCAAATTTGTAAAATTGTACCCTATTAAAAAAGCTACATCTTTGGTACTAGCTAGGAAAATAGTCAGTGAATACATTGTTGAAGTAGGTAGACCTAAATAATATTATCGGATCATGGTTCTCAGTTTACCAGAAACACCTGGAGGGAAACGTTAGGTTGGGAAAATATTTTAGTTAAACATACATCGGTATATCATCCCCAATCAAATCCTAGTGAGCGTGTTATGCGGGAATTAGGGCGTATGTTTAGAACCTTCTGCCAACAAAAACATTCATTGTGGGCCACATTTGTGAATAAAATAGAAGGATACATTAACTGTAGCTTACATGAGTCCACTAGTTATAGTCCTCATGAGTTAATGTTTCAGAGGAGGCCATCACGCACAATAGAGGGACTAATAAAATTTCCGACGCGAACCGAGGTACCACATGGGAGAAAACTGGTGCTGGCCAATGAGCGGCTTTTAAGTAAAGCAGAACAACAGCAAAGAAGACATGATAGAAATTTAACACCCATCAAATATGAGGTAGGGCAACTGGTATTAATAAAAAACCATGAGCAATCATCAGCCTTGGATAAAGAGATTAAAAAATTCTTCTTGTTACACGACGGTCCCTATGAGGTTAGTGAAGTAAAAATGGAAAATGCTTATGTATTAATAGACCTGCAAACCCGAGAAATAAAGGGAACCTATAATGTGACACAGTTAAAAAGGTATTATTTACATGAGTAATCTATATATTAATACGTGAAGAGAAAACTTTGTACCCCTTTTTAAGCATATTGCGCGCACGGAGGAGTGTGAGATTTGGCATAGTTAAAGTTTATATGGAGAAGGAGTGCAGAAAGCTAAAATTTATATACAATATGTGTTACAAATACATTAAATTAAATAAAATAAAACATTCATTTGCATTTGAAAATTCATTTAAACTTTTTCAAACAATGGTAATTGTTAAAAATAAAATAATTTTGTTGCCAGGCAACAATAGTCTGTGGCGTGTATGTCAAGGCAAAAAAGAGTTTATTTTATATTTTGTATATTAGATATCTGCGTTTTATATATTAATGTGCAGTTGAAAGTGAAATACAGATTGCTTAATACTGACAGATTGACTGAATGAGCTGTGAATTTTGTGTGATTTCAAATGTTCCTTTTTCAATAGTCTGTGGAGTGTATGTCAAGGCAAAAAAGTGTTTATTTTATATTTTGTATATTAGATATCTGTGTTTTATATATTAATGTGCAGTTGAAAGTGAAATACAGCTTGCTTAATATACGCCTGTTGCAAAAGGAAAATTTTGTAGCAGCAATTTGAATTGACATACTCTCGCCTAATTATTATTGGTGGTTTCAAAAAAGTGAGTACATTTTATTATTTTTAAATTAAACCCTGTCTAATCTTAGTTTCAGTAATTTCATTACATGTTTTTTTTTACATTCAGATATTCGCACCTACTTCCATTATGCCTCGACATAGAACATTGACGGGTCAGAGTGAGAGACAAAGAAGAAGGAATATATATTTGTGTGAAATTCAAAATGATAATAGACCAAATGCAAATTTAAATAGTGTAAATAGTATACAAAATGATGAAATTATTTTGAGGGATACATTTACTGAATGTCATTCCAAGAAATTTTTATACTTTTGATTGTGGATTAATGCATTTACAATGCAGGTTTTGCAATGCAAAACATTTCGAATCTGAGGTCACTTTAGGTGAAAGGACTGCATTCACTTCATGTTGTCATAAGGGTAAAACAATATTACCGGCCTTAAGTCAAAATGAATACTTTAAATCATTGTATGATGGACTTACTTCAAATGAACTTTCAATAAAAAGAAAGTCAAAAAATTATTTTGAAAACCTTCGTAAATACAATTCATCATTTGCTATGGTTAGCTCAGAAGCTAAAATTTCGGATACAGTTACGCGTGGAGTGTATCATTTTAAAATACATGATGTTTTTTATCACAGATCAGGTCCAATGACTGCTGGATATGGTCGCTCACCATGTTATGCACAATTATATTTTTATGATGTTGACACTGCTGTCAATTATAGATTACGTGAACACTATAATCAAACATGCAATAACAATATAATGCGCGAAATCTCTCTTGAATTGGAATGCATTAATCCTTTCGTACGGTCATTCATTGCAATGAAAGATCATTGTCAGAGAGTTGAAAATCAAAATAAAAAAATTTGTATGCTCATTAAAGTAAATCGTGATTTAGATCTACGCCGTTATAATGATGCAGTTCAAACTGATGTAGCAGTAATATTTAGTACAGTTGATGGTGAGCCACCCTTTGAACGAAATATGGTTTCGTTTTCAAAAGTTAATGGTACCATTAAAAATATCTGTTTTGGATTCATCATTGGACCCTTTAGCGTATCCATTACTTTTTCCAAATGGTGATACTGGGTGGCATATCAATATTTCTCATAATGTACCAACTACATCTAATTCAAAAGCGCCCAGAAATAAATTAACCATGCTTCAGTATGCAGCCTATCGACTTGCAATTAGAGAAGATTTTAGCATGTTGCACCATTCACAAAAATTATTTCTGCAGTGGATAGTTGATATGTATGTGAGAATAGAGGGCACAAGGTTACATTTCATTCGACAAAATCAAACAAGTCTTAGGTCTGAAGTTTACAACAATTTAACAGATTATTTAGAATTGAACCCCAATGCCAATAATGTTGGCCGTAGAGTAATTTTACCATCTTCATTCAATGGATCTCCAAGAAATATGTATCAGAATTATTTAGATGCAATGTCAATTGTACAACATTTCGGAAAGCCTTCTTTGTTTATTACAATGACTTGCAATCCAAGTTGGCCTGAAAGAGTTAGCAATATTGGTGTAGGTGAATCAGCTAATTTTCAACCTGATATTGTTGTGCGTGTATTCAAGTACAAACTGAAAGCATTAATTGAGGGCCTTACACTAAAAAAAATCTTCGGTAAAGTTGAAGCACTCATTTATACAATTGAGTTTCAAAAGAGAGGATTGCCTCATGCTCACATTTTACTCTCTTTAAATGAGCAAGATAAAATTGTTAACGCTACCGATATTGATAAAGTTGTATCTGCGAAGATTCCTAACGTTCAAACACATCCTTCATTACATGAATATGTTGTAAAACACATGATGCATGGTCCATGCAGTGTACTTAATCCAACGTCTGTATGTATGAGAGATGGAAAATGCACAAAAGATTATCCAAAACGATTTAATGAATTTACATGTGAATCATTAAATGGATATCCATTATACAGAAGGCGTGATTAATGGTATTAATGCTGAAGTTCGCGGTAGTTGCCTCGACAATCGTTATGTTGTACCATACAATCCGTATTTACTTGCCAAATTTAATTGCCATATAAATGTTGAAGTATGCACTACAGTTAAAAGTGTTAAATACATTTATAAATACGTATATAAAGGCTATGACAGTGCATCTGTTGAATTACGTTCAGAGAGAAATGAACCAGGTCAAGAAATACAAATTGAAATTAAAAATTTTTTAAATGGCCGTTATGTCGGATCAACTGAAGCTGTATGGCGCATCTATGAATTACCAATGCATTTTCAATCACATGTCATCGTTAGACTTGACATTCATTTACCGCGTAGACAGAATGTTTACTTTCGAGAAGGGCAAGAACGTCAAGCAATTGAAAATGCAAGACATACAAAATTATTAGCTTTTTTTGAATTGAATCGATCAGATCCATCAGCACATGCATATAAGTATACTGAAATTCCTTTGCATTATGAGTGGGAAGATTCCCGAAAAAAATAGAAGAAGAGAAGGCGTGGAGGTGATAAAATCATTACACGCATATATGTAGTATCACCAAAAGACATCGAACTTTTCCATTTACGATTGCTTTTATTACATATGTGTGGTCCAAAATCATTTGAGGATGTTAGAACATACAATGGAATTATACACACTTCTTTTGTTGAAGCGTGTCATGCTCGCGGCATTGCTTCAAATGATAACGAATGGCGCGAATGTTTAAATGAAGCAAAAGAATTACATTCACCAAAACAAATGCAAAATTTATTTTGTTACATTTGTGCATTAAATGTGCCAGCCAATGCATTGGCATTATGAATTTAAAGTATATCTTGGTGAAGATTTTTTGAGAGATTACAACGAAGAAGTATCCTTTAATACAGCTCTATTTGAAGATATTTTGAATGTTGTAGCGTACCACAATTTGGCAGTTACATAGAGTAACCAAATATTACGTCAAGTGACGGGAGATCATGAAAATATTTCAGAGTACATAAAATAATGTAGACGAAAAGTGTGTATCTACAGAGATATATTATTGAAAAATTCCAACAAAGAAGAAGGAAGAGTAATATTGCATCATCGAGTACAAAAGAGAGAAAGAAAATGACAACGAGCCAATATAAAATGTTAGAAACCAGGCCCAATAGGTTCCAAACAGTGAGTGGAAACAACAAAAATCATAACCATTAAAATGAAGAGAAGACAATAGGTTCCAACCAGTGAGGGGAAACAACAAAAATCACAACCATTAAAATGAAGGAGAGACAACTCAAGAGCAACCACAATGATGGCAAAACAACCAATTTATTTATTAATATAAATACTATGGAACAACGACTACCACAAATGGAAATATTGAAGAAGATGACGAGAATAAGTGAACATTGATTATCACAAGTAAAGTACAACCCAGGAGAACACCGACAGTGAACAACAATTAAATAGAAGAAGAAAGGAAGAAGAAGAGCAAAGGAAACATAACACGAAGAATGAAGATAATATATGGACAATACAAGAAATCACCATTCACCAAGTATACAAGGAACTATACTAATGACCGGAAGAAGTATAACGATTATCAACTATGAAGAAACCAGTGTTTAGCATAATTAAGCAATCACAAACAGTAATAGTGAAAACTTAATGTAAGTGTGAGAACCTATAACAAGTTAACCATTTTTAACCCAAATAAACCCCACAGACAATATAAGTGAGAAGGTTTATAACAGAGGAAAATGCGTTACCATTATAGTGGAAGAATCAAAGATTAAATAGTTAAAATGCACAGACAATTAGTGTGACTAGTTTATTCAAGATTGTAACCAAAATAGATAATCATAAGACCACCAAGAGAAATGTGAGATAGAACAGTAAAATAATTGTTCATAGGAACTGATAATAAAGGCTTTGTAAACTTTAAAATGAAATATAACTGAATGCCACAGCAGGACAGAACAAGATATAAATAAAGTCCAGAACAAATAATAACAAATAAGCTAGTTTGTTAGGTATCAAACAACCAATGTACCAAAAATTAGGTACAACACAACAAGAAATGTAATACTATTAGATTAAGAATACTTGTGTTATTGTTTAGAAAAATAGTGCAAACATGTGTATTACTTAACAATTGAACCATTGTAATAGAATACCATAATGAAATCATAATAGTAGAATCAAATACTGCATAAGAATATGTTGCACAATTGTTATCAGATAACATGATACATAACCTCATAGAAAGTGCACCTATAACATAAAATCATATATATTAATTAAACCAAGCAACTATCAACAATTGTTTCAATCAAAGACTAATTATGAATAGTAATGCAAACTAATAAATAATATTTGTACTGAAATACACAGCAAATAAAGCAGATTAAATATGATAGCATAAAGCCAGAAGAACAGAAACCCAATGTGACAAGATAGTTAAGCAAAATGCACTATCAAAACTTGTTCAAAGATGACTAAAAATGTTATCAGTAGTTAGAAAAATATCTAATACTACTATGAGAACATATCACAATTATAATAATAGTAGTTTTATAATTAAATTATTAGAAACTAACTGACTATAATTGTATAACCAGATGTAAACAGACACTCTGTGACAAGATAGTTAAGCAAAATGCACTATCAAAACTTGTTGAAGGATTACTAAAAATGTTACCAGTAGTTAGAGAGATATCTGATACTACTATGAGAACACATATCAAATGTAATAGTAGTAATTTAGTAGTTGATTTATTAGAAACTAACTGACTGTCATTGCAAAACCTGATGTAAACAAACCCAATACTAAGAATTGGAAAGCTTTCAGATAACGAAAGACTGATAAATACATTAAATAAACAAGGTACTATAATTGTACACTATTTTAATTTATAACATTATATACCTTATGTGGTAAAATAATTGAACAAGTGACAAATTCAAGAAATGAGAACAGAAGGTTTTTTGATAAGGCTATTAATATATGAAAAACAACATTTTTCGTAAAACAAAATGTGAACAGATGTAAATAAATGTATATATTATTGTTAGAATGCCAAACAAATATAATTAGGTAAGAAATAATAGCGTTGTAAGCGATTATAAACAATCGAATATGGTCGTTTGAGGACGCCATTACCAAATATTGTTGGAATGGTAATTACAACTATTTTCTGTATGAAAACGGAAGAGAAATGGACTCGAGACGTTTAATAAGGAGTGTTATAGTGTAATTGGAGCAAGATATGGTGAAATAAACTTATTTATATTAAGAATCACCATGTGAGTTTGTGACATGGCTTAGTGAGTTAATAATGGACGGATTTCATCCTTGTTTCGACTTAAATTAAAGCCGCAAGTGTCCGCAATCTATTGCCACTAACCATTCGACGATACGATAATTAATAAAAAAGTTATAGCAGTTATAAACTTTTCAGTCATTTTGTATATCAACATTTACGTCACCCGTAGCCTCTAACCCAGACAAAAATTTGTAAAACATTAAAAGTTTTATTTAACTAAAGTGTTTTGGGGTAGAGAGTTTGACAATTTAAACCAATCAAATGGCTTAAAATAACCACACAAGCAGGAGACGCTTTGATGAAACATTCAGTCGTTCCGCATGATTCAACGAGCAAAGTTCATGAAGAAAAGTGTCAAGATTTTATTTAAACGGTGCGTGTCACCTACATAAGTTACACTACACACACTAACCTGTACACAACAGAATAATAACGAGTGTCCAGTGCTAAGTGAATTAAAATAATAAACCGGCCAGTGTATAATAAAGGTCGTGTTTTCATGTTTTGTGTTTTATAAAAAACAGGGAGTACTCTATTTTTATTATTTAACGAATTGAATTGAAATAATAATTTTCGTTAGTGAACGAAGAATTATTGTTTTGGGACTGCACTAGTCAAAGAGTACCGAAGTGCATTACCCATGATGAAAATTATCAGAATTGAATAAATGAATTATATCGCAATTACTAATTTAAAAAAATGTTTTACGATTTTATCGTGATTGAAAAAATCAATACTAATTTAAATATCGAAAATACAAGTGTAATGAACAGTCGCTCATTTGACTCAATTTGTTTGAATTGACGAATAACTCGTTTATTGCGAAAAATATTCTAACCAACTGATAATTATACATCAGATGCAATATGAATAAAATATATGTTTAATGAAGAAATTTGTGTTAGTGGTTGAAATCACAATCAAAATGATCAATATTGCACACCACTATATAAAAATTATTCCGATTAGCGCTTTCAAGCTTCACAGCTCATCGTCAGATCAGGAATGGCTATTGAAAGCGCTAATCGGAATAATTTTTATATAGTGGTGTGCAATATTGATCATTTTGATTGTAAAATATATGTGTTTGTATTATTAAGAATTTAATGAATAATTTACTTATTCAAAATAACTACTTACTTTTGTTAACTAACCTAGAAATAATAACGACAACTTTGTCACCAAGTAATGATTCTGTTCTCAAATAATTTCAATCCAATGAAAGCTATCACAAGAGTTTTTTTTTATTATAGATTTTTTCTCTTGCCAATAAATGATGTTTATAACTAATGAATAAATAATAATAGTAATTTTTAACAGTGCAGCACAAAGCACGTGTTATCAAAACAACTGCTGTATCCATTCTACTCACCGTACGATATATATCGGTTTATGGTACCGACTTTTATAATTTTCAATATTTGTTTGTTTTTTGTCGTAATTCATTATTAAATATTGTTAGATAAGATAACATCTTGTATCTGGTATCATGAACTTCCAAGAACACACGAATTTGGTAATGTAACTGAGTAAAGAGGACATAACCTCGTTAACTAAAACTATTGTACCAGACCCCAGTGTTACCAGCCTTGAGATATACAGAGCTCAAGAATTGTTTATAGTAATTATTATTTTGTAAAGACATTATTAATTGATTGTTTTTTAAAAGAGTTCATGGCATTTTAGAATTGTTAATAAATCCCAATTTATTTACCAGTGAAGAGTTTTTGATTTTTTTTTAAATAGTTTAAATTTTACGATCAGTTCTATCAGAAGGTGGCGGTAGGATTTGAATGTTCGATACAATTCAAATTACAGTTAAACCATTATTTTACTTTATTGTGCATGTGCATTGTTTAGGATATTCTAATAGAATATCCGTATATGTATATAAAGTGTATGTTGCAGCAGAAGTCACCAAACAGAACATTGATAACATCCACATATGGTAAGTGGGGAGGTTGACAGTGAAGTGCTAAATACTCTTTTAAACTAAAAGAATTAAACGTGAACACCCACAACAACGCTACTAATAATCACACAATAATAATCAATAATAATTTTAATTGTAATCTTTATTATCGTTGCAAACGAAAAGTTACAGACGTTACAACGTGGCGCCCAACGTCTGGGCTCGAATTAGGAAGAAAAACGCGTAACAATTTAGGTAATTAAAAACAAGTAATTTCCTAACCTAATTCGACGAAAAGACAGCAAGTGCATTACCAAGGTAACAGGATGTCAGGATTAACAAAAGAACAGGAGGCACTAATGCAAGAGATGCTCAAAATGGCGATGAGGATAAACGAAGGTGTCCAGTCAATGAATAAGAAGATGGATGAAAACTTACAATCAATGAAAGAAAACAACCGATCCTTGATGGAAGGTCTCCAGTCAGTGAGTAAAGAATTGGACGAGTCCAATAAGAATCTGAGGGAATCAATAAGTAGGAGCGTAGATGCAACCATAGAAGAGAACAGAAAATTCAGAGAAAAATTAAGAAGTGAGAGGGAACAATCCAACCCAAAGATAGATGACAATCAAATGGAGGTTGAAGAAGTACCTGAAGATAAAAACATGGAACAAGCAAATCCAGAGCCTGAAGAGAGTGGAGAAAAGAAGATCCAAATAATTAAGGAAACGGAAGAGGTGAAGATGGAAGAAAGAAGAACCATGCGTCCAAAGAAGACAAGGGTCACAAAAGAATTAATTGAAATGACTCGAGGCGGTCTGATTAATATGATCAACTTACCAATCGTCAACCATGAAGAAGGAACCTTTAGGAAAAAGTACCGAAAGAGCTTCGTGACAATGGACGAGGAGGAAGATTATGTGACAACGAAGAAGAAGATGACCAATAAAGTATTTCAACCAAAGATTTCCAAAAGAAGAGTGAGATATTTTAAGAAAAAGGAAGGCTATCAAGAGCAATGGGACCGAATTATCGAAGGGTACGCCAGAGAAATAAGAGAACTAAGGAAGAAGAGGAGTCAATTAATGGAAGGACCCAATCAGAAAACAGATGACGGTCAAACAGAATTGGAAGAGATACCAAACGTCAGTACCAACAACAACCAGGAGAACACTGGAGACAAGTACACCGAAGAGAAAGAGAAGAAGGAGACGGAAGAACGGAAGGCAGACAAAGTCCTAATAGCATCAAAATGGAAAAACCAAATGATAGCCAGATATATGACGAGAGCCGATAAGAGTATGAGCACTGAAGAAGTTCGAGCGACAAGAAGAGAGGAGAGCAATGACTATGGTTAAAATGAATAAAAAATACATTGAAATATGGGACGGATTGTTATGATAACAAATGATGCTGACATAAGCTTCAATGAAACGGTATATCGAAGGTTAAATTATAAAGTAAAAGTGAAGTATTGGGATGAAGATTATTTGTTATTGATACTAAGTGAAAAATGAAAATATAATTGTGAGAATAAATGTTGACTATATGAAGAAAGAGTGAAATATTGCATTGAAGACTATTTGTTGTTTATACTAAATAAGAAGTGAATATATAACTGTGAAAATAGACGTTGACTATATTGTAATTTTGTAATGTAAAAATATGTTCTAAAGAAGTTATGTAAAGGATAAAGAAAATTGTATTTACAGATAATACTGCTACTATAATTAATACTATACGAGACAGACAAATACCATCTACGGCACAGCAAATTCCTAGAGCCAAGTCAACAAGTAAACAACAACTTACCCGTACTACAATTAATACAATACGAGATCGACACCTTACACCCATGGCACAAATATACGTATAATATAAAATATTTCCAAGAGCCACGTCAACAGTAAAGTAACAACATACCCGTACAGATAAAAGGAGGAGACAATGAACTAGATGATATATAGAAGAAGAAGAAAATAAGAAGTTGGAGGAACGAAACCGAATAAATATCATTAATGTAGATAATAGATAACACACAACCATAGTGTATCACATCGACACTAGAAGAGAGCCTATATCAAATGGGCTATATCTCATTTGAAACCATGAAAATATATTCATGAATTGTATCCAGAGAAGTGAATCCTGAAAATGAAGAAGATTATGAAATGACGTTTAATGCAATACCAAGAGAAAAGATTAATTGATGACAAAGAAGAATGAAAAAATAATATATTAATGAAGAGGATCATGAGAGTATACCAGTGATGAAATGTAAAACAAACTATCCCTGTAAAATGTGAAGAATTTAGTTAAGTTGAATCAAGAAGAAGAGAGTATAACAATGTATAAACCGCAGATGCGTGAGATAATCACAAGGATATTTATTATTTGTCGAAAGAACGACCACTTTATATTTTTTAATTATTTGAGATGAATTGACTGATGAATAATGCCAGCAATCATTTATATTATTGATGGAGATGATGTGCCTCCGTATTTATTGATGTTAGTATGGCCAGTGGAGTTGTATGCCAAAGTGAGCCACTCTGAACTGCCCCAGCTAAACTTATGTTAGGGAAATAGGGAACTAAATAAACAAGGGAGATAATTACATAGAAAAGAAATAATTATGATTCAAATAGAAGAAAGTGAAGGGATATATAAAAAAGCATAAGAGTCGACATGGAAATATACAACAATTGATGAATTCTTCAATAAAAAATAAATATACTAATTCAGAATTAATCAATTCTTATAGGAAGGCATATGTAACATACCAAATTTGGCAGTTACATAGAGTAACCAAATATTACGTCAAGTGACGGGAGATCATGAAAATATTTCAGAGTACATAAAATAATGTAGACGAAAAGTGTGTATCTACAGAGATATATTATTGAAAAATTCCAACAAAGAAGAAGGAAGAGTAATATTGCATCATCGAGTACAAAAGAGAGAAAGAAAATGACAACGAGCCAATATAAAATGTTAGAAACCACGCCCAATAGGTTCCAAACAGTGAGGGGAAACAACAAAAATCATAACCATTAAAATGAAGAGAAGACAATAGGTTCCAACCAGTGAGGGGAAACAACAAAAATCACAACCATTAAAATGAAGGAGAGACAACTCAAGAGCAACCACAATGATGGCAAAACAACCAATTTATTTATTAATATAAATACTATGGAACGACTACCACAAATGGAAATATTGAAGAAGATGACGAGAATAAGTGAACATTGATTATCACAAGTAAAGTACAACCCAGGAGAACACCGATAGTGAACAACAATTAAATAGAAGAAGAAAGGAAGAAGAAGAGCAAAGGAAACATAACATGAAGAATGAAGATAATATATGGACAATACAAGAAATCACCATTCACCAAGTATACAAGGAACTATACTAATGACCGGAAGAAGTATAACGATTATCAACTATGAAAAAACCAGTGTTTAGCATAATTAAGCAATCACAAACAGTAATAGTGAAAACTTAATGTAAGTGTGAGAACCTATAACAAGTTAACCATTTTTAACCCAAATAAACCCCACAGACAATACAAGTGAGAAGGTTTATAACAGAGGAAAATGCGTTACCATTATAGTGGAAGAATCAAAGATTAAATAGTTAAAATGCACAGACAATTAGTGTGACCAGTTTAATCAAGAGTGTAAACCAAAATAGATAATCATAAGACCACCAAGAGAAATGTGAGATAGAACAGTAAAATAATTGTTCATAGGAACTGAAAATAAAAGCTTTGTAAACTTTAAAATGAAATATAACTGAATGCCACAGCAGGACAGAACAAGATATAAATAAAGTCCAGAACAAATAATAACAAATAAGCTAGTTTGTTAGGTATCAAACAATCAATGTACCAAAAATTAGGTACAACACAACAAGAAATGTAATACTATTAGATTAAGAATACTTGTGTTATTGTTTAGAAAAATAGTGTAAACATGTGTATTACTTAACAATTAAACCATTGTAATAGAATACCATAATGAAATCATAATAGTAGAATCAAATACTGCATAAGAATATGTTGCACAATTGTTACCAGATAACATGATACATAACCTCATAGAAAGTGCACCTATAACATAAAATCATATATATTAATTAAACCAAGCAACTATCAACAATTGTTTCAATCAAAGACTAATTATGAATAGTAATGCAAACTAATAAATAATATTTGTACTGAAATACACAGCAAATAAAGCAGATTAAATATGATAGCATAAAGCCAGAAGAACAGAAACCCAATGTGACAAGATAGTTAAGCAAAATGCACTATCAAAACTTGTTCAAAGATGACTAAAAATGTTATCAGTAGTTAGAAAAATATCTAATACTACTATGAGAACATATCACAATTATAATAATAGTAGTTTTATAATTAAATTATTAGAAACTAACTGACTATAATTGTATAACCAGATGTAAACAGACACTCTGTGACAAGATAGTTAAGCAAAATGCACTATCAAAACTTGTAGAAGGATTACTAAAAATGTTACCAGTAGTTAGAGAGATATCTGATACTACTATGAGAACACATATCAAATGTAATAGTAGTAATTTAGTAGTTGATTTATTAGAAACTAACTGACTGTCATTGCAAAACCTGATGTAAACAAACCCAATACTAAGAATTGGAAAGCTTTCAGATAACGAAAGACTGATAAATACATTAAATAAACAAGGTACTATAATTGTACACTATTTTAATTTATAACATTATATACCTTATGTGGTAAAATAATTGAACAAGTGACAAATTCAAGAAATGAGAACAGAAGGTTTTTTGATTGTAAGGGGGCGAATTGGAAGGCTTTTTATTTTTTATTAATTTTGGTTTTGATTCCATTAAAACTGCACAATTCATTTCATATATGTGGCTAGTTACCAGTTTGAATCTAACTTGCAGTCTAAACAAAGAAACGGTACACTGCAACGGGGTGATGTAACAATATAAAGGAATGTCGTGCTGTTGACGATAACACGATTCCTAGAACTTTGAGCCTGTGTGACGACCACTCACCAATGCGCGGGCACCTGCATCCGCGAAGCGCCTAATCCACGCTAAACGAAACGAAGGCTGGGGAATATCGTCGTTGCACAGTACACGTAAATCCTGTGTGCCAGCTATGCAGTCACTAAAAAATTCAACAACGAAGGCTGTGAACGGCGTTGAAATTCGTTTGCAGGCAAGGCAGTGCTGCCCGCCCAATGCCATATCATCACAAAAAGTTCGCCCCAGTCGAATAACACCTTCAGACCGCGCGGTCGTAAAATCTTAGCTCAAGCGTATCAAGGGTCGGCCGACCGTAACAGCATGCCTAAAGAACTAAAATATAAATCAAAAGTAAAGTGATATACCAGTGATTCAGTGTAACTTTCAAAAATCAATGAAACAATAACATTTTTTTTTCGGGAAAGACATCGTGTGTGTAACGCGCCATGAGGTTGCAGGAGACGCCATGGTAACGGTAATTGTATCTAACCCAAAATTGTTGTGATCAGGTGTAAAAGGGGGTTTTGAAGTAATTATATATATAAAGAGGGATTTCATATGAATGAGTGGATGGGCAATCTGGGTCGCACTTTAATAGATTTCTAAATATATTAGAATAAGAAAATGGTTAAGTAAAGTGTGTATGTAGTATCTGTCTTTTAAAAGGAGAAAAGGGAGCTGTAATATGAGAATTGAAAAGAAAATAACCAATGCAATTAAATTAGATTTGTTTCAAATGAAAAGCGAGTCGAGTATGTTATTCAGACAACCTGAAGGTCATATTTGTATTTCGCAGTTTCGTGCAACGGACCTTGGCGTAAGAGGTGAGTTTTAAAATGAATAAAAGTTTAATAATTAAATGTATTAAAATAAGTTAGTACAATTGACGCTGCGAACAGAGACTCGATTTGTAAAATAATTATAAATCGGCACCTAAAAGCGAATACAAGTATGGTTGAAGGTTGAATAACGATACGGAAAAAATGACGTAAAGTACGCAAGACAATGAGGTAAGATTAGAGTAAATATAAGATGTTGTAGAAATAAGTCTAAGAGCAGTATATGTAAATTAAGAAAAGTAGTAAGTTGACAATATAAAAATGGCAGACAATAGTGAAGCCAGTTTGTCTGACAGTCAGATAGAAAGTCAGTTAAGTAGCGATTCGGGAGTACAAACGAATGACAGTAATTTAGAGAGTCAGTTGACCGAATCGAAAATAATGGAAGGCGTCACTAGTCAATCGACGCCGACCTCAGTTAAGAAAGAGAATAATAGTGATATGATGAGTATCATGCTCAGTCAATTCGAGAAAATGAATAGTAATTTTGAGACCAAATTTAATGTGCTAAGTAGTCGTTTTGATATGAATAATAGTGATTTCAATATTAAATTCAATGAACAGAAAAACGAGATAAATGAGAAATTAGATATACAGAATAACAAGTTTGATGCAATAGACAAAAAATTTGAGAGTCGTTTTAACTCTAGTGACGAAAAATTTGACCGTCGTTTTGATGAACTTAGAACTGAAATGAATAAAGTACACATCAACTGTGAAAGTAACTGTAACAAATTAAAATATGAATTAACTAAAACGTTGAGTCACTCATTAGATAGTATGAATAATAAGATTGACGAAATAGAGAGTAGTGTAGTAGAAAAAACCAATGAACAAATACAAAAAGTAACCGAACATTGTGCTCGTAAAATAGATGAATGTAATGTTAGCAATGAGTACAAATTGAATTGTGTAGTTGATAAGATTGAAACATATGAAATTAGCACTAAGGTCAAAATCAATGAAATAGAAAGTAATTGCAAAACAGAGATACAAGCTATACAAAATACAGTGAATACTATTGATAAGCGTCACGTACAAATTGAGGGTTTAAATAACAATATATTTGCATCAATTGAGCAGAGTATAGTTAACGTAAAAGATGAATTAAATATAGCTATAAACGAAAAACTTAAGAGTGTTACTGAACAAATAGTCATTACTAAAGATACGAATAGCGATATTGATTTGGAGTTGTTTAATTGTGAAAACAGGGGGGTACACCCTATGCAGTTTTTAAATAGAGTCAAAGAATTCAATCAGTTTTGTAGAAGTAGTTGGGAAGTACAACTGTTAAAAATAATGAAGTGTTTTAGAGGGAATTCCGCGGTATGGGCGGAAGTACATAAAGTAGACTGGGTAAATTATCAGTGTTTTGAGACGGCTTTTAGAGAGAAATATTGGTCGGAGGAGGAACAAGAAATATTGCGGAGTAAAATTATGGGACCAGGTAATTTTGGGACCCAAGGGGGTAACGTGACTATGTACGTAATGCGACTATATAATGAGGCAAAATATTTAGAGCCACCGTTACCGTTTCGGTCATTCGTCCGTCATATAAGTAAGCATTTGCCCAGAGAAATACAGATTACGCTAATGACGCGTGAAATTCTAGAGATTACGGAACTAGAAAAAATATTGGATATTTTTCAGAATATAAGAGAACGGGATATGAGTAGGCGGATAAACGCACCAATAACACACATGAATGGTAATCATAATCAATCCCGGGGAATACCGAGTTTTCACCGAGGGGCGCGAGGGGGAAATAATGATAATCGAGGCGAGAGTTGGAGGTGTGTCGATTGTAATGTAGATAATTACTCAATACGAACTACATGTTTTAGATGCCACAAACCAAGAGAATGCCAACGCAGTGAGCGGACATATCAGCCACAAAGTCAACCGCAGAGAGGAGGCGAGAACGCCAGAGGGGCACCGAGAGGAAACGGAAGCGGAAATAGAGGCAGAGGTGGATACAACCAGGCGGTAGCGGGTCCATCCACGGGAAACTAGAGGAGACAATGGAGAACCGGGCCCATCCATTGTCGGAGGAGAACCTGGGGGTCCAAGAGGAGCATAACTACTGCAGCAACATAATTATCAGAGACATGGCGGAGGAGTTACTGGAGGAGGACGCTGCACAAATGACAGAAACCAAAACCGGACTGACGGAGGTATTCATAACCATAGAAGGTAAGGATTACAAAACATTGATTGATACGGGTAGCGAGATATCAGTAGTTTCAGAGAATGTACTGGGTGAATTACAAAGGGTAAATAAGAATATTCCATCATTACCAGTAGCGGGAGTAACAGTAGTGGGGGTGACGGGAGTACGAAGTAAACGAGTCACTAAACAAGTCCAATTAAACATATATATTAATGGAATAGAATTTGAGAATACTTTTCTAGTAGTTAAGGGTTTGAATTTAGACATAATTCTGGGAAATGATTTTTTGAAGAGAAATAAAGCAGTAATTGATTTTAATCAGAGAATAGTGGAATTTAATAAGGGGCATGAACCAATCAGGGTAGATTTTCAGAGGGTGTTAGATACGGCCAGAGTTATGGGTGTAAAGATGATACCAGACCGAGTAGGCGAGGGAATTATAGAAATAAGAGTGAATGTGTGTCAAGAGAGTGAGAGCATGGAGAATGATGAGAGAGTATGGGAAAACAGGGCAGAGATATTTTTTAATGAGGGTGGAGTTGTAGGGAGTCCCCAACGACAGGAGTTGTGGGTGGTTATTGAACGTTTTAGAGATATATTTGCTGAGTTGCCTGGGAAAGCCAGGGACTATGTATGCGAGCTGAAGATTCGAGAGCACTCACCCTACATGCAGAGAAGTTATCCAGTGCCATTTTCAAAGAAGAGAGCCGTTCAAGAAGAGCTGGACCGCATGATGGAAGGGGACATCATCGAGAGATCCATATCGCCTTACTCGAATCCATTGGTAGTGGTCATCAAAAAGGATGGAAAGGTAAGATTGTGCTTAGACGCTCGAAAAATTAATCAGATTATAATACCTGACCGGGAATCACCGGAAGCCATGAACGAAATTTTTCAAAAGTTTAGTGGGGTCAGATATATGACGTCCTTAGATTTAACAGCGGGCTACTGGCAAGTTCCACTAGCGCCAGAAAGCCGTAAGTTTACTGCGTTCCTTTTCAATGGGAAAAACTATCAATTTAAACGCCTGCCATTTGGGCTTAACACTAGTGTCGCAAGTTTTATTAAGTGTTTAGACATGATATTACAACCAAAAGATTTAGATTTTTTGACTGTATATGTTGACGACATACTAATAGCATCAAGAACATTCTCTGAACACGTAGAACACATAGAGTACGTTCTAAATAAATTACGACAAGGGGGATTAACTGTTAATTGGGATAAGTCGAAATTTTTACAAACCAAAATACATTTTTTGGGTTTCATTATAACTCCTGAGGGAATTTTAGCAAACCCAGACAAAGTAGAAGCTATCATACGTTTTCCAGAACCGAAAAATATTAAACAGTTGCAGAGTTTTCTAGGATTATGTAATTTTTATAGAAAATTTCAGAGAAATTATGCACATATTACCTCTAAGTTAAGTGTTGTTTTACAAAAGAATAAACAATGGAAATGGGGAGAGGAGGAGAGAACTATTTTCAATGAAATCAAAGAGAAATTTATAGACATAATAATGATGAATCACCCCAATTTTCAGAGAAAGTTTTATTTACAGACGGATGCCAGCAACATAGCCCTCGGCGCAGAGCTTTACCAGGAGGGGGAGGATCAGGAGCACAGGACCATCGCTTTCGCCAGCAGAACCTTATTGGCAGCAGAAAAAAATTACACTACTACCGAAAAGGAATTGCTGAGCATCGTCTTTGCTGTGAAGAAATTCCGCACTTACCTGCTAGGAAACGAAACCGTCATCAGGACCGATCATAAGGCCTTATCATTCCTAAATACATGTAAGCTGACGCATAGCAGATTAACCAGGTGGGTACTAGCTTTACAAGAGTACAACTTTTCTTGGGAGTATATTAAGGGGTCAGATAATAAAGTACCGGACACTTTGTCCAGGGTAGACACTATAGATAATAAGACAGGTAGAGATCTTAAAGAAATAGAAATTTTTCGATTAACTAGGGAAGATAGAATTTTTGGGGAGGAATTAAGGGAAATTAAAGAAAGACAAAGATCAGAAAATAAACTGGGTAAGATAATAACTAGTTTAGAAGCAGATATTAATGGTTCAGAGTATAATACACATTTCCAGATACATAAGGGAATCCTGTTTAAGAAAGTAGAAGGGGGTGAACGGGATTGGAGGTTAATGATACCCGATGAATTAGTAGATAGAATTATTTGGGATTGCCACATAAGATATGGTCATTTTGGGGCGAAAAAATGTGCAAATGTACTAAAAGAGTCTTGTGTTTTTAAAAATATGGAGAAGAGAGTTAGAAGAGTATTAAGAGTTTGCGATCTGTGTCAAAAGTCTAAAGTAGTAAATTACAGGGTTGAAGGTGAAATGAAGTATATTAAAGTAGAAAGACCTTTTGATTTAGTTGCAGTAGATTTGTATGGGCCATTGCCTAAAGGTAGAGGAGGAGTGGTATATATTTTTGTTGTTTTGGATACTTTTACCAAGTTTGTTAGGTTATACAGTGTAAAGAGAGCTACTAGCAAAGTACTCAGCGAGAAGATCACCAAGGACTACATGATCAACGTAGGGAAGCCGAAGGTAATTTTATCTGATCATGGACCGCAGTTCATCAGCGGCAAGTGGAGACAGACTCTTGGCTGGGAAGGCATCATACCCAAACACACGGCAGTTTACCATCCACAGTCGAACCAGGCAGAGCGGGTGATGCGAGAAATCGGCAGAATATTCAGGGCGTATTGTCACTCCAAACACACGGAGTGGCCATTGTATGTGAAGAAGGTGGAGGATTGGTTAAACAGCACAACCCACGATTCTACAGGATTTACACCGTACGAACTAATCAAGGGAAGCCGTCCACCCAGAATTTTAGAACAACTTTTCGAATATCCACCGGAAGAAAGAGTTTTGGACAAAGATGTAAAAATACGACTTGCCAACGAGAGTCTGCTAACTAAGGGAGAGAGGAGAAAGCAAAAGCATGATGGCAAAGGTAAGTGGGTCAAATATGAGATAGGGCAGTTAGTATTAGTGAAAAGACACGATTTATCCAGTGCACAAGATAAAGAGATCAAAAAATTCTTTTTGTTGTATGAAGGACCGTATGAAGTTTTTGACATTAAAATGGATAATGCTTATGTTTTACGAAACCAAACAACGGGGGAAATAGTGGGTACCCATAACGCCACCAATTTAAAAAGGTATTGGTTAAAATAAAATAATTAAAATAATACATTAAATCCTGTAATTAAATATAAACTAAATAACTACAAAATTAGGAATTTAACATATAAAAAAGTGGTAGCAGGTAGATATTCTCCACCTGTCCCAGTGGGGTTTGTCTACTTCAGGGACGCGCCCCTGCCCACGTGAGCCTTGGTTTTCTCCATTTCCCTTATTTTCGGAGGAAGCTTTGTCCTTACCTTTAGTCCTAGTTCTCGACCTTTTAATGATCCTTACCCTTTTTATCTTCCCGATTTCCTTAACCCTCCCCTTAGAGAAAACATAAAACAGAAACAATAGTCACATAAATTGGCACACTTTTGGGAACCATTTGATTGCCTTAATTCTAAATAATACATTAGGGTAATCCTCAAAATTAAAAAACTGGCGTTATTTATGAACTGTAAACTCATCCCTTAATTAGGTAGGTAGTGGAGAAGTTTTGTGGCTGAGTAGACAAACTAGATAATAAATTTCTGTATAGTTAATAGAATTATCGTCTATAGAGATGGGGTGGTAGATTAGTGGTTGTGGTTTGTTTGGAAAAAAAAAAAAAAAAAAAAAGGTAGTGCACCATTTTCAGGGGGGTGGGGTTCTGTTCGTCTTCAATCACATCTCTATAGACAATGATTCTGTACAGATAAAGTATAACCTATTTACACGTAATTAAGGAAAAAATAATTTTGGAAAATACTCTAAAGTAAACTTATGTAACCAAAAGGTTTAATTATTATTTTGTGGTACCTGCTATGTTAGGTTATGAGTAGAGGATAAATGGTATATAGAACGTGATTGTGGAGGAATTTAAAGAGAGATTTGAAACAAATGATGTAATGTTTGTAAAATTTATTGAAATATTAAGAAAAACTGAAACATTTAATCATGCAGAATCATTTTGAAAATTGTAATCAAAGTAATGGAAATTGTTTTGAATGTACTAAGAGAGGAAATTGAATTGTATCTGTCCCTGGAGTAACTTAATGTTGTAAATGTTAGTGCTGTGTTTAAATTCATTTTGATTCAAATTGAAATTGTAATCTTATATATTTTATACATTAATTTCATACAGCTGTAATTAAAGTTAAACCGTTTTGAGTGGAGATTGTTAAAGAATTTTCAAGTTAAATAAATAATTTAAAATGGCCAATTACATTAATGAAGCAAAAGTAACTTTGATCTGAATTGATACCAGCTGATAGATATGTTAACAAAAGATTTATAGAAATAGAAATTTTGTAGGAAGTATATATATGCCAGTACAGGTGTTAGTATGATGTAACCAGAATGTTTAGACTATGTGAGTACTGAGACAGAGTGTTTATAACACGTCTGGCACACAAGTGTTTATGTAAACAGGTGTGTTATGTTGTGACTAATGCCTACAGTCATGCTTGGTGACAATAACAAAAATGTTGTAGTCTGCTGAATCATTACCAGCAGCAGCATAACCCTATTGTGACATAAAAGAATTGAAGTTAATTTTTTTCTTTACAGACCAAATAATAATGAGGCCATTACTGTAACTTTTGAGATTAATTAAATTAATTAAAGTAAATTAAATACAATTAAATTAATTTGGTAATTAAAGTAATTAAGAAGATGATTTTTAATAAGGAACTTAACTATATTTTCATTTGAATGTAAACTGGAATTATAAAGTAAATGCTAATTGAAGTAAATAATGGTTAAAATATTCATTCAACACTGACAACTGATGAAAAAACGTATAGGCTAAGATAATGTGTGGGAACTTAAGATGTGTATATTACTGTAAGTAACTTTTGTTAAATGTCAATCCATGTTTTATGTTTTAACTGTAGATTCCCCACCTAAGTGCGGTCATGACCTCACCGGATCATGACCGTGAAAGTAGTTAATTGTGGCAAATCATGAATTTTACCTGATATAACCGGCTTGTGGTTTGTTTTATTTTGCTAACCCGGTGGTTTGTTAGATTTAGTAGTGGGGTTATTTTTTGAGGAATCTACCAAATTTTGGAACAGGGCTATTTTCACCCAGATAGGGGTGGTAGTCCATTAGGGGTGTATAAATAAAAACTAGTAGGTATAATACCGAATTTTATTGTAACGCCGAAGCAAGGATGGGGGTGGAATAAAAGAAAAAAATGTCCACCCCTTCCGCATCAGTCCTTGTGAAAGCAACTAGACGCTACAGTCTAGGGGGGGTAATAGTGAGTGTGGATGGGCGGTGACCCAGTTACAGGTCACGAGGGAGATGTGGTTTACGGCGAGGATGAGGCTGAAAAAGGCCAAGAAGCCTCGCGCAGAACACATTAATATGTAACGGGCATCAGGGGTTAAGGGATTAAAAGGGGGTAGTAGAAAAAAAAAATATATATATATATACATCTATATATTTGTATATACTTTTGTGCCTGCCATTAAATTGATGTTTTGCATTTTTGGTTGTATTATTGTTTATGTGTATTAATAGTGTTATGGAATTATATTGTTTACGATATATGCATAATCAAACGTTAGGATAAGGCAGTTCATATTTTAATTAAATATTCAATTTATTTGTTTTTTTAGTAATAATAAAGAGATTTAGTCCATTCAGATAAGAGATTTTGTTTTGTTTTGATACAATTTGATTTTGACTTAAATTTTAAATGAGTTTGTGTAGAAAACATTATAGGGGTATGTATGCGCCCAGTATTTGCCAAAGGCGACCCAGTTTGCATGTAAGGGGGAACATATCGGTTGAGGATCTGGCATGATATAAGCCAGGGATTTTGATTTTTGGGGAAACATGATAGAAGGCGAGGTGCGCGGTGGTGCGTGTCTGTTCGATTTTTCGGTGTTGGGATCTCTTACGGAGAAGTCCAGGGATCTCGTTCAGATGCGTCCATCGTCGCCGAGCCGGGGGGGTTGTTTACCCATAAGGTATAAGAATAAATGGGGGGTTATTGGCACCATATCCTCACCGGTCCTCTTAGGGGTTTTAGCAATGAGATTTCTTCTGTTTCGACAGAAGACTTCTCATTGGGGGGGTATTGTAAGGGGGCGAATTGGAAGGCTTTTTATTTTTTATTAATTTTGGTTTTGATTCCATTAAAACTGCACAATTCATTTCATATATGTGGCTAGTTACCAGTTTGAATCTAACTTGCAGTCTAAACAAAGAAACGGTACACTGCAACGGGGTGATGTAACAATATAAAGGAATGTCGTGCTGTTGACGATAACACGATTCCTAGAACTTTGAGCCTGTGTGACGACCACTCACCAATGCGCGGGCACCTGCATCCGCGAAGCGCCTAATCCACGCTAAACGAAGCCAAGGCTGGGGAATATCGTCGTCGCACAGCACACGTAAATCCTGTGTGCCAGCTATGCAGTCACTAAAAAATTCAACAACGAAGGCTGTGAACGGCGTTGAAATTCGTTTGCAGGCAAGGCAGTGCTGCCCGCCCAATGCCATATCATCACAAAAAGTTCGCCCCAGTCGAATAACACCTTCAGACCGCGCGGTCGTAAAATCTTAGCTTGAGCGTATCAAGGGTCGGCCGACCGTAACAGCATGCCTAAAGAACTAAAATATAAATCAAAAGTAAAGTGATATACCAGTGATTCAGTGTAACTTTCAAAAATCAATGAAACAATAACATTTTTTTTTCGGGAAAGACATCGTGTGTGTGACGCGCCATGAGGTTGCAGGAGACGCCATGGTAACGGTAATTGTATCTAACCCAAAATTGTTGTGATCAGGTGTAAAAGGGGGTTTTGAAGTAATTATATATATAAAGAGGGATTTCGTATGAATGAGTGGATGGGCAATCTGGGTCGCACTTTAATAGATTTCTAAATATATTAGAATAAGAAAATGGTTAAGTAAAGTGTGTATGTAGTATCTGTCTTTTAAAAGGAGAAAAGGGAGCTGTAATATGAGAATTGAAAAGAAAATAACCAATGCAATTAAATTAGATTTGTTTCAAATGAAAAGCGAGTCGAGTATGTTATTCAGACAACCTGAAGGTCATATTTGTATTTCGCAGTTTCGTGCAACGGACCTTGGCGTAAGAGGTGAGTTTTAAAATGAATAAAAGTTTAATAATTAAATGTATTAAAATAAGTTAGTACATGATAAGGCTATTAATATATGAAAAACAACATTTTTCGTAAAACAAAATGTGAACAGATGTAAATAAATGTATATATTATTGTTAGAATGCCAAACAAATGTAATTAGGTAAGAAATAATAGCGTTGTAAGCGATTATAAACAATCGAATATGGTCGTTTGAGGACGCCATTACCAAATATTGTTGGAATGGTAATTACAACTATTTTCTGTATGAAAACGGAAGAGAAATGGACTCGAGACGTTTAATAAGGAGTGTTATAGTGTAATTGGAGCAAGATATGGTGAAATAAACTTATTTATATTAAGAATCACCATGTGAGTTTGTGACATGGCTTAGTGAGTTAATAATGGACGGATTTCATCCTTGTTTAGACTTAAATTAAAGCCGCAAGTGTCCGCAATCTATTGCCACTAACCATTCGACGGCACGATAATTAATAAAAAAGTTATAGCAGTTATAAACTTTTCAGTCATTTTGTATATCGACGCTTACGTCACCCGTAGCCTCTAACCCAGACAAAAATTTGTAAAAAATTAAAAGTTTTATTTAACTAAAGTGTTTTGGGGTAGAGAGTTTGACAATTTAAACCAATCAAATGGCTTAAAATAACCACACAAGCAGGAGACCCTTTGATGAAACATTCAGTCGTTCCGCATGATTCAACGAGCAAAGTTCATGAAGAAAAGTGTCAAGATTTTATTTAAACGGTGCGCGTCACCTACATAAGTTACGCTACACACACTAACCTGTACACAACAGAATAATAACGAGTGTCCAGTGCTAAGTGAATTAAAATAATAAACCGGCCAGTGTATAATAAAGGTCGTGTTTTCGTGTTTTGTGTTTTATAAAAAACAGGGAGTACTCTATTTTTATTATTTAACGAATTGAATTGAAATAATAATTTTCGTTAGTGAATGAAGAATTATTGTTTTGGGACTGCACTATTCAAAGAGTACCGAAGTGCATTACCCATGATGAAAATTATCAGAATTGAATAAATGAATTATATCGCAATTACTAATTTAAACAAATAAATGTTTTACGATTTTATCGTGATTGAAAAAATCAATACTAATTTAAATATCGAAAATACAAGTGTAATGAACAGTTGCTCATTTGACTCAATTTGTTTGAATTGACGAATAACTCGTTTATTGCGAAAAATATTCTAACCAACTGATAATTATACATCAGATGCAATATGAATAAAATATATGTGTTTATATTATTAAGAATTTAATGAATAATTTACTTACTCAAAATAACTACTTACTTTTGTTAACTAACCTAGAAATAATAACGACAACTTTGTCACCAAGTAATGATTCTGTTCTCAAATAATTTCAATCCAATGAAAGCTATCACAAGAGTTTTTTTTTATTATAGATTTTTTCTCTTGCCAATAAATGATGTTTATAACTAACGAATAAATAATAATAGTAATTTTTAACAGTGCAGCACAAAGCACGTGTTATCAAAACAACTGCTGTATCCATTCTACTCACCATACGATAGTACGATATATATCGGTTTATGGTACAGACTTTTATAATTTTCAATATTTGTTTGTTTTTTGTCGTAATTCATTATTAAATATTGTTAGATAAGATAACATCTTGTATCTGGTATCACGAACTTCCAAGAACACACGAATTTGGTAATGTAACTGAGTAAAGAGGACATAACCTCGTTAACTAAAACTATTGTACCAGACCCCAGTGTTACCAGCCTTGAGATATACAGAGCTCAAGAATTGTTTATAGTAATTATTATTTTGTAAAGACATTATTAATTGATTGTTTTTTAAAAGAGTTCATGGCATTTTAGAATTGTTAATAAATCCCAATTTATTTACCAGTGGAAAGAGTTTTTGATTTTTTTTAAATAGTTTAAATTTTACGATCAGTTCTATCAGAAGGTGGCGGTAGGATTTGAATGTTCGATACAATTCAAATTACAGTTAAACCATTATTTTACTTTATTGTGCATGTGCATTGTTTAGGATATTCTAATAGAATATCCGTATATGTATATAAAGTGTATGTTGCAGCAGAAGAAGTCACCAAACAGAACATTGATAACATCCACATATGGTAAGTGGGGAGGTTGACAGTGAAGTGCTAAATACTCTTTTAAACTAAAAGAATTAAACGTGAACACCCACAACAACGCTACTAATAATCACACAATAATAATTTTAATTGTAATCTTTATTATCGTTGCAAACGAAAAGGTAGATACAATGTTCATAATTTGTCATGTCAAGAACTTGGTTTACCAGTTCCCACGTATTCGCAGAGAACAGACGAAGCAAATGCTATTGATCCAATAGAACAAGAGTTTCTGTTTTCTGAGCATTATGAAACTGCAAATATTGAACAGCGTAATCTAATTGATCGTGTGATTCGTGAAGTTTTGCATCATGATGCTGGATCTAATGTTTTTTGTTTAACCGCTCATGCAGGTTGTGGAAAAACATTCACACAAACAGCAATCATTCACAAATTAAATTCGCTTAATCTTAGTTGCATTGCAACAGCATTCAGTGGCATAGCTTCAACTCTATTACTTGGAGGTAGAACTTTACACAATGTGTTTAAATTGCCTATACCCATTTTGGAAAATTCTGTAGCGAATATTACCGCAAATAGTAGCTATGGACGTTACATAAATTCATCATCATTGATAATTATTGATGAAATTTCTATGTGCCCACTGCAAGTGTTGAAAATCATTGATAGATTATTGCAGGATCTATGCGATGAAAATGATAAACATAAACCATTTGGAGGGAAAACAATACTTCTGTGCGGTGATTTTCGGCAAATCTTACCAGTTGTCCCACATGGATCACGTGCAACTTTAATTGAAAATTGTGTCACAAGTTGGCATAAATTTGTTTATTTTCATAAAGTAACGTTTACTCAAAATATGAGAGCTTTACCAAGTAAAATAGAATTTGTCGAATTCTTGAAAAAAATTGGTAATGATGAAGCCCACAATTCCCTCAGTTTGGTGAAAATATTATTGAAATACCTCAGCAATTAATAGGAGATGAAAATAATATTATTAATGAGGTGTATGGAAATATTTCTGAAAACATACTCTCAGATAACATATTGAAGTCAGTTATTTTAGCACCTAAAAATGATGAGTGTACTTTTATTAATACTGATATACTTAATCGAATACCAGGTGAACAGAAAACATATCATAGCTATGATAAAATAATTTGTGATGATGACAATGAAATCAATAACTATCCAGTAGAGTTTTTGAATTCTTTGACTATTAGTGGTTTGCCACCACATAAGTTAGTATTGAAAGTTAATTGCATCGTTTTACTGATCAGAAGAAACTTAAATACAAAGGAAGCATTAGTCAATGGAACAAGAATGCGCATCAAGTGTATGCATCGTAATGCTATTGATTGCGAAGTTTTAACTGGAACTGCACGCAATAAGAGAATTTTGATTCCACGTATAAATTTAACATATTCCGGTACTGTTTTACCATTTAACTTTCAAAGAACTCAATTTCCAATTATACCTGCATTTGCGATGACAATAAATAAGTCTCAAGGACAAACATTCGAAAAAAATTGGAATTTTATTGAGGCAGCCAGTTTTTACACATGGTCAATTGTACATCACAGCAAGTAGAGTTCGATCATTCGATGGTTTGAGATTTTATATTTCCGAATATAATGGCCAAGGGCATTTAGCAAATGATGAAAGAGTTTTTACAAAAAACATCGTTTACACAGAAGTTCTGAATCATTAAATTCACTTTCAAACTATTTTAAGTTCAATGGACAACATTTATTTTTTTAACCGCCCGGTTTTTTTGATTTAATGAAAAATATATGAAAAAATACGAGGCACGTATTTTTTATTTCATTTTTTATTTTGTATTAATTTTTTATTTAAATTTTATATAATTCGAAAAAGATAGGCAAAATAACTGTGTAGCCTTGGCGAAACCTGGTCAGTATGGCAATAAAAAAAACCCAAGGAAATGTCAAAAAACGCATTATTGCTTTTTAAATATGGCTTAGCCAAGCTAAACCTCATTTTTCCTATCTTTCATATTTTTCAAATAACTCGAAAATTAATGCATAGAGAAAAAAATTAAAAAATTATATAAGCTTTGTAGCAGATAATCTTCAAACTGTTTTCGAATTTTGTACCTTACCAAAAATGAAATGTAATCCACTGGAATTGAAAACAATGTATCTTATACTTCTATGAATGTCAAGTCTCATTTTTATTAGCGTTTATTTGATTCAATAATAACATGAAAAAATTAAAACTGACAATGAATTATATCAAAAAATAAATACGAATACAAGCTGTAATTGTTATTTTTTCAACTGTTACTAACATTAAATTTTAAATTTCATAGGTATTGCAGGGAATTAAGACAAACAACACACGCTAATGACATATTTGTACACGCTCGCAGCTGACGTAATAGAACAAAATTCAAAAAAATTATATGCAATGATTATAGAGGTATACTCTTTGACAAAAGAACCTCAATAACGTTCAAACTTAAAAATTTAATGAATTATGGTCGAATTTCGACCACTGGGCGACCACTAGTGTTAATTATTCTTTTAATTCATTAAAATCATGGACGAATAAATTCAGATTATTTTATAATGAATTGGGGGGTACCTGAAAGTATAACCTTTAGATTAAATATTAAGGTAATGGGTGCATTGTTTGGCACCATTTGAGTTAAAAAAAATTTTTGTGACCTTGTCTGTAGTTGGCCATCATAATTAATTAGGTTTAAGTTATCAATGTGTAGAGATAAACCATATAAGAGATATGGTTAACGCGATTCCTCATTTTCGGGCGGTCACGGCTTCACCGAACCCTGACAGTGGATTTTGGCTTAATATTCTAAATTGGTGAGCTTAGAAATACAACTGGGGGGTTTAGATCAGGGGAATCTAAGATGATATAACTTTGGAACACAGCTATATACCTAAGTATGGGTGATAGACCGATTAAGGGAGTGTGAATATTAATTTAGTAGGATTACTGGTATCCGAGATATCAGTAATGCCGAATTTTGTATAACGCTAAAGCAAGGATGGTGGAGAAAGAAAAGAAAAAAGTGTTCACCCCTTCCGCTTCAGTCCTTGTGGAGGCAACTGGGCGCTACAGTCCAGGGGGAGTAATAGTGTGTGTGGAAGGAGGAATTTAAAATAAATTCATAATTTAATAAATTATGTGATGATGGAGAAGGTGGTTACTAGGTTGTTAGTAAAGAAATATTAAATATTATAATGAGTTACATCAATAATGTAGAGTATGTAATTGATTTTCTGATGTAAATGAATGATGTTGTGTTGACGAGGAGTATTTTATTTTGATGTATTAAGGAGTAATATGAAGATGCTTAACGATTGTTAAGTAAGTAATTTGTTCTAATGTAGTTGATTTAATGTGTTTTACTGTATATAAGGAGTTTGTTAATTTTGAAAGGTGAATGGAATATTTATAATGGAAGGTATTTATACGTTGTAATGGAAATGTTTATTTAAATTTTGATGGGAATCAGAGCGATCATTTTGAATTTTGGGGTAAGAGTTAACGAGAGAAGGTTATACAGAATGTTGGTATGGAATTCTTATAATGTATTATACTTAGACTAAGTATTCATCCATGTGTAGGATCTATAAATAAAAAATAAAAAAACTCAGTACTTCTTAACGCAAACCAACACAGCTAAGGAGAACCAGATCAGTTAGAGATATGTTATTATAACAGGCCACTATTTGATATTTTTTGTTTTCATGTTTCAGTGTCTGGTGATGCTGTGGCGGTGGTCCTGTGCTGGCCTGCGCGCCAGAGCAGGAGCGTCAAGTGCCTGTCTGGCCTTGCGATTTTGGGATCTCGAAACAGAAGTCCAGTAAGGTCATTCAGGTGCGGTCAGTCACTGGACCAGGGGTAAATTAACCACAATTTTGAGTAAAACATATAGGGGGTTGTGGCGATATATCTTGGCTGATCCCTTTAGAAAGTATGAGAGTGTCAATGAGAGCTTTTATGCTTCGGCATAAAACCTCTCATTGGGGGGGAGGGGGTATTGTAATGTGTCTAAATTTACATAAATATTATTTTCAAGCTTTATAAATTGTATAACATGTGCAGATGAGGCCCTTTAAGGTGAGGCGATTGCCAGTAAATGTTTTCAGGACCATATATGGTTATGCAGCAAATCTCGAGTTTATTTGTAGTCGGTGACTAACAGCGAAGGAATGTTGTTGACGAAAAACAGGTCGTGGCAAGTTAAAAAGGTGATACTAAGTTCAGCGAAACTTTCCAGTACTGAGGACGAGACGTATGGCGGGGAGCGGAGTGAACCAGTTTAGAGACGACACAAACGGAAATTTTTAACACTGAAAGTCAGTCGATCACCATCTTTTGCGCTGTGCAGCAGGAGTCACTGGCGCCCGCATAAACAGCATAAAACGCAAATAAAAAAATGTGAAATTAACTAGTATTGGAATTTAAAACAATATAAATAATGTATTAATCAGTGATCAATTAAACTAAATTGACAGTTCGGCCGTAAGATATAAAAGTGTAAACAACAAAAAGTGCACGCAACAGGAGACGTCTCGTAGGATGAAACCATACGCACCATTAAAGGGAAGTAGACATTTCAACAATAATTAAATACTGGCTTTTTACTAAATTTTAAAGTTGAGCTCACAAAATCTAAAAATATGCAAATGTGTATGATTGTGTGAGTGAAGAATATGAATATAGGCCTAACAAGAAGTGTTGAGTTTGCGTAATCTTTGATATACGTATTCGTATTTTGATGTAATAATTATTGGAAATCAGTTTTACGCCTTAAGGCGGAATAAATGTGTTCATGATCTTTTTTACGTTATGAAAAGAAAATAAATAATGTTATGTTTTACTTGATATATGGATTTTGTTATTTGTATTTGCCTATTGTTCTCTGCCAAAGTACACTAAACGAATTCCTGGATTAAACCTTACAGGTAAAATCAATTTAATAATTAATTACTGAATAATACTTCAGAATGAATGTCATTTGTGCTTCTCCGCTGTTCCAATTTTAGGATCGCATACCCCCCGGTCGGTTTTAATCGATCCCATTGGTTTAAAAAGCTGCCATTCTATCCAGCGAGGTCATCCCCCTCGTGAATTAATTGATTTTGCCAAAAATTGTTAGCGACTTTGGGGTGGAGAGTTTTGTTTGTTGCCTTCTCGTTTTTTCCCAAAATAAATATAATTCCTTCAAAATTGGTTTAATGTCCTTGTTATATGAGTAATGCTTAATGTAACCACACCACGTTATTACAATTGATTTCTTCTTTAAAACAAGTCCTCACAAGACGTGTGAGTTTGATAATAAGAAAGGTAATTCCTTACTTATGACTATTACATATTTCTTATTCTTTTATATGATTAATTACTAAAATTGACCAAATGATGATTACATTTCAATCATATGGTTCCTTTCAAGTCCCTTTATAATAATTTCTATTACAATGATTGTCTAAAATTAATAAAATTACAATTAGGGATGTGTCAGTTCTCGGTACCGATTCTCGGTACCACCGGTTCTTGGGGTTAGGTACCGGTATCGAGAACCGGTGCTATAAAGTCGGTACCAGTACTTTTACATGTTTTATCCTTCGTTTTTGCATTAGACCATTTTCATATTTATTAGATTGTCGGTACTTTTAAAACTTTCACACTGTACACGGAAAGTGGTTTGGTGATTCGGAAGTACCATGGTGGCGTTATTTAAACACCACAGGTCGTGGTCGGATTCAGCCCAGTCGATGTAAATTTCAAGGAAATCGCAACGCGATGGCTGGAAAGACGAAAAAAATGCAAAAAACCGAAGCCAAGATTCGTAGGTTAGAGCGTGGCCAACGGAGCACGAGGTGCGTGTCTGACACGGACAGGCAGTTATACAGTGTTTGTATATGTATAATGTATGCGTGTGAAAGCAAACAAAGTCAGGTAGTTAAAATTTAAAGTTTTTTACCTTAATCCGTCTATGTGACCGCTTAATTTGGCAGTACGTCGCTAACCAGTATTGAGTGCGCACTCACATCCGCGTACGTCGCTGTGTTTGTGGAATATATACTTAAATGTCTTTTAGTGTAACTTTTAATGTTTTAACGAAGTCTTAACCGACGAATTTTTTAATCTCTGATGATGGATTAACATAATCCGAAACGCGTAAGAAGCAAAGAAGACAAAATTAAGCGGTCACATAGACGGATTAAGGTAAAAAACTTTAAATTTTAATTATAATTGTGACGCCAATACAAATACAATGACTTTAAAAGTCAGGTAGGCAAAAGCGTTGCCACAAATAGCACTGCCACAACGCAATGCTTTTATCCTAAGGTTTGCACGGACTACAGTAATAAATCTAATCCCCTATTCTGCGAATCGGAAAGCCACATGCTACAATAGCCTCATGTCTTCGTGGTAGGAGCAGCAGTTCAGTTGCTTATCTGCTTTGTGAGAAGTACATATTATTAGTTTGTCTTGTGCGAAAATATTTTACCAGGGACTTTTCAACTCTGTCTAACTTTAAGTTATATATCCATCTTAATTACTGTATTCTGTTAAGTATCTGTAAGGCTATATTCCGCTGTACTACAACATTGTTTATCGCATAATACAAATAAGGAATTTACACGGAAAAAACTACTTAAATTAACCAACAACTTACATAGTTAAAACTCTAGACTAAATATCGGCGAAAACAATATAAATATAAGCTTATTTTAACCGAAAATATCTGTAAATTTTAAAAATGATTTTCTTTTCTTTTGACCTTTTGACATGTAATGGTTATGTTTGTATTGTATACAAATGGTAGATTTAGGAATATTGAATTAGTAAATTCTAGTCACCGTTTGCAGATTTTAGTTCCTACTCCTAGATTTAAGGAACGTCTATAGTAAACTTTGGTTTTGCTAGTATCTACAGAATTAAGGAGTCAAAATTCACTAATTTAAGCAGAAATTTTGTAGAATTAAGTAGTTTTATTTTTCCGTATAGGTTATGAAGAAAACTCGTGACGTGTCCTAAATTGGGGAGGTCTCGAGTTCTCAAATTGGGGAGCAAACTTTGCCCTATTAGTGGTTTCAGTTTAGATCAGTTTAATATTTATAATTATTTCGAATTTTATTTTTAAGAGATGTCATCCCAGGTTTGGAAGTATTTTAAAATTGACGCTGCCGATAATCGGTTTGCCAAATGCAATCTCTGCAGTAAATTAATTTCGAGAGGAGGAAGTAAGAGTACTTCAAATTTAATGAAACATTTTAAAACGCATTCTAAAAGTAGGCCGAATGCTCCTACTAATAGAGAGCCAGCCAAAACTCTGAGTATACCCAGTGGATCCATTTTAAGCAATTATTTTAGTAAAAATACAAATTCAGGCCGTAAAACTTCCAGCCCAGATATGGGCTTAAATGTAGAAGAAATACGTGATGATAATTTACGCCTAAGTGTTGATGTTTCGGATACAGATGATCCAAACCCTCTGATGACTTCTCCGAATTTATCTGCTGTGTCACCAGCATCAACAACAGACATAGGTGATAGTTCTGAGATTCACACTTCACCTAGATTCAGCCCTTACCCCAAAGCCATTCACTTAAGGAATCAAATGACCTTACAACAACAAACCTTACTAAGTATGTATGACAAAATTAAAAAATTTAAGTCAGATGACATTAGGTCAAAAAATATTGACAAATTGATTGCTGAAATGGTTTGTTTGGATTTACAGCCTTTCTCTGTAGTAGAGAATAAAGGTTTTCGTAGGCTGATAAATAATCTAGAGCCTAGATATACAATACCGTCAAGAAAAACCTTACCAACAAAATTATCTCTGACATGTATCAAAATCTGATCAGGGAAGTCAAAGAAGAGTTATCTCAAGCAACAAACATTGCTTTGACTACTGATATGTGGACATCTGTAAGCAACACTGACTACATGGCTGTAACAGCTCACTTTTACAGTAATGATGGCAACGCTTTCACTTTGACTCACAAGTGTCTAGAAGTGATACCCTTCGAGGAAGTGAGCCACTCAGCGGAAAATCTGAAGAATTTTCTGGTTAATGTCTTGCAGGAGTGGGGGATTTTAGAAAAAGTTGTAGGGATTTTAAGAGATAATGGGCCAGATATCACTGCAGCATTAGCCCGTACATCTTTTGAGGCAATTCCCTGCATTGCACATACTCTGCAGCTAGTCATAAAAGACAGGTTATTCCAAAATCAAAAGATCATGAATGTAGTATCAAAGTCAAAAAAGATAGTTGGTAGTTTCAAGCACTCCGCTAAAAATACAAAGATGCTTCTGAGCTGCCAAAAGCAACTGAAACTACCAGAACACCGGATGATCCAGGATGAGCCCACCCGATGGAACAGCACGTTACATATGATGAAGAGACTACTGGAGCAGAAAGATGCTATTACTTTGGTGTCAAACAAGCCTGATGTTAAACTGGCAGCAGAACTAACCTGTGATGATTGGAAGACAATGGAATTTGCCAATAACATTCTAGATATTTTTGAAAAGGCAACATTGCAAGTAAGCAAGTCATCATCTTGCATTTCTGCGGTAAGTTTGTAAGACCAAAACTTAAGCATTTGTTTTATTTAATGTACTTGCTTGGCCATACTGTCTTGCCAATATTATCCTACTATATGTATTTTTTACTAAATGATCAATATTAGCTTACTATATGTATTTTTTTTTAAGTTTGTTTATGTTATTTTATTTTACTGATGGCCATAATCTTAATGCAATGATTTCTTTCCAGATGATACCTTTAATACATACAATAAAACATGTGTTGGAAAACCAAAATGTATCAGGATCTGGACTGACAGGCCTACAAAATGATTTGGTGGCATCATTGAAACGACGATACCCTAATGTTGAGAGTGAGACAGTGGCTGCCTGCACTACTCTACTTGATCCACGCTTTAAGAGCACTCCATTTAAAAATAAAACTGGGTTGGAAGTTGCAAAAAGAAAATTGATTTCAGAAATGAAATCCAACTCATACGACTTTTCTCAGCCTACTGAGTCTTTTACTGAAGGTATGTCTGACAAATTGAAAATACTAATACAGTAACACGTTTAATAATTTTCTGAATTATTGAATTTTTTGTACTGGATTTAAAGTAGATAAAGTTCCACTTTAAAACAAAGGATAAATAAATATTGTATTAGTATCCACAAAATATATGTGATTAATTTTTACTATAATTCAAAATATATGTGTTATTCAATTGAAAATGACAGCTTAATATAGATTTATTTTATTTTTATATGTAGATTGGTCAGCTACCAATATATCTTCAAGCAGTGCAAAGGGTGGATTTTGGATGCACTATGAAGAAGCATTCGGTCAAAATAATTTGACCTGTACAAAATCGACACCTATCAGTTGTGAAGAAGAACTGAATAACTACCTAAAGGAAAGCAATATTGATCCTGAAAATGCAGACAAGGTAGGCCTAGTTAAAAATTTTGTACAGTTATCATTCTAAAGTTAAACTGCTTAAAGTTTTATTGAGAGCTGTAGACACGGACACAGATATCATTTATTAGCACAAAATGTACAAGACAATACAAAATAGCCTACAGAGGTATAAGTACTTTGTCAATAGGCCTACACTTAAACTTAAGTATCTTTGTTACATTCTTGATTCTTGTATTAATACTACGAATCCCAGTTCTCATAAAAATTTTCTAAAGACATTTCATAATCAGATTTTTCAGTCAATATTATATTAACAGTCTGTAATTATTGGGCTTTATTTTGATGTGAAATATTCCTGGGTAATTTATTAAAAACTCGCAAGGCTATATAAACTATATTGTCCTCAAATAATTGGATATGATGTGCTGGATACTGAAAAGAATTTAAATTACATGTATTATGGTTATGACTGAATTGAAAATTACAAAAAATTAAACTCTAAAATTCTTAAACGAAGGCTTACGGCTATATCTTCTGTAATTACAAGCTATTGTCCTCATGACACTTGTAATACATGATAAGTAATGTTTGTTTCAGATTGGGCAGTACTGGTTCAAGTCCAGTTACAAGCGACTGCAACCACTGGCACTAAAATATTTGTGCATTCCCCCATCCACTGTGTTCAGCGAGAGACTTTTCAGCATTTCAGGGAATATTTGTGACACCAAACGCAACAGATTAGACCCTCTAAGAGTTAAAATGTTGGTGTTTTTGAACAAAAATTTGAAATGTAAATAAGTTTTTTACTTTAACGTCATTTTATAGGTCTACTCCACAATTAAACGCATTTTAGAATTAATTTTGTTGATGTTTTTCTTTTCCCTCTATCCCTAAAATACATTTTTAATTTAGGGTACCGGTACATTTTTTGTACCGGTACCGGTACCGAGAATCGGGAATCGATTCTTATGGAATCGGTACTGGTACCGGGATCGGAAAAATGTGGTACCGACACATCCCTAATTACAATATTTGATCCATACCTTCTATGGCTTAGAGCATGGTCAGTTTGATTCACTTTATTTATTGACATAATTTGTTCTGTTCACTTTCTTACAGTGATACAGACATTCTAAGATGTCCATTACAACTTCTGGGCAGCTTAGTTTTCATTAGAATACAATTATTTTCTTGTTTTTAGGCTCATTTATTGTTCATAGTCTTAGTATGCCATGTGTCATTATGATTTAATTCAGAATTCATGATATACCCATTTTTAAGTGGTTCTTTTAGGTCTAAATAGTCTTTACAGTTTAAAGGTTGTTTTACAATGGTTGGCCTCTTATAATTACATGTGATATTGTTATTCACTAATACTTCTTGCATCTAGTGTGGTCAGACAGTTCCCTTAATTTTCCTTAATTCTGGTTAAATTAACATTTCATTATAATCATTCTATACTATAATAGTGGTAATACATATTGTATTGCACATTTATGTCATTGTTCTTTACTGGTTTACAATATTATAGAAATTCTGAGTGTGTTTAACGTGTACAACTTTCTGTCCAATTTCAGTCTGTGTATTTGTATTAAACACCACACATACCACTTTTAATTAATAAACTTGTATCACTAGGTTCGTCTTTATAATGTCTCCTTTCATTATTGTATAACTTACACTAGTTTACATTGTTTTGGTCTTAATTTATGCTAATTACAAGTTGATTTGTAACCGAGTTGAGGTTACCTGGGACCCCTTGTCTGACAACAATGGTCTATGTTTTGGCTTTCTGGTTTTAATGTTTTACAGGTTATTATTTGACACTTTTACTCTTCTTAATTATTATTTATTATTCCTTTTATGATTTCTACCTGTCTACAGGTGATTACTAGGTTCTCTTTTAGTTATTTTACTTGGATTTGCCTATATTAAAAGCATGCATGGTATATTATTCTAACTAGGATACTTAATTCATTCTTATCATTCATGATTTTCTTTCATGGTTTTGATTTGTTTAATTAATTATATTCTTTTATTAGAATAAAGAGTTTTTGTCGTGTTTTGTCTTTGGTAATAGTTTGTCTATGTCTGTGTCTCTTTGCTGTTTCTTATTTCTTTAGATTCCTTGTTGTATTTGTTTCATGCTCTGTTAGTACATATTATAAGCACATTAACTGGCATATTTGTTAATTCTTCTGTGTTTGTTACCTTGCTTGTGTTGATTTATATTCTCTTCAGTCTGTTGTTAATGCTGAATGTCATTATACTTTAGTTTTGTCCTCTCACTTACCATATATATTGGGTCATTTGGTTAATCACATTATTATGTTGTCTTCTATATTTTCTTCTTTATCACTATTTATTATTCTTCGTTTACTGAGTTCATTATATTAATTGTTTTACTTAGTTCTTGAATCGGATATTACACTTAGTACACAGTTATTTATTTATCATTCCTTTCTTAGGTGTTCTGCTGTTAGTTTATGAGTGTTTCATTCTTTATTTTGGTTGTTAAATTTATGGTGAAGATATGTACTGTTACAATATATCAAAACAAATAATAAATTATGCATTATAGAGCACTGAAGGAAAAAATCCAACATGTTTAGGCAATTAACAATACACTAAGTTTAGTAATTTACTATACAAAAACAAATACAGTGTTTTACAACCCTCAGAGCTCTAGTTGTCTTGATTATTCATCTCTTCTTTCACAGCACTAACACTTATCTAAAAATGAAACTTTTTCTTGTGAACTTACTGTTTATTCTCTTCTCGTCGAACGCGTTTCGGCGTACGTATTCGCCTTCTTCAGCTTAGAGACAGACTGTCTCGTCGAACGCGTTTCGGCGTACGTATTCGCCTTCTTCAGCTTAGAGACAGACTGTCTCGTCGAACGCGTTTTGGCGTACGTATTCGCCTTCTTCAGCTTAGAGACAGACTGTCTCATCGACCGCGTTTCGGCGTACGTATTCGCCTTCTTCAGCTTAGAGACAGACTGAACTGAACACTTAAAAGCTTTAACCAACAACAATATACACTCCGCATTTGCCACACACATACACACAGAAAACCACAGTTACATCAACATAGACACTAATCTTGAAATTTTACATTACTTACCCAAAGGTCGAAAACTCAACACAACTGAACAATACGAAATATATAAACACCACACAACACAACCAAACAACATACTTAACAATCAATTACAATATAAATCACATACACTTTTTGACACAATTATACAAAAAACAAACAAAGTTGAATCCCCGCGCCAATCCCCTTCCTCCACACACCACCCCCACTACACCTTCCACACAACAACCGTTACTAAATGATGGCAGTCTGTCTCTAAGCTGAAGAAGGCGAATACGTACGCCGAAACGCGTTCCTCAGAGCTCTTGTGCAGCAAAACAGTTCAAACAAAATTCTTGGAAGTTCAAAAAACTAAACTGCTTAGGTTAAGTAGTTCATGATATTTGTGCTAGCACTGAATCAACTACACTCAAGGAAATAATATAACATTTTTATAGGTCTTACAGAAAAAAAAATTGTAATTATTTTCTACTCCTTATACTCTTTGAGAATATACTCCTTATAACAAATTTATTTTGTATAAAGCATTTAATAAAGAGCTTTAATATTATTTTGATGTCATGTTTTGTCTTGTGCTTAGACAAGACTCAGTGATTTTTTTATATATGTCATTTTATACTACTGTTACAGTGAAATGGTGAATACAAATGAAACAGGAGCCCACTACAAACTCTGTCTTTATTAAACAGTCTGGGACAGAAAACTAACCATATTGTGCAAAGAGTTGCTCATTTTATTATACTTCAAGTTAAAATACACATGCAAGTTCCAATTGTAGATAAAAACAAATATTACTTAAGAATACTACATTAAGCAGTTTCTTTTAATCTAAAAGTCTGAATTAGTTAAATACTCTTTACATTCTTCCTAAGAATACAGCAAAATGCTGGTTCTTACTTTCAAAGAAGAGTAACTTCTGTTTCAGTAACACACATGGAGCTTGTATACTTCAGTAACACACAGTGTGCAATATACATGTTAACTTCTCTTGTAGTAAAATATAAATGTTATTTCTGAAAGTTTATTTTTCTCTATAAGTAAAATAAATAATATAATAATATTTTCATTACTCACTAACTCACCCTAAATATAATAGTATCTCCTGGATTGAATTTATCAACAATAGGATACAACTTTACATCAATCTCTGGAAAAGATGGAACCACTTTTTGGACTTCTGACTCTCTTGTTTCGTGGGTTTCTTTTGAAGTACACGGTAATGCATGGCCATTAGTAAATCCATCAGGTACACTTGAAGTTCTTATTTTATTTCCTTCCACATCAATGTCATTAGTATTCTTCACTAATGGTAACTGTTCTACATCCTCTTGGCTGTTCCGTGGCTTTCTTCTACGCTCAAAAACAAGTTGTTTTTCCTTACTGCTGTTAATTAAGGTTACTAAATTGTCATAAGCACTCTTTTGCACGTCTTCTTTCAATTGTATGCTTCTATCAATTCCCTTTCCATTCTCTTTTTTTATTTCTGCTATAACCCCCACCCCAAACAAAAAACATTAGACATGTTTTCTAAGACAACACAAATAAGATGAGATTGCTGTGATATAAGGTTACAAATAATTAGAAACTTACTCATTTGTCATCTTGATTTTACTCTCTAAAATAATCCAAAACTTACTTTTCATTATATTTGTCTTTAAAACATATGAATGTTGTTCATCAATTACTGATCCTATTTAAAGGAGCAGCCAACAAAATAACTTAATTCGTAAGTTACAGTCTTAAATACTTATAGAAAGGCCTAATTGGAAACTGTTACAAATTATAAATGGACCACCTGAATGATTAATTCATGAAGAAACATTCTAATTTGCCAAAGGAAAAGGTGATTTTCATCATAATAAACCATCAGCTGATCTGCAGCTACTGCAGCAACATTATAAAAATAATACAAATTCAGACTAATAAAATAACTTAAGCTCTCACAGCCAGTCTCAAAGTGTTAAAAGTATCTTTCAATACTGAGTACTATATGGGTATAGACATCTTGCTTCCTGCACCGCTGATGATGGCTATCATGGGTACAGCCAAAACACATGGATTCCCACAAGGACACCTTGGACTATGGATAATAGCAAGGTAACTTTAAACAATATTCAACTTTCTTGCATATATACAATATTTTAGATCTGCCTCCATATGATTTGTGTTCATTTCAAAAAAATCTCTATTTTTCTAAATAGAAGTATTGAGAGTCTACAAATATTTGTATTTGAATGATATTAGGGTAAATATACTGACCTAAGTGCACATAATTAATTTTGAGACATATATAGAATTATATTTAAAAAATCTAATGAACAACCTTCACAAGCCTAATGTATATTATATACACTGAGAACGTAATTAATATCTGCAACAAACAACGTTTCAAGGAGTGGCCAACACAAGTAATTGTGATATTGATTAAATTCATTTCACATAATAATTAAATGTATTCAAGTAATAATGCTGTTGAACATAAACATAATGCTGTTCTTTAATAGTATCTCACTGTAACATGAGAAAAAAAAGCATGAATTTAAAAGGCATAACAGTCAGTTACTTTAGCTCCTATGTTTATAGTAAACTTGCCTTTGGAAAATTATTACCTTTTACATAGTTTAATGTTGTTGATAAATCAAGAAAGTCACATGTAACTTAATATTACTAATAAAAATTGTATAAATTAGAATATTTTCAAGCAGTTACACAGGGAGTCTCAGAAAATAATGTAAATAATTCAGAACATGTTCTACTGGCGGAAATTACAAAAAAAGTTCACACAAATGTAGGCTCAGAAACACTTTGTTTTTGAAATAGCTAGCAAAAGATTTTGCTGTTTTATGCGCAATAGAAAAATAATTATATAATTGTGGTGCAAAATGATGTTTTAATAATTTTTGACAGATACAAAATTTGAAAAAAAAAGCTGTCCCAGAACCGTACCCTCAGTACTTTTTTGAAAACTCTTGTAAAGCTTAAAAACTTGGGACTCAAAAAACACAATATGGTTGTTATTTGTTAATTGTTAGCAACAGCAATAACAATAAACAAACTAACAGTAACAAATTAACATGCATTTGTTTTTTGTTAATAATCTGATTCATTTAGTCCACAGTAGATGACCAGAAAACTAGTTTTAATGTAAACTTAATTATATATTAGATTACCTGAATCATGTTTATCAGTTGCGATATCCTGGGATTCTGCATTATCATGTGCTATGCGTTGGGCAGGAGGCAATTCAGTTTCTTCATGAATACCATTACTGTTAGGTGTCTCATGCTGAGTGTTCAATGGATTCACTGTAATATCATGTTCTGAAGCCTGAGCAGGAGGCAATATGTTTTGTACAGAATGACTATCACCACTGGCTGTCATATTATGGTTGCTTGTTTGCAATATCTTAGTAATAGGAGGTGCCTTATTTCTGACCTTGTACAATATATTATCTTCCAAACCATTAGTATCATCTTCATCAAAAAATATATGTTGATTCTGCTTTATTTCTGTCTTTAAATCTTTTGCACCTGTTATCATTTCCTTACTAACTGCTGCTACTTTTTCGTAGAGCATTTTTGCAGATTCAATAGTTAAATGCTTACGCTTGCGTTTTCTAATCCTTTTACGAGGCTTTTTTGTGTAATGTGTTACCATTTCATGTGTAACATTGTGGCAGTTACTAGTATCTGTAGCAGATATAGAAGATAATTTTATTTTATTAGTCTCAGCCTCAACATCAACATTTACTGTAGTCTGATCACTACTACCTTCACTATTTGTCTTCTTTCTATTACATTCAATTTCAGTCTCACTATCTTCACTTACAATAGACCTATTCACTGTTTTCTGATTACCATCACGGTTGATGTCACCCTCTGTCTTCTTTATGTAACTGGTTTCATTCTTATACAAATCACTTAACGAGCTCAAGTTTACCTGAATACTACCTATGCTTTCATTGTTGGCAACTTTTCCTATCTTTTTGTGCTTTTTATGTTTAGTTCTGCCCTCACATGAATCACTTAATGTACTCAACTTTGCTGGAATATTACTTATGCTTTCAACAGCTGAATCATTTTCTACCTTGTGTTTATTTTCAGCCTCATCTACACTAAACGTCTCATTTATTGGTGCATTCAGTTTTGTTTCAGTACATTTCCTTGTTACATTCCCTGTTTTATTTGTTACCTTTTTTGAATAACTGATTTTGTCATCCTGTACAACGTTTGGCCCATTTTGTTCTAAACCAACTATATCTGTTGGAAGACAGTGAGGTTTGGTTAATGATTCATTTTCACATTTTTCATTGCCTATGTTTTCTTTTTCTTTTAATTTTTTCTTAGAGTTGTGATCATCATTTTCTGAATTTCGTAAAGCTTCTATTTCCTTAAGTTTCTGTTTTTCTTTCTTATATAACTTTTTTTTATCTTTATGCTCTGATGAACTATTAATATCTACTTCAAAAGCATTTCTTTTCTTCTTAGAAAAGGAGGAATGTAATTCTGAATCTTCATATTTATGTTTCCTACTTGAGCAAAAAGGTGTTGAATGCACATATTGAGACTCATTACTGTTGTTTCCATTAACTAAACAAGGTCCTGGATTTTCACTATTTAGCACTGTATCACCACGGACAACTCTGTAAAATTATAATAAAACACTTATAATGTTAGAATGCAAATAACAATATAGGACACACAACATAATAAAACATCAGTCTTACTCTCTTACCACCCCACACCATGGGCGATAAAAGTCGAGTAAAGTGTGCCAGGAGAACACTACTGAGAAATCACAAACTATATGCCAGCTTGAGCTATATATTTTACATGTTATAGTCTGTAATACCTTTTAATTACTTGAGGGATTGATTTTGCAAGTTAACAAAACCTATAGGAGAGTCAAGTTCTCACATGCATATCCCTTTCATGTCCTTCAACAGAATCTTCTTGCACACTGTAAAGTAATATAAGCTGTATACTGTTATTATGTGTTAGATTAAAAGCTGGTGGTCATACCAAATTCATAGAGTAGGCAAAGTGAGGAAAAGGCAAACTACCACACAACCTCCCATATCTGCTTGGGATGTTTTAAATATCAAGCATGTTTATCATCCTTAGTGAAGTATAAAACCAATGTTGAGCATATTAAGTGAGTTATTTGTGATAAAATAAATCTAATAAGAAGATATAAAAAGTGCCAGTCACAGTATTAGTTAACATTCAAGCAAAGTTGGAGTGCATTAAGTGATGCTGATAAGGTTGAAGCTATACCATGAACAAAACGAGAACAGAAGTGGAGTAGTTTTATGGGGAAACAGCTTTTCCACCTTCAAGCTTTTACAAAAGTATAGGTCTTGGTTTCTTACTACCAAGGGCTGTCTTATACCAGCAAAAGATGACAATGAAGACTGTCTAACCTTGAAGAAAGTCTATGTGGATGGCTGAGGAATGGAAGGAAATACATTTATTCTGTTTTGCTTTGTGATCATAGAAAATACACACAAAGTGAGTGGTAGTGTAAGAAGGTAAAAAATGGTGCAATAATGAATTGTCAAGGGACAACAATGAGATCCTTTCATTATTAGAAAAAAATTCCTGTATGTGACAATGTGATTCAGAGGACATTATCGAATGTTTGAAAACGATGAAGTACATTAAAGTGTGTAGTGGTGAAGAAGATACTGATGAAGAAATTGTAATGATAGCATTGAATGAAGAGAATGTTGGAGAGGAACTCATTGAAGAAAACACTAGTCACACACTGCACTCTAAATATTTTAAGGCACTCAAGGGAATGGCTCCAAAATATTAATTCCACCGGAGTCAATTCCAGCAGACAGTATTACAGACTTCCATTTCTACAGAAGTGGAGATATGTTAGCAAAGAAAATAACATAGTGACAAAAGGAGACAAAATCAAAGAGTTGTTCAACAATTAATTTTTTGTTTCATTAATTTTTTTTACTGTATTATGAATAATGTCATTAAAAATTAAAATTTGGATTAGGTAAAACATTTGGTCTGTTTCCTTTATCATTATTGTTTGCCTCTTTTTTATAAAAGAAAATTTCTTTTAATGTATTAATGTAATATATAATAACATTTAATGTAAATATCTCCATTTTTTTAGCTGAATTCCATAAACAAAGTACCTTTGGATTACAAATAAAAGGGCTAATTTTTTATGTCATAAGACAGTTTTTTTTATAAGTACTAATTTTTGTGAAATTCAGAATTTAAAATTTTTACGATAATACTAGGATTTGTTTTGTACTTATAAGAAATGACAAATGCACTGTTACCAAATTTAGCTCCACATCTCATTTTGTTCAGCAGTAATTATTTTTTTCTTTTTTTATAAATACAGACACAAAGGCGGAAAACAAAGAATTTTTAGCACATGTTTATTGAACATTTTTCCTTTAGTTTAAACGAGTAGAATCATTTTCCCAAGTTTGTCACCATTTTTTGGAAACACTCATATATAAACTAATTATATACTGTAACGATACAAAATAGCAATCTAATAAAAGAAGAAATAACTTATAGAACTACTAAAGAAAGTACAGCTAAAGAAGAATAAAGTGATGTATATAACCATTTCAACAAATAAGCATAGTGATGACAATTGATAGACGTGACAAAGACAATAACCTTACCCAAGCGGTTGGCATTGCGACCAAACCTGATATGAACAATAAAAAACTATAACAACAAAATGTAAAAATATTCATTTGTAATAAGTGAAAGGAATGATGAGCCTTGAAAGTACAAAACCTTGAATAACAAATAATATATTATAATCAAATATTAGCGTGTGACAATACTTTAGGAAAATAAGTAGGTAGTACTAAAATGACAATATTATTGACAAAAAAATATTCACTTACATAAACCCAGACTAGAGCCAACTGTATTAGGTAGGTACATAGTTAGTGAAAAGAAACACGGAAATAGTGGACAAAATAGTGAGCAATAACCAATGCATTTTAAGGGACTTCAAGCAAAAGTGTACACTAAAAAAGACAATAAAGTGATGAACACCAAAAATTGGGAGTCAACTCAAATGCATGGAATAAACAAAGTGTATAAAACACCAATAGGTGTAAGGAAATTGTAACGGTACAAAATTGTGTGTTACAAAATAATAATGCAAATCAGACTTAATTCAATTCATACAGTGTACAACCTTTTGGGAACCCCTGCTTTCACAAAGCTGCACACAATGTTATTACAACACACGTCTATGTTTATGCCTGGGGCCTGCCCGGCTAGACGTATTACGTAACCACTTGCAACTCAGTCTCTCTGTGAATTACAGAAAGAATGAGTAATGGACACAAGCTAATATCATCAGTTGGAGACAGTTCGTCACTAGTTAAACAGTACCGTTGGTAGTGAGTAACCGTCTCAGAAAAAACGTCGGGAGGCCGGTGCGTGTGAGTACGCGCGGCCTACCCCAACTTTAACAGAAAGGTAGTAATGCAGTGGTAATGAGGTGTTAAAACAATGTCAATCAAATGAACGTGAAGGATTAGAACAGTGTTAGTGCCAGCGAAAGTGTGAGTAGTGAGTAAGGTCGGCATTCTGTGGATGAAACATACGGGTACAATAGTAAAAATAACTACCCTGGATTGAAGGGAAGAGAAAATATTTAGATTAATGAGCTCAGTAAATAAATGGGGGATTATCAGAAATAAATAGTAAGAGAGTGTGAGCGTGAGAAAATTTGTGTGAAAAGTACTGGTTTCACCACATAATTGTATGTTTAGAATGGTTAAGAGTATTTCGTAAAAGTAAGAAAAAATAACAGAAAGAAGTAAATTCAATTATATAATAAATCAGAGTTGTTTTAAAAAAGAAACATGTGTTAGGCTTAGTCATTTTGCCTGTTACCATTTCCTATTCTGTGCTGAAAACCTCGTCTAAAGTTCTGGGAATTTTCTGAAGTAAGGGGAAGTCAGATAGCGGGATTATTAAAGTTTTTATAAGGGCAAGAGTGTTTAAGTTTACATATTCCTCTAAAAAATATGTTGGCGACCTGGGCAGTTTAAAAGGTAAGTTCAAAGTATTATGACGGTAAGTAATATTCTGGCAGCAGTGAGTTTTAGTATTATTATTGTATTATTATATTATAATGGTAAAAGATAAGACCGTTACAGTGGCGCCGCTGCCAGGATTCGTATAAATATTATATGAATTAGACCTGTTTTGAGGCACAGAAAGTAGGATTTGGTAATGGCGTATTTGTAAAATTTTTAATTGTTGTTTAGATTTATGTTGAGTATGTGTGATAAGGTTATGTTTTGGCAGCGTTATTGTATGTTTACATATATATTAGTGACGATTTTATGTAGTGGGTATTTGAAGTTAAGGTGAACAATTATTGAGTAAAATAGAGGATAAAAATTTCGTGAACATGGCTGATATACAGGAGGCCGAAGTAGGTCCATCAGGGGATGATATGAGGAATTTGTGGCAAATGATTAAGAAATGTTTAGATGAAAGGGAGGAAATAATGAATAAGGGGTTTGATGCATTAATTAAACATTTTGATGAAAGTCATAAGAAGTGGGAAAGAGATAGATGTAAATTAAAAGAAAAAAAGAAAGCAAACCAAACCAGGTGAGTAGTTTTGATAGTGGAGGTAAAAATGATGACAATACTTTTACAGACAATAGAGTTAGTTTAGGTACAGATGAAATAATAGATGACAAAGTAAGTGAAGATAGTGAAAATATCAGGGTTAATCATAATGAAGACACAGGTAAGTATAGTGAGAATATAAATAATGAAGTAATGAAGAACAAGGTGAGTAATGTGGTTAAAACAAGTGATAATTATAATGATGAGATAATAATGAATAATAATCAGGTGATGAATTACAAGGTAAGTGGCGGTGTTAAAATAAGCAATGCTGAAATATTATTGAATAAAAATAATGGTGATATATTGAGTAATAGTGGTGGTGATAATGAGAGCAGAAAGTCAGTTGAGGCTAGAGGATTGTTAAGATAGTGTTTATGAGTTAGAAAGGGAGTATAGAGATAGTTTAAATGAAGAGGGTGAACAGGGGGAAATTTTTTCTGGTGTTAAATGTGGAGCAAAGACTTCACAAGTGGGTCATGAGGATAAGAGATCCTCACTAGGACATTTGGGCGACAATGGGTCGGCAGATGGTCAAATAAGTTTGCTGTGTGTATCTGGTAGGGCCAGATGGAGTTCTAATAATGTGGTATTGCCCTCTGAGTTGAGTGAGAATGTGAAATTGGGTTGGGAAAGTATTTATAAAGAGAGAAATAGAATGATAGAGGTGTTTAGTATAAAGAAAGGTTATAGAGAATGTATACAGAGAATTAGTAATATTAACTATTTACCTTATGAAGTAAACAGTGCAGAAGTAAACTATGATTATATTAATGATGATAAACATTTACCTTTTGGGAGAATTAGTGTACTTGTAGTAGCCGATAATTGTGATAAGGATGCAACTCACCTGGGTTTAACAATAAATACAGTACTAACGGAGACTTAACCAAAAATACGGATGTAGACATGGCTTATGAAAAAATAATAATGGGGGATAACCCCTGGGAATTATTATTATGGTATAATGGAAAAAACAGATTTATATGGTTATTATATTAAAAATAATAATATAATGAATGTAAATAAAAACGAAATGTGTAATGTGAAAATCAGACTAATTTTCAACGATGGTGGTTAGACAAATAGTGATTGAACATTTAATTATTTCAGTTAAGGGTATAATTACTTGGCTTACTTATGTAATGAGGTGTGGTAAACAATGAAATGATATGACAAAAATTTGTAAATAAACTTGTATTGTGTTTATTTGTGTTAAAGGTATTTGTAAAGGTGATGTTGATATTCTGGTAGTGCATCAGCTGATATGCTGTTGATATGAACATTGCATTTTATGTGACTAATGTTTACAGTCATGCTGGAGTTGACAACAACAATGTTTTATTTTAATGAATAATTGCTATAAATAAATTCTGTTCTGAAATAGAATAATGCAAGAGGTAATTAAATGGAGATAACCTTTGTGAATAGTATAATGAAGTAACTGTGCTTTGATTGTAAGGTGGTTAAAATTTATGTGAGAGGATTTTATCAATGTAGAATCATTTTGAATACAATGTAATTAAAGTAACTGGAATTGTTTTGAACACATGAAGTAACTAAATTAAATTTGAGTAGGAATTAAATTAATTTAAAATGTGAAGGTCAGTAATGAACTTAAATTTATTTTATTTTGAATTGTGTAATAGAGTACTGAATAATGTAACAAAGTAATAATGACTGAAGTTTGATGGTCAACTTTTTAGCAGAAAAGTAAAGTAAATGATTTATTTGTATTTTGTGTAATCGATTTGTAATTTTGGTGGGTAATAGTGTTTTGCTAAGGGAGAACAGTACCAATATATAATCTGTATGGAATCCATATGTATTAGATGTAAGTAGACAGTAAGTTTGTATTGTTATATAGACATTGTATTTTCTATAATCAAGTTACAGGGGCATTTTAAATCAAGGCCAATTGTTCAAAAGATAGAAACCTTGATAATCAATGTAAATAAATTAATTTGAGGTAATTCTGTATATTCAAAGGGAAAATATTTGTTTTAATGTAATAGAGATATTTGTATATGAACAAATTAGATAAGAAACCAGTACTTTGTAAAAAATCAAACCAGTAATTTGTTAATGACATACCAGTATGACTAAGAGGAAACAAATCAGTTGCGGATATGGCGTAATGGAAGGCCGTTTAGTGATATTTTAATTGAATGTTTCAGAGTCAGGTGATACTGTGGTGACGTGCCTGTCTGATTTTATGGTGTTGGGATCTCGAGCAGGGAAGTCCAGTAAGGTCGGATGGGTGCCGCCACAGCCACCGGACTAGGGGGGTAAGTACCCATGATTTGAGTAAAGAACTAAGGGGGGTTGCGGCGCTATATCCTCACTGATCCTCTTAGGTTTTAGGCAATGGGAGTTTTTATGCTTCGGCATAAAACCTCACGGGGGGGGGGTATTGTAATGGTACAGAATTGTGTTACAAAATAATAATGCAAATCAGACTTAATTCAATTCATACAGTGTACAACCTTTTGGGAACCCCTGCTTTCACAAAGCTGCACACAATGTTATTACAACACACGTCTATGTTTATGCCTGGGGCCTGCCCGGCTAGACGTATTACGTAACCACTTGCAACTCAGTCTCTCTGTGAATTACAGAAAGAATGAGTAATGGACACAAGCTAATATCATCAGTTGGAGACCAGTTCGTCACCACTAGTTAAACAGTACCGTTGGTAGTGAGTAACCGTCTCAGAAAAAACGTCGGGAGGCCGGTGCGTGTGAGTACGCGCAGCCTACCCCAACTTTAACAGAAAGGTAGTAATGCAGTGGTAATGAGGTGTTAAAACAATGTCAATCAAATGAACGTGAAGGATTAGAACAGTGTTAGTGCCAGCGAAAGTGTAAGTGAGTCGTGAGTAAGGTTGGCATTCTGTGGATAAAACATACAGGTACAATAGTAAAAATAACTACCCTGGATTGAAGGGAAGAGAAAATATTTAGATTAATAAGCTCAGTAAATAAATGGGGGATTATCAGAAATAAATAGTAAGAGAGAGTGTGTGAGTATGAGAAAATTTGTGTGAAAAGTACTGGTTTCGCCACATAACTGTATGTTTAGAATGGTTAAGAGTATTTCGTAAAAGTAAGAAAAAATAACAGAAAGAAGTAAATTCAATTATACAATAAATCAGAGTTGTTTTAAAAAAGAAACATGTGTTAGGCTTAGTCATTTCACCTGTTACCATTTCCTATTCTGTGCTGAAAACCTCGTCTAACGTTCTGGGGATTTTCTGAAGTAAGGGGAAGTCAGATAGCGGGATTATTAAAGTTTTTATAAGGGCAAGAGTGTTTAAGTTTACATATTCATCTAAAAAATATGTTGGCGACCTGGGCAGTTTAAAAGGTAAGTTCAAAGTATTATGACGGTACGTAATATTCTGGCAGCAGTGAGTTTTAGTATTATTATTGTATTATTTTTTATTAATGGTAAAAGGTTTTATACAGTTACAAAATAAACATTATATCTGAGTATAAAGGATCAATGATGTTCTCTTTTGTTAATGATGAATTAGTAAACTATGTTATAAGAAAATAGTAGGAGGCAGAGAGAGTGTGTTGACATTGAACTTTATAAGTGTTAATACCAACCACTCAGTGTTATGAATTAGATCATAATATCCGAATGCAAAGGATTCATTGTTTTTTATGTTAAAAATAATTGATTAAATCATGCTATAAGTAGATAGTAGGAGACAGGGAGTGTGTTGACACTAAATCTAGATGTGTTTACACTAAAACCATATGAGTTATAAAGATAGTTAATAAACCAATTCTTAATCCTAAATGGATATATAATAAACAGTTTAATTTATGTTATGGAGAGAATAATAGTAGGGGGTAACAAAAACACTAAATCTTATACATGTTATCAGAATGTTGATTATAAGTTATCTTATGTTAGAATTTTAATGATGGATAATTAAGAAAACAGTAGTGTGTTTTAAAGGGATGGCAGGAGTCTAAAAATGTTAAAAGTAAATGTAGCAAACCTAGGCTTAAGAAGTAAGAATTTGTTCAAAATTAACAATAGGCCTAAAACAGTATGTACTAATTCAACCTAATTATGCAATAACTAAGCAAATTTATAAAGAATATAGTAAAGAGGATGTAACTAAATTATGTAAATTATCAACCATTGTAAGCATATGTAGGCCTAGATAGCAGATAGATTAATAATTTACAATTATTGTAAATTGAGGTCTATGTAAAAAGGGCGTATACTGGATTTTCATGTTTTGAGAAAATGAGGTTTGAAACTTTTTCATGCCTATAACTTTTATAGGATACAATTTTATGAATTCGAGCCCCATTTAAATATTTTAGAAATAAAGCTAAAGATTTGAAATATTATACTGAATATAGCTTATTATTGCAAATTAATAAAGAAATATGCTAAATTAATATTACAATTATCCGCCCTTTTTAGGGAGATGATAGTCAGCCAAGTTTTCTATACGCCCTTTTTACATAGATGGTCATGTTTTACTGTAATCACGAAAAAGAATACTGTACCTTATTAAATAAAAGGTGCTCTTAAAAGTTATTAACATACTAGAATATAATATATATATAATGTATATTGTAACATGACAGATAAACCCATAAAAAAGAATGGTAAAATGATCATAGAAATAAAATAATAACATTGTTAAATCCGAAGAAAGCAAATTAAAATAAAGAATTAATTAAGAACCACCGTGGAATACAATCATTGATTAAAATAAAAGTTCATGTAAAACAAATGTTACAAGGCGTGATGAATCATCAAAACCAATTTAAAAACTAAATATGAGAAAACAGGTAATACCCAGGTAGGATAGGAGTAGGTAGGGAAGAAACCCAGAAAATGACTAAACCCACAACAAGAAGAGTAAATATGTTGTAAGAAACAAGAAGATGAAGAAAATATGTTATAAGAAACAAGAAGAACAGAAGGGACCAATGAAGAAACATCCACAAGAAGATGAAGAAAATAATTTTATAAGAAACCAGAAGAAGAGGAGAAATCAATGAAGAAACAAGAGCAAGACAGCATCCACAAGAAGAAGGAATGCTCTTATAAAAAAACCCAAACCCCTAAATAAATATAATAATAATAATAATAAATCCCAGTATAACAAAATATCAAAGGTAAAAACCACATGTACAATAGATGTAAGCCACAAAGTGTATAGAGTAAGAATTGAAAGTGAACAAATGTGAGATAATAATATAACACCAAAAACAAATCTTCATTATAATCTATAAATAGATTTCTTGATTCTAACAAAACTATATGACTATTTAGAATTAAAATCAAGGAATATAAATAGAGAATTAGTGCAAGTGTTAGTGTTATAGAAAATAAACCTTATATTTCAATATTGGTGTTCACAAACTGAGTAGATGATGAAATACTACAACTTTAAAGTGATTTAATTTGTGTTCATGAATAATGTAAATAGAGTATTATCATGACCTTATAATACATGTGTTTTTTAGTAAATAACTGCCACTCTTTTAAATGACATTCATTAGAATGAATAAAATAGAACAGAGCAGGCCATAATAACAGTGAAGTGACAAGGTATCATTACCCAAAAAAAAAACAAAAAAAAAACAGATAAAACTGATATTCAAACCTAATTTAAGAAATATAGAATAAGATTATAATAATTAAGTTTGTCTGTACAGAATAAGGTGTTAGCAATATTAAGTTTAAATGTCAGAATCTAACATTCCTTATTTATAGTATTTCTTGTATATTTTATCAATCAATAAGTATACAATGTCTGAGTTGAGAAGACAAATGTTAATTTGATTTATATGTTATGTATTAATGGTACGAACCATATACTAATTGTTATTTTTGTTTACAATAAGAAAATGTTAATTTGAGTTATATGTTATTTGTTAATAGTATGAACCATATACTAATTTTAACTTGTTAAAATAAGAAAATGTCAATCTGTCACAATAGCAATGAAAGTCAGAGAGGGTATAAATCAATATGTATTATTTTAAAAAACTTTGTATGTAAAAACTATTAGAAATCTAGGCCAAATGTAAAAAACTAAAAAACAGGATCAAATTTGATCAAATAAGTATAGAAATACATTTAAACTGAAGGAATTTACATAAGGTAAATCAGAAATAAAGTCATGTAATTAGAAATATAAGTATGGAAGATTTTGTAAAATTATATCCAGAATTATTGTTAAAAATGGAAATTAATGAAGAAATTTGTGTTAGTGGTTGAAATCACAATCAGAATGATCACAGTTGCACACCACTATATAAAAATTATCCCAATTAGCGCTTTCAAGCTTCACAGCCCATCGTCAGATTGGAATAGACAGGAAATTCGTAAAAACAACCCCTTCACCCCTCTCCCCCACCCTGCTCACACCCTGCTTGAAAGCGCTAATTGGGATAATTTTTAAATAGTGGTGTGCAACTGTGATCATTCTGATTGTAAAAATGGAAATGTAAAAACTCAAAATTTAGAGAGGGGGGTCATATATTACTGAATAATATTTTAGAACATAACCGATTAATCTAATTGCAAGAAATTAAGGGAAGATAAACCTTTTATTACAATCTGAAATTTAATATAATCAATAATATAACTTATAATATGGCTTCATTTAAAAGACAAGGACAGGAAGTTGGATTTTAAAAATTACATAACAAAATGAAGAAACAAAATACCATTTTGATTAAAAACTTAATAAAACTACATTATTTGGTATCAAATTACGCAGAATGAACTGAAGAAGAAGATTAAGTAGTTACTACCTAATAAATTTGAAGAATAACAAAAATATAATTAGTTATATAATGTAACTTTATCACATCCACAGGATACAATAGAAATTTGGAACAATGCATTGAATAATATTGTCTTGGCTAAGACTTTGGCCAAGGAAGGAGGAAGTAAATTAGTTGATTATTGAACGTTGAATGATACACTTGATACGTGTTCTTAAAAACTTTAACCTATTTGCTACAACCATAATGGCGAACGTTTTCGAAGCCTAAAAGTGACAAACGGGAGTTTCGATAAAAAACATATTTTAAACGGAGACCGAGTGAAATAAACACCTACAAACATTCAACTAACACTATACAGAACAGAACACCAGTGAATACAACATTTAAAACTATTAAAACAGTAATAACACTTAACCATAAAAGTGCAAACATACGCCTAACCGACAAAAGTGAACTTGACTTAATACGACACTATTTTTCCGAGTACGACACCAAAACTGAACCAGAGACACTCCACCAACACCAGAAGGAAGAATTGCAGCCACCAGGACGTAAATTCAGAGGAAAAGCATATTTATTTAAACTTTGAATCAGCAGGGTGAGACCGGCTTCCAACTATACTCGAGAGGCAGCCATCATTGATTACCCATAATACAACTCAACACAGCCTTCACTACGGATTGGTTTGACAACAGCTTACTTACCATTTTATATTAAATATTATATCTGTATTTTTAATTTTTAAGGTGATATATTTGTACTGTTATACTTGATAAACTTAACCCTTATTTCTCTGACTTACCATAAAATAACTGCTAAAAGAATCCTGATATAAATAATTGTACGATAAAACAACACCCTGAGAATCGATTGACAAATCGATAAAGAGTCAAAAGATACTGAATTGTTAATAAAATTTCTTATTTATTTCATACTTACACAGTTTTTTCATTCCTAGAATATAAATAATATAATAATTAAATTTAATAGAAGTAACAAACAGGATCTCAACACAAGAAGGAAGTTAACCTCCAAATAAGAAAAGTAAACAAATCGATTGTTCTTGGAGACGAATCTATCAAGTGGCGAGAGAATTTAAAAATACCGAAAAGTCAATAAAACAATTAAAACAATAAATAAACGTTTCTGAACACCACAAAACATAATTAATTAATTGTTTTTAATTAATTATATAATTTAAAAAAAAAAATTTTAACACGAACATAAATTTTTAAATCTAAACACGAAATATATATTTGTAACACGTAAAGTTACAAATTGGCGCACAAGTGAGGGGCTTTAATTAGCGATTGACAAGCCACTACAATTTGGCCAATCCCTAATTGGAGCTTGGCAGCAGCTATAGAGTTAAGAGGAAAAGGGAAAAATGCAACGACGAGCAACGTCAAAGAAACGGGCGGTGGAGGCCGAAAAGGAGATCGAAATCGATATGGAAAACAAAGAGGCGACGCCAGTGGAAGATGTAGAGAGGTTATTACCACCAGTATTATCTAAACAACCCGCACAACCAGAGGAACAACCTGAGATGCCCACACAAACAGGGGAAGTCAATGTCCGGGAGGAACAGTTAGAAAAACCCCTCACAAGCAGAAAACACGACAATACAAGAGACATTTAGAGTGATGATGGAGATGAGTAAGAAATTGGATTCTAGGAAAGAAGAAAATCGTAAAGAAAGAAAAGAAGACAAACAGTCATTGAAGGAAGATTTGAGTGAAATGAATAAGAACATAGAATCCAAGATGGGGGAGAAATTGGAAGAATTAAAGAAGGATAACAAATCAATGAGTAAGGAATTGAAGGAAGAAATGGGGAAGAAGTTGGAAGATTTGAAGGAAGACAACCAATCTTTTAAGGAAGAATTTTAATCGACTAAGGAAGAATTGATTAACAAAATTGAGAATACCAATAAGAGAATTGAAGAAAATAGTAAAAAGATGGAAAGTGACAACCGACAGTTGAAGGAAGATAACAAGAAGTTGGAAGAGAAGATGGGGGAGAAGATGGGGGAGAAGATGGAAGAATTGAGAGAGGATAACCAAATGTTAAGAGAAGAAGTAAGGAAAATTAACCAAGAAAACCTGGACAAATTAGACGAGAAGATAGAGTTGTTAAAGGAAGAGTTTAGCAGGAAGATAAACGATAATGTGGTGTCGATAAACCAGAAATTAGAAGAAAAGACAACTAGGATCGAACGACGAATCACAGAAGCGGATGAAAGATGGGGTCAGACGGAGCGAGAAGTACAAGATTTTAAGGCCGAAGTAAGCACTAAGATTAAAAAAATGAAAGAGACCAATAAGAAGGTGAAGGATAGTTATAAAAATTTATGTCAGAAAATAGAATATACGACTAAAGAATTACCACATGATAGCAAACCAACAACAGAAGATGTACCAAATGAAAAAACGAAGAAACAAGTAGTGGTAGTACCTGAAATTAAAACTAACCGAAACCAGGAAAATATTAAACAAAGGGAAATAGAATCAAAGAAAATGAGAAGAATGTATCCAAGGAATTTAATAAAAACAAAGGAAGAAATGGAGATGATGAACCACGGGTTAATTGATGTCAATAATATCTCAATTACCAACAAAAGGGAAATCATGAATGCCAGAAATTATGGAAGTAGATTAAAGGTAATCTCAGAAATGATTTACCAACAAACAGTAATTTACCAATGGGAAAGGACCAGAGGTAAATGGCAGACAACAAGCGTAGAAATATACAGTAGATTATCAATGATATCATTAGTCATTGACGGACCAGTGGCCTATGGGTGTAAAAAACGATATGATAGGATGAGCCGAGTAAGCCTTGCAGCAAATGAAGGAATAACTGAAGGGGAAATGAAATACAAAGTAGAAAAAAGAGATGTTACTAGTACTGGAATAATAATGAAGACAATGGTCGTCCGGACAATAAGGGCAAGCGAGATCATGGACCATGGTTAACTCAAATACCACACACCATCAAGAAAAGGGACGGATGTCATGATAACCGACTACGGCGAAAAACAACGGTGAAGGAGACGAGATATAAATACCATTGAAAAGAAATGATATGAATAATGAACAAAGAAACAAAACTGGGTTTTATGAAGGAAGATTATTTAAGAAACTGAACCTTACAAATGAAAATATGAGCAACTGAGCGACATAAAGAAAATCATCCATCCTGGGTATAAAAGAAAATAAAATAATAAGAAAGATAATTTTAAAAATAATAATACATATGAACTGAAAGAAATAGTTTCCGGAAGAGTTAAAGGAGTGTACAACCAAGCCTCCATAAAAAAATATTATGAAGAATGAATAAAGAAAACCATCTAAATTCTAAAATAAAAAGTAAGGCCAACTTACACATTAATTTGAAAGTAAACATTTGGAATTAAAAAGAAAAAGAATTTTGAAAACTAATAAAAATTCTAAAATAATAGTAAGGCCAACTTACTACAAACAATTTTGAAAGAAACCATTGGGAATAAATAAAAAGAATTTTGAAAACTTATGAAAATTCTAAAAACCAAGTAAGCACATCTTACTACTAAATATTTATGAAACGACTTTGGGAAAAAAAAAGTCAAAATCTTAAAATATAGTAAGATCAGATTACTACAACTAATTTTTGAAAGTAAACATTTGGAATTAAAAAGAGAAGGAATTTTGATAAAACATCAAAATCCTAAAATAATAGTAAGAACAACTTACTACAAATAAATTTGAAAGAAACAATCTGGAATAATTATTAAGAAAAAATTTGGAAATAAATGAATTAGGCCTAAATAGAATTTGAATTTTGAATATAAAACATCAAAATTTAAAACAAAATAAGATCAACTTATTACAAATGATTTATGAAAAATGTTATGGAATTAAATAAAAAGAAGAATTTGAATTTTGTGTAAAGCTAACAAAGTTCTAAAGATAAATATGATCCACTTATAAATAAATTCAGAAGAAAATAATATGATTAATTAAGAGAAAAAGAATTAAAAATAATCCAGAATAAATGTGAATATCTAACATTTGAAAGAGTAGAGAAGAAAAACAAAAAAAAGAGTGTGATATACAAGAGAAGGCAATAATTTGGAAACAAAGAGAAGAATCTGTTATTATAATAAAATTATAAAAAATCTAAAAAAGAAAAACAATAATATAATGAGAATGACCTATGACTAACTACTTATGAAACAATAATGGAAACAGGTAATCAAGAAAGATGACTGTGATATTACTCAGTTCTGAAGAAACAAAGAAGAACAACTCATACCAAACATATGGAGATGATTCTGAAAAAAAAAAATAATAATAATAAGACACATATGAAACGCAAAGAGAAGAAGTACCACATGAAATATAATATAAATAAATTAATTTTAAATGAATACAAAAACGGATTAATAACTTTCTGAGCAAAAAGAAAGAAAACTATGTTTAAATAATATGATCACAATAACAACTTGAATATCAATTACAAAGAAACGAATTGAAAAAATTAACTAACATAAAATAAGACCATTCAAATAATTGAAAAGAACCAAAGAGAAAATACATATAAAAAAGTATGCTATCAATGTAAATAACCAGAAGAAAATGTAATGAGAATTCAGATGTAGAAGGAAAAAGTTATACTATAACTAGTACCAAAAAATATTAACAAAAGTTTCCAACAACAGTTAAAATGAATATATCAGACGAGCTAAGAGTTTAGAAGAATATATATAATGAGAATAATAAATAGTAAGAAGAATAATTTAGATAGAAAATGTGAGATAATCTGAGAAACAACGAAGTGAAGAATCCAAAGATATTTTTTAAAAAATAGTCATAAAGTGGACTATTATTAGATAATTTTTATTCGATGACTGACTGTAGATAATTCCAGCAGCATTATGTTTTTGAGCAGAGATGAATTTGCCTCTGGACTCAATTTGAAGTGATGTATGGCCAGCAGAGTAGTGAAGCCTACAGTGCCCCTCTGAACTGCCCCAGCTCACACGTTAGGGAACATTAGGAAATTAATATCCCAGGGATAAAACACAAAGTTTATAAGAAAAGTAAATATATAATAATAATAATATATCTCAGATGACAATAACTATCCAAGAAGAATCAAAAGTCAGATAAGTGACTATATAAAATTTATTAAGCTCAAATATGAAAAAGTCGATATATAAATGGAGAGGAAAATGAAGAATAAAAAATAATAAAATTGCCATAAACAATTATTTCATCCATAATCAAGTCTGAAATAATCACTTCTGGAGGAGAGCAATCTGTAACATGACAGATAAGCCCATAAAAATGAATGGTAAAATGATCATAGAAATAAAATAATAACATTGTTAAATCCGAAGAAAGCAAATTAAAATAAAGAATTAATTAAGAACCACCGTGGAATACAATCATTGATTAAAATAAAAGTTCATGTAAAACAAATGTTACAAGGCGTGATGAATCATCAAAACCAATTTAAAAACTAAATATGAGAAAACAGGTAATACCCAGGTAGGATAGGAGTAGGTAGGGAAGAAACCCAGAAAATGACTAAACCCACAACAAGAAGAGTAAATATGTTGTAAGAAACAAGAAGATGAAGAAAATATGTTATAAGAAACAAGAAGAACAGAAGGGACCAATGAAGAAACATCCACAAGAAGATGAAGAAAATAATTTTATAAGAAACCAGAAGAAGAGGAGAAATCAATGAAGAAACAAGAGCAAGACAGCATCCACAAGAAGAAGGAATGCTCTTATAAAAAAACCCAAACCCCTAAATAAATATAATAATAATAATAATAATAAATCCCAGTATAACAAAATATCAAAGGTAAAAACCACATGTACAATAGATGTAAGCCACAAAGTGTATAGAGTAAGAATTGAAAGTGAACAAATGTGAGATAATAATATAACACCAAAAACAAATCTTCATTATAATCTATAAATAGATTTCTTGATTCTAACAAAACTATATGACTATTTAGAATTAAAATCAAGGAATATAAATAGAGAATTAGTGCAAGTGTTAGTGTTATAGAAAATAAACCTTATATTTCAATATTGGTGTTCACAAACTGAGTAGATGATGAAATACTACAACTTTAAAGTGATTTAATTTGTGTTCATGAATAATGTAAATAGAGTATTATCATGACCTTATAATACATGTGTTTTTTAGTAAATAACTGCCACTCTTTTAAATGACATTCATTAGAATGAATAAAATAGAACAGAGCAGGCCATAATAACAGTGAAGTGACAAGGTATCATTACCCCAAAAAAAAACAAAAAAAAACAGATAAAACTGATATTCAAACCTAATTTAAGAAATATAGAATAAGATTATAATAATTAAGTTTGTCTGTACAGAATAAGGTGTTAGCAATATTAAGTTTAAATGTCAGAATCTAACATTCCTTATTTATAGTATTTCTTGTATATTTTATCAATCAATAAGTATACAATGTCTGAGTTGAGAAGACAAATGTTAATTTGATTTATATGTTATGTATTAATGGTACGAACCATATACTAATTGTTATTTTTGTTTACAATAAGAAAATGTTAATTTGAGTTATATGTTATTTGTTAATAGTATGAACCATATACTAATTTTAACTTGTTAAAATAAGAAAATGTCAATCTATGTCACAATAGCAATGAAAGTCAGAGAGGGTATAAATCAATATGTATTATTTTAAAAAACTTTGTATGTAAAAACTATTAGAAATCTAGGCCAAATGTAAAAAACTAAAAAACAGGATCAAATTTGATCAAATAAGTATAGAAATACATTTAAACTGAAGGAATTTACATAAGGTAAATCAGAAATAAAGTCATGTAATTAGAAATATAAGTATGGAAGATTTTGTAAAATTATATCCAGAATTATTGTTAAAAATGGAAATTAATGAAGAAATTTGTGTTAGTGGTTGAAATCACAATCAGAATGATCACAGTTGCACACCACTATATAAAAATTATCCCAATTAGCGCTTTCAAGCTTCACAGCCCATCGTCAGATTGGAATAGACAGGAAATTCGTAAAAACAACCCCTTCACCCCTCTCCCCCACCCTGCTCACACCCTGCTTGAAAGCGCTAATTGGGATAATTTTTATATAGTGGTGTGCAACTGTGATCATTCTGATTGTAAAAATGGAAATGTAAAAACTCAAAATTTAGAGAGGGGGGTCATATATTACTGAATAATATTTTAGAACATAACCGATTAATCTAATTGCAAGAAATTAAGGGAAGATAAACCTTTTATTACAATCTGAAATTTAATATAATCAATAATATAACTTATAATATGGCTTCATTTAAAAGACAAGGACAGGAAGTTGGATTTTAAAAATTACATAACAAAATGAAGAAACAAAATACCATTTTGATTAAAAACTTAATAAAACTACATTATTTGGTATCAAATTACGCAGAATGAACTGAAGAAGAAGATTAAGTAGTTACTAGCAAATAAATTTGAAGAATAACAAAAATATAATCAGTTATATAATGTAACTTTATCACATCCACAGGATGCAATAGAAATTTGGAACAATGCATTGAATAATATTGTCTTGGCTAAGACTTTGGCCAAGGAAGGAGGAAGTAAATTAGTTGATTATTGAACGTTGAATGATACACTTGATACGTGTTCTTAAAAACTTTAACCTATTTGCTACAACCGTAATGGCGAACGTTTTCGAAGCCTAAAAGTGACAAACGGGAGTTGATTACAAACCTTTCTATACTGTTAAAACAAAGGGCTTTTTAAAATTGATGAAAACAATAGCTCCACATTATAAAGTTCCATCAGACACTTACATGAAAAAATTTATGTTTGATAAATATAATGTCTTAAGAAAGCTATTGAAGGAGAAACTTAAGAATCAGGATGGATTTTGTGTGACTTGTGATATATGGATGGAAACTATGACAATGACAAGCTTTCTGGGAATAACATTACATTATCTTAAAGGTACAAGCCTAAATACCGCATATATTGGTACCATTCCTCTGCATGAGCGACACACGGCAGAATATATTTCAGAAAAGCTTTCAGAGGTATTCAACGACTGGAATATAGAGAAAACTAATATAATGGCTATTCTCACTGACAATGGTGCAAACATGGTAGCTGCTGTCAGAAACCTTTTTGAGAGTTCTGGGAAACATCTACCATGTTTTGCACACACCATTAATCTAATTGTTGACAAAATGTTGTCTGAGGGGGATACATGAAACTTTGTTGACAAAGTAAGAGAAATTGTGAAATACTTCAAAAAAAGTGTTATGGCCACAGATGAGTAGAAAAAAGTGCAGTGTCCACCAGGAAATGAGACAACTGCACCTAAAAAGCTGATAATGGATGTTAAGACTAGATGGAATTTGACTTTCTATATGATTGAGTGATTTATTGAATTAGCTCCCATTATTTCGCCGCTTTTGTTAAAAGATCATAAAGCTCCACCCATGCTTTCAGCAACAGAATTAAAAGACCTCCAAGGATTAATGCTGCTTTTGAAACCATTCGAATATGTAACCCAAGAAGTGTCTGGAGAGAACTATGTCACAATTTCTAAAGTGATACCTTCAATCAATTGTTTGACTGCACAGGTGACATCACTGCAGCTCAATTCAACTTTGTGTCTGGAAGCAAAAAGGGTTCTTCTGGAACAAATTCACCGACGTTTTGGTGCAATTGAAAAAATTCATTTATTGGCTCGTACAATCCTTGACCCAAGGTTTAAAAATTTACATTTTAAGAACGGAGAAGCATGTGCCAGTGTTATGAGCCTTCTTCGTAGGACAATTTCAGAGAGTTCTACCTCCCAAAATATCTCCTCCGAATCTGATACAGATAGTGTTACCGGGGAATACGATTTTTGGAAGGAGCATAAAGAACTAGCTCATAAAAAAGGGAGAAAGGCTAAAGGGGGTCTACATGACGAACTTTCACTTTATATTAAAAATCCTGTCACCCCTTTAAAATCAAATCCTCTCGAAACGTGGGAAGATTTAAAAGAAATATTCCCTGGATTACATCAACAATTCCATCGGTATGCCATGATTGTTGCCTCATCCGTACCAGCAGAACGGTTATTTTCCAAAGCTGGTGCTGCAGCTACACAGCAAAGAATCGTCTCAAACCTAAGAGATTGAATGAATTACTATTCTTATCAGGCCAGCCAGAAGAATGGTTTTAATTTAAGTATAATGGAGTAATACAATAATTTGAAATAAAACAATATTCATTCTCGATGTTACGTTTGTCATTAACAATTTGCAATAAAACGATTTTGATTCTCGATGGTATGTTTTGTTTTTGCTTAACAACTTCTAATAAAACGATATTGATTCTCGATGTTATGTGTTTTTCTGTTTGTTCTTCGACACACTATATCCAAAGTGGGGAATCGATATCCAAACTCTCGAGAATCGAGTACGTTTTTCTTTGTTTCAAGTAAAGTATAACTTATTTCTAAAAAGAAAAAAAAGTACTCGATACTGAGTAGTATCGATACTTCGGGGTCGATACTTTTTGGGTATCGATACCATGCCATCCGATACCATATGAGTACTCGGTATCGATACCCAAGGCCGATACTTCGAACCCTACTGACGATGACCTCCAATGGTGAACCCAAAACAACCAGTACAAATACCATGAGACCACGGTCTAACACCCCGGCTACCACCAGTTTTAACAAAATGGAGAGTACCTGGAGTGTTTGAATGATGCACATCTGGACAAAAATCCACGGAAACAAGACTAAGAAACTATACACAGGTTTCATTACATTAAGGTCCAATGTCTCTTCAACCTGTTCCTCATGGTGCACACATTGCAGTCCCTTTCCTCCAGAATCGTTACAAGATCCACATGCCAATTCTAATTTTACTTCTGATGAACAGAATACAGATCAGGAATTTCATAATACAAACCTCCAAGGAGAATAACCAAACCTCCAAGTCGTTCCCTCAATGAAACTGAGTGACCTAGTAGACTTAGTTTACCCAAGAATTCTGAACTTTTAGAATTCAGACTGGAAGAACGTAACTTATTGACCAAACATTGGCCTATTTGTATAAAAAGTTAGAAAAAAGCTTAATCTCTACTTTTCACAAGAAGATGGAAGTAGGGATACACATAAGAAGAAAAACTACAGACACAGTTTTACAAGCAGAAGAAAAAACTATGAAACCTTCAACTATGGCAAAGATGTTTGAAGTTTTAAAATGATACTGTTTGTGAAGAAACATAGTTAACAAATATCTTAATATCTAATTGTGGTTATTTTATTTAAGATATTTGCTAACTGTTCGATCTCAATGACCCACACCTACTAACTATACTCAACTAAATACTCCCATGTAAAAATGGTAAAGCAGGCTGTGAAAAAACTGTATGTCACAATAGAAAAACTGGCGTTATTTTGAATTTAGGGGTATTATCAGAATATACAACATTTAAGAAAAGTTTTTATGAAGATAAATTTTGCAGGCCCGTGTTATTTAAAAAATGTAATAGTTCAGTATTACTACTACTACTCCCACCCAGCTACAAAATTCATACGTGTAATAAAAAATATCGGTATGGAGAACCATACATGACTTCCATATTCTAAGATTTATATTTAAAATCATTTTCAGCCAAACAGCCAGGCTGTGTCTTACCTGCCTTTTTATTGCTGTATTAAATGAAAAATATTATATTACATTAAAATGAAAAAATTATAATTGTATTGCCTGGCAACAAAATTATTTTATTTTTAACAATTACCATTGTTTCAAAAAGTTTAAATAAATTTTCAAGTACTTTACTCTTGTTAAAACGTAAAAGGTTGCAGGTAAACTACCCCTTCCCCTTAACCTATCTTCACCAAAATCGAAAGTCATTGAGACCTCTACAATTCAGGGACGTATGCAAAAAATTATTTGATTCTGTTTGAATTTGCGGCTGTTATCGTTTGCCATAGAAAATACGCTTGATAAAAAAACGTTGCAGGTAAACTACCCCTTCCCCTAACCGATCTTCACCAAAAACAATAGGTCATGAGTACTCTACAAATCAGGGCTGTATGCAAAACATTATTTGATTCTGTTTGAATTTGCGGCTGTTATCGTTTGCCATAGAAAATACCCTTGTTAAAAAAACGTTGCAGGTAAACTACCCCTTTCCCTCAACCGATCTTCACCAAAAACAATAGGTCTTGAGAACTCTACAATTTAGGGATGTATGCAAATAATCTTTTGATTCTGTTTGAATTTGCGGCTGTTATCGTTTGCCATAGGAAATACCCTTGTTAAAACATAAAACGTTACAGGTAAACTACCCCTTTCCCTTAACCGATCTTCACCAAAATCAACAGATCTTGAGAACTCTACAATTCAGGGCTGTATACAAAACATTATTTAATTCTGTTTGAATTTGCGGCTGTTATCGTTTACCAAAAAAAAAAATTTCCTTGATAAAAAAAAACCGTTGCAGGTAAACTACCCCTTTCCCTCAACCGATCTTCACCAAAAACAATAGGTTGCGAGTACTCTGCAAATCAGGGCTGTATGCAAAAAATTATTTGATTCTGTTTGAATTTGCGGCAGTTATCGTTTGCCATAGAAAAAAAATCTACAGACACACAGACAGACAGACAGACAGACAGACTGACACTTTTCGGAAAACGACTTTTTTTCATGTTTTGAGTGTAGTAGAATCAGAATCTGCAATAATCTCGAACACGATTTTTTTTGCCATCACCATACTTCCATTCCTTAAGGAATATGGAAGTAAAATATCGGTATGGAGAACCATACATGACTTCCATATTCTAAGATTTATATTTAAATCTTAATATCGCCTGCCAAGCGCGATATATTTTCTCTTATACATGATTTACATTAAAATGAAAAAATTTTAATTTTATTGCCTGGCAACAAAATTATTTTATTTTTAACAATTACCATTGTTTGAAAAAGTTTAAATAAATTTTCAAGTACTTTCCTCTTGTTAAAACGTAAAAGGTTGCAGGTAAACTACCCCTTCCCCTTAACCGATCTTCACCAAAATCGAAAGTCCTTGAGACCTCTACAATTCAGGGACGTATGCAAAATATTATTTGATTCTGTTTGAATTTGCGGCACTTATCGTTTGCCATAGAAAATACGCTTGATAAAAAAATGTTGCAGGTAAACTACCCCTTCCCCTTAACCGATCTTCACCAAAAACAATAGGTCTTGAGTATTCTACAAATCAGGGCTGTATGCAAAACATTATTTGATTCTGTTTGAATTTGCGGCTGTTATCGTTTGCCATAGAAAATACCCTTGTTAAAAAAACGTTGCAGGTAAACTACCCCTTCCCCTTAACCGATCTTCACCAAAAACGATAGGTCTTGAGAACTCTACAATTCAGGGCTGTATGCAAAACATTATTTGATTCTGTTTGAATTTGCGGCTGTTATCGTTTGCCATAGAAAATACCTTGTTAAAAAAACGTTGCAGGTAAACTACCCCTTCCCCTTAACCGATCTTCACCAAAAACAATAGGTCTTGAGTACTCTACAAATTAGGGCTATATGCAAAACATTATTTGATTCTGTTTGAATTTGCGGCTGTTATCGTTTGCCATAGAAAATACCCTTGTTAAAAAAACGTTGCAGGTAAACTACCCCTTTCCCTCAACCGATCTTTACCAAAAATAATAGGTCTTGAGACCTCTACAATTTAGTGCTGTATGCAAATAATCGTTTGATTCTGTTTGAATTTGCGGCTGTTATCGTTTGCCATTGGAAATACCCTTGTTAAGACATAAAACGTTACAGGTAAACTACCCCTTTCCCTTAACCGGTCTTCACCAAAAACAATAGGTCTTGAAAACTCTACAATTCAGGGCTGTATGCGAAACATTATTTGATTCTGTTTGAATTTGCGGCTGTTATCGTTTGCCATAGAAAAAAAATCTACAGACACAGACAGACAGACAGACAGACACTTTTCGGAAAACGACTTTTTTTCATGTTTTGAGTGTAGTAGAATCAGAATCTGCAATAATCTCGAACACGATTTTTTTTGCCATCACCATACTTCCATTCCTTAAGGAATATGGAAGTAAAATTACCCTTGATAAAAAACCGTTGCCGGTAAACTACCCCTTTCCCTTAACCGATCTTCACCAAAAACGATAGGTCTTGAGAACTCTCCAATTCAGGGTTGTATGTAAAATATTATATGATTTTGTTTGAATTTGCGGCTGTTATCGTTTGCCATACAAAATACCCTTGATAAAACAAAAAACGTGGCAGGTAAACTACCCCTTCCCCTCAAACGATCTTCACCAAAAACAATAGGTCTTTAGTACTCAAGAAATCAGGGCTGTATGCAAACACTTATTTGATTCTGTTTGAATTTGCGGCTCGTATCGTTTGCCATAGAAAATACCCTTTTAAAACATAAAACGTTGCAGGTAAACTACCTCTTTTCCTTAACCGATCTTCACTAAAACCAAAAGGTCTTGAGAACTCAATAATTCAGGGCAGTATGCAAAACATTATTTGATTATGTTTGAATTTGCGGCTGTTATCATTTGCCATAGGAAATACCCTTGTTAAAACATAAAACGTTGCAGGTAAACTACCCCTTTCCTTTAACCGATCTGTACCAAAATCAACAGATCTTGAGAACTCTACAATTCAGGGCTGTATACGAAACATTATTTGATTCTGTTTGAATTTGCGGCTGTTATCGTTTGCCAAACAAACAAAATTACCCTTGATAAAAAAAAAACGTTGCAGGTAAACTACCCCTTTCCCTTAACCGATCTTCACCAAAAACAATAGGTCGCGAGTACTCTGCAAATCAGGGCTGTATGCAAAAAATTATTTGATTCTGTTTGAATTTGCGGCTGTTATCGTTTGCCATAGAAAAAAATCTACAGACAGACAGACACTTTTCGGAAAACGACTTTTTTTCATGTTTTGAGTGTAGTAGAATCAGAATCTGCAATAATCTCGAACACGATTTTTTTTGCCATCACCATACTTCCATTCCTTAAGGAATATGGAAGTAAAAAGCCATACGGCTATGAACAGAAAAGAAATGGCGAAATCCTCTGAAGAAGGCCAGAGTCCACAAAGGGTTGTCGAGCCAATGATGATGATAATGAATAAAAAAAAATCGTAACCGCATCTGAATATGCATCCAAAGTAAATACTTATCATCTACTGTTTATAAGCATAAAGCCGGCACCTAGTGAATATGTTAGGTTAAAAACTTACGTTACCAACTCAGATGGTTGAAGGATATTGACACTTTGTGAACTTGGCAACAAATATTTATCAGAAATTAATACGATTGTCTCATCGATGCTGAAAGTTTTCTTTATATGTTCTTCCACGTCTTTTACGACAAGACATTCGTGATAAGCAACGTAGACTCGTGAAAATTTTCTGACGTCATTAAAAAAGGCGCTCAGATCTAGATGTACACGAATTCCGTTCATCCTTGTGCCATAATCCGTTGCGACTCTAATACACTGATAACTAACACACTTTACACTAATAAATCATCAAATTCAAGTATATCTTTCTCTGTTTACAGATTCATACTCATACTTGCTCTGCCTCTGCAAACTTTGGTTACAGTTACAGTCAGTGTTGCCAGGTCAATCAGTCCTCTTTTCCCCACATGGCTACCCAAAATTTCCCCACTTTGCCATCGGAATCCCCACTGCCACAAATTCGTGTACTTTACGCAGACTATCTCATTTTATAGAGTCTGAGTGTGTTTTAAATATTTAAATACTATTACAATAATAATATAAATATTAAAAACTTGTTTTTTAAGTATGATAAAAGAAAATGTTCTCACCTGCTGTCAGCCTCAGTACTTTTTGAAATCCTTTTCATGTTTAAAAGGAATAAATCCCAAATGTTTAGTACCAAGCCACGTGTTGTTCAATCAAATATATTGGAACTTACCGTCTGCGGCTTTCCAGAAACAGCGTCTTTATAAATTTACATGTTTCGGGACCCTTGTCCCATCATCAGAATATAAAATATATATATTCATCAGAATATATATATATATATATATTTATATATTACTATATATATATATATACTACTATACATATATATATATATATATTTATATATAAATAATATATTAATAATAGTATGTTTTTCTTTTTTTTAATTCTAATAAAAAAAAAGAAAAACATACTATTATATATATATATACATATATATATATATTTATTATATATGAATATATAAATGTGATAATACAGTAATATTAACATTAATATTTTTAATTTAACCATAAATATACTGTATAAAATCATAAATATTAAAAAACCGGGATTACTCAAATGAGTGAATATTGTTGTAAAAGCTCTGTTTACAAAGGTTTGATGCCATGATTTATAAATTAATGTGAAAATATAATAATATATTTCAAAAAATTCACCAGCCATGAATTCTTATTTTTATTGTGAGGAAACATCGATTAAAAATAATACATTTTTGAGTGAATATTCCTTTAAAGGGATTGTTTGACATTTTGGAAAACTATGCTATTAATAAATAAGTAAAAGGAGGAGTTTTATTCTAGCTTGTAAATTAAATATTTAATTATATTACATGCATAACTTTAAATTGATTGAAAACTATCTAAATGATAATTATCCATAGCGCAGTATTAAGTATTATTAATTATTAATTTTAGAGATAATAATTTTATTTATAGAGGACAAAATTCGTGCCAGCAGTTGCGGTTACACGATTCTCTAAATTTAATTATATTAGTTTCAGTTAAAAATAAATTAATAGTAAGGTTTTTAAATTTTGGTGAAATAATGTATAAATATGTGTTTACTTTTATGTCGGAGAAACTTTTATCTAAAACTAGGATTAGATACCCTATTATTGAAAGTGTAAATAAAATAACTAGATTATTAATAGTTATGATCTTTAAATTCAAAGAATTTGGCGGTAATTTATCTAATCAGAGGAATCTGTTTTGTAATCGATAACCCACGATAGATTTCACTTTATATAAGTTTGTATACCTCTGTCAAGAATGCTTTATCAGAATAATTTTCATTTATTTTATTAATAAAATGTCAGGTCAAGGTGCAGTTAATTTTAAAGAAAGAATGGATTACATTATTATAAAAATGAATTGTTTTCTATAATGAAAATCATGAAATTGGATTTGAAAGTAAATTTATTAAATATAGTTTTTTGAATTTAGGTTCTAAATTATGTACATATCGCCCGTCACTCCCACTATAAAGTGGGATAAGTCGTAACAAAGTAGCTGTACTGGAAAGTGTGGCTAGAGTGCAAATTAAAGCTTAAGGCATATTATTTACACTAATAAAAATTATTGATTTATCAATATAATTTGAATAATAATTTAAATTTATAATTAATTTATTGAGATTATTTTAAGTAAAAATAATTATTTAGTTTTAGTACTATTTATGGAAAAAATATTTTTAATTGAACTGTGAAGATCAAACAATAAATATAAATAAGTAAAATTATAATTTGTACCTTTTGTATCAGGGTTAATTAATTATATATAAAAATTTATTTTTCCCGAATTATAGTGATTTAAAGTTATTTGTTAATTATTGTAATATAAATATTAATAAAATAATTTTAGTGATGAAACTTCTCTCGAACTATAATATTTCTGGTTTCTTAAGAATTAAATTTAATTTAAAATAAATATTATAACTTATATTTTAATATAAAGTTTTATATTTATTTAATTATATTAAGGATAAGCTAAATATAACTTCTATAATATTTTAGATTTTAATTAATTAAATAGGCTTGCAATTAGCCTTTTTATATGAGTAAGTTAAATTTTATTTCTATTTTAATACATTTAATATATTTTAGGTATATATTAAGAAAATTAAATTAATAAAAATATTTTTATTAAAATGATTAAATTAGTAAATTATGATAAGTTGTATTTAAGAACTAGGCAAATATAATTTTCACCTGTTTACCAAAAACATGTCCTTTAGAAAAATATTAAAGGTCTATTCTGCCCAATGATATTTTAATGGCCGCGGTAAGTTGACCGTGCAAAGGTAGCATAATAATTAGTCTTTTAATTAAAGGCTTGTATGAATGAATGGATGAAAAATTTTCTTTTTTAATTAAAATAGATTGAATTTAGAGTTTAAGTAAAAAATCTTAGATAAATAAGTGGGACGAGAAGACCCTATAGAATTTTAAATAAATTTGTTTTACTAGAATTTAGAATTAACAACTGAAAAAATTATTTTATTTTTTGTTGGGGTGACATTATAATAAATAAAACTTTAAATGAACTTTTCATAAATTAATGCTTAATTGATCCAATTTTTTGATTATAAGATTAAATTACCTTAGGGATAACAGCGTTATTAATTTGGAGAGTTCATATCGATAAATTAGATTGCGACCTCGATGTTGGATTAAGAAAAGAGTTTAGAGCAAAATCTAAATATTCTGGGTCTGTTCGACCTTTAATTTCTTACATGATCTGAGTTCAAATCGGCGTGAGCCAGGTTGGTTTCTATCTACTAATATATTTTTGATATTAGTACGAAAGGACCATGTCAAATAATTTAATTTATTCTATTTTAGCAAAAAGTGCATTAAATTTAGAATTTAATTATGTAATAATATTACATGTAGAAAATGTTTATAATTACTATTTTAATTACTGCTTTGTTTATTTTGATTGGTGTTGCATTTTTAACTTTGATGGAGCGTAAGATTTTAAGATATATTCAAATTCGTAAGGGTCCAAATAAAGTAGGATTTATTGGTATTTTACAACCATTTTCAGATGCTATTAAATTATTCTTAAAAGAGAGAAATATACCAATGTTATCCAATTATTTAATTTATATAATTAGACCTGTGTTAGGCTTATTTAATTCTTTACTATTGTGAGTCATTTATCCATACTTAATCAATTGTGTTTCGTTCAATATGGGTATAATATTTTTTTGTTGTTGTACAAGAATAGGGGTTTATAGTTTAATGATTACAGGCTGATCATCAAATTCTAATTACGCTATATTGGGTTGTATTCGATCAATTGCTCAAACTATTTCATATGAAGTCAGTCTCGTATTAATTATTTTGTGCCCTATTGTAATGATTGAGAGTTTTAATTTAATTGAATTTTATTTTTTTCAACAATTTATATGATTAGTATTTCTGTTTTTTCCTTTGAGAATTTGTTGAATTTCATCATCAATAGCTGAAACTAATCGATCACCATTTGATTTTTCTGAAGGGGAATCAGAATTAGTTTCTGGATTTAATGTTGAGTATAGAGGTGTAGGATTTGCATTTATTTTTTTAGCTGAATATGCTAGAATTATTTTTATGAGTATAATGTTTTGTTTAATATTTCTAGGTAGAAAAATTAATTCTTTAGTTTTTCCTATTCAACTAACATTAATTTCATTTTTATTTATTTGAGTTCGAGGTACTTTACCTCGTTATCGTTATGATAAATTAATATATTTAGCATGAAAATCATATTTACCAGTAAGTTTAAATTTATTGATTTTTTTTTCATGATTAAATCTATTATTTAGTTCATTAAAAATTGTCTTACTATTAAGTTAATAGAACTTAATTTTCTTTTCTTTACTTTCAAAGTAAATGCTTTATTTATAAGCTAATTAACTATTTAATTAATTTATCTCAAAAAGATTTAATTATAGGGTCTAAAACAAAATATATAAAATAAATTGTTGTTAAAAGTATCCCGATCCTGATATATGGGTATTCAACAGGACAAGCTCCAATCCAAGTTAATAAAACTAAAACAATGAACAAGTATCAAAATAAAATCTGATTAATAGGGTAATTTAATAGTCCTATAAATTTTGAATTGTTTATGAAGGGAACAAAAATTAAAATAAAAATTGATATGAATAATGCAATTACTCCTCCTAATTTATTAGGAATAGATCGTAGGATTGCATATGCAAATAAGAAGTATCATTCTGGTTGAATATGTTTTGGAGTAACTAATGGGTTTGCTGGAGTAAAATTATCAGGGTCACTTAATTTATATGGTTCAAGTATCATATAACAAAAAAAAATAATTAAAATTAATAAAAATCCTAGTACATCTTTAATAGAAAAATAAGGATGGAATGGAATTTTATCATTATTTGAATCAATTCCAAGTGGATTGTTTGACCCCATAACATGCAAGAAAATAAGGTGTACAATTGTTAATGCTACAACAACAAATGGTATAATAAAATGGAAAGAATAAAATCGAGTTAATGTTGCATTATCAACAGCAAATCCTCCTCAAATTCAATTTACCAAAGTTGTCCCAAGATATGGAATTGCTGACAATAAATTTGTAATGACTGTTGCTCCTCAAAATGATATTTGTCCCCATGGAAGGACATAACCTATAAAAGCAGTAGCTATTAAAGTTAATAAAATGATCACTCCTACAGCTCAAGTTTCAAAATTTTTATATGAACCATAATATAGTCCTCGCCCATCATGCAAATAAACACAAATAAAAAACAATGAAGCTCCATTTGCGTGTGAAATTCGTAATATTCATCCATGATTAATATCACGACAAATATGTCTTAATCTATTAAATGCACTTGCTACATCTGCATTATAATGTATTGACAAAAATAATCCAGTTAAAATTTGAACAACTAAACATATTCCTAGCAGCGATCCATAATTTCATCAATATGATAAATTCGTAGCTGCCGGTAAATCAATTAGTGAATTATTTATTATTTTAATTAGTGGGTGTATACGTCGAGTGATGCTTAACATTCGTTAAAATTTTCTCCGTAAAGGAGACAATTTAATTCTAATAATATTCACAACAACAATCAATGTAAATAGAAGATAAATAACTAACATAATAGTTATTATTCCTGACGGAAATATATATAATTTTTTAATTATAAATCTATCAAATAAATTATTCATTTCCAATAATTTATTAACTCTATCTATCTTAAATCTAATAGTATTTATAGTTATGATCAAAATTCAAATAATTATGTTTAATATTAATAATTTTATTGAAAAATAAAATTTTTCATTTGAAGCAATTCTTGATATATACATAAATAAAATTAATATTCCTCCAATAAAAACAAGAAATAAGATATAAGAAAAAAAATAAGAATTTATATAAAATATACAAATAATTCTGGTTAGTATTGTTTGTATTAATAAAATAGATCCTATTGATAATGGGTGCTTCATAAAAATAAAATTTATTGATAATAGAATTGTAATTGATATCATAATTTTCATACAGAAGATAATTTAATAAAAATGTAAGCTTTGGGTGCTTAAAATGATTCTTTACTCTCTTCTGAAGTTTTAAAATTATTAATTTATCTTAGATTTACAAGATCTAAATTTTTTTTTAAACTATTAAAACGAATGAATCTGTCATTACCTTTATTGTATTTAATTATATTTATATCGGGCATTATCTCATTATGTTTAAATCGAAAACATATCATGATAAGTTTATTAAGATTAGAATTAATAATTTTAAGATTATTTTGTATATTTTCTGCATTTCTATCAATTGAATTAAATGATATATATATATTAATAGTTTTGCTAACATTTAGTGTTTGTGAAGGAGTTGTAGGATTATCAAGATTGATTAATATGATTCGATCACATGGTAATGATCAACTATTATCAATATCTTTAAAAACATGTTAAAATTAATTTTATTTTCATTATTTTTAACCCCTTTATTATTTAACATATGGTTATTAAGAAATATACTAATTCTTTTAGTGCTATTTATCATCTTATTCTTCAGAAAAGATTTAATTATACTAAGATATAACATATATATAGATAATATTTCATATAGATTAATTATTCTTACAATTTGAATTACCTTCTTAATAATTAATTCTAGTCCTTTATATAAATATAATAATATAAATTTATTTTTGTTTATAGTGTTATTATTAATAACATTATTAATTTTATCATTTTGTTCATACAATATTATAATATTTTATATCTTTTTTGAAACTAGTTTGATCCCTACCATAATTATTATCATAGGATGGGGGTATCAACCTGAACGAGTGAATGCTAGATATTATTTATTGTTTTATACTTTATTCGCATCTCTCCCCATATTAGTTTCAATTATATATATGTATAGAAATAATATAACTAATATTATAATGTTAATGAGATCAAATAATAGGTTTATTTACTTGGGGATAACATTAGCATTCATAATTAAGGTTCCGTTATTTATATGTCATTTTTGATTACCAAAAGCTCATGTCGAAGCACCTGTTTCTGGTTCTATAATTTTGGCTGGAATTCTTTTAAAATTAGGAACTTATGGCTTAATTCGTGTTATATATATTATACCAGTAATATTTATCAATTATAGATTCATCTGGATTTCTATTTCATTAATAGGGGGAATTATGATTAGATTATCTTGTATAATGCAAATTGATATAAAATCTATAATTGCATACTCTTCTGTAGCTCACATAAGATTAGTTATTACAGGAATTATAACAATAAATATATGAGGTATAGTCGGAGCATATTTCATAATAATTGGACATGGTTTATGTTCATCTGCTTTATTTTGCTTAGCAAATATTTCTTATGAACGTTCGGGAAGACGTAGAATCCTAATTAATAAAGGAATATTAAGATTTATGCCTTCAATAACTCTCATATGATTTTTAATATCTTCTAGAAATATTTCATGTCCTCCAACAATTAGTCTAGCAGGAGAAATTATAATTTTAAATAGATTAATGTCTTGAAATCCATTGTGTATAGTTTTCCTATCTTTTTCTTCATTTTTATCAGCTTGTTATAGTTTATATCTATACTCTCATACCCAACATGGAATAATTTTCTCGGGTTGTTACTCTTTTAATTCTGGGAACGTACGTGAATTTTTTTTAAGTATAATACATTGAATTCCATTAAATTTAATTATTTTGAAATTAACATTATTGATATAATTCAATTAGTTTAAAATAAAACATTAAATTGTGGATTTAAAAATATAAATTTATATTGGATCATTACTAAAAATAAACTTAATACATATATTTTCTTAATTTTATTGATTTTAAGATTAATAATATTAATTTTATCAATAAATATGATTATTTTTGATTATGCAATTATAATAGAATGACTGATTGTTACAATTAATTCATGTAATATTTATATAACATTAATTTTTGATTTTATATCAACTTTATTTCTTTCAACTGTTATATTTATTTCATCAATGGTTATATTATATAGAGGTATATATATGATAAATGATAAATATATTAATCGATTTATTTATATTATTATAATATTTGTAATGTCAATAGTATTATTAATTATTAGACCTAATATAGTAAGCATTCTCATTGGATGAGATGGATTAGGATTAGTATCATATTGTTTAGTTGTTTATTATCAAAATTTAAATTCTAGAAATGCTGGGATACTAACGGCATTAATAAATCGTATTGGAGATGTTATAATCCTTTTATTAATTGCATGAATGATAAATTTTGGATCTTGAAATTTTATATCTTTTATTAATAAGATAATAATGAGTCCAATAATTATACTAGTTGTTATTGCAGGATTTACAAAAAGAGCTCAAATTCCTTTTTCTTCATGACTTCCAGCAGCTATGGCTGCTCCAACTCCAGTATCGGCCCTTGTTCACTCATCAACATTAGTTACTGCAGGAGTATATTTAATTATTCGATTCAGAAATTTAATTATATCATTCAATCTAATTCAAGTATTTTTAATGTTATCATTACTAACAATAATTATATCAGGTCCAGCTGCAAATTTTGAATTTGACTTAAAAAAAATTATTGCATTATCAACTTTAAGACAATTAGGAATTATAATATCAATTTTAATATTTGGTTATCCAATATTATCCTTTTTTCATCTTATTATTCATGCTTTATTTAAGGCGTCACTTTTTTTATGTGCTGGAATATTGATTCATAGATTAATGAATAATCAAGATATTCGCATAATGGGCTGTATAAGTTATAATATACCAATAACTAGAACATTCATAAATATTGCAAATTTATCATTATGTGGGATACCCTTTATGAGAGGGTTTTATTCAAAAGATTTAATTATAGAAATAATATGCTCCAGAAATACTAACTTTTTAATTTTATTATTGATATATGTTGGAATTGGAATAACATCTTTCTATTCTGCCCGATTAACATATTTTTCAATAAGCATAAATTTTAGTTATTATAATTTTAGTTCACAAAACGAGTCATTTAATAGTATATTAAAGAGAATCATGGTTTTATCTATTTATTCAATTTTATCAGGGTCTATATTTAGATGAATCATATTTAATAATCCTGTAAGAATTATTCTCCCCATCGAGGGAAAACTAATAGCAATGGCTCTATCTTTTCTAGGGTTATTAATTGGATATGAAATATCCATGTTTTCATCCATAGTAAAAAAATTTACAAGAGAGTTCATAAATTCCATATGATTTTTAAAACAACTATCAACCTTTCATACTCAATTTCTTTTTTTAAAAAATTCACTTATATTTCAAAAATCAATTGATTTGGGATGAGGAGAAAAAATTGGGCCCCAAGGCATGATTGAATTGATAAAATTAATTATAATATTTAATATTAATATAAGAAAAAATAATTTCAAGATTCAAATAATAACATTTATTGCTTGATTTCTAATTATGATATATTTAAATAGCTTAAACATTAGAGCATAATATTGAAGATATTAAGGTAATAAATATTTTTAAATATTTACAAGGATTTTCCTCTCTTTTCAATGAAAATGAAATGTTTTATAAACTTTATAAATAAGGAAAAAACGGAGTTTAACCGCTTTAAAAGCTAGTTAGCAGCTGCTTTTATTCTTATTTCCTTTTAATTGGAAATTATATGTTCAATAACTTTATTAACAATAAAGTGCCTTATTTTTGGCTTCAATTAATAAACAAAGGAATAAAGATTCTTTTTTTAGGTCGAAACTAAATGTATTTATTACTTCATTGCTTTTAAGAATGGCTAATATGAGCACCTATTGATTGCAATCCAATAATTATAATTAAATACATTCCCATTAAATTCAATTTAACATACTATTTTTTCATTCATGATATAAGCCTAATATTAAAAATAATAAAAATAACAATATCACTAAATAAATTTCAATAATATTAATAGTTGTTATTACAATAACTATGGGTATAATAATCACTAATTCAACATCAAAAATAAGGAAGATGACTGCAATTATAAAGAAATGCCTTGAAAAAGGAATTCGAGATGACTCAAAAGGATCAAATCCACACTCAAATGGAGATGATTTTTCACGATCAATTATTGATTTAGTTGACACAAAATATAAAAGAGTTATTAAAGTAAATAAAATTAATAATATCATAATACAGTAACTTACAACATTGAAAATTATTCTATTTAAAAATTAATCCTTTTAATTGGAAGTTAAATATACTTATATACTAATAGAATATTTATCTACCCCATCAGTAAATTGATATATATAAAAATAGTCAAACAATATCAACAAAATGTCAATACCAAGCAGCTGCTTCAAAACCAAAATGATGAGTTCTAGAGAAATGAAATTTCAATTGACGTAATAAACAAATTATAATGAACGTTCTTCCAATAATAACATGAATCCCATGAAACCCTGTTGATACAAAAAATGTTGATCCGTATACAGAATCTGAAATACAAAACGATGATTCAAAATATTCATATACCTGAAGAATAGTAAAATATATACCTAATATTAAAGTTAATAAAATACCATAAACAGATTCATTATATTTACTTTCTATTATGGAATGATGAGCTCACGTAATTGTTACTCCAGAACACAATAAAATTATAGTATTTAATAGAGGAATTTGTATTGGGTTAAAAGGCATAATTCCAGAAGGAGGTCAATTTATACCAATTTCTATAACAGGTCTTAATCTTCTATGAAAAAATCCCCAAAAGAAAGAAATAAAAAAGAAAATTTCTGACACAATAAATAAAATTATTCCTAATTTTAGACCTCTCACTACAACTATTGTGTGAAATCCTATAAACGTCCCTTCACGCGAAATGTCACGTCATCATTGAATTATAGTTAAAATTAAAATTAAAAATCCAAAAGATAATAAAATAAAATTTTGTATATGAAATATTATTACTATACCAGAAACAAAAGTTAGAGCCCCAATTGACCCCGTTAGAGGTCATGGTCTACAGTCAACTAAATGATACGGATGATTATTCATTAAGATACTTCTCTATAATACAGAGTTCTTAAAACTGTAAAAACATAAGATTGAATTATACAAACTGCTGATTCAAATAATATCAATAATATCTGAATTAAAATAATTAGATTTATATAAATTTCTAAATTAGTTGATCTATTTCCTAATAATGTTATTAGTAAATGACCAGCAATCATATTTGCTGTTAGACGAACAGCCAAGGACCCTGGTCGAATTAAATTTCTGACAGTTTCAATACATACCATGAAAGGTATTAAAATTATTGGAGTTCCTATTGGAACTAAATGACAAAACATATGATTTGTATTGTTAACAAATCCAAATAAAATAAAAGTCAATCAAAGAGGAAGAGCTAAACTAAGAGAAAATACTAGATGTCTTGATCTAGTGAAAATATATGGAAACAATCCAAGAAAGTTATTGAATAGAATAAAAATAAATAAAGAACAAAATAATAATGATCTACCAAAAGATCCTGAACTTATTAATAAATTTAATTCAAAACTTATTGTATTTAAAACTTTATTTATAAAAATTATATAACGACTAGGAATGTATCATAACCCTATAGGCATGAATAATAATAAAATTAAAGAACTTAATCAATTTAATGAAAATAACCCTGTTGATGGATCAAAAGTTGAAAATAAATTTGTTATCATAATCAGTTATATAAATTATTAAAATTATTAGTCAAATTTATCTTTGGAATTTTCATAAAAGAAAAATAAATAAAAGTTATAATTAAAATAACAATTAATAAAAAAAGAAAAACAAAAAACATCAATTTATTGGAGATATTTGTGGGATAGAAAAATACCATTCTTAGTTTCTTGAATCTGACAGATTGATGTTTTTATAATAAACTAACTTTTCATCATTAAAAGTAGTCGTTAGTTACTATAAATTGGTTTAAGAGACCATCACTTACTTTCAGTCACTTAATGAATAGCTTATTAATCAATTAATAAAACAATTTATATCAACTCTTTCAATAACAATAGGTATAAATCTATGATTTGCTCCACAAATTTCAGAACATTGACCAAATGATATACCAGGTCGATTAATAAATATTCTTGCTTGGTTTAATCGACCAGGCACGGCATCCACTTTAATTCTCATAGATGGTATAGCTCATGAATGAATAACATCAAATGATGAAATCAATAATCGAATTTGAGTACTAAAAGGTAAAATCGTTCGATTATCTACTTCTAATAAACGGAATTCTCTAATTAATATATCATTTTGAGATTTTATATAAGAATCAAATTCAATATTTAAAAAATCTGAATATTCGTATGATCAATATCATTGATGACCAATAATTTTTAAAGTTATTAAAGGTTTATTAATTTCATCCAATAAGTATAATAATCGTAAGGATGGGAATGCAATAAAAATTAATGTTAAGGCTGGTAGAAGTGTTCAAAAAAATTCAATTAACTGTCCTTCTAATAAAAGTCGATTAACAATATTATTAAATATGATAACTGTTATTATATAAGTAACAATTGAAGTGATAATAATTAAAATAGTTAAAGTATGATCATGAAAAAATATTAACTGTTCTATTAATGGTGATATAGCGTCCTGCATATTAATATAAGATCAATTAGAAATTTCTAACAAAAGTTATTTATATATGAATCTTAAATTCATCGCACTTCATCTGCCATATTAGAATTGAACTAATAATGGAATCTCACTATATGAGTGCTCAGACGGAGGAAGTTTATGTAACCATTCAATAGAAGAATTTATATTAATTGAATATAAAATCAATCGATGTGAAATAAATCTTTCTCAAATAATAAACAATAAAAATAAAATTCCAATAAATGAAATTCTTCTTCCAATAGAAGATACAATGTTTCATGATATAAATGCATCAGGATAATCTGAATATCGACGTGGTATACCTCTCAATCCTAAAAAATGTTGGGGAAAAAAGGTTAAATTTACCCCTATAAACATAATCAAAAAATGAATTTTTAATCAATTAGAATTTAAAGATAATCCAGTAAATAAAGGATATCAATGAATAAATCTTCCTAAAATTGCAAATACTGCACCTATTGATAGCACATAATGAAAATGGGCTACAACATAATATGTATCATGTAATACAATATCAATTGATGAATTAGCCAAAATCACCCCAGTCAACCCACCAATAGTAAAAAGAAAAACAAAACCTACTGCTCATAAAATTGAAGGTCTTATCTTGATTTTAACTCCTCTCAGAGTTGCTAATCATCTAAAAACTTTAATTCCAGTTGGAACAGCAATAATTATTGTAGCAGAAGTAAAATAAGCCCGTGTATCAACATCCATACCAACTGTAAATATATGATGTGCTCAAACAACAAATCCTAAAATACCAATTGATATTATAGCATAAATTATTCCTAGTGATCCAAAAGATTCAATTTTTCCTCTCTCTTGAGTGATAATGTGAGAAATTAGTCCAAATCCAGGCAAAATTAAAATATATACTTCAGGATGTCCAAAAAATCAAAATAAATGTTGGTATAAAATTGGATCTCCTCCACCTGAAGGATCAAAAAAAGAAGTATTCAAATTTCGATCAGTTAATAATATTGTAATTGCACCAGCTAAAACTGGTAATGAAAGCAATAATAAAAAAGCAGTAATTAATACTGCCCACACAAATAAAGGTAACCGATCCATGTATATTCCCACTGATCGTATATTAAAAATTGTTCTAATAAAATTAACTGCACCTAGGATTGAGCTAGCTCCAGCCAAATGTAAAGAAAAAATAGTTAAATCAACGCAAGATCCTGAGTGTGCAACGCCTCTTGACAACGGAGGATAAACTGTCCAACCAGTACCTGCACCTCTATCAACCATTCTACCAATTAATAATAATGTCAATGAAGGTGGTAATAATCAAAAACTTATATTATTTATTCGAGGGAAAGCCATATCAGGAGCACCAATTATCAAAGAAACCAATCAATTCCCAAATCCTCCAATCATAACTGGCATCACTATAAAAAAAATTATAACGAAAGCATGAGCAGTAACAATCACATTATAAATTTGATCATCTCCAATAAAAGATCCAGGAATGCCTAATTCAACACGAATAAGAACTCTTAAAGTTGTACCTACTATTCCCGATCAAATCCCAAAAATGAAATATAATGTTCCAATGTCTTTATGATTAGTTGAGAAAAATCACTTATTCATAACTAATCATTGATTTATTCCCAATTGAGATGACTGAATTAGGTAATAAACTGTAAATTTATTTATGGATATGCTTTCCTCTCAATAATCTAATCTAATCTAATATTTCTTCCCTATTCTCTTATTTTTTCTTCAATCTAGTCTTATATTTAATAATAATATTAAATTGCAAATTTAAAGGTGATTAAAATAAATCTAAGGGTTACAAGAAATTATATTTTTAACTTTGAAGGATAATAGTTTTATTAACTTAAAACCTTACTAATTCATAACATTAAATAAGGTTACAACTATAAATCCAATCAATAAAGAATTTACTATAAATAATGTATTATTTAATCTAAAAGTTGACAACTTTAAAGATATATTGTTTATCATTAACCCTGTCATTACAACTCGCAAATAATAAAATAACAGTAATAAAGCAGTTATTACTAAAATTAAACATAAAAAATACATTTTATTAACCAAAAGACAATAAATTATCATAAATTTTGGGAAAAACCCTAAAAATGGTGGTAATCCACCTATTGACATAAAAATAATTATTAACATTAATGATTTAACCCTATTGTTAAACAAAATAAAAATTTGATTTAAATAATTTATATTATTTATTCAAAACAGATAACAAGCCAAAAATAAAGAGAGGGAATAAATTAAAAAATATACCAGCCATATATAATTTATTAATATAACCCCTCTAAAAATTCAACTTAAATTGTAAATTGATGAATATGCTAAAATTTTTCGAATTGATGAATAACACAGTCCCCCTAATGAGCCTCAAATACATGATAAAACAATAAATAAAATCAATCTTATATCTAAATAACTCAATAAAATAATGGGAATAATCCTCTGAACGGTTATAATTAAAAAAGACACTAGTCAAGACAACCCATCAATTACTGAAACATATCAATAATGGAATGGAGGAGATCCAATTTTAATTATTAAACTAATTATAATAAAATATTTTACTTGAAATAATATTCCTAAAATAACAACAAACAGGAATAATAGTCTTGAACCCATTCTCTGAATAATAAAATATTTAATTATTGACTCAGATGAGTAAACTCTCATTTTATTTATTATAAAAGGCAAAAATGATACCATATTTATTTCGACTCCTATTCAACAACCCAGCCAATTGTTTGAACAAATCACCAATATAATACCAAAAAATAAGAATGCCACAAATACTATATAAGAAGAATTTTTTTTAATTAAAAAGAGGATAATTTTCCATAAATGAGGTATGAACCCATTAGCTTAATTTTAGCTTATCTTTTATATGTTGTAGTTTATGAAGAACATTAATTTTTGATATTAAAAGACAGTTTAATTCTGTTAACATAATAAGAGTATAATATTACATAATTTATTCTATCAAAATAACCCTTTTTCACTCAGGCATCTTATTTTTTTTATTTTTTTTTTTTATATATGGCTTATAATATCTGGTGTACGGTTTATTATACAATAGACTTACAGCCAATACTAGATTCGCAACTTTATATACTCTTTCCTTCATTTTTTCCTATTTCTATTTATTGATTAAAATAAAATTACGGAACTGAATAACTAGTAACAGTTAAAGAGTTAGCTAAAATACAATAATTACATCAATTTTTGTACACCCACATTTTGCGAATCCGGTTCATAAAATATATGCTTACAGTATGTTTATAGTTAAATTAAAAATATTAATGTTAATACTACTGTATTACCATATTTATATATTCATATATAATAAATATATATACATATGTATATATATATATATAATAGTATGTTTTTCTTTTTTTTTTTATTGAAGTATAAAAAAAAAGAAAAACATACTATTATTATTATAAATATTTATATATAAATATATATTAATATATTATTTATATATAAATATATATATAAAGCCGCAGACGGTAAGTTCCAATATATTTGATTGAACAACACGTGGCTTGGTACTAAACATTTGGGATTTATTCCTTTTAAACATGAATACTGCAAGTCGTGCAAACTTAGTACGAAAATTTCAAAATATTAAAATCCAATTACACAAAACTATTTTACACATTAAGTTCAACAAATCGTGTTTGGAGAACAAGGTTATACCGAAGTATGCTATTATTAGACTTAAAGGTTCATCTATTGCTGAAGCAAAAACCAAAAAATACGCAGAAATTTACAGAGTTAAAGAAGAAATTAACAATGGTTGATCAGAAGGATCAAGACCAGACACGTTTCTTAATAAACGAAAAATTTAATAAAATCATTAAAAATCGGTATAATAATCTTCATTCCTCTATTCCTTTAACAAATAATAATTATAACAAAGAACGGAAAATTTTAATAGGTTTAAAACAAAAATTATCTGATAATAAAGCTCTTGTCACTAAAGCTGACAAAGGCAATACTGTGGTTATTATGGACAGTGAAGATTATAACAATAAAATACAAAATTTCATTATTAACAACAGCATTGATTTACTAAATTCGGACCCAACAGAAAATTATGTAAAACAATTAAATCAATGCATAAACAGATGCACCCATTTGTTTGATGAACAAACAAGAAGATCTTTAAAACCAATAAATTCAAAAGCACCCGTTTTAACAGGATTACCCAAACTCCATAAGGATGCTATCCCCTTGAGACCGTTAGTAAATTTCACTACTGCTCCGGGGTATAAAACAGCTAAAAAGTTAGTCACCATAATAAAACACAATATATATATAATTAATGATCATAGTCTGATTAATGGCGTTGACTTTGTGAATAAAGTTAAAAATTTAATAGTTGAACCGACCCACAAACTTATTTCCTTTGATATTGTGGATTTGTATACGAATATACCAGTAGCGGAGACCTTGCGTATACTTAGGACTAACCTTATTAATACTAATAAATTGGATATTAATAATATAAATGAATAGATGCACATTTTGGAGTTAGTTCTTGATCAAAATTACTTTACCCACAATAATCAATTTTTCAGACAACAAAATGGGTTAGCAATGGGTTCTCCACTTTCAGGTCTTCTTGCAGATATATACCTAAATAATTTCGAAAATTCATTCATTCTAACTAATAACAAACACAGGAGTAACATAATATTTTACGGCAGGTATGTTGATGATACCTTTTTAATATACAAAGGTACACAAAGACAAATTGATAATTTACACAATCATTTGAATAATATCAATAACAAAATGCGGTTCACGCTTGAAAGTGAAGAAAATGGTAAACTGAATTTTCTAGATTTGACTGTTGCTAAGGACAATAATAATAAAAAGTTGCAATTTGACATATATAGAAAACCCACAACGACTGACATTGTAATACATGCTAAGTCGTTTCATCCTTTATCACAAAAATTAGCTGCCTTCCACAGTATGATTTACAGACTTTTATCTTTGCCCCTCGGTGATAAAGAATACCGTGAAGAGTTGGACACCATTAAACATATTGCTGTCGCTAATGGTTATGATGTCAATATGGTGAATAACATCCTTCGAAAACATAAGAAAGGACATAGCAACATTATCGGACGTAAAACACGCGAAAATACAACACGCAAATATATTGCAACACCATACACATACCTTATGCCACAGATCTTTGGGTCAATTTTTGGTAAAACCAGTAATATCAAGGTCACTTATAAGACCACTAATAGTATTATGAATAATCTTCGTGTCCACAGAACCACCAGCCTTGAACACAAAACTGGTGTTTACAAATTAATATGTGACGATTGCGACGCTTTTTATGTGGGCCAGACAGGACGTGGTTTTTTAAAAAGATTTTTAGAACATAGGCCGCCTACACATTTTCACAGTTTGGACAGTGTCAAGTCAAAATTTGCAGAACACCTCATTTCCGAAAATCACAGCTACACAAATTTTAAAACTAATTTGAAACCCCTTCACATATGTAAGAAAGGGCGATATTTGAACGCTCTTGAAGAATACGAAATTTATAAATCACACAATAATATTGGTACCAAGCCGCATGTTTTAAATGATAAATTGGTCTTCAGATCAAATGTATTGTACAACACTGCCTTGCGCTACTGTCGTGGTGGGAGCGAGACATAGTTTAGTGCGCGGTCGGTTTTCATCCGATGTACATCGGTAACCTTCGTACTCGTTGTAAATATTATAATATGTTATATTAAGTTATTTTATATTAGATTTTAATATTTTAAGTGTTTGACAAGTGTATCATATTTAAACGATACACAATTACTTTTTAAATTCTGATGATGGGACAAGGGTCCCGAAACATGTAAATTTATAAAGACGCTGTTTCTGGAAAGCCGCAGACGGTAAGTTCCAATATATTTGATCCTTTTCATGCATTTAGTTCAAGATAGGCTTGAGTCAGTATTCACACATTACATTATATTCAACATCGTTCCAACAGTTTAATTCACAAAAACAATTTACACTCATTCACACCTATTTCTAGTTCATATACATGAGTTGTTGTGTTTCACCAGCACTGAATCATTTATAGTACAATCTAAACAGGATTTATTTTGTTTGTTTGAACGTTTTTCTCATGCAGCTGGTGTCAGTACTCAATTTACTTCCGTTTTGTTTTCATTAATATTAATTGCACTAAAAATCCTTTCAACATGGCCACTATGATGTGGTGAAGTAAACAGGTAAGCCACAAAATTATTTAAAGTTGGAAAACTTCAGTATCATTCACGTTCTTTGCATTTTTAACTTCTCTCTAAAAGCTTATTAAACGTTAATATTTGTATTCCTAATAACTCTCAATTTCCTGTCTAGATTTACCATGTTTATTTCAATACTTTTCCCAAAGGCTGCTGCTACTGCTGATGAAGCCAGTGATTGAATGTCTTTAATTTTTTTGCTATCTAGAAATTCTAAATGTTTCAGGCTTTGAACATAGTCACTGTTAAAAGGAAATCGGCTGTAAATTTGGTGTGCACATACAACATAAAAGTTAGAGTAATTTACTCTCAAATTTTGTATTTCTTCAAGTGGGAGATTTGGATTTTTACTTTCCAAAATCACAGTGCTCTCATAGCATCTACATAAATATTTTGTAGTTTTGTAAACTTTGCAGGATTTCTGGGCAGTTTGGTCACATCTACCTTATTTGAAATCGCCACCAATTCGCCACATTTACACAAATCCCCACTTACCATTTTGAGGCTTCAAATTTCGCCAGCGTTGGGAAAAATCCCCACACCTGGCAACCCTGGTTACAGTTTACACACGTCTCATCAAAACGCATTATTGACAATAGATTTTTAGGGACCCGATTTTTACTTCCATATTCCTTAAGGAATGGAAGTATGGTGATGGCAAAAAAAATCGTGTTCGAGATTATTGCAGATTCTGATTGTACTACACTCAAAACATGAAAAAAAGTCGTTTTCCGAAAAGTGTGTGTCTGTAGATTTTTTTTCTATGGCAAACGATAACAGCCGCAAATTCAAACAGAATCAAATAATTTTTTGCATACAGCCCTGATTTGTAGAGTACTCGCGACCTATTGTTTTTGGTGAAGATCGGTTGAGGGAAAGGGGTAGTTTACCTGCAACGGTTTTTTTTTATCAAGGAAATTTTTTTTTTTGGCAAACGATAACAGCCGCAAATTCAAACAGAATTAAATAATGTTTTGTATACAGCCCTGAATTGTAGAGTTCTCAAGACCTATTGTTTTTGGTGAAGATCGGTTAAGGGAAAGGGGTAGTTTACCTGCAACGTTTTTTTAAAAAGGGTATTTTCTATGGCAAACGATAACAGCCGCAAATTCAAACAGAATCAAATAATTTTTTGTATACGTCCCTGAATTGTAGAGGTCTCAAGGACTTTCGATTTTGGTGAAGATCGGTTAAGGGGATGGGGTAGTTTACCTGCAACCTTTTACGTTTTAACAAGAGTAAAGTACTTGAAAATTCATTTAAACTTTTTGAAACAATGGTAATTGTTAAAAATAAAATAATTTTGTTGCCAGGCAATAAAATTATAAATTTTTCATTTTAATGTAAATTATGTTTGAGTTAATATCTTTATATATATAATTCTTCTGTACGTGTGTATGTCACTGAACTCCTCCATGTATAAAATAATATATCGTTCGTGGCAGGTAAGCATATCTCAGTTATGTAATGTTTACGTTTCCATTTTATTATTATGCCTACAGCAATAAAAAGGCAGGTAAGACACACACACACACACACACACACACACACACACACACAATTCACGTTATTTCTGGCCTCACTCATGTTTATTTTCTTACATTTGCACGCTTTTTAAATGGAAAGTGCCGAAACCCACACCAACATAACGCGTGCAAGCCGAAAAAATGGACATCATTTGCTTACTGGCGAAGCTAGTAGTTAATGAATGGGTAGGCAAAAATCTTATCTTAAATTTTTTTTAAGGAATCACTAAAAGGACGGTGGCTCAAATCGGACGCTGAGGTAGAGTTTGCTGTAACCGAATGGTTCCACAAACAGCCGTAAGAATTTTACTAGCAGGGAATCTACAGGTTAGCGCAACAGTGGAACTCATGTCTTAATGTTATTGGAGACTTCTTTTAAAATCGTTGAATAAAAAATGCTTTACAGCTCTATACGTGTTTCTATTGAACAATCCTTGTATTAGTCGTACACAATAATACAACTGATTGAACTTCAAATTTTTAAACTTGATTAGTTTATATATATATATATATATATATATATGTTTAATGTTACAAATAATTCAAATAACAATCTTGATCATCTGTTAGTTCAGTAGAATAACAGTGACACTTTTAATAACCGCATAAAATAAACACTTAGAAACAACACAGGCGCTTTAACTTAACTGTTTGGACCACAGAAGTGAGGCATGCCTCAACGCTCTATGTGTACAGCGCGGGACAATCCCCCCTCCATTCACTTCCCTATCACACCACTACATTGCTTACATACGATGTATACAAAAAACGCTGAGGCAAGTTCAGGTTGCCTCATTCGCTTTAAACGAACTATGCCGAATCTCACCTGTCACCATCTAGCGGTCGCTCAATAAAGCACGTTTCGGTTTAATAAATTTGACAGTCGCAGTAACAATGTATAATCTTTACGTTATGTAGTTCATACGTATTTATAATTTTTATTCTACAGAATTTTTTAGGGTAGGCATTGCCTCAATTGCCTCCATGTAACTTCGCCACTGATATATATGTGTATAACGTTATCGGCAACAAAGAAGTAGTTTTTGTTAAAATTCCTTCCCGGGATATTTGGCTGTAGTCCAATGTTTTCTACAAAACCAGACATTTCGGCAATGCCATCGACTTCCATCATCAGTGAAAATCGAGTGCGATAACGTGACGTTAGTGACCACAGTACTGTGGTTAAGGCTGAAGCAGTAAGTAGAAAGAAGTAGTTTCTATGGTAATATTTCATTTCGAAAATGATTTTAAATATAAATCTTAGAATATGGAAGTCATGTATGGTTCTCCATACCGATATTTATGATCGTCTTATAATCGATCTGTAATACTGGAATTACATAAAAGTGGCAGTTTTTGTAATTATTTTTCGCCAGTGCTGAAGACCATTTTGAACAAATTATTTATATATTCAAGCTCTTCTATTGTTATTTGAGGTGCATATATTATGCCATACGTACAGTGTATACGGTGGTCATACATTCATATTTTTCTACTCCAAGAGTAGAAATTCATACTTTTCAATACCAAAGACAACATAGTGGTTTGTATAAAATTACTAGTAGAAATATTTGAGACCACTGACACTCCAATATAAAAATAAATTCATATTTTTGGCGGAACTGTTCAGTTTTTCATCTGACCTGCCAACTGCCAATGGACTCAAAAGTTTCTGAATATGTCTCCCTTTTTGCATATTATTATTGTTTGTATTTCTTCTCAAATATACAAATATAAAATGCAAATCTTCTATATATTAATACGTGAAGAGAAAACTTTGTACCCCTTTTTTAAGAATATTGCGCGCACGGAGGAGTGTGAGATTTGGCATAGTTAAAGTTTATACTGAAGAGTGCAGAAAGCTAAAATTTATATATAATATGTGACGGGGCAAAAAGGGGGCTTGGTATTTTATTAATTTTGGTTTTCATTTTATAAAATATTTTAAATTCGTTTCATATATGTGGCCAGTCCCCAGTTAAATCTAACTCGCAGTTCAAACAAAGCAAAGGTACGCTGTAACTGTGGTGAAACAATTGAAATGGAATGTCGTGCTGTCAACCATTCTTAGAACTTTGCGGCTGTGTAATATCTACGCCCAAACGCGCAACCACCAGCAGATGCGCGGACTGACGCCGAGTTAGTAAAACAAACATGGCTTGAAGACTATATTTTTTCGCCTCGTGGTCTTAAGACGGAGGAAACGAACCTTAGTCCAGCCTCTTTTGTGACGTCGACCAGTGCTCACCAAATATCATACACGTCAAAAACACGAAAAAACCATGTGTTGAATGAACAGTGACGGACGATCCGATCATGAGGCATTGAAACTTCCGCTCTGTCCGAGCGTTTGGAGGGAGGCACGTTGATAACTCTCTTCCCAGTCGACTAACCTCCGTGGCCGCAGCCGGATAAATACAACCGGCTGGCGGGCCCGAAATTATAACCGACCAACCAAGTTTATATCGGAGTGTGTAAAGCAGTAATAGGAGTGTAGACTAATATGTAACGCTATAAAATTAAGTGAGTGCGTAGAAAATGAACTAACAACCGTTTGGACATAGTGCGGGAATGTTACAGGACGCGCCATGCGGTCGGCGGGGACGCTACTGCAACAAGTAACAGTATTACATTCAAATATTTTTCTTATAAAGGCCTAAATTAAGTAAATGTGGGGGTTTTAAAAATTGTCTGAATGTGAGAGTGTGGCAAGCTGGGTTCGCCTTGATTAATAAAATATGTATTAGAATAAGAAAATGTTTAAACAAATGTGCATGTGTTATCTGTTGAAAAGGGAAAGAAAAGTTGAGTTAATTGAAATTTTATTTAAAATGAAGTAATGATATAATAAATGTTTGAATTCCATCAAACAAATGAGTGTAGCGTACGTTTGTTGTGTAACCTTATAATCACACTTGCATTACACCGTTCGTGTGACGGATTCTGGGTTGGAGGAAGACTAAAAGGTAAGTGGGAGAGAAATATTTTTATGATTTAAATGTATTAAAATGTAAATAACTTCACAATTGGCGCTTCCGAAAGGGACAGTTTTTGTAAATTAAAATTTAAATAGAAAAACCATACCTACAACAGATGCAAGCGTGATTTGAGGTTAGAGTAGTGAAGTAGAGGTACGTAATTTACGCATTGTATACGTAAGATTGAAATTGTGTTGTGAGGAACTAAATTAATTAGAGTAAAGTAACAAGTATTATAAAATAATAAATAATAGAGAATAATGAGAGTATTAATAACGAAGTCAGCTTCTCTGACAGTCAAACAGAAATTCAGATAAGTAGCGACTCGGGAGTTCAAACGAATGATAGGAATCTAGAAAGTCAGTTGACCGAATCGAGAATAATGGAAGGTGTGACGAGTCAGTCGACGCCGACCTTAGTTAAGAAAGAAAGTAGTAGCGATATGATGAGTGTCACACTAAATCAGTTAAAATAATCAGTAAAATACTATACCAATTAATGGTTAATATAATAAATTGTACTTGTTTTTTATACTGTAGCATGTTAGTGTTCACAGAATATTTATTTTATGTTTTGAGTATAGTAAGAGTGAACTGTTGTTTTATAGGAATACTTAATCATTGGTAATGTTTTTATTTATGTTAAAATTGTCTTTAGACAACTGAGTATAATTACCTGTGTTAGGCATTATACTATGTTATATGTAGTGACTAAAATTGGAGAATGAAGTTGTTTTGAATTAATGTTTATAAACTTGGCCAGGATGGCAACAAGTGTTTAAAAGTTCACAAGTAGTTCTGATAATTATGTTGTAAACTAATGAAAGGTTCCAGGACGAATTATTTAATGTAATAAAGTAAGACCAGGAAATTAAAATTAATGTAAATAACCATGAACCAGTAACTAATTGTACAGTAGGTCAGGTAAAGAAAATTAAGTTAAAAAAACCAAACAATATTATAACAGTTGTAAGAAAACCTATAGGCCTAAATTTAATATTTGTAAAAGGAAATTAATACCTTTTTAATGGGTCCAGTCCAATGAAACTGTAGTAAATTATATATGGTATAATAAGGTAGGTTGGGTGAAAGTTTTAAGTAATTCAGTATCATTCCAAGCATGGAGTATTTTATTAAAGAAGAGTAGTAATAATTTATAATTCTGGCTCTAGGATATCAAATTTCATCCAATGACAGGAAATAATGGTTGTTAGGGCAACAAAAAGGTACAATGTTGTTGATTTTCGTTTCATTCGTTTCGATTGTTATATGCTATTGAGTTGAGATGAGGAGACACATTTAAAAAAGAATGATAAAATTTGAAAAAATATGAATCTAAATTCATAGATTAAATTTAGAACCTATTTAAAATAGATTCTAAATCCTATTTAAAACCTAATTCTATAATACTACTGATGAATAATAAAACCAATTAGACTTCCAAATTATAACCGAATACCTCTAAAAGAGTCGAGAATTCCTCACTTCATTCACCAGGATAATTCCGCTGGATTCGGTATTAAACCGATTTCCCATGTAATCAGAAGACTAATTGAGGGAAGTAAAGGCCGAAACTAACGGAATTATTGAGAAGATAAACGAAGACCTCGTTTTTGCAGAATTAACCTTCACCTTCAAGAAGAAGCTAGAATACTATTTCCATTCCACCGTGACTGACAACTATCAAGATCGTAAGAGAAGAACGGCAGTCAGAAGAGTTCCTGGGAGCTTCCCTGTATACTACACCATCAATTTTATTAAGGACCAGAACACTTTTTCCTGGATGAACGTAATCTAAGCAGATCATCTTCAACTGTTTACAGACGTCCAATGCCAGTTTGAGTTCCGCCAATCCGGTAAAAAACAACTTATTTTTAATTTCAATATATTTAGAGTTAATAACCTTCTGTAATACTTCAGTAACCTTAATTTTACATTACCTGGCCTTACTAATGGTTAAAAGAATCTTACGAACCCTGGGATAAGAAATATTTATTGTTATATGTAATTTGTATAAGTCAGAAGGAACTTGGTCAATTGACGATCGATATACCATTGTACAATCGATTTAGTGATATTATTATTTTGAAGAGAACTGTTAATGTGAAATAACGTACAAAATTAATAAAGAATCTTTCTTGTATAAGATAATGTTTTATGTTATTGCAGAATAGGTATTATATGTTGTGGGTGGAGTAAGTTACAGGAAAAGGGTGAATAAAATCCGATGAACTGTTAACCTAGACGCAAGCTTATTACAAATAACAGCGCTAATTGTCAACAGCTGGTGGAACGGGAGATTGCCGAACTAGCGTGTTTCCTGTACCAAATTTGAATTGAATTATCTAATATAGAGGGACTAGGGTTGACAAGAATCCTTAATACATTCAGTCAATACATGACGTATATCGTTAATATTGCGTAACTATTGAATACTTAGTTAAACCTGTATTATAGTACAATTAAAAGTTAAAATAACATAATCACAAATATATTTGCCTATTAAATTTGAATTACAGGAGGTCAACTGTAAGACTACATAATTAATAACATAAATAATATTTATAAATAACAGATTGATTAAACACAATAAACCCGTTTTCTTTCGAATTGACGACTTCAACGGGGGGCTTGACGTTGATACACGGGAGTCTCATATAAGTAAATAAAACACCATTGTAACGGGCCTATTTTGGGGTAATAACGCAATTTGTATTTTTTTTTATAAACAAATAACATTTTTAAATAATAGGGACAAAATTTATAACCGAAAGGTAAATTCTGTGGTTGCGATGAAAACAACAGTGGCAGCACTGACTGTGAAGGTTATTCGATAATATTTTGTAAACCGGTGAAAACAGACAGCAAATTGTGCCAAGGTCAACAAATTACACAATTAAAACTGTAAACAAGTTATATAACCATGTCAGACCATCTGACGTAAGTATATACGTCAGAGCCGATCCTTGTTATGGAATGCGGTCATGTAACGAAAGCAGTCTGCTGGCGGAATGATACAAACTTTAAAACAAAGGAGATTGGTCACACAACAACGGCGACTTCATAAAATAGCGCCGGTGGCTCTCCCCCAGTCTAAATTCAGCGCTCGCGCGAGCAACACCTATACAAAGTTTCGGAACGTAAGTGCGGGCCCGCATACACGTAAAAATGTAAAAAAGTGAATTATTGAAATAACAAAATATTGAAATCAGAATGAAATAACAGTTTTAAAAAAACATGTAAAGACAGTGAAAGAAGAAATAATCGATGTAGTGCGTGTGGAGCAATATGACGTCTTTTGGACTGATTCGCAAGATAAGTAACCAAACGGGGGGCAGAACAATCTTTAAATAAGGGCAAACATTCAAAATTTTAATATGATTATTACATTCCAATAAATGAGATCTCTAAAGTAACGGTGTGCGTGTGCGTGTGTATGTGAGAATGTATTTTAAACAAGGAAGGCTGGTTTGTGTTTCGTTATTAAATGTATTTTAAAAATTTGTTATTGTAAGTAAATTAGTATATAAGAGGTTCAAAGTAGGAACTTCTTATTATTCAAAGTTCAAATTATTATTCTCTAACAAGTTTTGTCTGTATGATTTTATTTTGGGTGGCAAAGGTTAAAGTAGTAGAAATGTGAAAAATAACATGGCATTAAATAAATTTAATTATTAACGAATATAAATGATTGTTGTCATTTCAGCAACCACATTCTGTTCTCCCGGTTCGCTGAATCGAACCTGGGTAAGTATTCACAGTTGGCAATAAAGATGGCGCCCGAAGAAATTATTTAGAAAGTGTTTAAGTGTAAATTAAATTCCCTTAGGTTAAATTAATTATCAATATAACGAAATATCACACCATAAACGTTTTATTTCAAATTGGCGAACCCAACAGTGGGGCTTTCAAACATACTCGAATATAATTAATACCGTAACAAAAGATCGTTGGTTACAAATTGGCGCTCACAACAGTGGGGCATCATCATCTTCTATTTGCTGTTTTATCCCAAATTGGCGCTCAACGAGTGGGCTTTAGTTAAGTAAAAAATCGTATTAATTATTACTTAACTTGAGCAGGCAACCATTAGAGGCACAGGAATGCATACGAGAGGTGTTACTAAAAGGATGGAGAAGGAGCAAGAAAAGGAAGAGGATAGACGGGAAGAAGAAACAGAGGTAGTTACAGACACCGAAATGGAACAACAGGCGAGCAATAAAGAGGATGCCCAAGGGGACCAACCAGATAAAGCGGAAGCCAGAAGAGAACCAGATTGGCAAGAAATGATGAGGATGATGATGGAGAAAATTGATAGCATTAAGGAAAGCAATAAACAAACCATAAATAAAAATTCAGAAAAGCTAGAAAATAAAATAGACAGTATCAAAGAAGATAATAGACAAACTAATGAAAAAATATACAGTATTAAGGAAAGTACTAGTGAACTTTTAAGGCAAACCATAAATGAAAATAATGAACAATTGAAGGCAGATTTTAGACAAATCAATGAAAAAATAGACAGTATAAATGAAAATTCAGAAAAGCTGTAAAATAAAATAGCCAGTATTAATGAAAACTCAAAAAAACAAAACGAAATTTTGAGCGAGAATTTAATCAAACAAATGAATGAAAAGTTTGACAGGAATGACGAGAGTTTGAGACAGATTCAGGACGATAACAAACTAATGAACAAAAAACTTGAGGAAAACAATAAACGAATGAAAGAAGATCTTGAGAAAATCAATGAGGACAATCTTATACAAATCGATGAGAGAATTGAGCATTCTAACAAGGAATTAAGGGAAACTGTTGATACACAGAATGAAGTATTAAGGCAAGCTCTCAATAAGAAAATCGAGGACGCCAGTGAGGCAATCAGCCAGAAGGTAGGTAAGAACGACGGCGAAAGAAAACAGGAGATAACTGAAACAAATAGAAAACTGAGAGTGACCGATGAAGCTGTTACACGAAATAGGGCTGAACTAGAGGTCAAGATAGGCCATATAGAAGAAGAAAACCGGATTCAAGTGGAATCAATAAGAGCAGATTGCGGAAACCAGCATCGAATCTTAGATACGGTCGTGAACGAAGTACAGGAGCAAGGACAACGTAACCAGGAGAGAATCGAGAACCTACAACGGTCAGTTGACAACCGAACGATCACTGTTCCATATACACAACATATAGACGACCGGGAGACCATCAACTTTAAGTCATACAAGAGAAACCCAATGGAATTCTTGGAACGGGTCGGCGAACAACTAATGAGAATTGGTGAAAACAGGTGGCCAATAATTCGTCGTTACTTGGACGAACATTTCAAGGAAACCTATGATAACTGGTGGACAGCCACCAGGCACGACATCCAAAGCTACGAAGAATTTAAAATAGCTTTTAAAGCCAGGTACTGGTCAGACGCCACCCAGAACGTAGTAAGGGAGAGCATCAGCTATGGAAGGTATGACGCCAGCAGGGGAACAACACTCACCGCCTACTTCCTGGGAAAAGTATGCTTGGCGAGACACCTTGAACCAAAAATCCCGGAGGAAATTCTCATCACCAGGTTAGCATACCACTATGATAACGGGATATCAATAGCACGATCAGGCGGACAGATAAAAACAATACAGGCCATGTCAACGCTATTGGAAGAGCACGAGCGTGAGGTGCATTATAGAAGGAGTCGGCAGAGAAACGACCGGTACGGGAGCAGGGATATCCCAGACTACAACAACAGAAACAATAACCATAACAGTCATGAGACGCATAACCGGTCGAACTATAATGGCAGGCCAGGTAATTATGGTAATGAGACATACCAACGGCAAAATAACAACAACAGCCAAAGGAACAACGGAAACAATTACGGGAATAGACAGAATATTCCAAACAACCAATATAACCGGTCGTACAACCCAAGTTACCAGAATCAGAACACAAACAACCAGAATTATGATAACAATAACCGCAACCCGAACAACCAAAACCAAAACTACAGGAGAGTTAATTATGTGGGGGCGTACAATAACTATAACGGGAGGACATACTACCAAGGACGTCGGAGTTTTAATAGGGACACCGACTGGAACAAAGATAACAATAACGATAGAACAGATACTAGGACTAATGGAGGCAGGAGTCGGGGTCAGGAGGACTACCGCCGGGTTAATTACGAAGAGGACCGTCAATGGCCGGAACCCAGGTCAACGGGAAATGAAATAAATCAAACGAACCAAACCGGCAGAGGAGACGAAGAATCCGAGCCGCTTTTAAACCCCACACGGCAGTGAAAACACCAGCAGGACCCTCACTGAACCACTCTATCGGGTTTAACAACATAAGAAATCACGGTAAAAATAATAATTGTATCACAATAATTTGTAGTAACTACTTAAAAAATTTAAGGGACGAATTGTTGGAAGAAGAAGACGGAAATCCAAGAAAAAAGAACAACGAAATAATTTACATAACGGCAGAGATCAACAGTGTACAAACCAAAATCTTGATCGACACTGGGGCTAACGTGTCGCTAATCAACGTGATAGAACTGAACAAGATACTTGAAGAAGGGAAGAAGCACATACTTACGTTACCAATAAGCAACATTGTACTGATAGGAGCGACGGGACGCCAAAGTAGAACGGTCCGGAAGCAAGCAAGGTTAGAATTAACAAGTAACAATAAAACCATCCCAATGACATTCCTAGTAGCCAGTGGCTTACCATTTAACATGTTAATCGGTTGTGACATGCTGAAACAATACTCAGCTATCATTGACATGAACAGGTCAAAATTATTTTTAAAAATCAATCAAACAGAATGGACGGCTGACTTAGTTAACAGCGACAGCATGACCCCGACCCGAGTAACATATCATATACAGAGAAGTTTAGATCAACGAGAACAGTCACAAAGTAATAAAATCTTTTACGAGTTGGACGATGAACAATTATGGCATGACAAAATTAACGAAATCCATAATTTTAAATGTGGAATAACTGACGTACAAAGGGAACAGTTAATTGAAGTGTACAATAGATATCGCCATGTATTTTCAGATACACCAGGCAAGGTAAGAGGTTACCAGTGCAAAATAGAATTTCGAGAACCCGTAAACTTCAACAAAAAATCATACCCGGTCGCTTACTCACTGAAGGAAGCTGTGAGGGCAGAAATTGATAGATTAATAGACGAGGACATCATTGAACCCAGTTACTCCCCTTATACCAGCCCTATCCTCGCCGTTCCAAAGAAAAGTGGCAAAGTAAGAATTTGCTTAGACGCAAGGGAAATCAATAAAGTGATAGTGAATGACCGAACATCCCCGGGGGAAATCGAGGAAATACTTAAAAAGTTTCATGGGATCAAGTACATCAGCACATGGGACACCGTCTGTGGATATTGGCAAGTCGAACTCCATCCAGAGAGCCGCAAGTACATGGCATTCATTTTCGAAGGCCGTAATTACCAGTTTAAACGGTTGCCATTTGGACTGGTTAATTCAGTAGCCGTGTTTGTAAAAATCATGGACCAAATCCTCGGACAGGAAACACTCCAGTATACAACAGTCTATGTGGACGATATTTTGATAACTTCGACCAACTGGGATGACCATTGCCAACGAGTAGAACGAGTGTTAGAAAGGCTGTCAGAGAACCATATTACATTGAAGCTGGAGAAATCAAAGTTGATAGCGAGTGAAGTGCAATTTTTAGGGTTTAACTTGTCGGAGCAGGGAATCACACCATCCCAAGAAAAAATCGAGTCAATTCAAAAATTCCCAAAACCAAGGAACAGAAAGCAGCTCCAATCGTTCCTCGGCATATGTAATTATTACCGTAAATTTCAAGAACATTATTCGGAACTAACATCAAGATTTGTACGCCAATTATCATCCAAGAACAAGTGGACGTGGGGAGAAGAGCAAGATGCCACACTTGAACTAATCAAAACTAAATTTTTGGAGTCAGTGATGTTGCACCACCCCAAAATTCAAAAAATAAGTAAGAACACCTTAGTATATAATTCAGAATAAATTATTTTAAACTAATAAAAATGAAAGAAGAGTCAGAAATGAGTTAAATGAAGGAAGAATATGCCATACAAGTTATGATAAGTAGGAGATTCAGTGTTTAATTGCAGAAGTAAATGAGAGGGAATTAAAAATAGTAAAATACGTATGCTAAAGAATAATTAATTGACAGCACGGAACTAAGGAGAATTTAAAATGAATATATAACAGCTTTAACTGATATACTGGTGAATAATGTGATAAATGGAACTACAGAACAACGAGATAAATAATTTAAGAAAGGATTAGGATACCTCAGAAATAATAGTAATCATCCCTTGAGTATGAGTTTGTAGCGAAGGAGCTACCTTATAGGTAATAATTTTATTATATGTATTGTGTTGTGATAGTGCAACGTTTATTTTGTTTCTGGACAGAGATGAAGTTCCTCTGATCTCAGAAGATATAGTTAGGAAATCGGCAGAGTAATGGAAGCCAATAGTGCCCCTCTGATTCCGTACCAGCTATGATATTAGGGAAAAACGTTAGGGAAATAAAGTATTTTAGGGATTATGCACCAAGAGAGGTAATAAATATAAAAATAATAATAAGTAATAATAGCGTAAAAAGCTAGAAGAAGTTATGAGTTCCAGAGAAAAGGACAGGTCTACAACTGAGGGAGGTACCAGTAGTGAATTAATGACCAGATACACAAGGAGTATCAACACAGTTTTCCGGTGCAATTAAAAGTTTGAAGGATAGAAAGAGAAGATAACCTTATCATAGAAGACTTATGAGTTTATTTTTTTTACTAAACTTCGTTCAGACAAAATAAACTTCTTTCGAAGGGGGGGTGTTATGTAACGTAACAGAATTGAGGTCCCCAACGTTACATAAAAAGGTTGCTCAGTAATTAGTACATCTGAGATGTACCTCAAGTCAAAAGATGTAATAAATAACGTTGAGTATAAAATACTATACCAATTAATGGTTAATATAATAAATTGTACTTGTTTTTTATACTGTAGCATGTTAGTGTTCACAGAATATTTATTTTATGTTTTGAGTATAATAAGAGTGAACTGTTGTTTTATAGGAATACTTAATCAGTGGCAATGTTTTTATTTATGTTAAAATTGTCTTTAGACAATTGAATATAATTACCTGTGTTAGGCATTATACTATGTTATATGTAGTGACTAAAATTGGAGAATGAAGTTGTTTTGAATTAATGTTTATAAACTTGGCCAGGATGGCAACAAGTGTTTAAAAGTTCACAAGTAGTTCTGATAATTATGTTGTAAACTAATGAAAGGTTCCAGGACGAATTATTTAATGTAATAAAGTAAGACCAGGAAATTAAAATTAATGTAAATAACCATGAACCAGTAACTAATTGTACAGTAGGTCAGGTAAAGAAAATTAAGTTAAAAAAACCAAACAATATTATAACAGTTGTAAGAAAACCTATAGGCCTAAATTTAATATTTGTAAAAGGAAATTAATACCTTTTTAATGGGTCCAGTCCAATGAAACTGTAGTAAATTATATATGGTATAATAAGGTAGGTTGGGTGAAAGTTTTAAGTAATTCAGTATCATTCCAAGCATGGAGTATTTTATTAAAGAAGAGTAGTAATAATTTATAATTCTGGCTCTAGGATATCAAATTTCATCCAATGACAGGAAATAATGGTTGTTAGGGCAACAAAAAGGTACAATGTTGTTGATTTTCGTTTCATTCGTTTCGATTGTTATATGCTATTGAGTTGAGATGAGGAGACACATTTAAAAAAGAATGATAAAATTTGAAAAAATATGAATCTAAATTCATAGATTAAATTTAGAACCTATTTAAAATAGATTCTAAATCCTATTTAAAACCTAATTCTATAATACTACTGATGAATAATAAAACCAATTAGACTTCCAAATTATAACCGAATACCTCTAAAAGAGTCGAGAATTCCTCACTTCATTCACCAGGATAATTCCGCTGGATTCGGTATTAAACCGATTTCCCATGTAATCAGAAGACTAATTGAGGGAAGTAAAGGCCGAAACTAACGGAATTATTGAGAAGATAAACGAAGACCTCGTTTTTGCAGAATTAACCTTCACCTTCAAGAAGAAGCTAGAATACTATTTCCATTCCACCGTGACTGACAACTATCAAGATCGTAAGAGAAGAACGGCAGTCAGAAGAGTTCCTGGGAGCTTCCCTGTATACTACACCATCAATTTTATTAAGGACCAGAACACTTTTTCCTGGATGAACGTAATCTAAGCAGATCATCTTCAACTGTTTACAGACGTCCAATGCCAGTTTGAGTTCCGCCAATCCGGTAAAAAACAACTTATTTTTAATTTCAATATATTTAGAGTTAATAACCTTCTGTAATACTTCAGTAACCTTAATTTTACATTACCTGGCCTTACTAATGGTTAAAAGAATCTTACGAACCCTGGGATAAGAAATATTTATTGTTATATGTAATTTGTATAAGTCAGAAGGAACTTGGTCAATTGACGATCGATATACCATTGTACAATCGATTTAGTGATATTATTATTTTGAAGAGAACTGTTAATGTGAAATAACGTACAAAATTAATAAAGAATCTTTCTTGTATAAGATAATGTTTTATGTTATTGCAGAATAGGTATTATATGTTGTGGGTGGAGTAAGTTACAGGAAAAGGGTGAATAAAATCCGATGAACTGTTAACCTAGACGCAAGCTTATTACAAATAACAGCGCTAATTGTCAACAGCTGGTGGAACGGGAGATTGCCGAACTAGCGTGTTTCCTGTACCAAATTTGAATTGAATTATCTAATATAGAGGGACTAGGGTTGACAAGAATCCTTAATACATTCAGTCAATACATGACGTATATCGTTAATATTGCGTAACTATTGAATACTTAGTTAAACCTGTATTATAGTACAATTAAAAGTTAAAATAACATAATCACAAATATATTTGCCTATTAAATTTGAATTACAGGAGGTCAACTGTAAGACTACATAATTAATAACATAAATAATATTTATAAATAACAGATTGATTAAACACAATAAACCCGTTTTCTTTCGAATTGACGACTTCAACGGGGGGCTTGACGTTGATACACGGGAGTCTCATATAAGTAAATAAAACACCATTGTAACGGGCCTATTTTGGGGTAATAACGCAATTTGTATTTTTTTTTATAAACAAATAACATTTTTAAATAATAGGGACAAAATTTATAACCGAAAGGTAAATTCTGTGGTTGCGATGAAAACAACAGTGGCAGCACTGACTGTGAAGGTTATTCGATAATATTTTGTAAACCGGTGAAAACAGACAGCAAATTGTGCCAAGGTCAACAAATTACACAATTAAAACTGTAAACAAGTTATATAACCATGTCAGACCATCTGACGTAAGTATATACGTCAGAGCCGATCCTTGTTATGGAATGCGGTCATGTAACGAAAGCAGTCTGCTGGCGGAATGATACAAACTTTAAAACAAAGGAGATTGGTCACACAACAACGGCGACTTCATAAAATAGCGCCGGTGGCTCTCCCCCAGTCTAAATTCAGCGCTCGCGCGAGCAACACCTATACAAAGTTTCGGAACGTAAGTGCGGGCCCGCATACACGTAAAAATGTAAAAAAGTGAATTATTGAAATAACAAAATATTGAAATCAGAATGAAATAACAGTTTTAAAAAAACATGTAAAGACAGTGAAAGAAGAAATAATCGATGTAGTGCGTGTGGAGCAATATGACGTCTTTTGGACTGATTCGCAAGATAAGTAACCAAACGGGGGGCAGAACAATCTTTAAATAAGGGCAAACATTCAAAATTTTAATATGATTATTACATTCCAATAAATGAGATCTCTAAAGTAACGGTGTGCGTGTGCGTGTGTATGTGAGAATGTATTTTAAACAAGGAAGGCTGGTTTGTGTTTCGTTATTAAATGTATTTTAAAAATTTGTTATTGTAAGTAAATTAGTATATAAGAGGTTCAAAGTAGGAACTTCTTATTATTCAAAGTTCAAATTATTATTCTCTAACAAGTTTTGTCTGTATGATTTTATTTTGGGTGGCAAAGGTTAAAGTAGTAGAAATGTGAAAAATAACATGGCATTAAATAAATTTAATTATTAACGAATATAAATGATTGTTGTCATTTCAGCAACCACATTCTGTTCTCCCGGTTCGCTGAATCGAACCTGGGTAAGTATTCACAGTTGGCAATAAAGATGGCGCCCGAAGAAATTATTTAGAAAGTGTTTAAGTGTAAATTAAATTCCCTTAGGTTAAATTAATTATCAATATAACGAAATATCACACCATAAACGTTTTATTTCAAATTGGCGAACCCAACAGTGGGGCTTTCAAACATACTCGAATATAATTAATACCGTAACAAAAGATCGTTGGTTACAAATTGGCGCTCACAACAGTGGGGCATCATCATCTTCTATTTGCTGTTTTATCCCAAATTGGCGCTCAACGAGTGGGCTTTAGTTAAGTAAAAAATCGTATTAATTATTACTTAACTTGAGCAGGCAACCATTAGAGGCACAGGAATGCATACGAGAGGTGTTACTAAAAGGATGGAGAAGGAGCAAGAAAAGGAAGAGGATAGACGGGAAGAAGAAACAGAGGTAGTTACAGACACCGAAATGGAACAACAGGCGAGCAATAAAGAGGATGCCCAAGGGGACCAACCAGATAAAGCGGAAGCCAGAAGAGAACCAGATTGGCAAGAAATGATGAGGATGATGATGGAGAAAATTGATAGCATTAAGGAAAGCAATAAACAAACCATAAATAAAAATTCAGAAAAGCTAGAAAATAAAATAGACAGTATCAAAGAAGATAATAGACAAACTAATGAAAAAATATACAGTATTAAGGAAAGTACTAGTGAACTTTTAAGGCAAACCATAAATGAAAATAATGAACAATTGAAGGCAGATTTTAGACAAATCAATGAAAAAATAGACAGTATAAATGAAAATTCAGAAAAGCTGTAAAATAAAATAGCCAGTATTAATGAAAACTCAAAAAAACAAAACGAAATTTTGAGCGAGAATTTAATCAAACAAATGAATGAAAAGTTTGACAGGAATGACGAGAGTTTGAGACAGATTCAGGACGATAACAAACTAATGAACAAAAAACTTGAGGAAAACAATAAACGAATGAAAGAAGATCTTGAGAAAATCAATGAGGACAATCTTATACAAATCGATGAGAGAATTGAGCATTCTAACAAGGAATTAAGGGAAACTGTTGATACACAGAATGAAGTATTAAGGCAAGCTCTCAATAAGAAAATCGAGGACGCCAGTGAGGCAATCAGCCAGAAGGTAGGTAAGAACGACGGCGAAAGAAAACAGGAGATAACTGAAACAAATAGAAAACTGAGAGTGACCGATGAAGCTGTTACACGAAATAGGGCTGAACTAGAGGTCAAGATAGGCCATTTAGAAGAAGAAAACCGGATTCAAGTGGAATCAATAAGAGCAGATTGCGGAAACCAGCATCGAATCTTAGATACGGTCGTGAACGAAGTACAGGAGCAAGGACAACGTAACCAGGAGAGAATCGAGAACCTACAACGGTCAGTTGACAACCGAACGATCACTGTTCCATATACACAACATATAGACGACCGGGAGACCATCAACTTTAAGTCATACAAGAGAAACCCAATGGAATTCTTGGAACGGGTCGGCGAACAACTAATGAGAATTGGTGAAAACAGGTGGCCAATAATTCGTCGTTACTTGGACGAACATTTCAAGGAAACCTATGATAACTGGTGGACAGCCACCAGGCACGACATCCAAAGCTACGAAGAATTTAAAATAGCTTTTAAAGCCAGGTACTGGTCAGACGCCACCCAGAACGTAGTAAGGGAGAGCATCAGCTATGGAAGGTATGACGCCAGCAGGGGAACAACACTCACCGCCTACTTCCTGGGAAAAGTATGCTTGGCGAGACACCTTGAACCAAAAATCCCGGAGGAAATTCTCATCACCAGGTTAGCATACCACTATGATAACGGGATATCAATAGCACGATCAGGCGGACAGATAAAAACAATACAGGCCATGTCAACGCTATTGGAAGAGCACGAGCGTGAGGTGCATTATAGAAGGAGTCGGCAGAGAAACGACCGGTACGGGAGCAGGGATATCCCAGACTACAACAACAGAAACAATAACCATAACAGTCATGAGACGCATAACCGGTCGAACTATAATGGCAGGCCAGGTAATTATGGTAATGAGACATACCAACGGCAAAATAACAACAACAGCCAAAGGAACAACGGAAACAATTACGGGAATAGACAGAATATTCCAAACAACCAATATAACCGGTCGTACAACCCAAGTTACCAGAATCAGAACACAAACAACCAGAATTATGATAACAATAACCGCAACCCGAACAACCAAAACCAAAACTACAGGAGAGTTAATTATGTGGGGGCGTACAATAACTATAACGGGAGGACATACTACCAAGGACGTCGGAGTTTTAATAGGGACACCGACTGGAACAAAGATAACAATAACGATAGAACAGATACTAGGACTAATGGAGGCAGGAGTCGGGGTCAGGAGGACTACCGCCGGGTTAATTACGAAGAGGACCGTCAATGGCCGGAACCCAGGTCAACGGGAAATGAAATAAATCAAACGAACCAAACCGGCAGAGGAGACGAAGAATCCGAGCCACTTTTAAACCCCACACGGCAGTGAAAACACCAGCAGGACCCTCACTGAACCACTCTATCGGGTTTAACAACATAAGAAATCACGGTAAAAATAATAATTGTATCACAATAATTTGTAGTAACTACTTAAAAAATTTAAGGGACGAATTGTTGGAAGAAGAAGACGGAAATCCAAGAAAAAAGAACAACGAAATAATTTACATAACGGCAGAGATCAACAGTGTACAAACCAAAATCTTGATCGACACTGGGGCTAACGTGTCGCTAATCAACGTGATAGAACTGAACAAGATACTTGAAGAAGGGAAGAAGCACATACTTACGTTACCAATAAGCAACATTGTACTGATAGGAGCGACGGGACGCCAAAGTAGAACGGTCCGGAAGCAAGCAAGGTTAGAATTAACAAGTAACAATAAAACCATCCCAATGACATTCCTAGTAGCCAGTGGCTTACCATTTAACATGTTAATCGGTTGTGACATGCTGAAACAATACTCAGCTATCATTGACATGAACAGGTCAAAATTATTTTTAAAAATCAATCAAACAGAATGGACGGCTGACTTAGTTAACAGCGACAGCATGACCCCGACCCGAGTAACATATCATATACAGAGAAGTTTAGATCAACGAGAACAGTCACAAAGTAATAAAATCTTTTACGAGTTGGACGATGAACAATTATGGCATGACAAAATTAACGAAATCCATAATTTTAAATGTGGAATAACTGATGTACAAAGGGAACAGTTAATTGAAGTGTACAATAGATATCGCCATGTATTTTCAGATACACCAGGCAAGGTAAGAGGTTACCAGTGCAAAATAGAATTTCGAGAACCCGTAAACTTCAACAAAAAATCATACCCGGTCACTTACTCACTGAAGGAAGCTGTGAGGGCAGAAATTGATAGATTAATAGACGAGGACATCATTGAACCCAGTTACTCCCCTTATACCAGCCCTATCCTCGCCGTTCCAAAGAAAAGTGGCAAAGTAAGAATTTGCTTAGACGCAAGGGAAATCAATAAAGTGATAGTGAATGACCGAACATCCCCGGGGGAAATCGAGGAAATACTTAAAAAGTTTCATGGGATCAAGTACATCAGCACATGGGACACCGTCTGTGGATATTGGCAAGTCGAACTCCATCCAGAGAGCCGCAAGTACATGGCATTCATTTTCGAAGGCCGTAATTACCAGTTTAAACGGTTGCCATTTGGACTGGTTAATTCAGTAGCCGTGTTTGTAAAAATCATGGACCAAATCCTCGGACAGGAAACACTCCAGTATACAACAGTCTATGTGGACGATATTTTGATAACTTCGACCAACTGGGATGACCATTGCCAACGAGTAGAACGAGTGTTAGAAAGGCTGTCAGAGAACCATATTACATTGAAGCTGGAGAAATCAAAGTTGATAGCGAGTGAAGTGCAATTTTTAGGGTTTAACTTGTCGGAGCAGGGAATCACACCATCCCAAGAAAAAATCGAGTCAATTCAAAAATTCCCAAAACCAAGGAACAGAAAGCAGCTCCAATCGTTCCTCGGCATATGTAATTATTACCGTAAATTTCAAGAACATTATTCGGAACTAACATCAAGATTTGTACGCCAATTATCATCCAAGAACAAGTGGACGTGGGGAGAAGAGCAAGATGCCACACTTGAACTAATCAAAACTAAATTTTTGGAGTCAGTGATGTTGCACCACCCCAAAATTCAAAAAATAAGTAAGAACACCTTAGTATATAATTCAGAATAAATTATTTTAAACTAATAAAAATGAAAGAAGAGTCAGAAATGAGTTAAATGAAGGAAGAATATGCCATACAAGTTATGATAAGTAGGAGATTCAGTGTTTAATTGCAGAAGTAAATGAGAGGGAATTAAAAATAGTAAAATACGTATGCTAAAGAATAATTAATTGACAGCACGGAACTAAGGAGAATTTAAAATGAATATATAACAGCTTTAACTGATATACTGGTGAATAATGTGATAAATGGAACTACAGAACAACGAGATAAATAATTTAAGAAAGGATTAGGATACCTCAGAAATAATAGTAATCATCCCTTGAGTATGAGTTTGTAGCGAAGGAGCTACCTTATAGGTAATAATTTTATTATATGTATTGTGTTGTGATAGTGCAACGTTTATTTTGTTTCTGGACAGAGATGAAGTTCCTCTGATCTCAGAAGATATAGTTAGGAAATCGGCAGAGTAATGGAAGCCAATAGTGCCCCTCTGATTCCGTACCAGCTATGATATTAGGGAAAAACGTTAGGGAAATAAAGTATTTTAGGGATTATGCACCAAGAGAGGTAATAAATATAAAAATAATAATAAGTAATAATAGCGTAAAAAGCTAGAAGAAGTTATGAGTTCCAGAGAAAAGGACAGGTCTACAACTGAGGGAGGTACCAGTAGTGAATTAATGACCAGATACACAAGGAGTATCAACACAGTTTTCCGGTGCAATTAAAAGTTTGAAGGATAGAAAGAGAAGATAACCTTATCATAGAAGACTTATGAGTTTATTTTTTTTACTAAACTTCGTTCAGACAAAATAAACTTCTTTCGAAGGGGGGGTGTTATGTAACGTAACAGAATTGAGGTCCCCAACGTTACATAAAAAGGTTGCTCAGTAATTAGTACATCTGAGATGTACCTCAAGTCAAAAGATGTAATAAATAACGTTGAGTATAAAATACTATACCAATTAATGGTTAATATAATAAATTGTACTTGTTTTTTATACTGTAGCATGTTAGTGTTCACAGAATATTTATTTTATGTTTTGAGTATAATAAGAGTGAACTGTTGTTTTATAGGAATACTTAATCAGTGGCAATGTTTTTATTTATGTTAAAATTGTCTTTAGACAATTGAATATAATTACCTGTGTTAGGCATTATACTATGTTATATGTAGTGACTAAAATTGGATAATGAAGTTGTTTTGAATTAATGTTTATAAACTTGGCCAGAATGGCAACAAGTGTTTAAAAGTTGACAAGTAGTTCTGATAATTATGTTGTAAACTAATGAAAGGTTCCAGGACGAATTAATTAATGTAATAAAGTAAAACCAGGAAATTAAAATTAATGTAAATAACCATGAACCAGTAACTAATTGTACAGTAGGTCAGGTAAAGAAAATTAAGTTAAAAAAACCAAACAATATTATAACAGTTGTAAGAAAACCTATAGGCCTAAATTTAATATTTGTAAAAGGAAATTAATACCTTTTTAATGGGTCCAGTCCAATGAAACTGTAGTAAATTATATATGGTATAATAAGGTAGGTTGGGTGAAAGTTTTAAGTAATTCAGTATCATTCCAAGCATGGAGTATTTTATTAAAGAAGAGTAGTAATAATTTATAATTCTGGCTCTAGGATATCAAATTTCATCCAATGACAGAAAATAATGGTTGTTAGGGCAACAAAAAGGTACAATGTTGTTGATTTTCGTTTCATTCGTTTCGATTGTTATATGCTATTGAGTTGAGATGAGGAGACACATTTAAAAAAGAATGATAAAATTTGAAGAAATATGAATCTAAATTAATAAATCCTATTTGAAACCTAATTCTATAATACTATTGATGAATAATAAAACCAATTACACTTCCAAATTATAACCGAATACCTCTAAAAGAGTCGAGAATTCCTCACTTCATTCACCAGGATAATTCCGCTGGATTCGGTATTAAACAGTCACAAAGTAATAAAATCTTTTACGAGTTGGACGATGAACAATTATGGCATGACAAAATTAACGAAATCCATAATTTTAAATGTGGAATAACTGACGTACAAAGGGAACAGTTAATTGAAGTGTACAATAGATATCGCCATGTATTTTCAGATACACCAGGCAAGGTAAGAGGTTACCAGTGCAAAATAGAATTTCGAGAACCCGTAAACTTCAACAAAAAATCATACCCGGTCGCTTACTCACTGAAGGAAGCTGTGAGGGCAGAAATTGATAGATTAATAGACGAGGACATCATTGAACCCAGTTACTCCCCTTATACCAGCCCTATCCTCGCCGTTCCAAAGAAAAGTGGCAAAGTAAGAATTTGCTTAGACGCAAGGGAAATCAATAAAGTGATAGTGAATGACCGAACATCCCCGGGGGAAATCGAGGAAATACTTAAAAAGTTTCATGGGATCAAGTACATCAGCACATGGGACACCGTCTGTGGATATTGGCAAGTCGAACTCCATCCAGAGAGCCGCAAGTACATGGCATTCATTTTCGAAGGCCGTAATTACCAGTTTAAACGGTTGCCATTTGGACTGGTTAATTCAGTAGCCGTGTTTGTAAAAATCATGGACCAAATCCTCGGACAGGAAACACTCCAGTATACAACAGTCTATGTGGACGATATTTTGATAACTTCGACCAATTGGGATGACCATTGCCAACGAGTAGAACGAGTGTTAGAAAGGCTGTCAGAGAAACATATTACATTGAAGCTGGAGAAATCAAAGTTGATAGCGAGTGAAGTGTAATTTTTAGGGTTTAACTTGTCGGAGCAGGGAATCACACCATCCCAAGAAAAAATCGAGTCAATTCAAAAATTCCCAAAACCAAGGAACAGAAAGCAGCTCCAATCGTTCCTCGGCATATGTAATTATTACCGTAAATTTCAAGAACATTATTCGGAACTAACATCAAGATTTGTACGCCAATTATCATCCAAGAACAAGTGGACGTGGGGAGAAGAGCAAGATGCCACACTTGAACTAATTAAAACTAAATTTTTGGAGTCAGTGATGTTGCACCACCCCAAAATTCAAAAAATAAGTAAGAACACCTTACTATATAATTCAGAATAAATTATTTTAAACTAATAAAAATGAAAGAAGAGTCAGAAATGAGTTAAATGAAGGAAGAATATGCCATACAAGTTATGATAAGTAGGAGATTCAGTGTTTAATTGCAGAAGTAAATGAGAGGGAATTAAAAATAGTAAAATACGTATGCTAAAGAATAATTAATTGACAGCACGGAACTAAGGAGAATTTAAAATGAATATTGAACAGCTTTAACTGATATACTGGTGAATAATGTGATAAATGGAACTACAGAACAACGAGATAAATAATTTAAGAAAGGATTAGGATACCTCAGAAATAATAGTAATCATCCCTTGAGTATGAGTTTGTAGCGAAGGAGCTACCTTGTAGGTAATAATTTTATTATAGGTATTGTGTTGTGATAGTGCAACGTTTATTTTGTTTCTGGACAGAGATGAAGTTCCTCTGATCTCAGAAGATATAGTTAGGAAATCGGCAGAGTAATGGAAGCCAATAGTGCCCCTCTGATTCCGTACCAGCTATGATATTAGGGAAAAATGTTAGGGAAATAAAGTATTTTAGGGATTATGCACCAAGAGAGGTAATAAATATAAAAATAATAATAAGTAATAATAGCGTAAAAAGCTAGAAGAAGTTATGAGTTCCAGAGAAAAGGACAGGTCTACAACTGAGGGAGGTACCAGTAGTGAATTAATGACCAGATACACAAGGAGTATCAACACAGTTTTCTGGTGCAATTAAAAGTTTGAAGGATAGAAAGAGAAGATAACCTTATCATAGAAGACTTATGAGTTTATTTTTTTTACTAAACTTCGTTCAGACAAAATAAACTTCTTTCGAAGGGGGGGTGTTATGTAACGTAACAGAATTGAGGTCCCCAACGTTACATAAAAAAATGAATTAACTATGGTCAAGGACCATACCCCGATATTAAGGTTGCTCAGTAATTAGTACATCTGAGATGTACCTCAAGTCAAAAGATGTAATAAATAACGTTGAGTATAAAATACTATACCAATTAATGGTTAATATAATAAATTGTACTTGTTTTTTATACTGTAGCATGTTAGTGTTCACAGAATATTTATTTTATGTTTTGAGTATAATAAGAGTGAACTGTTGTTTTATAGGAATACTTAATCAGTGGCAATGTTTTTATTTATGTTAAAATTGTCTTTAGACAATTGAATATAATTACCTGTGTTAGGCATTATACTATGTTATATGTAGTGACTAAAATTGGATAATGAAGTTGTTTTGAATTAATGTCTATAAACTTGGCCAGGATGGCAACCAGTGTTTAAAAGTTGACAAGTAGTTCTGATAATTATGTTGTAAACTAATGAAAGGTTCCAGGATGAATTAATTAATGTAATAAAGTAAAACCAGGAAATTAAAATTAATGTAAATAACCATGAACCAGTAACTAATTGTACAGTAGGTCAGGTAAAGAAAATTAAGTTAAAAAAAACAAACAATATTATAACAGTTGTAAGAAAACCTATAGGCCTAAATTTAATATTTGTAAAAGGAAATTAATACCTTTTTAATGGGTCCAGTCCAATGAAACTGTAGTAAATTATATATGGTATAATAAGGTAGGTTGGGTGAAAGTTTTAAGTAATTCAGTATCATTCCAAGCATGGAGTATTTTATTAAAGAAGAGTAGTAATAATTTATAATTCTGGCTCTAGGATATCAAATTTCATCCAATGACAGAAAATAATGGTTGTTAGGGCAACAAAAAGGTACAATGTTGTTGATTTTCGTTTCATTCGTTTCGATTGTTATATGCTATTGAGTTGAGATGAGGAGACACATTTAAAAAAGAATGATAAAATTTGAAGAAATATGAATCTAAATTAATAAATCCTATTTGAAACCTAATTCTATAATACTACTGATGAATAATAAAACCAATTACACTTCCAAATTATAACCGAATACCTCTAAAAGAGTCGAGAATTCCTCACTTCATTCACCAGGATAATTCCGCTGGATTCGGTATTAAACAGTCACAAAGTAATAAAATCTTTTACGAGTTGGACGATGAACAATTATGGCATGACAAAATTAACGAAATCCATAATTTTAAATGTGGAATAACTGACGTACAAAGGGAACAGTTAATTGAAGTGTACAATAGATATCGCCATGTATTTTCAGATACACCAGGCAAGGTAAGAGGTTACCAGTGCAAAATAGAATTTCGAGAACCCGTAAACTTCAACAAAAAATCATACCCGGTCGCTTACTCACTGAAGGAAGCTGTGAGGGCAGAAATTGATAGATTAATTGACGAGGACATCATTGAACCCAGTTACTCCCCTTATACCAGCCCTATCCTCGCCGTTCCAAAGAAAAGTGGCAAAGTAAGAATTTGCTTAGACGCAAGGGAAATCAATAAAGTGATAGTGAATGACCGAACATCCCCGGGGGAAATCGAGGAAATACTTAAAAAGTTTCATGGGATCAAGTACATCAGCACATGGGACACCGTCTGTGGATATTGGCAAGTCGAACTCCATCCAGAGAGCCGCAAGTACATGGCATTCATTTTCGAAGGCCGTAATTACCAGTTTAAACGGTTGCCATTTGGACTGGTTAATTCAGTAGCCGTGTTTGTAAAAATCATGGACCAAATCCTCGGACAGGAAACACTCCAGTATACAACAGTCTATGTGGACGATATTTTGATAACTTCGACCAATTGGGATGACCATTGCCAACGAGTATAACGAGTGTTAGAAAGGCTGTCAGAGAAACATATTACATTGAAGCTGGAGAAATCAAAGTTGATAGCGAGTGAAGTGTAATTTTTAGGGTTTAACTTGTCGGAGCAGGGAATCACACCATCCCAAGAAAAAATCGAGTCAATTCAAAAATTCCCAAAACCAAGGAACAGAAAGCAGCTCCAATCGTTCCTCGGCATATGTAATTATTACCGTAAATTTCAAGAACATTATTCGGAACTAACATCAAGATTTGTACGCCAATTATCATCCAAGAACAAGTGGACGTGGGGAGAAGAGCAAGATGCCACACTTGAACTAATTAAAACTAAATTTTTGGAGTCAGTGATGTTGCACCACCCCAAAATTCAAAAAATAAGTAAGAACACCTTACTATATAATTCAGAATAAATTATTTTAAACTAATAAAAATGAAAGAAGAGTCAGAAATGAGTTAAATGAAGGAAGAATATGCCATACAAGTTATGATAAGTAGGAGATTCAGTGTTTAATTGCAGAAGTAAATGAGAGGGAATTAAAAATAGTAAAATACGTATGCTAAAGAATAATTAATTGACAGCACGGAACTAAGGAGAATTTAAAATGAATATTGAACAGCTTTAACTGATATACTGGTGAATAATGTGATAAATGGAACTACAGAACAACGAGATAAATAATTTAAGAAAGGATTAGGATACCTCAGAAATAATAGTAATCATCCCTTGAGTATGAGTTTGTAGCGAAGGAGCTACCTTGTAGGTAATAATTTTATTATAGGTATTGTGTTGTGATAGTGCAACGTTTATTTTGTTTCTGGACAGAGATGAAGTTCCTCTGATCTCAGAAGATATAGTTAGGAAATCGGCAGAGTAATGGAAGCCAATAGTGCCCCTCTGATTCCGTACCAGCTATGATATTAGGGAAAAATGTTAGGGAAATAAAGTATTTTAGGGATTATGCACCAAGAGAGGTAATAAATATAAAAATAATAATAAGTAATAATAGCGTAAAAAGCTAGAAGAAGTTATGAGTTCCAGAGAAAAGGACAGGTCTACAACTGAGGGAGGTACCAGTAGTGAATTAATGACCAGATACACAAGGAGTATCAACACAGTTTTCTGGTGCAATTAAAAGTTTGAAGGATAGAAAGAGAAGATAACCTTATCATAGAAGACTTATGAGTTTATTTTTTTTACTAAACTTCGTTCAGACAAAATAAACTTCTTTCGAAGGGGGGGTGTTATGTAACGTAACAGAATTGAGGTCCCCAACGTTACATAAAAAAATGAATTAACTATGGTCAAGGACCATACCCCGATATTAAGGTTGCTCAGTAATTAGTACATCTGAGATGTACCTCAAGTCAAAAGATGTAATAAATAACGTTGAGTATAAAATACTATACCAATTAATGGTTAATATAATAAATTGTACTTGTTTTTTATACTGTAGCATGTTAGTGTTCACAGAATATTTATTTTATGTTTTGAGTATAATAAGAGTGAACTGTTGTTTTATAGGAATACTTAATCAGTGGCAATGTTTTTATTTATGTTAAAATTGTCTTTAGACAATTGAATATAATTACCTGTGTTAGGCATTATACTATGTTATATGTAGTGACTAAAATTGGATAATGAAGTTGTTTTGAATTAATGTCTATAAACTTGGCCAGGATGGCAACAAGTGTTTAAAAGTTGACAAGTAGTTCTGATAATTATGTTGTAAACTAATGAAAGGTTCCAGGACGAATTAATTAATGTAATAAAGTAAAACCAGGAAATTAAAATTAATGTAAATAACCATGAACCAGTAACTAATTGTACAGTAGGTCAGGTAAAGAAAATTAAGTTAAAAAAACCAAACAATATTATAACAGTTGTAAGAAAACCTATAGGCCTAAATTTAATATTTGTAAAAGGAAATTAATACCTTTTTAATGGGTCCAGTCCAATGAAACTGTAGTAAATTATATATGGTATAATAAGGTAGGTTGGGTGAAAGTTTTAAGTAATTCAGTATCATTCCAAGCATGGAGTATTTTATTAAAGAAGAGTAGTAATAATTTATAATTCTGGCTCTAGGATATCAAATTTCATCCAATGACAGAAAATAATGGTTGTTAGGGCAACAAAAAGGTACAATGTTGTTGATTTTCGTTTCATTCGTTTCGATTGTTATATGCTATTGAGTTGAGATGAGGAGACACATTTAAAAAAGAATGATAAAATTTGAAGAAATATGAATCTAAATTAATAAATCCTATTTGAAACCTAATTCTATAATACTATTGATGAATAATAAAACCAATTACACTTCCAAATTATAACCGAATACCTCTAAAAGAGTCGAGAATTCCTCACTTCATTCACCAGGATAATTCCGCTGGATTCGGTATTAAACAGTCACAAAGTAATAAAATCTTTTACGAGTTGGACGATGAACAATTATGGCATGACAAAATTAACGAAATCCATAATTTTAAATGTGGAATAACTGACGTACAAAGGGAACAGTTAATTGAAGTGTACAATAGATATCGCCATATATTTTCAGATACACCAGGCAAGGTAAGAGGTTACCAGTGCAAAATAGAATTTCGAGAACCCGTAAACTTCAACAAAAAATCATACCCGGTCGCTTACTCACTGAAGGAAGCTGTGAGGGCAGAAATTGATAGATTAATAGACGAGGACATCATTGAACCCAGTTACTCCCCTTATACCAGCCCTATCCTCGCCGTTCCAAAGAAAAGTGGCAAAGTAAGAATTTGCTTAGACGCAAGGGAAATCAATAAAGTGATAGTGAATGACCGAACATCCCCGGGGGAAATCGAGGAAATACTTAAAAAGTTTCATGGGATCAAGTACATCAGCACATGGGACACCGTCTGTGGATATTGGCAAGTCGAACTCCATCCAGAGAGCCGCAAGTACATGGCATTCATTTTCGAAGGCCGTAATTACCAGTTTAAACGGTTGCCATTTGGACTGGTTAATTCAGTAGCCGTGTTTGTAAAAATCATGGACCAAATCCTCGGACAGGAAACACTCCAGTATACAACAGTCTATGTGGACGATATTTTGATAACTTCGACCAATTGGGATGACCATTGCCAACGAGTATAACGAGTGTTAGAAAGGCTGTCAGAGAAACATATTACATTGAAGCTGGAGAAATCAAAGTTGATAGCGAGTGAAGTGTAATTTTTAGGGTTTAACTTGTCGGAGCAGGGAATCACACCATCCCAAGAAAAAATCGAGTCAATTCAAAAATTCCCAAAACCAAGGAACAGAAAGCAGCTCCAATCGTTCCTCGGCATATGTAATTATTACCGTAAATTTCAAGAACATTATTCGGAACTAACATCAAGATTTGTACGCCAATTATCATCCAAGAACAAGTGGACGTGGGGAGAAGAGCAAGATGCCACACTTGAACTAATTAAAACTAAATTTTTGGAGTCAGTGATGTTGCACCACCCCAAAATTCAAAAAATAAGTAAGAACACCTTACTATATAATTCAGAATAAATTATTTTAAACTAATAAAAATGAAAGAAGAGAAAGAAGAGTCAGAAATGAGTTAAATGAAGGAAGAATATGCCATACAAGTTATGATAAGTAGGAGATTCAGTGTTTAATTGCAGAAGTAAATGAGAGGGAATTAAAAATAGTAAAATACGTATGCTAAAGAATAATTAATTGACAGCACGGAACTAAGGAGAATTTAAAATGAATATTGAACAGCTTTAACTGATATACTGGTGAATAATGTGATAAATGGAACTACAGAACAACGAGATAAATAATTTAAGAAAGGATTAGGATACCTCAGAAATAATAGTAATCATCCCTTGAGTATGAGTTTGTAGCGAAGGAGCTACCTTGTAGGTAATAATTTTATTATAGGTATTGTGTTGTGATAGTGCAACGTTTATTTTGTTTCTGGACAGAGATGAAGTTCCTCTGATCTCAGAAGATATAGTTAGGAAATCGGCAGAGTAATGGAAGCCAATAGTGCCCCTCTGATTCCGTACCAGCTATGATATTAGGGAAAAATGTTAGGGAAATAAAGTATTTTAGGGATTATGCACCAAGAGAGGTAATAAATATAAAAATAATAATAAGTAATAATAGCGTAAAAAGCTAGAAGAAGTTATGAGTTCCAGAGAAAAGGACAGGTCTACAACTGAGGGAGGTACCAGTAGTGAATTAATGACCAGATACACAAGGAGTATCAACACAGTTTTCTGGTGCAATTAAAAGTTTGAAGGATAGAAAGAGAAGATAACCTTATCATAGAAGACTTATGAGTTTATTTTTTTTACTAAACTTCGTTCAGACAAAATAAACTTCTTTCGAAGGGGGGGTGTTATGTAACGTAACAGAATTGAGGTCCCCAACGTTACATAAAAAAATGAATTAACTATGGTCAAGGACCATACCCCGATATTAAGGTTGCTCAGTAATTAGTACATCTGAGATGTACCTCAAGTCAAAAGATGTAATAAATAACGTTGAGTATAAAATACTATACCAATTAATGGTTAATATAATAAATTGTACTTGTTTTTTATACTGTAGCATGTTAGTGTTCACAGAATATTTATTTTATGTTTTGAGTATAATAAGAGTGAACTGTTGTTTTATAGGAATACTTAATCAGTGGCAATGTTTTTATTTATGTTAAAATTGTCTTTAGACAATTGAATATAATTACCTGTGTTAGGCATTATACTATGTTATATGTAGTGACTAAAATTGGATAATGAAGTTGTTTTGAATTAATGTCTATAAACTTGGCCAGGATGGCAACAAGTGTTTAAAAGTTGACAAGTAGTTCTGATAATTATGTTGTAAACTAATGAAAGGTTCCAGGACGAATTAATTAATGTAATAAAGTAAAACCAGGAAATTAAAATTAATGTAAATAACCATGAACCAGTAACTAATTGTACAGTAGGTCAGGTAAAGAAAATTAAGTTAAAAAAACCAAACAATATTATAACAGTTGTAAGAAAACCTATAGGCCTAAATTTAATATTTGTAAAAGGAAATTAATACCTTTTTAATGGGTCCAGTCCAATGAAACTGTAGTAAATTATATATGGTATAATAAGGTAGGTTGGGTGAAAGTTTTAAGTAATTCAGTATCATTCCAAGCATGGAGTATTTTATTAAAGAAGAGTAGTAATAATTTATAATTCTGGCTCTAGGATATCAAATTTCATCCAATGACAGAAAATAATGGTTGTTAGGGCAACAAAAAGGTACAATGTTGTTGATTTTCGTTTCATTCGTTTCGATTGTTATATGCTATTGAGTTGAGATGAGGAGACACATTTAAAAAAGAATGATAAAATTTGAAGAAATATGAATCTAAATTAATAAATCCTATTTGAAACCTAATTCTATAATACTATTGATGAATAATAAAACCAATTACACTTCCAAATTATAACCGAATACCTCTAAAAGAGTCGAGAATTCCTCACTTCATTCACCAGGATAATTCCGCTGGATTCGGTATTAAACAGTCACAAAGTAATAAAATCTTTTACGAGTTGGACGATGAACAATTATGGCATGACAAAATTAACGAAATCCATAATTTTAAATGTGGAATAACTGACGTACAAAGGGAACAGTTAATTGAAGTGTACAATAGATATCGCCATGTATTTTCAGATACACCAGGCAAGGTAAGAGGTTACCAGTGCAAAATAGAATTTCGAGAACCCGTAAACTTCAACAAAAAATCATACCCGGTCGCTTACTCACTGAAGGAAGCTGTGAGGGCAGAAATTGATAGATTAATAGACGAGGACATCATTGAACCCAGTTACTCCCCTTATACCAGCCCTATCCTCGCCGTTCCAAAGAAAAGTGGCAAAGTAAGAATTTGCTTAGACGCAAGGGAAATCAATAAAGTGATAGTGAATGACCGAACATCCCCGGGGGAAATCGAGGAAATACTTAAAAAGTTTCATGGGATCAAGTACATCAGCACATGGGACACCGTCTGTGGATATTGGCAAGTCGAACTCCATCCAGAGAGCCGCAAGTACATGGCATTCATTTTCGAAGGCCGTAATTACCAGTTTAAACGGTTGCCATTTGGACTGGTTAATTCAGTAGCCGTGTTTGTAAAAATCATGGACCAAATCCTCGGACAGGAAACACTCCAGTATACAACAGTCTATGTGGACGATATTTTGATAACTTCGACCAATTGGGATGACCATTGCCAACGAGTATAACGAGTGTTAGAAAGGCTGTCAGAGAAACATATTACATTGAAGCTGGAGAAATCAAAGTTGATAGCGAGTGAAGTGTAATTTTTAGGGTTTAACTTGTCGGAGCAGGGAATCACACCATCCCAAGAAAAAATCGAGTCAATTCAAAAATTCCCAAAACCAAGGAACAGAAAGCAGCTCCAATCGTTCCTCGGCATATGTAATTATTACCGTAAATTTCAAGAACATTATTCGGAACTAACATCAAGATTTGTACGCCAATTATCATCCAAGAACAAGTGGACGTGGGGAGAAGAGCAAGATGCCACACTTGAACTAATTAAAACTAAATTTTTGGAGTCAGTGATGTTGCACCACCCCAAAATTCAAAAAATAAGTAAGAACACCTTACTATATAATTCAGAATAAATTATTTTAAACTAATAAAAATGAAAGAAGAGAAAGAAGAGTCAGAAATGAGTTAAATGAAGGAAGAATATGCCATACAAGTTATGATAAGTAGGAGATTCAGTGTTTAATTGCAGAAGTAAATGAGAGGGAATTAAAAATAGTAAAATACGTATGCTAAAGAATAATTAATTGACAGCACGGAACTAAGGAGAATTTAAAATGAATATTGAACAGCTTTAACTGATATACTGGTGAATAATGTGATAAATGGAACTACAGAACAACGAGATAAATAATTTAAGAAAGGATTAGGATACCTCAGAAATAATAGTAATCATCCCTTGAGTATGAGTTTGTAGCGAAGGAGCTACCTTGTAGGTAATAATTTTATTATAGGTATTGTGTTGTGATAGTGCAACGTTTATTTTGTTTCTGGACAGAGATGAAGTTCCTCTGATCTCAGAAGATATAGTTAGGAAATCGGCAGAGTAATGGAAGCCAATAGTGCCCCTCTGATTCCGTACCAGCTATGATATTAGGGAAAAATGTTAGGGAAATAAAGTATTTTAGGGATTATGCACCAAGAGAGGTAATAAATATAAAAATAATAATAAGTAATAATAGCGTAAAAAGCTAGAAGAAGTTATGAGTTCCAGAGAAAAGGACAGGTCTACAACTGAGGGAGGTACCAGTAGTGAATTAATGACCAGATACACAAGGAGTATCAACACAGTTTTCTGGTGCAATTAAAAGTTTGAAGGATAGAAAGAGAAGATAACCTTATCATAGAAGACTTATGAGTTTATTTTTTTTACTAAACTTCGTTCAGACAAAATAAACTTCTTTCGAAGGGGGGGTGTTATGTAACGTAACAGAATTGAGGTCCCCAACGTTACATAAAAAAATGAATTAACTATGGTCAAGGACCATACCCCGATATTAAGGTTGCTCAGTAATTAGTACATCTGAGATGTACCTCAAGTCAAAAGATGTAATAAATAACGTTGAGTATAAAATACTATACCAATTAATGGTTAATATAATAAATTGTACTTGTTTTTTATACTGTAGCATGTTAGTGTTCACAGAATATTTATTTTATGTTTTGAGTATAATAAGAGTGAACTGTTGTTTTATAGGAATACTTAATCAGTGGCAATGTTTTTATTTATGTTAAAATTGTCTTTAGACAATTGAATATAATTACCTGTGTTAGGCATTATACTATGTTATATGTAGTGACTAAAATTGGATAATGAAGTTGTTTTGAATTAATGTCTATAAACTTGGCCAGGATGGCAACAAGTGTTTAAAAGTTGACAAGTAGTTCTGATAATTATGTTGTAAACTAATGAAAGGTTCCAGGACGAATTAATTAATGTAATAAAGTAAAACCAGGAAATTAAAATTAATGTAAATAACCATGAACCAGTAACTAATTGTACAGTAGGTCAGGTAAAGAAAATTAAGTTAAAAAAACCAAACAATATTATAACAGTTGTAAGAAAACCTATAGGCCTAAATTTAATATTTGTAAAAGGAAATTAATACCTTTTTAATGGGTCCAGTCCAATGAAACTGTAGTAAATTATATATGGTATAATAAGGTAGGTTGGGTGAAAGTTTTAAGTAATTCAGTATCATTCCAAGCATGGAGTATTTTATTAAAGAAGAGTAGTAATAATTTATAATTCTGGCTCTAGGATATCAAATTTCATCCAATGACAGAAAATAATGGTTGTTAGGGCAACAAAAAGGTACAATGTTGTTGATTTTCGTTTCATTCGTTTCGATTGTTATATGCTATTGAGTTGAGATGAGGAGACACATTTAAAAAAGAATGATAAAATTTGAAGAAATATGAATCTAAATTAATAAATCCTATTTGAAACCTAATTCTATAATACTATTGATGAATAATAAAACCAATTACACTTCCAAATTATAACCGAATACCTCTAAAAGAGTCGAGAATTCCTCACTTCATTCACCAGGATAATTCCGCTGGATTCGGTATTAAACAGTCACAAAGTAATAAAATCTTTTACGAGTTGGACGATGAACAATTATGGCATGACAAAATTAACGAAATCCATAATTTTAAATGTGGAATAACTGACGTACAAAGGGAACAGTTAATTGAAGTGTACAATAGATATCGCCATGTATTTTCAGATACACCAGGCAAGGTAAGAGGTTACCAGTGCAAAATAGAATTTCGAGAACCCGTAAACTTCAACAAAAAATCATACCCGGTCGCTTACTCACTGAAGGAAGCTGTGAGGGCAGAAATTGATAGATTAATAGACGAGGACATCATTGAACCCAGTTACTCCCCTTATACCAGCCCTATCCTCGCCGTTCCAAAGAAAAGTGGCAAAGTAAGAATTTGCTTAGACGCAAGGGAAATCAATAAAGTGATAGTGAATGACCGAACATCCCCGGGGGAAATCGAGGAAATACTTAAAAAGTTTCATGGGATCAAGTACATCAGCACATGGGACACCGTCTGTGGATATTGGCAAGTCGAACTCCATCCAGAGAGCCGCAAGTACATGGCATTCATTTTCGAAGGCCGTAATTACCAGTTTAAACGGTTGCCATTTGGACTGGTTAATTCAGTAGCCGTGTTTGTAAAAATCATGGACCAAATCCTCGGACAGGAAACACTCCAGTATACAACAGTCTATGTGGACGATATTTTGATAACTTCGACCAATTGGGATGACCATTGCCAACGAGTATAACGAGTGTTAGAAAGGCTGTCAGAGAAACATATTACATTGAAGCTGGAGAAATCAAAGTTGATAGCGAGTGAAGTGTAATTTTTAGGGTTTAACTTGTCGGAGCAGGGAATCACACCATCCCAAGAAAAAATCGAGTCAATTCAAAAATTCCCAAAACCAAGGAACAGAAAGCAGCTCCAATCGTTCCTCGGCATACGTAATTATTACCGTAAATTTCAAGAACATTATTCGGAACTAACATCAAGATTTGTACGCCAATTATCATCCAAGAACAAGTGGACGTGGGGAGAAGAGCAAGATGCCACACTTGAACTAATTAAAACTAAATTTTTGGAGTCCGTGATGTTGCACCACCCCAAAATTCAAAAAATAAGTAAGAACACCTTACTATATAATTCAGAATAAATTATTTTAAACTAATAAAAATGAAAGAAGAGAAAGAAGAGTCAGAAATGAGTTTAATGAAGGAAGAATATGCCATACAAGTTATGATAAGTAGGAGATTCAGTGTTTAATTGCAGAAGTAAATGAGAGGGAATTAAAAATAGTAAAATACGTATGCTAAAGAATAATTAATTGACAGCACGGAACTAAGGAGAATTTAAAATGAATATTGAACAGCTTTAACTGATATACTGGTGAATAATGTGATAAATGGAACTACAGAACAACGAGATAAATAATTTAAGAAAGGATTAGGATACCTCAGAAATAATAGTAATCATCCCTTGAGTATGAGTTTGTAGCGAAGGAGCTACCTTGTAGGTAATAATTTTATTATAGGTATTGTGTTGTGATAGTGCAACGTTTATTTTGTTTCTGGACAGAGATGAAGTTCCTCTGATCTCAGAAGATATAGTTAGGAAATCGGCAGAGTAATGGAAGCCAATAGTGCCCCTCTGATTCCGTACCAGCTATGATATTAGGGAAAAATGTTAGGGAAATAAAGTATTTTAGGGATTATGCACCAAGAGAGGTAATAAATATAAAAATAATAATAAGTAATAATAGCGTAAAAAGCTACAAGAAGTTATGAGTTCCAGAGAAAAGGACAGGTCTACAACTGAGGGAGGTACCAGTAGTGAATTAATGACCAGATACACAAGGAGTATCAACACAGTTTTCTGGTGCAATTAAAAGTTTGAAGGATAGAAAGAGAAGATAACCTTATCATAGAAGACTTATGAGTTTATTTTTTTTACTAAACTTCGTTCAGACAAAATAAACTTCTTTCGAAGGGGGGGTGTTATGTAACGTAACAGAATTGAGGTCCCCAACGTTACATAAAAAAATGAATTAACTATGGTCAAGGACCATACCCCGATATTAAGGTTGCTCAGTAATTAGTACATCTGAGATGTACCTCAAGTCAAAAGATGTAATAAATAACGTTGAGTATAAAATACTATACCAATTAATGGTTAATATAATAAATTGTACTTGTTTTTTATACTGTAGCATGTTAGTGTTCACAGAATATTTATTTTATGTTTTGAGTATAATAAGAGTGAACTGTTGTTTTATAGGAATACTTAATCAGTGGCAATGTTTTTATTTATGTTAAAATTGTCTTTAGACAATTGAATATAATTACCTGTGTTAGGCATTATACTATGTTATATGTAGTGACTAAAATTGGATAATGAAGTTGTTTTGAATTAATGTCTATAAACTTGGCCAGGATGGCAACAAGTGTTTAAAAGTTGACAAGTAGTTCTGATAATTATGTTGTAAACTAATGAAAGGTTCCAGGACGAATTAATTAATGTAATAAAGTAAAACCAGGAAATTAAAATTAATGTAAATAACCATGAACCAGTAACTAATTGTACAGTAGGTCAGGTAAAGAAAATTAAGTTAAAAAAACCAAACAATATTATAACAGTTGTAAGAAAACCTATAGGCCTAAATTTAATATTTGTAAAAGGAAATTAATACCTTTTTAATGGGTCCAGTCCAATGAAACTGTAGTAAATTATATATGGTATAATAAGGTAAGTTGGGTGAAAGTTTTAAGTAATTCAGTATCATTCCAAGCATGGAGTATTTTATTAAAGAAGAGTAGTAATAATTTATAATTCTGGCTCTAGGATATCAAATTTCATCCAATGACAGAAAATAATGGTTGTTAGGGCAACAAAAAGGTACAATGTTGTTGATTTTCGTTTCATTCGTTTCGATTGTTATATGCTATTGAGTTGAGATGAGGAGACACATTTAAAAAAGAATGATAAAATTTGAAGAAATATGAATCTAAATTAATAAATCCTATTTGAAACCTAATTCTATAATACTATTGATGAATAATAAAACCAATTACACTTCCAAATTATAACCGAATACCTCTAAAAGAGTCGAGAATTCCTCACTTCATTCACCAGGATAATTCCGCTGGATTCGGTATTAAACAGTCACAAAGTAATAAAATCTTTTACGAGTTGGACGATGAACAATTATGGCATGACAAAATTAACGAAATCCATAATTTTAAATGTGGAATAACTGACGTACAAAGGGAACAGTTAATTGAAGTGTACAATAGATATCGCCATGTATTTTCAGATACACCAGGCAAGGTAAGAGGTTACCAGTGCAAAATAGAATTTCGAGAACCCGTAAACTTCAACAAAAAATCATACCCGGTCGCTTACTCACTGAAGGAAGCTGTGAGGGCAGAAATTGATAGATTAATAGACGAGGACATCATTGAACCCAGTTACTCCCCTTATACCAGCCCTATCCTCGCCGTTCCAAAGAAAAGTGGCAAAGTAAGAATTTGCTTAGACGCAAGGGAAATCAATAAAGTGATAGTGAATGACCGAACATCCCCGGGGGAAATCGAGGAAATACTTAAAAAGTTTCATGGGATCAAGTACATCAGCACATGGGACACCGTCTGTGGATATTGGCAAGTCGAACTCCATCCAGAGAGCCGCAAGTACATGGCATTCATTTTCGAAGGCCGTAATTACCAGTTTAAACGGTTGCCATTTGGACTGGTTAATTCAGTAGCCGTGTTTGTAAAAATCATGGACCAAATCCTCGGACAGGAAACACTCCAGTATACAACAGTCTATGTGGACGATATTTTGATAACTTCGACCAACTGGGATGACCATTGCCAACGAGTAGAACGAGTGTTAGAAAGGCTGTCAGAGAACCATATTACATTGAAGCTGGAGAAATCAAAGTTGATAGCGAGTGAAGTGCAATTTTTAGGGTTTAACTTGTCGGAGCAGGGAATCACACCATCCCAAGAAAAAATCGAGTCAATTCAAAAATTCCCAAAACCAAGGAACAGAAAGCAGCTCCAATCGTTCCTCGGCATATGTAATTATTACCGTAAATTTCAAGAACATTATTCGGAACTAACATCAAGATTTGTACGCCAATTATCATCCAAGAACAAGTGGACGTGGGGAGAAGAGCAAGATGCCACACTTGAACTAATCAAAACTAAATTTTTGGAGTCAGTGATGTTGCACCACCCCAAAATTCAAAAAATAAGTAAGAACACCTTAGTATATAATTCAGAATAAATTATTTTAAACTAATAAAAATGAAAGAAGAGTCAGAAATGAGTTAAATGAAGGAAGAATATGCCATACAAGTTATGATAAGTAGGAGATTCAGTGTTTAATTGCAGAAGTAAATGAGAGGGAATTAAAAATAGTAAAATACGTATGCTAAAGAATAATTAATTGACAGCACGGAACTAAGGAGAATTTAAAATGAATATTGAACAGCTTTAACTGATATACTGGTGAATAATGTGATAAATGGAACTACAGAACAACGAGATAAATAATTTAAGAAAGGATTAGGATACCTCAGAAATAATAGTAATCATCCCTTGAGTATGAGTTTGTAGCGAAGGAGCTACCTTATAGGTAATAATTTTATTATATGTATTGTGTTGTGATAGTGCAACGTTTATTTTGTTTCTGGACAGAGATGAAGTTCCTCTGATCTCAGAAGATATAGTTAGGAAATCGGCAGAGTAATGGAAGCCAATAGTGCCCCTCTGATTCCGTACCAGCTATGATATTAGGGAAAAACGTTAGGGAAATAAAGTATTTTAGGGATTATGCACCAAGAGAGGTAATAAATATAAAAATAATAATAAGTAATAATAGCGTAAAAAGCTAGAAGAAGTTATGAGTTCCAGAGAAAAGGACAGGTCTACAACTGAGGGAGGTACCAGTAGTGAATTAATGACCAGATACACAAGGAGTATCAACACAGTTTTCCGGTGCAATTAAAAGTTTGAAGGATAGAAAGAGAAGATAACCTTATCATAGAAGACTTATGAGTTTATTTTTTTTACTAAACTTCGTTCAGACAAAATAAACTTCTTTCGAAGGGGGGGTGTTATGTAACGTAACAGAATTGAGGTCCCCAACGTTACATAAAAAGGTTGCTCAGTAATTAGTACATCTGAGATGTACCTCAAGTCAAAAGATGTAATAAATAACGTTGAGTATAAAATACTATACCAATTAATGGTTAATATAATAAATTGTACTTGTTTTTTATACTGTAGCATGTTAGTGTTCACAGAATATTTATTTTATGTTTTGAGTATAATAAGAGTGAACTGTTGTTTTATAGGAATACTTAATCAGTGGCAATGTTTTTATTTATGTTAAAATTGTCTTTAGACAATTGAATATAATTACCTGTGTTAGGCATTATACTATGTTATATGTAGTGACTAAAATTGGATAATGAAGTTGTTTTGAATTAATGTCTATAAACTTGGCCAGGATGGCAACAAGTGTTTAAAAGTTGACAAGTAGTTCTGATAATTATGTTGTAAACTAATGAAAGGTTCCAGGACGAATTAATTAATGTAATAAAGTAAAACCAGGAAATTAAAATTAATGTAAATAACCATGAACCAGTAACTAATTGTACAGTAGGTCAGGTAAAGAAAATTAAGTTAAAAAAAACAAACAATATTATAACAGCTGTAAGAAAACCTATAGGCCTAAATTTAATATTTGTAAAAGGAAATTAATACCTTTTTAATGGGTCCAGTCCAATGAAACTGTAGTAAATTATATATGGTATAATAAGGTAGGTTGGGTGAAAGTTTTAAGTAATTCAGTATCATTCCAAGCATGGAGTATTTTATTAAAGAAGAGTAGTAATAATTTATAATTCTGGCTCTAGGATATCAAATTTCATCCAATGACAGAAAATAATGGTTGTTAGGGCAACAAAAAGGTACAATGTTGTTGATTTTCGTTTCATTCGTTTCGATTGTTATATGCTATTGAGTTGAGATGAGGAGACACATTTAAAAAAGAATGATAAAATTTGAAGAAATATGAATCTAAATTAATAAATCCTATTTGAAACCTAATTCTATAATACTATTGATGAATAATAAAACCAATTACACTTCCAAATTATAACCGAATACCTCTAAAAGAGTCGAGAATTCCTCACTTCATTCACCAGGATAATTCCGCTGGATTCGGTATTAAACAGTCACAAAGTAATAAAATCTTTTACGAGTTGGACGATGAACAATTATGGCATGACAAAATTAACGAAATCCATAATTTTAAATGTGGAATAACTGACGTACAAAGGGAACAGTTAATTGAAGTGTACAATAGATATCGCCATGTATTTTCAGATACACCAGGCAAGGTAAGAGGTTACCAGTGCAAAATAGAATTTCGAGAACCCGTAAACTTCAACAAAAAATCATACCCGGTCGCTTACTCACTGAAGGAAGCTGTGAGGGCAGAAATTGATAGATTAATAGACGAGGACATCATTGAACCCAGTTACTCCCCTTATACCAGCCCTATCCTCGCCGTTCCAAAGAAAAGTGGCAAAGTAAGAATTTGCTTAGACGCAAGGGAAATCAATAAAGTGATAGTGAATGACCGAACATCCCCGGGGGAAATCGAGGAAATACTTAAAAAGTTTCATGGGATCAAGTACATCAGCACATGGGACACCGTCTGTGGATATTGGCAAGTCGAACTCCATCCAGAGAGCCGCAAGTACATGGCATTCATTTTCGAAGGCCGTAATTACCAGTTTAAACGGTTGCCATTTGGACTGGTTAATTCAGTAGCCGTGTTTGTAAAAATCATGGACCAAATCCTCGGACAGGAAACACTCCAGTATACAACAGTCTATGTGGACGATATTTTGATAACTTCGACCAATTGGGATGACCATTGCCAACGAGTAGAACGAGTGTTAGAAAGGCTGTCAGAGAAACATATTACATTGAAGCTGGAGAAATCAAAGTTGATAGCGAGTGAAGTGTAATTTTTAGGGTTTAACTTGTCGGAGCAGGGAATCACACCATCCCAAGAAAAAATCGAGTCAATTCAAAAATTCCCAAAACCAAGGAACAGAAAGCAGCTCCAATCGTTCCTCGGCATATGTAATTATTACCGTAAATTTCAAGAACATTATTCGGAACTAACATCAAGATTTGTACGCCAATTATCATCCAAGAACAAGTGGACGTGGGGAGAAGAGCAAGATGCCACACTTGAACTAATTAAAACTAAATTTTTGGAGTCAGTGATGTTGCACCACCCCAAAATTCAAAAAATAAGTAAGAACACCTTACTATATAATTCAGAATAAATTATTTTAAACTAATAAAAATGAAAGAAGAGAAAGAAGAGTCAGAAATGAGTTAAATGAAGGAAGAATATGCCATACAAGTTATGATAAGTAGGAGATTCAGTGTTTAATTGCAGAAGTAAATGAGAGGGAATTAAAAATAGTAAAATACGTATGCTAAAGAATAATTAATTGACAGCATGGAACTAAGGAGAATTTAAAATGAATATTGAACAGCTTTAACTGATATACTGGTGAATAATGTGATAAATGGAACTACAGAACAACGAGATAAATAATTTAAGAAAGGATTAGGATACCTCAGAAATAATAGTAATCATCCCTTGAGTATGAGTTTGTAGCGAAGGAGCTACCTTGTAGGTAATAATTTTATTATAGGTATTGTGTTGTGATAGTGCAACGTTTATTTTGTTTCTGGACAGAGATGAAGTTCCTCTGATCTCAGAAGATATAGTTAGGAAATCGGCAGAGTAATGGAAGCCAATAGTGCCCCTCTGATTCCGTACCAGCTATGATATTAGGGAAAAATGTTAGGGAAATAAAGTATTTTAGGGATTATGCACCAAGAGAGGTAATAAATATAAAAATAATAATAAGTAATAATAGCGTAAAAAGCTAGAAGAAGTTATGAGTTCCAGAGAAAAGGACAGGTCTACAACTGAGGGAGGTACCAGTAGTGAATTAATGACCAGATACACAAGGAGTATCAACACAGTTTTCTGGTGCAATTAAAAGTTTGAAGGATAGAAAGAGAAGATAACCTTATCATAGAAGACTTATGAGTTTATTTTTTTTACTAAACTTCGTTCAGACAAAATAAACTTCTTTCGAAGGGGGGGTGTTATGTAACGTAACAGAATTGAGGTCCCCAACGTTACATAAAAAAATGAATTAACTATGGTCAAGGACCATACCCCGATATTAAGGTTGCTCAGTAATTAGTACATCTGAGATGTACCTCAAGTCAAAAGATGTAATAAATAACGTTGAGTATAAAATACTATACCAATTAATGGTTAATATAATAAATTGTACTTGTTTTTTATACTGTAGCATGTTAGTGTTCACAGAATATTTATTTTATGTTTTGAGTATAATAAGAGTGAACTGTTGTTTTATAGGAATACTTAATCAGTGGCAATGTTTTTATTTATGTTAAAATTGTCTTTAGACAATTGAATATAATTACCTGTGTTAGGCATTATACTATGTTATATGTAGTGACTAAAATTGGATAATGAAGTTGTTTTGAATTAATGTCTATAAACTTGGCCAGGATGGCAACAAGTGTTTAAAAGTTGACAAGTAGTTCTGATAATTATGTTGTAAACTAATGAAAGGTTCCAGGACGAATTAATTAATGTAATAAAGTAAAACCAGGAAATTAAAATTAATGTAAATAACCATGAACCAGTAACTAATTGTACAGTAGGTCAGGTAAAGAAAATTAAGTTAAAAAAACCAAACAATATTATAACAGTTGTAAGAAAACCTATAGGCCTAAATTTAATATTTGTAAAAGGAAATTAATACCTTTTTAATGGGTCCAGTCCAATGAAACTGTAGTAAATTATATATGGTATAATAAGGTAGGTTGGGTGAAAGTTTTAAGTAATTCAGTATCATTCCAAGCATGGAGTATTTTATTAAAGAAGAGTAGTAATAATTTATAATTCTGGCTCTAGGATATCAAATTTCATCCAATGACAGAAAATAATGGTTGTTAGGGCAACAAAAAGGTACAATGTTGTTGATTTTCGTTTCATTCGTTTCGATTGTTATATGCTATTGAGTTGAGATGAGGAGACACATTTAAAAAAGAATGATAAAATTTGAAGAAATATGAATCTAAATTAATAAATCCTATTTGAAACCTAATTCTATAATACTATTGATGAATAATAAAACCAATTACACTTCCAAATTATAACCGAATACCTCTAAAAGAGTCGAGAATTCCTCACTTCATTCACCAGGATAATTCCGCTGGATTCGGTATTAAACAGTCACAAAGTAATAAAATCTTTTACGAGTTGGACGATGAACAATTATGGCATGACAAAATTAACGAAATCCATAATTTTAAATGTGGAATAACTGACGTACAAAGGGAACAGTTAATTGAAGTGTACAATAGATATCGCCATGTATTTTCAGATACACCAGGCAAGGTAAGAGGTTACCAGTGCAAAATAGAATTTCGAGAACCCGTAAACTTCAACAAAAAATCATACCCGGTCGCTTACTCACTGAAGGAAGCTGTGAGGGCAGAAATTGATAGATTAATAGACGAGGACATCATTGAACCCAGTTACTCCCCTTATACCAGCCCTATCCTCGCCGTTCCAAAGAAAAGTGGCAAAGTAAGAATTTGCTTAGACGCAAGGGAAATCAATAAAGTGATAGTGAATGACCGAACATCCCCGGGGGAAATCGAGGAAATACTTAAAAAGTTTCATGGGATCAAGTACATCAGCACATGGGACACCGTCTGTGGATATTGGCAAGTCGAACTCCATCCAGAGAGCCGCAAGTACATGGCATTCATTTTCGAAGGCCGTAATTACCAGTTTAAACGGTTGCCATTTGGACTGGTTAATTCAGTAGCCGTGTTTGTAAAAATCATGGACCAAATCCTCGGACAGGAAACACTCCAGTATACAACAGTCTATGTGGACGATATTTTGATAACTTCGACCAATTGGGATGACCATTGCCAACGAGTAGAACGAGTGTTAGAAAGGCTGTCAGAGAAACATATTACATTGAAGCTGGAGAAATCAAAGTTGATAGCGAGTGAAGTGTAATTTTTAGGGTTTAACTTGTCGGAGCAGGGAATCACACCATCCCAAGAAAAAATCGAGTCAATTCAAAAATTCCCAAAACCAAGGAACAGAAAGCAGCTCCAATCGTTCCTCGGCATATGTAATTATTACCGTAAATTTCAAGAACATTATTCGGAACTAACATCAAGATTTGTACGCCAATTATCATCCAAGAACAAGTGGACGTGGGGAGAAGAGCAAGATGCCACACTTGAACTAATTAAAACTAAATTTTTGGAGTCAGTGATGTTGCACCACCCCAAAATTCAAAAAATAAGTAAGAACACCTTAGTATATAATTCAGAATAAATTATTTTAAACTAATAAAAATGAAAGAAGAGAAAGAAGAGTCAGAAATGAGTTAAATGAAGGAAGAATATGCCATACAAGTTATGATAAGTAGGAGATTCAGTGTTTAATTGCAGAAGTAAATGAGAGGGAATTAAAAATAGTAAAATACGTATGCTAAAGAATAATTAATTGACAGCACGGAACTAAGGAGAATTTAAAATGAATATTGAACAGCTTTAACTGATATACTGGTGAATAATGTGATAAATGGAACTACAGAACAACGAGATAAATAATTTAAGAAAGGATTAGGATACCTCAGAAATAATAGTAATCATCCCTTGAGTATGAGTTTGTAGCGAAGGAGCTACCTTATAGGTAATAATTTTATTATATGTATTGTGTTGTGATAGTGCAACGTTTATTTTGTTTCTGGACAGAGATGAAGTTCCTCTGATCTCAGAAGATATAGTTAGGAAATCGGCAGAGTAATGGAAGCCAATAGTGCCCCTCTGATTCCGTACCAGCTATGATATTAGGGAAAAACGTTAGGGAAATAAAGTATTTTAGGGATTATGCACCAAGAGAGGTAATAAATATAAAAATAATAATAAGTAATAATAGCGTAAAAAGCTAGAAGAAGTTATGAGTTCCAGAGAAAAGGACAGGTCTACAACTGAGGGAGGTACCAGTAGTGAATTAATGACCAGATACACAAGGAGTATCAACACAGTTTTCCGGTGCAATTAAAAGTTTGAAGGATAGAAAGAGAAGATAACCTTATCATAGAAGACTTATGAGTTTATTTTTTTTACTAAACTTCGTTCAGACAAAATAAACTTCTTTCGAAGGGGGGGTGTTATGTAACGTAACAGAATTGAGGTCCCCAACGTTACATAAAAAGGTTGCTCAGTAATTAGTACATCTGAGATGTACCTCAAGTCAAAAGATGTAATAAATAACGTTGAGTATAAAATACTATACCAATTAATGGTTAATATAATAAATTGTACTTGTTTTTTATACTGTAGCATGTTAGTGTTCACAGAATATTTATTTTATGTTTTGAGTATAATAAGAGTGAACTGTTGTTTTATAGGAATACTTAATCAGTGGCAATGTTTTTATTTATGTTAAAATTGTCTTTAGACAATTGAATATAATTACCTGTGTTAGGCATTATACTATGTTATATGTAGTGACTAAAATTGGATAATGAAGTTGTTTTGAATTAATGTCTATAAACTTGGCCAGGATGGCAACAAGTGTTTAAAAGTTGACAAGTAGTTCTGATAATTATGTTGTAAACTAATGAAAGGTTCCAGGACGAATTAATTAATGTAATAAAGTAAAACCAGGAAATTAAAATTAATGTAAATAACCATGAACCAGTAACTAATTGTACAGTAGGTCAGGTAAAGAAAATTAAGTTAAAAAAAACAAACAATATTATAACAGTTGTAAGAAAACCTATAGGCCTAAATTTAATATTTGTAAAAGGAAATTAATACCTTTTTAATGGGTCCAGTCCAATGAAACTGTAGTAAATTATATATGGTATAATAAGGTAGGTTGGGTGAAAGTTTTAAGTAATTCAGTATCATTCCAAGCATGGAGTATTTTATTAAAGAAGAGTAGTAATAATTTATAATTCTGGCTCTAGGATATCAAATTTCATCCAATGACAGAAAATAATGGTTGTTAGGGCAACAAAAAGGTACAATGTTGTTGATTTTCGTTTCATTCGTTTCGATTGTTATATGCTATTGAGTTGAGATGAGGAGACACATTTAAAAAAGAATGATAAAATTTGAAGAAATATGAATCTAAATTAATAAATCCTATTTGAAACCTAATTCTATAATACTATTGATGAATAATAAAACCAATTACACTTCCAAATTATAACCGAATACCTCTAAAAGAGTCGAGAATTCCTCACTTCATTCACCAGGATAATTCCGCTGGATTCGGTATTAAACAGTCACAAAGTAATAAAATCTTTTACGAGTTGGACGATGAACAATTATGGCATGACAAAATTAACGAAATCCATAATTTTAAATGTGGAATAACTGACGTACAAAGGGAACAGTTAATTGAAGTGTACAATAGATATCGCCATGTATTTTCAGATACACCAGGCAAGGTAAGAGGTTACCAGTGCAAAATAGAATTTCGAGAACCCGTAAACTTCAACAAAAAATCATACCCGGTCGCTTACTCACTGAAGGAAGCTGTGAGGGCAGAAATTGATAGATTAATAGACGAGGACATCATTGAACCCAGTTACTCCCCTTATACCAGCCCTATCCTCGCCGTTCCAAAGAAAAGTGGCAAAGTAAGAATTTGCTTAGACGCAAGGGAAATCAATAAAGTGATAGTGAATGACCGAACATCCCCGGGGGAAATCGAGGAAATACTTAAAAAGTTTCATGGGATCAAGTACATCAGCACATGGGACACCGTCTGTGGATATTGGCAAGTCGAACTCCATCCAGAGAGCCGCAAGTACATGGCATTCATTTTCGAAGGCCGTAATTACCAGTTTAAACGGTTGCCATTTGGACTGGTTAATTCAGTAGCCGTGTTTGTAAAAATCATGGACCAAATCCTCGGACAGGAAACACTCCAGTATACAACAGTCTATGTGGACGATATTTTGATAACTTCGACCAATTGGGATGACCATTGCCAACGAGTAGAACGAGTGTTAGAAAGGCTGTCAGAGAAACATATTACATTGAAGCTGGAGAAATCAAAGTTGATAGCGAGTGAAGTGTAATTTTTAGGGTTTAACTTGTCGGAGCAGGGAATCACACCATCCCAAGAAAAAATCGAGTCAATTCAAAAATTCCCAAAACCAAGGAACAGAAAGCAGCTCCAATCGTTCCTCGGCATATGTAATTATTACCGTAAATTTCAAGAACATTATTCGGAACTAACATCAAGATTTGTACGCCAATTATCATCCAAGAACAAGTGGACGTGGGGAGAAGAGCAAGATGCCACACTTGAACTAATTAAAACTAAATTTTTGGAGTCAGTGATGTTGCACCACCCCAAAATTCAAAAAATAAGTAAGAACACCTTACTATATAATTCAGAATAAATTATTTTAAACTAATAAAAATGAAAGAAGAGAAAGAAGAGTCAGAAATGAGTTAAATGAAGGAAGAATATGCCATACAAGTTATGATAAGTAGGAGATTCAGTGTTTAATTGCAGAAGTAAATGAGAGGGAATTAAAAATAGTAAAATACGTATGCTAAAGAATAATTAATTGACAGCACGGAACTAAGGAGAATTTAAAATGAATATTGAACAGCTTTAACTGATATACTGGTGAATAATGTGATAAATGGAACTACAGAACAACGAGATAAATAATTTAAGAAAGGATTAGGATACCTCAGAAATAATAGTAATCATCCCTTGAGTATGAGTTTGTAGCGAAGGAGCTACCTTGTAGGTAATAATTTTATTATAGGTATTGTGTTGTGATAGTGCAACGTTTATTTTGTTTCTGGACAGAGATGAAGTTCCTCTGATCTCAGAAGATATAGTTAGGAAATCGGCAGAGTAATGGAAGCCAATAGTGCCCCTCTGATTCCGTACCAGCTATGATATTAGGGAAAAATGTTAGGGAAATAAAGTATTTTAGGGATTATGCACCAAGAGAGGTAATAAATATAAAAATAATAATAAGTAATAATAGCGTAAAAAGCTAGAAGAAGTTATGAGTTCCAGAGAAAAGGACAGGTCTACAACTGAGGGAGGTACCAGTAGTGAATTAATGACCAGATACACAAGGAGTATCAACACAGTTTTCTGGTGCAATTAAAAGTTTGAAGGATAGAAAGAGAAGATAACCTTATCATAGAAGACTTATGAGTTTATTTTTTTTACTAAACTTCGTTCAGACAAAATAAACTTCTTTCGAAGGGGGGGTGTTATGTAACGTAACAGAATTGAGGTCCCCAACGTTACATAAAAAAATGAATTAACTATGGTCAAGGACCATACCCCGATATTAAGGTTGCTCAGTAATTAGTACATCTGAGATGTACCTCAAGTCAAAAGATGTAATAAATAACGTTGAGTATAAAATACTATACCAATTAATGGTTAATATAATAAATTGTACTTTTTTTTATACTGTAGCATGTTAGTGTTCACAGAATATTTATTTTATGTTTTGAGTATAATAAGAGTGAACTGTTGTTTTATAGGAATACTTAATCAGTGGCAATGTTTTTATTTATGTTAAAATTGTCTTTAGACAATTGAATATAATTACCTGTGTTAGGCATTATACTATGTTATATGTAGTGACTAAAATTGGATAATGAAGTTGTTTTGAATTAATGTCTATAAACTTGGCCAGGATGGCAACAAGTGTTTAAAAGTTGACAAGTAGTTCTGATAATTATGTTGTAAACTAATGAAAGGTTCCAGGACGAATTAATTAATGTAATAAAGTAAAACCAGGAAATTAAAATTAATGTAAATAACCATGAACCAGTAACTAATTGTACAGTAGGTCAGGTAAAGAAAATTAAGTTAAAAAAACCAAACAATATTATAACAGTTGTAAGAAAACCTATAGGCCTAAATTTAATATTTGTAAAAGGAAATTAATACCTTTTTAATGGGTCCAGTCCAATGAAACTGTAGTAAATTATATATGGTATAATAAGGTAGGTTGGGTGAAAGTTTTAAGTAATTCAGTATCATTCCAAGCATGGAGCATTTTATTAAAGAAGAGTAGTAATAATTTATAATTCTGACTCTAGGATATCAAATTTCATCCAATGACAGAAAATAATGGTTGTTAGGGCAACAAAAAGGTACAATGTTGTTGATTTTCGTTTCATTCGTTTCGATTGTTATATGCTATTGAGTTGAGATGAGGAGACACATTTAAAAAAGAATGATAAAATTTGAAGAAATATGAACCTAAATTAATAAATCCTATTTGAAACCTAATTCTATAATACTATTGATGAATAATAAAACCAATTAGACTTCCAAATTATAACCGAATACCTCTAAAAGAGTCGAGAATTCCTCACTTCATTCACCAGGATAATTCCGCTGGATTCGGTATTAAACCGATTTCCCATGTAATCAGAAGACTAATTGAGTGAAGTAAAGGCCGAAACTAACGGAATTATTGAGAAGATATACGAAGACCTCGTTTTTGCAGAATTAACCTTCACCTTCAAGAAGAAGCTAGAATACTATTTCCATTCCACCGTGACTGACAACTATCAAGATCGTAAGAGAAGAACGGCAGTCAGAAGAGTTCCTGGGAGCTTCCCTATATACTACGCCATCAATTTTATTAAGGACCAGAACACTTTTTCCTGGATGAACGTAATCTAAGCAGATCATCTTCAACTGTTTACAGACGTCCAATGCCAGTTTGAGTTCCGCCAATCCGGTAAAAAACAACTTATTTTTAATTTCAATATATTTAGAGTTAATAACCTTCTGTAATACTTCAGTAACCTTAATTTTACATTACCTGGCCTTACTAATGGTTAAAAGAATCTTACGAACCCTGGGATAAGAAATATTTATTGTTATATTTAATTTGTATAAGTCAGAAGGAACTTGGTCAATTGACGATCGATATACCATTGTACAATCGATTTAGTGATATTATTATTTTGAAGAGAACTGTTAATGTGAAATAACGTACAAAATTAATAAAGAATCTTTCTTGTATAAGATAATGTTTTATGTTATTGCAGAATAGGTATTATATGTTGTGGGTGGAGTAAGTTACAGGAAAAGGGTGAATAAAATCCGATGAACGGTTAACCTAGACGCAAGCTTATTACAAATAACAGCGCTAATTGTCAACAGCTGGTGGAACGGGAGATTGCCGAACTAGCGTGTTTTCTGTACCAAATTTGAATTGAATTATCTAATATAGAGGGACTAGGGTTGACAAGAATCCTTAATACATTCAGTCAATACATGACGTATATCGTTAATATTGCGTAACTATTGAATACTTACGTTTAATGAAGAATTTTGTGTTAGTGGTTGAAATCACAATCAGAATGATCAATATTGCACACCACTATATATAAATTATTCCGATTAGCGCTTTCAAGCTTCACAGCTCATCGTCAGATCAGGAAGAGCTATCCATTTCGGTGTCTGTAACTACCTCTGTTTCTTCTTCCCATCTATCCTCTTCCTTTTCTTGCTCCATCTCCATCCTTTTAGTAACACCTCTCGTATGCATTCCTGTGCCTCTAATGGTTGCCTGCTCAAGTTAAGTAATAATTAATACGATTTTTTACTTAACTAAAGCCCACTCGTTGAGCGCCAATTTGGGATAAAACATGCAAATAGAAGATGATGATGCCCCACTGTTGTGAGCGCCAATTTGTAACCAACGATCTTTTGTTACGGTATTAATTATATTCGAGTATGTTTGAAAGCCCCACTGTTGGGTTCGCCAATTTGAAATAAAACGTTTATGGTGTTTTATTTACTTATATGAGACTCCCGTGTATCAACGTCAAGCCCCCCGTTGAAGTCGTCAATTCGAAAGAAAACGGGTTTATTGTGTTTAATCAATCTGTTATTTATAAATATTATTTATGTTATTAATTATGTAGTCTTACAGTTGACCTCCTGTAATTCAAATTTAATAGGCAAATATATTTGTGATTATGTTATTTTAACTTTTAATTGTACTATAATACAGGTTTAAGTAAGTATTCAATATCAGAATGATCAATATTGCACATAGCTATTCCTGATCTGACGATGAGCTGTGAAGCTTGAAAGCGCTAATCGGAATTTGCATTTGCATGTTTTATCCCAAATTGGCGCTCAACGAGTGGGCTTTAGTTAGGTAAAAAATCGTATTAATTATTACTTAACTTGAGCAGGCAACCATTAGAGGCACAGGAATGCACACGAGAGGTGTTACTAAAAGGATGGAGATGGAGGAAGAAAAGGAAGAGGATAGACGGGAAGAAGAAACCGAGGTAGTTACAGACACCGAAATGGAACAACAGGCGAGCAATAAAGAGGATGCCCAAGGGGACCAACCAGATAAAGCGGAAGCCAGAAGAGAACCAGATTGGCAAGAAATGATGAGGATGATGATGGAGAAAATTGATAGCATTAAGGAAAGCAATAAACAAACCATAAATAAAAATTCAGAAAAGCTAGAAAATAAAATAGACAGTATCAAAGAAGATAATAGACAAACTAATGAAAAAGTAGACAGTATTAAGGAAAGTACTAGTGAACTTTTAAGGCAAACCATAAATGAAAATAATGAAAAATTGAAGGCCGATTTTAGACAAATAAATGAAAAAATAGACAGTATAAATGAAAATTCAGAAAAGCTGTAAAATAAAATAGCCAGTATTAATGAAAACTCAAAAAAACAAAACGAAATTTTGAGCGAGAATTTAATCAAACAAATGAATGAAAAGTTTGACAGGAATGACGAGAGTTTGAGACAGATTCAGGACGATAACAAACTAATGAACGAAAAACTTGAGGAAAACAATAAACGAATGAAAGAAGATCTTGAGAAAATCAATGAGGACAATCTTATACAAATCGATGAGAGAATTGAGCATTCTAACAAGGAATTAAGGGAAACTGTTGATAAACAGAATGAAGTATTAAGGCAAGCTCTCAATAAGAAAATCGAGGACGCCAGTGAGGCAATCAGCCAGAAGGTAGGTAAGAACGACGGCGAAAGAAAACAGGAGATAACTGAAAGAAATAGAAAACTGAGAGTGACCGATGAAGCTGTTACACGAAATAGGGCTGAACTAGAGGTCAAGATAGGCCATATAGAAGGAGAAAACCGGATTCAAGTGGAATCAATAAGAGCAGATTGCGGAAACCAGCATCGAAACTTAGATACGGTCGTGAACAAAGTACAGGAGCAAGGACAACGTAACCAGGAGAGAATCGAGAACCTACAACGGTCAGTTGACAACCGAACGATCACTGTTCCATATACACAACATATAGACGACCGGGAGACCATCAACTTTGGCATACAAGAGAAACCCAATGGAATTCTTGGAACGGGTCGGCGAACAACTAATGAGAATTGGTGAAAACAGGTGGCCAATAATTCATCGTTACTTGGACGAACATTTCAAGGAAACCTATGATAACTGGTGGACAGCCACCAGGCACGACATCCAAAGCTACGAAGAATTTAAAATAGCTTTTAAAGCCAGGTACTGGTCAGACGCCACCCAGAACGTAGTAAGGGAGAGCATCAGCTATGGAAGGTACGACGCCAGCAGGGGAACAACACTCACCGCCTACTTCCTGGGAAAAGTATGCTTGGCGAGACACCTTGAACCAAAAATCCCGGAGGAAATTCTCGTCACCAGGTTAGCATACCACTATGATAACGGGATATCAATAGCACGATCTGGCGGACAGATAAAAACGATACAGGCCATGTCAACGCTATTGGAAGAGCACGAGCGTGAGGTGCATTATAGAAGGAGTCGGCAGAGAAACAACCGGTACGGGAGCAGGGATATCCCAGACTACAACAACAGAAACAATAACCATAACAGTCATGAGACGCATAACCGGTCGAACTATAATGGCAGGCCAGGTAATTATGGTAATGAGACATACCAACGGCAAAATAACAACAACAGCCAAAGGAACAACGGAAACAATTACGGGAATAGACAGAATATTCCAAACAACTAATATAACCGGTCGTACAACCCAAGTTACGAGAATCAGAACACAAACAACCGGAATTATGATAACAATAACCGCAACCCGAACAACCAAAACCAAAACTACAGGAGAGTTAATTATGTGGGGGCGTACAATAACTATAACGGGAGGACATACTACCAAGGACGTCGGAGTTTTAATAGGGACACCGACTGGAACCAAGATAACAATAACGATAGAACAGATACTAGGACTAATGGAGGCAGGAGTCGGAGTCAGGAGGACTACCGCCGGGTTAATTACGAAGAGGACCGTCAACGGCCGGAACCCAGGTCAACGGGAAATGAAATAAATCAAACGAACCAAACCGGCAGAGGAGACGAAGAATCCGAGCCGCTTTTAAACCCCACACGGCAGTGAAAACACCAGCAGGACCCTCACTGAACCACTCTATCGGGTTTAACAACATAAGAAATCACGGTAAAAATAATAATTGTATCACAATAATTTGTAGTAATTAAAAAATTTAAGGGACGAATTGTTGGAAGAAGAAGACAGAAATCCAAAATAAAAAAAACAACAACGAAATAATTGACATAACGGCAGAGATCAACAGTGTACAAACCAAAATCATGAGCGACACTGGGGCTAACGTGTCGCTAATCAACGTGATAGAACTGAACAAGATACTTGAAGAAGGGAAGAAGCACATACTTACGTTACCAATAAGCAACATTGTACTGTAGGAGCGACGGGACGCCAAAGTAGAACGGTCCGGAAGCAAGCAAGGTTAGAATTAACAAGTAACAATAAAACCATCCCAATGACTTTCCTAGTAGCCAGTGGCTTACCATTTAACATGTTAATCGGTTGTGACATGCTGAAACAATACTCAGCTATCATTGACATGAACAGGTCAAAATTATTTTTAAAAATCAATCAAACAGAATGGACGGCTGACTTAGTTAACAGCGACAGCATGACCCCGACCCGAGTAACATATCATATACAGAGAAGTTTAGATCAACAAGAACAGTCACAAAGTAATAAAATCTTTTACGAGTTGGACGATGAACAATTATGGCATGACAAAATTAACGAAATCCATAATTTTAAATGTGGAATAACTGACGTACAAAGGGAACAGTTAATTGAAGTGTACAATAGATATCGCCATGTATTTTCAGATACACCAGGCAAGGTAAGAGGTTACCAGTGCAAAATAGAATTTCGAGAACCCGTAAACTTCAACAAAAAATCATACCCGGTCGCTTACTCACTGAAGGAAGCTGTGAGGGCAGAAATTGATAGATTAATAGACGAGGACATCATTGAACCCAGTTACTCCCCTTATACCAGCCCTATCCTCGCCGTTCCAAAGAAAAGTGGCAAAGTAAGAATTTGCTTAGACGCAAGGGAAATCAATAAAGTGATAGTGAATGACCGAACATCCCCGGGGGAAATCGAGGAAATACTTAAAAAGTTTCATGGGATCAAGTACATCAGCACATGGGACACCGTCTGTGGATATTGGCAAGTCGAACTCCATCCAGAGAGCCGCAAGTACATGGCATTCATTTTCGAAGGCCGTAATTACCAGTTTAAACGGTTGCCATTTGGACTGGTTAATTCAGTAGCCGTGTTTGTAAAAATCATGGACCAAATCCTCGGACAGGAAACACTCCAGTATACAACAGTCTATGTGGACGATATTTTGATAACTTCGACCAATTGGGATGACCATTGCCAACGAGTAGAACGAGTGTTAGAAAGGCTGTCAGAGAACCATATTACATTGAAGCTGGAGAAATCAAAGTTGATAGCGAGTGAAGTGCAATTTTTAGGGTTTAACTTGTCGGAGCAGGGAATCACACCATCCCAAGAAAAAATCGAGTCAATTCAAAAATTCCCAAAACCAAGGAACAGAAAGCAGCTCCAATCGTTCCTCGGCATATGTAATTATTACCGTAAATTTCAAGAACATTATTCGGAACTAACATCAAGATTTGTACGCCAATTATCATCCAAGAACAAGTGGACGTGGGGAGAAGAGCAAGATGCCACACTTGAACTAATCAAAACTAAATTTTTGGAGTCAGTGATGTTGCACCACCCCAAAATTCAAAAAATAAGTAAGAACACCTTAGTATATAATTCAGAATAAATTATTTTAAACTAATAAAAATGAAAGAAGAGTCAGAAATGAGTTAAATGAAGGAAGAATATGCCATACAAGTTATGATAAGTAGGAGATTCAGTGTTTAATTGCAGAAGTAAATGAGAGGGAATTAAAAATAGTAAAATACGTATGCTAAAGAATAATTAATTGACAGCACGGAACTAAGGAGAATTTAAAATGAATATTGAACAGCTTTAACTGATATACTGGTGAATAATGTGATAAATGGAACTACAGAACAACGAGATAAATAATTTAAGAAAGGATTAGGATACCTCAGAAATAATAGTAATCATCCCTTGAGTATGAGTTTGTAGCGAAGGAGCTACCTTATAGGTAATAATTTTATTATATGTATTGTGTTGTGATAGTGCAACGTTTATTTTGTTTCTGGACAGAGATGAAGTTCCTCTGATCTCAGAAGATATAGTTAGGAAATCGGCAGAGTAATGGAAGCCAATAGTGCCCCTCTGATTCCATACCAGCTATGATATTAGGGAAAAACGTTAGGGAAATAAAGTATTTTAGGGATTATGCACCAAGAGAGGTAATAAATATAAAAATAATAATAAGTAATGTTGCGGTTTGGAAGCTCTTGAAGAATCGCGAGTTATTCCAAAGACGCTAATAAGGAAGGCTGGATTGTTTGTTAGAAAGAAGTGGACTGTATTTGAGATATTGAACATGCGTTTATTGAATAATTTGGTTTGTTAGTTACGATCGGCACGTGCGGAAGCATTTGAGGCGAAAATGCCCGAGATTAATTTTGAATGAAATCGTGGTCCATTGCAGATGGACGCAGGTAGACGATTAAAGTGAAATGCTATAAATGCATGCTGTATAATAGCCAAAAGCCGCGGCTGTAAGAGAAGTGTTTAACGAGAGTTGCGCTCGGAGTCGTGTTATGAACTAAACTAATACTGGCTTGCAGTCGGCTAGGCTGGCCGATTGCAAGGTTTGATAAAAGCGTGACGTCATCCGCGCGTGCCGTGCAATGTTAGTAGGCTGCTTACAACTGACAACACAGTACAAAGTTTAAACATACTGCCCGCCAAAATCGGGACGATTTTGTACATTAACGGTTAAATTGAACAATATAATAATTAGACTTACATGTCGTAAGCGATACAATAATTGGCGCACTGGCCAGAGAGCAATGACATAATGGACATAATATAAATTCAATTAACAATCACCAAGCATACAATAAATTGATAACACCATAAAAATACAATAATTTCCCCATGATATTGACATAACAACCCCAATGAATTTCATAATGTTTTGACCCTTAGAAAATACAATACATATATAGAATAATTGCCACTATAACTGACACTTGTGGTTCTCAGAATTTGAATCACACAAACATATTAACGATACACAACATTCATAATAATTGATAGTACATATGAGACACAGTCACTATTTCTGTAATAGCTAGCGACACTTAACAATGTTACAATGCTTATGATACAATCGACTTGTATGCTCGCCCCGGGGAATGTCCCGGGCGTGTTCCATGTAATGTGACACGCGCACACCCATGCATACACACACACACACACACACACACACACCGTAAGGCACACAAACGACTAGTTTGTTGCCACCGGAAGGGGGCATAATTTGTGGATGGGTCGGCGTAAGATACCTAGCGCGGTGCGTACTTCTGCGACGCGTACTAAGGAATCTTGACCCGGAAAAACATTGGTAATTACCCCACGCTTCCATTCTAGAGGGGGGGAATTGTCATCTAAAATGAGGACAAGTTGTCCGACCTTCAAATTTTTAAATGGGGTGCGCCATTTGTTGCGCTGCTGCAGCTGGTGCAGATAATCCCTAGACCACCGTTTCCAGATGGTCTGCGTAAATTTTTGGAGCAGAAGCCATCTGCCCAAATGAGTATTATTGCCTTGTGTATAGTCGGGTTCCGGAAGTGCCGTCAGTGGAGCACCGACCAAAAAATGAGCGGGTGTTAAGGGTTCAGGGTCTCTAGCATCGTCGGACACGGCGCATAACGGGCGTGAATTAAGGCAAGCCTCAATTTGAGAAAGAAGGGTAGAATATTCCTCAAAATTCAAAATCGTACCGCCAATTACGCGACGTAAATGGAATTTAACACTCCTTACACCACTTTCCCACAAACCACCGAAATGAGGGGCTGAAGGGGGGATAAAGGACCATTTGATGCCGTGGAGACCGCAAAACTCCAGAGAAGATTGTTCAACTTCCTTGGAGGTTAAAAATTTGTACCAATCATGCAACGTGTGGTTGGCACGACGAAAATTCGTGCCATTATCCGAAAATATTTGCGCGGGAATACCTCTGCGCGATATGAACCTTTTTAAAGCCGCTATAAAGGCGTTGGAAGTAAGATCCGACACCAATTCTAAATGGATGGCCCTAGTACACATGCATATAAATAGAGCGATATATGCCTTGGTCGTGGACTTAGAGCGCTGCCCGCCATGGCGCAAAAACACTGGACCTGCGTAATCCACGGCCGACTGTGAGAATGGCCTTGACGGCGTGACCCTAGAAGAGGGTAATTGACCGAGTAATTGATTCGCGCCTTTAGCCCGGGAACGAAAACAAGTGACACACTTATGTATCACTGAGCGGATATAGGACTTATCGTGTATGATCCAATACTTAAGCCTAAGCGAAGCTTGAGTTGATTGCACTCCAGCGTGCAACAAACGGATGTGTTCGTATTCAATTATTAATCTCGTGAGATGAGAGTGCGGGTGTAAAATTATTTGGTGTTTAGTCTCGTAGCTAAGTGGGGAGAATTGCAAGCATCCACCCACTCTTAAAATGCCTGATTTATCCAGGAATGGGTTGAGAGCAAGAATTTTACTACTGCGTGGAAGGCACCGGTGTGCCTCAAGTTCCCTAACCTCTACGTCGAAATGCAACTTCTGAGATTGCCGGACAAAAACCAAGAGCGTGTCAGACAATTCTTGAGCCGACAAAAAGGACGTGTCTCTTTCAACCACCGCGAGCCTAGAATTGCGAAGAAATCGACGGCAGTATGCGAAGACGCGAATAAGCCTCGTAAGAGATGAATAGTTTTCAATGTAACTATGTGTTGAGGACGCGACAATTAGTGAGGTTTGAGCCTGCTTGCGACGTTCCTCTTCAATGTCGGGAAAGGTACAGGGAGTATTAATGTCGAACGCGCTGACCGGCCATGAGGCCGCATCACGAGCCAACCAGGAGGGACCATGCCACCATTGAGCATGACAGTGCAGACTACGAGGGAGGCAACCGCGCGATAAAACGTCGGCAGGGTTGTCATTCGATACTACATGACGCCAAGTTCCCCTGCTGCTAACAAGACGCTGTATTTCTGCGACACGGTTAGCCACAAATACCTTCCAGCGGGAAGATTGCTGATGTATCCAGTACAACGCTATCATCGAATCCGAATAAAGATATAATCCGTCAAAATTGTAATCGACGGCATTTAAAACCTTGGACGTTAATTGAGCCAACAATAAACAAGCACAAAGTTCAAGTCTAGGAAGCGTTATCTGTTTCAGCGGAGCGACCCTAGATTTAGCACACAACAAGTTTGATGATATGGCGCCGTTCGAATAGACCGCCCGCACATAAATGCAACACGCGTAACCTTTAACCGAAGCGTCGGCGAATCCGTGCAGCTGCAATGAACTAACTGGGCAACTGTTCGAACTCTTAACCGACCTCGTAATCTCAAAATGAGTGTCGGAGACTAATTGGGTGTATAATTCCGACCATTGATTGGCTAGTGACCCGGACAAGGGTTCGTCCCAATCAGTGCCCGCCAACCACAACTGCTGAACGAAATGCTTGCAGCAAAATGTGATGGGAGCAATTAGACCTAGTGGATCATAGATCCCGGCAATGATTGATAACACGCTTCTCTTGTTGAGAACGGTTAGATTGTCATCACCCCTAACGGTGTACAAAAAGTTATCCCCCTCAACATTCCACTGTATGCCCAAGGTACGCACGTTTTGACCCTTGCTGAAGTCACGGGTTACTTGGGCGCGAAGAGTCATAATCTTATGGTGGCTAGAGAACCATTTGTGTAACGAAAAACCATACCTCCTCAACAACTTCTCGATCTCGCCTTTCATTTCAGCTAAGCTGTTCGGATCATCCGAACCCGTTATGAGATCGTCTACGTAAAAGTCATTTGCTATGGCCTTAGCAGCGGTAGGGTAGTCGGCTTTGTTTTCATATGCTATTTGAGCCAGACAACGCGTAGCAAGGAAGGAGGCACTAGCAGTGCCATATGTAACCGTCCTTAACGCGTAATGTCGCAATTCCTTATGCGGTGCATCATGCCAAACAATGCGTTGCAAGTTTGAATCCTTAGGATTAACAATGATCTGGCGATACATCTTTTCAATGTCCGCAATAAGTACGTATCGGTGGGTGCGGAACCGAACCATTATCGAAAACAGATCCTGCTGGATCGTAGGACCGACCATTAAAGTGTCGTTAAGGGACAAATTATTGGTGGTTTTAGCGGATGCGTCAAATACCACGCGCAATTTAGTGGTTAAGCTAGAGTCTTTGAAGACTGCGTGATGGGGCAGATAAAAGATCTCTGACCTGTCAAGCGACAGATCGTATTCATTAAGCGGCGACATGTGGCCAAGTCTTAAGTAGTCATTCATGAACTCACTATAATCCTTATAAAGGGTAGGGTTCTGCTTGAATTTGAATTCTAACGATTGGAATCTTCGTATTGCTCCGCGGAGAGAATCTCCCAAATAAGATTTATCAGATCTGCGGGGCAGGGCTACCACGAATCTCCCGTCGCGATTGCGGCTAGTGTTTTTCACGAAATACCTTTCACACGGTGAGTCCTCAGATCGGGTTTCGCGACTAGAGATTTCCTCCAACTTCCAAAATTCCTTTAGTTGCGAGGAAACCTGATTATCATCCTTACAGACCATAAATGAAGAAACCGTTCTAGTCATGTCGACGTTGAATGGTAAGTCACCGGCCAAAATAAATCCTAACTTGGTTTCCTGAATTATAGGAAAGTGTGGTCCGCGCGTATATTTCACAGGTTCAATTAATTGTAGAAAATATTGAGCGCCGATTAATATATCGACTTGCGATGAGCAATGTAGGTGAGGGTCCGCCAGGAATATGCGCTTGGGTAAATTTAAAGAGGTAAGATTGAATGACTCCGCCGGTAAATTATTAGTTATACTGGGTAATACGGCACAATGTACGTTTAACGTGAAGGGTTTATAGCGTGAATGTAGCCTTACATTAGTGCTGAAGTCAGCCTGGGAAAGCGAGTTGTTTATACCCGTGATGGGCAATTGCGATTTAACTAATTGGAGGCCCATCCTGCGGGCGAAATCCATTGTGCAAAAGTTCGCTTGAGAACCGGAATCCAGTAATATCCTAACGGGAAATTTTTTGCCGACCTTATTGTATGTCATACAGACGGCGGTAGATAACAATACCGATTTATTGGTCTGTGATTTCAGTGAGCACTGGTTGTTAACAGAAGTTACGTCCCTGTTGGGGACATGAATCATGGTGTGGTGACGCCTAGAACATTTTTTACACAAAAATTTGGAGGGACATTTTGAACCCTCGTGTCCCGAACGGAGACAGTTTAAGCAAAGTTTGTTTTTTAGTAACGCATTTTTTCTATCAGGGATAGACAGCGATATAAATTGTGGGCAATCGCTAAGTCTATGCTCACCGTTACATAGCCTGCATAAATTATTTCTAATATGTAAGTGGAATGCGCCCTTTGGATTGCTTATCTGTTTAACTGCCTTGCGATAAGGAGACTTATCGCTTTTGTTCAACCTGCTCGTTGGGCTAGTCGCGTTATCGATATTTTGCAGTAGTTTCCTACGTGAATTTAAAAAATTTATAAAATTATTAAAATCAGGGAGTTTATGCTCCGATAAACTCTCTTTCCACAAACGTAAAGTATAACTGTCAAGTTTTTTGGCTAGATAATTTACTACAATAATTTCAAACGTGTTGACTGGCAGTTTGAGATTATTTAAAGCGTTTATATTTGCAGAGATTTGATCAATAAATTGCGATATGCTACCTTGGGATTCCTGCTGAACTAATGGTACGTCTAGGACATTCCACACGTGGTGAGCGGAGACAATCAGCTTACTATCATATCTATTCCTCAACAGATCGATAGCCACCGCGTAATTTTCATGTGTTATGGGTAATGATTTTATTACGTTAAGCGCCTCGCCATGTAATGACGAGTGCAAATAATGAAGCTTCTGTATATCTGTCAGGTCTGTTCTGACATGAATTAGTTCCATAAAAATATGGTAATAATGTTGCCATTCCACAATACTACCCTCGAACCGTGGTAATTTTATTGGTTCCAATTGAATGGGGGTTGTTTTAGGCTGTTTACCATCAGTATTAATTAGTGGTTTTTGGTTCAAGTGCTCAGATTGCTCCAACAAGTGTTGCAATTTACATTCTATAGCACAGAGATCGTCCTCCGTTTGCACTCTATCACTTGTTGACGCAACGTCTGCTTCCTCAGCCTCGATTTGTGACTGTATCTCGTCATATTTGGTGGATAATTCCATCAAATGACGCAGTTTTATTTTGAGCGCATGAGGATCGCTGTTTAACAAATCAAAATTATCCGCGAAGGTATTTATTCGGGATATTGAGGCCTTAATTGTACCTCGTTTTTTTATCAGAGCCCTTACATCGGCCATTATTACAGTTTGAGATAAAAAATGGTAAGGTATTTAGAAACAATTGAGCATCGAGCATGTGAACCACAAACTTAATTTTGAATGAGTTTAAATACGTTTGGTAGCTAGCGATCGTTGGTTTGAACATAAACTTACTCTCTCTAACTAATCAAACTCGTTGGCAGTTAAATTATTGAAATTATAAATCTAAATGATTACAAAGTATAGCTTTATCTTTAAAGTTCTGACTGATAATGAGCTGCCAACCATCTATTAATTTATATTGTGTAATAAGTTAATTGTTTATATAAATATGTCAAAATACACACTGGGTGAAATATTATTAAAAATAAATCAAATATAGGTAAAGTTTATAGTCACGTGGCCGTCGATCCATTCGTGATGAAGCTGGCTTCGATCCCGTTTGGAGCTGCTACACCTCCTGTCTCTGCCGGTTAGCCGTTGCCTCATGTTGTACCCTCCATCATTTAAAGCTGTGGAATCTCGAAAATGTTGTCCTGTTTCGTCCCGTCGTCTCTGGTCTACTGCTTGGCTGAATCTTGTCGAGATGACTGCGACGTGCTTCACGATAATGGTGTCGCTCAGGACGAAAATGATGCCCGTCTGTCGTGATTAACTTCAGATTGGTTTTTCCAGAAATGATGTATATAAATAAATGTTGTCGCCTGTGTACTCAGGTATGAGAAATCTGTGCCGTTGGGACCAAAAATGATGTAGTTTGTTTTGGCCTGAAAATATGAAATCCTGCCTGATTGGACCAAAAATGATGTCGTTTTTGGCCTGAAATGTGAAATCCGGTCCGGTGGGACCAAAAATGTTGCGGTTTGGAAGCTCTTGAAGAATCGCGAGTTATTCCAAAGACGCTAATAAGGAAGGCTGGATTGTTTGTTAGAAAGAAGTGGACTGTATTTGAGATATTGAACATGCGTTTATTGAATAATTTGGTTTGTTAGTTACGATCGGCACGTGCGGAAGCATTTGAGGCGAAAATGCCCGAGATTAATTTTGAATGAAATCGTGGTCCATTGCAGATGGACGCAGGTAGACGATTAAAGTGAAATGCTATAAATGCATGCTGTATAATAGCCAAAAGCCGCGGCTGTAAGAGAAGTGTTTAACGAGAGTTGCGCTCGGAGTCGTGTTATGAACTAAACTAATACTGGCTTGCAGTCGGCTAGGCTGGCCGATTGCAAGGTTTGATAAAAGCGTGACGTCATCCGCGCGTGCCGTGCAATGTTAGTAGGCTGCTTACAACTGACAACACAGTACAAAGTTTAAACAAGTAATAATAGCGTAAAAAGCTAGAAGAAGTTATGAGTTCCAGAGAAAAGGACAGGTCTACAACTGAGGGAGGTACCAGTAGTGAATTAATGACCAGATACACAAGGAGTATCAACACAGTTTTCCGGTGCAATTAAAAGTTTGAAGGATAGAAAGAGAAGATAACCTTATCATAGAAGACTTATGAGTTTATTTTTTTTACTAAACTTCGTTCAGACAAAATAAACTTCTTTCGAAGGGGGGGTGTTATGTAACGTAACAGAATTGAGGTCCCCAACGTTACATAAAAAAATGAATTAACTATGGTCAAGGACCATACCCCGATATTAAGGTTGCTCAGTAATTAGTACATCTGAGATGTACCTCAAGTCAAAAGATGTAATAAATAACGTTGAGTATAAAATACTATACCAATTAATGGTTAATATAATAAATTGTACTTGTTTTTTATACTGTAGCATGTTAGTGTTCACAGAATATTTATTTTATGTTTTGAGTATAATAAGAGTGAACTGTTGTTTTATAGGAATACATAATCAGTGGCAATGTTTTTATTTATGTTAAAATTGTCTTTAGACAATTGAGTATAATTACCTGTGTTAGGCATTATACTATGTTATATGTAGTGACTAAAATTGGATAATGAAGTTGTTTTGAATTAATGTTTATAAACTTGGCCAGGATGGCAAAAAGTGTTTAACAGTTGACAAGTAGTTCTGATAATTATGTTGTAAACTAATGAAAGGTTCCAGGACGAATTAATTAATGTAATAAAGTAAAACCAGGAAATTAAAATTAATGTAAATAACCATGAACCAGTAACTAATTGTACAGTAGGTCAGGTAAAGAAAATTAAGTTAAAAAAACCAAACAATATTATAACAGTTGTAAGAAAACCTATAGGCCTAAATTTAATATTTGTAAAAGGAAATTAATACCTTTTTAATGGGTCCAGTCCAATGAAACTGTAGTAAATTATATATGGTATAATAAGGTAGGTTGGGTGAAAGTTTTAAGTAATTCAGTATCATTCCAAGCATGGAGCATTTTATTAAAGAAGAGTAGTAATAATTTATAATTCTGACTCTAGGATATCAAATTTCATCCAATGACAGAAAATAATGGTTGTTAGGGCAACAAAAAGGTACAATGTTGTTGATTTTCGTTTCATTCGTTTCGATTGTTATATGCTATTGAGTTGAGATGAGGAGACACATTTAAAAAAGAATGATAAAATTTGAAGAAATATGAATCTAAATTAATAAATCCTATTTGAAACCTAATTCTATAATACTATTGATGAATAATAAAACCAATTAGACTTCCAAATTATAACCGAATACCTCTAAAAGAGTCGAGAATTCCTCACTTCATTCACCAGGATAATTCCGCTGGATTCGGTATTAAACCGATTTCCCATGTAATCAGAAGACTAATTGAGTGAAGTAAAGGCCGAAACTAACGGAATTATTGAGAAGATATACGAAGACCTCGTTTTTGCAGAATTAACCTTCACCTTCAAGAAGAAGCTAGAATACTATTTCCATTCCACCGTGACTGACAACTATCAAGATCGTAAGAGAAGAACGGCAGTCAGAAGAGTTCCTGGGAGCTTCCCTATATACTACACCATCAATTTTATTAAGGACCAGAACACTTTTTCCTGGATGAACGTAATCTAAGCAGATCATCTTCAACTGTTTACAGACGTCCAATGCCAGTTTGAGTTCCGCCAATCCAGTAAAAAACAACTTATTTTTAATTTCAATATATTTAGAGTTAATAACCTTCTGTAATACTTGAGTAACCTTAATTTTACATTACCTGGCCTTACTAATGGTTAAAAGAATCTTACGAACCCTGGGATAAGAAATATTTATTGTTATATTTAATTTGTATAAGTCAGAAGGAACTTGGTCAATTGACGATCGATATACCATTGTACAATCGATTTAGTGATATTATTATTTTGAAGAGAACTGTTAATGTGAAATAACGTACAAAATTAATAAAGAATCTTTCTTGTATAAGATAATGTTTTATGTTATTGCAGAATAGGTATTATATGTTGTGGGTGGAGTAAGTTACAGGAAAAGGGAGAATAAAATCCGATGAACGGTTAACCTAGACGCAATCTTATTACAAATAACAGCACTAATTGTCAACAGCTGGTGGAACGTGAGATTGCCGAACTAGCGTGTTTTCTGTACCAAATTTGAATTGAATTATCTAATATAGAGGGACTAGGGTTGACAAGAATCCTTAATACATTCAGTCAATACATGACGTATATCGTTAATATTTCGTAACTATTGAATACTTAGTTAAACCTGTATTATAGTACAATTAAAAGTTAAAATAACAATCACAAATATATTTGCCTATTAAATTTGAATTACAGGAGGTCAACTGTAAGACTACATAATTAATAACATAAATAATATTTATAAATAACAGATTGATTAAACACAATAAACCCGTTTTCTTTCGAATTGACGACTTCAACGGGGGGCTTGACGTTGATACACGGGAGTCTCATATAAGTAAATAAAACACCATAAACGTTTTATTTCAAATTGGCGAACCCAATAGTGGGGCTTTCAAACATACTCGAATATAATTAATACCGTAACAAAAGATCGTTGGTTACAAATTGGCGCTCACAACAGTGGGGCATCATCATCTTCTATTTGCATGTTTTATTTCAATATGTATAATCAAATGTTAGGATAAGGAAGTTCATGTTTAATTAAATGTTCAATTTATTTGTTTTTCAAATTATCAATAATAACGAAGAGAATTAATCAATTCAGATAAAAGATTTTTTTTGGTTTTGATGAAAATAATAATAATATGACAATCTGATTTTGAACTTAAAAGAATAGTGAATTTAAAGATGAATATTTTGTGAATTTTAAATGATGAGTTTGTTTATAAAATCTTATGAGAGTGTGTACGAGCCCAGTAATTGCTAAAGGCAGCCCAGTGTGCATGATAAGGGGGAACATATCGGTTGAGGATCTGTCATGATATAAGACCAGGGATTTGGATTTTGGGGTGGCATGATAGAAGGGGAGGTGCGCTGTGGTGCGTGTCTGTTCGATTTTATGGTGTTGGGATCTCGCATAGAGAAGTCCAGTGATCTCGTTCAGATGCGGCCATCGTCGCCGAGCCAGGGGGGTTGTTTACCCATGATATATAAGAACAAATGGGGGGTTGTTGGCACAATATCCTCACCGGTCCTCTTAGGGGTTTAGCAATAAGATTTCTTCTGTTTCGACAGAAGATCTCTCATTGGGGGGTATTGTGACGGGGCAAAAAGGGGGGCTTGGTATTTTATTAATTTTGGTTTTCATTTTATAAAATATTTTAAATTCGTTTCATATATGTGGCCAGTCCCCGGTTGAATCTAACTCGCAGTTCAAACAAAGCAAAGGTACGCTGTAACTGTGGTGAAACAATTGAAATGGAATGTCGTGCTGTCAAAAATTCTTAGAACTTTGCGGCTGTGTAACATCTACGCCCAAACGCACAACCACCAGCAGATGCGCGGACTGACGCCGAGTTAGTAAAACAAACATGGCTTGAAGACTCTATTTTTTCGCCTCGTGGTCTTAAGACGGAGGAAAAGAACCTTAGTCCAGCCTCTTTTGTGACGTCGACCAGTGCTCACCAAATATCATACACGTCAAAAACACGAAAAAACCATGTGTTGAATGAACAGTGATGGACGATCCGATCATGAGGCATTGAAACTTCCGCTCTGTCCGAGCGTTTGGAGAGAGGCACGTTGATAACTCTCTTCCCAGTCGACTAACCTCCGTGGCCGCAGCCGGATAAATACAACCGGCTGGCGGGCCCGAAATTATAACCGACCAACCAAGTTTATATCGGAGTGTGTAAAGCAGTAATAGGAGTGGAGACTAATATGTAACGCTATAAAATTAAGTGAGTGCGTAGAAAATGAACTAACAACCATTTGGTCATAGTGCAGGAATGTTACAGGACTCGCCATGCGGTCGGCGGGGATGCTACTGCAACAAGTAACAGTATTACATTCAAATATTTTTCTTATAAAGGCCTAAATTAAGTAAATGTGGGGGTTTTAAAAATTGTCTGAATGTGAGAGTGTGGCAAGCTGGGTTCGCCTTGATTAATAAAATATATATTAGAATAAGAAAATGTTTAAACAAATGTGCACGTGTTATCTGTTGAAAAAGGAAAGAAAAGTTGAGTTAATTGAAATTTTATTTAAAATGAAGTAATGATATAATAAATGTTTGAATTCCATCAAACAAATGAGTGTAGCGTACATTTGTTGTGTAACCTTATAATCACACTTGCATTACACCGTTCGTGTGACGAACTCTGGGTTGGAGGAAGACTAAAAGGTAAGTGGGAGAGAAATATTTTTATGATTTAAATGTATTAAAATGTAAATAACTTCACAAATATATGTTACAAATACATTAAATAAAATAAAATAAAACATTCATTTGCACTAGAAAATTCATTTAAACTTTTTCAAACAATGGTAATTGTTAAAAATAAAATAATTTTGTTGCCAGGCAACAATAGTCTGTGGAGTGTATGTCAAGGCAAAAAAGCGTTTATTTTATATTTTGTATATTAGATCTCTGTGTCTTATATATTAATGTGCAGTTGAAAGTGAAATTCAGCTTGCTTAATATACACCTGTTGCAAAAGGAAAATTTTGTAGCAGCAATTTGAATTGACTTACTCTCGCCTAATTATTATTGGTGGTTTCAAAAAAGTGAGTACATTTTATTATTTTTAAATTAAACCCTGTCTAATCTTAGTTTCAGTAATTTCATTACATGTTTTTTTTTACATTCAGATATTCGCACCTACTTCCATTATGCCTCGACATAGAACATTGATGGGTCGGAGTGAGAGACAAAGAAGAAGGAATATATATTCTCGTGAAAGTCAAAATGATAATAGACCAAATGCAAATTTAAATAGTGTAAATAGTATACAAAATGATGAAATTATTTTGAGGGATACATTTACTGAATGTCATTCCAAGAAATTTTAATACTTTTGATTGTGGATTAATGCATTTACAATGCAGGTTTTGCAATGCAAAACATTTCGAATCTGAGGTCACTTTAGGTGAAAGGACTGCATTCACTTCATGTTGTCATAAGGGTAAAGCAATATTACCGGCCTTAAGTCAAAATGAATACTTTAAATCATTGTATGATGGACTTACTTCAAATGAACCTTCAATAAAAAGAAAGTCAAAAAATTATTTTGAAAACATTCGTAAATACACTTCATCATTTGCTATGGTTAGCTCAGAAGCTAAAATTTCGGATACAGTTATGCGTGGAGTGTATCATTTTAAAATACATGATGTTTTTTATCACAGATCAGGTCCAATGATTGCTGGATATGGTCGCTCACCATGTTATGCGCAATTATATTTTTATGATGTTGACACTGCTGTCAATTATAGATTACGTGAACACTATAATCAAACATGCAATAACAATATAATGCGCGAAATCTCTCTTGAATTGGAACGCATTAATCCTTTCGTTCGGTCATTCATTGCAATGAAAGATCATTGTCAGAGAGTTGAAAATCAAAATAAAGAAATTTGTATGCTCATTAAAGTAAATCGTGATTTAGATCTATGCCGTTATAATGATGCAGTTCAAACTGATGTAGCCGTAATATTTAGTACAGTTGATGGTGAGCCACCCTTTGAACGAAATATGGTTTCGTTTTCAAAAGTTAATGGTACCATTAAAAATATCTCTGTTTTGGATTCATCATTGGACCCTTTAGCGTATCCATTACTTTTTCCAAATGGTGATACTGGGTGGCATATCAATATTTCTCATAATGTACCAACTACATCTAATTCAAGAGCGCCCAGAAATAAATTAACCATGCTTCAGTATGCAGCCCATCGACTTGCAATTAGAGAAGATTTTAGCATGTTGCACCATTCACAAAAATTATTTCTGCAGTGGATAGTTGATATGTATGTGAGAATAGAGGGCACAAGGTTACATTTCATTCGACAAAATCAAACAAGTCTTAGGTCTGAAGTTTACAACAATTTAACAGATTATTTAGAATTGAACCCCAATGCCAATAATGTTGGCCGTAGAGTAATTTTACCATCTTCATTCAATGGATCTCCAAGAAATATGTATCAGAATTATTTAGATGCAATGTCAATTGTACAAAATTTCGGAAAGCCTTCTTTGTTTATTACAAGAGATGACTTGCAATCCAAGTTGGCCTGAAATAGTTAGCAATATTCGTGTAGGTGAGTCAGCTAATTTTCAACCTGATATTGTTGTGCGTGTATTCAAGTCCAAATTGAAAGCATTAATTGAGGGCCTTACACTAAAAAAAAATCTTCGGTAAAGTTGAAGCACTCATTTATACAATTGAGTTTCAAAAGTGAGGATTGCCTCATGCTCACATTTTACTCTCTTTAAATGAGCAAGATAAAATTGTTAACGCTACCGATATTGATAAATTTGTATCTGCGGAGATTCTTAACATTCAAACACATCCTACATTACATGAATATGTTGTAAAACACATGATGCATGGTCCATGCGCTGTACTTAATCCAAATTCTGTATGTATGAGAGATGGAAAATGCACAAAAGATTATCCAAAATGATTTAATGAATTTACATGTGAATCATTAAATGGATATCCATTATACAGAAGGCGTGATAATGGTATTAATGCTGAAGTTCGCGGTAGTTGCCTCGACAATCGTTATGTTGTACCATACAATCCGTATTTAAGTAAATAAATTTTCTAGACCTAACAATTAACAAAACTAACAACACACACACATACAAAATATACAGGAAACCAACCACAACTGACATGGTTATACACAACACATCAAACCACCCAACACAACATAAACATGCGGCCTTCAACCATATGCTCCATAGACTAAAATACCCTTAAATAAACAAGATTACACCGACGAACTCAACACAATAAAATACATAGCAATCAAAAACGGTTACAACCCTAATTTAATAAACACACTACACAGACGCATCAAAAACAAAAACAACAAAACACAAAATACCATCAGCACACAACACAATAAATACATCACACTCACATACCACAACTCCTACACACACAAAATCGCCAACACATTCAGAAAACACAAATACAAAATAGCATACAGAACAACCAATACCATTACAAAACACATCAATAATACACAGACATAGACAAATATAACAAAACAGGTGTTTACAAATTAAAATGTAATGACTGCAATAGTTTCTACATCGGCCAGACAGGAAGATCTTTTTCATCCCGTTATTCTGAATATTTAAAAGCTCTAACCAACAACAATATACACTCCGCATTTGCCACACACATACACACAGAAAACCACAGTTACACCAACATAGACACCAATCTCGAAATTTTACATTACTTACCTAAAGGCCGAAAACTCAACACAACTGAACAATACAAAATATATAAACACCACACAACACAACCAAACAACATACTCAACGATCAATTACAATATAAATCACATACACTTTTTGACACAATTTTACAAAAAACAAACATCAAGTTGAATCCCTGCACCAATCCCCTTCCTCCACACACCACCCCCACTACACCTTCCACACAAAAACCGTTACGAAATGATGGCAGTCTGACTAAAAGCTGAAGAAGGCGGATACTTAAGCCGAAACGCGTCCGACGAAAAAAGTAAGTTTTTCACAAGATAAAGTTCATTTTTAGTAAAGTAAAAGAATCAGAATGTAAGTAACAGTGAAAATACGACGAAAAACAAAGTGCTAATTAATAAGGTGAGTAACAATGATAATTTGAATAATGAGTTTACATGTAGTAACAATGGTATGATTAAGAATATGGTGTTAGAAAATGATGATGAGAATATTGGGAGGCATCCGAGGGCTACCCCGAGACCAGGCAGATGAAATACGTATGGAAGCTTCTAGGGCCCTTAGAAGGGCCGCTCCGCCAAAATGCAATCTTCTGTCGGCGGAGTTGCGAGCCTTGAAGGAATTAAAAAGGGATGAATCCATTGTCATTATGCCGGCGGATAAGGGGAGTGCCACTGTGGTCTTGAACACCGAAGACTACCAGCGGAAGATTGAAGGTTTGTTAGATCCGGCCACTTATCGGAGGCTGAACAAAAATCCGACTACAACTGTTTTGAGAAAAACGGATTCTTTGATTAAGCAATCTTCTCTGGCGCCTGATGTGAAGACGGCCGTCCGGTGTTCGGAGGCCCTTCCCCCGGATCAGTCGGAGTTGCCTGAGGTTGTTGGCTCTGCTGTCTTGCCCTACATCCGTGGCGTGACTGATCGCATCGGCAGGTTGCTGAGTAAGCGGGGCGTCAGGACGATCTTTAAGCCAACCAAAAAGATCCAACAGTTCCTGCGACCGGTGAAAGACGCCAGGGATCCACTCTCGTCGTGCGGGGTGTACAGTATTCCTTGTACGTGTGGCCAGGTCTACATAGGCACCACGAAGCGTAGTGTCCGGACGCGCCTCTTTGAACATCGGAGATACTGCCGCCTGGGCCAGCCGGAGAAGTCCGCAGTTGCTGAACACGCTCTGTCCCACGACGATCACCGGGTCATGTTTGATGAAGCCCGCGTGTTGTCTTCTGTCCATGGTTACTTCACTCGCCTGCATCTGGAGTCCATCCATATTCATAAGAATGCGTCCGTCGCTATGAACCGCCGAAGTTGCCAAGTTGCCAAGTTGAAGTAGGGCACAGCACAGTGCGTGCCCCAGTGACGGCAGCGTCCGGGCGAGCCCGATGACTGCCTGTTGCTTGCGTAGTGCTTGGAGCGAGACTTGTCGCAGCGAGTTTTTTTTTTTTTTTTTTTGCTGTTTGAGACCGACCAGTATGGTCGGACTCGGGCTGTTTTGGAGACGAGCTCCCTTCAGCCGTGTGGATAAGGGGTTTTTGGGGGGCGTACGCCAGACGATCGGAGCGCAGAGAAGGTGGAGGCACTTAGTTGGGAGAGTACTGTTTGTTGGTTATATTGTGTGAGGTGTAGTGTGTAGCCATACTCGAGAGGGAGAGGTAGATGGATGTGGCCGTTATAATGTTTCAGGGGCATCTTTAATTATGCATTTTGTTTATTTAGTTTATTTCTTCTTCATATTGTTCTGCGACGTTCTTGCAGGGGGGGGGGCGGCCAAGACTGGGACGTGTGACGCTGGTCGCCAAAGCTGTTGGCTGGCGACAGGGAGCCGTCAAGGGAGGCGGAAGGAACAGATTCGGGTTATGTTCGGGTACGTAAGTGTGGGGAACTAGAGTGTGTGTTTACTGTGCAGAGAAGAGAGTGTTTATCGCGTGTTGGGTATTGAGGCTGCTTTAGGAAGACAGGTCGCTACTGCCTGGTAGAGATAAGTCTGTGGCGGGGAAAAGGTATGTGTTACTGCTTAAACAGGTCTGTGTCGTTGACGCCAGCGTGGTTGGAGGCGAGGGGGAGGACCATTGGCTATTGCGAGGAGGCGATTTAGTAAGTAGGAAGGTCGGCTTGTATTGCGGGTGTTTCTATTAATTGACGGGACTATTGTTTGAATGGAATTGCGGCGGGAGGCTGTGCGGGAATACTTCCAGTTGAGTTTAACAAGGAAGGAATCAAGGTCAGGGAAGCGGGTGTTAAGCGCATACAGGGCGGCATTGGAAGTCTTCGTCAGGCGTGGTCGGCGGTATATGAGTCTTAGGGCCCGTCGTTCTGTGAGACGGTGAAGATCGAGGTAGGCTGGAGAGGCAGTAAGGAGAACTGGGTGTGCATATGTGAGGATGGGTCGGATACATGTAGTATAGATTCGGCCTAGTAAGTCGCTGGAGCAGTGGTTTAGTCGGCTGAGGGTTCTGAGAGAACGGAGGCGGATACGGGCGATGGTAGTTGTGCGTTTGATGTGTGGTCGCCAGGTAAGTTTGGAGTCAAGCGTGACGCCTAGATATTGGCAATCACGCTTCGGGCGTACTGATGATGGGCCAACGCGGACGGGCGTTGTATAGAAATGCGACATGTTGCGTCCAGTGGAGTTGAAAACACAGAGTTGGGTCTTGTCCGCGTTTACAGTTATTCGCCAAGTATTGCAGTAGGCGAAGAAAGGTTCTAGGATTTGCTGTAATTTGATTGGGATCTGCCGGTGTGCGCCTGCTGAGACCCAGTAGGCAGTATCGTCGGCGTACTGGGCTAGGCCTGCAGATGGGTAGGGTAGAGTAGGCGGAGGGGGAGGGGTGTCTTTCGTAAAGATGATATAGAGTAGCGGGCTAATGGCGGAGCCTTGGGGGACACCGGCGTGAAGGCTGAAGGGTGCCGAGAGATGCTGACGGACTCGGACTTGTGCCGTGCGGCCATCCAGGAACTGGGAGAGCCATTTGACGATGGTTGGGGGAAAGTGACATCCGAGGATCTTAAAACGGAGGCCATTGTGCCAGACAGAGTCGAAGGCTTTGCGGATGTCGAGTAGGGCTAAGATGGTCGGGCGTTTGCGGGCCGAGTTGTCCTGGATGGCGCTGATAACCCGAACGAGTTGATCGTATATGTTGTAGCCAGGGCGGAATCCGCCCTGGGTACTGGGGAGGACGCTATGAGTTTGTAGGTGGGGATGTATCCTGGCGACGAGGATTTTCTCGAAAAGCCTGGAGATTGCAGGGGTGAGAGAAATCGGGCGATAGTTCGACGGGAGGCTGGCGCTTTTCTTAGGTTTGGGGAACATGAGGACATGGGCGTGTTTCCAGGCCCGCGGGACGTAGCCAAGGAGGAGACTAGCTGTGTACAGATGGGCTAGGGCTTCGATAGCAGTGTCGGGGAGCGCTTTTAAAATCCGGTTGGGGATTCCGTCAGGGCCGGGGGCCGTATTTCTGCATTTACTAAGTCGGTCTTTGATGTCGTCTGGGTCTATGGGCCGCTCCAGCGGATGGTCGTGGTTTGTGGTCAGGACGTCGTGTGGGGTGAAGAGGTCTGAGTGAGTGGTTAGAAAAGTGTCTATAGTATTTTCGGCGATGGCGTCAAAGTCCGGGCTAACGGGGTGGCTATGGATGGTCTGGAGAGAGTCCCGAAAGGCAGCGGCCTTCTCCTCATCGCTGACGAGAAGGCGGTCGCCTAACTGGAGAGGGGTATCGGCTTTGGACGGGTTGTGAAGACGTTTGACCTGTTTCCAGAATCGGGGAGTGTCGTTTCGAAAGGAATCCTGTACTGAAGTACAGAGGCTCTCAATGCGGGAAGATCGAAAATCTTTTATGGCGATCTTGACGGCATTTGAAAGTCTCCTGTATTCCAAGCAGAGATGCTCGTTTCGCCGATCTCTGTTTAAGAGGCGGCGGATCCAGCGCTTCCGGCGTATCAGTGTAAGGACCGGGGGAGGGAGCCTGAGCTGGGAGTAGCGGACATGTTTCGTCGGTATGGCCTGTGCCATCGCCGTCTGAATCGATGTCGTAATTAGGTCGTTGTAAGCGTCCGTTTGCGTGGGGGTGGTGGGTGGGGCTGGAAGAGGGGATATTAGGGAAGCTAAAGCTTGAGAAAAAAGAGGCCAGTCGGCAGCGTGAAAGTCTGTTACGGCCATCGTGCGGGGTTCCAGGGTGGGGTATTTTACGTGGCCGTAGGAAATTACAAGTAGAATAGGGATGTGGTCAGAGCCAACATCCGGGCCTTGGGAGATCCCGCTTATTTTACGGGAGATGTCGGCTGAGGTAAACAGCTTATCGGGGCAGGTAGGTCGTTGGGCCGGAGTTACCGGCTGGCGGGTAAACGGGGTACGATGGTGCCTGAGACCGAAGTTATTGACCGCCTGAAGCACACTCGTACCTCGGGCGGTGTTATAACAGTCTCCGAGTTGTCGGTGGTGGGCGTTTAGATCTCCGAAGAGAAGTAAACGGGGGTAGGTCATGGCCAAGTGATGGAGGTAGTTGACGTCTAGGTCGGCACGTGGGGGGCAGTAGTATGTTGCTATGAAGAGGGGAGGGGAGTTTGCGAAGCTGAGTTTGACTAGAAGTGAGTCAGTCGGGCTGTTTGATAGGGGTACTACTTTCGCTCGGAGAGAGTGACGAACAAGTATCGCAACTCCGCCCGAGTGAGATCCGTTGTCCTGCCTGAAGAGGGTATAGCCCGGGAAGAACAGGCGATGCCTGGCAGTTAGATAAGTCTCGTTAAGGGTGGCGACGTCTGTATGGGATTCCTGTAGAAAGAGGAGGAGTTCATCTCGTCGAGCCCGGAGGCTACGAACGTTGAGATGAAGAAGGGTGAGATGGTTCTTGCGGATTACGCTGCCGTCTTCTCCCATCGAAGCTTATCGCTTGGATTTGGAGTGAAGGATTGTAAGGCCTTCAGGGGTCCGGTTAAAAAGCGTCCTAGTGTCGAAAAGTCGCTTAGTGATTTGGTTGACGCTAGTACGTAGTTTGTTGTGAGAGACGGGTTCTGTAACATTATAAATGACTGCGATGAGGGCATCAAAGACTGATCGAGTCATGTCTGTAATCATTTTTTGGACGTCTGTCATCATCGACTGAAAGAGGCCGAGGATAGTCGTTGTGTCGATTGTGGTAGGAGTAGAAGTAGCGTTGGAGGTTTCTGGAGTAATTTCGGTGTCGGCGGGTTGGCCATCGGCCGGTTGAGGTAAGGTGGGGGCGGTTTGTGTAGGTGCGGAGGCGGTGGCGATAGCGGTATTGAGAGAGGGGAAGTCTGTGGGTTGTGGTTTCCACGGGTTTGCCTTAGGTGGTGACGCGGGTATTATTGGGACGACGGGGGCTTGCGAGGCGGAGACCGGAGTCTGTTTAGGATATTTCGGGCATTTAGTTTGGCCCGTGAAATGGTCTGAGGAGGAGTTACAGGTCGCACAGAACGGCGAGCTGAAGTCGTGGTTGGTATGCGGGCAAAGGGCAGTGGGAGTTTTATTGCCGCACACGCGGCAACGGGGTTGGTAGGAACAGGAGGCAGCTGTGTGGCCATAAAGGTGGCAGCGGGGGCAAGGTATATGACGTTCCGTCTGTCGGGATTCTTCCGTCCTGTAGTGTCTGCCAGCGACAAAGGCGCCTTCTGTTAGTAATAGGTTAATGGTTTCTGCGTCGTGGCTAAAAATTCGGATGAGGCCGGTCGGTCCCAGATCCGACATAATTCGCCTGCAGAAAGCTATTTGGAGGCGCTGGTCCTCTTCCAAAGCTTCCTGGAAGTCCAGTATGTCGATGTCTGGAGCGACACCGCGGACGACTAGGGTTTTTAGAGGTTTTCTGGGGGGGTCTTTGGGTTTCTGTGTCGGTTGGGTTGTTTGGAAAGCCCTGTATACGGCATTAGGTCCGAAAGTGGACACGGGTATATATTGGCAGAACAATTGGAGGTCTGGGAGGGAGGAGAATTGCAGGGTGGTAATAGCGTTTTTGGGGGAGAAGAAGTTGCGGGGGAGCCGAAGTTTCGGGCAATGGGTTTTGATGAGGTTGGAGAGAAAGATAGGGTTGTTTGGATTCTTCGTATGCTTTAGGATTAATAAAGTTTGGGATTGAGGTGGCGGGGGGGGGGGGGTATTAGTAGGGGTAGGTTGGCGCTTATTAAGGGGGGCTGAGGTGGAAGGGGATGGCGATTGGGGCGAGGGGGGAGTGGTGAGGTCGGTTTGGGCGTAGCTTGCCTTTTACGAGAGCGAGTAGTGGGTATGGAAATTGATGAGGCTGAGGAGGCGAGTGAGGAAGCAGGGGATGGCGAGCGATCAGGAGGATGTTTTTGGGTGGTAGCGGGCGGCCGGGGTTTGCGTCGGGTCATGGTGAAAAGACAATTGAGAGAGGATGTCAGTCAGGGAAGCGTGCAAGGTAGAGTGTGCAGAAATAATAATTAAAGTTAAGAACAATTAAATTAATCAGTAATCAAAGAGAAGGGAATAAAATTATTAGGCCGGCAATGTGTTGAGTAGTATATAGGCAGTCAGTGTAGTTAGAATTTAGAATGAAAGGGTAGAGGCGCGTTCGTATGAATTTGTAATGACAGCTGTGTCGAGGCGGTAGCGCGTTAGTGGGTCAGAGAAGAAAGTGAGTCTGTAGAAGGGGAGAGTAGAAGTACTGCGGTTAAGTGTCGCAGCGAGGATAGGTACCCCCTTTTTTATTTTGGCGGAGGTGAAGGAGATGGGCTGTGATTGGCTGAACCGCTGACGCGATCCACCAATGGCCTGAGAGGGAAGCCTACGCGAACGCTTAGCACGGATTGGCGGGATTTGTTCGCCCACAACGGGTCGATACACTTCCGCCAGCCCGGTAAGAGTCCGGTAGACTGCCTTATGGCGATACTGAGGCAGGTGAGAGATTGGAGGGGCGAAGTTGCCGACTGAAGGTGGCGCTAGGCACACCTAAAGCCGGCACAACGCCCGACCAATCTGTCGGCCTGCAACGGACCGGATTTGAATGGAAGGAAGGTGGTGAGATCCGATTGGTCGGCGCGTGGGCAGATGGTGAGAGGGCAATTTATTTTAAAATTACGGTGGGTCGTCGAGCAAAGCTCGAGGGCGGCTGAACCGCCGAGGAGAAAGCATCTCCTTAAATAGTGTCTGGCATGGCCTATTTTTCATGGCCAATCAGAATTGAGTATGACGAGCTGGCTTCTCATTGGTCCGTGCGATACACCTGAAGCGGACAAAATGTTATAAATAGAGGCATCGTAGCAGGTACTCACTGTTGCTTAATTTTGCGAGGGCTTGACGCGCACACCGATCCACAGGAGATCCTCATGGAACTCCGCGACCTCGGGTACCCGGTGCAGGCAATTTTCCGCCTGTTCACTCACTCCGAGACCCGAGTCCCTCTCCCGCTCGTCCGTCTCCAGCTCGAGAAGGGCGAGGCTGCAGACAAAATTTTCCACCTGACGCGGCTGTTTGGCTTCCGCGTCCGGGTGGAAACCAGTCGACCCCAGGGCAAGCTTGCGCAGTGCCACCGGTGCCAGAGGTTCGGCCATCACACCGACGTCTGCCGCAATGCCCCGGCCTGTCTACGATGTTCTCTGGGACATTCAACACAGGCCTGCACTGTGGCAGACAAAACCAAATTTCGCTGCATCAATTGTGGTCAAGGCCACGCAGCGAGTAATGTAAACTGCCCGGTCTATAAGGCGGAGCTCCTGCGGAAGCAAAAGCCGCAGGGGCCCCTCCCGAAGCCACGGCAGCCAGCTATGCAGCCCCAACCTAGACAGCCTAAAATGCAGGCTAGGCCTCAACCTCAGGCACAACCGGCACGGCGCGCGCCCTCTCCGGCTCCACCTCCAGCCCCTGCAAAGGCAACTAAACGTACCGCGTCTCCTTCCGAAGCAGAGACACGCCCAGTAGCTGTCATCTCGGTTTTGGAGCCGGAGAATGAACCCTCCACCTCCGCGGAACCTCCTACTCCCGCCTCTGAACCAGAGGTAGCCTCGCCGCCCCTGCCACCTCCGCGATTTCCGCGAGCAGGCATCAAACCCAGGAACAAAGGGATACCCACACCGGATGCTCGGCCCCGAGCTCCTGCCGGCCCACAGCCCAAGAAAAGTCCTGCTTCCCGGTATAAGTCCGACGAAGCGCAACAGCGTACTTTTCCTGCCGCTGATTCAAAACCGTCTGGCCCTGGTCCTATGGCGTACCCACGCACAGACAGTTCTTAAGCGAGCATCCACTCGCCTGTGCGCACTGTTTCCACTCCTGATCAGCCCAGCCATGACCAGGAAATTGGGTAGGATGATCGTCGGCGCGTATCTGCTGCCGGTCATTACCTACGCCTGCCCGGTCTGGGGTTACCTCGCCGCAATGCATAAAAAGAAGTTGCAGAGCGTCCTCGACAGGGGGCTTCGGCTAGCGGCCAAAGTCCCCCGTCGCTTCTCATCTCGCCTTCTAAGGAGAGGACTTGGCGTCCGCTCCTTAGACGACACTTTCAGGCGGCTTGCACGCAAATTTTATGCACGTGCGGCGAGGTTCCCAGACAATCCTCTAGTGACTGGGCTGGGAAGGTACCGTATACGCCCAGGTGATTCGTGGAAACGCCCTCGGTGCATACTGCGCTAGTGTAGGCTAGCACAACAGCCGAGAAAGGCCTGCTATAGAGCACACGCCCTACTTGGGCAGGGCCACGAGGCAGGAGCTCCAGATGGTAGCTCGGAACTCAGTTCCCGTGCGGTTCGTCTCTGCGACGCACAACCGCAAAGCCCAGAGCAAAAAAAATCACTGTTGCTTGTTCCCAGTCCATTGGGAGACGTGTTCGGCGTATCATCTATCGAACACTTTTCTTTTCTTTTGCTACTGAAGGTGGCCACCGGTGGTGCGGCCGAAACGTTTAGCAGAAACTTAAGCAATCGACCACGGCCTTTCAGCCCGGAAGTTTTAGTAAATAATCGTAATGACACCGGCCGTGAAAGCCTACGCACTAACGGTGTGCGTTGGCTTCCTATAAACTTTATGTCCCAAGCTGCCATCGGTCCTTTTCAGGACCAACACATCCAGAAAAGCCAATTGATCACCACTCTCGCGCTCCATCGTAAACTGTATGCGCGGGTGTACAGCGTTCAGATGTCCAAGGAAGCGTTCCAACTCTTCATCCCCATGGCTCCAGACCACGAAAGTGTCGTCCACATACCGCAACCAACACTTCGGCTTCAGAGGCGCAGATGAAATTGCCAACTCTTCAAATCTCTCCATATAGAAGTTTGCAACCACAGGGCTGAGAGGACTTCCCATGGCAACGCCATCCAACTGTTCATAGAAGCCGCCATTCCACTGGAAGTAGGTCGTTGTTATGTCCCAAGCTGCCATCGGTCCTTTTCAGGACCAACACATCCAGAAAAGCCAATTGATCACCACTCTCGCGCTCCATCGTAAACTGTATGCGCGGGTGTACAGCGTTCAGATGTCCAAGGAAGCGTTCCAACTCTTCATCCCCATGGCTCCAGACCACGAAAGTGTCGTCCACATACCGCAACCAACACTTCGGCTTCAGAGGCGCAGATGAAATTGCCAACTCTTCAAATCTCTCCATATAGAAGTTTGCAACCACAGGGCTGAGAGGACTTCCCATGGCAACGCCATCCAACTGTTCATAGAAGCCGCCATTCCACTGGAAGTAGGTCGTTGTTAGGACCTGCCGGAACAAAGCAGTGATGTCCGCCGAGAACAGGTCACCCAAATACCCCAAGACCTCCTGAACAGGGACCATGGTGAAAAGGGAGACCACATCAAAACTCACGAGAACATCGCCAGGCTCCAGCACCAACTCCCGGATCCTCCGAAGGAAATCAGAAGAGTCCCGGACGAAAGAATCCGTCTGCCCGATGTGCGGCTTGAGCAATCCAGTGAGGTGCTTTGCCAAGGTGTAAGTCGGCGAGCCAATAGCACTGACGATGGGCCTCAGCGGAACGTCTTCCTTGTGGATCTTGGGTAAACCATAGAGACGAGGGGGAAGGGCCTCCGAACACCGGGCGGCCGTCTTCACATCAGGCGCCAGAGAAGATTGCTTAATCAAAGAATCCGTTTTTCTCAAAACAGTTGTAGTCGGATCTTTGTTCAGCCTCCGATAAGTGGCCGGATCTAACAAACCTTCAATCTTCCGCTGGTAGTCTTCGGTGTTCAAGACCACAGTGGCACTCCCCTTATCCGCCGGCATAATGACAATGGATTCATCCCTTTTTAATTCCTTCAAGGCTCGCAACTCCGCCGACAGAAGATTGCATTTTGGCGGAGCGGCCCTTCTAAGGGCCCTAGAAGCTTCCATACGTATTTCATCTGCCTGGTCTCGGGGTAGCCCTCGGATGCCTGCCTCCACGCTCGCCACTATTTCTTCCACCGGTACTGTCTTCGGGGTAACTGCAAACTTCTCACCTTTAGCTAATACCGAGGTCTCATGTGGTGTTAGTTGACGGTTCGATAGGTTTATAACCATCCTGTCACTATCCAGTGTTCTTCCCCTGATGTTCTGGGAAGCGAACCGCTCGAATTTTTCACGCTGTCTCTGACTAGTACTGGCATGACACGACTCAAAAGCATTATAAGTGAGTCCATCCAACATCTCCCAATCATGTCGTTGGAGGGTACTGCTGAGATGTAAATGCAGTTTAAACAGTTCTTGGTCATTTAATGCCAACTCTTTTCTTGTATAGTGTATGCGTTCTCGCAGCATGGCATTCTCCGTTCTTCTGTATATCCTGTTGGCCTGAGGTGTATTAAATAAATGTCTATGTCGTAGGAACCTTGGAACGGTTCCCGTGTCTCTACATCGAAGTAAAAAGGCCAAGGAACACAGCAGACTGGCTTTCTTCTTGCGTAGCGTCTCCAGTTTCTTAATTTTCTTTAAAACCTCCTCCCCGTAGAGGTTCTTAATCTTAGTGCGTAGGCTTTCACGGCCGGTGTCATTACGATTATTTACTAAAACTTCCGGGCTGAAAGGCCGTGGTCGATTGCTTAAGTTTCTGCTAAACGTTTCGGCCGCACCACCGGTGGCCATCTTCAGTAGCAAAAGAAAAGAAAAGTGTTCGATAGATGATACGCCGAACACGTCTCCCAATGGACTGGGAACAAGCAACAGTGAGTACCTGCTACGATGCCTCTATTTATAACATTTTGTCCGCTTCAGGTGTATCGCACGGACCAATGAGAAGCCAGCTCGTCATACTCAATTCTGATTGGCCATGGAAAATAGACCATGCCAGACACTATTTAAGGAGATGCTTTCTCCTCGGCGGTTCATACTTGCACGAAGGACCCTAACGCCGACGCAAAGTGCGCTAACTGCGACAAGAACCATCCAGCCAACTGGAGAGGCTGCGAATATTATCAATCTGCCCTTGAGCGGAAGCAGGAGATGGACGAGATCCGGCACCGCAATCCGACCCGGCCTCAGCGCCAAACCAAAGTCCAGCAGACCGCCACTCCGGCGGCTGCCCCAGCCCGCCAACCACCCGTCCAACCTCGTCGTCCCAGCGACGACCAACACCCTGCTACTACTACGGAGCCTCCCTCCACCGCCAAGTCATTCGCGGCAGCCGTCGCATCTAAACCCGCATCCGCGCGAAGGCTCCGAAGCCCAAACAGAAACCCCCAGCTGCTAAAGCTCCTTCTACAAAAAAACCTACCGCCGCACAGCAACTACCATCGGTCCAACCACCTAAGCCCGAGGCAGCCCCAGAAACCTCGAAGCCAGCTCCCCAGCTAGTCTGCCGCCCCGCGGCCGTGAGCGAGCCCGATGAGGGCGTGCTAACGATCGCGGAGTTGCAAGACTGGATGGAAGATCTCCTGCCAAAACTAGTTGCTGCGCGCGACCTGAACTCTCTGGTCGTCACAATCATGACCTCCCTTACGTCCTTGTTGCTCGCCCGTAATGGCTAGGCCTCTCACACTCGTTGCTTGGAACGCAAATGGCGTAGCCGGGCGGCGAGCTGAGCTGGCCTGCTTCGCGAGCGAGTATGACGCGGACGTAGTCCTCCTCTCTGAAACCCACCTGCGTCCCCAACATCGATTTAACCTACCAGCTTACGCTACTTATCGTACGGACCGCCCAGTGCCACTCACCCGAGCCGCATCTGGCGGCACAGCCATTCTCATCCACAGGCGATTATCTCACCGACCTCTACCTACCCCCCCCCCGACTACCCACATCGAAGCGACTGCGGACGCAATCAGCGTAGCGGGAACCGAGCTTCGGCTGGTCTCCGTCTACAACAAACCTGGCCTGGTGCCAAACCCCCAGGAGCTTGACGCGCTCCTTAACCATGACCTGCCTACCATTGCAGTCGGAGACATGAACTGCAAAGACCCGTCTTGGAATAGTCGCTTGACTAATCAAAGCGGTCGTGCTCTCGCCCAATACGCCTCGACCAGGCCTGACGTCCTCGTCATCGGCCCGGCCGAACCGACATACATCCCCGCCAACCCTGCCAACCAGCCAGACGTTCTCGACATAGTTCTTGTCAAGGACGCTGTCTGCCCCATCCTGGTCGAGGCCATCTCAGCCCTATCGTCCGACCACAACCCGCTGGTTGTGACGCTCCGACGAACAAGCGACTCCCCGCCTGCCCGTCCTAGTAAGAGAGTCAACTGGCGCTCTTACCACGACGAGCTGTGCCGTAGGTTCTCATCAGCCCCCGAGGCCCCAGCGCCCTCTCGAAGGGAGCTGGACCGCCAAGTCACGCATCTCCATGACACTCTTACCCGCTGCATGGATACCCACTCTTACACTGTCCCAGCACATCGTAGGAAGTCTCAACTCCCTGCCGAAGTCCAAGAAGCCATCAGCCAGCGGCGGCGCCTTCGCCGCTGCTGGCAAAACACTCGCGATCCCGCTGTCAAGCGGCAGTATCGCCGACAGTCTGATTACGTCAAGCAACTCCTGCTTGATGTCAATCAGCATAGCTGGGACACCTATCTTGAATCCCTGGAAGTCGACCACGCCTCCGTCTGGCAGGCCACTGGTCGCCTCCTTGGCGAAAAGAGGACTCGCCATCCCCTTGACTCCCCGACGGGTGTTGTTCATTCACCGGAGCGCAAGGCTGAGGTCTTCGCAAACTCCGTTGAGGAACAATTTACCCCTCACAGAGGCGTCTTCGACGCGGACCACATGGCTCGCGTCGAGGACTTCCTCGAAAACTATCTCGCCCAACCTTTGACGGATCCCCCACCCCCCTTTGAAAAAGCCGATCTCGTCCATGCTATCGCACGGCTAAATCCTAAACGGGCCTGCGGCCCGGACAGAATAGGAGCGACCGCCCTAAAGAATGCCCCATCAGTTGTCACTGACCACATCCTGGACGTGTTCAACTCATGTCTCCGCCTCAATTACTTCCCTCGCCTGTGGAAAAACGCAAGGGTAATCATGATCCCTAAACCCGGGAAATCTCGCATGTTCCCTGAAAATTATCGCCCCATCTCACTACTGCCCGTGTTATCGAAGGTGTTCGAGCGCCTCCTGCACGCCCGTGTTGTACCGCTGCTTGATGGGTTCATCCGCAGCGAACAGTATGGGTTTCGCAGGGAGCATTCGACCACCCTACAACTAGTCCGCGTCGTTACCCAGTTCTCTGACGCTGCAAACAAAAAGCTGCACACCGCAGCCGTCCTCTTGGACGTTAGTAAGGCCTTCGACCGTGTCTGGCACGAAGGTCTGCTCTATAAACTGGCACACACGCCCCTTCCCGCATCTACTGTGAGACTGTTCTGGTCGTATCTCCGCGGCCGGACTTTTCACATTAGCGTAGATGGAGCGGTCTCTTCTGGCCGCCCCATAGACGCTGGCGTTCCCCAAGGATCAGTCCTCGGCCCCGTTCTGTACCTCGTGTACACGAACTCTTTCCCTTTTTGCTGACGATGCCAAGTATCACTACAGCTCGCAGAACCCTGGTTTTGCTAGCACAGTGATACAACGCCAACTCGACCTTCTGCCTCCCTGGCTACGTAAGTGGCGCGTGGCGATCAACGCGGAGAAATCCGAAGCGATCTGCATCACGCGCAAGCGGACCGCATGCCAGCCCCTCACCCTAGATGGGAACCCTATCGCTTGGAAGAAGTCAGTGAAGTACTTCGGGGTGTCTATTGACAGTCGACTAAGCTTCGCCGACCACGTCCAAACCAAACTCCGACAAGCCCGTGGCGTCAGAGCCAAAATCTTTCCCCTCATCTCGCGCAGAAGTCCCCTCTCACTGCGCACTAAACTCACCCTGTATCTCCTGCTTATCAGGACAGTATTCACCTACGCAGCCCCAGCGTGGTGGCCCCTCTTATCTGCCACAACGAAGCGTAAGCTGGAACAGTTCCAAAACAGTTCCGTCCGTATCCTCTCCAACTCGCCCTGGTTTGTTTGTAACAGAGCTATCAGGACGGGCCTCCGTCTGCAAACGGTGGAAGAGTTTGTCTTCAGACTCTCTGTGGGCCTCTTCTTCCGGGCTGCAGACTCCCGATACCCCCACCTCCGTGACCTGGCCAGGGACGAAGGTCCCCCTTGCCACGTAGTCAAGAGACCCCGCACTCTGCTGGACGACCCCCATAGTCTCCTACATAGGGCCCTTCTCCTGAGGAAGTCAACGCCCTACCGCTAGTACCCTACCTCAAACAGAACACCTACCACACCTTAGACGTAGCATTACCACTCACTCTGCCCTGAATGGTCTGCCCTGGTCGTTTGCGGCCTCGGCGGGGTTGTCTTATGTCAGTTGTGCAAGTGCCTTCTTTCATCAGGCGCCCGCCCCGGATACGCAACGGGCCTGTGCTGATCACCGCTATGCGGACAGTGGGGCCACGTCGGAGGCAGCAGCGTTGGCCAACCGGTACTCATATGTCCCGGGAGGTTTCTCCGCTGTGACTCGGACGCGTCACCGCTGGCTTCAGGGCCCAAACTCTACCAGACTTTGGCTAGGCTGAGCACCTCACTTGTGAGATCCTCTCCCCTACCCAACTGCAAAAGGAGCACACCATCCCACCCACTTGACCTTGTTTTTCCAAAGTCCTTGAGAGAGCCCGACCTACTTGCAGTCATCGGAGGAGTCACTCCGGGCACTGCTACCATGCAGGGGCCTTGAGCCCCGTCCCCTCATTAGCTACGAGCTACGAGCTCGGCGGTTCATAGCGACGGACGCATTCTTATGAATATGGATGGACTCCAGATGCAGGCGAGTGAAGTAACCCCGGACAGAAGACAACACGCGGGCTTCGACGTCCGCCAAGTCGACGAGGCAGTTGCCGCGTTTGACGAGGCTGTCGTATCTGCGATCGACGCGTCTTCCAGGATGAAGCCTGGTGTCACGCCCCACTGGCAGCGGATCCCAGAGGAGACGAGTGCTCTCGCTTGCGAGAGAAATCGCCTCCGGAGACGCTGGCAGCGGACCCGTGATCCGGCCGACAAGGCAGCGTACAACCGGGCGACCGGCATTTTACGTCGTGAAATGCAGGCCTACCGGAGACGCTGTTGGGAACTCGCCGTGGCCCAGGCAGGGGACGGATCGGACGAAAGTAGCCCTTACCGGATACCTTCGGCGTTGGTAGGGAAGAGGCGCCGGCCTCGCATCCCGGCCATTGCTGGACCTTTCGGTCAAATGCTGGCTCGCCCGGAGGCGAAGGCCGAGTACTTGGGCGCGTGTTTTGAGCGACAGTTCGCACCTAACCCGCCCATGGACTGGGACTTCGACGAAGAAGTCGAGAACGAAGTGGAAGACTTTCTGTCTCTTCCGATCACTACGGAGCCCGAACCCATTACTAGGGAAGAGGTCACAGATCGGCTCGTTGAACTCGTGCCGAGAAAAGCTCCTGGCCCGGACGGCGTCTCGAACGCCGCTCTTACTCGACTCCCGGAGCGAGGAGTACTTTTCTTGGTCGCGCTGTTCAACGCGTGTCTTAGACTGGCCTATTTTCCCCAGAAATGGCGTAAGGCAACGGTTATAGTGATCCCGAAGCAGGGAAAGGACGCTTCCCGTCCCGGCAACCTCCGGCCCATTAGTCTACTGTCAGCCACGTCAAAGGTCCTCGAACGTCTCGTACAACGGAGAGTACTAGATCATCTAAGAAATTTCGATGTACTGGTCCCCGAACAGTTCGGCTTCCGTGTGGGGCATTCCACCACTCATCAACTGATGAGACTGGTGGAATACATCACGGCCGCCGGGTGTCGGAAAGAGCAGACTGTCGCCTGTTTCCTAGATGTGGAAAAGGCCTTTGATAGTGTCTGGCATGACGGGCTCTTGTTCAAGCTCCGGGAAATCCAGCTCCCAGATTGCTACCTTCGCTTGATTGCTAGCTTTCTGACGGAGAGGACTTTCTGCGTGCGAATAGAGGACCACGTCTCTTCCGAGAGACGTATTACAGCCGGGGTACCTCAAAGTAGCGTGCTAGGGCCTCTCCTGTTCTCAGTGTATGTCAACGACGCACCCAGAGAGCCTGGAGTCCAGATGGCTTTGTTTGCCGACGACACGGTGGTCTATACCGCCGATCGGGACGCAGACTTTGCTATCCCACGACTTCAGCGCGCACTCGATGCGTATTCGACGTGGACGGAAAGCTGGAAAGTTGCCGTCAACGAAACCAAGAGCTCCGCGGTGCTATTCACAAAGCGCCGGAAAGAACCACGAGGCCGAGTGAGACTCGGTAGAACGTATTTGCCCTGGTCGAGAGAAGTAAAGTACCTCGGTGTCCACCTTGATCGTCGGCTCACCTGGCGTGCCCACGCTGAGACGATGCGAAAGAAAGCGTCCGCTCGTCTCGCGCAACTGTTTCCGCTACTTGCCAACAAGGCTATGACCCGCAAGCTGGGTAAGTTGATTGTCAACGCGTACCTGTTGCCGATCATTACCTACGCTCTTCCCGTCTGGGGTTACCTCGCAACCGTTCATAAAAGAAAGTTGCAAAGCGTTCTCGATAGAGGGCTTCGGCTAGCGGCCAAAGTCCCCTATCGGTTTTCTTCTCGTCTCCTGAGAAGAGGACTCGGTGTCCGCTCCTTGGATGACACCGCAAGGCGACTTGCACGTAAATTTTACGTCCGAGCTGCGAGGACCCAGACAAACCCACTCATAGCTGGCCTTGGCAAGTACCGAACACGTCCAGGTGATTCTTGGAAACGGCCTCGACAAATACTGTACTAGTCGACCTAGTACGAGCATGTCGTTGTAGCGACCACTAAAAATTAATTAAATATTCCGTCTGGACAGGACCACTAGGCAGGAGCCCCTACCGGAGGCTCGGTACTAGGATACCATTGGGTCGTCTCACGACGCTCAACCCAACAGCTCTGACCACTCGGCGGTTCATAGCGACGGACGCATTCTTATGAATATGGATGGACTCCAGATGCAGGCGAGTGAAGTAACCCCGGACAGAAGACAATGATATGAACCGCCGAACGAACGATGCCAACGATGCGTGTAGGGCACAGCTCAGTGCGTGCCCCAGTGACGGCAGCGTCCGGGCGAGCCCGATGACTGCCTGTTGCTTCTGTAGTGCTTGGAGCGAGACTTGTCGCAGCGAGGATAGGTACCCCCTTTTTTATTTTGGCGGAGGTGAAGGAGACGGGCTGTGATTGGCTGAACCGCTGACGCGATCCACCAATGGCCTGAGAGGGAAGCCTACGCGAACGCTTAGCACGGATTGGCGGGATCTGTTCGCCCACAACGGGTCGATACACTTCCGCCAGCCCGGTAAGAGGCCGGTAGACTGCCTTATGGCGATACCGAGGCAGGCGAGAGACTGGAGGGGCGAAGTTGCCGACTGAAGGTGGCGCTAGGCACACCTAAAGCCGGCACAACGCTCGACCAATCTGTCGGCCTGCAACGGACCGGATTTGACTGGAAGGATGGTGGTGAGATCCGATTGGTCGGCGCGTGGACAGATGGTGAGAGGGCAATTTATTTTAAAATTACGGTGGGTCGTCGAGCAAAGCTCGAGGGCGGCGGCGTTTGACTGGTGGTGGTCCATCATCGTTATCGAGATGTTGGAGGTGGGGAAAGTCTGAAATGGATGCTCGATGGAAGAGGTTGAACGTAAGAGTTCGCGCAAATCCATCGAGCGACGGAATCTTCAGCCCTCGCCTGATAGTATCATTTTTTACATACCAGGGAGAGCCGGAGATAAGGCGAAGGGTAAGGGCTTGGAAGGCTTCCATGCGTTTAACGACGTCGGGGGCGAGTTGGGTCCAAAATGCAGGCGCTGCGTACATAAGGACGGCTCGTAAAAAGAGCAGATAAATCGAGAGCTTCGTGCGCACAGGCAGTGGCCCTCGAGGCGATAGGAATGGGTAGAGTTTGGCTTTGACGCCTCGGGCGCGCTGGAGCACTGTGGATACGTGAGCTCTGAAGCTTAGGCGTCGATCAAGAGTGACGCCCAAGTACTTCACAGTACGTTGCCAAGCGATTGGGCTCCCTTCAAGGGAGAGGGTCTGGCATCGGGAAGTGAGCTGACGGGAGAAGGCGATCGCCTCGGATTTCTCCGTATTGATCGCCACCCGCCATTTCCTTAGCCAGGCCGGAAGTAATGCGAGCTGGCGCTGCACCACGTCAGTCGCAAAACGAAGGTTTGCAGAACTGGTGTGGTACATCGCATCGTCCGCATAGAGAGAGAGCGTGACTCCAGGCAATACTGGCAGGTCGTTCGTGTACACAAGGTACAGAACGGGGCCGAGGACAGATCCTTGAGGGACGCCAGCGGCGACGGGGCGGACAGAAGAGTACGTCCCGTCGACGCAGATCCTAAATTTGCGGTCGCAGAGATACGACCGCATCAGATGTACAAATGAGGCAGGGAGAGGGGAGGTGGCTAGTTTGTAGAGAAGGCCTTCGTGCCAGACTTTGTCGAAGGCCTTACTCACGTCCAGAAGGACGGCGACAGTTTGATGGTTCCTGTTGATGGCGTCAGTGAGTTGCGTGACAACTCGGACAAGTTGAAGAGTGGTCGAATGCTGCCTGCGGAAGCCGAACTGTTCCTGCCGGATGAAATTATCCAGCAGGGGAGTAATTCGGCGATGCAGGAGGCGCTCGAACACCTTCGATAGTACTGGCAAAAGAGAGATGGGTCGATGATTCTCCGGGAGAGTACGCAGCTTGCGAGCCTTCGGTAACATGATGACTTTGGCTCGTTTCCAAGGGCTGGGATAGTAATGGAGCCGGAGACATCCATTGAACAGCACGTGGATGAGGGAAACGAGACTTGCTGGGGCGTTGAGTAGGGCCGCTGCACCAATACGGTCCTCGCCGGGCGCCTTCTTGGGGCGCAGTCGACTAATGGGCGTTTCAACTTCAGCCTCGTCGAACGGGTCGATCGGGTCTGCGGGAGGGCGGGAAAAATATCCAGATAGGAAGTCTGCGACCGCTGCCGAGTGGCCGGGGTCACAGACGCCTCGATGAACGGTAAATTGTTCCTCCATGGTATCGGCAAAGACTTCTGCTTTGTCGGCCGCGGAGTACACAATCCCGTTCGGTGATCGTAGGGGGTAGCGGGTCCTTTTCTCGCCAGTGAGTCGGCGCGCAGCCCGGAAAACGGACTGTGGCGTGACTTCCAGAGACTCAAGATATGAGTCCCATCGATGAGCAGTGGCATCAAGCAGAAGCTGCTTGACAAGGTCAGATTGGGCGTTTAGCCTGCGTTTTACGGCAGGGTCCCGGGTTTGTTGCCATCTCCGGCGGAGCTGGCGCCGGTTGCGGATGGCCAGAATCACCTCTTCAGGTAACTGCGACCGTCTGTTGGGCGCAGGGACGTTATAGGTGTGGTTGTCCATAGCGGACGTGACGACTTCTTGAAGATAGTCGGCCAAACGGTCTACATCATCCGGGCTGGAGATGTCGACCTGGGGGTCAGATGGTACTGTTCGACCCAGTTCATCGTGGAACGATCGCCAGTTGACTCTCGTTACACGATGGGGAGGCTGGAGAGGTGTGTCCAGCGTGGGCCGAACAGTGAGTAATACCGGGTCGTGATCAGACGAGAGGTCTGACACGGCTTCTATTGCGATAGGGTAGGCCAAGTCTTTGACAACAGCAATGTCAAGGACGTCTGGAGGTCCCCGGTGATTGGGGATATAGGTCGGTGATCTAGGACCAAGAGCGTTCACATGAAGATGACGTTGAACGTATTGGTACAGAGAGCGGCCATAAGGGTTAGAGACACGGCTGTTCCAGAGGGGATGCTTACTATTAAAGTCTCCGGCTGCGATGGTAGGTAAAGGGTCTTCTAAGAGAGCGTCCCATTCATTCTCGTCGGGCGGTGGTCCACCTCGAGGGGGGAGGTAGACTGAAACCAGTCGAACCTCCCGATCCCCGATGCAGAGAGCAACCGCCGTCGCCTCCAAGCGACGAGTCGCCGGAGGCGGCAGGGGGCGGTGGGCGATGCGCCTGTGAACCAGAATGGCAGTGCCGCCAGATGCGACACGCCGGTTCTGGCCAGGCCGGTTTGTGCGGTACGTCGTGTACGCCGGAAGCTGGAAAGAGTGAGCGGGAGTTAAGTGGGTTTCACTAAGGAGTATGACGTCTATGTCATATTCGGTGACGAAGGCGGCCAATTCGGCACGGTGAGATAGAACGCCACATGCGTTCCAAGCCACCAGCCGAAAGGGCCTAGCCATCGAGAGGGATAAGCGAGGTCACGGAGGTGAGAATGATAACGATTAAGGACTGGACATCCTTGGCAGCAAGAATTTGCGGGATCAAGGCGTTGATCCAAGCATGCACGCGGGCGGCGAAAGTCACGTCCGAGGACGCGGCAGACGCCGGTGCCGCCTGAGGCTTGGGCGCCGGGTGCAGGAACATGATGCCATTCTGGGCAGGGGCCTTTTGTGTCGGCTGCCTAGGATTTCGGACATCTGGAGTAGATGCTGGCTGTGGTGCAGCGGGCGTGTGCTGCGAGGAAGCTGGGGGAGATGGTTTTGTCCTTTTCTTGGACGGCGCAGCAGGTTTTGGCTGCTGGGCCGCAGGCTGCGCGGCAGGCTGTGAAGCAGCTGCAGCCGCATAGCTGGGCGCCCCGGTAGACGCCGGACGAGCTGGGGCAGGCGCAAGTGCCGGTGCCGCAGCGGGGATAGGTGCCGCCGAGGCGGCAGGCCTAGATGCTTGGGGCCTAGCTGGAGGCGCAGGAACGCGCTGCTGCGATGACTTTGACAGCTTCTTCAAAGCCGCAGCATAGAATTTGCAGGACTTTGATGATGCCGGGTGAGGTTCCCCGCAGTTGGCGCAAGTGGCGGCAGCACGAGCGAGAGGACAAGTGTCCTTTCGATGGCTATCGCCACAGCGCAAACAGCGGGTGGGATGGTGGCAAAATGCCGATGAATGGCCGTACCTCTGGCAGTTGTAACACTGCTTCGGTCCGGCTTGGGCTTCGAAAGCTTCCACCCTAACTTTCAAATAAAACATAAAATTGATACCATAGATGGCCTGGTAATCACCCACCTTTCGGATTTTCACCAGGAACGCATTACGCGCTAGTTTCTTGCCGGGGGAGAAGAGAGGCGTGACACTATGTACACGAAAGCCTAAACTGGTGAGTTCATCAGAGATGATCTCAGGCTGGGTACCAGCAGGGATACCAATAACTTGAACCTTGAGTTCCTTCTCCTCCGGCAAGGCAAAGGTATGGAACGGGATACCCGCGTCCGTGAGGAACTTCTGTGCAATACGGAAGCACTCCACGGTCGTGGGGTTCAGGCGAATGGAATTGTCACCTTGAGCCGAAGCAGTCAAGGTGCCAGAAGGAGTGCACCGGTGTATCCGACGCATGAAATTAGCCCAATCCGAAGGCCGGGCGAAAATCAGAGGCGGGATACGCCGGGGCTGGTCGGGTTGTTGCTGGGAATTGGCCATGGTAGATTGCCCCGCGGTTGAGCCTCGACGCGAAGTCCGACCGGATTCAGTGGAGGTGGCACTGACACGCCGTTTCCGGCTGACAGACTGCCATGCACCATCAGTATCCATGGCCGAGTCCGCGTCGTGAGTTTCCCCCGACGAGGTAGGTGTAGGGTGGTCCTGAGAAGGGCCATCCGGGAGTGGTTGCGCCAGAGCGCGAGCAGGAATTGAGAGGTCCTGAGAAGGACCGACGGAAGCAGGTTGGCCCTGAGAAGGGCCGACGGAAGAAGGGTTGCGGGCAGCCATCGGCGAGGCAAAGCCTACGCCTTAGGCGGAACGGAACTAAGGACTACGACCAAGCACTACAGTAAGCAAAATACAAAAGCAGATCACTTACCAAGAAGCTCCAGGCAGCAGCGGAACACACACGAAACACTGCACGGCATAAGAACACAACACTGCACTGAACACTACACTGCACTGCACTGATTCTTGAGTAGTTGAAAAACTTGCACAACACTTGTAAAATTGAACTGGACGGTAAAAACTGATCAAAGCCGGGTACTATCGCACTTGAAAAAGAGACAATTTCCCATGAAGAGAGAGCACTTTTGAGATGTTGCTCCTTCCAATCGCAGGGTGATTATGAACCGCCGAGTCCAGAGTCCAGAGTCCATAGTTGAACGGAGCAGCAGCTAGTCGTGCTCCGGTGGTCGCAGTGTCCGGGTAGCATGTAGCACTGTAGTAGCGGGGCGTCTTTGCACCCGGTGCATGACTGCAGCATCTGGGACGAGCCCAATGGCTGCCTGTGGATAGACATAGTTCTGGTTCATTCGACAGGTAACCTAGAATAAAATAGGAATGGACAACCGCCAACCAGTTAACTGAGAAGGCGGGGGAGAAAGGTTTTCAATTTTTATTTATTTTAAATATTACAGCAATCAGTGGGCACTGCCGCAAGGACGGGTTCAGGCGACAGATGTCGCGCGTTCCCAGTCCTGCGTGCAGACGCCGTGAGGCGTCGGTCGCTCCCCGCGAGGCAGAGAGCCTCCGTGCCAGTGATAGCGCGTAGCAGCGGCATTCAGCGCGGTCGGCATACTAGGAAGGGAGGAAGGAAACAGCTTTGCAGGTAAATTCTGGGGCATGGGCAGATGGTGAGTATACAAAGTGAGGTTTAAGCAGTTTACTTAAACTTATGGCGGGTCATCGAGAATCGCCCGAGGGCGTTTGACCCGGACAGGGGGAGGTGGTTGCGTGGTGCTGATGGTTCTGAGGTAAGGGAAGGAAGAGGTCTCAGCTGCGGCAAAGAGAGTCGCAGCTAATGACCAGACAAAGGCTGAGAGAGCAGGAACTCGTAGACCTCCTCGAATTACACTGTTTCTAACAAACCAAGGAGATCCCGACAAGGAACGGAGGGTTCTGGATTGGAAACTTTCCAGCCTACGCCTGTTGGTGGCGGAGGCAAGTGACCACCATACAGGTGCCGCATAGGTCAATACAGACCGGAGAAACAACAGGTAGAGGGTAACTTTCGTGCGCAGCGCCAGGGGGCTGCGGCACGCGAGGTATGGGTAAAGTTTGGCTCGGACGCCGCGAGCCTTGGCAAGGGTGTCCGTCACGTGGGCGTTGAAGCAAAGGCGACGATCTAGCCGAACGCCTAGATACTTCACCGACTCTTTGTAGGCGATAGGCCTCCCTTCAAGGGAGAGGGGCTGGCATCGGGAGATGGACTTACGAGTGAAACAGATCGCCTCGGATTTCTCCGTGTTGATCGTCACCCGCCATTTCCGTAGCCAGTCCGGAAGCTGGTCCAACTGACGCTGCAACTGTGTACTCGCAAAACGCGGGGACACAGAGCTGTAATGATACATTGCATCGTCAGCGAACAAAGACAACGTGACTCCGGGCAAAACAGGCAGGTCGTTCGTGTACACGAGGTACAGAACGGGGCCGAGGACAGATCCCTGGGGTACGCCAGCGGCGACAGGACGAACTGCAGAGCAGGTTCCGTCGACGCTCACCCTGAAGGTTCGGTCGCTGAGATACGACCGGAGGAAAAACACTATGGACGATGGTAAGGGGGAGTTAGCGAGTTTAAAGAGAAGACCTTCGTGCCAGACTTTGTCGAAGGCCTTGCTCACGTCCAGCAGTGCGGCGGCCGTAGCCGCTCGCCTGTTGGTGGCGTCAGAGAGTTGCGTTACCACGCGGACTAGTTGAAGCGTGGTCGAGTGCTCTCTGCGAAACCCGAACTGTTCGTTGCGGATAAAATTATCCAACAACGGCGAGATGCGGGCCAGCAGGAGCCGCTCGAACACCTTCGAGATAACTGGCAAGAGAGATATTGGCCGATAGCTTTCAGGAAGCATGCGCGGCTTGCGGGGTTTAGGAACCATAACGATGTTGGCATTTTTCCACAGGCGGGGGAAGTACTGTAGCCGGAGACAAGAGTTGAACAGCTCGAGAACGAGGTCAACGCCTGAGGCCGGGAGATATTGTAATGCAGCGGCCCCGATCCGGTCAGGACCGGGGGCGCGACGGCGGTTTAGTCGACAGACAGACGAAACGAGTTCGTCTCTGTCGAACGGGAGGTCTGGGCCATCAGGAGGGCGAGAAAAATAACCAGATAGGAAGTCCCGGACTTCTGCCGAGTGGGCAGGGTCCGAAACGCCTCGATGAACGGTAAATTGCGACTCCATGCAGTCGGCGAAGACCTCAGCCTTGCCTTCTGATGAAGACACAACCCCGTTCGGGGTTTCCAGCGGGTTGCGAGTTCTCTTCTCGCGGGTCAGTCTACTCACCGCTCTCCAGACGGAGGCGTGGTCGACTTCAAGAGACTCAAGGTATGAGTCCCATCGATCAGAGTTTACGTCCCGCAGTAGCTGCTGAACGTAAAGGGACTGTTGTTGAAATCGTCGCTTAACGACTGGGTCTCGGGTTCTTTGCCATCTGCGGCGGAGCTGGCGCCGTAGCCAGATGGCGTGGAGTACTTCCGCAGGTAATGCCGATTTACGATGATTCACCTCGAGTGCGTAGGTGTGTCGATCCATGACACCTTGGACCAATTCCTGAAGATTTGTGGCGCGGAGATCCAGATCGTCACGAGTGACGATTGGGTCCGCCGGGAGAGATGGTAACCTTCGAGAGAGCTCGTCATGATAGGATCGCCAGTTGACTCTCCTAACAATCTGAGCGGGAAGTCGGGGTGACGCCGACAGCTCTCGAACAGTTATAACAAGGGGATTGTGATCGGACGAAAGGTCCGACACAGACGAGACCTCGATGTTGCGGGCAACGTTCTTGACAACTACTATGTCAAGAACGTCCGGCCGATGGCCGTGAAAGGGGAAGTAGGTAGGGTCTTCAGGGCCGATGACATTAAGTGCCGGGTCGCCAGAGACGAACCGGAACAGAGAATTTCCATAGGCGTTGACAACGCGGCTGTTCCATGAAGGGTGTTTGGCGTTTAAGTCGCCGGCTACAATGGTTGAGAGGGGGTGGTCGAGGAGGGCGTCCCACTCCTCGGGCGGTGGCGGAGTTCGCCGGCCAGGCCGGAGGTACGCAGAAACAACGCGCAGCTCCGATCCGCCGGCGTCCACCGCCACCGCGCAGCCTTCAATAATAGATGTATCTAGAGGAGGCAAAAGCCTGTGGGATATCCGCCTGTGGACTAAAACAGCTGTGCCCCCCGAGGGGGGACAGCGAGGCCGTAGGGGACGATCCTGACGATAACAGGCATAGGCAGGAAGGGAAAACGAGTGGTAATGAGCCAGATGAGTCTCGGAAAGAAGTATGATATCAACATCATACTCCGTTACGAAAGTCATCAGTTCAGATCGCCTGGGGAGTAGCCCGAAGGCGTTCCACGCAACGATCCTCAGGCTATTAGCCATTTAGGGGAAGTAGAGGAAAGAGGGCAGCTAATGATTGGAACACCAGGGCAAGCACAGTGGTAGTGTCGCGAGCAGTCCTGATGGATGCAACAAGATTATCTGCCCAGGCAGTCAGGGGATCCGCCGAAGCCCGGGAAGATTCCCGGGCCTCAGGAGGACAAGCCTGACTGGCCTCGACAGAGGTAGCAGATGGCGCTGGGCTGGTGGTCTGAGTAGTAGACTGCTCGCTGGAAGGTTGAGGACGATGGCTGGGGGCGGATCGAGCCCGCGGAGAGGGTACAGGTGGAACCTGTGATGATGTTGGTCGGCCGGCGGAGTTCCGGCGACGACGAGTGCGCTTTGATTTGCCCGATCGGGCTGGAGGCGGGGCTGATTTAGCGGCCATGGCCGCGTAGGAAGGTGCGGGCGCTCCGGTAGGCGCCGGGATTGAGGCCGCTGCAGGCGGCGCCGAATCGACGACTGCAGGCGAGACAGCGGCACCGGAAGCAACCGGAGTTGCTGCCGGGACCTGGGCAGATGCACCAGTGAGAGGCGGGAAAGCCGCTCGCCGGTTAGGGCCAGGACCAGCTACACGGCCTGCCTGCGCGCCAGGGCGCACAGGAGGTCGCTGCGGTTTCATGGCGGCGATAAAGTTAGGGCAGCCTCGGTAATTAGCCGGATGGGCTCCTTTACAGTTGCAGCATTTAGCTGTGTACCCCGTCGTAGGCTTATCACAGCCACGATGAGGTTCAGCACAACGCACGCAACGCGGGGGCTGATGACAAAAAAGACTGCTGTGGCCGAACCTCTGGCAGTTGAAACACTGCGAGGGGCCGGGCCGCGGGTCAAATGTTCTGACTTGCACCCGGAGGTGCAGAAGATTCTGGAGAGGGTAAATCTCCTCGAAGGGGCCTACTTTCAGCAATTTGACAAGAAAGCTGTTGACAGGTCGGCGGTCATCACCTTTGCCAACATGCAGGACGCTTACCGCGGTCGGCGCATAGCCGAGCGCAACAAGTTCCTGCCTGATGGCATCAGTTTCTGTGAAAGAAGGAATTCCCGACAGAACGACCTAGTGTCCGGGTGATACCCGATGACTGCATGTTGCCTTGCTGTTACCTTGACTAGCTATCTCGCGCTTTGAAAGGAATGGGACCTCCATCAATTTTATTTTGGAGGGACAGGATGTTACGATTTTACTTGGACCCTGGGACCTCGAAGAGACCCGTGACGGCAGAATGGGGGAGACCTCGAAGACCTTTCGCGTGAGAAGCAGGAATGACCCTCCCACAACGGGTAGGGCGCCCCTAGCCGCTCAGGAAAAGTCGCCGAGGGCTGCCAGGCGGCAATGTCGGCGCACGGGAGAGAGCGTAGGAGGAGGCAGCGTCCACCAGAGGTGGCACTAGGCACACCTAGGGCGAGCGCAGACCCCCCTCTAGTCTGTCGCCGAGCGCCAGCAAGGACAAGAGAAAGAAGGAAGGAGGAGGAGCGTGAAAATACTCAAGGTCGGGGGGATGGGGCAGATGTTCTGTAAGTGCTTATGGGGGGTCGTCGAGCAATGCTCGGGGGCGTTTGTGTCGTCTAGGTGGTGGGCCGACATCTGTGCTTAGTCGACGGATGTGAGGATGGGTCGAGACATAGGCTCGGGAGAATAGTTTGAGGGCTAGGGACCGAACGAATTCGGTAAGTGAAGGAACCTTCAACCCTCGCCTGATGGCATCATTTCTGACAAACCAGGGAGAGTTGGAGATGTAGCGGAGGGTTCGGGATTGGAAAGCTTCCAAACGGGCGACAACGGATGGGCTGAGTAGTACCCAAAAGGCGGGGGCTGCGTAAGTCAGGATTGCCCTAAGAAAGAGCAAGTAGATGGTGAGTTTAGTGCGCACAGGCACTGAACCCCGATGAGAGAGAAAGGGAAATAGTTTGGCTCTGACGCCTCTGGCGCGCTGGAGACTCAGAGAGACATGAGGTGCAAAGCTTAGGCGTCGGTCAAGAGTGACGCCCAAGTACTTTACAGTCCGTTTCCACTCGATTGGGCTCCCTTCAAGGGAGAGGGACTGGCAGCGGGAAGTTAATTTACGAGAAAAGGCGATCGCCTCGGATTTCTCCGCATTGACCGCCATCCTCCACTTCCTTAGCCAGTCCGGAAGTACGGCGAGCTGACGTTGCACCAGGCCAGCTGCGAAATCAAGACTCGCTGAGCTGGCGTGGTACATAGCGTCATCCGCATAGAGCGAGAGAGTGACTCCAGGCTGAACAGGCAGGTCGTTCGTGTACACGAGGTACAGAACGGGGCCAAGGACAGATCCCTGAGGTACGCCTGCGGCGACTGGTCGGACGGATGAGTACGACCCTTCGACGCATACCCTAAAGATACGATCGCACAAGTACGACCGGAGAAAATGAACGAATGAGGCAGGGAGGGGGGAGGGGGCCAGTTTGTAGAGAAGGCCTTCGTGCCAGACTCGATCGAAGGCCTTACTCACGTCGAGCAATACAGCGACGGAGGACAGATGCTTGTTGTAGGCGTCCGTCAAATGGGTAACAACCCGGACGAGTTGAAGGGTCGTCGAGTGTTCCCTGCGAAAGCCGAACTGCTCCTGCCGAATGAAACCATCCAGCAGAGGCGCGTACCGACCGTGCAGGAGGCGCTCGAGTACCTTCGATATGACTGGCAACAGTGAGATGGGTCGATGGTTTGAGGGGTCAATACGCAGCTTGCGAGGCTTGGGGATCATGATGATTTTCGCACGCTTCCACAGGCTGGGGAAGTAATGAAGCCGGAGACATCCATTGAACAGCTCGTGGACCAAGTTGATGAGGCTAGGGGGAGCGTGTTGTAGCGCCGCCGCTCCGATACGATCATCGCCGGGCGCCCTCTTAGGGCGAAGTCGACCAATAGCCGAGACAACATCGGCCCGGTCGAACGGGTCAGGGATGTCAGCTGGAGGGCGGGAAAAATATCCAGATAGGAAGTCTGCTACCTCGGCCGAGTGGACGGGGTCGCAGACGCCTCCGTGGACGGTGAATTGCTCCTCCATGGTTGCGGCAAAGACTTCAGCTTTGCCGGCCGCGGAGTACACAATGCCGTCCGGTGATCTGAGGGGATGGCGGGTCCTTTTGTCGCCATTAAGTCGACTCGCAGCCTGCCAGACAGACTCGGGCCGGACTTCAAGAGACTCGAGGTACGAGTCCCAACGATGTGCAGTGGCATCAAGCTGAAGCTGCTTGACAAGGTCAGATTGGGCGTTGAGCCTGCGTTTGATAGCAGGATCCCGGGTTTGTTGCCATCTCCGGCGGAGTTGGCGCCGAGTTTGGATGGCGAGGAGCACCTCTTCAGGTAATTGAGACCGGCGATTTGTCTCTGGGACAAGATAGGTGTGTGTGTCCATAGCGGACGTAACGACTTCTTGAAGATAGTCGGCCATACGGTCCGCATCAGCCGTAGAGGCGATGGGGGCCGGGGGGTCAGATGGCACTGTTCGTTGGAGTTCGTCATGATAGGAGCGCCAGTTGACTCTCCGTGGACGAGAGGGGGGTTGGAGAGGTGTGTCCAACAGGGGACGAACAGTGATAAGTACCGGGTCGTGGTCGGACGAGAGGTCCGATACAGCACTGACAGTGATAGGAATGGCCAGGTCCTTGACAATGACAATGTCAAGGACATCCGGAAGGCCCCTAGTGGGCACGTGGGTCGGTGAGTCAGGACCAATGACTGAGACCTGCAGATTACGCTGAACGTAGCTGTAGAGCGAGCGGCCACGCGGGTTCGTGACACGGCTGTTCCAAGAGGGATGCTTGGAGTTGAAGTCTCCGGCAGCTATAGTAGGTAGTTCGTGGTCGAGGAGGGCGTCCCACTCCTCAGGCGGCGGAGGCCCTCCGGGCCCGGGAGGAAGGTACGCCGAAATTAGGCGAACCTCCCGGTCCCCGATCCAGAGGGCCACCGCCGTCGTCTCCAAATACCTAGTATCTGGAGGGGGTAAGAGACGATGGGCAATGCGCCTGTGGACGAGAATAGCGGTACCCCCGCTGGGACGAGCGGGGGGTTGTAGCCGGGGCCTATCCGTGCGATATGTAGTGTACGCCGGAAGCTGAAAGGAAGCAGCAGGGGTAAGGAAAGTTTCGGAGAGGAGGATGACATCGAGGTCATATTCAGTGGCAAAGTTAGCCAATTCGGCTCGGCGAGACGGAACACCACACGCGTTCCATGCCACCAGCCGAAGAGGCCTAGACATTGAGAGGCAGGACAGTCATGAGGGAGGTAAGAATGGTGACTAGCAGAGACTGGACGTCCTTGGCAGCCAAGATTTGAGGGATGAGGGTCTCAACCCAGACACGCAAACGATCGGCAAAGGTCGGATCCGAGGACCCTTCCTCCGTCGATGGCGCCTGCGGCGTGGGCGGGGGCACTCGATACATGATACCATTATCGGGCCGAGGTGTAGTTGTAGGCTGCCGAGGCTCTTTGGGAGCTGGGGCAGATGCTGACTTAGTTGCAGCGGGCTTGTGCTGCGTGAGGATGGTGGTCGATGACTTTTTCTTCTTTGGCGCGGGTTGCTTTCGCGACGAGGCCAAAGGAGGGAAAGATGCATCGGAGGCGGCGGCTGCCGCGTAACTGAGCGCTCCGGCAGGCGCTGGGCAGGTCGGGGGGACTACAGCGGCTGCAGGCGCAGACGAGGTAGCCGGAACTGGGGCCGCCGGGGCGGCAGATGCAGGGGCTGAGGGGTTCTTGGGGGCAGGTGGGATAGGCTTTTGGGCCTTGGTGATGCGCTTTAGGGCGTCATGATAGTGCTTGCACTGGCGAGAGCTTGCCGGGTGTGGTTCACGACAGTTTGCACACGTGGCAGTGGCGGTGCGTTCACGAGGACAATCGCCCTTGTGATGACCTTCACCACAACGAATGCAGCGTGTCGGGTAGTGGCAATAGATACTGCTGTGTCCGTACCTCTGGCAGTTGTAGCACTGCTTGGGTCCGGGTCGGGACTCGAAAGCTGAAACTTTTACCCGGAGGTAAAAGAGAGAGTCTACCTGATATATTGACTGGAAATTCCCTACCTTGAGGATTTTCACAAGGAAGGCATTTCTGGGAATGCGTCTGCCGGGGGAGAAGAGAGGAGTCACTGAGCTGACAGTAAAGCCCAAAAGTTCAAGGGCGTGAGAAATTGTAGGCACGGGAACATCGGCGGGGATGCCGATGATCTCGACCTTGAGTTCCCTCTCCTCCGGCAGGGCGTAGGTGTAATACGGGATACCACTATCAGTCAGCAGCTTCTGGGCGAGCCGGAAACTGTCGATGGTCGTGGTCTCAATTCTGACGGAGCGGCCACCCTGACAAACTGCAGTCAGGGTATTCGCAGGAGCGGCCCGGTGAAGTCGCCGCATGACCTTATCCCAGTCAGTAGGCCGGTAAAAGATCAGAGGCGGCAACCGCCGGGACGGGGTAGGTAGCGAGGTGGCCGTAGCAGGTCTATCCGTGGCAGGACCCAGCTGGGAAGACCACCCGGACCCCGCAGAGTCGCCACTGTTTCGCCGTTTCCGGCTACTTACAGTCTGCCACTCCTCAGTGTCCATTGCACTCGACCCAGCCGACACCGCCTCGGGTTCGGTCGGTAAAGGTTGCGCCAAAGCGCCAGGTGGGATTTCGTGGCCCTGAGAAGGACCGACGGGAATGTTGGTTGCGGCCATCGGCGAGGTTAACCTACGCCTAGGCTGGTGAGACTTTACGGATCGCTAGCTGGGTAGTGAGGTATACTACTTAATAGCTACAACACTTACCAGGCAACAGACAGCAGCGGAGAACACCAAAACACCACTAACACCAGAAACTCGAGTTCACCACTGCCCGCACAATTGTAACACAGAGCACTAATTATGTATAACACTTTGTGAAAGTTTCAGCTTGATTAAAGAAGTAATAAATGAGATATAGCACTCCAGACAAGCTGGAGCCAGTGTTGTGCAATGGAAAATTCCACGCACAAGAACAAGAAAACGAACGACGCAGCCTACCTTGGCAACAGCTCTGGGTAGGTTTCTGGGGCTGCCTCGGGCTTGGGTGGTTGGACCGATGGTAGTTGCTGTGCGGCGGTAGGTTTTTTTGTACAAGGAGCTTTAGCAGCTGGGGGTTTCTGTTTGGGCTTCGGAGCCTTCGCGCGGCGAGGCGCGGATGCGGGTTTAGATGCGACGGCTGCCGCGAATGACTTGGCAGTGGAGGGAGGCTCCGTAGTAGTAGCAGGGTGTTGGTCGTCGCTGGGACGACGAGGTTGGACGGGCGGTTGGCGGGCTGGGGCAGCCGCCGGAGTGGCGGTCTGCTGGACTTTGGTTTGGCGCTGAGGCCGGGTCGGATTGCGGTGCCGGATCTCGTCCATCTCCTGCTTCCGCTCAAGGGCAGATTGATAATATTCGCAGCCTCTCCAGTTGGCTGGATGGTTCTTGTCGCAGTTAGCGCACTTTGCGTCGGCGTTAGGGTCCTTCGTGCAAGTATGAACCGCCGATTGCATTGCATAGTGGGGCGTCTTTGCACCCGTAGCTTATTACAGCTTCCGGGACGTGCCCGATGGCTGTCAGAAGAAAACAGTGCTGGACTTTCAAAAAGAAGGTTTCCTAAGTTTTCGGGAGGGACACGCCAACCAGTTAACTGAGAAGGCGGCGGAAAATTTTTCAATTTTGTATTATAGAGGTACCGGGTCATGGTAACACTGCCGCCGGTCGCGGGGCGAACGGCAGATGCCGCACGCGCCCGGTCCGGCATGCAGGCGCCTTGTAGCGCCGGTCGTTCCCCGCGAGGCAGGGAACCGCCGTGTCTGTGGCATCGGTAACAGCGCCAAGCAGTTTGCAAACCAACATACTTGGGGAAGGTATCTGACAGTATAGGAAGGTAACAAGGAGATAGTGTTGCTCGGGAACCTAAGTCACAGCTTATTAGAATTACGGGGGGTCATCTAAGATCGCCCGAGGGCGCTTGACACGTATAGCGGGAGGTGGTTCAGACGTGCTGATGGAACGGAGGTATGGAAAGGACGAGGTCGCTGCAGAAGCAAAGAGAGTTTCAGCAAGCGACCGGACAAAATCGGCAAGGGTAGGAACTCGAAGGCCTCCACGAATGACATTATTTCTCACAAACCATGGAGACCCCGACAAGGATCGGAGGGTACGGGCCTGGAAAGCTTCCAGCCTACACTTGTTAGTGGTCGACACAAGCGACCACCATGCGGGAGCAGCATAGGTCAATACTGACCGGAGAAACAAAAGATAGATCGTAACTTTAGTGCGCAAAGCCAGGCGGTTGCGGCACGAGAGCATGGGAAATATTTTGGCTCGGACGCCTCGAGCTTTGTTGAGGGTAGCAGTCGCGTGGCCGTTGAAGCTAAGGCGCTGGTCTAGCCGAACGCCCAAATACTTCACCGACTTTTGCCAGGCGATAGGCCTCCCTTCGAGGGAGAGGGCCGGGCATCGGGAAGTGGACTTGCTGGTGAAACAGATCGCCTCGGATTTCTCCGCGTAGATCAGCACCCGCCACTTCCTTAGCCAGGCCGGAAGCAGATTCAACTGACGCTGCAGCTTTGAACACGCAATTCGCGGGGACAGGGAGCTGCAGTAATACATTGCGTCGTCAGCGAATAGAGATAACGTGACTCCAGGAATAACAGGCAGGTCGTTCGTGTACACTAGGTACAGAACGGGGCCGAGGACAGATCCCTGCGGAACGCCAGCGGCGACGGGTCGGACTGACGAACAGGACCCTTCGACGCTAACCCTGAAGGTACGATCACAGAGGTATGACCGCAAGAAATGCACAATGGACGGTGGGATGGGGGAGTGAGCGAGTTTGTAGAGAAGACCTTCGTGCCAGACTTTGTCGAAGGCCTTACTCACGTCCAACAAGACAGCGCCCGTAGACTCTTTCTTGTTGGCGGCGTCGGATAATGCTGTGACAACTCGGACGAGTTGTAAAGTTGTCGAGTGCTCTCTACGGAACCCGAACTGTTCGCTCCGAATAAAGTTATCCAGCAGCGGCCAGATGCGGGCGAGTAGGAGACGCTCAAACACCTTTGAGAGTACTGGCAACAATGATATGGGACGATAGCTGCCTGCAAGCATTCGAGGCTTGCCGGGCTTGGGAATCATACAGATGTTGGCATTTTTCCACAGGCGGGGGAAGTATTGCAGCCGGAGACTGGAGTTGAACAGATCCAGGACCAATTCAACGCCCGAGGCCGGGAGATGTTGCAAAGCTGCGGCCCCGATCCGATCAGGACCAGGGGCGCGACGTCGGTTTAGTCGACAGATAGACGAAACTAGTTCGTCCCTGTCGAAGAGAGCGGGAGGGTCAGGTGGAGGGCAGGAAAAATAACCAGATAGGAAGTCTCGAACCACAACCGAGAAGGCAGGGTCCGAGACGCCTCCATGAACGGTGAATTGAGTCTCCATGCAGTCGGCGAAGACCTCTGCCTTGCCTTCCGACGAAGAAACAATGCCGTTCGGGGTATTCAGCGGGTTGCGAGTACGCTTCTCGCGAGTAAGGCGACTCGTTGCTCTCCAGACGGAGGCTGGGTCGACTTCAAGGGACTCAAGGTATGAGTCCCACTGATCAGAGTTTACGTCCCGCAAAAGTTGCTGGACGTAAAGAGACTGGGCCTGAAACCGTCGTTTGACGGCGGGATCTCGGGTTCGTTGCCATCTGCGGCGGAGCTTGCGCCGAAGCCAGATGGCGTGGATAACTTCCGGTTGAAGGGCCGATTTACGATTCACCTCTACGTTGTATGTGTGTCGATCCATGACACCTTGGACCAACTCCTGAAGATGAGTGGCACGGAGATCCAGATCGTCACGAGTGGCGATCGGGTCCGCTGGGACAGATGGTAACCTTCGAGATAGCTCGTCGTGATAGGAGCGCCAGTTGACCCTCCTAGCAGGACCAGCAGGAAGTCGGGGTGAAGCCGACACATCTCGAACAGTTATTAGTAGGGGATTGTGATCAGACGAGAGGTCTGACACTGACGAGACCTGGATGTTATGGGCCACGTTCCTGACTACAACTACATCAAGAACGTCCGGTCGGTGACCGGCATAGTGGAAGTGGGTAGGATCATCAGGGCCGATGACGTGCGTATCCGGGTCGTCAAGGACGAACCGGCGGAGTGATCGGCCGTAGGCGTTGGTAGTCCTACTGTTCCAGGAAGGATGTTTGGCGTTGAAGTCGCCGGCTGCAATTGTCGAGATTGGGTGGTCGAGGAGAGCGTTCCACTCCTCAGGCGGGGGCGGCGGGCTCAGGCCAGGCCGGAGATACACGGAAACAATGCGCAACTCCGAGCTGCCTGCGTCCACTGCCACCGCGCAACCTTCGATGAGTCGAGTAGTTAGGGGGGGTAGTGGCCTGTGGGATATCCGCCTGTGGACCAGAATCGCCGTACCCCCTTTCGGGGGTTGGCGCGGCTGTGGGGGACGATCCTGACGATAACAAGTGTAAGCAGAAAGTGAGAATCGATGGTAGGGGGCTAGATGGGTCTCGGAGAGAAGCACGACATCAACGTCGTACTCCACGACGAAAGCCGCCAGCTCAGATCGGCGAGAGGAAACGCCATCGGCGTTCCAAGCGACGATCCGCAGGGATCTAGCCATTGAGGGGGAGGAGAGGGAAGAGAGCAGAGAGGGATTGGAATACTAACATTAGCACAGTCGAGGTATCAGGAGCAGACCTGATGCTTTCTACGAGTTGAGTGGCCCAAGCCGTCAGGGGATCCGCTGGAGCCCGAGAAAATTCCCGGGACCCGCGCGGACGTTCCTTATGAACCGCCGAGGAGAAAGCATCTCCTTAAATAGTGTCTGGCATGGTCTATTTTCCATGGCCAATCAGAATTGAGTATGACGAGCTGGCTTCTCATTGGTCCGTGCGATACACCTGAAGCGGACAAAATGTTATAAATAGAGGCATCGTAGCAGGTACTCACTGTTGCTTGTTCCCAGTCCATTGGGAGACGTGTTCGGCGTATCATCTATCGAACACTTTTCTTTTCTTTTGCTACTGAAGATGGCCACCGGTGGTGCGGCCGAAACGTTTAGCAGAAACTTAAGCAATCGACCACGGCCTTTCAGCCCGGACGTTTTAGTAAATAATCGTTACATCTGATTGTTTTTACATGGTTAGTTAGTTTACATCATTTTGTTTATAATAATGTTGTTATTATATTAATGATCTGTTCTCAAACCATTACCAGATATTGATCTTTCTACTGGTAATATTGTTATTCACTTTAGCATTGGTTTTGTTGTTGCACTTTGCCTAATTGAATTGGCATATTTGTTGCATCTTTGCTATCTCTGTTTGCCATTGCATTTGATTGGTTTTATTTACTTGGTTGCATTTTAATGCATTGTCTATTAGGATATATTGTTATTTATAACAATTCCTTAATTGATATCGTTGTTGATAATCATTTATTTTCATTGATATGTTTGGTTTTCTGTTTAACAGGTACCTTCTCTATGGGTTATGTAACAATGTACCATCTGTTTTAATGCAGTATGTCTCTACTACTTACATGGTATCAGCATGGTATTCCACAGTAATATTTTACTTATTTTGTTACACATGTTTATACATTCCTTCTTAAACACTAACACGTATCTTATTGTATTATTTATTATATTTTTCTAGTTATAGGTTGAATTCAATTCAATCCATTTTGTTTGATACAAGGGTTTTTTATTTGTTGTCAGTTCTTTACCAAAAAAAAAAACATAATTATATTGTTCTATTTTGTTTTATTCTGGTGGTCTTATGATTTTCTGTGTTTATCACAACTTTATTAAATGCGTCACACTCATTGTTCGTGTCTATTTGACTTATTTAACATCTTGTTGTTTTCATCATGGAATTAACATATTTTCATATACTTATAAACTTCATCACTATAATTGTTTGTGTGGTTTTATCAGTAGAAATAGTTAGTTATTCACATGTTTCACATCTATTAAGTACGCACTGTTATTGTTTGTGTTTCCTTAAATGTTAAACACTGGTTTTCATCCTCACATTTGATAATCATTGTTTCACTTGTCACTTATATAGTCTTTGGTACACGTGGTTTATGTTGATTTCTGGTATGATTTATTCATCTTCTTCTCTCTTCTGAGTCAGCTTTCTTGTCCTTCTTCTTTCTTCTTCCTCGTTATTTTCATCGTAGTCATTATTTCTTAATTGTTCCTCTCGCTGTTTGAGTTTGTTAATCCTTATTTCGTTGTTTCCCCTCACTTTTGGATCCTATTGGGTCTAGTTACTGGTATTTTGTTTTGGCTCATGTCATTTTCTTTCTTATGTTTCGTAGTTGATGTCACTAGGTTGATATTATCTTATTCATAGTTGGATTTTCATATTAACGCATTTGTAGATACACACAATATATACATGGATTTACTTATCTAGATTTACATTCATATTTTTCTCTTACTTGCCGTCCTTTAAGCTCATTTTATGTAACTGCCATATTTGGTTACGTTACATATGCCTTCCTTTAAGAATTGATTAATTCTGAGTTATGATTATACTATAGTTTTCTATGAAGAATTTATCAATTACTGTACATTCCATGTTGATTCACACGTTTTTCCATATATCCTTTCGCTTTCTGCTCTTTGAATCATATTTATTTCTTCTCTATGTAATTACTTCCCTCGTTTATTTAGTTCCCTAACATACATTTAGCTGGGGCAGTTTAGAGCGGCTCACTTTGGCTATTCGACTCTACTGGCCATACTAATTTCAATAAATATGGAGGCAAATCATCTCCTTTAATAATAATAAATGATTGCTGGCATTACTCTTCAGTCAATTCATCTCAAATCATTAATAATAATAATAGTGGTCGTTTTTCCGACAAATAATAAATATTCTTGGGATTAATTCACGCATCTGCGGTTTGTACATTGTGATTCTCTCTTTTCTTGATTCAACTTAACTAATTCTTCACATATCATCGGGATATTTTGTTTTACATTTCCTCACTGGTATACTCTCATGATTTTCTTCGTTAGTATATTCTTTTTTTATTCTTCTTCATCATAGATTAATCTCTTCATTCTGTGTTACCTTGAACGTCATTTCGTCATAATCTTCGTTCCAAATTCATTCTTCTAGATACTATTTATTAGTACATTTATTTTTTCTTTCCTTTTCCAGGTTTTAGTTGGTATTTGTACTTCATGTAGTGTTGGCTTTTCTTTATTCAAATACAAATTTGTCGTGTGTGGTTGTTTCTCTACAGTAATAGTGTTCATTTGGTTTATTCTTCCAACTCTTCTTTTTTCTTATAGTAGTACGGGTGAGATGTTGTTGTTCTACTGGTTGACATGGCTCTTGGAATTAATGAGTTTACTTCATATGTGCTTGGGATGTAATGTGTCGGCCTCGTATTGACATTTTTTTTTTATAGTAGTAGTACGGGTGAGATGTTGTTGTTCTACTGGTTGACGTGGCTCTTGGAAATAATTGGTGCCAAGGATGGTGTGTGTCAGTCTCGTATTGACATTTTTTTTTTTTTTTTTTTTATTAGTAGTTATTATTGATGAATACAATGTTCTGATTCCTTTACATAAATTCTCTGGGATCATTTTTTCCCACATTATAAAATGACAATATACATTCAATGTTTAATACATAATTACATAGTTACTTTTCATTTAATATAAACATATAATAATTTTCATGATAATAATTCACCCTTTTTCTTCAGTCAATATCTATTTTTATAATCATATTTTCACCTTTCATTTTATAAATAACAATAATCTTCATGGCCACATTTCATTTTTCATCTTGATATAGTCAACAGTTATACTCATAATTATCTTTTTATTTTACACAACAAACATTTTCATCCTTTTCGTAATATTAATAATAAAATAATCCTTATCGCTCACTTTTCACTTGTAATTTCATATCTTAATTGTCAACATATTTTTTCATGGAAGTTTGATTATAGGTACCCTTTATCTTTTTTGTAATAGGGTTCTGCAATTCATAGGTGTTGTTTAGATTGTTTTTTGTTACAGTATATGGTCCGGTATATAGTAGCAATTTCTTTGCGATGCCCTCGACAGTACTTGGGAGTTCTCGATTTTTGATTAGCACTTGGTCTCCCACTTCGTATTTTATAATTTTGGGCTGCAATTTTTTGTATTTAATTCTCAGTTTCTGAGCTCTCTCAACTGCATTATTATAGAACTTGGTTTGGTTAAACTTGATCTCTGCGCTTATTGGAAAGTTAATTATTTCTGTGATCTCTCAGGGTGGTCTTTTCTCGTGCATTGCCATGTATGGTGTTTCCTCAGTTGACTGATGGTAGGCGAGATTTAGGAAGTCTTCAGCTGGGGATAAATACTCCTCCCACTTCCTCTGCTGGCTGTGACAGTAGGTTCTTAAAATCCTTCCTACTTCTCTCAACACTCTCTCAGCAGGGTTGCTGTTGGGGTGGTACACCGATGTCTTATACGTTTTGATTCCCAGATGGAGCAGTGTTTCCCGCCATTTCCGTCCTCGAAACTGCGTTCCGTGATCTGTAATTATTGACGCTGGTCTGCCCACTTCGGGTATGTATTTGTTTATAACTACTTCTAGTATCTTACTTGTCGTGGCTCGATTAAGTGGGTACAGCCTAGTATATTTTGTATAGTGGTCAAAAATAATAATGATATATTTATACTGGTGTCTTCCACCACTCCGTGGAAACGGCCCACAAATGTCCAGGAAGATTTTTTCTAATTTTGTCACAGATGTAATCGGTATCATCACTCCTTCTCGCTTTTCGTTACTGCATTTGACTAGCTGGCAAATATGGCAATTCTGTATATATTTTCTTACCTTCCTATTCATGTCAGTGAAATACACATGTTCTTGCAATGCCTTTACCACCTTCACTGCGCCCATATGACCATATCGTATGTGATAGTCGATGGTCAAATCTTTCTCTAGAACCTTTGGGATAACTATTTTCCAGTCTTCACCATTTTTATTGCTTTTGGTGAACACCAGTTGATGATGAGTACAGTAATACTGTTTAATGTTTGCATCGTTATCTGCTAGTTTTTTAATAATTATCAATATTTTGGGATCTTGTTGTTGCTGTATAGCTATATCTGACAGTATTTTAGTAAGCTCAGATTTATTTTTTAGCAAGTGGTAGACCTTCGCTATGGTTTCCCTCTCTCCTTCAAATGTTTGGGCGTCGATGTTAATCCGGGACAACACGTCTGCAGCTGTGTTGCTTTTTCCCGGTATGTACTCCCACTGTATATTGTACTCTTGGAGTGTGAGAGTCCATCTTGTCAATCTTCCGTGTTTCAATTTACAGTTCTTGAGGAATGAAATGGATTTGTGATCCATTCTTACTGTCACTTTATATCCCAAAATAAAGGTTCTAAACTTTTCGCAAGCGAATACGATACTCAATAGTTCTTTTTCTGTGGTGTGATAATTGCGTTCGCATTTGTTCAACGTACGACTTGCAAAACTGATTACTTCATGGTTCCCGTCTTGGTCTTCTTGATATAGCACGGATCCAAGACTCAAGTCGCTGGCATCGCAGTTCATGAAAAATTGTTTTTCAAAGTTAGGGTGATGTAACATAACGGTTTCTAGGAACTTTTCTTTAATTAACTTAAACGTAGATTCTTGCTCTGATTCCCATTTCCATTTTTCTTTTGATGATAGCTGTGTTGAAAATCGAGCTGTTAATTCGGAATAATTATCCTGAAATTTCCGATAGTAATTGCAGATCCCGAGGAACGATTGCAGTTGTTTCTTGTTCTGTGGGACGGGGAAACGCTGTATTGCCTCCATCTTTTCCTGGGACGGTGTAATTCCATGTTCAGATAGGTTAAACCCCAAGAATTGAACTTCCTTTGCTATTAATTGAGACTTATCTAACTTCAATGTAATGTGATTATCTTCTAATTTCTGTAAGACCTGTGCTACCCTTTCACAGTGTTCCTCCCAATTGTTGGAGGCGATCAAGAGATCGTCAACATAGACTGTTGTAAACTGCAGTGTATTGTGGCCCAGTATCTCGTCCATACATTTGACGAATATTGCTACCGAGTTTACTAAGCCAAACGGTAGTCTTTTAAAATGGTAATTTCGACCTTCAAAGATAAAGGCAGTGTACTTTCTACTATTCGGATGCAGTTCTACCTGCCAATATCCGCATACCGTATCCCATATACTGTAAAATTTTGTACCATAAAACTTCTTTAAGATCTCATCAATTTCTCCAGGTGATGTCCTGTCGTTAATTATGGTTTTGTTAAGTTCACGAGCATCTAAACAAATTCGCACTGCACCATTTTTCTTTGGTACGGCGACAATAGGGTTGGTGTATGGTGAATTGCTTACTTCGATGATGTCATTTGCTATCAAACGCTGGATTTCTTCCCTTACTGCTTCCTTCAGCGAAAAGGCGATAGGATAAGATTTTCGTTTAAATTCGGTTTGGTCTTTGAATCTTAACTCGCATTGGAAATTTTTGATTTTTCCGGGCGTATCAGAAAATATGTGACGATACTGGCAATATATGTTTATCAGATGGTCCTTTTGTTCCCATGTCAGCTCTCGGCTATTTTGGTTGGTCTTGAATTCTCGTATCTCATTAATCTTGGTCAACCATAAATCTTCCTCTGGGTTGTTGTGAAGCTTCTCGTTGATGGCGCCTTCCTGATGTCGGTGGCCTTCCCTAATGTAATATATTACATGTTCTGCGGGTGCCTTTTGATATTCTGTTAGCTTGGCTGTCCACTCAACTTCTCCTGTCTTCATCCTTACTGTATTTGTGTCCATGTTAATTATCGCGGTGTATTTTCTGAGTATATCACACCCAATGAGCAGGGTAAACGGTAGCCCACTGGCTACGAGGAATATCATCTGTATCGTGTTCCCGTTGCTGGATACATCGAGTTGTACTTGTTGTCTAATCGTCTTATTTTGACGTCCGGTAGCTCCAATGAGTACAATGTTGTTAATAGGTAAAGTGGGTATTGTCGCTTTATTTTCAGATTGGATTCTATCTAACTCCACTTTATCAATCAATGATACATTTGCTCCGGTATCTATCATTGCCGTTGCTTTTATGTTATTGACCTTTACCGCTATGTATGCAATTTCACTATTACTTGTATCGCTGATAGTATTCTCTTTTTCTTCCATTAAGTCTCTTCTTATATTTTTCAAATAATTATTGGTGTAAGTTTTGCGAAGATTTGGATGGTTTACCAAAACTCTAGACCCAATAGTCCGGTTCAGTGAGGGTACTACTTGGTTTTTCACTGCCGGTTGGTGTTTAAAGGCAGGTCACTATTCCCGTGCCTGTCTTGCGATGTCGAAGCTATGGGTTCCTGATTCCCAGGCCCATGTCCATTATGGTAGACTTCTGTATTTTGCGTTACTGTTCCTTGACTTCCATTGCTGTCGCTTCCGTTAGATCGGTATCCAGATTCCCGCTCCTCTCTATCGCTGTTGCTGGAGTGACTATGCTGATTAGGGAAACTCCTCCTTCCTTGGTAGTAGTTTCGACGATTTCCCCCTCGACTGGCATGAGTATAGTGCACTCTGCGAAAGTGATTATTATGTTGGTTGCCATTGCTTTGTCTTGGGTGATGATTGGGAGCTTGATTCTGGTACGGCCGGTAATAATTGTTACCTCTTTGGTAAGCTGGCTCTCGCTGATATCCACCTAAATGCTGATTATTATTATTCCCTCTATTATTCACATTGTTGCCCCCTCCGTCTTGACGTGGTATAGGGTGATTTTGGAATCTCGGTGGGTGATTGTGATTTCTTCCCGGGCTATTCCTTTCGTTGGATATGTTAGGGTTATTATTCCCAGGTCCTCCTCGATCATATGTCTGGTGAGGCACTTGTCGACTACGTTGGTAGTATCGTTCTCTTTCATGGTTCTCCAACAGTTCGCACATTCCTTGGACTGTTTTTATTTGTGCATTTAGTCTTCCTTGTGAGATGCCTTGATTGAAGTGGTAGGCTAATTTCGTCACTAGGCATTCTTCTGGGATTGCGGGTTCGAGATTCCTGGCCAGGCAAATCTTTCCCAAGAAATATGTTGTCATTGACTGCCTTCCATGTGTATCGAACCTCCCGTTTGTGATATCATCCCTGACGATGTTCTGGGTGGCTTCTGACCAATATTTTTGTTTAAACGCCACTTTGAAGTTGTCATAATTCCCCACTTCGTTACGGGTTGCCGTCCACCAATTGTCGAACGTGCTTTTGAAAGCTTCATCTAACATTCCCTTAATGGTAGTCCATCTACTCTCTCTGTTTTTACGTATGATTTCTTCCATCCGTTCTAAAAACTCTAGCGGATTCTTATAATAGGTCCTGAATTCAATCTGATCTCTGTTGTCTAGATGAGTCAATCCGGATAGTAAATTTGGTATCGTTTGTAGACGATGCATCTCGTCGCGGAGGTCATCTAACTCTCTTCGTTGACGCTCGGTTAATAGGGTTCTATCATTATGTACCTGCTGCTTAATTGCGTCCACTCTTCCCGATACTTCTTCACACTTGTCTGTTAGTGTTGACTGTGCTGCCTTCATGTTGGTCTGTTCTTGTGTTATCACATTTATTTGTGTATCGTGCGTTCTCTCCATTTCGTTAATGCGTTGATTGATGTCTAACTCTGCTTGTATTATTCTCAGGCTGGTACCTTCTCCCTCCTTTCGTACTTCATCCATCTCGACGTTAATTTCAGTGGTTAATACGGCCATACGCTTCTCGATTTCATCAACATTTTCCTTCAACCTTTTTTCTATCATTTCTTCTGTATCCTTAGCGGCTTCCTTCATCTTGTTACTGTTGATACTTATTTGTTGCCACATCCCTTCATGGTCAGATTGTATTACTTCGACGTCTCGATTGAATTTAGCAGTGATTTCATCCATTTTCTGGTTGGCCTGATCCATTCTGACTCCCAACTCTGCTGATAACTCTTCTTTCATGATGGCCATTTTCTTCTCCAGTAATTCCTCGGTTTTCTTTTGTCCATCTTCCATCCTCCTGTTCGTTTCCTGTATCTGGTTATTGAACTCTTCCTTTAATAATTCTATATGTTCTGGTTCTCCCTCTGGCCTTCCTCTATTTTCTGGTTCGTCGATCGACTGGCTTCTTCTATTTTGCTGTTCACGTCCTCTTTGGTTGATTTCAGGCCTTCCTCTACTTTACTGTTTAGTGACTCCATCTTCTTGCTTAACTCCCTGGTGGATTGGCTATTTTCGTCCATCTTCTTGTTTAAGTCCTCCTTAAGTGACTCTATAGATTTATTGGTCTCCTTGTTGGATGATTCCCGGCTCTCTTCTATCTTCTCCATTACCATTTTGAACATCTCCATGAAGTCGATTTCTCCGGGTACCATTGGTTGTTTGGGTTGGCTGATCTCCGGTGGAGCTTCATGAATCATCACTTCCGGTTCCTCCATAGGTTGTTGAACCCCCTCCGCCGGTTCAATTTGTTTGTCTTTTACTTCCACTACTATCTCCTCCACATCTTCCGTTGACATAGCTTCCTTCTCTTCTTTTCTGGTTTCCTTCTCTGCTTGCGCCGCCCTTTTCCTTGACGTTGATCTTGATTTTGATCTTGATTTCAATCTGTCGGTATACATCTTGATCTTCTGATAATGTTCCTGCTGTCTTCTCACGAATTAGTGTATTTAGGTTATTGGTTATTGTATATCTCCCTAACTCGTGCTCAGACATTGGGCGCCAATCTATTACTTAACTTTTATAGATGTTGTTATTTTACTGCAATATAAGTATATATTTAGTGATGTGTAGTGTGCTTGCAGATACGCTCCGGTATCTGCTGTGATGTTGTTTTTCTAAAAACTGCTCCAATTATAATTATTAGGAGTTATTAGTGTGATTGTATAATCTGTATAAGTGTCTCTGAATAATTGACTCTTTTAATTTAAATAGGCTTCGCGCACTTTTGTTGTATGCCTCCCTCACTTACCACAAGTATCTGTTTCAGTCCTGTTCTGTGACGGTTGTTGCTGAAATACATACACTTAAAATGCACACAAATATTCAATTTGAATATTCAACACAGTTAGTACACACAATATGAATGAATTAGCACATATAGATAATACTTTAAATTACTCTCTGTTTGAATTCTTCCGCCACCTTTGGTAGAACTGCTTTTCAAAGAAATAATTTGATTTATATTTGAAATGATACTCTTTTTCATAGGTAAATAAGTGAAGGTTTATTAACAATTTTAAAATGGCAAATTTTAAAAACAATTAACAATCATTTGGGCTAATAACCCTTTAAATAATAATTACAATTGATTAATTTTAACATAAAACTCTGTCCAGGCGCAATGCTGGTAGTCCTGTCTTTGGTACAATAATTTGAACTTAATAGGTTATGTTTTCTTGTCAATGTATTATCAGGTTGTTAGGTTCTTTGAGGTGACATGATATCAGTGTCAAGATGTAATATTAATAGAATTGAGAAAATTGAATAATGGTTAATAAATAACAAATAAATATCAAAAATAAAAGTTGGTACCATATATCTGAGAATTATGGTACTACTGTACTTGGGAATGCGCACGCACCTTATTATTTGTTAGCCAGCGTCAAACTCGTGGCTTGTACAGTTTCTATGTATCGTTTTATTTTCATCAATTAGTTTGAAAAATATATATTTTCAAGAGAAAAAATTAATAAAATACAAAAAAAAACTCTTGATATGAATTCCATTTGGTTTGGAAATTATTTGAGAACAGATGCAACAGTTAAATTAACAAGCTACCGCTACTATTTTGAGGTTAGCTATCACAGGTAATGTTATTATGGTAAATGATTTCTTAACGGTTATCATTTCTTAATTTATATTTCTGAACATATTATTAGTAACATTTTGACATGTTGCTATTAGAATTACTTTTATACTTTTGTATGAAAGTTAATATTATTTAATTCAAAACATCGAAATAATCAAAACAAACTAAGTTTTTAGTCAAAAGAGTGACTAAATGTTAACTCTTGTAATTAATGACAATTACTTCAAACATAATTATGAAAATTATGAAAATTAATTAAAATATTTATCTAATATTTTAATAAGTATAAATTGACATTTCTTGGAATTCTAATAATTCCATTATAAGTTTAACCTTTCGCTAGTACATGACTCGCGTAGTATTCATATATGTCTATTTAAAATTATTATTTTTTAAACCAAAGTTATTTAAATAAAATATTGTACTCCCTGTTTATTTATCACAACACACGCGAGTACGACCGGGATTATACACTATCGTACTTGTATCTCTCGATAATACCGCACATTCCACTCGGAAGTATTTTTGTTGTGTCAAGGTTATGTATGTTTATCAACTTATTGTTAATGGACGCGCACAAATTTGAAAATAATACTTTTCCATGGTGTAGAGCTGCGTGGCCACTTCGTCTGAAGGCTGATCGTAGACTGTTACATTTTGCCGGAGCGTCTCTTTCGAGTCTGACAAAATGCGTTGATTTGATTGGTTGTAAACACTATAGTCTTCACCCCAAAAGCCTATGTTTTATTAAAATATTTGGTGTTTTACCAAATTTTGACTTTGGGTTGGAGTTTATGTGACGTAAGCACTAGTGTAAAAAATAATTGAAAAGTTAATAATTACAATAACTTCCTTACTGAACGTCCTATCGTTACATGAGTTATGTCATTGAATTATAGACATTTTCTTCTTTAATTTAAGTCTAAACAACATTATTTTATTTACATCGCTTCTCTTAATATAACGTTTTTATTAATTATCTTTGGTGTTTCTTATTTTTATAAGTCTTTGTCACCAGATTTAATTATTTTTAATAAAAACACTTTCTAATTAAACACTTGGAGTCCATTTCTCACTTGGTTTAGTTTATTATTTGGAAATAATTATTTCCTTAACAATAGCTCATTATAGCGTCATTAGGCGTCCATCTTTGTTTTTATATAAATGTATTTAAAATGAATTTCCCTTATTTAATACAAGTAATCTTACAATCTAATAATACTAAAACGATTATTTACATGATTTCACACTAAAATATCTTTACATGATTGTATTAAATATAATATACATACTGTCTTATTCCTCTTCTACCTGTTTCATACAATTATCAATATAATTTTAGTCTTTTCCATATAAATTATATTATGTATTATATGTCATTAGTGTACATATATTGTACTTAATGCATTACATATAGTGGTCAGCTTCTAGCTAGTTTAGAACCCTTCAATTCTTCAATAATGGGTTTGTTCCTATGGTGTCTCATCATAGTGGTCATTTATTTTTCATAAAAACAATAATTAAACTGTTATTGTTACATTTTGTTTGTGTTTCTATATTGGTATTAGACATTACTCCTACTTCTGGTAATGTTCTCAGTTACTCTTAGACAAATTTATAGGTCATATTTTCCTAAGTAACTTACCTAACATGGTTTGTTTACATCTGATTTCTGTCACTATGGTCAGTTGGTTTCTAATCATTTGCATATATACTGACTGTTTTTATAGTTCTAATCTGTTCTCAAAGTTGTATTGAGTTTCCCTCTAACTACTGGTAATATTGTGAACAATCTGTGTTTAATCTTTAATACACTATTTTCCTTAACTAATGGGCCATACAGTGGTCCATCTTACATCTGATTGTTTTTACATGGTTAGTTAGTTTACATCATTTTGTTTATAATAATGTTGTTATTATGTTAATGATCTGTTCTCAAACCATTACCAGATATTGATCTTTCTACTGGTAATATTGTTATTCACTTTAGCATTGGTTTTGTTGTTGCACTTTGCCTAATTGAATTGGCATATTTGTTGCATCTTTGCTATCTCTGTTTGCCATTGCATTTGATTGGTTTTATTTACTTGGTTGCATTTTAATGCATTGTCTATTAGGATGTATTGTTATTTATAACAATTCCTTAATTGATATCGTTGTTGATAATCATTTATTTTCATTGATATGTTTGGTTTTCTGTTTAACAGGTACCTTCTCTATGGGTTATGTAACAATGTACCATCTGTTTTAATGCAGTATGTCTCTACTACTTACATGGTATCAGCATGGTATTCCACAGTAATATTTTACTTATTTTGTTACACATGTTTATACATTCCTTCTTAAACACTAACACGTATCTTATTGTATTATTTATTATATTTTTCTAGTCATAGGTTGAATTCAATTCAATCCATTTTGTTTGATACAAGGGTTTTTTATTTGTTGTCAGTTCTTTACCAAAAAAAAAAACAATTATATTGTTCTATTTTGTTTTATTCTGGTGGTCTTATGATTTTCTGTGTTTATCACAACTTTATTAAATGCGTCACACTCATTGTTCGTGTCTATTTGACTTATTTAACATCTTGTTGTTTTCATCATGGAATTAACATATTTTCATATACTTATAAACTTCATCACTATAATTGTTTGTGTGGTTTTATCAGTAGAAATAGTTAGTTATTCACATGTTTCACATCTATTAAGTACGCACTGTTATTGTTTGTGTTTCCTTAAATGTTAAACACTGGTTTTCATCCTCACATTTGATAATCATTGTTTCACTTGTCACTTATATAGTCTTTGGTACACGTGGTTTATGTTGATTTCTGGTATGATTTATTCATCTTCTTCTCTCTTCTGAGTCAGCTTTCTTGTCCTTCTTCTTTCTTCTTCCTCGTTATTTTCATCGTAGTCATTATTTCTTAATTGTTCCTCTCGCTGTTTGAGTTTGTTAATCCTTATTTCGTTGTTTCCCCTCACTTTTGGATCCTATTGGGTCTAGTTACTGGTATTTTGTTTTGGCTCATGTCATTTTCTTTCTTATGTTTCGTAGTTGATGTCACTAGGTTGATATTATCTTATTCATAGTTGGATTTTCATATTAATGCATTTGTAGATACACACAATATATACATGGATTTACTTATCTAGATTTACATTCATATTTTTCTCTTACTTGCCGTCCTTGAAGCTCATTTTATGTAACTGCCATATTTGGTTACGTTACAATATTCACAGCACTTTTTGTGTATAAACAACAAGATGCGGAATTGTACAGTCAGTGGTTCTCATCAAAGCTGATATTGCGGTGAAATGTTTCTTTTTCTATTCTTCTATGTTATATAAACACGAGAAAATTTTAAACGGCAGTCGAAACTATTTAGTACAGTCACCAATGGAAAACAATTCAAATTAAGTGGCTTCTATGAGATTTTTTGCATAGATAAAAGGGTGAAAAACAATTTAAAAAAAAGGTTACAAAAATTCAGTCACGGGTTTTTGAAAAAAGGGAGGGGGGAGGTACAAAAAATTCATTTTTCATGATTATCTTAAAAAATAACAAATTTACAAAAAAAGACCAATTACAAAAATTAAAAAGCATTAAATTCTCTACAAAAAAGCTATTTGTCATGTTTATTGTCAGGCCAATACTTTGTGAGAAAAATGGAATTGAAATATTAGAAAAAAAATTGATTGTCGGAGTCCGCACCCCGATGAGCGGGAAGGCTAATTTTTTCTGATATTGCAACATACAAATTTTAATAAAATCCGTTATAATAGTCATAGAGACAAAAATCAAAAACCACTTTAAAGCTAAATGTTTGTACTTTTACATAAAATGAAAAGAAAATAATTAAAGTATTAATAAATACTTAAAGTAAAGTAATAACTTTATGTTTTTTATTTTTTTCAACTAATGCATAAACATATTAACAATTTATTACAAATGTATCTACATTTTTAAAAAAACTACACAATATGTACTTTACATATATAGGTCTTTGAAAAAAATATTAAAAATTAGTATTGATTTATTGGCATAAAATAAGGAGTTTTAAAATTTATCATTTTTTTGAGTTCTCAAGTATAGGCCTACATCATTTTCTTAACTTAAAATTTCCACAGAAATTTTCAAAATAAATATTTTTTAACAAAATTATGAACACGTATTGGTCAAAGTGTCTTCTATAAGACTGCGAAGTAAAGAATTGTTAAAATTTAGTTAAATTTAAATAAATGTAACTTTTATTAATAAATGTAAAAATATGTCCATTGCGCGTATTAATATTAATAGTTAAAAACTAAAAAAAAATATTAAAATGTAACTATTGTACGTAAAACTACAATATTTGAGGTTTCTCTTCTACATAGTGAGAATTTATATCCGTGTATGGGCATAAAAAGAACAGACCCTGAAAGCTGAAGAATTTTAGGGAGAGCGAGGACAACTGGTACATGCGCCATACAGATATTGAATTAACGCAGTTCGATATTGAATCTTCCATGAGTTCGATACTATTTTTTATATTATATTTTGCTGGAAGTTCAATTTTATGTTTTAAGATTTGTGTTAGTAATTTTGATATTCTATTATTTGGTGCGGTTCTAGCCCAAATGATCTTCTGTAATTGCAAAAAAGATTGTGGAAAATTATGCAGTTGCAGAAAAAGTGGATTGTACTGTTCATCAGCTTGTGGAAACTGTGAATTTAATTTGTGCACAAATTTTTCAAGTATTGTGTATGATGAGGGAGAAATAGAAATAGAAGACTTGACTTCTGAATATTTTCAAGAAATTGGAGAAGAAATCGATTTTTAAATATATTTATCATTATAAAAATATTTATAATTAAATTTTATAAATAAATAATAAATGTCTTGTTGATACATCCTCTTCATTCACTTTTTTAAATATTATATATATACACAACTTTCACTAGTGAACAAACTTACTTTTGGTTTTTTGTCCCAAACGTTTCGACGTGGTGTCCGTCTTCCTCAGTGGGATTTGAAATACAGAATGTCTGTACAAAGTAACCGTTATGGGTTGTAGGTGTGTGTGGTGGGGGTTGCTGGTGGGAGGGAATTGGCGCTGGGATTCAAAGTGTGTGTATGAACAAGTGTATTAAAAAGTATATGTGATCTATAGTGTAATTGGTCATTTAATATGTTGTTCGGTTGTAGTGTGTGATGTCTGTATATTTCATATTGTTCTGCTGTGTCTAGTTTTCTACTTTTGGGTAAGTAGTGTAGTATTTCCATGTTGTGTTCTATGTTTGTGTAACCGTGGTTTTCATTTTGTAAATGTGTGGCGAATGTGGAATGTATGTAGTTTGTGGTGAGGGCTTTTAGATGTTCAGAGTATCATCTCTGATATTGATACTCTGAACAACAATACAGCCTATAGCATATGAGGAGAATTTATTTTCTGGTCAGGTGTAAATTAAGGGAACATGGCACTGAAAGTCACACAAAAATTCAAAATTTTCAGTTTTTTTTTAAATTATTTTTTTAAATCTATGAAATGTTAGGAAACAGGGAAATGTGATGAAATATGTTTCTGAAGGTAGTAAGTGTCATATTTTTAAAGTTTTTGTTAAGAAACAAACATTTATTAATTTAAAAAAAAATCATATACTCTGCCAGACTCTCACCTTGCGATCTTTTCTCGCTGACTTACCTTTTGTAAACACCATCAGAAGTTCAGGGCCGCCACCAATATCTTTGAAGGACAGATATGGAGACCTTTATACTTTACCTTAATTAAAAACACTGGACAATTTAGCAATCTGACTTCCCACAATTCAGAAAATTCCCCGGAATGTTTAGACGAGTTTTTCAGCACAGAACACTAGGAAATGGTAACGACGAAATAACTACGCTAACACATGGTTATATTCTGTTAAAACATCTTATTCATTTATTCAAATTTAATTACTTCTTTCTTTCTCTTATGTTTATACTTCTTTCTACTGACATCTATTACATAGTATCTTATTATAATAACCCCTACTTATAAACCAGTACTATTACGTTATATTTTCCCCTGTTATTTTTACGTACACACACTCTCACTCTATTACTTAATTTTACCCCCATTTTATTTATGAGCTCATTAATGATTTATAATGTTTTGGCCAAATGAATCTGCCTTTACACTTGTTACCTATTTGCGTAATATCCAAATGTTGTGCACGCTGTTGTCTGGAACCGTTTTCACTAAACACTTTCCACTCCGACCAAAGTTTAACGTCATTTAATCGTCACTTCATTATTTACCACTGGTTGTACATTTTATACTCCTTGGTAGGCCTACTTTAATACTTTTTCAGCCTACCAGGAACTCATCTGAGACTATGGTTGAATTAACGACTGTACAGGTTGAAGACTGGTTTTCAATTGCCCAGCGTCAAGCGAAGCGTGGGTCCGCTCGGCAGCCCGTCTCGCTGGCCACGTGGTCGTAAATTCGAACGCTGATTGGCTCTTTCCATCGCATGTGCGGCTATGGAATGTATGTACGTGATTTTCACGTTGTGAAAAAGGCGGCACACTCGTTCGCTCGTACACATTCCCAGACGCTAATCACTTTTGTGCCTCGTACGGTTTGGTACGAGGTGGACTACAGGGTGTACAAAAATGTCAAGCGTTTGTGATCAAAACGTTGTTCAGCTTGGGTTTCTGCTGCTTTTTACAATTAAAATGGAATTCAAAATAAACCCCTGGGGTTTGCCCCGTTACAATACCCCCCCAATGAGAGGTTTTCTGTCGAAACAGAAAAACTCTCATTGCCTAAAAACCTAAGAGGATCGGCTACGATATGGCGCCAACAACCCCCCTTAAATTCTTATTACAATCATGGGTAACTTACCCCCCTAGTCTGGCGACTGCGGCTGCACCTGCATGACCTTACTAGGCTTCCCTTGTCGAGATCCCAACACCATAAAGTCAAACAGGCTCGCCACCACAGTATCACCAGACTCTGTAACAATTAAACAAAAACACCAAGAACTGGTCTTTTACAATGCCATATCCTCAACTGGTTTGGTTCCCCTTAGTCGTACTGGTTTGTTTGCAAAGTACTGGTTTCTTACCTCAATTATCTACTTAAACAAACAATATTGCTTAACACATCTATCCTTAACATGAACATATTACATTTTCCTGTATTACATATTCCATATTACTTTTACTTCTGTTACCTATACAATACATATTGACCGTTTATGTTAGACACAACAAACAAAAATAATAAATTCAAACTCCAAAATAATTCAAATTCGTCTACCAACTCCAATCACAAAATTCCATTTTGGTTTCAGTTACCAATGTAGATTATTATTACACAATACATTGTCTAATACACAATACAAGGTCTGATGGTATAAAATTATAAAACAGCAAACTATTCAATACAATCAGTACACAGATAATCAAACAATCTACTCCACTACTTCACTATTCTGAGCACCATTACAATAATCATCAATTTTATCTTCTTTTTATTCAATCAGAAATTATTTAGTAACAATTTAAAAACCTCCTTCCACACACACTATTGCCCCCCTGGACTGTAGCGCCCAGTTGCCTCCACAAGAACTGAAGTTTTGTAGGGTGTAGACGCTGCTTATACCGTTCTTGCTTCGGCGTTATAAAACATTCGGCATTACTGATGTCCGAGGACACCAGTAATCCTACTAAAAATTTAGTTACAAGCCCTTATAAGGTCTACCACCCCATTTGGTGGATAGCCGCTGTTCCATAGTTATGGTGATTCCCCTGATTCACCCCCCGGTTAATTTCTAAATTCACCTTTTACAACGATAACAAGCTATGGCCAGACTTAGGCAGCGCGTAACGTAATGTGCCCTGACCATAGCTGGTTAAAGATGAGCCAGTTCCACGGTCAGGCTTTGGTGAGGCCGTGACCGCCCGAAAGTGGGGAATCACATTTAAAATATATATATTACATGTTTCACATGTATACCTAATTACACCCTTATCACATAAACATTGTTACAACACAAATAAGCCACCCCAGTACCAGGGATAAAAAATATAATTCTAAATATAAATATACTTCATATCAAATAAAATGATTAAATATAAATAAAATATAAAAACTATGACACGACAAACGACGACATTATCCAACCCAAGTGATTGACCCAACAACAGGAAACAAAAAAAGAAGGGAACCACAAAAAATAAACAAGAAAAAAGTGATTAACCAAACAAACAGGAACTAACCAAAGAAGGGAAGAAACCAGAACCAAAGAAGAATAAAGGAAGTGAACGAATTCCTATAACTAAATGAAATTAAACCAGACGAGAAGAGGAGAACCGAATTAAAATGAAGACAATTGAAAATGAAGAAGATGAAGGAGAAGAAGAAGAAGAGGAAGAATGAAGAGGAATCGAAGTGAAACCAAGAAATAACAAACACCACATATAAAAGGGAGAAATGGTATACTCAAATATAGAATATTGTAAATAAAACCAATAATTAACCACTAATGAATAAATATTATTGTAAATGAGATAATTTATATACCTGTTTTGAACAAAAACAGTAAAAAGTAACCTAGTAAAGAAAAGTACACTAACTCAAATATTAAAGTTAGATATAGTGAAATATACAACAAAATATCATTAATATTAGGTATAATTTTATAATGAAAGAAATAGTGAGAAAGAGAAAGAGAAATAATTATAGGGATTACCAACTAAGTAACACTTAATATTGTAACATGACATAAGGTAGTAAAAAATACATTGATAATTAATTATAAAACAAAGAAGCTGAAGACAAGAAGAAAGGTCAAGAACTTATAAACTCAGAGATTAATGACAAAATGACAAATGACTTATAAATTGACGATGACTTGACTCAATAGATTGGATAAACACAAGAAAGAACAATGGAACAAGGAAGAAGGAACCAAGAACCAAATGTAATCAAGAAATTGATAATGAACATTGTAATCCCTAATAATGACCATAAAATGTATGTAAACAAATGCACTAATGCAGTTAGAACATAGATGAGATGTACCTAGGGTAATAATGACAAATAAGAATGATAGTAATGTTATGTATATTTTATTAATGAAGAAATGTACTTATAAATATAAGATAGGGAGTTAATAATAAACACACCAAAATGAATAGTGATAAATATAATCAAAACCAGTAAACCATACCCTGAGGCAAATAAAGGCCTCAGTTAATAATCAAAAGTGATCATTAGTGAAGGGGAAATAAAATAAATACTTATAACCAGTAACCCCATGATGATGTTAACATAAATAAACAACATAGTGAATAATATCAAGTGAGTGGAATAAAGAGTGTATTAATACAAAAGTGGTGACATGCAGTTATAGCATGTTACATATAAAAGTGAAAGTGAATAAATAAAAAACCTTCTATGAAGGAAAAAGTGTAGTGGGTGAACATAAAAAGGTATTTTAGTTAGTAGACTGTATTAAAATAACTGAAGGACCTGTGATAAACTTTATGCTAGCAAGTAAGATGAACTAATTATTCTGTGTTTAATTTAAGCAAGTAAACAAGAAAGATAGACACTGTTTTCTAGTGAAGGAATGAGGGAGCAGAGCATATTGTGTAAAGTACAGTTTAATAGTAGTATAATAAGAGTTTTGTTGTTGTTTAAAAAACCAATATAATGTAATGAATTATAAGTTGAAACAGATAGCAGTAAGAAACAGAAAGGTAGTTAGAAGTATATTTCAGGCTTGAACCTGGCAAGAAAATGTTTATTGTTATAATAAGAGGTGTAGTTAGAATCACCAATGTTTATTATTTGTTTCTAGTAAAAAATTGTTTTAAGGTACCATATATAAAGGTAAGGAGTTACTAGAAATGTTAGATAGTAGTATAGGAAAATCTAGGCTCTAGGCCTAACAGTTAATGAAGAATTTTGTAAATTGGAGAACAAATAATAGTCCAGTATCAAATCAGAATATGACAAATGTTTAAACAAGTTAAGTAGGTATACCTAATACCAAAATGTATAAATAACACCCAGTTTTAGATAAAATATATATGAAATATAAATAAGAAAAATAACAAAAATGTGATTAGCTACCCAAAGTAACCATGAGGGGTATCAAAATGATCCTTATCAAAAATTATGAACAATGGTAGTCATATAATAAACAGTTATTAATATAAGAAAGAAATCTTAATTTGAAGATATTTTATAAATTTAAACTAAAATAAAACGTTAGAATATAACAATGACATAAATTAACGACCAATGAGAATTAGCATAATTTAATAGGTATATGGTTACCTGTATAATATGGTATATTAATCCATTATTGACCGACGCGGAGGGCGGATGTATGCAGCTCTCAACCCAAATTTTACCATAAATATGTAAATTTTGACCGAAATCAGAAGGAAGAAAGATAGTAATAGCCACCTATGGAACACCTGATAAACTAATTATTATTAAAATACTCACAAAATAAAATTATCAGTGGAAATTAAGAAGACTTCAAGAAACATAGCTGACAACTCATCCCGAAGGAAGATAAGGAGCGATCTACTACAACTGAAGAAGACGAACGACTGTGGAACGAGAGGGAAGCCGAACTTTATGGAAAAACCATCTGAACGAGATTGATGAACATCCGAAGAGTAGAAGACGACCAGATCCATCCGGAAGAAGTAGAGGTACATCGAGGAAGCCCCAACGAGAACTGATGAGTATAAAACAATAATCTCACTAAAAACGAATTCCCATTTTTTATCCATAATAACAAATCACAATTTTCACTTCACTGATCACTATTTTGAACAAGAACTGAAGGTATTTATAATATCACTATTATTGAAACTTAATCAATTAATAACCATTTAAACTGACCTACATTAAATTATTAATAAACATAACTTGTTGTCAAAATCCTAACCAAAAACTATTCTAACTCTCATTGATGATTACTTACTTGAATGCATTAATGTATTGAATATTGTATACCTAGTTTTAAGAATTATTATAAATTTGTGCATTTTAGCCGTTAATCCAAAACTTTTGTAGTCAAAAGGACTTTTAATACGCCCTGTGACAATTTTTATTGTAAACAAACATTATTCGCCAAGCGGCGTCCTATGATACAAACGACTGAGCCTGCCAACTGAGCAATTGTAAAAGCCGGTACCAATATAAAATAATGTACTATCAAATAACTGAAAATTATTAAAGGGTTTAATAAATCTGATTGTTCTGCAACGCTGTATGTTTGATTCGTACAAAATAAGATATATATAGAGAATTATTAAAGTGAAAACAACAAAACACCACAGTTAGCGAAGTCGACACTGCAAGACGGCGTGTGCCAATCAGGTGGCGAGGCGGCAATATTCAAACCGAACGCCGAGAGATACGGTTTGCTCGTAAGTAGTAAGAAAAAGTACAATTCGACTCGCTACATACGAATAACATTCACAGAAGTAACTGAACTGATTAATACCCTCAATTACACACCTGTACTATACCACGAACCCAACGAGCGAATTAAAAAACGCTCGTCACACACACATTCATATACGAGCAGAGTAATAGAACGGGTGAACAAAAATTATAAAATTCAAACACACTATGTTAATAAGTAACTAACCCTATATTACACAGGAAGGGTAGATTTCAAAGAGGTGCGCCAACTAGTAGGGCTAGAATAGTTAAGAAATCATACCATTAAACCTTACAGATTCTAGCGGCGACTACAGAAATGGAACCGGCAAAGCACGATACAAGATACCAGACTAAGGTACGCGAGAAGGAGGCGGAGAAGGGAGTAAAGAGATCAGAAAAGGAGATCGAGAAAGGTGCTAGAATGGAAGAAAAGGAAATAACTTCGGTGGAAGATGTAGAAGAATCATTAACCCCTATGGAAATAGATAAACCTACACAGCAGGAGGAAACCAGGAGGAGACCTGAATTTAATACAATTATGGGAATTAATGAAGGAAGATCTGAGGAAAATGAAGGAAGAAAATAATGACAATTTTAAGAAGCAGGAGGAGAAAATAGATGAGAAATTGGACAGCACTAAAGAAGATTTAAGGCGGACCATTAATGGAAATAACGAGACACTAAGACAGGAAATGAAGGAGGAGAATAAATTAATAAGTGAAAAGATAGAGAGAAGTAACGAGAAAACCAGCAAAACCTTGAGACAAATGAAAGAAGATATCGAGACGCTGAACAATAAAATCGATAGTAACAATGAAACTATACAACGACAATTAATAGCGTATCGCAAAGAAGTAAAGCAGACAAAAATGGAGATGAATCAGAGATGGGAAGAAACAAATGACAAAACCGATCAGATCAAGGAAACATTAGATAATGGTTTCAAGAAGGTGAATGAAACACTGGACAGAGTTTCTGAATATATTAAAGAAACAGTAAATGAAAACAAGGAACCATTAGACCAGAAGGTAGAAGAGAGTAAGAAGGAAACAGAATTAAAAGAAGACAAAAGCATACTATTATTTGAGAATAAAAATAACCGTACTAAGGAGAAGAATGAATACTTGGAAATGAAGACCAAGGAAATAAGAAAAATGTATAGAAAGAAAATAATAAATACCAGAGAAGAATTGGAGATGATGAAGAATGGACTACTTGAGATGTTTAACGTACTAATTAATGACCAGAATGAAATAATGAATTTTTAAAATAACACAAGGAACTTAATAGAACCTTTAGAAAGGAATCACTACAAAACAGTGTGTAACAGAATAAGAAGGAGAAGACGCTTAATAGACATGCATAATCCAATATCAACGATAGCATCTACAATGGAAACAGCATTGACCTATTCGTTGTATAAACAAGATAATGAAATGATTGAGATAGCAATGGAAACCAATGAAAATTCTATGACAGAAACATTTAAATACAAGATAGTAGCAAGAAAGTGGACAAGAACAGAAGTCATTCTGAAAATGACAGCAATCCTAACAACAGGGGTAAGTCATGTAATCATGGACCATGGCTAAACCAAGTGCGGAGGAACACTGAGAAATGGGAATGATATTAGAGATAACCGACACAGCATTGATGAAAGAGGAAAGAAGAGGAGATTAACTTACCAAAAAAAAAAAAAAAAAGTATAAATAACAAGGGCCATTGTACAGTACAATAAATACCCCTATCTCATTGTCAAAGACAACCACAACAACACCTATGTCGTAAGTGAGGTAACGACCAAGAGAATCAAAGGGACTTACAACCAGTCTTCTTTGAAAAAATATTATGAGGCAGTGTCAGAAAGTTAAAAAGAATTTGGAGAGTAAACATTATCTAAATTCAAAAATTAAAGTAAGCACAACTTACAATAAGTATTTGATTGAAATTATTATATGAATGAAAAGGAATTTAGAAGAAAGATTAGCTAAATTCAAAACAAAGTAAGTACAAACTTACAACCAAGTGTGAAACAAAATGTGTAAACCCATGTAATTTTGAGAAAAAATATATATATAATGAAATATCATAAAAATTTGATATAAAATCATAAAATATTACACAAATAATGATGACACTACATAACATCATTAACTAACCCTATTACAAAAGGGAATAATAAAGAATTAACGTTTCACAAAAGAAAGGACAAGACAAGCAAATAAAAAATGACAATGACATATTAACTGGACAATCAATGATGAAAAAATATAAGTGAGCCAGAAACCAGCTACAATGTTAATTTTGAATATAATTGAGAAATAAAGTGATAACAAATAAAATCACTACCATATGAAGTAAGTTGACGAAACAATGCAAAATGCCTATTAAATATCGCCATAAGCTTAGAAAAAGGAATCCAAACAAGTCACTGAGATGAAAAGGTCATGAGATGTATAAAAGAGAGAATAATTAATCCCAAAAGTGTTTTATTGTATTGATATTATATGAGTCGGAAATAAACGACTATTATTATGAATATTATTATGTGATGATTTTATGTTGAGATACGTCCAACAATTATTTATGTTATTGAGCAGATAGGCAAGACCTCTGAACTCAAAATGTGTATAAATGGATAGCAGAGTAATAGAGCCACACGTGCCCTCTGGCTAGTACCAATTTATATGAAGGGGAGAGAAGAAAAATTTTAGAGAAATAGAACATACAAGGGATAACACTCGTAATAAAATAATACCAAATACCATATTATGAACCATGACTTAATAAAAATGAATAAAGAAGAAAGTAGCGATTGATGAATTCCTGAATAATAACGACTTGATTAAATGAACTATATTGATGATTTCAGAAAAAACATAATGATCTTTGTTTCGAAATAATCAATTTTGGTGGCGATGCATTATGTAACATGACATAAGGTAGTGAAAAATACATTGATAATTAATTATAAAACAAAGAAGCTGAAGACGAGAAGAAAGGTCAAGAACTTATAAACTCAGAGATTAATAACAAAATGACAAATGACTAATAAATTAACGATGACTTGACTCAATAGATTGGATAAACACAAGACAGAACAATGGAACAAGGAAGAAGGAACCAAGAACCAAATGTAATCAAGAAATTGATAACGAACATTGTAATCCCTAATAATGACCATAAAATGTATGTAAACAAATGCACTAATGTAGTTAGAACATAGATGAGATGTACCTAGGGTAATAATGACAAATAAGAAAGATAGTAATGTTATGTATATTTTATTAATGAAGAAATGTACTTATAAATATAAGATAGGGAGTTAATAATAAACACACCAAAATGAATAGTGATAAATATAATCAAAACCAGTAAACCATACCCTGAGGCAAATAAAGGCCACAGTTAATAATCAAAAGTGATCATTAGTGAAGGGGAAATAAAATAAATACTTATAACCAGTAACCCCATGATGATGTTAACATAAATAAACAACATAGTGAATAATATCAAGTGAGTGGAATAAAGAGTGTATTAATACAAAAGTGGTGACATGCAGTTATAGCATGTTACATATAAAAGTGAAAGTGAATAAATAAAAAACCTTCTATGAAGGAAAAAGTGTAGTGGGTGAACATAAAAAGGTATTTTAGTTAGTAGACTGTATTAGAATAACTGAAGGACCTGTGATAAACTTTATGCTAGCAAGTAAGATGAACTAATTATACTGTGTTTAATTTAAGCAATAGGTAGTAAGAATTATGAAATAAGATAGAAATTAAGTCATTAGAATGAAAGGTAAACAAGAAAGATAGACACTGTTTTCTAGTGAAGGAATGAGGGAGCAGAGCATATTGTGTAAAGTACAGTTTAATAGTAGTATAATAAGAGTTTTGTTGTTGTTTAAAAAACCAATATAATGTAATGAATTATAAGTTGAAACACATAGCAGTAAGAAACAGAAAGGTAGTTATAGAAGTATATTTCAGGCTTGAACCTGGCAAGAAAATGTTTATTGTTATAATAAGAGGTGTAGTTAGAATCACCAATGTTTATTATTTGTTTCTAGTAAAAAATTGTTTTAAGGTACCATATATAAAGGTAAAGAGTTACAAGAAATGTTAGATAGTAGTATAGGAAAATCTAGGCTCTAGGCCTAACAGTTAATGAAGAATTTTGTAAATTGGAGAACAAATAATATTCCAGTATCAAATCAGAATATACCAAATGTTTAAACAAGTTAAGTAGGTATACCTAATACCAAAATGTATAAATAACACCCAGTTTTAGATAAAATATATATGAAATATAAATAAGAAAAATAACAAAAATGTGATTAGCTACCCAAAAGTAACCATGAGGGGTATCAAAATGATCCTTATCAAAAATTATGAACAATGGTATTCATATAATAAACATAGTTATTAATATAAGAAAGAAATCTTAATTTGAAGATATTTTATAGATTTAAACTAAAATAAAACGTTGGAATATAACAATGACATAAATTAACGACCAATGAGAATTAGCATAATTTAATAGGTAACTATAGCAACCGAAATTTATTGCCAAAAACCCGTTGGAATTTTTATTAATCCATTATAGACCGACGTGGAGGGCAGATGTATGCAGCTCTCAACCCAAATTTTACCATAAATATGTAAATTTTGACCGAAATCAGAAGGAAGAAAGATAGTAATAGCCACCTATGGAACACCTGATAAACTAATTATTATTAAAATACTCACAAAATAAAATTATCAGTGGAAATTAAGAAGACTTCAAGAAACATAGCTGACAACTCATCCCGAAGGAAGAAAAGGAGCGATCTACTACAACTGAAGAAGACGAACGACTGTGGAACGAGAGGGAAGCCGAACTTTATGGAAAAACCATCTGAACGAGATTGATGAACATCACAAGAGTAGAAGACGACCAGATCCATCCGGAAGAAGTAGAGGTACATCGAGGAAGCCCCAACGAGAACTGATGAGTATAAAACAATAATCTCACTAAAAACGAATTCCCATTTTTTATCCATAATAACAAATCACAATTTTCACTTCACTGATCACTATTTTGAACAAGAACTGAAGGTATTTATAATATCACTATTATTGAAACTTAATCAATTAATAACCGTTTAAACTGATCTATATTAAATTATTAATAAACATAACTTGTTGTCAAAATCCTAACCAAAAACTATTCTAACTCTCATTGATGATTACTTACTTGAATGCATTAATGTATTAAATATTGTGTACCTAGTTTTAAGAATTATTATAAATTTGTGCATTTTAGCCGTTAATCCAAAACTTTTGTAGTCAAAAGGACTTTTAATACGCCCTGTGACAATTTTTATTGTAAACAAACATTATTCGCCAAGCGGCGTCCTATGATACAAACGACTGAGCCTGCCAACTGAGCAATTGTAAAAGCCGGTACCAATATAAAATAATGTACTATCAAATAACTGAAAATTATTAAAGGGTTTAATAAATCTGATTGTTCTGCAACACTGTATGTTTGATTCGTACAAAATAAGATAATATATAGAGAACTATTAAAGTGAAAACAACAAAACACCACAGTTAGCGAAGTCGACACTGCAAGACGGCGTGTGCCAATCAGGTGGCGAGGCGGCAATATTCAAACCAAACGCCGAGAGATACGGTTTGCCCGTAAGTAGTAAGAAAAAGTACAATTCGACTCGCTACATACGAATAACATTCACAGAAGTAACTGAACTGATTAATACCCTCAATTACACACCTATACTATACCATGAACCCAACGAGCGAATTAAAAAACGCTCGTCATGCACACATTCATATACGAGCAGAGTAATAGAACGGGTGAACAAAAATTATAAAATTCAAACACACTATGTTAATAAGTAACTAACCCTATATTACACAGGAAGGGTAGATTACAATATAAACAGTGAAAAAAGTGCAAAAGTGTATGTGTAAATACCCCAAAATAGTGAGTGTATCAGTGATAAACACCAATTAATTAAAGGTGAAAGTGACAAGTGGAAAAAGATATTATAAATGATAAAAAAAAGTAGTAATAGATAAGAAAACACTTAGTAAATCATTGATGAACCAATAAATGATTTAAGTGAGCTTATGGAAAATTATGTAATTAAGGATAGTTAGAAATAGTATTTAAAATAGAGATAAGTAAAGGATGTAATGTTATTCAGGGAGAAAGCCCATGTAAAAACAGTTTGTGTTAACATGGAATGGAGAAAAGAAGTCGTAATGAAATAAGAATTTAAGTATATAATTAAAAAACACCCAATGTTAGAAAGGAAAATAAATTTAATAAGTTTAAAAGAAGTGATGATGTTTCTCACTCAAAATAATAGTCAGAAGAATTAAATGAATGTTAAACCAACAGTAAATAATAACTTATAAAGAATTGTTTGTTTTAATGTTATGAACAGGATATGGCTGAAAGAAACTTGCAGTCCATAGGCCTAATTGTTATGTTTTAAATATTAAGATATAGAAAACAATATTGACATGTAATCAAAACACAAACAGACTCAAAACACAACACAAACAATTATGATAACAAAATAAGGCCCATCAGGCTGAAATGAAATGTAATTTAAATGAAATAAGTAAAATACCATAATGGCTACTTAGGCCTATAAAAATGCCAGAAACACACAAATACAAATTATAACAAAATAACAAAGAAATTAACAAATCTAAGGCAAGTAACTAGCCAGTAATTATGTATAAATCATTTTAAAAGAGAAATGTTACTATAAAAGTTTAATTTAAAAGAGATATGTAATTATCAAATTTCAACATAATTAGACCAAAGTTAATATATAATAGAACATGACCTTATGAGGTATTGTTTTAATCTTTGAAAGGAAATGAATACAATAGTGATAATATTTAATACCCACAAGGGATGACAGAAGAATAAAATCAATCAGAAAATATATAATAAACTTGAATAAAAATTTCAAATATCATAACAATGCTTTTAATCGAGGCCTTAACCAATCAAAGGGTTTCTGTTACCATAGAAACGGGCCGTTGGTTACTAATTTTCCGTTAAAATGACACTTGGAAAAAAGACGCTTGGGTAAGAGGTACACAAGATTGAGATGACCAAAATTTTAATTTAAACAGTTCAAAAAATGTTTAGAAGTCGACAGCAAGAACCAATGACGAGGAGATGAAGAGCTTCAAATATTAACAGATGTCCAGGAACCAAATAAACAAAATTAAATAGCAGAAATTCCCAAGACAAAATAGAAGAAGATGCCAGCAGCCTAAGTCACCCCAAAATTGATGAATTTCCATTACCCCAGAACGACGACACATCGTAACCTTCTGAACTGATAAGTATCAACTAAATTCAATAATCCCAGAAACCAAATCACTTTAAATATTTCTCAAATCAATCAAAAATTCTCACTATCAAGTAAAATTAATTTTCTTTCAAGGATTGAATAATAATAAACTTACGTAAAACAATTGTTAACTTAGAAATAACCTCGCACAAGTGTACGAATTTTGTAACATCTATTACGACACTACCGAACAATTTGTAAACACACTTTATACCATTTAAGTACGGATAAGGTACGGTAGTGTATTTTTTAAATGTAACCAACTTTTATGTTCTCTTTATAATCCAAAGAACCCCAGATTTTGAACAAATTACTATATTGTGTACTAACAGACGCCATATCGGCTTCAGTATAACTCATTTCAAAATCAATTTCGTCAACCTAGAGATATATGTTTCATGTTCCAAGCCGGAGCAACTTTATTGAAAAATAATTTATAATACTTTTGTCACATTGAATAATGACTAAATCATAATTAAAATTACAGTACAGAATATTACCATTGTTTTATTTCGTAGGAAGTTGTATAATATATGTGTGTGTTAGTAATTCCGCTGAGTAAACAACTAGCGCTCTTGCCAAGTGGGCAATACAACAAGCTGTACAGAGGCGGGAATCATTTGAACGCTTCAGCTGTCAACGCTGACAACACCAATATAACTAGTAAATTCACAAATTTAATTGTTCTAAAATAAACAATTTGGCACCACCCGGGATTCGCAACCCCTATGAATAAACAGGTAGGTTGTACTAATAATTGAGACCATGCTACAGACTTCAGTAGTAACGACCATTAATGTAACGACTGGTGTGAGACGGACACACCACACTAACACTGTCTACACATAAAAAACAGGTGTACACATTTTACAGATACGACAAGAACGAGTAGTTACAGATTGACGACTCCAACGTGAGGCTTAAACAAAGAAAGATGCAGCATTCAGATCGTTACAACATTTATGATCAACATAATACAACATCATACCCCATCAACATGAACATTATCATTGTTACCTTAACAAAAACATTTCAAATTTAAATTTGACCAAAAATTCCACACCTTACAGCTTTACTTCAGTTTCAAATTCTATTAAATCTTTTACTTTTTACATTATAATTTCAACTATGAATTTCTATTAAGCATTTTCATCATCAATTGGTTCGGGTGACTCCCAGTCATTAATAATGATCTGATTTATTTAACGGGCATTTAGATATAACCTTACTCACCTTCCTCCTTCTAACAACCACTAACGGATTTGCATATGGTGACACCAATCTCTCAATAATAACCCCCTCCAACCCTTTATCTAACTCTACTTAAATCATTCTCCTCTTATAACATAGCACCTGATACCCTTTTTGTACATAGGATGTGTGTTCCCTTCCCTTATACTCATTCCCTTATCAGTTCCTAGCCCTTCCAGGTAACTCCGCAGCCCTCTTTAAAAATTTTCACCTCCCGCCACAATGCCTTGCGTTGAGGACTCCTTACACCTCCACCCTCACTACAAAATTGATGTACCCTGCTCTCACCTTTTACTCTCCACTTTCAACACTCCCTTTCTCTCTACACACATTCACTCTCGCCACTGTGTCCCTACTACTGACCCGTTTCTGTATTACTTTTATCCCACAAATTCTTATTTTGTCTAATACCCATTTAAAATTAACTCTGACTGACTTAATGCCTTATTGAAATAATCATCAACCAAACTCCATCTTTTACAACATTTTACAGTAAGTTAATCATTGAAAATTACATTAGAAAATTCATAACTACCTCAAATTAATTTAATCACCTAATTCAGATTCTTTCAAACTCATTTAATTTCATTATTAAAACATTTTACCTTACTTCAATTATATTATAAAATTCATACTTACATATGGTCAACCATTCAATCGAATAAAAACATGATTACTGTCATAAAATCCAAACTATAAACATTTATTGCAACAAATATGATGTACATAACCATATGTACCTTCGGCTACATTATAATAACAATATAACTCAATACCTAAACACATTTTATGTTTACTCATTTACTATTTATTATAAAGTTTAAACCTCAGAAAAATCCTTTGAATTTCATTAACAAATTCATCTATACAACATTTTAAATTAATTAATTCTTCTCAAATTATTTAATTCCATCAGTTTCTAAAACACTAAGTTACTTTGATTACCTTATTCAAAACAATTTCAATTCAGTTACTTTCATTATAAACTTCACAGTTATTCTCGTTATTTATTTAGTCTGGTAAAATTTTATTATTATATAATAATAGTACTACCTACTACATACATACATTGTTTACTTAACATACAGAATACAACATAACCTATTACACAAATACATTTGACATCACCACAAAAGTATATACAATCCACACTATTATCTGTTATAGTTTACCACAAATCATTTCATAATTCAGTCCATTTTAAAAACCACTACACTCACATAATTAAATGTTATGAACAATACTCTTTACCCTCCATCATCAAACAATAATCTTTTCTTAATATAACACAATTCATTTTTAATTACTTTTATTAAAATTCTAACTTCAATTTTACTAACACAATTCTAACTTCAATGTAATGTGATTATCTTCTAATTTCTGTAAGACCTGTGCTACCCTTTCACAGTGTTCCTCCCAATTGTTGGAGGCGATCAAGAGATCGTCAACATAGACTGTTGTAAACTGCAGTGTATTGTGGCCCAGTATCTCGTCCATACATTTGACGAATATTGCTACCGAGTTTACTAAGCCAAACGGTAGTCTTTTAAAATGGTAATTTCGACCTTCAAAGATAAAGGCAGTGTACTTTCTACTATTCGGATGCAGTTCTACCTGCCAATATCCGCATACCGTATCCCATATACTGTAAAATTTTGTACCATAAAACTTCTTTAAGATCTCATCAATTTCTCCAGGTGATGTCCTGTCATTAATTATGGTTTTGTTAAGTTCACGAGCATCTAAACAAATTCGCACTGCACCATTTTTCTTTGGTACGGCGACAATAGGGTTGGTGTATGGTGAATTGCTTACTTTGATGATGTCATTTGCTATCAAACGCTGGATTTCTTCCCTTACTGCTTCCTTCAGCGAAAAGGCGATAGGATAAGATTTTCGTTTAAATTCGGTTTGGTCTTTGAATCTTAACTCGCATTGGAAATTTTTGATTTTTCCGGGCGTATCAGAAAATATGTGACGATACTGGCAATATATGTTTATCAGATGGTCCTTTTGTTCCCATGTCAGCTCTTGGCTATTTTGGTTGGTCTTGAATTCTCGTATCTCATTAATCTTGGTCAACCATAAATCTTCCTCTGGGTTGTTGTGAAGCTTCTCGTTGATGGCGCCTTCCTGATGTCGGTGGCCTTCCCTAATGTAATATATTACATGTTCTGCGGGTGCCTTTTGATATTCTGTTAGCTTGGCTGTCCACTCAACTTCTCCTGTCTTCATCCTTACTGTATTTGTGTCCATGTTAATTATCGCGGTGTATTTTCTGAGTATATCACACCCAATGAGCAGGGTAAACGGTAGCCCACTGGCTACGAGGAATATCATCTGTATCGTGTTCCCGTTGCTGGATACATCGAGTTGTACTTGTTGTCTAATCGTCTTATTTTGACGTCCGGTAGCTCCAATGAGTACAATGTTGTTAATAGGTAAAGTGGGTATTGTCGCTTTATTTTCAGATTGGATTCTATCTAACTCCACTTTATCAATCAATGATACATTTGCTCCGGTATCTATCATTGCCGTTGCTTTTATGTTATTGACCTTTACCGCTATGTATGCAATTTCACTATTACTTGTATCGCTGATAGTATTCTCTTTTTCTTCCATTAAGTCTCTTCTTATATTTTTCAAATAATTATTGGTGTAAGTTTTGCGAAGATTTGGATGGTTTACCAAAACTCTAGACCCAATAGTCCGGTTCAGTGAGGGTACTACTTGGTTTTTCACTGCCGGTTGGTGTTTAAAGGCAGGTCACTATTCCCGTGCCTGTCTTGCGATGTCGAAGCTATGGGTTCCTGATTCCCAGGCCCATGTCCATTATGGTAGACTTCTGTATTTTGCGTTACTGTTCCTTGACTTCCATTGCTGTCGCTTCCGTTAGATCGGTATCCAGATTCCCGCTCCTCTCTATCGCTGTTGCTGGAGTGACTATGCTGATTAGGGAAACTCCTCCTTCCTTGGTAGTAGTTTCGACGATTTCCCCCTCGACTGGCATGAGTATAGTGCACTCTGCGAAAGTGATTATTATGTTGGTTGCCATTGCTTTGTCTTGGGTGATGATTGGGAGCTTGATTCTGGTACGGCCGGTAATAATTGTTACCTCTTTGGTAAGCTGGCTCTCGCTGATATCCACCTAAATGCTGATTATTATTATTCCCTCTATTATTCACATTGTTGCCCCCTCCGTCTTGACGTGGTATAGGGTGATTTTGGAATCTCGGTGGGTGATTGTGATTTCTTCCCGGGCTATTCCTTTCGTTGGATATGTTAGGGTTATTATTCCCAGGTCCTCCTCGATCATATGTCTGGTGAGGCACTTGTCGACTACGTTGGTAGTATCGTTCTCTTTCATGGTTCTCCAACAGTTCGCACATTCCTTGGACTGTTTTTATTTGTGCATTTAGTCTTCCTTGTGAGATGCCTTGATTGAAGTGGTAGGCTAATTTCGTCACTAGGCATTCTTCTGGGATTGCGGGTTCGAGATTCCTGGCCAGGCAAATCTTTCCCAAGAAATATGTTGTCATTGACTGCCTTCCATGTGTATCGAACCTCCCGTTTGTGATATCATCCCTGACGATGTTCTGGGTGGCTTCTGACCAATATTTTTGTTTAAACGCCACTTTGAAGTTGTCATAATTCCCCACTTCGTTACGGGTTGCCGTCCACCAATTGTCGAACGTGCTTTTGAAAGCTTCATCTAACATTCCCTTAATGGTAGTCCATCTACTCTCTCTGTTTTTACGTATGATTTCTTCCATCCGTTCTAAAAACTCTAGCGGATTCTTATAATAGGTCCTGAATTCAATCTGATCTCTGTTGTCTAGATGAGTCAATCCGGATAGTAAATTTGGTATCGTTTGTAGACGATGCATCTCGTCGCGGAGGTCATCTAACTCTCTTCGTTGACGCTCGGTTAATAGGGTTCTATCATTATGTACCTGCTGCTTAATTGCGTCCACTCTTCCCGATACTTCTTCACACTTGTCTGTTAGTGTTGACTGTGCTGCCTTCATGTTGGTCTGTTCTTGTGTTATCACATTTATTTGTGTATCGTGCGTTCTCTCCATTTCGTTAATGCGTTGATTGATGTCTAACTCTGCTTGTATTATTCTCAGGCTGGTACCTTCTCCCTCCTTTCGTACTTCATCCATCTCGACGTTAATTTCAGTGGTTAATACGGCCATACGCTTCTCGATTTCATCAACATTTTCCTTCAACCTTTTTTCTATCATTTCTTCTGTATCCTTAGCGGCTTCCTTCATCTTGTTACTGTTGATACTTATTTGTTGCCACATCCCTTCATGGTCAGATTGTATTACTTCGACGTCTCGATTGAATTTAGCAGTGATTTCATCCATTTTCTGGTTGGCCTGATCCATTCTGACTCCCAACTCTGCTGATAACTCTTCTTTCATGATGGCCATTTTCTTCTCCAGTAATTCCTCGGTTTTCTTTTGTCCATCTTCCATCCTCCTGTTCGTTTCCTGTATCTGGTTATTGAACTCTTCCTTTAATAATTCTATATGTTCTGGTTCTCCCTCTGGCCTTCCTCTATTTTCTGGTTCGTCGATCGACTGGCTTCTTCTATTTTGCTGTTCACGTCCTCTTTGGTTGATTTCAGGCCTTCCTCTACTTTACTGTTTAGTGACTCCATCTTCTTGCTTAACTCCCTGGTGGATTGGCTATTTTCGTCCATCTTCTTGTTTAAGTCCTCCTTAAGTGACTCTATAGATTTATTGGTCTCCTTGTTGGATGATTTCCGGCTCTCTTCTATCTTCTCCATTACCATTTTGAACATCTCCATGAAGTCGATTTCTCCGGGTACCATTGGTTGTTTGGGTTGGCTGATCTCCGGTGGAGCTTCATGAATCATCACTTCCGGTTCCTCCATAGGTTGTTGAACCCCCTCCGCCGGTTCAATTTGTTTGTCTTTTACTTCCACTACTATCTCCTCCACATCTTCCGTTGACATAGCTTCCTTCTCTTCTTTTCTGGTTTCCTTCTCTGCTTGCGCCGCCCTTTTCCTTGACGTTGATCTTGATTTTGATCTTGATTTCAATCTGTCGGTATACATCTTGATCTTCTGATAATGTTCCTGCTGTCTTCTCACGAATTAGTGTATTTAGGTTATTGGTTATTGTATATCTCCCTAACTCGTGCTCAGACATTGGGCGCCAATCTATTACTTAACTTTTATAGATGTTGTTATTTTACTGCAATATAAGTATATATTTAGTGATGTGTAGTGTGCTTGCAGATACGCTCCGGTATCTGCTGTGATGTTGTTTTTCTAAAAACTGCTCCAATTATAATTATTAGGAGTTATTAGTGTGATTGTATAATCTGTATAAGTGTCTCTGAATAATTCACTCTTTTAATTTAAATAGGCTTCGTGCACTTTTGTTGTATGCCTCCCTCACTTACCACAAGTATCTGTTTCAGTCCTGTTCTGTGACGGTTGTTGCTGAAATACATACACTTAAAATGCACACAAATATTCAATTTGAATATTCAACACAGTTAGTACACACAATATGAATGAATTAGCACATATAGATAATACTTTAAATTACTCTCTGTTTGAATTCTTCTGCCACCTTTGGTAGAACTGCTTTAAAAGAAATAATTTGATTTATATTTGAAATGATACTCTTTTTCATAGGTAAATAAGTGAAGGTTTATTAACAATTTTAAAATGGCAAATTTTAAAAACAATTAACAATCATTTGGGCTAATAACCCTTTAAATAATAATTACAATTGATTAATTTTAACATAAAACTCTGTCCAGGCTCAATGCTGGTAGTCCTGTCTTTGGTACAATAATTTGAACTTAATAGGTTATGTTTTCTTGTCAATGTATTATCAGGTTGTTAGGTTCTTTGAGGTGACATGATATCAGTGTCAAGATGTAATATTAATAGAATTGAGAAAATTGAATAATGGTTAATAAATAACAAATAAATATCAAAAATAAAAGTTGGTACCATATATCTGAGAATTATGGTACTACTGTACTTGGGAATGCGCACGCACCTTATTATTTGTTAGCCAGCGTCAAACTCGTGGCTTGTACAGTTTCTATGTATCGTTTTATTTTCATCAATTAGTTTGAAAAATATATATTTTCAAGAGAAAAAATTAATAAAATACAAAAAAAAACTCTTGATATGAATTCCATTTGGTTTGGAAATTATTTGAGAACAGATGCAACAGTTAAATTAACAAGCTACCGCTACTATTTTGAGGTTAGCTATCACAGGTAATGTTATTATGGTAAATGATTTCTTAACGGTTATCATTTCTTAATTTATATTTCTGAACATATTATTAGTAACATTTTGACATGTTGCTATTAGAATTACTTTTATACTTTTGTATGAAAGTTAATATTATTTAATTCAAAACATCGAAATAATCAAAACAAACTAAGTTTTTAGTCAAAAGAGTGACTAAATGTTAACTCTTGTAATTAATGACAATTACTTCAAACATAATTATGAAAATTATGAAAATTAATTAAAATATTTATCTAATATTTTAATAAGTATAAATTGACATTTCTTGGAATTCTAATAATTCCATTATAAGTTTAACCTTTCGCTAGTACATGACTCGCGTAGTATTCATATATGTCTATTTAAAATTATTATTTTTTAAACCAAAGTTATTTAAATAAAATATTGTACTCCCTGTTTATTTATCACAACACACGCGAGTATGACCGGGATTATACACTATCGTACTTGTATCTCTCGATAATACCGCACATTCCACTCGGAAGTATTTTTGTTGTGTCAAGGTTATGTATGTTTATCAACTTATTGTTAATGGACGCGCACAAATTTGAAAATAATACTTTTCCATGGTGTAGAGCTGCGTGGCCACTTCGTCTGAAGGCTGATCGTAGACTGTTACATTTTGCCGGAGCGTCTCTTTCGAGTCTGACAAAATGCGTTGATTTGATTGGTTGTAAACACTATAGTCTTCACCCCAAAAGCCTATGTTTTATTAAAATATTTGGTGTTTTACCAAATTTTGACTTTGGGTTGGAGTTTATGTGACGTAAGCACTAGTGTAAAAAATAATTGAAAAGTTAATAATTACAATAACTTCCTTACTGAACGTCCTATCGTTACATGAGTTATGTCATTGAATTATAGACATTTTCTTCTTTAATTTAAGTCTAAACAACATTATTTTATTTACATCGCTTCTCTTAATATAACGTTTTTATTAATTATCTTTGGTGTTTCTTATTTTTATAAGTCTTTGTCACCAGATTTAATTATTTTTAATAAAAACACTTTCTAATTAAACACTTGGAGTCCATTTCTCACTTGGTTTAGTTTATTATTTGGAAATAATTATTTCCTTAACAATAGCTCATTATAGCGTCATTAGGCGTCCATCTTTGTTTTTATATAAATGTATTTAAAATGAATTTCCCTTATTTAATACAAGTAATCTTACAATCTAATAATACTAAAACGATTATTTACATGATTTCACACTAAAATATCTTTACATGATTGTATTAAATATAATATACATACTGTCTTATTCCTCTTCTACCTGTTTCATACAATTATCAATATAATTTTAGTCTTTTCCATATAAATTATATTATGTATTATATGTCATTAGTGTACATATATTGTACTTAATGCATTACATATAGTGGTCAGCTTCTAGCTAGTTTAGAACCCTTCAATTCTTCAATAATGGGTTTGTTCCTATGGTGTCTCATCATAGTGGTCATTTATTTTTCATAAAAACAATAATTAAACTGTTATTGTTACATTTTGTTTGTGTTTCTATATTGGTATTAGACATTACTCCTACTTCTGGTAATGTTCTCAGTTACTCTTAGACAAATTTATAGGTCATATTTTCCTAAGTAACTTACCTAACATGGTTTGTTTACATCTGATTTCTGTCACTATGGTCAGTTGGTTTCTAATCATTTGCATATATACTGACTGTTTTTATAGTTCTAATCTGTTCTCAAAGTTGTATTGAGTTTCCCTCTAACTACTGGTAATATTGTGAACAATCTGTGTTTAATCTTTAATACACTATTTTCCTTAACTAATGGGCCATACAGTGGTCCATCTTACATCTGATTGTTTTTACATGGTTAGTTAGTTTACATCATTTTGTTTATAATAATGTTGTTATTATGTTAATGATCTGTTCTCAAACCATTACCAGATATTGATCTTTCTACTGGTAATATTGTTATTCACTTTAGCATTGGTTTTGTTGTTGCACTTTGCCTAATTGAATTGGCATATTTGTTGCATCTTTGCTATCTCTGTTTGCCATTGCATTTGATTGGTTTTATTTACTTGGTTGCATTTTAATGCATTGTCTATTAGGATGTATTGTTATTTATAACAATTCCTTAATTGATATCGTTGTTGATAATCATTTATTTTCATTGATATGTTTGGTTTTCTGTTTAACAGGTACCTTCTCTATGGGTTATGTAACAATGTACCATCTGTTTTAATGCAGTATGTCTCTACTACTTACATGGTATCAGCATGGTATTCCACAGTAATATTTTACTTATTTTGTTACACATGTTTATACATTCCTTCTTAAACACTAACACGTATCTTATTGTATTATTTATTATATTTTTCTAGTCATAGGTTGAATTCAATTCAATCCATTTTGTTTGATACAAGGGTTTTTTATTTGTTGTCAGTTCTTTACCAAAAAAAAAACATAATTATATTGTTCTATTTTGTTTTATTCTGGTGGTCTTATGATTTTCTGTGTTTATCACAACTTTATTAAATGCGTCACACTCATTGTTCGTGTCTATTTGACTTATTTAACATCTTGTTGTTTTCATCATGGAATTAACATATTTTCATATACTTATAAACTTCATCACTATAATTGTTTGTGTGGTTTTATCAGTAGAAATAGTTAGTTATTCACATGTTTCACATCTATTAAGTACGCACTGTTATTGTTTGTGTTTCCTTAAATGTTAAACACTGGTTTTCATCCTCACATTTGATAATCATTGTTTCACTTGTCACTTATATAGTCTTTGGTACACGTGGTTTATGTTGATTTCTGGTATGATTTATTCATCTTCTTCTCTCTTCTGAGTCAGCTTTCTTGTCCTTCTTCTTTCTTCTTCCTCGTTATTTTCATCGTAGTCATTATTTCTTAATTGTTCCTCTCGCTGTTTGAGTTTGTTAATCCTTATTTCGTTGTTTCCCCTCACTTTTGGATCCTATTGGGTCTAGTTACTGGTATTTTGTTTTGGCTCATGTCATTTTCTTTCTTATGTTTCGTAGTTGATGTCACTAGGTTGATATTATCTTATTCATAGTTGGATTTTCATATTAATGCATTTGTAGATACACACAATATATACATGGATTTACTTATCTAGATTTACATTCATATTTTTCTCTTACTTGCCGTCCTTTAAGCTCATTTTATGTAACTGCCATATTTGGTTACGTTACAATATTCACAGCACTTTTTGTGTATAAACAACAAGATGCGGAATTGTACAGTCAGTGGTTCTCATCAAAGCTGATATTGCGGTGAAATGTTTCTTTTTCTATTCTTCTATGTTATATAAACACGAGAAAATTTTAAACGGCGGTCGAAACTATTTAGTACAGTCACCAATGGAAAACAATTCAAATTAAGTGGCTTCTATGAGATTTTTTGCATAGATAAAAGGGTGAAAAACAATTTAAAAAAAAGGTTACAAAAATTCAGTCACGGGTTTTCGAAAAAAGGGAGGGGGGAGGTACAAAAAATTCATTTTTCATGATTATCTTAAAAAATAACAAATTTACAAAAAAAGACCAATTACAAAAATTAAAAAGCATTAAATTCTCTACAAAAAAGCTATTTGTCATGTTTATTGTCAGGCCAATACTTTGTGAGAAAAATGGAATTGAAATATTAGAAAAAAAATTGATTGTCGGAGTCCGCACCCCGATGAGCGGGAAGGCTAATTTTTTCTGATATTGCAACATACAAATTTTAATAAAATCCGTTATAATAGTCATAGAGACAAAAATCAAAAACCACTTTAAAGCTAAATGTTTGTACTTTTACATAAAATGAAAAGAAAATAATTAAAGTATTAATAAATACTTAAAGTAAAGTAATAACTTTTTGTTTTTTATTTTTTTCAACTAATGCATAAACATATTAACAATTTATTACAAATGTATCTACATTTTTAAAAAAACTACACAATATGTACTTTACATATATAGGTCTTTGAAAAAAATATTAAAAATTAGTATTGATTTATTGGCATAAAATAAGGAGTTTTAAAATTTATCATTTTTTTGAGTTCTCAAGTATAGGCCTACATCATTTTCTTAACTTAAAATTTCCACAGAAATTTTCAAAATAAATATTTTTTAACAAAATTATGAACACGTATTGGTCAAAGTGTCTTCTATAAAACTGCGAAGTAAAGAATTGTTAAAATTTAGTTAAATTTAAATAAATGTAACTTTTATTAATAAATGTAAAAATATGTCCATTGCGCGTATTAATATTAATAGTTAAAAACTAAAAAAAAATATTAAAATGTAACTATTGTACGTAAAACTACAATATTTGAGGTTTCTCTTCTACATAGTGAGAATTTATATCCGTGTATGGGCATAAAAAGAACAGACCCTGAAAGCTGAAGAATTTTAGGGAGAGCGAGGACAACTGGTACATGCGCCATACAGATATTGAATTAACGCAGTTCGATATTGAATCTTCCATGAGTTCGATACTATTTTTTATATTATATTTTGCTGGAAGTTCAATTTTATGTTTTAAGATTTGTGTTAGTAATTTTGATATTCTATAATTTGGTGCGGTTCTAGCCCAAATGATCTTCTGTAATTGCAAAAAAGATTGTGGAAAATTATGCAGTTGCAGAAAAAGTGGATTGTACTGTTCATCAGCTTGTGGAAACTGTGAATTTAATTTGTGCACAAATTTTTCAAGTATTGTGTATGATGAGGGAGAAATAGAAATAGAAGACTTGACTTCTGAATATTTTCAAGAAATTGGAGAAGAAATCGATTTTTAAATATATTTATCATTATAAAAATATTTATAATTAAATTTTATAAATAAATAATAAATGTCTTGTTGATACATCCTCTTCATTCACTTTTTTAAATATTATATATATACACAACTTTCACTAGTGAACAAACTTACTTTTGGTTTTTTGTCCCAAACGTTTCGACGTGGTGTCCGTCTTCCTCAGTGGGATTTGAAATACAGAATGTCTGTACAAAGTAACCGTTATGGGTTGTAGGTGTGTGTGGTGGGGGTTGCTGGTGGGAGGGAATTGGCGCTGGGATTCAAAGTGTGTGTATGAACAAGTGTATTAAAAAGTATATGTGATCTATAGTGTAATTGGTCATTTAATATGTTGTTCGGTTGTAGTGTGTGATGTCTGTATATTTCATATTGTTCTGCTGTGTCTAGTTTTCTACTTTTGGGTAAGTAGTGTAGTATTTCCATGTTGTGTTCTATGTTTGTGTAACCGTGGTTTTCATTTTGTAAATGTGTGGCGAATGTGGAATGTATGTAGTTTGTGGTGAGGGCTTTTAGATGTTCAGAGTATCATCTCTGATATTGATACTCTGAACAACAATACAGCCTATAGCATATGAGGAGAATTTATTTTCTGGTCAGGTGTAAATTAAGGGAACATGGCACTGAAAGTCACACAAAAATTCAAAATTTTCAGTTTTTTTTTAAATTATTTTTTTAAATCTATGGAATGTTAGGAAACAGGGAAATGTGATGAAACATGTTTCTGAAGGTAGTAAGTGTCATATTTTTAAAGTTTTTGTTAAGAAACAAACATTTATTAATTTAAAAAAAAATCATATACTCTGCCAGACTCTCACCTTGCGATCTTTTCTCGCTGACTTACCTTTTGTAAACACCATCAGAAGTTCAGGGCCGCCACCAATATCTTTGAAGGACAGATATGGAGACCTTTATACTTTACCTTAATTAAAAACACTGGACAATTTAGCAATCTGACTTCCCACAATTCAGAAAATTCCCCGGAACGTTTAGACGAGTTTTTCAGCACAGAACACTAGGAAATGGTAACGACGAAATAACTACGCTAACACATGGTTATATTCTGTTAAAACATCTTATTCATTTATTCAAATTTAATTACTTCTTTCTTTCTCTTATGTTTATACTTCTTTCTACTGACATCTATTACATAGTATCTTATTATAATAACCCCTACTTATAAACCAGTACTATTACGTTATATTTTCCCCTGTTATTTTTACGTACACACACTCTCACTCTATTACTTAATTTTACCCCCATTTTATTTATGAGCTCATTAATGATTTATAATGTTTTGGCCAAATGAATCTGCCTTTACACTTGTTACCTATTTGCGTAATATCCAAATGTTGTGCACGCTGTTGTCTGGAACCGTTTTCACTAAACACTTTCCACTCCGACCAAAGTTTAACGTCATTTAATCGTCACTTCATTATTTACCACTGGTTGTACATTTTATACTCCTTGGTAGGCCTACTTTAATACTTTTTCAGCCTACCAGGAACTCATCTGAGACTATGGTTGAATTAACGACTGTACAGGTTGAAGACTGGTTTTCAATTGCCCAGCGTCAAGCGAAGCGTGGGTCCGCTCGGCAGCCCGTCTCGCTGGCCACGTGGTCGTAAATTCGAACGCTGATTGGCTCTTTCCATCGCATGTGCGGCTATGGAATGTATGTACGTGATTTTCACGTTGTGAAAAAGGCGGCACACTCGCTCGCTCGTACACATTCCCAGACGCTAATCACTTTTGTGCCTCGTACGGTTTGGTACGAGGTGGACTACAGGGTGTACAAAAATGTCAAGCGTTTGTGATCAAAACGTTGTTCAGCTTGGGTTTCTGCTGCTTTTTACAATTAAAATGGAATTCAAAATAAACCCCTGGGGTTTGCCCCGTTACAATACCCCCCAATGAGAGGTTTTCTGTCGAAACAGAAAAACTCTCATTGCCTAAAAACCTAAGAGGATCGGCTACGATATGGCGCCAACAACCCCCCTTAAATTCTTATTACAATCATGGGTAACTTACGCCAGCCTAGTCTGGCGACTGCGGCTGCACCTGCATGACCTTACTAGACTTCCCTTGTCGAGATCCCAACACCATAAAGTCAAACAGGCTCGCCACCACAGTATCACCAGACTCTGTAACAATTAAACAAAAACACCAAGAACTGGTCTTTTACAATGCCATATCCTCAACTGGTTTGGTTCCCCTTAGTCGTACTGGTTTGTTTGCAAAGTACTGGTTTCTTACCTCAATTATCTACTTAAACAAACAATATTGCTTAACACATCTATCCTTAACATGAACATATTACATTTTCCTGTATTACATATTCCATATTACTTTTACTTCTGTTACCTATACAATACATATTGACCGTTTATGTTAGACACAACAAACAAAAATAATAAATTCAAACTCCAAAATAATTCAAATTCATCTACCAACTCCAATCACAAAATTCCATTTTGGTTTCAGTTACCAATGTAGATTATTATTACACAATACATTGTCTAATACACAATACAAGGTCTGATGGTATAAAATTATAAAACAGCAAACTATTCAATACAATCAGTACACAGATAATCAAACAATCTACTCCACTACTTCACTATTCTGAGCACCATTACAATAATCATCAATTTTATCTTCTTTTTATTCAATCAGAAATTATTTAGTAACAATTTAAAAACCTCCTTCCACACACACTATTGCCCCCCTGGACTGTAGCGCCCAGTTGCCTCCACAAGAACTGAAGTTTTGTAGGGTGTAGACGCTGCTTATACCGTTCTTGCTTCGGCGTTATAAAACATTCGGCATTACTGATGTCCGAGGACACCAGTAATCCTACTAAAAATTTAGTTACAAGCCCTTATAAGGTCTACCACCCCATTTGGTGGATAGCCGCTGTTCCATAGTTATGGTGATTCCCCTGATTCACCCCCCGGTTAATTTCTAAATTCACCTTTTACAACGATAACAAGCTATGGCCAGACTTAGGCAGCGCGTAACGTAATGTGCCCTGACCATAGCTGGTTAAAGATGAGCCAGTTCCACGGTCAGGCTTTGGTGAGGCCGTGACCGCCCGAAAGTGGGGAATCACATTTAAAATATATATATTACATGTTTCACATGTATACCTAATTACACCCTTATCACATAAACATTGTTACAACACAAATAAGCCACCCCAGTACCAGGGATAAAAAATATAATTCTAAATGTAAATATACTTCATATCAAATAAAATGATTAAATATAAATAAAATATAAAAACTATGACACGACAAACGACGACATTATCCAACCCAAGTGATTGACCCAACAACAGGAAACAAAAAAAGAAGGGAACCACAAAAAATAAACAAGAAAAAAGTGATTAACCAAACAAACAGGAACTAACCAAAGAAGGGAAGAAACCAGAACCAAAGAAGAATAAAGGAAGTGAACGAATTCCTATAACTAAATGAAATTAAACCAGACGAGAAGAGGAGAACCGAATTAAAATGAAGACAATTGAAAATGAAGAAGATGAAGGAGAAGAAGAAGAAGAGGAAGAATGAAGAGGAATCGAAGTGAAACCAAGAAATAACAAACACCACATATAAAAGGGAGAAATGGTATACTCAAATATAGAATATTGTAAATAAAACCAATAATTAACCACTAATGAATAAATATTATTGTAAATGAGATAATTTATATACCTGTTTTGAACAAAAACAGTAAAAAGTAACCTAGTAAAGAAAAGTACACTAACTCAAATATTAAAGTTAGATATAGTGAAATATATAACAAAATATCATTAATATTAGGTATAATTTTATAATGAAAGAAATAGTGAGAAAGAGAAAGAGAAATAATTATAGGGATTACCAACTAAGTAACACTTAATATTGTAACATGACATAAGGTAGTAAAAAATACATTGATAATTAATTATAAAACAAAGAAGCTGAAGACAAGAAGAAAGGTCAAGAACTTATAAACTCAGAGATTAATGACAAAATGACAAATGACTTATAAATTGACGATGACTTGACTCAATAGATTGGATAAACACAAGAAAGAACAATGGAACAAGGAAGAAGGAACCAAGAACCAAATGTAATCAAGAAATTGATAATGAACATTGTAATCCCTAATAATGACCATAAAATGTATGTAAGCAAATGCACTAATGCAGTTAGAACATAGATGAGATGTACCTAGGGTAATAATGACAAATAAGAATGATAGTAATGTTATGTATATTTTATTAATGAAGAAATGTACTTATAAATATAAGATAGGGAGTTAATAATAAACACACCAAAATGAATAGTGATAAATATAATCAAAACCAGTAAACCATACCCTGAGGCAAATAAAGGCCTCAGTTAATAATCAAAAGTGATCATTAGTGAAGGGGAAATAAAATAAATACTTATAACCAGTAACCCCATGATGATGTTAACATAAATAAACAACATAGTGAATAATATCAAGTGAGTGGAATAAAGAGTGTATTAATACAAAAGTGGTGACATGCAGTTATAGCATGTTACATATAAAAGTGAAAGTGAATAAATAAAAAACCTTCTATGAAGGAAAAAGTGTAGTGGGTGAACATAAAAAGGTATTTTAGTTAGTAGACTGTATTAAAATAACTGAAGGACCTGTGATAAACTTTATGCTAGCAAGTAAGATGAACTAATTATTCTGTGTTTAATTTAAGCAAGTAAACAAGAAAGATAGACACTGTTTTCTAGTGAAGGAATGAGGGAGCAGAGCATATTGTGTAAAGTACAGTTTAATAGTAGTATAATAAGAGTTTTGTTGTTGTTTAAAAAACCAATATAATGTAATGAATTATAAGTTGAAACAGATAGCAGTAAGAAACAGAAAGGTAGTTAGAAGTATATTTCAGGCTTGAACCTGGCAAGAAAATGTTTATTGTTATAATAAGAGGTGTAGTTAGAATCACCAATGTTTATTATTTGTTTCTAGTAAAAAATTGTTTTAAGGTACCATATATAAAGGTAAGGAGTTACTAGAAATGTTAGATAGTAGTATAGGAAAATCTAGGCTCTAGGCCTAACAGTTAATGAAGAATTTTGTAAATTGGAGAACAAATAATAGTCCAGTATCAAATCAGAATATACCAAATGTTTAAACAAGTTAAGTAGGTATACCTAATACCAAAATGTATAAATAACACCCAGTTTTAGATAAAATATATATGAAATATAAATAAGAAAAATAACAAAAATGTGATTAGCTACCCAAAGTAACCATGAGGGGTATCAAAATGATCCTTATCAAAAATTATGAACAATGGTAGTCATATAATAAACAGTTATTAATATAAGAAAGAAATCTTAATTTGAAGATATTTTATAAATTTAAACTAAAATAAAACGTTAGAATATAACAATGACATAAATTAACGACCAATGAGAATTAGCATAATTTAATAGGTAACCATAGCAACCGAAATTTATTGCCAAAAAATCGTTGGAATTTTTATTAATCCATTATTGACCGACGCGGAGGGCAGATGTATGCAGCTCTCAACCCAAATTTTACCATAAATATGTAAATTTTGACCGAAATCAGAAGGAAGAAAGATAGTAATAGCCACCTATGGAACACCTGATAAACTAATTATTATTAAAATACTCACAAAATAAAATTATCAGTGGAAATTAAGAAGACTTCAAGAAACATAGCTGACAACTCATCCCGAAGGAAGAAAAGGAGCGATCTACTACAACTGAAGAAGACGAACGACTGTGGAACGAGAGGGAAGCCGAACTTTATGGAAAAACCATCTGAACGAGATTGATGAACATCCGAAGAGTAGAAGACGACCAGATCCATCCGGAAGAAGTAGAGGTACATCGAGGAAGCCCCAACGAGAACTGATGAGTATAAAACAATAATCTCACTAAAAACGAATTCCCATTTTTTATCCATAATAACAAATCACAATTTTCACTTCACTGATCACTATTTTGAACAAGAACTGAAGGTATTTATAATATCACTATTATTGAAACTTAATCAATTAATAACCATTTAAACTGACCTACATTAAATTATTAATAAACATAACTTGTTGTCAAAATCCTAACCAAAAACTATTCTAACTCTCATTGATGATTACTTACTTGAATGCATTAATGTATTGAATATTGTGTACCTAGTTTTAAGAATTATTATAAATTTGTGCATTTTAGCCGTTAATCCAAAACTTTTGTAGTCAAAAGGACTTTTAATACGCCCTGTGACAATTTTTATTGTAAACAAACATTATTCGCCAAGCGGCGTCCTATGATACAAACGACTGAGCCTGCCAACTGAGCAATTGTAAAAGCCGGTACCAATATAAAATAATGTACTATCAAATAACTGAAAATTATTAAAGGGTTTAATAAATCTGATTGTTCTGCAACGCTGTATGTTTGATTCGTACAAAATAAGATAATATATAGAGAATTATTAAAGTGAAAACAACAAAACACCACAGTTAGCGAAGTCGACACTGCAAGACGGCGTGCGCCAATCAGGTGGCGAGGTGGCAATATTCAAACCGAACGCCGAGAGATACGGTTTGCTCGTAAGTAGTAAGAAAAAGTACAATTCGACTCGCTACATACGAATAACATTCACAGAAGTAACTGAACTGATTAATACCCTCAATTACACACCTATACTATACCATGAACCCAACGAGCGAATTAAAAAACGCTCGTCACACACATTCATATACGAGCAGAGTAATAGAACGGGTGAACAAAAATTATAAAATTCAAACACACTATGTTAATAAGTAACTAACCCTATATTACACAGGAAGGGTAGATTTCAAAGAGGTGCGCCAACTAGTAGGGCTAGAATAGTTAAGAAATCATACCATTAAACCTTACAGATTCTAGCGGCGACTACAGAAATGGAACCGGCAAAGCACGATACAAGATACCAGACTAAGGTACGCGAGAAGGAGGCGGAGAAGGGAGTAAAGAGATCAGAAAAGGAGATCGAGAAAGGTGCTAGAATGGAAGAAAAGGAAATAACTTCGGTGGAAGATGTAGAAGAATCATTAACCCCTATGGAAATAGATAAACCTACACAGCAGGAGGAAACCAGGAGGAGACCTGAATTTAATACAATTATGGGAATTAATGAAGGAAGATCTGAGGAAAATGAAGGAAGAAAATAATGACAATTTTAAGAAGCAGGAGGAGAAAATAGATGAGAAATTGGACAGCACTAAAGAAGATTTAAGGCGGACCATTAATGGAAATAACGAGACACTAAGACAGGAAATGAAGGAGGAGAATAAATTAATAAGTGAAAAGATAGAGAGAAGTAACGAGAAAACCAGCAAAACCTTGAGACAAATGAAAGAAGATATCGAGACGCTGAACAATAAAATCGATAGTAACAATGAAACTATACAACGACAATTAATAGCGTATCGCAAAGAAGTAAAGCAGACAAAAATGGAGATGAATCAGAGATGGGAAGAAACAAATGACAAAACCGATCAGATCAAGGAAACATTAGATAATGGTTTCAAGAAGGTGAATGAAACACTGGACAGAGTTTCTGAATATATTAAAGAAACAGTAAATGAAAACAAGGAACCATTAGACCAGAAGGTAGAAGAGAGTAAGAAGGAAACAGAATTAAAAGAAGACAAAAGCATACTATTATTTGAGAATAAAAATAACCGTACTAAGGAGAAGAATGAATACTTGGAAATGAAGACCAAGGAAATAAGAAAAATGTATAGAAAGAAAATAATAAATACCAGAGAAGAATTGGAGATGATGAAGAATGGACTACTTGAGATGTTTAACGTACTAATTAACGACCAGAATGAAATAATGAATTTTTAAAATAACACAAGGAACTTACTAGAACCTTTAGAAAGGAATCACTACAAAACAGTGTGTAACAGAATAAGAAGGAGAAGACACTTAATAGACATGCATAATCCAATATCAACGATAGCATCTACAATGGAAACAGCATTGACCTATTCGTTGTATAAACAAGATAATGAAATGATTGAGATAGCAATGGAAACCAATGAAAATTCTATGACAGAAACATTTAAATACAAGATAGTAGCAAGAAAGTGGACAAGAACAGAAGTCATTCTGAAAATGACAGCAATCCTAACAACAGGGGTAAGTCATGTAATCATGGACCATGGCTAAACCAAGTGCGGAGGAACACTGAGAAATGGGAATGATATTAGAGATAACCAACACAGCATTGATGAAAGAGGAAAGAAGAGGAGATTAACTTACCAAAAAAAAAAAAAAAAAAAGTATAAATAACAAGGGCCATTGTACAGTACAATAAATACCCCTATCTCATTGTCAAAGACAACCACAACAACACCTATGTCGTAAGTGAGGTAACGACCAAGAGAATCAAAGGGACTTACAACCAGTCTTCTTTGAAAAAATATTATGAGGCAGTGTCAGAAAGTTAAAAAGAATTTGGAGAGTAAACATTATCTAAATTCAAAAATTAAAGTAAGCACAACTTACAATAAGTATTTGATTGAAATTATTATATGAATGAAAAGGAATTTAGAAGAAAGATTAGCTAAATTCAAAACAAAGTAAGTACAAACTTACAACCAAGTGTGAAACAAAATGTGTAAACCCATGTAATTTTGAGAAAAAATATATATATAATGAAATATCATAAAAATTTGATATAAAATCATAAAATATTACACAAATAATGATGACACTACATAACATCATTAACTAACCCTATTACAAAAGGGAATAATAAAGAATTAACGTTTCACAAAAGAAAGGACAAGACAAGCAAATAAAAAATGACAATGACATATTAACTGGACAATCAATGATGAAAAAATATAAGTGAGCCAGAAACCAGCTACAATGTTAATTTTGAATATAATTGAGAAATAAAGTGATAACAAATAAAATCACTACCATATGAAGTAAGTTGACGAAACAATGCAAAATGCCTATTAAATATCGCCATAAGCTTAGAAAAAGGAATCCAAACAAGTCACTGAGATGAAAAGGTCATGAGATGTATAAAAGAGAGAATAATTAATCCCAAAAGTGTTTTATTGTATTGATATTATATGAGTCGGAAATAAACGACTATTATTATGAATATTATTATGTGATGATTTTATGTTGAGATACGTCCAACAATTATTTATGTTATTGAGCAGATAGGCAAGACCTCTGAACTCAAAATGTGTATAAATGGATAGCAGAGTAATAGAGCCACACGTGCCCTCTGGCTAGTACCAATTTATATGAAGGGGAGAGAAGAAAAATTTTAGAGAAATAGAACATACAAGGGATAACACTCGTAATAAAATAATACCAAATACCATATTATGAACCATGACTTAATAAAAATGAATAAAGAAGAAAGTAGCGATTGATGAATTCCTGAATAATAATGACTTGATTAAATGAACTATATTGATGATTTCAGAAAAAACATAATGATCTTTGTTTCGAAATAATCAATTTTGGTGGCGATGCATTATGTAACATGACATAAGGTAGTGAAAAATACATTGATAATTAATTATAAAACAAAGAAGCTGAAGACGAGAAGAAAGGTCAAGAACTTATAAACTCAGAGATTAATAACCAAATGACAAAATGACAAATGACTAATAAATTGATGATGACTTGACTCAATAGATTGGATAAACACAAGACAGAACAATGGAACAAGGAAGAAGGAACCAAGAACCAAATGTAATCAAGAAATTGATAACGAACATTGTAATCCCTAATAATGACCATAAAATGTATGTAAACAAATGCACTAATGTAGTTAGAACATAGATGAGATGTACCTAGGGTAATAATGACAAATAAGAAAGATAGTAATGTTATGTATATTTTATTAATGAAGAAATGTACTTATAAATATAAGATAGGGAGTTAATAATAAACACACCAAAATGAATAGTGATAAATATAATCAAAACCAGTAAACCATACCCTGAGGCAAATAAAGGCCACAGTTAATAATCAAAAGTGATCATTAGTGAAGGGGAAATAAAATAAATACTTATAACCAGTAACCCCATGATGATGTTAACATAAATAAACAACATAGTGAATAATATCAAGTGAGTGGAATAAAGAGTGTATTAATACAAAAGTGGTGACATGCAGTTATAGCATGTTACATATAAAAGTGAAAGTGAATAAATAAAAAACCTTCTATGAAGGAAAAAGTGTAGTGGGTGAACATAAAAAGGTATTTTAGTTAGTAGACTGTATTAGAATAACTGAAGGACCTGTGATAAACTTTATGCTAGCAAGTAAGATGAACTAATTATACTGTGTTTAATTTAAGCAATAGGTAGTAAGAATTATGAAATAAGATAGAAATTAAGTCATTAGAATGAAAGGTAAACAAGAAAGATAGACACTGTTTTCTAGTGAAGGAATGAGGGAGCAGAGCATATTGTGTAAAGTACAGTTTAATAGTAGTATAATAAGAGTTTTGTTGTTGTTTAAAAAACCAATATAATGTAATGAATTATAAGTTGAAACACATAGCAGTAAGAAACAGAAAGGTAGTTTATAGAAGTATATTTCAGGCTTGAACCTGGCAAGAAAATGTTTATTGTTATAATAAGAGGTGTAGTTGGAATCACCAATGTTTATTATTTGTTTCTAGTAAAAAATTGTTTTAAGGTACCATATATAAAGGTAAGGAGTTACAAGAAATGTTAGATAGTAGTATAGGAAAATCTAGGCTCTAGGCCTAACAGTTAATGAAGAATTTTGTAAATTGGAGAACAAATAATATTCCAGTATCAAATCAGAATATACCAAATGTTTAAACAAGTTAAGTAGGTATACCTAATACCAAAATGTATAAATAACACCCAGTTTTAGATAAAATATATATGAAATATAAATAAGAAAAATAACAAAAATGTGATTAGCTACCCAAAAGTAACCATGAGGGGTATCAAAATGATCCTTATCAAAAATTATGAACAATGGTATTCATATAATAAACATAGTTATTAATATAAGAAAGAAATCTTAATTTGAAGATATTTTATAGATTTAAACTAAAATAAAACGTTGGAATATAACAATGACATAAATTAACGACCAATGAGAATTAGCATAATTTAATAGGTAACTATAGCAACCGAAATTTATTGCCAAAAACCCGTTGGAATTTTTATTAATCCATTATAGACCGACGCGGAGGGCAGATGTATGCAGCTCTCAACCCAAATTTTACCATAAATATGTAAATTTTGACCGAAATCAGAAGGAAGAAAGATAGTAATAGCCACCTATGGAACACCTGATAAACTAATTATTATTAAAATACTCACAAAATAAAATTATCAGTGGAAATTAAGAAGACTTCAGGAAACATAGCTGACAACTCATCCCGAAGGAAGAAAAGGAGCGATCTACTACAACTGAAGAAGACGAACGACTGTGGAACGAGAGGGAAGCCGAACTTTATGGAAAAACCATCTGAACGAGATTGATGAACATCCGAAGAGTAGAAGACGACCAGATCCATCTGGAAGAAGTAGAGGTACATCGAGGAAGCCCCAACGAGAACTGATGAGTATAAAACAATAATCTCACTAAAAACGAATTCCCATTTTTTATCCATAATAACAAATCACAATTTTCACTTCACTGATCACTATTTTGAACAAGAACTGAAGGTATTTATAATATCACTATTATTGAAACTTAATCAATTAATAACCATTTAAACTGATCTATATTAAATTATTAATAAACATAACTTGTTGTCAAAATCCTAACCAAAAACTATTCTAACTCTCATTGATGATTACTTACTTGAATGCATTAATGTATTAAATATTGTGTACCTAGTTTTAAGAATTATTATAAATTTGTGCATTTTAGCCATTAATCCAAAACTTTTGTAGTCAAAAGGACTTTTAATACGCCCTGTGACAATTTTTATTGTAAACAAACATTATTCGCCAAGCGGCGTCCTATGATACAAACGACTGAGCCTGCCAACTGAGCAATTGTAAAAGCCGGTACCAATATAAAATAATGTACTATCAAATAACTGAAAATTATTAAAGGGTTTAATAAATCTGATTGTTCTGCAACACTGTATGTTTGATTCATACAAAATAAGATAATATATAGAGAATTATTAAAGTGAAAACAACAAAACACCACAGTTAGCGAAGTCGACACTGCAAGACGGCGTGCGCCAATCAGGTGGCGAGGCGGCAATATTCAAACCAAACGCCGAGAGATACGGTTTGCCCGTAAGTAGTAAGAAAAAGTACAATTCGACTCGCTACATACGAATAACATTCACAGAAGTAACTGAACTGATTAATACCCTCAATTACACACCTATACTATACCATGAACCCAACGAGCGAATTAAAAAACGCTCGTCATGCACACATTCATATACGAGCAGAGTAATAGAACGGGTGAACAAAAATTATAAAATTCAAACACACTATGTTAATAAGTAACTAACCCTATATTACACAGGAAGGGTAGATTACAATATAAACAGTGAAAAAAGTGCAATAGTGTATGTGTAAATACCCCAAAATAGTGAGTGTATCAGTGATAAACACCAATTAATTAAAGGTGAAAGTGACAAGTGGAAAAAGATATTATAAATGACAAAAAAAATTAGTAATAGATAAGAAAACACTTAGTAAATCATTGATGAACCAATAAATGATTTAAGTGAGCTTATGGAAAATTATGTAATTAAGGATAGTTAGAAATAGTATTTAAAATAGAGATAAGTAAAGGATGTAATGTTATTCAGGGAGAAAGCCCATGTAAAAACAGTTTGTGTTAACATGGAATGGAGAAAAGAAGTCGTAATGAAATAAGAATTTAAGTATATAATTAAAAAACACCCAATGTTAGAAAGGAAAATAAATTTAATAAGTTTAAAAGAAGTGATGATGTTTCTCACTCAAAATAATAGTCAAAAGAATTAAATGAATGTTAAACCAACAGTAAATAATAACTTATAAAGAATTGTTTGTTTTAATGTTATGAACAGGATATGGCTGAAAGAAACTTGCAGTCCATAGGCCTAATTGTTATGTTTTAAATATTAAGATATAGAAAACAATATTGACATGTAATCAAAACACAAACAGACTCAAAACACAACACAAACAATTATGATAACAAAATAAGGCCCATCAGGCTGAAATGAAATGTAATTTAAATGAAATAAGTAAAATACCATAATGGCTACTTAGGCCTATAAAAATGCCAGAAACACACAAATACAAATTATAACAAAATAACAAAGAAATTAACAAATCTAAGGCAAGTAACTAGCCAGTAATTATGTATAAATCATTTTAAAAGAGAAATGTTACTATAAAAGTTTAATTTAAAAGAGATATGTAATTATCAAATTTCAACATAATTAGACCAAAGTTAATATATAATAGAACATGACCTTATGAGGTATTGTTTTAATCTTTGAAAGGAAATGAATACAATAGTGATAATATTTAATACCCACAAGGGATGACAGAAGAATAAAATCAATCAGAAAATATATAATAAATTTGAATAAAAATTTCAAATATCATAACAATGCTTTTAATCGAGGCCTTAACCAATCAAAGGGTTTCTGTTACCATAGAAACGGGCCGTTGGTTACTAATTTTCCGTTAAAATGACTTACTTGGAAAAAAGACGCTTGGGTAAGAGGTACACAAGATTGAGATGACCAAAATTTTAATTTAAACAGTTCAAAAAACGTTTAGAAGTCGACAGCAAGAACCAATGACGAGGAGATGAAGAGCTTCAAATATTAACAGATGTCCAGGAACCAAATAAACAAAATTAAATAGCAGAAATTCCCAAGACAAAATAGAAGAAGATGCCAGCAGCCTAAGTCACCCCAAAATTGATGAATTTCCATTACCCCAGAACGACGACACATCGTAACCTTCTGAACTGATAAGTATCAACTAAATTCAATAATCCCAGAAACCAAATCACTTTAAATATTTCTCAAATCAATCAAAAATTCTCACTATCAAGTAAAATTAATTTTCTTTCAAGGATTGAATAATAATAAACTTACGTAAAACAATTGTTAACTTAGAAATAACCTCGCACAAGTGTACGAATTTTGTAACATCTATTACGACACTACCGAACAATTTGTAAACACACTTTATACCATTTAAGTACGGATAAGGTACGGTAGTGTATTTTTTAAATGTAACCAACTTTTATGTTCTCTTTATAATCCAAAGAACCCCAGATTTTGAACAAATTACTATATTGTGTACTAACAGACGCCATATCGGCTTCAGTATAACTCATTTCAAAATCAATTTCGTCAACCTAGAGATATATGTTTCATGTTCCAAGCCGGAGCAACTTTATTGAAAAATAATTTATAATACTTTTGTCACATTGAATAATGACTAAATCATAATTAAAATTACAGTACAGAATATTACCATTGTTTTATTTCGTAGGAAGTTGTATAATATATGTGTGTGTTAGTAATTCCGCTGAGTAAACAACTAGCGCTCTTGCCAAGTGGGCAATACAACAAGCTGTACAGAGGCGGGAATCATTTGAACGCTTCAGCTGTCAACGCTGACAACACCAATATAACTAGTAAATTCACAAATTTAATTGTTCTAAAATAAACAATTTGGCACCACCCGGGATTCGCAACCCCTATGAATAAACAGGTAGGTTGTACTGATAATTGAGACCATGCTACAGACTTCAGTAGTAACGACCATTAATGTAACGACTGGTGTGAGACGGACACACCACACTAACACTGTCTACACATAAAAAACAGGTGTACACATTTTACAGATACGACAAGAACGAGTAGTTACAGATTGACGACTCCAACGTGAGGCTTAAACAAAGAAAGATGCAGCATTCAGATCGTTACAACATTTATGATCAACATAATACAACATCATACCCCATCAACATGAACATTATCATTGTTACCTTAACAAAAACATTTCAAATTTTAATTTGACCAAAAATTCCACACCTTACAGCTTTACTTCAGTTTCAAATTCTATTAAATCTTTTACTTTTTACATTATAATTTCAACTATGAATTTCTATTAAGCATTTTCATCATCAATTGGTTCGGGTGACTCCCAGTCATTAATAATGATCTGATTTATTTAACGGGCATTTAGATATAACCTTACTCACCTTCCTCCTTCTAACAACCACTAACGGATTTGCATATGGTGACACCAATCTCTCAATAATAACCCCCTCCAACCCTTTATCTAACTCTACTTAAATCATTCTCCTCTTATAACATAGCACCTGATACCCTTTTTGTACATAGGATGTGTGTTCCCTTCCCTTATACTCATTCCCTTATCAGTTCCTAGCCCTTCCAGGTAACTCCGCAGCCTTCTTTAAAAATTTTCACCTCCCGCCACAATGCCTTGCATTGAGGACTCCTTACACCTCCACCCTCACTACAAAATTTATGTACCCTGCTCTCACCTTTTACTCTTCACTTTCAACACTCCCTTTCTCTCTACACACATTCACTCTCGCCACTGTGTCCCTACTACTGACCCGTTTCTGTATTACTTTTATCCCACAAATTCTTATTTTGTCTAATACCCATTTAAAATTAACTCTGACTGACTTAATGCCTTATTGAAATAATCATCAACCAAACTCCATCTTTTACAACATTTTACAGTAAGTTAATCATTGAAAATTACATTAGAAAATTCATAACTACCTCAAATTAATTTAATCACCTAATTCAGATTCTTTCAAACTCATTTAATTTCATTATTAAAACATTTTACCTTACTTCAATTATATTATAAAATTCATACTTACATATGGTCAACCATTCAATCGAATAAAAACATGATTACTGTCATAAAATCCAAACTATAAACATTTATTGCAACAAATATGATGTACATAACCATATGTACCTTCGGCTACATTATAATAACAATATAACTCAATACCTAAACACATTTTATGTTTACTCATTTACTATTTATTATAAAGTTTAAACCTCAGAAAAATCCTTTGAATTTCATTAACAAATTCATCTATACAACATTTTAAATTAATTAATTCTTCTCAAATTATTTAATTCCATCAGTTTCTAAAACACTAAGTTACTTTGATTACCTTATTCAAAACAATTTCAATTCAGTTACTTTCATTATAAACTTCACAGTTATTCTCGTTATTTATTTAGTCTGGTAAAATTTTATTATTATATAATAATAGTACTACCTACTACATACATACATTGTTTACTTAACATACAGAATACAACATAACCTATTACACAAATACATTTGACATCACCACAAAAGTATATACAATCCACACTATTATCTGTTATAGTTTACCACAAATCATTTCATAATTCAGTCCATTTTAAAAACCACTACACTCACATAATTAAATGTTATGAACAATACTCTTTACCCTCCATCATCAAACAATAATCTTTTCTTAATATAACACAATTCATTTTTAATTACTTTTATTTTGTTATTATTATTATAATAACTATTCAATATTTTAAATTGTTCTGTTATACCCATATAATAATCTACTGTATTATCCCACATTATTATTCTATCATATAACCTGTCTCCATCAGTAATTCTGGTATTGTCATCGTCAGTATTATTATCTGTCTCAATTAAGCATTTTATCATCTCCTTACTATCCGAATCAGCTGCTATTAATATCCCCATCCTATGTACAAGTAAGTATTCAATATAATTATCAACGTTATCATCTATTGCTGCACTATTCTCACAACAAGGTAAGTTTTTTATTTTATTCACTCTCACTATTTATTCTCTCTAATAATTCTTCATAACTTCTAATAACATCAAATAACACCACCTCTCTCTCTCTCTCTCAACGTGAATAATTCTATCTCTTTCACTCTCTCAAAATCGCTTACACAACCTCATCTTACTTGCTCTCTCTCAATCCACACAAAGGGCAACACAACATTATCATAACACATCCTGGCTTTTCCAGGGAACGCATGATACACAGGGGACCTACTTAGAGACACCTCGTCTCTCGCATAACTACTGGAGGAAACTCTGTCCTCGTAAGTCACTAGTGGAGGCTTTACTCCACTTAAACCACAGGGAAAATTTGCCCTTTGCCAATCTAACCTCTCTTCACACTCTCTCTCCATCTCATCAAGCACTATCTCATTACTACTTTCTCTTTCCACTAAAACTTCATCGCCACTATAATTATTCACCACTTTACTCTCTAACACCACATTTTTAAGTTATCACCGTTACCACTTTTTATTTCGCTATTAAACTCATTACTATTATTACTACTTACCTCGTTATTATTCATCATATTGCTAACACTGTCACTTACCTTATTATCTGTACCTTCGTTATTTTTGTTCTCATTACATTCACCTGTAACTATTCTCCCTTTCATTTTCGTAAGCATTTTCTCAATACTTTGTTGTTGTGACTGATTTAGATTTCTCATTCTTTATTAAAATCAAGACATCCCGACGCAGCCATTAGCTCCAACATCGCTTGCATCAAATCCATTACCCCAATTTCCTTTATGTCATCATTATTATAGTTATTACTCCCCTTATTACTTGTTATCTGATCGTCTTTATTCTCGTTTGATTGATCTGTCTTTCTACCATTTTCTACTCCCACTACACTATCAGCACTATAATCATGATTCAATGTTTTATTCTCTAATACTACCACTTCAGCTATGTTACCATTATTACTCGTTATATCGCTATGCGATATATTGCTGATTTTTTATTTCAGCAAATATTCCCTCTTCTTGTTCTTCTATTCGTCTCAGATTATCCAGTTTACACCACTCATCACCCGTCATTTTATTCGCAATACTTCTGAATTCGTACTCCCATTCGTCCCACGCAAAATCTACTTCGGTTACTTGTGCCTCAGCCATTTTAAACAATTTTTTTTTATTATAATACCCTTTATATATATAAAAAAAACACTATTACCCTTCTATTATTCAATAATTATATACATAAAATCAAAACACCTAACACACAATCGTTATCCAAAAGTAAAAGTAAACACAACAACACTACCAAAACATAACCTTATTCAACGTAAATATTGTAACGTTACATAACCCCTGCCCAAATATGATAACAATCACCAGAGTTAAAACCAGTAATCACCCATTTTTAAAAGTCAAAAATGGTGATTAGGTATCAAGCTATGAGAACCTTTATACTCTAAAAACACTGTAAACAATAATCATAAAAGTGCAGTGTACAGAGTGGAACATAGTGTAATCGGTGAAAGTGTCAAACATTTAAAAAGAGCATCTCACAAATGTGTGCTGGAGATGAAAAAAAATCAGTATTGTAGCAATAGTCTATGATACTCCTGACAAGTTTTGTATTTTTTGTATTTTGTTGTAATTTTATATTGTGTAGGCCGCAAAGGTCTTGTAACTAGGAGTAATATTTTTGTTTAATATAATTATTTTGTTTAGATGTAAAATAATCCAGGGTTATGTATAAAATAATAATAATATACCAAATAATACTATGTTAGCAAGATGGCATGTAAAAAATAGTGTAGAGTAAGGATACATTAAATGAATTATAAATCATAAATAAAACAAAATAAAAGGGATTAAAATATAAAATACCAGTGGACAAGTTTAAGAAAAAATATAAAGAAAAACCGTAAACTAAGGTCGGTAAATATAAACGACTCGTATCTAAGGTCGTTCCTGCGCTTTATTCGTTTATTAATAGTGTTCATTTATATTCTGACTCTATGGTGTCTCTCTACTGGATTCATGCCCAGTCCACGAGGTGGAAAACCTACGTCGCTAATCGTGTTGCTGAAATTCAGCATCTTACGCAAGCCTATACATGGCATCACATCAATTCTAGGCACAATCCTGCTGATATTGTCTCTAGGGGGTGTCTCCCTGACGTTTTGCGCGATTGTTCGCTTTGGTGGCACGGTCCCGCTTGTTTGTCTCAATCTTCCGAGTCCAATCCTTTTCCACCCTTTTTACCTTCTAATCCGTCGTCTTCTGAAGTCACTGCGGAAGAGAAACAAACCCATAACCTTTCTCTAATGTCTACCCTGGCTATCGACCTTTCTAAGGACTTTTCTTCGTTGCACCGTCTGACACACGTATACGCTTACTGTTTTCGGTTCATCAAAAATATTAGACTCTCCAGCGCTGACAAAATAACGGGCGATCTTACCCCTGTCGAAATTCATCATGCTCTTAATTTCTTCATAAAACAATCTCAGTCGATCCACTTTGCAGCCGAAATTAATTGTCTTCGTATTGGGTCTTCTGTCTCTATTAGGAGTAAGTTGGCTTCTCTCGACCCGTTTCTTGATGATTCTGGAGTAATACGCGTAGGCGGGCGATTACAGCAGTCGCAGTTACCTTACGACACTAAACATCCTATTGTCTTACATCCATCGGCTCATATTACTCGCCTTATCATTGACCGCGAACACATTTGTCTACTTCACGCTGGTGCTCAACTCGTGCATCACTCACTTCGTCAACGTTGGTGGATTGTTAATGCCAGGTTAGTCATTCGGTCCATCATTCGCAAATGTGTCAAGTGTCTCAGGTTTAGTGCCAAACAGCAGGTTCAGAGGCTTGGTATTTCACCGTCTCCTAGAGTCACTCCATCACGGCCGTTTCTATTCTGCACGGTTGATTATGGTGGTCCCTTCATGATTCGTCATGGCGGGCAGAAATCCAGAACTCTCTCTAAGGCATACGTGTCTTTGTTCATTTGCTTAGCAACCAGGGCCATTCACTTAGAATTGGTTTCCGACCTTACAGCCAGTGCGTTTATAGCTGCCTTATGTCATTTTATGGCCCGCAGGGGCATACCCAGTCAGTTATACTCTGATAATGGCACAAACTTTAGGAAGGCCCGCAATATTTTACATGACCTCTATAATCTTTGGCATAATAAGGATGCCACCTCATCACTCAAATTATTCACGTCCTCTCAGGGTATCTCATGGTCATTTATTCCGCCCTCGTCACCTCATTTTGGTGGCCTTTGGGAGAGCGGCATAAAGAGTTTGAAGTTTCATTTGCGCCGCGTGGTAGGCAAGTCTATACTCACCTTCGAGGAGTTTACGACAGTTTTGTCTCAGATAGAGGCATGTCTAAACTCTCACCCTTTATTTGCCATCTCTTCGGATGTAAATGATCTGGTGCCACTTACACCTGGCCATTTTTTGATTTGCGCACCATTAACGGCGATACCGGACCCAGACCTATCTCATATTCCTATCTCTCGTCTTGGACGTTGGCAACTTCTCCAGAAGTTTGTCCAAGTCATTTGGGAGGCTTGGTCTCGCGACTATTTACACCAGTTACAACAGCGTCACAAATGGAAATTCGCTAAGGATAATGTTTCCATTGGGGACCTAGTTTTACTTATTGAGGATAACCTACCTCCATTAGCCTGGAAATTTGGTGTAATTACCGCCACATTTCCCGGCCCATATAACTTAATTAGAGTTGTAGACATTCGCACGCCTACTGGTGTTTTGCGCAGACCAATCCATAAATTATGTTTGGTCCCTACTAGGGACGAACAATAAAAAAAGGGGTTTATTGTCCTTTGTATATATTTGTAAAAAACACATAAATCAGATGTTCAAGAAGACTTTGTTAGTTATAAGCACCTTTGTTTTTAGCATAAGCTTTAATTTGTATATTTTTTGATTCAGCAACTGTTTTTTTACTCAAGCAAGTTTCAGTTTATTTAATATGCAAGGCTTTAATTATTATTTTGTATTTTCGTATATGCAACATTTGATTTATGCCTCATGTCTTTGCTTACTATTATGTAAAAATTTTGTTACTCTCTGAATTTATTTTTCACAATTGTTCAATACATGTATCATATTTGTAATTAACTAAATTGGTGTTTATTATATTTATTATATAACTTGCATTTATGTAAAACATATTGTTTTTTGCGTCTACTGTATGTAACCATGCCATGCCTAGCTTTATTTTATATTGTATTTTTATATGGTATTTTGTATTTTGTGATTATGCATTGCACAATTATTATTCCTGCTTAAATTATGACATACATGTCATCACATATGTGCTTGCAATCAGTCAGCTATCTATAGCTTGTTCTCACACAACAACATATTGTAAATTCCTGAAACTTCAGGTATAGCATGACTCGTTCAAATTTATGACGCCATGCTAGATTTACGTCTAAACGTGTATAATTTGTGACAATTTTTGTTCAACCGTAAATAAATTCAATTTGATTATAGATAAAATCTATAAAGGATTATTTTTTCTAAAAAGAAGAAATGAAATAATAATAATTATTATTAGCCTATATACTAAAAGGTATCTAGATTAGCCAATAAAAAACCATAAAAAATTCTTGGTTACTAAGAGTAACTAACTAACAAGAATTGAATTAATTGTTCAGATATATTGGAAGTGAGCAGTTGAAAAGTGTAATGTCTAGGAAAAATTTTGAAATTTATAAATGCCATTCGGAAATAATCAGTGCCAAATTAATAAACTTAATGAGTGATATCCACTACATCTTAGACATCCTTCGAGCAGAATAATTCACGCCCGCAAATTGATGAAAATTGAAAAATCAGCCTTCCATTGTCAAGCCTAGCCTACCGAAATTCAACATTTTTGGTGAGATCGTTTCCTATTAAAATTTAACTAAATACACTATAAACTTAAAACACTAGAAACAGCACAATCTCTTTAAATACTTCTGGAAAGAGGTGAATATAAACTTTATTTTTTTTATTAACCAAAAAACAGCAAGACGTGGTCTTGTTAATAACTTTCTGGCAGCCATGATGTTTTAGTGTTTGTTTTTCGTCAGTGAAGAAAAGTAGCTTGCGCTCTAGCGATCAAAAAATCAACTACATGATACCAATTATACTAATTTTAAAATAATTTATGTAAAGCTTGATACTGACCCATATACATTTCTGACTTCCTCAAAGTTCAAAGAACCTTAAATAACCCTGGGAAATTAATTACTTATTTCTTTCTTGTTATTAAAACTGAAATAAAAATATTTGTTATATCATATATGTTTGTAAAAGTAAGATCGAACTAACTCTGTGTTTTATGAAATAATCGATTATCCATTCATGTTTTGGGAGACCAAAAAATAAAAAATGTTAAATAAATTCAAGGAATGCCTTGTGGTTTAAATAATAAAATGTGTATTATTTCCAGTAGATGGTAGTTAGTTACAGGTTGTAAGAAGATCGAGAAGAGAAAGGAAATCAGTCCGGACATCCAGGATTTATTACGTACCATTTGAAGTCATTTAACCTCAAATGGGTTCGTAAAAGTAGCAATCAGCTGATGCCACGACCGGAAAAATTTGAAATACTCAATCGTATACTGAGAGAGTAATTCTCTTTGCCTTTCTTCACTCTCTCTCCTAACTACTGTCAAACAACGGTATTGATTTCACATAAACAAAATTTAAGAAAATCATTCAATATCTTTGCATAATCACACACACACTCGATTTTGAAGGCATATAACATAAAGATAACAAATTCTGTGACTTAATTAAGCGAGATTTTCGAAGGGTAATACCAGATTTACTCGTGAGACGTTACAATATATATAATAATTTCACAACTTACTCCGTTACCCAAATCCTTTTTTCTGTGCCTCAAAATATGTCTATTCATATAATATATACAATATCCTGGCAGGCACGCCAATTGTTAAGAAACAAACATTTATTAATTTAAAAAATATCATATACTCTGCCAGACTCTTACCTTGCGATCTTTCCTCAATGACTTACCTTTTGTAAACACCATCAGAAGTTCAGGGCCGCCACCAATATCTTTGAAGGACAGATATGGAGACCTTTATACTTTACCTTAATTAAAAACACTGGACAATTTAGCAATCCGACTTCCCACAATTCAGAAAATTCCCTGGAACGTTTAGACGAGTTTTTTAGCACAGAACACTAGGAAATGGTAACGACGAAATAACTACGCTAACACATGGTTATATTCTGTTAAAACAAATCTTATTCATTTATTCAAATTTAATTACTTCTTTCTTTCTCTTATTTTTATACTTCTTTCTACTGACATCTATTACATAGTATCTTATTATAATAACCCCTACTTATAAACCAGTACTATTACACTATATTTTCCCCTGTTATTTTTACGTACACACACTCTCTCACTCTATTACTTAATTTTACCCCCCGTTTTATTTATGAGCTCAATAATGATTTATAATGTTTTGACCAAATGAATCTGCCTTGACACTTGTTACCTATTTGCGTAATATCCAAATGTTGCGCACGATGTTGTCCGGAACCGTTTTCACTAAACACTCTCCACTCCGATCAAAGTTTAACGTCATTTAATCGTCACTTCATTATTTACCACTGGTTGTACATTTTATACTCCTTGGTAGGCCTACTTTTAATACTTTTTCGGGCTACCAGGAACTCATCCGAGACTATGGTTGAATTAACGACTGTACAGGTTGAAGACTGGTTTTCAATTGCCCAGTGTCAAGCGAAGCGTGGGTCCGCTCGGCAGCCCGTCTCGCTGGCCACGTGGTCGTAAATTCGAACGCTGATTGGCTCTTTCCATCGCATGTGCGGCTATGGAATGTATGTACGTGATTTTCACGTTGTGAAAAAGGCGGCACACTCGCGCGCTCATACAGATTCCCAGATGCTAATCGCTTTTGTGCCTCGTACAGTTTGGTACGAGGTGGACTACAGGGTGTTCAAAAATGTCAAGCGTTTGTGATCAAAACGTTGTTCAGCTTGGGTTGCTGCTGCTTTTTACAATTATTATGGAATTCAAAATAAACCCCTGGGTTTTGCCCCGTTACATTTTTTAGAACTGTACCAAAATGCGAAATTGGCGGTTGGCGAGTAATTTGTTCAGTAATGAACACAATATTAGGCTATACACTACTAAACTCTGCTCTAAGTATGTTATTATATTGAACTACATGTATATATTTGTACATACTGATTAGTTAGTTAGTTACTTGCAAGACTCCGGACGGACAGCTCGCCTCTGTTCACCAGCCGCGGCTACATTATTTTTCAATATTTCTAAATTATTAGCCACTAACCAAGTCATCACTGCAACTATAATCAGCTGACATGAACAACAAAATACAAAAACAGTCAGCTGATGTTCTCAGTAGTGTTGTCCTGCTGCTTGTAAACAGTGAGTGACTATACCATTATAATGTTTAAGTATTATATTAAGCAGAATGATCACTGTTCTTCTATTATATTAAGTGTTATAAGTATGGGTAGACCATCCAAAAAAAGACAAAACATCAAACAAAAGAATATAAGTAATATAAATAAGCGGTACATCCAGTTTTCCCAGTTTTTTCAATTTAGCAGGATTAGGCCTAAATACTTATTATGACATAAAAAAATGTAAAATATACATAAGAACCTTATAAAAATTTATAATGTTATAGAACATGTCAAACTTATAAATAAACTAATATTAAAACTTGTAAAAAAATTATTTATTGGTCTATATATCTCAATACCTTGTCAAATTCAACAAGTAACTTTCAACGTGTTATTTCCGCAAATAAGTTTTTTCATATGTTTTAATATTCAAATTGATATTACTCAAAAACTACTAATGTTACAAGGTTCACATTTTTACCATTCACTCTTGGGTACGGTATTTGACCTAAATATTTAGGTATAATTATGGTTATAATTATATTATATTTAGGTCACATTATTAGAAACTGAGATAAAATTTTTTTTTTGGTTTTTTTAAACGTAAAGATTTTTTAAAAATAATTTTTAATTGTCTGTATAAATTCCAAATATATTATGTTACAATTATAATTCTACCTAACTTTTTAGAGGATATCCTTACCTATAAAATGGCACTTTGTTCATGAAAATCCAATTGTTAGAACATGAGTTATATCAAATTTTATATATTACATATATTTTTCAAAAAAAAATTCGGACTGTATATACTAATGAGAAAAAGAACTTTTTTCCATTTATGGTAATTTTTTATGACTATAAAACAGATAAAGGTAGTCTGAAATGTCTAATATGTTTAATATAGAAGTCAGCATTTTCAGTGCCATATCCCCTTAACAGTAGGCTAGATATGGGTGAGCCTATTTCTTTGTAAGCTCAGAGTATAAAACTGTTATATAATTTTTAATATTTAACACAGTATAATCATTATTATCACAGTTAGTAGAACCAGGAGTAGTTCATATTATCAAATGTGACCGTCTCACTGCTGATCAAAGAAAATATATTTGTACTTTATTCTTACTAAAGTATATGGTCCAAGTATATATTATTCTCTATATGCTGTTGATTAAGAGGTTATTTTTATTTATTTGTATATTAATTTTACTGATCAACTTATTTAAGTTATATTAAACTTTTCTTTATGGTGACAATTTTATTTGTAACTTTGTAAATGTAGTATACGAGGGGGTACCCAAAAATAACCGGAATAGCGCTGTGACTGGCGGAGCTTATGTAGTACGCATTTCTCCCGCTAGGCGAGTGTAGCGCAACTCGTTCCGAGTTCAGTGCCGTCATTGTTGTCGCCTGAGAAGGTTATGTCCGGTCACAGTAATTTGTTTTGTAAAAGCAGTTTCGCTTGCTCCTCGTTTTTTGTCATGGCGGATTTAAGTGAACTAAGTAAGCGCGCTGCTGTGAAATTTTGTTTCCTGCTTGGGAAAAACGCCGCAGAAACTGTTGTGATGTTGAAAACAGCTTACAAGGATAGTGCTATGGGAAAAACTCAAGTGTACCAATGGTTTTCTCGTTTCAAAGAAGGTAAAATGTCAATTGATGACAAACCTCGTTCTGGACGTCCGTCAACTTCCAGAATTCACGAAAATGTTAAAAAAGTTCATGCAATCGTGCTTGAAGACCGATGACAGACCATTGAAGAGATTAGTAAGTTATCTGGAATAACTTGGAGCTCGGTTCAGCGAATTTTGTCAGAAGATTTGGGGATGAGAAGGGTCACTGCAAAATTTGTGCCACGGGTCCTGACTGAACAGCAAAAAGAGAATCGAGTTGAAACATGCCATGCATTGAAAAACCAGCTCCGAACCGACCCAGATTTTTTCTCCAAGGTCATTAATGGTGACGAGCCATGGTGCTATGGTTGTGACCCCGAAACTAAACAACAGTCAAGCCAGTGGAAAACTTCATTGTCACCTCGCCCAAAAAAAGCTCGTCACGTGAAATCAAACATCAAGACGATGCTCATTTGTTTTTTCGATGTGAGAGGGGTAGTGCATTCTGAATTCGTCCCACCAGGTCAGACTGTTAATCAGGCTTTCTATTTGGAGGTTTTTAAAAGATTGCGTAACAATGTGCGACAAAAAGGGCCCGATTTGTGGCAGACGAGGGACTGGTTTTTCTACCATGTCAACGCACCTGCTCATGCAGCCATTTCAGTGTGCCAGTTTTTAGCAAAAAACAACATAACTCCCTTGCCCCACGCACCTTACTCACCTGACCACCCTCCGTGCGATTTCTTCTTGTTTCTGCGAACGAAGAGGGACATGAAAGGAGAACGTTTTGACGATGTGGAAGCGGTAAAGAAAAAAACGAGGCTGGAGCTGTCGGCCATCACAACAGACGAGTTTGAAAAATGTTTCCAGGAATGGGATCGCAGATTGGACAAATGTATTAACTGTAATGGAGAGTACTTTGAAGGTGATAAGGTTGTTTTGTAAAAAAAATAAAATACATAGCTTTAAAATAAAAATTCCGGTTATTTTTGGGTACCCCCTCGTATTTTACTCAGTGTGCATTTGGATTGCCACGGTTCACACTAATCACATTCTGCTGTATGTTTTCAGAATGTTTATATATCTTTCTTAACAATATACATGTTATGAAAACGCTTAAGGTGACAAAAACTATAACTGTAGAATATTAAGCAAAATTCCATTTTCCCATAAAAAATAACGGTTTTCAACAAGCATACATTGTTAATAGAAATTTGATATTATTTTGACAGCATTTATTTTACCAGTTAAACTATTAAGACTTATGAAATGCTGTAAAATTATTTTAGTATAATATATTCTTGTTGAAAAGTTTTATTTAATTGATAATTTAATTTATAGAAACTTGAAGAATTTTTTATATCTAGAAAAAATAATTTGTGAACAAATAACTTGTTTTTACCAAATACACCAAGTCAACTTTGTAATTCACATGGAAGCAGGAACTTTTATATGAAATATCAAAGGGCATAAACTGACTAATTTTTTGCATGTGTGGTGTATTAGTACTAATCATAAAAGAGTTAATAAGAATATTGTAATGCACCTTAGTTCTGTACAATATATGTAATTAATATGATACGAAATTAATTACTTCTGTATTAGTATTCACATTTGTTTTTTTCTTATCTATTTTTAATCTTTCTTATTTTTTAGGAACTGTAGAACCTTCTGCAACATTTGACAACTGCAGCATTTGTTAAAGAGTGTGACAACTTCTTCAATGGCCGCATCCAAAACAAGTCAGGAAAACCTCTTTGGTCTCCACTTAGTGATGACAGTGGCACATGGCATTTTGGCAGCGGGCTGTACACTTCATCAACTCGTGGCAATTGCAGAGGCCAGATCGGCAAACATTTATGGCACCATCACAGGACGGCTGGCTGACATCCATAAATTAATCGCTTACTTATAAAGGGCTCATGTCACCAAAAGTAAATTTGTGGGAAACTGAAAAAAACTGTTTATTTTGAAAATGTATACAATTTTTTATATCTTATTGGCATAATTCTATTTTGTTATGCCCCAAAAGACTTGTAAATATTTTTAGAAAATTTTACCGTGTGTAATTTTTAAATGATCATCAAGAAGCCTTTCATAAATAAAGAAGAGATATTTTTAATAATGCAAAAGTAATATCCTGTTTTTTACTGAATATATTAGATAACTGAAAGTCACAAAATGTTTTAATAAAACTAGTTATACCATTACTCACAACAAGTAAATTACAGTCTGGTTTTATAGTCATTGTTACCTTGTAATATATAACACATTACAGATAGGTTTAGTACAGTGTCTAATAATCATAATACAAAAAAAGCAATTATAATTAAATTTTCAATATTGATATTTCAAGAATATAATATAGAAAACATTAAGAATAACCTAATCCTGAGGCATTCCCGTTTCTTAGATATTCATTTTTTTTAGTAGGCCACAGTAGCATTTCACTGTAAAAATCGTGATATTCAAGGGGAACATATTGCACAACCTTCCCCAAATCACTTATTTTTTCTTCGCTAATTGGTTTTTCTGGTCATAGCTTTCTGAGTTGGTAGTGTAACTTCAATAGAAAAATAAGTAGTTTGAACGTTTTTTTGATCGACTCCATTGATGAAATTTGGTGAGACTGACCCCCCCCCCTTTTGATTGGCTGGAAATAAATTCTTGATACACAGGCACACTGAAGTACTCCCTTTTTTCCTTTCCTTAGTATCTTAGTTTCATCTGGGGCTGTTTTCTTTTTATAAAAGTTGGACCACCAATTTTGAAAATCTAGGACATCATCAGTTTGTATTAAATCAACATTGAATTGTCCTTCCTTTGTTAAAGTCAGATTAATTCGATAAATACGAGTGGCCACTGTTTGGTTGGCTACTTTTTTAAACCTCTATCAGAAACTGTTAGAGCCATTATAAATCTTATCATTGCATTAGTTTTGCTTTGCCCTGTACAGTTATCACTGTAGAGGTAGAGTTTGTCATTGGTGGAGAGAATGTAATCATTAATGTGCCAAACTTTATTACTTCCATTTTGAGTGATTCCTTCATGATACAAATAAAATGTTACCGTTTCATTTTTGTTGTTGTGAACAGCAAAAGTATACACAGATAGCTGCCTCACGTAGTAGACGTCTTGTAGAGGAATGTTTGGTAATGAAATGTTTTGTATGTAATCAAAACAAAAAATGAATGCATATTTATGGGTCTCACAATATTCCTTAGTTTCACCTAAAGACATGTAAAATTTATTGCTTCTTCTTTTATGCACAAGTAACTGTGAAACTGGAACTCTTTTCACAGTATCATTTAACTGTGGATTTTTTAATTCTTGTGCGAAGTTGTTAACATTCAGAGCAGGTATCAAATTGACGCCTTCCAAACTGATAATTTAAATGCGCTTTATATATGTTGTAATAAAAACGGTACCTTATATCTGTATCATTGTACTTTTCAAGAAACAAGGAATGCATTTTTTAATATCTAATTTGGCATCTAAAGTAATTTATCTCTTTTGATGCATAATGGCTTGCTTTCAAGAGGAATGTTTTCATATGTTCTTTAACTTTGTTCTATAAAAACAATTATTTAGCTGACACAAAAAGGTATGTTAAAAATCACTAAATAATTTAACAATAATTTATTATGATAATGTATTGCTTTGGTGTAAGGATCAGTGTTGCTCAGTGTTTTTAAATGGCTGACTATAACCTTGTTTATAAACATTTGTAGGAATGTTTATAGTGTTTTATAAATGACTATATAATCTTGTGAATGAAGTACTTGATGTCAGCATATCAATTAAATTGATTGCCAGAATTAACAAATGTATTATTCAGCAACAATTTAGGTTTTAAATTCATACTGGGCTTCTATGCAGTTCATTAATCTAAAGGTTTTCTTGGTTTTTTGCCAATAAACTTCTTAGTCTGTTGATTTGTGTATTTCAAAATAATCTTTATAGAATATTAAAACTTTCAACTTGTGAGGTGTTCGCCTTCGTCAGCTTTGAGACAGACTGCCATTAATTTGTAACGGTTTTTAAGGTATAGTGGGGGTGGTGTGTGGAGGAAGGGGATTGGCGCGGGGATCAAAATTATTGTTAGTTTTTTGTATAATTGTGTCAAAAAGTGTGTGTGATTTATACTGTAATTGGTCGTTAAGTATGTTGTTTGGTTGTGTTGTGTGGTGTTTGTATATTTCATATTGTTCTGCTGTGTTAAGTTTTCGACCTTTGGGTAAGTAGTGTAAGATTTCAAGATTAGTATCTATGTTGGTGTAGCTGTGGTTTTTTGTGTGTATGTGTGTGGCAAACGCGGAATGTATATTTGTTGTTGGATAAAGCTTTTAGGTGTTCAGAGTAACGAGATGAAAAAGATCTTCCCGTCTGGCCTATGTAGAAACTATTGCAGTTATTACAATTTAATTTGTAAACACCTGTTTTGTTGTATTTGTCTAAGGTATTGTTTGTTCTGTATGCTATTTTGTACTTGTGTTTTCTGAATGTGTTGGCGAGTTTGTGTGTGTTGGAGTTATGGTATGTGAGTGTGATGTATTTAGTTTGAGGTGTGTTGTTGGTATTTTGTGTTTTTGTTTATGATGTGTTTGTGTAGTTTGTTTATTAAATTAGAGTTGTATCCGTTTTTTATTGCTATATATTTGATTGTGTTGAGTTCGTCATTATAATCCTGTTTACTTAATGGTATTTTAGTTAGTCTATGGAGCGTATGGTTGAAGGCCGCATGTTATGTTGTGTTGGGTGGTTTGATGTGTTGTGTATAACCATGTCGGTTGTGGTTGGTTTTCTGTATATTTTATACGTGTGTGTATTGTTAGTTTTGTTAATTGTTAGGTCCAGAAAATTTAGACTATTGTTTTGTTCAATTTCCAGTGTAAATTTTAGTTTGTGGTGTATTGTTTATGTATTTGTGGAAGTTTTCAACCTGTCGTGTGTTGCCTTTGAATAAAAGTAATATATCATCTATATACCTGTGCCAATAAAAGATTTTGTTGGTGTATCTGTTGTTGTTTATTATGTGGTTCTGTTCTATGTTGTGTATATATATTTCTGCCAGTATTCCTGATATGGGTGATCCCATCGGGAGACCGTCTGTTTGTGTGTATATCTTGTTATTGTATGTAAAGTAATTTTGCTCAGTTATTATTTTGGTGAGTGTGATGATTTCTTGTATGTGTGTTTTGGGCGTGTTGTTTTGTCTGAGTAAATGTTCTAGTGTTTGTATGGTTTCTTGAATTGGGACATTAGTGTATAAATTGGTTATATCAAAGGATGCTAGTGTTGAATTGTGTGGGATGTGGGATGCTAGTGTTGAATTGTGTGGGATGCGGCCTTCAACCATATGCTCCATAGACTAACTAAAATACCATTAAGTAAACAGGACTATAATGACGAACTCAACACAATCAAATACATAGCAATAAAAAACGGATACAACCCTAATTTAATAAACAAACTAACAAACACATCATAAACAAAAACAACAAAACACAAAATACCAACGACACACCTCAAACTAAATACATCACACTCACAACTCCAACACACACAAGCTCGCCAACACATTCAGAAAACACAAGTACAAAATAGCATACAGAACAAACAATACCATCAAAAAACACATAAATGATACAAACACGGACATAGACAAATACAACAAAACAGGTGTTTACAAATTAAATTGTAATAACTGCAATAGTTTCTACATAGGCCAGACGGGAAGATCTTTTTCATCTCGTTACTCTGAACACCTAAAAGCTTTATCCAACAACAATATACATTCCACGTTCGCCACACACATACACATAAAAAACCACAGCTACACCAACATAGATACTAATCTTGAAATCTTACACTACTTACCCAAAGGTCGAAAACTTAACACAGCAGAACAATATGAAATATACAAACACCACACAACACAACCAAACAACATACTTGACGACCAATTACAGTATAAATCACACACACTTTTTGACACAATTATACAAAAAACTAACAATAATTTGGATCCCCGTGCCAATCCCCTTCCTCCACACACCACCCCCACTATACCTTAAAAACCGTTACAAATTAATGGCAGTCTGTCTCAAAGCTGACGAAGGCGAACACCACGCCAAAACGCGTACAAGAAGAAAAGACAAGTAAGTTTCACAAGTTGAAAGTTTCAATATTGTATAAAGTTTAGTGCTGTGAAAAAAGATGATGAACAATCAAAACAACTTCAAAATAATGTTTATGTTTATATATTTATAGGCCAATTATTTCAAATTGTATGTAGTGTTTAGCTGTTAGGTCTTGTACATAATGTGTTGAGTTTAGTATATAAGTGGTAGAACTGAAATTTGAATGTATTATGTGTTGTCATGTTTTGTGAATTTGTATTGATTAAGTTTTTTGATAATAACTTCAAGTCTGTTCATTTGTATAATATTTCAAAATAATGTTTGGGTTTATATATTTGAATTATTTCAAATTGTTCTGTAGTGTTTAGCTGTTAGGTCTTGTACATAATGTGAAGTGCTTGTAGATTTGACTTTTGTATGGGACTGGTAGAACTGGAATTTGAATTATTGTGTTATATAATATTTTGTAAATTTGCTTAGTTAATTCTACTCACTGTATGTATTTTTGTAATTTACAATGTTTTTGTGTAAAAATAAAAATACACAAAATTTGTTTTTTCTTGATTTTTACCTAAGTGTTTATCAACCATTTGTGACTTTATGTCAATAGAATGCACAGTGGTTTTCAAAAACAAAGATCAATATCCTTGAAACTAAAGGCAATTAAAGTGTACATTTTCAATTATTTGTAAACAAGTGTGTTCATTAAAAGATAAATTTTTATGAACATTTTATACACAGAATATTCTGTGATGCCACGGTACTTAAAAAATGTAAAAACCTAATTACTTTGTTGATGTAACTAGTACAATATTAATGGTTTGTAAATGTAAAAGTTTTCTAATTTCTTAACTCACTTTTTATGGATTTGCTTGCTAAATTTTGAATTAAATGTTTTCAGACATTTACATGTATACATTGAAACAAGTAATTTCAAATAAAGCCTAGCAGCATTTCCTTTTTTAGATTTCCCGTCTATGCAACAGAGATAATACAGTATACTGTACTCTCGTGACTGTACTGCATTATCATTTAGCTCCACTTAGTTGACAACACAGTCACCACGAGCGCTAGAAACTTCAAACATTGGCTTTCCCCTCTCTATATATTCGTACTCTGTGCCACTAACAACCGTTCGCTAACTCACGAATTTCTCGTTTCAGCGCTGCCAGCTGCCGCACTAGCGCTCGTGAAGTTTTGAGCAGACGACAAAACTTACGACCAATAACTCCTATTTAACTGTCCCACCACTGGTGCCACAGAACTTGCAAAAACCACGTTTTTTTGTGTTCCTACGCAAACTACAGGTCAAAACTAGATGCGAACGCGAAAAATTCGCAAAAAAAAACAATTATGAGATCCAAATGATGTAAAACGAGATGTTTTCATTTTCTAAGTGGAATCCACATCTAATTTGGTTGCGTGCGGTACAGTAGTTTTTTGACATAAATAAGTTAAAATTGACGTTGTTAGGTTAATATGCAAATTAACCTAACTACTACCCTTTCTCCCTTATTGTGAAATCCATGTAAAAAAAATTAAAACTCGAAGTATGGGGGTGCCCGAGGGCTACCCCTTGCCTGTTATTATACATGTCTCCCTTTTTTGTGACAGATCTCGTCTTCCATTAGTACTCGTTTTTGTGCAGATCACAGAAAAAGCAACCAACTCGATGTAAGGCGGGGGTGCTTGCCTATTAATACATGTCTCCCTTTCTGTGACAGAACTTGTTTTCCACTAATATTCGGTTTTTCCGCAGATGACTGAAAAAGCAACAAACTTGAAACAGTATTGTTTCAATGCCATATTACTTTTTAGTAATTATGCATTTTTTCGCAACTTGCAAATAAAAAGTGCGAATTTTCGTGTCCGCACTTAGTTTGCGTAAAACGCAACAACGCGATTTTTGCACAAGTTTTGTGGTTGCCAGAGCACAGGTAGTCACTTGGAATTATTACCTTAACTTTGAAGTAAGAAGTTTGTTCTATTTATTTTTACAGAATTAACATTATTACATAGACTGTATTTAATTTTAATATACACTGAAAACGCGTGTTTATCTAGTGATATGAACTGGCACCATGTCTTGCTGTGGAAAGAACATTACAAACATTAGTAATGAACATACTTCAATTGTTTTTGTTTAATAACTTTCTTAAACACTCTTCTCTCCGACTATATCTGCACTGCCTCCTTTAGGCATATATCTCCATCATTAGTTGCCTCCTTAATACTCTGTAGGCCTATCTAAATATTCTTTTTATTTGTTTATACTTCTTTGTATTCTATTTTTTTCTTAAATATCCTCGGCTTATTTGTCTCAGGTAACATCCATGATTACTGCAATACATAATTTTTGGCCTCAACCTTTTTTAATATCTTGTGAACTTTCACTCAAAAAAAAAATTACTTCTCATTTTTCCAGACTTTCATAAATTTCCATATACACCTCCTTCCACTGCTGTTACAAAATATCTTAAGATTTTCAATTTATTGTCAATTTAATTCAGTACGGTATACTATTCCAGTTTATTATTTTTGGTTCCTTATTTTAGCATCATTTGTCTTTTCATACAATAAGCAAGGCAGCAACAGTTTCCATCATGGAAATAATTGCATACACAAACTTTTGTCTCACCCTTATGTCCGCTGTTATTCTTTAGTGGAAACAGAAAGCAGAGCAACCATATATAACAGCACAAGAATAGTCCTAGGAACTTAAAAACTATGATCCATAGCAATTATTGTAAATTGCTTCTCCTGATCCATTGGCACTCCCAGTTGTAACATTTCTTCATCTACAATACTATAGCTTTGTTTAAGTAGAATTTAGGAAGTAAGCTATACACAGACCTTGTTTTAAATTTTCTTAATACTGATGTTCCAGAATATTATCTCCATTTTAACTCTCATATCTTTATATAATTAAGTATTTAGTCACACTAATAACTCATTCCTTGGTTGCATGGTCCTCCATAGTACAGCATATAGTATGCTACCATAAGCTTTTTTTAAATCAATAAATACAATATGGGCTTGGTGGGTGTGAGCATGTTGTAACGGAACAAAGCAAGAAGGTTTTTAATTTTATAATTTTGATTTTAACTATTTGTATGTAACTTTTTGAAACACCCTATGGTTGAAACCGTACGAGGCAGAGTCAGGTACAAAAGAAATTATAACGTTGGAATGTGTGTGCGACCGCGCGTGTGTGCCGCCTTTTGCGACATGTGCTCAGAGGACACAAAAGGGCATGGGAAAGTATGTAATCTCTGACCCAAAATTCATAACGGAAGTAAGGCAAATTATTCCCGCTCGCCGCATTTCAACCAATCACAGAATGAGGTGAGACCGCGCGGCCAACGCCTAACGCTTGGCAGGCATGCAACCAAGCGCGCACGAGGTTCGCAGTTGTTCACCACTCATCAACCAGCATAGTCGGTAGCTCAGCAACAGTATCAGTGAAATAGTGACGGGAGGCCGGTACGTGTGAGTATGCCCGGCCTACCCCAAAATTATATTCGAACGAGACTGCGAAGAAAGTAAAATGAATTTACTAAATACAGAAGCTTGAAAAAAAACAGTGATAGCTGTTGTGTGGTAGGGACAGTGTAAGTGAACGTGCAGAACAATTGGAATGGCAAGGAGAAAGTTAAGTACTGTGAATATGTTGGCTAACAAAGTCTTAAATATTTAAATAATTGAAAATTCAGAAAAAGGGGGGTGAAAGAGAAATGTAAAGAGAGAGAGTGTGTGTGTGTGTGTGAGGAAATTTGAAAAAAGACGTCAAAAGTAAAAGTACGGTACTGGTTTGTTAGGTAGAATAAAACTTTATAACTTTTATATGATAGAGGTAAGAATAAATAAGAGAACGTAATAAATAAGAAACAAATAATATTTAATAAAGAAAAGAGAAAGAAAGAAAGTATTTGAAATAAAAGAGTTGGTTTAAATAGCATAAAAATGTGTTAATCTAATTATTACGTTACACCCGTAACCTGAGTTCTGCATCGAGAATTCGTCTAAACGAAACCTGTTGAATCTTCTGATCTAAGGGCATTACATGATCAAAATTAAGTAAGTGTAAGTATTTTGGTTTCGATGTATATCCTTAAAACATCGTGGCGACCTTGTTAGAGAGTTTGGAATCTTCTGGGGAGTTTTTATATAAAAGGTAAGTTTAACGGAATCTGGGTAAGTGAATTATGGGGCGTATAAAAAGGTAGAAAGTGTGTGCCTCTACAAGCGGCGACCCATGCCAGGATCCTGGTATATAAATATTATACGAGGTAGATCTATTTGAGATGCAGAACATAGGTTTTTGGTAATGCGTAATTTGTGACCCCCAAGTATTGTATATGTTAAAATTAGATTCTATGGTTATGTTTGGGTAGTGTCACGTGCCTGTGAAATTTGTGTGTTTACTTTTACGTATTGATAACGATTTTATGTGTGTGGTATTTTGGGAAAACGAAGTAGATCCATCATGGGATAAGGGTTTTAATAAGTTAATTAATATTCAAAAACAAATAATTAATAATAGGGAAAATATCTAATAATATGACGATCTGGTAACATACAAGGTTGACAGGTTAAGTGCAAATGAAAACATGAGTAACGAAGAAATAATAACGAGGTAAGTAGTAATTATGGTAACGAGTTTAATAGCGATATAACAAGTAATAACGGTAAATAATGGTGTTATGATGAGAGGTATTTTGAGAGTAAAGAGTTAGTTGAGGTTAGAGGAGCATTAGTGAGGGAGTACGAAGAGTGTTTTAGTGGATATCGGGGTCAGAGGGCAGATTTTCCCGGGTTATATGTGAAGAATAGCTTCACAAATGTTGTTGTAGGATATTTGGGGTGACAAGGTGTAACAAATAGTCCAATAAGTTGTTTTTGTGTACAGTATCTGGTAAAGCCATATGATGTTTTAGTTAGGATATTTGGGGTGACAAGGTGTCAACAAATAGTCCAATAAGTTTTTTTGTGTATCTGGAATGACCAGATGATATTTTAATGTTGTTATATTGCCCTCTGCAGGGAATGAAAATGTGAAATAGAGGTGGAAGAGGTATTACGAGCGAGAGAAGAGAGAGGTAGGAATATTTAAGGTGAATAGAGATCATGAGTTAAGACAGAGTATAAATAAATAGAGAGTTAATACAATAAAGACTTACCTTATAAAGTAAACAGCACGATAGCAAATGAGGAGTATTTTGAGAATAAGCACTTACCTGGGTGTAAATGGGTATTATATTAAAAAAGATAATATAATAAATGTAAACAAAAATGAAAAGTGTGGGAATAATATCAGACTAAATTTTGATGAAAGGAATGATTTTTGTGTGTAAACAATGACTTAATGTAAAACAGATTGCATATAAATGTGTATTAAAAAAATCCTCTGCTCAACAGTCCGTTAAGGACCAAGGCGTACCGCGCAGCTTTTTGTGTTAGTGTGACGGTGTATGGCTAGTACTACGCGCCACCAGCCGCTAGTTATAAATGTGTATTAGTATTAAATGTATTTGTGTAATAGGTTATGTTGTACACAGTAATTTATGTAACAAGTGTTTGTAGTAGGGATTGATATAATAATAATATTTCATTTGACTAAATAATTAACAGGATGTAATTGTGAATTTTATAAGGAAATTAGATGAATTGAAATTGTTTTGAATGATGTAATTAAAGTAACTTAACAATGTTTTGAAAAATGATGGAATTAAATTAATTTGAGATGGGTTAATTAATTTAAAAGATGTGAAACTCTGATAATAAATTTGAGAAATTTATTTTGAATTGAATTGTATAATAAATGATAAATAATTAAACGTAAAAGGTGTTAATGCATTGAGATTACAGGCAGTATGGATTGTATAATAGGTTATATTATGTGTATGTACATTGTATTTTGGGTACTTAACATTGATAATTCTTATTGAGTACATGATAATAATGATAATTGATGAAGTGATTAAAAGTATACAATTATTAATATTTTATAATGTAATGGTAAAGATATTACGATCAAAATAATTACAGTGTTGTGTGCATACATGGCAGTTTGTGTAAGCAATGTTTACAGTTTTGAGTGAGTTGATAACAACAATATTTTATTTTGATAAAGTAATTGACATTATTGAAATTTTATAATGTAATTGAAGTAATTTAAATTATTGCAAATCACGTAATTGAATTAATTAGAGGTAATTAATTTAAATTAATGGAAAGATGGATTTAAATGAATTTAAAATGTGTTAAAAGTTGAATTTTGGGTGATGATTTTTAATAAAACAGTAACTGATTTCAGTAAATGGGTGTTAGAATTAGGTAATGAAATGAAACCAGTCAGGGTTAGTTTTGCACGGGTATTAGATGACAAGAATTTCTGGAGGTAAAGTGAGATAGACATGGGTCAGTAGGGGGGACACAGAAGGGAGAGTGATTGTGTGTAGAGAGAAAGCGAGTGATGAAAGTGGAGAGTAAATAGGTGAGAGCAGGGTACATATATTTTGTAGTGAGGGTGGTGTGGTAAGAAGTCCTCAACGCAAGGCGTTGTGGCGGGAGGTGAATAGGTTTAAAAAGGTTTGGCAGAGTTACCTGGAAGAGCCCAGGAACTAATAAGGGAATGAGTAAAAGGGAAGGGAACACACATCCTATGTACAAAAAGGGTATCGGGTGCTTTTTTATGAGAGGAGAATGATTTAAGTAGAGTTAGAGAAATGGTGGAGAGAAATATTATTGAGAGAACGGTGTCACCCTATTTCAAATCCGCTAGTTGTTGATATAAAGAAGGAGGTGAGAGTGGGGTTAGGTTTAAATACCCGTAGATAAAACAGATTATTATTCTTGAAAGGGAGTCACTCGTTTATTGATAAATGAGAATATGAAGTAAAATAAAAAATTCTGAGTAGAAATTATAATGTAACAGTTGGAAAATTTAATTAAAAAATTGAAATTAAAATTGTATTATGTTTTCATGTTCTCTGTATAAGGTTATGCTGTTATGATAAGATATCAGCTGATACACTGTGTTATGTGTATATTATATTTTCTGTAACCAATTTATAGTTGTAATTGATTTTGTAATAGTAATAAATTTTATTTGAATACTTGTCAGTATGTAATTATGAATGTTGATAATGAAAATTAAATTCATGCAAATTAAATTCATTTAAAAGATAGAAATCTTGGTAATCAATTTGAAAATTTTTGATCTGAAGTGGATAATAAATGGTAGACAATTAAAATTAAATGATTAAAATGTTGAATCAATAGAAATTGAAATTAAAAGTTGTGTAATGGTAGGAAATTTTATTCAGATTCAAGTGTAAAAGATTTATGTTAATGTAACAATGGTAATGTTTATTTTGAGTTTTTATTATGTTGATTATGTAATTGTGTGGGTATATATAAAACATGTACAGTATGTTTTTAAATGCGATTCCCCACATTTCGGGCGGTCCCGGCCTTACCAGCCCAGACTGTGGTTTTGGTTTACAACCAGCTATGGGCAGACTTATTGTACACTGACCATGGTTTGTTGTTTTGAAATTGGTATAACATAGAAATTTAATGGGGAACAAAAGTGGAATCTAAGAATTTTATTTTTGGAACACGGCTATACACCTATATACGGGTGGTAGACCGAATAGGGGCGTATCAATAAGTTTATTAGTAGGGGTACTGGTACCCTGAAGGTTATGTAACGCCAAAGCAAGGATGGAGGTGAAAGAAAAGAAAAAAGTGTTCATCCCTTACACCTCAGTCCTTGTGGAGGCAACTGGGCGCTACAGTCCAGGGGGGCCATTGTGTGTGTGTGTGTGTGTGTGTGGAAGGTTTTTAAATTGTTAATAAATAAGTTCCTATTGAAAAAGAAATAAAATAAAATTGATGATTATTGTAATGATGCTGGGAATAGTGAAGTAGTGGAGTAGATTGTTTGATTAATTTGAGTTATTTTGGAGTTTAAATTTTTATTTTGTTTGTTGTGTCTAACCTAAATGGTAAATGTGTAGGCCTATTGTATAAGTTACAGAAGTAAAAATAAATATTGTTTATTTAAGTAGATCTTTGAGATAAACCAGTACTTTGCGAAAGACAAACCAGTACGACTAAGGGGAACCAAATCAGTTGAGGATATGGTATAGTGAAAGGCCAGTTATTGATGTTTTAATGAATTGTTTCAGAGTCTGGTGATTCAGTGGCCACAATCACTAGACTAGGGGGATAAGTTACCCATGATTTTAATAAAGATTTACGGGGGGGGGGGTCAATGCGCCATATCCTTGCTGGCCTCTTAGAGTTTTTAGGCAATGAGAGTTTTTCTGTTTCGACAGAAAACCTCTCATTGGGGGGGGGTATTGTAACGGAACAAAGCAAGAGGGTTTTTAATTTTATAATTTTGATTTTAACTATTTGTACGTAACTTTTTGAAACACCCTATGGTTGAAACCGTACGAGGCATGTAACGGGCCAAATTTGTGGGTATTTTTATTTATTGCATTTTCGGGGATTTATAAAAATATGTGTAAATTTTATTTCAACGGTGACCAGCCCACGTGTTGAGTTGTAAGGACAGCTTTTAACAAAGGCGACGCAGTATCACGTTGTGCAATCGGTAACGAAGAATTCACCAAGCCTTCATTTCCAAGAACTTTGTTTGTGTGTGACCGTGCGCTCGTATGCATGACCCGGGCATACGCGCGGGGTGACGCTACTGCAGAAACTCAAAATGGCCTAAAGAAGGATTGTTGCCTTGCACATGTCCCCATGAAGACGGATGTAAAACTTTAAGTCCCGCCTCTTGTGTGACGTCGAGCCATAAGCGCCCAAATATCATCGGCGTACAGGACTAAAATACTGCTATGTATCATGGGCATAGCCACTAATCTACAACAACTCAGGCTGTGAGCGACGACGAAATTCGTTCGCCGGCAGGCATTAATATCCGCCCGCATGATATAGCAGTCCACGAGAAACAGAGTTCAGCTACAGACGCCTACAGTTTCGTTCGGGCCCGGTCGGTGGAGTTTTTATAAAATGTAACTAATTCAATATCGTTAATACCGACTGGGACCCAAGGGATTAACGGACTCAACAAGGTATAAATGTTGGCATGGAGTGATAACCAAACACAGTGAAATAACGGGTAAGCGAATCGGGCAGCACCGCGGGAGCGAATAGTGCGATTAAAGTATGAACTTATAAAACAAAACAAAGTGTAATATATTAAAAAATGTGTGTGTGTGTAAAAAATTGCAGGCTGGGCAGTCTTCATAGGTGTAAGTAATATAATTTAAGTAATTTAAGTATACCAATAAAAAACTGTGTGAACAAGAGGTACGAAAATTTCAAAACAATATGAGAAAATTTATTAGAAACGAATCACTTAACTTTGCAATGTTTGATAATTAAAGATATTGATTCTTTTCATAAAAATGTGTTAGACTAAGTTATTTCGTCATTACCACTTTCTCATTTCTGCGCTGCAAGTTCGTCTAAACGTTCCGGGTATCTTCTGAATTATTATTTTGGGGGTAGTCAGATGGCGAAATTGTCCCGTTTTTATTTAAGGTAAAGTGTAAAGGTCTCCATATCTGTCCTTCAAAGATATAGGTGGCGACTCTGGCTTCTCGTGAAAATGTATACAGCAGGTAAAGTCCTGGCAGTATTTAATTTATTTCGATATATTTAGTATCATTACATTGGCTCACGCTGCCCGGATTTTCGTTTAATTTTATTTATACGAGATAGACCTATTTTAAAGCACAGAAAATAGGATGTGGTAATGACATATTTTATAAAAAATATTTATCGTATATAATTATGCACGTGTGAGTAGGTTATGTTTATGTTATTGTGATTTATAGTTGTGTTAGGTGTTTTGATTGTAGAAAAATAGTGGTTTTTATATATAAAAAGTATTATATAAATGAACTTTAAACATGGCCAAAATACAAGGTAATGATAGTGATTTTGCGTGGGATGAGTGGGAGAATGAATTTCGAGAGGTGGTAGGCGAAATGACAGATGAGGAGTGGGGTAATTTAGACGATAGGTTAACCCGAATGGAAGAACAAGAAGAGGGAATATTTGCTGAAATCAAAAGGCATAGTGATGATATTAATATTGGTAGTAAGATGACGAATGATAAAGGTAAGATAGTTGAAATAACAGTGGTAGAAAATAAGACAATAAATAGGCCTAGTGATAATGATGAGAGTGTATTAGCGGTAAATAAAGGTAGAGAGACAGACCGAGTTAACAAGAATAAAGGCGATCAGTTGGCAGATAGTAAGGTAAGTAGGGATAATATAAGTGAATCTGAATATAAGATGTATATGTTGAACCTTATAAAAACAGAGATGGTTAAGGGGTTTGAAATGATGAACAAACATTTTGACGAGATACACACAGAATTAGATGAAACAAAGAAAATGATGGACAAACATTTTGATAATGTGAATAAACGTTTTGACGAAAGGGACAAAATGTTGGATGAATGGTCGCGGGAACTAAAGACAGACCGATATAAAGAGAGTACAGAAGTTGAATTAAAACAGGTGAGTGATAACGATGATGAATTCATAAATAACGGTGACCAAATAGTGGAAGAAGTAGTGTTAAATAGTGAAGATAATTATGATGATTACAATTCTGAGGTAAGTGGTGTTAATATAATTAATTCTAATGATGAAATAATGGTGAATAATAATAATGATATAGTTGAGAGTAAAATATTGGATAGTGGTGAGATAGAGATAGTGAGTGAGAGAGAGAAAGTAATAGATTGTAAAGGCGTAGTAATTAATGTTGGTGAGTTAGATAATGAGTGGAAAGAGAGTTATATTGTGGGTATGAAACAGAGGGTAAATTTTTTACGAGGTATTATGGGGGGTGAAGAAAGATCTTCACGTATATATGGGGTAGACAAGTGTTCTACGAATAATTATTTTTTGAAGTTTTTTGTTGTTAGGAAATGTTTAATTAAGTTAGTACCCTCTGCATGGAATGAGAGAGAAAGGGTGATGTGGCATTGTGATGAGAGAAATTTGGATGGAGAACTGTGGGTTGACAAAGAGACAGAAGTATATAATGTAAGGAGAGATTATGATGAGTGGAAAGTAAGGTTAGAAGTACGTTTAAATAACAATAAGATAATTTATGAGGATGAAATAATTGACTGGGTATTGAGACAATTTACTAACGGAGACTGGACAAAATTAATTGATCGTGACAAATTTTATGACCTAATGAATGGTATAATGAAGGACTTAGAAATAATGGTTTATTATTATAATAATAATAGTAACAAATTGAGTATAAGTAAGAAAGAGAAATGTTATAAAAAGGTACGACTATTACATGACGATGGAGGTTAGATTAAGAAATCGGGGAAGGAACAGTTTAAGTATGTGAATACATGGTAATAACTTAGCTGATTTTGACATTGAAATATGATATAACGGAATAAATAAGGAGAAAGATTTGTAAATAAAAATGTAGTTAAAATTATTTGTGTGCATTGTAGAATGTTAAGTAAACAATGTGTATGCAGGTAATTGTTGAAAGAATAATATTAATATTTGCAATTTAAATAAATAACCGAATTAATCTTGAAAACAGTTAATTGGCTAATTGTAATTGTTTTGATAGAAATGTAACTTATATATTCGATAATTAATTTAATTAAAATAATTTGAGATGTTTTAAATATTCTGATTGATTTAAATGTTGTATAATTAAATTTTCTAAGGAATTTAAATTATTTTACAAGAGGTGAATTTGGTAATTATGATAAATTGTTTGATTTAAACTAACATTTTTGTTAAATGTTTCAGAGGTTACGTGAAAGTATTGGTGTATGGTGTATAATTTGTGTATGTCAGTTTAAATGGACTGTAAGTATAAAAAATGTTATAGTACGAATCAAGTATAATAAAAATGTTTACAGGTGTAACTCCGATAAAGAGATTTTAATTCAATAATGAGATGATTTGAAATAATTGTGTGAAATAAAAATGATAATTAAAAAATTTAAGGAAGATAATTGTAGAAAATTATGAATGATTTGAATGAGTTAAATGATTAACGATTGATGAAAATGTTACGTTAGAATGTATATAAAAAAATTTTAAGATTTAGTTATTAAGGCGCTATTGCTGGGGTGGCCTGTGCCCTAGTAGATAGTGAAATGGGTTGGGGGTAACCATGAGTGTTACCTTCATCGGAGGCCAACATGGCGAAAATGTGCAGCACACCTTTTTGTACAAATTCAATTTGTACCCTGATAGACGCTCGTGCCGCACATAACAATGACGTATAGAACAGGCATTGAAATGAAAGTTAGATTTCCCCGACTATTCGGGCGATTACTGCCTTACCAGCACTAATCGTGGTTTTGGCTAGCGGTCAGCTATGGCCATATCAAGTCCCTTGACCATAGCTGACTTGAAATTGGTTGATAATAGAAATTAAATGGGGGGTGACACTAGGGGAAATGCCGGAACTATGGAACAGCGGCTGCCACTCTGTCCGCGTGGGGACAGCACAGCCAGGTGGTAGACCCGTTTTAAGGGCGTTTCAATATAAAACAAGGATATGTCGATATCCACAAACGTTAAAATGTTAAGCCGAAGCAAAGACACGGAGATGTCCAATTCCTCCAAATATGCAGTCTTTGTGGAAGCGAAAGGGCGCTACAGTCCTACATAAATTACAATAGTGTGTGTGGATCAGGGGGTTGCTCAGATGAGCAACGTACTTAAATTTTGTAAATTAAAAAAAAAAAAAAATGATAAATCAATTTTGCTTTAATAAAACGCTTGTATTCTGTTTCGATAAATAGGTGTTCATACATTCAGTATACTGTGTCCATTCTGTATTTTATTGTGTTCAATGTATTATTTTATTGTGTTAGAGGTAAGAATTGAAATGTGTTTTATAGAATTTGTGTATTTTTGAAACTAAGTAGATAACTAAACCGACTGGCAGGCGGTTTGCATAGTACCAGAGTCAGAAAGAGGGGAAAAATTGATGGTAAATGTAAGGATTGATGACCATATATATTTCATAAAATGTGCACAATTTTGAAATGTGTTTTCACTTGGATAGGAATGTCAGCTGATCAGTAGTAAAATGTCACTGTTAAACTGTTTATTAATGATCAAGGTAATTAATGTTAAATATAATGTTTTAATGTGTTAAGGGTGTTATTTTACATAATGAGAAAAGTAATTTGATAAAGTGAGAAATAAAGTAATAATTTGTGAAAGCTAATAAAAGATAGTTGTTGGGTGATAAATATTTTGTGGGACATGTAGATCAAACCCAGTTGAAGTAGGAGAGAATAATATTGTTTTGAATTAACGTAATGTTGTTGTGAAGTATTAATGTTGACACAGTAGTTATGGGGAATATATGTAGAGTTTTGAGTGATATACTGTTGTTCATAATTGATGATGTTATTTTGTTGTAGTTGAAGTGAGCTAATTAGAGTGAGATTTGGGGATGGCAATTTTGTAAGAGGGGATAGTGTAATGTGAGAGTCCGCAACAAAAGGGTTGGGACGGGAAGGGACAGATTTGGTGGGAAGGGGTCGCCTTAGGTAGAATCCAGGGACCAGATTAAGGAAATGAGCTTTTTGGGGAGGGGGGAAAAACTTATCCTAAGTACAAAGGGTTAGAGATTAATTTTTTATATATTGAGAGAAGGTGGCGAATTGAGTTTAATGATAAGTTGGGTTTAGAGACGTTTGATAGATGTTTTGATAGAGATGGGTGTCCTGATAGTTTAAGTTGTTAGTGGTTAGAGTCAGAGAGAGGTAAAGATGATATATGTATAAATGTCAAGTAGTAAATTAAATGAGTATAAATAATTAAATCACCCAAAGCAAGGGAAAGTGAGAATAATAAAGAAAGAGATTTAGAATAAAAATATAAAATTTTTAATTGAAACCAGTGACAAATTTTTGATAGAATTTGGAAATGTAAAGTTACAAAGTGTTTATTTTGAATAATTTACATATCAATTTGATTATTTATAATAATATTTTGTTATTTTAAATGTTTTATTTTATTATGTTTTTGTGTTTGAAGATAGAATTTTATAGAGGTACAATATATTTTCAGATGTAACTTGGGTATAATTTATGTAGGTCAAGGTTCTTGACTTGACCCAGTTTTGATCAGCTGATGGGTGAGGTCATATACTAGGCATGTTTAGCAAGGAAGTTGATTCAACTTTTGTTTTTAATTGATTTGAACAAACTTTAAATAATTTCAATAGGGAAAGAAATATTTTAAGAAATTTAAATTTTTTGAATTAAACATTCTTTTTTTGAATTTTTTTTTTTGAAAAAAAAATTTCTTGATTTTGCGTCTGCCGTCTAATTGATATGTTTAACTTGGGTTACATTATTGTTTGTGTACTAACCGTGTTTATTATTATTGAATTATTTTATCGAATTGTATTGTTAGACTCTAGGTGTAATCACATGGTAGGCTAAGGATGTTCTTATTTTTAAGAAATGTTCAATTGGTTTTTTTAAATAACAAAAAAAAAAATTAATGGAGAGAATTAGTCCGTATAGATGCAAAATTTGTGTTTTGATTTTTAAGAAAAACAGCTAATGATTTTTCGCTTAATAAATTTTGAAGAATTTTTTCATTTTACAATATGTAGAATAGGTGTGTGTGTGTGAGCCCAGTATCTGCTAAAGGCAGCCCAGTTTGCAGAAAAAGGGGAAACATATCGGTTGAGGATCTGGCATGATCTAAGCCAGGGATTGAGGATTTTTGGGGTAGCATGTTAGAAGGTGAGGTGCGCTGTGTTGCGTGTCTGTTAGATTTTTCGGTGTTGGGATCTATTACAGAGAAGTCCAGTGATCTCGTTCAGATGCGCCCATAGTTGCCGAGCCATTGGGGTCGTTTACCCATGCAGAGTAAGAACAAAGGGGGTGTTGGCACCAGTTCCTCACCGGTCCTCTTAGGGGTTTTATCAATGAGATTTCTTCTGTTTTGACAGAAGACCACTCATTGAGGGGGTATTGTAACGGGCCAAATTTGTGGGTATTTTTATTTATTGCATTTTCGGGGATTTATAAAAATGTGTAAATTTTATTTCAACGGTGACCAGACCACGTGTTGAGTTGTAAGAACAGCTTTTAACAAAGGCGACGCAGTATCACGTTGTGCAATCGGTAACGAAGAATTCACCAAGCCTTCATTTCCAAGAACTTTGTTTGTGTGTGACCGTGCGCTCGTATGCATGACCCGGGCATACGCGCGGGGTGACACTACTGCAGAAACTCAAAATGGCCTAAAGAAGGATTGTTGCCTTTCACATGTCCCCATGAAGATGGATGTAAAACTTTAAGTCCCGCCTCTTGTGTGACGTCGAGCCATAAGCGCCCAAATATCATCGGCGTACAGGACTAAAATACTGCTATGTATCATGGGCATAGCCACTAATCTGCAACAACTCAGGCTGTGAGCGATGACGAAATTCGTTCGCCGGCAGGCATTAATATCCGCCCGCATGATATAGCAGTCCACGAGAAACAGAGTTCAGCTACAGACGCCTACAGTTTCGTTCGGGCCCGGTCGGTGGAGTTTTTATAAAATGTAACTAATTCAATAATATCGTTAATACCGACCGGGACCCAAGGGATTAACGGACTCAACAAGGTATAAATGTTGGCATGGAGTGATAACCAAACACAGTGAAATAACGGGTAAGCGAATCGGGCAGCACTGCGGGAGCGAATAGTGCGATTAAAGTATGAACTTATAAAACAAAACAAAGTGTAATATATTAAAAAATGTGTGTGTGTGTAAAAAATTGCAGGCTGGGCAGTCTTCATAGGTGTAAGTAATATAATTTAAGTAATTTAAGTATACCAATAAAAAACTGTGTGAACAAGAGGTACGAAAATTTCAAAACAATATGAGAAAATTTATTGGAAACGAATCACTTAACTTTGCAATGTTTGATAATTAAAGATATTGATTCTTTTCATAAAAATGTGTTAGACTAAGTTATTTCGTCATTACCACTTTCTCATTTCTGTGCTGCAAGATTCGTCTAAACGTTCCGGGTATCTTCTGAATTATTATTTTGGGGGTAGTCAGATGGCGAAATTGTCCCGTTTTTATTTAAGGTAAAGTGTAAAGGTCTCCATATCTGTCCTTCAAAGATATAGGTGGCGACTCTGGCTTCTCGTGAAAATGTATACAGCAGGTAAAGTCCTGGCAGTATTTAATTTATTTCGATATATTTAATATCATTACATTGGCTCATGCTGCCAGGATTTTTGTTTAATTTTATTTATACGAGATAGACCTATTTTAAAGCACAGAAAATAGGATGTGGTAATGACGTATTTTATAAAAAATATTTATCGTATATAATTACGCACATGTGAGTAGGTTATGTTTATGTTTTTGTGATTTATAGTTGTGTTAGGTGTTTTGATTGTAGAAAAATAGTGGTTTTTATATATAAAAAGTATTATATAAATGAACTTTAAACATGGCCAAAATACAAGGTAATGATAGTGATTTTGCGTGGGATGAGTGGGAGAATGAATTTCGAGAGGTGGTAGGCGAAATGACAGATGAGGAGTGGGGTAATTTAGACGATAGGTTAACCCGAATGGAAGAACAAGAAGAGGGAATATTTGCTGAAATCAAAAGGCATAGTGATGATATTAATATTGGTAGTAAGATGACGAATGATAAAGGTAAGATAGTTGAAATAACAGTGGTAGAAAATAAGACAATAAATAGGCCTAGTGATAATGATGAGAGTGTATTAGCGGTAAATAAAGGTAGAGAGACAGACCGAGTTAACAAGAATAAAGGCGATCAGTTGGCAGATAGTAAGGTAAGTAGGGATAATATAAGTGAATCTGAATATAAGATGTATATGTTGAACCTTATAAAAACAGAGATGGTTAAGGGGTTTGAAATGATGAACAAACATTTTGAAGAGATACACACAGAATTAGATGAAACAAAGAAAATGATGGACAAACATTTTGATAATGTGAATAAACGTTTTGACGAAAGGGACAAAATGTTGGATGAATGGTCGCGGGAACTAAAGACAGACCGATATAAAGAGAGTACAGAAGTTGAATTAAAACAGGTGAGTGATAACGATGATGAATTCATAAATAACGGTGACCAAATAGTGGAAGAAGTAGTGTTAAATAGTGAAGATAATTATGATGATTACAATTCTGAGGTAAGTGGTGTTAATATAATTAATTCTAATGATGAAATAATGGTGAATAATAATAATGATATAGTTGAGAGTAAAATATTGGATAGTGGTGAGATAGAGATAGTGAGTGAGAGAGAGAAAGTAATAGATTGTAAAGGCGTAGTAATTAATGTTGGTGAGTTAGATAATGAGTGGAAAGAGAGTTATATTGTGGGTATGAAACAGAGGGTAAATTTTTTACGAGGTATTATGGGGGGTGAAGAAAGATCTTCACGTATATATGGGGTAGACAAGTGTTCTACGAATAATTATTTTTTGAAGTTTTTTGTTGTTAGGTAATGTTTAATTAAGTTAGTACCCTCTGCATGGAATGAGAGAGAAAGGGTGATGTGGCATTGTGATGAGAGAAATTTGGATGGAGAACTGTGGGTTGACAAAGAGACAGAAGTATATAATGTAAGGAGAGATTATGATGAGTGGAAAGTAAGGTTAGAAGTACGTTTAAATAACAATAAGATAATTTGAGGATGAAATAATTGACTGGGTATTGAGACAATTTACTAACAGAGACTGGACAAAATTAATTGATCGTGACAAATTTTATGACCTAATGAATGGTATAATGAAGGACTTAGAAATAATGGTTTATTATTATAATAATAATAGTAACAAATTGAGTATAAGTAAGAAAGAGAAATGTTATAAAAAGGTACGACTATTACATGACGATGGAGGTTAGATTAAGAAATCGGGGAAGGAACAGTTTAAGTATGTGAATACATGGTAATAACTTAGCTGATTTTGACATTGAAATATGATATAATGGAATAAATAAGGAGAAAGATTTGTAAATAAAAATGTAGTGAATTTATTTGTGTGTATTGTAGAATGTTAAGTAAACAATGTGTATGCAGGTAATTGTTGAAAGAATAATATTAATATTTGCAATTTAAATAAATAACCGAATTAATCTTGAAAACAGTTAATTGGCTAATTGTAATTGTTTTGATAGAAATGTAACTTATATATTCGATAATTAATTTAATTAAAATAATTTGAGATGTTTTAAATATTCTGATTGATTTAAATGTTGTATAATTAAATTTTCTAAGGAATTTAAATTATTTTACAAGAGGTGAATTTGGTAATTATGATAAATTGTTTGATTTATACTAACATTTTTGTTAAATGTTTCAGAGGTTACGTGAAAGTATTGGTGTATGGTGTATAATTTGTGTATGTCAGTTTAAATGGACTGTAAGTATAAAAAATGTTATAGTACGAATCAAGTATAATAAAAATGTTTACAGGTGTAACTCCGATAAAGAGATTTTAATTCAATAATGAGATGATTTGAAATAATTGTGTGAAATAAAAATGATAATTAAAAAATTTAACAATAACTGAAAGGTAACATAAATGCTAATAATAAATTTGAAAAATTTAAGAAAGATAATTGTAGAAAATTATGAATGATTTGAATGAGTTAAATGATTAATGATTGATGAAAATGTTACGTTAGAATGTATATAAAAAAATTTTAAGATTTAGTTATTAAGGCGCTATTGCTGGGGTGGCCTGTGCCCTAGTAGATAGTGAAATGGGTTGGGGGTAACCATGAGTGTTACCTCCATCGGAGGCCAACATGGCGAAAATGTGCAGCACACCTTTTTGTACAAATTCAATTTGTACCCTGATAGACGCTCGTGCCGCACATAACAATGACGTATAGAACAGGCATTGAAATGAAAGTTAGATTTCCCCGACTTTTTGGGCGATTACTGCCTTACCAGCACTAATCGTGGTTTTGGCTAGCGGTCAGCTATGGCCATATCAAGTCCCTTGACCATAGCTGACTTGAAATTGGTTGATAATAGAAATTAAATGGGGGGTGACACTAGGGGAAATCCCGGAACTATGGAACAGCGGCTGCCACTCTGTCCGCGTGGGGACAGCATAGCCAGGTGGTAGACCCGTTTTAAGGGCGTTTCAATATAAAACAAGGATATGTCGATATCCACAAACGTTAAATGTTAAGCCGAAGCAAAGACACGGAGATGTCCAGTTCCTCCAAATATGCAGTCTTTGTGGAAGCGAAAGGGCGCTACAGTCCTACATAAATTACAATAGTGTGTGTGGATCAGGGGGTTGTCAGATGAGCAACGTACTTAAATTTTGTAAATTAAAAAAAAAAAATGATAAATCAATTTTGCTTTAATAAAACGCTTGTATTCTGTTTCGATAAATAGGTGTTCATACATTCAGTATACTGTGTCCATTCTGTATTTTATTGTGTTCAATGTATTATTTTATTGTGTTAGAGGTAAGAATTGAAATGTGTTTTATAGAATTTGTGTATTTTTGAAACTAAGTAGATAACTAAACCGACTGGCAGGCGGTTTGCATAGTACCAGAGTCAGAAAGAGGGGAAAAATTGATGGTAAATGTAAGGATTGATGACCATATATATTTCATAAAATGTGCACAATTTTGAAATGTGTTTTCACTTGGATAGGAATGTCAGCTGATCAGTAGTAAAATGTCACTGTTAAACTGTTTATTAATGATCAAGGTAATTAATGTTAAATATAATGTTTTAATGTGTTAAGGGTGTTATTTTACATAATGAGAAAAGTAATTTGATAAAGTGAGAAATAAAGTAATAATTTGTGAAAGCTAATAAAAGATAGTTGTTGGGTGATAAATATTTTGTGGGACATGTAGATCAAACCCAGTTGAAGTAGGAGAGAATAATATTGTTTTGAATTAACGTAATGTTGTTGTGAAGTATTAATGTTGACACAGTAGTTATGGGGAATATATGTAGAGTTTTGAGTGATATACTGTTGTTCATAATTGATGATGTTATTTTGTTGTAGTTGAAGTGAGCTAATTAGAGTGAGATTTGGGGATGGCAATTTTGTAAGAGGGGATAGTGTAATGTGAGAGTCCGCAACAAAAGGGTTGGGACGGGAAGGGACAGATTTGGTGGGAAGGGGTCGCCTTAGGTAGAATCCAGGGACCAGATTAAGGAAATGAGCTTTTTGGGGAGGGGGAAAAACTTATCCTAAGTACAAAGGGTTAGAGATTAATTTTTTATATATTGAGAGAAGGTGGCGAATTGAGTTTAATGATAAGTTGGGTTTAGAGACGTTTGATAGATGTTTTGATAGAGATGGGTGTCCTGATAGTTTAAGTTGTTAGTGGTTAGAGTCAGAGAGAGGTAAAGATGATATATGTATAAATGTCAAGTAGTAAATTAAATGAGTATAAATAATTAAATCACCCAAAGCAAGGGAAAGTGAGAATAATAAAGAAAGAGATTTAGAATAAAAATATAAAATTTTTAATTGAAACCAGTGACAAATTTTTGATAGAATTTGGAAATGTAAAGTTACAAAGTGTTTATTTTGAATAATTTACATATCAATTTGATTATTTATAATAATATTTTGTTATTTTAAATGTTTTATTTTATTATGTTTTTGTGTTTGAAGATAGAATTTTATAGAGGTACAATATATTTTCAGATGTAACTTGGGTATAATTTATGTAGGTCAAGGTTCTTGACTTGACCCAGTTTTGATCAGCTGATGGGTGAGGTCATATACTAGGCATGTTTAGCAAGGAAGTTGATTCAACTTTTGTTTTTAATTGATTTGAACAAACTTTAAATAATTTCAATAGGGAAAGAAATATTTTAAGAAATTTAAATTTTTTGAATTAAACATTTTTTTTTGAATTTTTTTTTTGAAAAAAAAATTTCTTGATTTTGCGCCTGCCGTCTAATTGATATGTTTAACTTGGGTTACATTATTGTTTGTGTACTAACCGTGTTTATTATTATTGAATTATTTTATCGAATTGTATTGTTAGACTCTAGGTGTAATCACATGGTAGGCTAAGGATGTTCTTATTTTTAAGAAATGTTCAATTGGTTTTTTTAAATAACAAAAAAAAAAATTAATGGAGAGAATTAGTCCGTATAGATGCAAAATTTGTGTTTTGATTTTTAAGAAAAACAGCTAATGATTTTTCGCTTAATAAATTTTGAAGAATTTTTTCATTTTACAATATGTAGAATAGGTGTGTGTGTGTGAGCCCAGTATCTGCTAAAGGCAGCCCAGTTTGCAGAAAAAGGGGAAACATATCGGTTGAGGATCTGGCATGATCTAAGCCAGGGATTGAGGATTTTTGGGGTAGCATGTTAGAAGGTGAGGTGCGCTGTGTTGCGTGTCTGTTAGATTTTTCGGTGTTGGGATCTATTACAGAGAAGTCCAGTGATCTCGTTCAGATGCGCCCATAGTTGCCGAGCCATTGGGGTCGTTTACCCATGCAGAGTAAGAACAAAGGGGGTGTTGGCACCAGTTCCTCACCGGTCCTCTTAGGGGTTTTATCAATGAGATTTCTTCTGTTTTGACAGAAGACCTCTCATTGAGGGGGTATTGTAACGGGCCAAATTTGTGGGTATTTTTATTTATTGCATTTTCGGGGATTTATAAAAATGTGTAAATTTTATTTCAACGGTGACCAGACCACGTGTTGAGTTGTAAGAACAGCTTTTAACAAAGGCGACGCAGTATCACGTTGTGCAATCGGTAACGAAGAATTCACCAAGCCTTCATTTCCAAGAACTTTGTTTGTGTGTGACCGTGCGCTCGTATGCATGACCCGGGCATACGCGCGGGGTGACACTACTGCAGAAACTCAAAATGGCCTAAAGAAGGATTGTTGCCTTGCACATGTCCCCATGAAGATGGATGTAAAACTTTAAGTCCCGCCTCTTGTGTGACGTCGAGCCATAAGCGCCCAAATATCATCGGCGTACAGGACTAAAATACTGCTATGTATCATGGGCATAGCCACTAATCTGCAACAACTCAGGCTGTGAGCGATGACGAAATTCGTTCGCCGGCAGGCATTAATATCCGCCCGCATGATATAGCAGTCCACGAGAAACAGAGTTCAGCTACAGACGCCTACAGTTTCGTTCGGGCCCGGTCGGTGGAGTTTTTATAAAATGTAACTAATTCAATAATATCGTTAATACCGACCGGGACCCAAGGGATTAACGGACTCAACAAGGTATAAATGTTGGCATGGAGTGATAACCAAACACAGTGAAATAACGGGTAAGCGAATCGGGCAGCACTGCGGGAGCGAATAGTGCGATTAAAGTATGAACTTATAAAACAAAACAAAGTGTAATATATTAAAAAATGTGTGTGTGTGTAAAAAATTGCAGGCTGGGCAGTCTTCATAGGTGTAAGTAATATAATTTAAGTAATTTAAGTATACCAATAAAAAACTGTGTGAACAAGAGGTACGAAAATTTCAAAACAATATGAGAAAATTTATTGGAAACGAATCACTTAACTTTGCAATGTTTGATAATTAAAGATATTGATTCTTTTCATAAAAATGTGTTAGACTAAGTTATTTCGTCATTACCACTTTCTCATTTCTGTGCTGCAAGATTCGTCTAAACGTTCCGGGTATCTTCTGAATTATTATTTTGGGGGTAGTCAGATGGCGAAATTGTCCCGTTTTTATTTAAGGTAAAGTGTAAAGGTCTCCATATCTGTCCTTCAAAGATATAGGTGGCGACTCTGGCTTCTCGTGAAAATGTATACAGCAGGTAAAGTCCTGGCAGTATTTAATTTATTTCGATATATTTAATATCATTACATTGGCTCATGCTGCCAGGATTTTTGTTTAATTTTATTTATACGAGATAGACCTATTTTAAAGCACAGAAAATAGGATGTGGTAATGACGTATTTTATAAAAAATATTTATCGTATATAATTACGCACATGTGAGTAGGTTATGTTTATGTTTTTGTGATTTATAGTTGTGTTAGGTGTTTTGATTGTAGAAAAATAGTGGTTTTTATATATAAAAAGTATTATATAAATGAACTTTAAACATGGCCAAAATACAAGGTAATGATAGTGATTTTGCGTGGGATGAGTGGGAGAATGAATTTCGAGAGGTGGTAGGCGAAATGACAGATGAGGAGTGGGGTAATTTAGACGATAGGTTAACCCGAATGGAAGAACAAGAAGAGGGAATATTTGCTGAAATCAAAAGGCATAGTGATGATATTAATATTGGTAGTAAGATGACGAATGATAAAGGTAAGATAGTTGAAATAACAGTGGTAGAAAATAAGACAATAAATAGGCCTAGTGATAATGATGAGAGTGTATTAGCGGTAAATAAAGGTAGAGAGACAGACCGAGTTAACAAGAATAAAGGCGATCAGTTGGCAGATAGTAAGGTAAGTAGGGATAATATAAGTGAATCTGAATATAAGATGTATATGTTGAACCTTATAAAAACAGAGATGGTTAAGGGGTTTGAAATGATGAACAAACATTTTGAAGAGATACACACAGAATTAGATGAAACAAAGAAAATGATGGACAAACATTTTGATAATGTGAATAAACGTTTTGACGAAAGGGACAAAATGTTGGATGAATGGTCGCGGGAACTAAAGACAGACCGATATAAAGAGAGTACAGAAGTTGAATTAAAACAGGTGAGTGATAACGATGATGAATTCATAAATAACGGTGACCAAATAGTGGAAGAAGTAGTGTTAAATAGTGAAGATAATTATGATGATTACAATTCTGAGGTAAGTGGTGTTAATATAATTAATTCTAATGATGAAATAATGGTGAATAATAATAATGATATAGTTGAGAGTAAAATATTGGATAGTGGTGAGATAGAGATAGTGAGTGAGAGAGAGAAAGTAATAGATTGTAAAGGCGTAGTAATTAATGTTGGTGAGTTAGATAATGAGTGGAAAGAGAGTTATATTGTGGGTATGAAACAGAGGGTAAATTTTTTACGAGGTATTATGGGGGGTGAAGAAAGATCTTCACGTATATATGGGGTACACAAGTGTTCTACGAATAATTATTTTTTGAAGTTTTTTGTTGTTAGGTAATGTTTAATTAAGTTAGTACCCTCTGCATGGAATGAGAGAGAAAGGGTGATGTGGCATTGTGATGAGAGAAATTTGGATGGAGAACTGTGGGTTGACAAAGAGACAGAAGTATATAATGTAAGGAGAGATTATGATGAGTGGAAAGTAAGGTTAGAAGTACGTTTAAATAACAATAAGATAATTTGAGGATGAAATAATTGACTGGGTATTGAGACAATTTACTAACAGAGACTGGACAAAATTAATTGATCGTGACAAATTTTATGACCTAATGAATGGTATAATGAAGGACTTAGAAATAATGGTTTATTATTATAATAATAATAGTAACAAATTGAGTATAAGAAAGAGAAATGTTATAAAAAGGTACGACTATTACATGACGATGGAGGTTAGATTAAGAAATCGGGGAAGGAACAGTTTAAGTATGTGAATACATGGTAATAACTTAGCTGATTTTGACATTGAAATATGATATAATGGAATAAATAAGGAGAAAGATTTGTAAATAAAAATGTAGTGAATTTATTTGTGTGTATTGTAGAATGTTAAGTAAACAATGTGTATGCAGGTAATTGTTGAAAGAATAATATTAATATTGTAGCGTGACAGATGTTTGCATAATATTGAATGGCAATTGATCATTAGAATAATGAAGTTATAATATTTAAATTTGGAAGAAAGCATTAAGTTTAATATAAATAGATTAATTCATAGCAACTGTGGAAAGAAATCATTATTATAAAGAAAATACAAGTTAAAATAAAAAGAGTTACTAGTGATGAGTCATCCAAAACCAGTCTCATAACCAAAGGTTTTCAAGGTATAACCCAGGAAGGTAAAATAGTAAATAACAAAGCAGTACACAATATGACCAAACCCACAACGAGGGAGAATAAATAAAAGAGAAACCCTAAAATAAGCCAAGATCAACCAATACAGGTTGTGTATTTCTGAATTAAAGAAGAAGATGGAGAAGATCCCAAGAAACCTGATGGCATCAAGAACAGATGGAGAAGATACCAGTCCCAGAAGGCAGGAGAAAAGAAGACTGAAGAAAGAAGAAGAGGGCAGCATCCTGAAGAAGACGTCATGCTCTTATAAAAGACACCCAAATCCCTATATCCCCAAAATATATATCTAAAAACAGAAGTATAACGAAATAAAAACCACATGTATATAAATTTAAGAGAGAGAAGTGAACAAAGTAAAAGTTTCCTGTGAACTAAGATGAAACAATAATATAGTACCCATGGAACAAATCTCCATTGAAAAAACGCTAACCAATTTATTATGTTAATAAGACTATACGACCATTTAGCATTAACATAATATATAAGTGCAAAGTGAACCAGTGATAGTTTTGGGTATTATAAAAAATGAACCTTGTGTTTCATTCTTGGCAATCACAAACATTGGATGCAATGAAATATGCATTTTTCAATGACTTAAAATATGTACGGTGACAATATGTTGTTCATAAGACATGAATCTGTTTAAAATAACATTTTTGTTTTACATGAAAAAAGAAAAACAGATTTCATAGTGCTTTGTGAACGGTTCATACTATTTATTTGTTAATGACAGGGTACAATTCCCCAAAGACAATGTATAAAAGACTGTATAAAAACTGTAGAATCCTACTTGTAATAATGGTTGGAGGTAGGAATGTAGATATAAGGTTTTTATGTATATAGTACAAGAATGTTTAAAAATGTTTTAGATATAAGGCCATTTGTTTGGGTCTGAAACAACTAACATCAGAACTATAAAAATAATTACCACTTGTAAATAGTAGAGAGTAATTAAGATGTTAGTTAGTACAAAACCTTTTTTATAAACCATGTTTCCATGTTGGAAATGGGAATTTTGTTGCAAAATGTCTGATTTGAAGACAACCATTTATTTAAAAAAAAATGTTCTTTATTTTGTGTTAACTATTGTTTGTATTGTAACCAATACTAATTGTTTTTGTGTAATTTGAAAACATGTTTAATTTATAATACTATTTGTAAAAAGTCAGAGAGGGTATCACACATCATATATTGTTTGTAAATTATTTTGTAAGAAAAATTGTTAAAAAAATCATAGGCCAAAAGAATGGAAACCAAACTTCATCAAAACAGAGAAATTACTCATTTAAAAGCAAATAAACAAAAGGGGTTTAGACAAAATAAACTTGAGATCATGCCATATAATTGCACATACCATTTAGAGAGATTTTAATAAATTATATTCAGAATTATAAATGAAAATAAAATGACTAAACTCAGAAATTTAGACATGGGAGTCATATATTTCAGAATAATGTTTCAGAATACAACTAATTCAATTAATTACCAGAAAATAAGGGAATAGGAACCTTTTAATACAATATAGGATTATTAATATTAAATATAACTGATAAAATGGCTGAATTTATATAATGACAGGAAGTAAATTTTGATGTTTTGGACTCTTCAGAGTATACCCAAACTGAAAGTAAAATTACTATTTTTTGGACAGAAAACACTATAAAATGGCATTATTTAATCTGAAAATAACCAGAATGAACTGAAAGATTAATTTAAATCAAATCTAGTGAATAAAATTGACAAATAACCAAAGTATAGGCATTCATATAGTGAAAATGTAAAAGTGCATACAGGATGTGAAAAATTTTTGAACAATGTTAAGGATAATATTATATGGGCTAAGAGTTTAATTGAAACTGAAGGAAACAGTTAGTTAATTATTGGTAGTTGAACGGTCAACATGACATACCTTTGAAAACGTGAATAACCTAACCTATAATCGTCATACAAAGCGAGTGTATAGTGAGTTATTGTGAAATCGCGAGTGACTTGTAAAATACTTCTGAAACTATCATATTATAACAGAAACGATCAAGTAACACTCCATAACACAGAACAATATAAATCTACTCTGAAAAACACCACAAAACACTAGAAAACTGTGTAATACATTAACCCAAATTAGTGATGGAATCGGGGAAAGTGTTTGAACTAATAATTATACGAATACACTAAATACAACCCAGAATCACTACACCAGTCACTACACAACATATAACAAGAGATTCGCAGACATCAGAACAGGAATACTACAGGAAAATCTTTTATTTGGAACGTCCAATATACGAATGACATCTCACTAACTTCACGGCGGCCATTTGCTTTGACGATTTCAGTGCCTTCTTCTTGGTTCAGAACAGCTGTTTGGTGAAAACAATTATTATATTTACAATTTATTATTCAATGTCTGTGTTTATTAATAACTATTAATTTGATTGTAACGTTATACTTTTTAAATATTAGCCCGATTTCTCTGACTTTGGTAATAACTGGCTGTTTAAAGAACCCTATATAATTTTTATATCATATACTTGTAACTTTTTTCGATATCCTGAGAATCGATACTAATCGATAAGAGTCAATATTGCTATTACTTAATAAAATATTAATACTTTTCAATACTTAATAGTTCTTTATTTCTTCAATAATACTAATTACCAATAATATAATTCTAATTGATAATCTACAAGGACTTTACCACCCGTAAGTGAAGATAACCTAAAAAATACAAAGGTAAACAAATATCGATTGGTTTACAGACAGTCTTATGAGTGGTGATAGATTATTTAAATTATACTAAAACTTTAATAAAAATTTTCAGAAGAGCATTACACTGTTTAAAACTTCACAGCCCTATATTAATTAATTGATCCTAATTAATTAATTAATAAAATTAAAATAATTTTTTTTTATAAACATAATTTTTTTTTAAAATTTCCTTCAAAACAATAAATTTTGTTTTGAAACGTTCGGCGAAGCCAAGCATATATATTTCTTCATCAACTTTACGCTACTCGACCGGTCTTGCTACCATTGGGACTCGACCAGCTGGGAAACTTAAGGAAGTGTTTCAGGCCAGTAAGACGTCGAGAGCCACACCAATTACACACCAATTAAACACCTTACAACTTACAGATTCACACATCAATCTTATTTATTTTATTACAAATTGGCTAGTCCAAACAGAGGGGCTTGATTACATCGGAGTCACATACTCCACAATAGCTTATTATCATCAACACACATCTATATACTTATTTTATTTGTATTATTACAAATTGGCGCACAACTTTAGGGGCTTTAATTAGCGATTGGAAGGCCAATACATTCTGCCCAATCACTAGTTGGAGCTAGGCAACAGCTACAAAGCCAGAGAATTTCAAGGGAAAATGCAACGACGTGCAACATCTAAGAAACGGGCGGCGGAGGCCGAGAAAGAAATAGAAGTTGACATGGACAACAAGGAGGCGACGCCAGTAGAGGCGGAAGAGGTATTACCACCGGTGTTGTCCAAACAAACGGAACAACCGGAGATATCCTCACAGACAAGGGAGGTTAATCTCCAGGAGAAGCAGGTGGAGAAATCCAAGACAACGGAGGATAATCAAATGGACAGATACATGGAAGTGTTCTTGCAAAGGATGGAAGAGAAAATAAACAAAAATAGTAAGGAATTAAAGGAAGACTTGAGTAAGAAAATGGGGAGAGACAACCAGTCCTTGAAAGAAGATATCAAATCCAGCAAGGAAGAAACAAATAAGAAGATAGAAGAGAACAGCAAGAAGATGGAAGAGAAGATGGAAGAAAACAGCAAGAAGATGGAAGAGAAGATGGAAGAAAACAGCAAGAAGATGGAAGATTTGAAGAAGGATAATCAATCCACAAAAGAAGAGTTGACGGGGATGAACCAGAACATAGAAGATTTGAAGGAAGATAACAAGAAGATGGAAGAAGAGATGGGGAAGAAGTTAGAAGAATTGAAGGAAGATAACAAGAAGATGGAAGAAGAGATGGGGAAGAAGTTAGAAGAATTGAAGGAAGACAACCAATTGTTTAAGGAAGAATTCAAGTCGACCAAAGAAGAATTGATTAATAAAATTGAAAATACTAATCAGAAAATCGATGAAACCAGGAAGAAGATAGAGAAGAACAACCGACAATTGAAGGAAGAGTTGAAAGAAGATAACAGGAAGTTGGAAGAGAAGATGGGGAAGAAATTGGAAGAATTGAGAGAAGACAATCAAATTCTAAGAGAAGAGTTAAGGGAGGTAAATCAGGAGATAAGAGAGAACAGATTAAAAAGGGGAGAGGAGCATCAAAAATGGATTAAAGAAAGAAGAGAGGACAGATTAAAAAAGGAAGAATTAAGAAAGGAGAAGACCGAAGAAATAAAAAATGATAGCCAACCAGAACCAGAAGAAGTACTAAATGATAAAACGCAGGAAGATAGTCAACCAGAACCAGAAGAAGTAATAAATGATAAAACGCAGGAAGATAGTCAACCAGAACCAGAAGAAGTAATAAATGATAAAACGCAGGAAGATAGTCAACCAGAACCAGAAGAAGTAATAAATGACGAAACGCAGGAACTAGTAATGGTAGTACCTGAAATTGAAACTAACCGAAACCAGGAAGATATTAAACCAAGGAAAAGGAGAATGTATCCAAGAAATTTGATAAAAACTAAGGAAGAGTTGGAGATGATGAAACATGGGTTGATTGATGGCAATAATATCCCAATTACCTATGACAAAGACATCATGAATTCCAGGAATTATAGAAGGAGAATCGAAGTAATTTCCAAAATAATTTACCACAAGACAGTAGTGTACCAATGGGAAAGGACCAGAGGTAAACAGAATACGACATGTGGACAAGATCAATTTCAGCGCAGGACTGGACAGTGTATTACAGAAAGATGGAAATGTGATATCGTACCAGACTGTAATGATGACACAGATGAATCACCAGAATGTATTCCATTAACGTGCCATCCAGGACAGTTCCAGGGTACGGTTAGACTAAAATATATTCCTTCAGAGTGGATATGTGATGGTAAACCAGCTTATGGTGTTTCAGATAAACAAATAATAAGTGATAACCCAGATGAAGATCCTCACAGATATTTGTCAAGTAACACAAAACATGGACCAGAAAAGTATTGGTGTATACAATATGATGATAGAGGGAACCAACCCAGTAATTACGACGGCCCTAACAACCCGCCGTGTAATAACCAGTGTATCGGTAATTCTAACGGCGTTAGGGATAACAACCCCTATCCATACAATAGAAACAATTTATACCAACATAATAATGTCCCATACAGTCAGAGAAATCCATATCCCAACAATAATGATAACAGCCCTTACCCACCTAACCGAAATTACTATAATTATAACTTTAGTAATAACAATAATAACAGTAATAATAACCGAGTGTCGCGCCCTAGGGTAAATTTTATAAGAGCAACTGAGATGATGGACCCTGGTTGACACAAATACCACACGACATCAAGAAAAGGGACGGATCATGATAACCGACTACGGCGAAAAACAACGTTGAAGGAGACGAAATAAATATCATTGAAAGGAAATGATATGGAGAATAAACATAGAAACAAAACTGGGTTTTATGAATGAAGACTATTTAAGAAAATGCACATTATAAATAAAAATATGAGCAATGGAACGACGTAAAGAAAATCGTCCATCTTCCTGGGTATATAAAAGAAAAGAAAATTTATAAGAAAAGAAAAAGTGGAGATCAACTTACAAAAGTATAAATAATATGGGCCAGTGTAGAGTACAATATAACCCCATATGTTGTGGTAAATGATAAGCATAACAATACATATGAGTTGAGGGAAATCGTTTCAGGAAGAATCAAAGGAGTGTACAATCAAGCTTCTATGAAGAAATATTATGAAGAATGAGTTGTGAGTTTTAGAATTTTGAATTTATTTTATAAAAATTTTAAAATAATGTAAGTACATCTTACAACCTAATATTTTGAGATGAACATTCTGGAGAATTAAAAGAAGAAGAAATTTTAATTTAATAATTTTAAAAATTCTAAAATAATGTAAGTACATCTTACAACCTAATATTTTGAGAAGAACATTCTGGAGAATTATAAGAAGAAGGAATTTAGAATTTATATTTAAAAAATTTTAAAATAATGTAAGTACATCTTACTACAACCTAATAATTTTGGAACAAACTTTATGGAAGAAAGAAAAAGAAAGAATTTTGAATATAACTTATTCTAAATATGTAAGAACAACTTATTACAACCTAATAATTTTGGAACAAACTTTATGGAAGAAAGGAAAAGAAAGACTTTTGAATTGAAATATAATTTTATAAAAATTTAAAATTGAGTAAGTACATCTTACTACAACCTGATAATTTAGAACAAAACTTTATGGAAGAAAGAGAAAGAGAGAGAATTTTGAACTTAATTATACGAAAAATTTAAAAATGAAGTAAGACCAACTTACTATAACTAAGTTTGTGAGAAAACTTTATGGTAAATAATTAAGAAGAATTTGATTTTGGAAAAATGCCAAAACATTCAGAAATAATAGTAAGATAACAGTACTATAAACATTTCTGAATGAAACAATTCTGGGAATAAATGAATTAAACAGAATTTGAATGTTGATAGAACTTCAGAACTTTGAAACAAGATAAGATCAACATATTACAAGGATTTATGAGAAATATTTTTCAATTAAATAAAAAGAATAGTTTGAATTTTACATTAAAACTAACCAAGTTCCAAAAAATAATTATGTGTCAATTATGATTGAATTGAGAAGAAAATAAAGTGATTAATTCAGAAAAGAGAGTTAACGTTAATCCAGAATAAATGCTAGACATTCACAATAGCATTTGAAGGAGTAGAGAAGACTAACAAAAAAGAGTGTAATATGCCAGAGAAGGAAAAAATTTGGAAGCAAAGAGACTAATTACCTATGAAACGATAATGAAAACAGTTAATTAAGAGCAAAGAAGAACAACTCATACCAAACAGATGGAGAAGATGATTTTGAACCAATGATAATAATAAGACCTATATGAAATGCAAAGAGAATAAATACCACATGAAATATAATATAAATGAATTAATGCTAATGCATGCGAAGACGGATTAATAACTTTCTAAGAGAAAGGAAAGAACCAAAATGTTTAAATAAAATGATCAATATAACAACCTGTATATCTAATGTAAAGATACAATGTTAAAAAATTAAATATAATATATTAAGACCATTCAAATAATGAATACGAAAGACTATTTATAAAGACCATGCTAATACTATGAATAACCAGAAGAAAGTATAAAGAGAATTCAGATGAAGAAGAAAGAGAGTTACACTGTAAACAGTAACCAGAATTATTAAAAGAAAGGTTTTCAACCATAATTAAATTAAATATATCAGACAAGTTAAGAGTTTTGGAAAAATATATATGTAATGAGTATAATAATGATTATGAAGATTTATTAAGATAGAAAATGTGAGATAATCTGAGAGACTACGAAGTGGAGAATCCAAAGATATTTTTATTAGTCGAAAATGAGACTACTTTTTATTTATTTATTCGATGACTGACTGAAGATAATTCCAGCAGCATTATGTTTTTGAGCAGGGATGGATATGCCCCTGTACTCAATTTATAGAAGTGGTGTATGGCCAGCAGAGAAGTAGCGTACAGTGCCCCTCTGATCTGCCCCAGCCCACGTGATAGGGAATGTTAGGGAATTAATATCCCAAGGATACAACACGAAGTTGATATAGAAAGAAAATGTATTACAATTATAATATATCTCAGAAGACACTAACTATCCGAAAAGGATCAGTAGTAAAACAAATAATTATATATATAAAATTAATAAAACTCTAATATAAAAAAGTCGATATAAAAATGGAGAAGAAAATGAATTATAAGAAATGATGAAATTATCATAAGAAATTATTTCATCCATAAACATGTCTGAAATAATTACTTCTGGAGGAGAGCAATCTGTAGCGTGACAGATGTTTGCATAATATTGAATGGCAATTGATCATTAGAATAATGAAGTTATAATATTTAAATTTGGAAGAAAGCATTAAGTTTAATATAAATAGATTAATTCATAGCAACTGTGGAAAGAAATCATTATTATAAAGAAAATACAAGTTAAAATAAAAAGAGTTACTAGTGATGAGTCATCCAAAACCAGTCTCATAACCAAAGGTTTTCAAGGTATAACCCAGGAAGGTAAAATAGTAAATAACAAAGCAGTACACAATATGACCAAACCCACAACGAGGGAGAATAAATAAAAGAGAAACCCTAAAATAAGCCAAGATCAACCAATACAGGTTGTGTATTTCTGAATTAAAGAAGAAGATGGAGAAGATCCCAAGAAACCTGATGGCATCAAGAACAGATGGAGAAGATACCAGTCCCAGAAGGCAGGAGAAAAGAAGACTGAAGAAAGAAGAAGAGGGCAGCATCCTGAAGAAGACGTCATGCTCTTATAAAAGACACCCAAATCCCTATATCCCCAAAATATATATCTAAAAACAGAAGTATAACGAAATAAAAACCACATGTATATAAATTTAAGAGAGAGAAGTGAACAAAGTAAAAGTTTCCTGTGAACTAAGATGAAACAATAATATAGTACCCATGGAACAAATCTCCATTGAAAAAACGCTAACCAATTTATTATGTTAATAAGACTATACGACCATTTAGCATTAACATAATATATAAGTGCAAAGTGAACCAGTGATAGTTTTGGGTATTATAAAAAATGAACCTTGTGTTTCATTCTTGGCAATCACAAACATTGGATGCAATGAAATATGCATTTTTCAATGACTTAAAATATGTACGGTGACAATATGTTGTTCATAAGACATGAATCTGTTTAAAATAACATTTTTGTTTTACATGAAAAAAGAAAAACAGATTTCATAGTGCTTTGTGAACGGTTCATACTATTTATTTGTTAATGACAGGGTACAATTCCCCAAAGACAATGTATAAAAGACTGTATAAAAACTGTAGAATCCTACTTGTAATAATGGTTGGAGGTAGGAATGTAGATATAAGGTTTTTATGTATATAGTACAAGAATGTTTAAAAATGTTTTAGATATAAGGCCATTTGTTTGGGTCTGAAACAACTAACATCAGAACTATAAAAATAATTACCACTTGTAAATAGTAGAGAGTAATTAAGATGTTAGTTAGTACAAAACCTTTTTTATAAACCATGTTTCCATGTTGGAAATGGGAATTTTGTTGCAAAATGTCTGATTTGAAGACAACCATTTATTTAAAAAAAAATGTTCTTTATTTTGTGTTAACTATTGTTTGTATTGTAACCAATACTAATTGTTTTTGTGTAATTTGAAAACATGTTTAATTTATAATACTATTTGTAAAAAGTCAGAGAGGGTATCACACATCATATATTGTTTGTAAATTATTTTGTAAGAAAAATTGTTAAAAAAATCATAGGCCAAAAGAATGGAAACCAAACTTCATCAAAACAGAGAAATTACTCATTTAAAAGCAAATAAACAAAAGGGGTTTAGACAAAATAAACTTGAGATCATGCCATATAATTGCACATACCATTTAGAGAGATTTTAATAAATTATATTCAGAATTATAAATGAAAATAAAATGACTAAACTCAGAAATTTAGACATGGGAGTCATATATTTCAGAATAATGTTTCAGAATACAACTAATTCAATTAATTACCAGAAAATAAGGGAATAGGAACCTTTTAATACAATATAGGATTATTAATATTAAATATAACTGATAAAATGGCTGAATTTATATAATGACAGGAAGTAAATTTTGATGTTTTGGACTCTTCAGAGTATACCCAAACTGAAAGTAAAATTACTATTTTTTGGACAGAAAACACTATAAAATGGCATTATTTAATCTGAAAATAACCAGAATGAACTGAAAGATTAATTTAAATCAAATCTAGTGAATAAAATTGACAAATAACCAAAGTATAGGCATTCATATAGTGAAAATGTAAAAGTGCATACAGGATGTGAAAAATTTTTGAACAATGTTAAGGATAATATTATATGGGCTAAGAGTTTAATTGAAACTGAAGGAAACAGTTAGTTAATTATTGGTAGTTGAACGGTCAACATGACATACCTTTGAAAACGTGAATAACCTAACCTATAATCGTCATACAAAGCGAGTGTATAGTGAGTTATTGTGAAATCGCGAGTGACTTGTAAAATACTTCTGAAACTATCATATTATAACAGAAACGATCAAGTAACACTCCATAACACAGAACAATATAAATCTACTCTGAAAAACACCACAAAACACTAGAAAACTGTGTAATACATTAACCCAAATTAGTGATGGAATCGGGGAAAGTGTTTGAACTAATAATTATACGAATACACTAAATACAACCCAGAATCACTACACCAGTCACTACACAACATATAACAAGAGATTCGCAGACATCAGAACAGGAATACTACAGGAAAATCTTTTATTTGGAACGTCCAATATACGAATGACATCTCACTAACTTCACGGCGGCCATTTGCTTTGACGATTTCAGTGCCTTCTTCTTGGTTCAGAACAGCTGTTTGGTGAAAACAATTATTATATTTACAATTTATTATTCAATGTCTGTGTTTATTAATAACTATTAATTTGATTGTAACGTTATACTTTTTAAATATTAGCCCGATTTCTCTGACTTTGGTAATAACTGGCTGTTTAAAGAACCCTATATAATTTTTATATCATATACTTGTAACTTTTTTCGATATCCTGAGAATCGATACTAATCGATAAGAGTCAATATTGCTATTACTTAATAAAATATTAATACTTTTCAATACTTAATAGTTCTTTATTTCTTCAATAATACTAATTACCAATAATATAATTCTAATTGATAATCTACAAGGACTTTACCACCCGTAAGTGAAGATAACCTAAAAAATACAAAGGTAAACAAATATCGATTGGTTTACAGACAGTCTTATGAGTGGTGATAGATTATTTAAATTATACTAAAACTTTAATAAAAATTTTCAGAAGAGCATTACACTGTTTAAAACTTCACAGCCCTATATTAATTAATTGATCCTAATTAATTAATTAATAAAATTAAAATAATTTTTTTTTATAAACATAATTTTTTTTTTAAATTTCCTTCAAAACAATAAATTTTGTTTTGAAACGTTCGGCGAAGCCAAGCATATATATTTCTTCATCAACTTTACGCTACTCGACCGGTCTTGCTACCATTGGGACTCGACCAGCTGGGAAACTTAAGGAAGTGTTTCAGGCCAGTAAGACGTCGAGAGCCACACCAATTACACACCAATTAAACACCTTACAACTTACAGATTCACACATCAATCTTATTTATTTTATTACAAATTGGCTAGTCCAAACAGAGGGGCTTGATTACATCGGAGTCACATACTCCACAATAGCTTATTATCATCAACACACATCTATATACTTATTTTATTAGGATTATTACAATATTTGCAATTTAAATAAATAACCGAATTAATCTTGAAAACAGTTAATTGGCTAATTGTAATTGTTTTGATAGAAATGTAACTTATATATTCGATAATTAATTTAATTAAAATAATTTGAGATGTTTTAAATATTCTGATTGATTTAAATGTTGTATAATTAAATTTTCTAAGGAATTTAAATTATTTTACAAGAGGTGAATTTGGTAATTATGATAAATTGTTTGATTTAAACTAACATTTTTGTTAAATGTTTCAGAGGTTACGTGAAAGTATTGGTGTATGGTGTATAATTTGTGTATGTCAGTTTAAATGGACTGTAAGTATAAAAAATGTTATAGTACGAATCAAGTATAATAAAAATGTTTACAGGTGTAACTCCGATAAAGAGATTTTAATTCAATAATGAGATGATTTGAAATAATTGTGTGAAATAAAAATGATAATTAAAAAATTTAACAATAACTGAAAGGTAACATAAATGCTAATAATAAATTTGAAAAATTTAAGAAAGATAATTGTAGAAAATTATGAATGATTTGAATGAGTTAAATGATTAATGATTGATGAAAATGTTACGTTAGAATGTATATAAAAAAATTTTAAGATTTAGTTATTAAGGCGCTATTGCTGGGGTGGCCTGTGCCCTAGTAGATAGTGAAATGGGTTGGGGGTAACCATGAGTGTTACCTCCATCGGAGGCCAACATGGCGAAAATGTGCAGCACACCTTTTTGTACAAATTCAATTTGTACCCTGATAGACGCTCGTGCCGCACATAACAATGACGTATAGAACAGGCATTGAAATGAAAGTTAGATTTCCCCGACTTTTTGGGCGATTACTGCCTTACCAGCACTAATCGTGGTTTTGGCTAGCGGTCAGCTATGGCCATATCAAGTCCCTTGACCATAGCTGACTTGAAATTGGTTGATAATAGAAATTAAATGGGGGGTGACACTAGGGGAAATCCCGGAACTATGGAACAGCGGCTGCCACTCTGTCCGCGTGGGGACAGCATAGCCAGGTGGTAGACCCGTTTTAAGGGCGTTTCAATATAAAACAAGGATATGTCGATATCCACAAACGTTAAATGTTAAGCCGAAGCAAAGACACGGAGATGTCCAGTTCCTCCAAATATGCAGTCTTTGTGGAAGCGAAAGGGCGCTACAGTCCTACATAAATTACAATAGTGTGTGTGGATCAGGGGGTTGTCAGATGAGCAACGTACTTAAATTTTGTAAATTAAAAAAAAAAAAAAATGATAAATCAATTTTGCTTTAATAAAACGCTTGTATTCTGTTTCGATAAATAGGTGTTCATACATTCAGTATACTGTGTCCATTCTGTATTTTATTGTGTTCAATGTATTATTTTATTGTGTTAGAGGTAAGAATTGAAATGTGTTTTATAGAATTTGTGTATTTTTGAAACTAAGTAGATAACTAAACCGACTGGCAGGCGGTTTGCATAGTACCAGAGTCAGAAAGAGGGGAAAAATTGATGGTAAATGTAAGGATTGATGACCATATATTTTCATAAAATGTGCACAATTTTGAAATGTGTTTTCACTTGGATAGGAATGTCAGCTGATCAGTAGTAAAATGTCACTGTTAAACTGTTTATTAATGATCAAGGTAATTAATGTTAAATATAATGTTTTAATGTGTTAAGGGTGTTATTTTACATAATGAGAAAAGTAATTTGATAAAGTGAGAAATAAAGTAATAATTTGTGAAAGCTAATAAAAGATAGTTGTTGGGTGATAAATATTTTGTGGGACATGTAGATCAAACCCAGTTGAAGTAGGAGAGAATAATATTGTTTTGAATTAACGTAATGTTGTTGTGAAGTATTAATGTTGACACAGTAGTTATGGGGAATATATGTAGAGTTTTGAGTGATATACTGTTGTTCATAATTGATGATGTTATTTTGTTGTAGTTGAAGTGAGCTAATTAGAGTGAGATTTGGGGATGGCAATTTTGTAAGAGGGGATAGTGTAATGTGAGAGTCCGCAACAAAAGGGTTGGGACGGGAAGGGACAGATTTGGTGGGAAGGGGTCGCCTTAGGTAGAATCCAGGGACCAGATTAAGGAAATGAGCTTTTTGGGGAGGGGGGAAAAACTTATCCTAAGTACAAAGGGTTAGAGATTAATTTTTTATATATTGAGAGAAGGTGGCGAATTGAGTTTAATGATAAGTTGGGTTTAGAGACGTTTGATAGATGTTTTGATAGAGATGGGTGTCCTGATAGTTTAAGTTGTTAGTGGTTAGAGTCAGAGAGAGGTAAAGATGATATATGTATAAATGTCAAGTAGTAAATTAAATGAGTATAAATAATTAAATCACCCAAAGCAAGGGAAAGTGAGAATAATAAAGAAAGAGATTTAGAATAAAAATATAAAATTTTTAATTGAAACCAGTGACAAATTTTTGATAGAATTTGGAAATGTAAAGTTACAAAGTGTTTATTTTGAATAATTTACATATCAATTTGATTATTTATAATAATATTTTGTTATTTTAAATGTTTTATTTTATTATGTTTTTGTGTTTGAAGATAGAATTTTATAGAGGTACAATATATTTTCAGATGTAACTTGGGTATAATTTATGTAGGTCAAGGTTCTTGACTTGACCCAGTTTTGATCAGCTGATGGGTGAGGTCATATACTAGGCATGTTTAGCAAGGAAGTTGATTCAACTTTTGTTTTTAATTGATTTGAACAAACTTTAAATAATTTCAATAGGGAAAGAAATATTTTAAGAAATTTAAATTTTTTGAATTAAACATTTTTTTTTGAATTTTTTTTTTTGAAAAAAAAATTTCTTGATTTTGCGCCTGCCGTCTAATTGATATGTTTAACTTGGGTTACATTATTGTTTGTGTACTAACCGTGTTTATTATTATTGAATTATTTTATCGAATTGTATTGTTAGACTCTAGGTGTAATCACATGGTAGGCTAAGGATGTTCTTATTTTTAAGAAATGTTCAATTGGTTTTTTTAAATAACAAAAAAAAAATTAATGGAGAGAATTAGTCCGTATAGATGCAAAATTTGTGTTTTGATTTTTAAGAAAAACAGCTAATGATTTTTCGCTTAATAAATTTTGAAGAATTTTTTCATTTTACAATATGTAGAATAGGTGTGTGTGTGTGAGCCCAGTATCTGCTAAAGGCAGCCCAGTTTGCAGAAAAAGGGGAAACATATCGGTTGAGGATCTGGCATGATCTAAGCCAGGGATTGAGGATTTTTGGGGTAGCATGTTAGAAGGTGAGGTGCGCTGTGTTGCGTGTCTGTTAGATTTTTCGGTGTTGGGATCTATTACAGAGAAGTCCAGTGATCTCGTTCAGATGCGCCCATAGTTGCCGAGCCATTGGGGTCGTTTACCCATGCAGAGTAAGAACAAAGGGGGTGTTGGCACCAGTTCCTCACCGGTCCTCTTAGGGGTTTTATCAATGAGATTTCTTCTGTTTTGACAGAAGACCTCTCATTGAGGGGGTATTGTAACGGGCCAAATTTGTGGGTATTTTTATTTATTGCATTTTCGGGGATTTATAAAAATGTGTAAATTTTATTTCAACGGTGACCAGACCACGTGTTGAGTTGTAAGAACAGCTTTTAACAAAGGCGACGCAGTATCACGTTGTGCAATCGGTAACGAAGAATTCACCAAGCCTTCATTTCCAAGAACTTTGTTTGTGTGTGACCGTGCGCTCGTATGCATGACCCGGGCATACGCGCGGGGTGACACTACTGCAGAAACTCAAAATGGCCTAAAGAAGGATTGTTGCCTTGCACATGTCCCCATGAAGATGGATGTAAAACTTTAAGTCCCGCCTCTTGTGTGACGTCGAGCCATAAGCGCCCAAATATCATCGGCGTACAGGACTAAAATACTGCTATGTATCATGGGCATAGCCACTAATCTGCAACAACTCAGGCTGTGAGCGATGACGAAATTCGTTCGCCGGCAGGCATTAATATCCGCCCGCATGATATAGCAGTCCACGAGAAACAGAGTTCAGCTACAGACGCCTACAGTTTCGTTCGGGCCCGGTCGGTGGAGTTTTTATAAAATGTAACTAATTCAATAATATCATTAATACCGACCGGGACCCAAGGGATTAACGGACTCAACAAGGTATAAATGTTGGCATGGAGTGATAACCAAACACAGTGAAATAACGGGTAAGCGAATCGGGCAGCACTGCGGGAGCGAATAGTGCGATTAAAGTATGAACTTATAAAACAAAACAAAGTGTAATATATTAAAAAATGTGTGTGTGTGTAAAAAATTGCAGGCTGGGCAGTCTTCATAGCTGTAAGTAATATAATTTAAGTAATTTAAGTATACCAATAAAAAACTGTGTGAACAAGAGGTACAAAAATTTCAAAACAATATGAGAAAATTTATTGGAAACGAATCACTTAACTTTGCAATGTTTGATAATTAAAGATATTGATTCTTTTCATAAAAATGTGTTAGACTAAGTTATTTCGTCATTACCACTTTCTCATTTCTGTGCTGCAAGATTCGTCTAAACGTTCCGGGTATCTTCTGAATTATTATTTTGGGGGTAGTCAGATGGCGAAATTGTCCCGTTTTTATTTAAGGTAAAGTGTAAAGGTCTCCATATCTGTCCTTCAAAGATATAGGTGGCAACTCTGGCTTCTCGTGAAAATGTATACAGCAGGTAAAGTCCTGGCAGTATTTAATTTATTTCGATATATTTAATATCATTACATTGGCTCATGCTGCCAGGATTTTTGTTTAATTTTATTTATACGAGATAGACCTATTTTAAAGCACAGAAAATAGGATGTGGTAATGACGTATTTTATAAAAAATATTTATCGTATATAATTACGCACGTGTGAGTAGGTTATGTTTATGTTTTTGTGATTTATAGTTGTGTTAGGTTTTGATTGTAGAAAAATAGTGGTTTTTATATATAAAAAGTATTATATAAATGAACTTTAAACATGGCCAAAATACAAGGTAATGATAGTGATTTTGCGTGGGATGAGTGGGAGAATGAATTTCGAGAGGTGGTAGGCGAAATGACAGATGAGGAGTGGGGTAATTTAGACGATAGGTTAACCCGAATGGAAGAACAAGAAGAGGGAATATTTGCTGAAATCAAAAGGCATAGTGATGATATTAATATTGGTAGTAAGATGACGAATGATAAAGGTAAGATAGTTGAAATAACAGTGGTAGAAAATAAGACAATAAATAGGCCTAGTGATAATGATAAGAGTGTATTAGCGGTAAATAAAGGTAGAGAGACAGACCGAGTTAACAAGAATAAAGGCGATCAGTTGGCAGATAGTAAGGTAAGTAGGGATAATATAAGTGAATCTGAATATAAGATGTATATGTTGAACCTTATAAAAACAGAGATGGTTAAGGGGTTTGAAATGATGAACAAACATTTTGAAGAGATACACACAGAATTAGATGAAACAAAGAAAATGATGGACAAACATTTTGATAATGTGAATAAACGTTTTGACGAAAGGGACAAAATGTTGGATGAATGGTCGCGGGAACTAAAGACAGACCGATATAAAGAGAGTACAGAAGTTGAATTAAAACAGGTGAGTGATAACGATGATGAATTCATAAATAACGGTGACCAAATAGTGGAAGAAATAGTGTTAAATAGTGAAGATAATTATGATGATTACAATTCTGAGGTAAGTGGTGTTAATATAATTAATTCTAATGATGAAATAATGGTGAATAATAATAATGATATAGTTGAGAGTAAAATATTGGATAGTGGTGAGATAGAGATAGTGAGTGAGAGAGAGAAAGTAATAGATTGTAAAGGCGTAGTAATTAATGTTGGTGAGTTAGATAATGAGTGGAAAGAGAGTTATATTGTGGGTATGAAACAGAGGGTAAATTTTTTACGAGGTATTATGGGGGGTGAAGAAAGATCTTCACGTATATATGGGGTAGACAAGTGTTCTACGAATAATTATTTTTTGAAGTTTTTTGTTGTTAGGTAATGTTTAATTAAGTTAGTACCCTCTGCATGGAATGAGAGAGAAAGGGTGATGTGGCATTGTGATGAGAGAAATTTGGATGGAGAACTGTGGGTTGACAAAGAGACAGAAGTATATAATGTAAGGAGAGATTATGATGAGTGGAAAGTAAGGTTAGAAGTACGTTTAAATAACAATAAGATAATTTGAGGATGAAATAATTGACTGGGTATTGAGACAATTTACTAACAGAGACTGGACAAAATTAATTGATCGTGACAAATTTTATGACCTAATGAATGGTATAATGAAGGACTTAGAAATAATGGTTTATTATTATAATAATAATAGTAACAAATTGAGTATAAGAAAGAGAAATGTTATAAAAAGGTACGACTATTACATGACGATGGAGGTTAGATTAAGAAATCGGGGAAGGAACAGTTTAAGTATGTGAATACATGGTAATAACTTAGCTGATTTTGACATTGAAATATGATATAATGGAATAAATAAGGAGAAAGATTTGTAAATAAAAATGTAGTGAATTTATTTGTGTGTATTGTAGAATGTTAAGTAAACAATGTGTATGCAGGTAATTGTTGAAAGAATAATATTAATATTTGCAATTTAAATAAATAACCGAATTAATCTTGAAAACAGTTAATTGGCTAATTGTAATTGTTTTGATAGAAATGTAACTTATATATTCGATAATTAATTTAATTAAAATAATTTGAGATGTTTTAAATATTCTGATTGATTTAAATGTTGTATAATTAAATTTTCTAAGGAATTTAAATTATTTTACAAGAGGTGAATTTGGTAATTATGATAAATTGTTTGATTTAAACTAACATTTTTGTTAAATGTTTCAGAGGTTACGTGAAAGTATTGGTGTATGGTGTATAATTTGTGTATGTCAGTTTAAATGGACTGTAAGTATAAAAAATGTTATAGTACGAATCAAGTATAATAAAAATGTTTACAGGTGTAACTCCGATAAAGAGATTTTAATTCAATAATGAGATGATTTGAAATAATTGTGTGAAATAAAAATGATAATTAAAAAATTTAACAATAACTGAAAGGTAACATAAATGCTAATAATAAATTTGAAAAATTTAAGAAAGATAATTGTAGAAAATTATGAATGATTTGAATGAGTTAAATGATTAATGATTGATGAAAATGTTACGTTAGAATGTATATAAAAAAATTTTAAGATTTAGTTATTAAGGCGCTATTGCTGGGGTGGCCTGTGCCCTAGTAGATAGTGAAATGGGTTGGGGGTAACCATGAGTGTTACCTCCATCGGAGGCCAACATGGCGAAAATGTGCAGCACACCTTTTTGTACAAATTCAATTTGTACCCTGATAGACGCTCGTGCCGCACATAACAATGACGTATAGAACAGGCATTGAAATGAAAGTTAGATTTCCCCGACTTTTTGGGCGATTACTGCCTTACCAGCACTAATCGTGGTTTTGGCTAGCGGTCAGCTATGGCCATATCAAGTCCCTTGACCATAGCTGACTTGAAATTGGTTGATAATAGAAATTAAATGGGGGGTGACACTAGGGGAAATCCCGGAACTATGGAACAGCGGCTGCCACTCTGTCCGCGTGGGGACAGCATAGCCAGGTGGTAGACCCGTTTTAAGGGCGTTTCAATATAAAACAAGGATATGTCGATATCCACAAACGTTAAATGTTAAGCCGAAGCAAAGACACGGAGATGTCCAGTTCCTCCAAATATGCAGTCTTTGTGGAAGCGAAAGGGCGCTACAGTCCTACATAAATTACAATAGTGTGTGTGGATCAGGGGGTTGTCAGATGAGCAACGTACTTAAATTTTGTAAATTAAAAAAAAAAAAAATGATAAATCAATTTTGCTTTAATAAAACGCTTGTATTCTGTTTCGATAAATAGGTGTTCATACATTCAGTATACTGTGTCCATTCTGTATTTTATTGTGTTCAATGTATTATTTTATTGTGTTAGAGGTAAGAATTGAAATGTGTTTTATAGAATTTGTGTATTTTTGAAACTAAGTAGATAACTAAACCGACTGGCAGGCGGTTTGCATAGTACCAGAGTCAGAAAGAGGGGAAAAATTGATGGTAAATGTAAGGATTGATGACCATATATATTTCATAAAATGTGCACAATTTTGAAATGTGTTTTCACTTGGATAGGAATGTCAGCTGATCAGTAGTAAAATGTCACTGTTAAACTGTTTATTAATGATCAAGGTAATTAATGTTAAATATAATGTTTTAATGTGTTAAGGGTGTTATTTTACATAATGAGAAAAGTAATTTGATAAAGTGAGAAATAAAGTAATAATTTGTGAAAGCTAATAAAAGATAGTTGTTGGGTGATAAATATTTTGTGGGACATGTAGATCAAACCCAGTTGAAGTAGGAGAGAATAATATTGTTTTGAATTAACGTAATGTTGTTGTGAAGTATTAATGTTGACACAGTAGTTATGGGGAATATATGTAGAGTTTTGAGTGATATACTGTTGTTCATAATTGATGATGTTATTTTGTTGTAGTTGAAGTGAGCTAATTAGAGTGAGATTTGGGGATGGCAATTTTGTAAGAGGGGATAGTGTAATGTGAGAGTCCGCAACAAAAGGGTTGGGACGGGAAGGGACAGATTTGGTGGGAAGGGGTCGCCTTAGGTAGAATCCAGGGACCAGATTAAGGAAATGAGCTTTTGGGGGAGGGGGGAAAAACTTATCCTAAGTACAAAGGGTTAGAGATTAATTTTTTATATATTGAGAGAAGGTGGCGAATTGAGTTTAATGATAAGTTGGGTTTAGAGACGTTTGATAGATGTTTTGATAGAGATGGGTGTCCTGATAGTTTAAGTTGTTAGTGGTTAGAGTCAGAGAGAGGTAAAGATGATATATGTATAAATGTCAAGTAGTAAATTAAATGAGTATAAATAATTAAATCACCCAAAGCAAGGGAAAGTGAGAATAATAAAGAAAGAGATTTAGAATAAAAATATAAAATTTTTAATTGAAACCAGTGACAAATTTTTGATAGAATTTGGAAATGTAAAGTTACAAAGTGTTTATTTTGAATAATTTACATATCAATTTGATTATTTATAATAATATTTTGTTATTTTAAATGTTTTATTTTATTATGTTTTTGTGTTTGAAGATAGAATTTTATAGAGGTACAATATATTTTCAGATGTAACTTGGGTATAATTTATGTAGGTCAAGGTTCTTGACTTGACCCAGTTTTGATCAGCTGATGGGTGAGGTCATATACTAGGCATGTTTAGCAAGGAAGTTGATTCAACTTTTGTTTTTAATTGATTTGAACAAACTTTAAATAATTTCAATAGGGAAAGAAATATTTTAAGAAATTTAAATTTTTTGAATTAAACATTTTTTTTTGAATTTTTTTTTTGAAAAAAAAATTTCTTGATTTTGCGCCTGCCGTCTAATTGATATGTTTAACTTGGGTTACATTATTGTTTGTGTACTAAGAGTGTTTATTATTATTGAATTATTTTATCGAATTGTATTGTTAGACTCTAGGTGTAATCACATGGTAGGCTAAGGATGTTCTTATTTTTAAGAAATGTTCAATTGGTTTTTTTAAATAACAAAAAAAAAAATTAATGGAGAGAATTAGTCCGTATAGATGCAAAATTTGTGTTTTGATTTTTAAGAAAAACAGCTAATGATTTTTCGCTTAATAAATTTTGAAGAATTTTTTCATTTTACAATATGTAGAATAGGTGTGTGTGTGTGAGCCCAGTATCTGCTAAAGGCAGCCCAGTTTGCAGAAAAAGGGGAAACATATCGGTTGAGGATCTGGCATGATCTAAGCCAGGGATTGAGGATTTTTGGGGTAGCATGTTAGAAGGTGAGGTGCGCTGTGTTGCATGTCTGTTAGATTTTTCGGTGTTGGGATCTATATTACAGAGAAGTCCAGTGATCTCGTTCAGATGCGCCCATAGTTGCCGAGCCATTGGGGTCGTTTACCCATGCAGAGTAAGAACAAAGGGGGTGTTGGCACCAGTTCCTCACCGGTCCTCTTAGGGGTTTTATCAATGAGATTTATTCTGTTTTGACAGAAGACCTCTCATTGAGGGGGTATTGTAACGGGCCAAATTTGTGGGTATTTTTATTTATTGCATTTTCGGGGATTTATAAAAATGTGTAAATTTTATTTCAACGGTGACCAGACCACGTGTTGAGTTGTAAGAACAGCTTTTAACAAAGGCGACGCAGTATCACGTTGTGCAATCGGTAACGAAGAATTCACCAAGCCTTCATTTCCAAGAACTTTGTTTGTGTGTGACCGTGCGCTCGTATGCATGACCCGGGCATACGCGCGGGGTGACACTACTGCAGAAACTCAAAATGGCCTAAAGAAGGATTGTTGCCTTGCACATGTCCCCATGAAGATGGATGTAAAACTTTAAGTCCCGCCTCTTGTGTGACGTCGAGCCATAAGCGCCCAAATATCATCGGCGTACAGGACTAAAATACTGCTATGTATCATGGGCATAGCCACTAATCTGCAACAACTCAGGCTGTGAGCGATGACGAAATTCGTTCGCCGGCAGGCATTAATATCCGCCCGCATGATATAGCAGTCCACGAGAAACAGAGTTCAGCTACAGACGCCTACAGTTTCGTTCGGGCCCGGTCGGTGGAGTTTTTATAAAATGTAACTAATTCAATAATATCGTTAATACCGACCGGGACCCAAGGGATTAACGGACTCAACAAGGTATAAATGTTGGCATGGAGTGATAACCAAACACAGTGAAATAACGGGTAAGCGAATCGGGCAGCACTGCGGGAGCGAATAGTGCGATTAAAGTATGAACTTATAAAACAAAACAAAGTGTAATATATTAAAAAATGTGTGTGTGTGTAAAAAATTGCAGGCTGGGCAGTCTTCATAGGTGTAAGTAATATAATTTAAGTAATTTAAGTATACCAATAAAAAACTGTGTGAACAAGAGGTACGAAAATTTCAAAACAATATGAGAAAATTTATTGGAAACGAATCACTTAACTTTGCAATGTTTGATAATTAAAGATATTGATTCTTTTCATAAAAATGTGTTAGACTAAGTTATTTCGTCATTACCACTTTCTCATTTCTGTGCTGCAAGATTCGTCTAAACGTTCCGGGTATCTTCTGAATTATTATTTTGGGGGTAGTCAGATGGCGAAATTGTCCCGTTTTTATTTAAGGTAAAGTGTAAAGGTATCCATATCTGTCCTTCAAAGATATAGGTGGCGACTCTGGCTTCTCGTGAAAATGTATACAGCAGGTAAAGTCCTGGCAGTATTTAATTTATTTCGATATATTTAATATCATTACATTGGCTCATGCTGCCAGGATTTTTGTTTAATTTTATTTATACGAGATAGACCTATTTTAAAGCACAGAAAATAGGATGTGGTAATGACGTATTTTATAAAAAATATTTATCGTATATAATTACGCACATGTGAGTAGGTTATGTTTATGTTTTTGTGATTTATAGTTGTGTTAGGTGTTTTGATTGTAGAAAAATAGTGGTTTTTATATATAAAAAGTATTATATAAATGAACTTTAAACATGGCCAAAATACAAGGTAATGATAGTGGTTTTGCATGGGATGAGTGGGAGAATGAATTTCGAGAGGTGGTAGGCGAAATGACAGATGAGGAGTGGGGTAATTTAGACGATAGGTTAACCCGAATGGAAGAACAAGAAGAGGGAATATTTGCTGAAATCAAAAGGCATAGTGATGATATTAATATTGGTAGTAAGATGACGAATGACAAAGGTAAGATAGTTGAAATAACAGTGGTAGAAAATAAGACAATAAATAGGCCTAGTGATAATGATAAGAGTGTATTAGCGGTAAATAAAGGTAGAGAGACAGACCGAGTTAACAAGAATAAAGGCGATCAGTTGGCAGATAGTAAGGTAAGTAGGGATAATATAAGTGAATCTGAATATAAGATGTATATGTTGAACCTTATAAAAACAGAGATGGTTAAGGGGTTTGAAATGATGAACAAACATTTTGAAGAGATACACACAGAATTAGATGAAACAAAGAAAATGATGGACAAACATTTTGATAATGTGAATAAACGTTTTGACGAAAGGGACAAAATGTTGGATGAATGGTCGCGGGAACTAAAGACAGACCGATATAAAGAGAGTACAGAAGTTGAATTAAAACAGGTGAGTGATAACGATGATGAATTCATAAATAACGGTGACCAAATAGTGGAAGAAGTAGTGTTAAATAGTGAAGATAATTATGATGATTACAATTCTGAGGTAAGTGGTGTTAATATAATTAATTCTAATGATGAAATAATGGTGAATAATAATAATGATATAGTTGAGAGTAAAATATTGGATAGTGGTGAGATAGAGATAGTGAGTGAGAGAGAGAAAGTAATAGATTGTAAAGGCGTAGTAATTAATGTTGGTGAGTTAGATAATGAGTGGAAAGAGAGTTATATTGTGGGTATGAAACAGAGGGTAAATTTTTTACGAGGTATTATGGGGGGTGAAGAAAGATCTTCACGTATATATGGGGTAGACAAGTGTTCTACGAATAATTATTTTTTGAAGTTTTTTGTTGTTAGGTAATGTTTAATTAAGTTAGTACCCTCTGCATGGAATGAGAGAGAAAGGGTGATGTGGCATTGTGATGAGAGAAATTTGGATGGAGAACTGTGGGTTGACAAAGAGACAAAAGTATATAATGTAAGGAGAGATTATGATGAGTGGAAAGTAAGGTTAGAAGTACGTTTAAATAACAATAAGATAATTTGAGGATGAAATAATTGACTGGGTATTGAGACAATTTACTAACAGAGACTGGACAAAATTAATTGATCGTGACAAATTTTATGACCTAATGAATGGTATAATGAAGGACTTAGAAATAATGGTTTATTATTATAATAATAATAGTAACAAATTGAGTATAAGTAAGAAAGAGAAATGTTATAAAAAGGTAAGACTATTACATGACGATGGAGGTTAGATTAAGAAATCGGGGAAGGAACAGTTTAAGTATGTGAATACATGGTAATAACTTAGCTGATTTTGACATTGAAATATGATATAATGGAATAAATAAGGAGAAAGATTTGTAAATAAAAATGTAGTGAATTTATTTGTGTGTATTGTAGAATGTTAAGTAAACAATGTGTATGCAGGTAATTGTTGAAAGAATAATATTAATATTTGCAATTTAAATAAATAACCGAATTAATCTTGAAAACAGTTAATTGGCTAATTGTAATTGTTTTGATAGAAATGTAACTTATATATTCGATAATTAATTTAATTAAAATAATTTGAGATGTTTTAAATATTCTGATTGATTTAAATGTTGTATAATTAAATTTTCTAAGGAATTTAAATTATTTTACAAGAGGTGAATTTGGTAATTATGATAAATTGTTTGATTTAAACTAACATTTTTGTTAAATGTTTCAGAGGTTACGTGAAAGTATTGGTGTATGGTGTATAATTTGTGTATGTCAGTTTAAATGGACTGTAAGTATAAAAAATGTTATAGTACGAATCAAGTATAATAAAAATGTTTACAGGTGTAACTCCGATAAAGAGATTTTAATTCAATAATGAGATGATTTGAAATAATTGTGTGAAATAAAAATGATAATTAAAAAATTTAACAATAACTGAAAGGTAACATAAATGCTAATAATAAATTTGAAAAATTTAAGAAAGATAATTGTAGAAAATTATGAATGATTTGAATGAGTTAAATGATTAATGATTGATGAAAATGTTACGTTAGAATGTATATAAAAAAATTTTAAGATTTAGTTATTAAGGCGCTATTGCTGGGGTGGCCTGTGCCCTAGTAGATAGTGAAATGGGTTGGGGGTAACCATGAGTGTTACCTCCATCGGAGGCCAACATGGCGAAAATGTGCAGCACACCTTTTTGTACAAATTCAATTTGTACCCTGATAGACGCTCGTGCCGCACATAACAATGACGTATAGAACAGGCATTGAAATGAAAGTTAGATTTCCCCGACTTTTTGGGCGATTACTGCCTTACCAGCACTAATCGTGGTTTTGGCTAGCGGTCAGCTATGGCCATATCAAGTCCCTTGACCATAGCTGACTTGAAATTGGTTGATAATAGAAATTAAATGGGGGGTGACACTAGGGGAAATCCCGGAACTATGGAACAGCGGCTGCCACTCTGTCCGCGTGGGGACAGCATAGCCAGGTGGTAGACCCGTTTTAAGGGCGTTTCAATATAAAACAAGGATATGTCGATATCCACAAACGTTAAATGTTAAGCCGAAGCAAAGACACGGAGATGTCCAGTTCCTCCAAATATGCAGTCTTTGTGGAAGCGAAAGGGCGCTACAGTCCTACATAAATTACAATAGTGTGTGTGGATCAGGGGGTTGTCAGATGAGCAACGTACTTAAATTTTGTAAATTAAAAAAAAAAAAAATGATAAATCAATTTTGCTTTAATAAAACGCTTGTATTCTGTTTCGATAAATAGGTGTTCATACATTCAGTATACTGTGTCCATTCTGTATTTTATTGTGTTCAATGTATTATTTTATTGTGTTAGAGGTAAGAATTGAAATGTGTTTTATAGAATTTGTGTATTTTTGAAACTAAGTAGATAACTAAACCGACTGGCAGGCGGTTTGCATAGTACCAGAGTCAGAAAGAGGGGAAAAATTGATGGTAAATGTAAGGATTGATGACCATATATATTTCATAAAATGTGCACAATTTTGAAATGTGTTTTCACTTGGATAGGAATGTCAGCTGATCAGTAGTAAAATGTCACTGTTAAACTGTTTATTAATGATCAAGGTAATTAATGTTAAATATAATGTTTTAATGTGTTAAGGGTGTTATTTTACATAATGAGAAAAGTAATTTGATAAAGTGAGAAATAAAGTAATAATTTGTGAAAGCTAATAAAAGATAGTTGTTGGGTGATAAATATTTTGTGGGACATGTAGATCAAACCCAGTTGAAGTAGGAGAGAATAATATTGTTTTGAATTAACGTAATGTTGTTGTGAAGTATTAATGTTGACACAGTAGTTATGGGGAATATATGTAGAGTTTTGAGTGATATACTGTTGTTCATAATTGATGATGTTATTTTGTTGTAGTTGAAGTGAGCTAATTAGAGTGAGATTTGGGGATGGCAATTTTGTAAGAGGGGATAGTGTAATGTGAGAGTCCGCAACAAAAGGGTTGGGACGGGAAGGGACAGATTTGGTGGGAAGGGGTCGCCTTAGGTAGAATCCAGGGACCAGATTAAGGAAATGAGCTTTTTGGGGAGGGGGGAAAAACTTATCCTAAGTACAAAGGGTTAGAGATTAATTTTTTATATATTGAGAGAAGGTGGCGAATTGAGTTTAATGATAAGTTGGGTTTAGAGACGTTTGATAGATGTTTTGATAGAGATGGGTGTCCTGATAGTTTAAGTTGTTAGTGGTTAGAGTCAGAGAGAGGTAAAGATGATATATGTATAAATGTCAAGTAGTAAATTAAATGAGTATAAATAATTAAATCACCCAAAGCAAGGGAAAGTGAGAATAATAAAGAAAGAGATTTAGAATAAAAATATAAAATTTTTAATTGAAACCAGTGACAAATTTTTGATAGAGTTTGGAAATGTAAAGTTACAAAGTGTTTATTTTGAATAATTTACATATCAATTTGATTATTTATAATAATATTTTGTTATTTTAAATGTTTTATTTTATTATGTTTTTGTGTTTGAAGATAGAATTTTATAGAGGTACAATATATTTTCAGATGTAACTTGGGTATAATTTATGTAGGTCAAGGTTCTTGACTTGACCCAGTTTTGATCAGCTGATGGGTGAGGTCATATACTAGGCATGTTTAGCAAGGAAGTTGATTCAACTTTTGTTTTTAATTGATTTGAACAAACTTTAAATAATTTCAATAGGGAAAGAAATATTTTAAGAAATTTAAATTTTTTGAATTAAACATTTTTTTTTGAATTTTTTTTTTGAAAAAAAAAATTTCTTGATTTTGCGCCTGCCGTCTAATTGATATGTTTAACTTGGGTTACATTATTGTTTGTGTACTAAGAGTGTTTATTATTATTGAATTATTTTATCGAATTGTATTGTTAGACTCTAGGTGTAATCACATGGTAGGCTAAGGATGTTCTTATTTTTAAGAAATGTTCAATTGGTTTTTTTTAAATAACAAAAAAAAAATTAATGGAGAGAATTAGTCCGTATAGATGCAAAATTTGTGTTTTGATTTTTAAGAAAAACAGCTAATGATTTTTCGCTTAATAAATTTTGAAGAATTTTTTCATTTTACAATATGTAGAATAGGTGTGTGTGTGTGAGCCCAGTATCTGCTAAAGGCAGCCCAGTTTGCAGAAAAAGGGGAAACATATCGGTTGAGGATCTGGCATGATCTAAGCCAGGGATTGAGGATTTTTGGGGTAGCATGTTAGAAGGTGAGGTGCGCTGTGTTGCGTGTCTGTTAGATTTTTCGGTGTTGGGATCTATTACAGAGAAGTCCAGTGATCTCGTTCAGATGCGCCCATAGTTGCCGAGCCATTGGGGTCGTTTACCCATGCAGAGTAAGAACAAAGGGGGTGTTGGCACCAGTTCCTCACCGGTCCTCTTAGGGGTTTTATCAATGAGATTTATTCTGTTTTGACAAAAGACCTCTCATTGAGGGGGTATTGTAACGGGCCAAATTTGTGGGTATTTTTATTTATTGCATTTTCGGGGATTTATAAAAATGTGTAAATTTTATTTCAACGGTGACCAGACCACGTGTTGAGTTGTAAGAACAGCTTTTAACAAAGGCGACGCAGTATCACGTTGTGCAATCGGTAACGAAGAATTCACCAAGCCTTCATTTCCAAGAACTTTGTTTGTGTGTGACCGTGCGCTCGTATGCATGACCCGGGCATACGCGCGGGGTGACACTACTGCAGAAACTCAAAATGGCCTAAAGAAGGATTGTTGCCTTGCACATGTCCCCATGAAGATGGATGTAAAACTTTAAGTCCCGCCTCTTGTGTGACGTCGAGCCATAAGCGCCCAAATATCATCGGCGTACAGGACTAAAATACTGCTATGTATCATGGGCATAGCCACTAATCTGCAACAACTCAGGCTGTGAGCGATGACGAAATTCGTTCGCCGGCAGGCATTAATATCCGCCCGCATGATATAGCAGTCCACGAGAAACAGAGTTCAGCTACAGACGCCTACAGTTTCGTTCGGGCCCGGTCGGTGGAGTTTTTATAAAATGTAACTAATTCAATAATATCGTTAATACCGACCGGGACCCAAGGGATTAACGGACTCAACAAGGTATAAATGTTGGCATGGAGTGATAACCAAACACAGTGAAATAACGGGTAAGCGAATCGGGCAGCACTGCGGGAGCGAATAGTGCGATTAAAGTATGAACTTATAAAACAAAACAAAGTGTAATATAATAAAAAATGTGTGTGTGTGTAAAAAATTGCAGGCTGGGCAGTCTTCATAGGTGTAAGTAATATAATTTAAGTATACCAATAAAAAACTGTGTGAACAAGAGGTACGAAAATTTCAAAACAATATGAGAAAATTTATTGGAAACGAATCACTTAACTTTGCAATGTTTGATAATTAAAGATATTGATTCTTTTCATAAAAATGTGTTAGACTAAGTTATTTTGTCATTACCACTTTCTCATTTCTGTGCTGCAAGATTCGTCTAAACGTTCCGGGTATCTTCTGAATTATTATTTTGGGGGTAGTCAGATGGCGAAATTGTCCCGTTTTTATTTAAGGTAAAGTGTAAAGGTATCCATATCTGTCCTTCAAAGATATAGGTGGCGACTCTGGCTTCTCGTGAAAATGTATACAGCAGGTAAAGTCCTGGCAGTATTTAATTTATTTCGATATATTTAATATCATTACATTGGCTCATGCTGCCAGGATTTTTGTTTAATTTTATTTATACGAGATAGACCTATTTTAAAGCACAGAAAATAGGATGTGGTAATGACGTATTTTATAAAAAATATTTATCGTATATAATTACGCACATGTGAGTAGGTTATGTTTATGTTTTTGTGATTTATAGTTGTGTTAGGTGTTTTGATTGTAGAAAAATAGTGGTTTTTATATATAAAAAGTATTATATAAATGAACTTTAAACATGGCCAAAATACAAGGTAATGATAGTGATTTTGCGTGGGATGAGTGGGAGAATGAATTTCGAGAGGTGGTAGGCGAAATGACAGATGAGGAGTGGGGTAATTTAGACGATAGGTTAACCCGAATGGAAGAACAAGAAGAGGGAATATTTGCTGAAATCAAAAGGCATAGTGATGATATTAATATTGGTAGTAAGATGACGAATGATAAAGGTAAGATAGTTGAAATAACAGTGGTAGAAAATAAGACAATAAATAGGCCTAGTGATAATGATAAGAGTGTATTAGCGGTAAATAAAGGTAGAGAGACAGACCGAGTTAACAAGAATAAAGGCGATCAGTTGGCAGATAGTAAGGTAAGTAGGGATAATATAAGTGAATCTGAATATAAGATGTATATGTTGAACCTTATAAAAACAGAGATGGTTAAGGGGTTTGAAATGATGAACAAACATTTTGAAGAGATACACACAGAATTAGATGAAACAAAGAAAATGATGGACAAACATTTTGATAATGTGAATAAACGTTTTGACGAAAGGGACAAAATGTTGGATGAATGGTCGCGGGAACTAAAGACAGACCGATATAAAGAGAGTACAGAAGTTGAATTAAAACAGGTGAGTGATAACGATGATGAATTCATAAATAACGGTGACCAAATAGTGGAAGAAGTAGTGTTAAATAGTGAAGATAATTATGATGATTACAATTCTGAGGTAAGTGGTGTTAATATAATTAATTCTAATGATGAAATAATGGTGAATAATAATAATGATATAGTTGAGAGTAAAATATTGGATAGTGGTGAGATAGAGATAGTGAGTGAGAGAGAGAAAGTAATAGATTGTAAAGGCGTAGTAATTAATGTTGGTGAGTTAGATAATGAGTGGAAAGAGAGTTATATTGTGGGTATGAAACAGAGGGTAAATTTTTTACGAGGTATTATGGGGGGTGAAGAAAGATCTTCACGTATATATGGGGTAGACAAGTGTTCTACGAATAATTATTTTTTGAAGTTTTTTGTTGTTAGGTAATGTTTAATTAAGTTAGTACCCTCTGCATGGAATGAGAGAGAAAGGGTGATGTGGCATTGTGATGAGAGAAATTTGGATGGAGAACTGTGGGTTGACAAAGAGACAAAAGTATATAATGTAAGGAGAGATTATGATGAGTGGAAAGTAAGGTTAGAAGTACGTTTAAATAACAATAAGATAATTTGAGGATGAAATAATTGACTGGGTATTGAGACAATTTACTAACAGAGACTGGACAAAATTAATTGATCGTGACAAATTTTATGACCTAATGAATGGTATAATGAAGGACTTAGAAATAATGGTTTATTATTATAATAATAATAGTAACAAATTGAGTATAAGTAAGAAAGAGAAATGTTATAAAAAGGTACGACTATTACATGACGATGGAGGTTAGATTAAGAAATCGGGGAAGGAACAGTTTAAGTATGTGAATACATGGTAATAACTTAGCTGATTTTGACATTGAAATATGATATAATGGAATAAATAAGGAGAAAGATTTGTAAATAAAAATGTAGTGAATTTATTTGTGTGTATTGTAGAATGTTAAGTAAACAATGTGTATGCAGGTAATTGTTGAAAGAATAATATTAATATTTGCAATTTAAATAAATAACCGAATTAATCTTGAAAACAGTTAATTGGCTAATTGTAATTGTTTTGATAGAAATGTAACTTATATATTCGATAATTAATTTAATTAAAATAATTTGAGATGTTTTAAATATTCTGATTGATTTAAATGTTGTATAATTAAATTTTCTAAGGAATTTAAATTATTTTACAAGAGGTGAATTTGGTAATTATGATAAATTGTTTGATTTAAACTAACATTTTTGTTAAATGTTTCAGAGGTTACGTGAAAGTATTGGTGTATGGTGTATAATTTGTGTATGTCAGTTTAAATGGACTGTAAGTATAAAAAATGTTATAGTACGAATCAAGTATAATAAAAATGTTTACAGGTGTAACTCCGATAAAGAGATTTTAATTCAATAATGAGATGATTTGAAATAATTGTGTGAAATAAAAATGATAATTAAAAAATTTAACAATAACTGAAAGGTAACATAAATGCTAATAATAAATTTGAAAAATTTAAGAAAGATAATTGTAGAAAATTATGAATGATTTGAATGAGTTAAATGATTAATGATTGATGAAAATGTTACGTTAGAATGTATATAAAAAAATTTTAAGATTTAGTTATTAAGGCGCTATTGCTGGGGTGGCCTGTGCCCTAGTAGATAGTGAAATGGGTTGGGGGTAACCATGAGTGTTACCTCCATCGGAGGCCAACATGGCGAAAATGTGCAGCACACCTTTTTGTACAAATTCAATTTGTACCCTGATAGACGCTCGTGCCGCACATAACAATGACGTATAGAACAGGCATTGAAATGAAAGTTAGATTTCCCCGACTTTTTGGGCGATTACTGCCTTACCAGCACTAATCGTGGTTTTGGCTAGCGGTCAGCTATGGCCATATCAAGTCCCTTGACCATAGCTGACTTGAAATTGGTTGATAATAGAAATTAAATGGGGGGTGACACTAGGGGAAATCCCGGAACTATGGAACAGCGGCTGCCACTCTGTCCGCGTGGGGACAGCATAGCCAGGTGGTAGACCCGTTTTAAGGGCGTTTCAATATAAAACAAGGATATGTCGATATCCACAAACGTTAAATGTTAAGCCGAAGCAAAGACACGGAGATGTCCAGTTCCTCCAAATATGCAGTCTTTGTGGAAGCGAAAGGGCGCTACAGTCCTACATAAATTACAATAGTGTGTGTGGATCAGGGGGTTGTCAGATGAGCAACGTACTTAAATTTTGTAAATTAAAAAAAAAAAAATGATAAATCAATTTTGCTTTAATAAAACGCTTGTATTCTGTTTCGATAAATAGGTGTTCATACATTCAGTATACTGTGTCCATTCTGTATTTTATTGTGTTCAATGTATTATTTTATTGTGTTAGAGGTAAGAATTGAAATGTGTTTTATAGAATTTGTGTATTTTTGAAACTAAGTAGATAACTAAACCGACTGGCAGGCGGTTTGCATAGTACCAGAGTCAGAAAGAGGGGAAAAATTGATGGTAAATGTAAGGATTGATGACCATATATATTTCATAAAATGTGCACAATTTTGAAATGTGTTTTCACTTGGATAGGAATGTCAGCTGATCAGTAGTAAAATGTCACTGTTAAACTGTTTATTAATGATCAAGGTAATTAATGTTAAATATAATGTTTTAATGTGTTAAGGGTGTTATTTTACATAATGAGAAAAGTAATTTGATAAAGTGAGAAATAAAGTAATAATTTGTGAAAGCTAATAAAAGATAGTTGTTGGGTGATAAATATTTTGTGGGACATGTAGATCAAACCCAGTTGAAGTAGGAGAGAATAATATTGTTTTGAATTAACGTAATGTTGTTGTGAAGTATTAATGTTGACACAGTAGTTATGGGGAATATATGTAGAGTTTTGAGTGATATACTGTTGTTCATAATTGATGATGTTATTTTGTTGTAGTTGAAGTGAGCTAATTAGAGTGAGATTTGGGGATGGCAATTTTGTAAGAGGGGATAGTGTAATGTGAGAGTCCGCAACAAAAGGGTTGGGACGGGAAGGGACAGATTTGGTGGGAAGGGGTCGCCTTAGGTAGAATCCAGGGACCAGATTAAGGAAATGAGCTTTTTGGGGAGGGGGGAAAAACTTATCCTAAGTACAAAGGGTTAGAGATTAATTTTTTATATATTGAGAGAAGGTGGCGAATTGAGTTTAATGATAAGTTGGGTTTAGAGACGTTTGATAGATGTTTTGATAGAGATGGGTGTCCTGATAGTTTAAGTTGTTAGTGGTTAGAGTCAGAGAGAGGTAAAGATGATATATGTATAAATGTCAAGTAGTAAATTAAATGAGTATAAATAATTAAATCACCCAAAGCAAGGGAAAGTGAGAATAATAAAGAAAGAGATTTAGAATAAAAATATAAAATTTTTAATTGAAACCAGTGACAAATTTTTGATAGAGTTTGGAAATGTAAAGTTACAAAGTGTTTATTTTGAATAATTTACATATCAATTTGATTATTTATAATAATATTTTGTTATTTTAAATGTTTTATTTTATTATGTTTTTGTGTTTGAAGATAGAATTTTATAGAGGTACAATATATTTTCAGATGTAACTTGGGTATAATTTATGTAGGTCAAGGTTCTTGACTTGACCCAGTTTTGATCAGCTGATGGGTGAGGTCATATACTAGGCATGTTTAGCAAGGAAGTTGATTCAACTTTTGTTTTTAATTGATTTGAACAAACTTTAAATAATTTCAATAGGGAAAGAAATATTTTAAGAAATTTAAATTTTTTGAATTAAACATTTTTTTTTGAATTTTTTTTTTGAAAAAAAAAATTTCTTGATTTTGCGCCTGCCGTCTAATTGATATGTTTAACTTGGGTTACATTATTGTTTGTGTACTAAGAGTGTTTATTATTATTGAATTATTTTATCGAATTGTATTGTTAGACTCTAGGTGTAATCACATGGTAGGCTAAGGATGTTCTTATTTTTAAGAAATGTTCAATTGGTTTTTTTTAAATAACAAAAAAAAAATTAATGGAGAGAATTAGTCCGTATAGATGCAAAATTTGTGTTTTGATTTTTAAGAAAAACAGCTAATGATTTTTCGCTTAATAAATTTTGAAGAATTTTTTCATTTTACAATATGTAGAATAGGTGTGTGTGTGTGAGCCCAGTATCTGCTAAAGGCAGCCCAGTTTGCAGAAAAAGGGGAAACATATCGGTTGAGGATCTGGCATGATCTAAGCCAGGGATTGAGGATTTTTGGGGTAGCATGTTAGAAGGTGAGGTGCGCTGTGTTGCGTGTCTGTTAGATTTTTCGGTGTTGGGATCTATTACAGAGAAGTCCAGTGATCTCGTTCAGATGCGCCCATAGTTGCCGAGCCATTGGGGTCGTTTACCCATGCAGAGTAAGAACAAAGGGGGTGTTGGCACCAGTTCCTCACCGGTCCTCTTAGGGGTTTTATCAATGAGATTTATTCTGTTTTGACAAAAGACCTCTCATTGAGGGGGTATTGTAACGGGCCAAATTTGTGGGTATTTTTATTTATTGCATTTTCGGGGATTTATAAAAATGTGTAAATTTTATTTCAACGGTGACCAGACCACGTGTTGAGTTGTAAGAACAGCTTTTAACAAAGGCGACGCAGTATCACGTTGTGCAATCGGTAACGAAGAATTCACCAAGCCTTCATTTCCAAGAACTTTGTTTGTGTGTGACCGTGCGCTCGTATGCATGACCCGGGCATACGCGCGGGGTGACACTACTGCAGAAACTCAAAATGGCCTAAAGAAGGATTGTTGCCTTGCACATGTCCCCATGAAGATGGATGTAAAACTTTAAGTCCCGCCTCTTGTGTGACGTCGAGCCATAAGCGCCCAAATATCATCGGCGTACAGGACTAAAATACTGCTATGTATCATGGGCATAGCCACTAATCTGCAACAACTCAGGCTGTGAGCGATGACGAAATTCGTTCGCCGGCAGGCATTAATATCCGCCCGCATGATATAGCAGTCCACGAGAAACAGAGTTCAGCTACAGACGCCTACAGTTTCGTTCGGGCCCGGTCGGTGGAGTTTTTATAAAATGTAACTAATTCAATAATATCGTTAATACCGACCGGGACCCAAGGGATTAACGGACTCAACAAGGTATAAATGTTGGCATGGAGTGATAACCAAACACAGTGAAATAACGGGTAAGCGAATCGGGCAGCACTGCGGGAGCGAATAGTGCGATTAAAGTATGAACTTATAAAACAAAACAAAGTGTAATATAATAAAAAATGTGTGTGTGTGTAAAAAATTGCAGGCTGGGCAGTCTTCATAGGTGTAAGTAATATAATTTAAGTATACCAATAAAAAACTGTGTGAACAAGAGGTACGAAAATTTCAAAACAATATGAGAAAATTTATTGGAAACGAATCACTTAACTTTGCAATGTTTGATAATTAAAGATATTGATTCTTTTCATAAAAATGTGTTAGACTAAGTTATTTTGTCATTACCACTTTCTCATTTCTGTGCTGCAAGATTCGTCTAAACGTTCCGGGTATCTTCTGAATTATTATTTTGGGGGTAGTCAGATGGCGAAATTGTCCCGTTTTTATTTAAGGTAAAGTGTAAAGGTATCCATATCTGTCCTTCAAAGATATAGGTGGCGACTCTGGCTTCTCGTGAAAATGTATACAGCAGGTAAAGTCCTGGCAGTATTTAATTTATTTCGATATATTTAATATCATTACATTGGCTCATGCTGCCAGGATTTTTGTTTAATTTTATTTATACGAGATAGACCTATTTTAAAGCACAGAAAATAGGATGTGGTAATGACGTATTTTATAAAAAATATTTATCGTATATAATTACGCACATGTGAGTAGGTTATGTTTATGTTTTTGTGATTTATAGTTGTGTTAGGTGTTTTGATTGTAGAAAAATAGTGGTTTTTATATATAAAAAGTATTATATAAATGAACTTTAAACATGGCCAAAATACAAGGTAATGATAGTGATTTTGCGTGGGATGAGTGGGAGAATGAATTTCGAGAGGTGGTAGGCGAAATGACAGATGAGGAGTGGGGTAATTTAGACGATAGGTTAACCCGAATGGAAGAACAAGAAGAGGGAATATTTGCTGAAATCAAAAGGCATAGTGATGATATTAATATTGGTAGTAAGATGACGAATGATAAAGGTAAGATAGTTGAAATAACAGTGGTAGAAAATAAGACAATAAATAGGCCTAGTGATAATGATAAGAGTGTATTAGCGGTAAATAAAGGTAGAGAGACAGACCGAGTTAACAAGAATAAAGGCGATCAGTTGGCAGATAGTAAGGTAAGTAGGGATAATATAAGTGAATCTGAATATAAGATGTATATGTTGAACCTTATAAAAACAGAGATGGTTAAGGGGTTTGAAATGATGAACAAACATTTTGAAGAGATACACACAGAATTAGATGAAACAAAGAAAATGATGGACAAACATTTTGATAATGTGAATAAACGTTTTGACGAAAGGGACAAAATGTTGGATGAATGGTCGCGGGAACTAAAGACAGACCGATATAAAGAGAGTACAGAAGTTGAATTAAAACAGGTGAGTGATAACGATGATGAATTCATAAATAACGGTGACCAAATAGTGGAAGAAGTAGTGTTAAATAGTGAAGATAATTATGATGATTACAATTCTGAGGTAAGTGGTGTTAATATAATTAATTCTAATGATGAAATAATGGTGAATAATAATAATGATATAGTTGAGAGTAAAATATTGGATAGTGGTGAGATAGAGATAGTGAGTGAGAGAGAGAAAGTAATAGATTGTAAAGGCGTAGTAATTAATGTTGGTGAGTTAGATAATGAGTGGAAAGAGAGTTATATTGTGGGTATGAAACAGAGGGTAAATTTTTTACGAGGTATTATGGGGGGTGAAGAAAGATCTTCACGTATATATGGGGTAGACAAGTGTTCTACGAATAATTATTTTTTGAAGTTTTTTGTTGTTAGGTAATGTTTAATTAAGTTAGTACCCTCTGCATGGAATGAGAGAGAAAGGGTGATGTGGCATTGTGATGAGAGAAATTTGGATGGAGAACTGTGGGTTGACAAAGAGACAAAAGTATATAATGTAAGGAGAGATTATGATGAGTGGAAAGTAAGGTTAGAAGTACGTTTAAATAACAATAAGATAATTTGAGGATGAAATAATTGACTGGGTATTGAGACAATTTACTAACAGAGACTGGACAAAATTAATTGATCGTGACAAATTTTATGACCTAATGAATGGTATAATGAAGGACTTAGAAATAATGGTTTATTATTATAATAATAATAGTAACAAATTGAGTATAAGTAAGAAAGAGAAATGTTATAAAAAGGTACGACTATTACATGACGATGGAGGTTAGATTAAGAAATCGGGGAAGGAACAGTTTAAGTATGTGAATACATGGTAATAACTTAGCTGATTTTGACATTGAAATATGATATAATGGAATAAATAAGGAGAAAGATTTGTAAATAAAAATGTAGTGAATTTATTTGTGTGTATTGTAGAATGTTAAGTAAACAATGTGTATGCAGGTAATTGTTGAAAGAATAATATTAATATTTGCAATTTAAATAAATAACCGAATTAATCTTGAAAACAGTTAATTGGCTAATTGTAATTGTTTTGATAGAAATGTAACTTATATATTCGATAATTAATTTAATTAAAATAATTTGAGATGTTTTAAATATTCTGATTGATTTAAATGTTGTATAATTAAATTTTCTAAGGAATTTAAATTATTTTACAAGAGGTGAATTTGGTAATTATGATAAATTGTTTGATTTAAACTAACATTTTTGTTAAATGTTTCAGAGGTTACGTGAAAGTATTGGTGTATGGTGTATAATTTGTGTATGTCAGTTTAAATGGACTGTAAGTATAAAAAATGTTATAGTACGAATCAAGTATAATAAAAATGTTTACAGGTGTAACTCCGATAAAGAGATTTTAATTCAATAATGAGATGATTTGAAATAATTGTGTGAAATAAAAATGATAATTAAAAAATTTAACAATAACTGAAAGGTAACATAAATGCTAATAATAAATTTGAAAAATTTAAGAAAGATAATTGTAGAAAATTATGAATGATTTGAATGAGTTAAATGATTAATGATTGATGAAAATGTTACGTTAGAATGTATATAAAAAAATTTTAAGATTTAGTTATTAAGGCGCTATTGCTGGGGTGGCCTGTGCCCTAGTAGATAGTGAAATGGGTTGGGGGTAACCATGAGTGTTACCTCCATCGGAGGCCAACATGGCGAAAATGTGCAGCACACCTTTTTGTACAAATTCAATTTGTACCCTGATAGACGCTCGTGCCGCACATAACAATGACGTATAGAACAGGCATTGAAATGAAAGTTAGATTTCCCCGACTTTTTGGGCGATTACTGCCTTACCAGCACTAATCGTGGTTTTGGCTAGCGGTCAGCTATGGCCATATCAAGTCCCTTGACCATAGCTGACTTGAAATTGGTTGATAATAGAAATTAAATGGGGGGTGACACTAGGGGAAATCCCGGAACTATGGAACAGCGGCTGCCACTCTGTCCGCGTGGGGACAGCATAGCCAGGTGGTAGACCCGTTTTAAGGGCGTTTCAATATAAAACAAGGATATGTCGATATCCACAAACGTTAAATGTTAAGCCGAAGCAAAGACACGGAGATGTCCAGTTCCTCCAAATATGCAGTCTTTGTGGAAGCGAAAGGGCGCTACAGTCCTACATAAATTACAATAGTGTGTGTGGATCAGGGGGTTGTCAGATGAGCAACGTACTTAAATTTTGTAAATTAAAAAAAAAAAAATGATAAATCAATTTTGCTTTAATAAAACGCTTGTATTCTGTTTCGATAAATAGGTGTTCATACATTCAGTATACTGTGTCCATTCTGTATTTTATTGTGTTCAATGTATTATTTTATTGTGTTAGAGGTAAGAATTGAAATGTGTTTTATAGAATTTGTGTATTTTTGAAACTAAGTAGATAACTAAACCGACTGGCAGGCGGTTTGCATAGTACCAGAGTCAGAAAGAGGGGAAAAATTGATGGTAAATGTAAGGATTGATGACCATATATATTTCATAAAATGTGCACAATTTTGAAATGTGTTTTCACTTGGATAGGAATGTCAGCTGATCAGTAGTAAAATGTCACTGTTAAACTGTTTATTAATGATCAAGGTAATTAATGTTAAATATAATGTTTTAATGTGTTAAGGGTGTTATTTTACATAATGAGAAAAGTAATTTGATAAAGTGAGAAATAAAGTAATAATTTGTGAAAGCTAATAAAAGATAGTTGTTGGGTGATAAATATTTTGTGGGACATGTAGATCAAACCCAGTTGAAGTAGGAGAGAATAATATTGTTTTGAATTAACGTAATGTTGTTGTGAAGTATTAATGTTGACACAGTAGTTATGGGGAATATATGTAGAGTTTTGAGTGATATACTGTTGTTCATAATTGATGATGTTATTTTGTTGTAGTTGAAGTGAGCTAATTAGAGTGAGATTTGGGGATGGCAATTTTGTAAGAGGGGATAGTGTAATGTGAGAGTCCGCAACAAAAGGGTTGGGACGGGAAGGGACAGATTTGGTGGGAAGGGGTCGCCTTAGGTAGAATCCAGGGACCAGATTAAGGAAATGAGCTTTTTGGGGAGGGGGGAAAAACTTATCCTAAGTACAAAGGGTTAGAGATTAATTTTTTATATATTGAGAGAAGGTGGCGAATTGAGTTTAATGATAAGTTGGGTTTAGAGACGTTTGATAGATGTTTTGATAGAGATGGGTGTCCTGATAGTTTAAGTTGTTAGTGGTTAGAGTCAGAGAGAGGTAAAGATGATATATGTATAAATGTCAAGTAGTAAATTAAATGAGTATAAATAATTAAATCACCCAAAGCAAGGGAAAGTGAGAATAATAAAGAAAGAGATTTAGAATAAAAATATAAAATTTTTAATTGAAACCAGTGACAAATTTTTGATAGAATTTGGAAATGTAAAGTTACAAAGTGTTTATTTTGAATAATTTACATATCAATTTGATTATTTATAATAATATTTTGTTATTTTAAATGTTTTATTTTATTATGTTTTTGTGTTTGAAGATAGAATTTTATAGAGGTACAATATATTTTCAGATGTAACTTGGGTATAATTTATGTAGGTCAAGGTTCTTGACTTGACCCAGTTTTGATCAGCTGATGGGTGAGGTCATATACTAGGCATGTTTAGCAAGGAAGTTGATTCAACTTTTGTTTTTAATTGATTTGAACAAACTTTAAATAATTTCAATAGGGAAAGAAATATTTTAAGAAATTTAAATTTTTTGAATTAAACATTTTTTTTTGAATTTTTTTTTTTGAAAAAAAAATTTCTTGATTTAGCGCCTGCCGTCTAATTGATATGTTTAACTTGGGTTACATTATTGTTTGTGTACTAACCGTGTTTATTATTATTGAATTATTTTATCGAATTGTATTGTTAGACTCTAGGTGTAATCACATGGTAGGCTAAGGATGTTCTTATTTTTAAGAAATGTTCAATTGGTTTTTTTTAAATAACAAAAAAAAAATTAATGGAGAGAATTAGTCCGTATAGATGCAAAATTTGTGTTTTGATTTTTAAGAAAAACAGCTAATGATTTTTCGCTTAATAAATTTTGAAGAATTTTTTCATTTTACAATATGTAGAATAGGTGTGTGTGTGTGAGCCCAGTATCTGCTAAAGGCAGCCCAGTTTGCAGAAAAAGGGGAAACATATCGGTTGAGGATCTGGCATGATCTAAGCCAGGGATTGAGGATTTTTGGGGTAGCATGTTAGAAGGTGAGGTGCGCTGTGTTGCGTGTCTGTTAGATTTTTCGGTGTTGGGATCTCTTACAGAGAAGTCCAGTGATCTCGTTCAGATGCGCCCATAGTTGCCGAGCCATTGGGGTCGTTTACCCATGCAGAGTAAGAACAAAGGGGGTGTTGGCACCAGTTCCTCACCGGTCCTCTTAGGGGTTTTATCAATGAGATTTCTTCTGTTTTGACAGAAGACCTCTCATTGAGGGGGTATTGTAACGGGCCAAATTTGTGGGAATTTTTATTTATTGCATTTTCGGGGATTTATAAAAATATGTGTAAATTTTATTTCAACGGTGACCAGACCACGTGTTGAGTTGTAAGAACAGCTTTTAACAAAGGCGACGCAGTATCACGTTGTGCAATCGGTAACGAAGAATTCACCAAGCCTTCATTTCCAAGAACTTTGTTTGTGTGTGACCGTGCGCTCGTATGCATGACCCGGGCATACGCGCGGGGTGACACTACTGCAGAAACTCAAAATGGCCTAAAGAAGGATTGTTGCCTTGCACATGTCCCCATGAAGATGGATGTAAAACTTTAAGTCCCGCCTCTTGTGTGACGTCGAGCCATAAGCGCCCAAATATCATCGGCGTACAGGACTAAAATACTGCTATGTATCATGGGCATAGCCACTAATCTGCAACAACTCAGGCTGTGAGCGATGACGAAATTCGTTCGCCGGCAGGCATTAATATCCGCCCGCATGATATAGCAGTCCACGAGAAACAGAGTTCAGCTACAGACGCCTACAGTTTCGTTCGGGCCCGGTCGGTGGAGTTTTTATAAAATGTAACTAATTCAATAATATCGTTAATACCGACTGGGACCCAAGGGATTAACGGACTCAACAAGGTATAAATGTTGGCATGGAGTGATAACCAAACACAGTGAAATAACGGGTAAGCGAATCGGGCAGCACCGCGGGAGCGAATAGTGCGATTAAAGTATGAACTTATAAAACAAAACAAAGTGTAATATATTAAAAAATGTGTGTGTGTGTAAAAAATTGCAGGCTGGGCAGTCTTCATAGGTGTAAGTAATATAATTTAAGTATACCAATAAAAAACTGTGTGAACAAGAGGTACGAAAATTTCAAAACAATATGAGAAAATTTATTGGAAACGAATCACTTAACTTTGCAATGTTTGATAATTAAAGATATTGATTCTTTTCATAAAAATGTGTTAGACTAAGTTATTTCGTCATTACCACTTTCTCATTTCTGTGCTGCAAGATTCGTCTAAACGTTCCGGGTATCTTCTGAATTATTATTTTGGGGGTAGTCAGATGGCGAAATTGTCCCGTTTTTATTTAAGGTAAAGTGTAAAGGTCTCCATATCTGTCCTTCAAAGATATAGGTGGCGACTCTGGCTTCTCGTGAAAATGTATACAGCAGGTAAAGTCCTGGCAGTATTTAATTTATTTCGATATACTTAGTATCATTACATTGGCTCACGCTGCCAGGATTTTCGTTTAATTTTATTTATACGAGATAGACCTATTTTAAAGCACAGAAAATAGGATGTGGTAATGACGTATTTTATAAAAAATATTTATCGTATATAATTACGCACGTGTGAGTAGGTTATGTTTATGTTTTTGTGATTTATAGTTGTGTTAGGTGTTTTGATTGTAGAAAAATAGTGGTTTTTATATATAAAAAGTATTATATAAATGAACTTTAAACATGGCCAAAATACAAGGTAATGATAGTGATTTTGCGTGGGATGAGTGGGAGAATGAATTTCGAGAGGTGGTAGGCGAAATGACAGATGAGGAGTGGGGTAATTTAGACGATAGGTTAACCCGAATGGAAGAACAAGAAGAGGGAATATTTGCTGAAATCAAAAGGCATAGTGATGATATTAATATTGGTAGTAAGATGACGAATGATAAAGGTAAGATAGTTGAAATAACAGTGGTAGAAAATAAGACAATAAATAGGCCTAGTGATAATGATGAGAGTGTATTAGCGGTAAATAAAGGTAGAGAGACAGACCGAGTTAACAAGAATAAAGGCGATCAGTTGGCAGATAGTAAGGTAAGTAGGGATAATATAAGTGAATCTGAATATAAGATGTATATGTTGAACCTTATAAAAACAGAGATGGTTAAGGGGTTTGAAATGATGAACAAACATTTTGAAGAGATACACACAGAATTAGATGAAACAAAGAAAATGATGGACAAACATTTTGATAATGTGAATAAACGTTTTGACGAAAGGGACAAAATGTTGGATGAATGGTCGCGGGAACTAAAGACAGACCGATATAAAGAGAGTACAGAAGTTGAATTAAAACAGGTGAGTGATAACGATGATGAATTCATAAATAACGGTGACCAAATAGTGGAAGAAGTAGTGTTAAATAGTGAAGATAATTATGATGATTACAATTCTGAGGTAAGTGGTGTTAATATAATTAATTCTAATGATGAAATAATGGTGAATAATAATAATGATATAGTTGAGAGTAAAATATTGGATAGTGGTGAGATAGAGATAGTGAGTGAGAGAGAGAAAGTAATAGATTGTAAAGGCGTAGTAATTAATGTTGGTGAGTTAGATAATGAGTGGAAAGAGAGTTATATTGTGGGTATGAAACAGAGGGTAAATTTTTTACGAGGTATTATGGGGGGTGAAGAAAGATCTTCACGTATATATGGGGTAGACAAGTGTTCTACGAATAATTATTTTTTGAAGTTTTTTGTTGTTAGGAAATGTTTAATTAAGTTAGTACCCTCTGCATGGAATGAGAGAGAAAGGGTGATGTGGCATTGTGATGAGAGAAATTTGGATGGAGAACTGTGGGTTGACAAAGAGACAGAAGTATATAATGTAAGGAGAGATTATGATGAGTGGAAAGTAAGGTTAGAAGTACGTTTAAATAACAATAAGATAATTTATGAGGATGAAATAATTGACTGGGTATTGAGACAATTTACTAACGGAGACTGGACAAAATTAATTGATCATGACAAATTTTATGACCTAATGAATGGTATAATGAAGGACTTAGAAATAATGGTTTATTATTATAATGATAATAGTAACAAATTGAGTATAAGTAAGAAAGAGAAATGTTATAAAAAGGTACGACTATTACACGACGATGGAGGTTAGATTAAGAAATCGGGGAAGGAACAGTTTAAGTATGTGAATACATGGTAATAACTTAGCTGATTTTGACATTGAAATATGATATAATGGAATAAATAAGGAGAAAGATTTGTAAATAAAAATGTAGTGAATTTATTTGTGTGTATTGTAGAATGTTAAGTAAACAATGTGTATGCAGGTAATTGTTGAAAGAATAATATTAATATTTGCAATTTAAATAAATAACCGAATTAATCTTGAAAACAGTTAATTGGCTAATTGTAATTGTTTTGATAGAAATGTAACTTATATATTCGATAATTAATTTAATTAAAATAATTTGAGATGTTTTAAATATTCTGATTGATTTAAATGTTGTATAATTAAATTTTCTAAGGAATTTAAATTATTTTACAAGAGGTGAATTTGGTAATTATGATAAATTGTTTGATTTAAACTAACATTTTTGTTAAATGTTTCAGAGGTTACGTGAAAGTATTGGTGTATGGTGTATAATTTGTGTATGTCAGTTTAAATGGACTGTAAGTATAAAAAATGTTATAGTACGAATCAAGTATAATAAAAATGTTTACAGGTGTAACTCCGATAAAGAGATTTTAATTCAATAATGAGATGATTTGAAATAATTGTGTGAAATAAAAATGATAATTAAAAAATTTAACAATAACTGAAAGGTAACATAAATGCTAATAATAAATTTGAAAAATTTAAGGAAGATAATTGTAGAAAATTATGAATGATTTGAATGAGTTAAATGATTAATGATTTATGAAAATGTTACGTTAGAATGTATATAAAAAAATTTTAAGATTTAGTTATTAAGGCGCTATTGCTGGGGTGGCCTGTGCCCTAGTAGATAGTGAAATGGGTTGGGGGTAACCATGAGTGTTACCTCCATCGGAGGCCAACATGGCGAAAATGTGCAGCACACCTTTTTGTACAAATTCAATTTGTACCCTGATAGACGCTCGTGCCGCACATAACAATGACGTATAGAACAGGCATTGAAATGAAAGTTAGATTTCCCCGACTTTTTGGGCGATTACTGCCTTACCAGCACTAATCGTGGTTTTGGCTAGCGGTCAGCTATGGCCATATCAAGTCCCTTGACCATAGCTGACTTGAAATTGGTTGATAATAGAAATTAAATGGGGGGTGACACTAGGGGAAATCCCGGAACTATGGAACAGCGGCTGCCACTCTGTCCGCGTGGGGACAGCATAGCCAGGTGGTAGACCCGTTTTAAGGGCGTTTCAATATAAAACAAGGATATGTCGATATCCACAAACGTTAAATGTTAAGCCGAAGCAAAGACACGGAGATGTCCAGTTCCTCCAAATATGCAGTCTTTGTGGAAGCGAAAGGGCGCTACAGTCCTACATAAATTACAATAGTGTGTGTGGATCAGGGGGTTGTCAGATGAGCAACGTACTTAAATTTTGTAAATAAAAAAAAAAAAAAAAATGATAAATCAATTTTGCTTTAATAAAACGCTTGTATTCTGTTTCGATAAATAGGTGTTCATACATTCAGTATACTGTGTCCATTCTGTATTTTATTGTGTTCAATGTATTATTTTATTGTGTTAGAGGTAAGAATTGAAATGTGTTTTATAGAATTTGTGTATTTTTGAAACTAAGTAGATAACTAAATCGACTGGCAGGCGGTTTGCATAGTACCAGAGTCAGAAAGAGGGGAAAAATTGATGGTAAATGTAAGGATTGATGACCATATATATTTCATAAAATGTGCACAATTTTGAAATGTGTTTTCACTTGGATAGGAATGTCAGCTGATCAGTAGTAAAATGTCACTGTTAAACTGTTTATTAATGATCAAGGTAATTAATGTTAAATATAATGTTTTAATGTGTTAAGGGTGTTATTTTACATAATGAGAAAAGTAATTTGATAAAGTGAGAAATAAAGTAATAATATGTGAAAGCTAATAAAAGATAGTTGTTGGGTGATAAATATTTTGTGGGACATGTAGATCAAACCCAGTTGAAGTAGGAGAGAATAATATTGTTTTGAATTAACGTAATGTTGTTGTGAAGTATTAATGTTGACACAGTAGTTATGGGGAATATATGTAGAGTTTTGAGTGATATACTGTTGTTCATAATTGATGATGTTATTTTGTTGTAGTTGAAGTGAGCTAATTAGAGTGAGATTTGGGGATGGCAATTTTGTAAGAGGGGATAGTGTAATGTGAGAGTCCGCAACAAAAGGGTTGGGACGGGAAGGGACAGATTTGGTGGGAAGGGGTCGCCTTAGGTAGAATCCAGGGACCAGATTAAGGAAATGAGCTTTTTGGGGAGGGGGGAAAACTTATCCTAAGTACAAAGGGTTAGAGATTAATTTTTTATATATTGAGAGAAGGTGGCGAATTGAGTTTAATGATAAGTTGGGTTTAGAGACGTTTGATAGAGATGGGTGTCCTGATAGTTTAAGTTCTTAGTGGTTAGAGTCAGAGAGAGGTAAAGATGATATATGTATAAATGTCAAGTAGTAAATTAAATGAGTATAAATAATTAAATCACCCAAAGCAAGGGAAAGTGAGAATAATAAAGAAAGAGATTTAGAATAAAAATATAAAATTTTTAATTGAAACCAGTGACAAATTTTTGATAGAATTTGGAAATGTAAAGTTACAAAGTGTTTATTTTGAATAATTTACATATCAATTTGATTATTTATAATAATATTTTGTTATTTTAAATGTTTTATTTTATTATGTTTTTGTGTTTGAAGATAGAATTTTATAGAGGTACAATATATTTTCAGATGTAACTTGGGTATAATTTATGTAGGTCAAGGTTCTTGACTTGACCCAGTTTTGATCAGCTGATGGGTGAGGTCATATACTAGGCATGTTTAGCAAGGAAGTTGATTCAACTTTTGTTTTTAATTGATTTGAACAAACTTTAAATAATTTCAATAGGGAAAGAAATATTTTAAGAAATTTAAATTTTTTGAATTAAACATTTTTTTTTGAATTTTTTTTTTTGAAAAAAAAATTTCTTGATTTAGCGCCTGCCGTCTAATTGATATGTTTAACTTGGGTTACATTATTGTTTGTGTACTAACCGTGTTTATTATTATTGAATTATTTTATCGAATTGTATTGTTAGACTCTAGGTGTAATCACATGGTAGGCTAAGGATGTTCTTATTTTTAAGAAATGTTCAATTAGTTTTTTTTAAATAACAAAAAAAAAAAATTAATGGAGAGAATTAGTCCGTATAGATGCAAAATTTGTGTTTTGATTTTTAAGAAAAACAGCTAATGATTTTTCGCTTAATAAATTTTGAAGAAATTTTTCATTTTACAATATGTAGAATAGGTGTGTGTGTGTGAGCCCAGTATCTGCTAAAGGCAGCCCAGTTTGCAGAAAAAGGGGAAACATATCGGTTGAGGATCTGGCATGATCTAAGCCAGGGATTGAGGATTTTTGGGGTAGCATGTTAGAAGGTGAGGTGCGCTGTGTTGCGTGTCTGTTAGATTTTTCGGTGTTGGGATCTCTTACAGAGAAGTCCAGTGATCTCGTTCAGATGCGCCCATAGTTGCCGAGCCATTGGGGTCGTTTACCCATGCAGAGTAAGAACAAAGGGGGTGTTGGCACCAGTTCCTCACCGGTCCTCTTAGGGGTTTTATCAATGAGATTTCTTCTGTTTTGACAGAAGACCTCTCATTGAGGGGGTATTGTAACGGGCCAAATTTGTGGGCATTTTTATTTATTGCATTTTCGGGGATTTATAAAAATATGTGTAAATTTTATTTCAACGGTGACCAGACCACGTGTTGAGTTGTAAGAACAGCTTTTAACAAAGGCGACGCAGTATCACGTTGTGCAATCGGTAACGAAGAATTCACCAAGCCTTCATTTCCAAGAACTTTGTTTGTGTGTGACCGTGCGCTCGTATGCATGACCCGGGCATACGCGCGGGGTGACACTACTGCAGAAACTCAAAATGGCCTAAAGAAGGATTGTTGCCTTGCACATGTCCCCATGAAGATGGATGTAAAACTTTAAGTCCCGCCTCTTGTGTGACGTCGAGCCATAAGCGCCCAAATATCATCGGCGTACAGGACTAAAATACTGCTATGTATCATGGGCATAGCCACTAATCTGCAACAACTCAGGCTGTGAGCGATGACGAAATTCGTTCGCCGGCAGGCATTAATATCCGCCCGCATGATATAGCAGTCCACGAGAAACAGAGTTCAGCTACAGACGCCTACAGTTTCGTTCGGGCCCGGTCGGTGGAGTTTTTATAAAATGTAACTAATTCAATAATATCGTTAATACCGACCGGGACCCAAGGGATTAACGGACTCAACAAGGTATAAATGTTGGCATGGAGTGATAACCAAACACAGTGAAATAACGGGTAAGCGAATCGGGCAGCACCGCGGGAGCGAATAGTGCGATTAAAGTATGAACTTATAAAACAAAACAAAGTGTAATATATTAAAAAATGTGTGTGTGTGTAAAAAATTGCAGGCTGGGCAGTCTTCATAGGTGTAAGTAATATAATTTAAGTATACCAATAAAAAACTGTGTGAACAAGAGGTACGAAAATTTCAAAACAATATGAGAAAATTTATTGGAAACGAATCACTTAACTTTGCAATGTTTGATAATTAAAGATATTGATTCTTTTCATAAAAATGTGTTAGACTAAGTTATTTCGTCATTACCACTTTCTCATTTCTGTGCTGCAAGATTCGTCTAAACGTTCCGGGTATCTTCTGAATTATTATTTTGGGGGTAGTCAGATGGCGAAATTGTCCCGTTTTTATTTAAGGTAAAGTGTAAAGGTCTCCATATCTGTCCTTCAAAGATATAGGTGGCGACTCTGGCTTCTCGTGAAAATGTATACAGCAGGTAAAGTCCTGGCAGTATTTAATTTATTTCGATATACTTAGTATCATTACATTGGCTCACGCTGCCAGGATTTTCGTTTAATTTTATTTATACGAGATAGACCTATTTTAAAGCACAGAAAATAGGATGTGGTAATGACGTATTTTATAAAAAATATTTATCGTATATAATTACGCACGTGTGAGTAGGTTATGTTTATGTTTTTGTGATTTATAGTTGTGTTAGGTGTTTTGATTGTAGAAAAATAGTGGTTTTTATATATAAAAAGTATTATATAAATGAACTTTAAACATGGCCAAAATACAAGGTAATGATAGTGATTTTGCGTGGGATGAGTGGGAGAATGAATTTCGAGAGGTGGTAGGCGAAATGACAGATGAGGAGTGGGGTAATTTAGACGATAGGTTAACCCGAATGGAAGAACAAGAAGAGGGAATATTTGCTGAAATCAAAAGGCATAGTGATGATATTAATATTGGTAGTAAGATGACGAATGATAAAGGTAAGATAGTTGAAATAACAGTGGTAGAAAATAAGACAATAAATAGGCCTAGTGATAATGATGAGAGTGTATTAGCGGTAAATAAAGGTAGAGAGACAGACCGAGTTAACAAGAATAAAGGTGATCAGTTGGCAGATAGTAAGGTAAGTAGGGATAATATAAGTGAATCTGAATATAAGATGTATATGTTGAACCTTATAAAAACAGAGATGGTTAAGGGGTTTGAAATGATGAACAAACATTTTGAAGAGATACACACAGAATTAGATGAAACAAAGAAAATGATGGACAAACATTTTGATAATGTGAATAAACGTTTTGACGAAAGGGACAAAATGTTGGATGAATGGTCGCGGGAACTAAAGACAGACCGATATAAAGAGAGTACAGAAGTTGAATTAAAACAGGTGAGTGATAACGATGATGAATTCATAAATAACGGTGACCAAATAGTGGAAGAAGTAGTGTTAAATAGTGAAGATAATTATGATGATTACAATTCTGAGGTAAGTGGTGTTAATATAATTAATTCTAATGATGAAATAATGGTGAATAATAATAATGATATAGTTGAGAGTAAAATATTGGATAGTGGTGAGATAGAGATAGTGAGTGAGAGAGAGAAAGTAATAGATTGTAAAGGCGTAGTAATTAATGTTGGTGAGTTAGATAATGAGTGGAAAGAGAGTTATATTGTGGGTATGAAACAGAGGGTAAATTTTTTACGAGGTATTATGGGGGGTGAAGAAAGATCTTCACGTATATATGGGGTAGACAAGTGTTCTACGAATAATTATTTTTTGAAGTTTTTTGTTGTTAGGAAATGTTTAATTAAGTTAGTACCCTCTGCATGGAATGAGAGAGAAAGGGTGATGTGGCATTGTGATGAGAGAAATTTGGATGGAGAACTGTGGGTTGACAAAGAGACAGAAGTATATAATGTAAGGAGAGATTATGATGAGTGGAAAGTAAGGTTAGAAGTACGTTTAAATAACAATAAGATAATTTATGAGGATGAAATAATTGACTGGGTATTGAGACAATTTACTAACGGAGACTGGACAAAATTAATTGATCATGACAAATTTTATGACCTAATGAATGGTATAATGAAGGACTTAGAAATAATGGTTTATTATTATAATGATAATAGTAACAAATTGAGTATAAGTAAGAAAGAGAAATGTTATAAAAAGGTACGACTATTACACGACGATGGAGGTTAGATTAAGAAATCGGGGAAGGAACAGTTTAAGTATGTGAATACATGGTAATAACTTAGCTGATTTTGACATTGAAATATGATATAATGGAATAAATAAGGAGAAAGATTTGTAAATAAAAATGTAGTGAATTTATTTGTGTGTATTGTAGAATGTTAAGTAAACAATGTGTATGCAGGTAATTGTTGAAAGAATAATATTAATATTTGCAATTTAAATAAATAACCGAATTAATCTTGAAAACAGTTAATTGGCTAATTGTAATTGTTTTGATAGAAATGTAACTTATATATTCGATAATTAATTTAATTAAAATAATTTGAGATGTTTTAAATATTCTGATTGATTTAAATGTTGTATAATTAAATTTTCTAAGGAATTTAAATTATTTTACAAGAGGTGAATTTGGTAATTATGATAAATTGTTTGATTTAAACTAACATTTTTGTTAAATGTTTCAGAGGTTACGTGAAAGTATTGGTGTATGGTGTATAATTTGTGTATGTCAGTTTAAATGGACTGTAAGTATAAAAAATGTTATAGTACGAATCAAGTATAATAAAAATGTTTACAGGTGTAACTCCGATAAAGAGATTTTAATTCAATAATGAGATGATTTGAAATAATTGTGTGAAATAAAAATGATAATTAAAAAATTTAACAATAACTGAAAGGTAACATAAATGCTAATAATAAATTTGAAAAATTTAAGGAAGATAATTGTAGAAAATTATGAATGATTTGAATGAGTTAAATGATTAATGATTGATGAAAATGTTACGTTAGAATGTATATAAAAAAATTTTAAGATTTAGTTATTAAGGCGCTATTGCTGGGGTGGCCTGTGCCCTAGTAGATAGTGAAATGGGTTGGGGGTAACCATGAGTGTTACCTCCATCGGAGGCCAACATGGCGAAAATGTGCAGCACACCTTTTTGTACAAATTCAATTTGTACCCTGATAGACGCTCGTGCCGCACATAACAATGACGTATAGAACAGGCATTGAAATGAAAGTTAGATTTCCCCGACTTTTTGGGCGATTACTGCCTTACCAGCACTAATCGTGGTTTTGGCTAGCGGTCAGCTATGGCCATATCAAGTCCCTTGACCATAGCTGACTTGAAATTGGTTGATAATAGAAATTAAATGGGGGGTGACACTAGGGGAAATCCCGGAACTATGGAACAGCGGCTGCCACTCTGTCCGCGTGGGGACAGCATAGCCAGGTGGTAGACCCGTTTTAAGGGCGTTTCAATATAAAACAAGGATATGTCGATATCCACAAACGTTAAATGTTAAGCCGAAGCAAAGACACGGAGATGTCCAGTTCCTCCAAATATGCAGTCTTTGTGGAAGCGAAAGGGCGCTACAGTCCTACATAAATTACAATAGTGTGTGTGGATCAGGGGGTTGTCAGATGAGCAACGTACTTAAATTTTGTAAATTAAAAAAAAAAAATGATAAATCAATTTTGCTTTAATAAAACGCTTGTATTCTGTTTCGATAAATAGGTGTTCATACATTCAGTATACTGTGTCCATTCTGTATTTTATTGTGTTCAATGTATTATTTTATTGTGTTAGAGGTAAGAATTGAAATGTGTTTTATAGAATTTGTGTATTTTTGAAACTAAGTAGATAACTAAACCGACTGGCAGGCGGTTTGCATAGTACCAGAGTCAGAAAGAGGGGAAAAATTGATGGTAAATGTAAGGATTGATGACCATATATATTTCATAAAATGTGCACAATTTTGAAATGTGTTTTCACTTGGATAGGAATGTCAGCTGATCAGTAGTAAAATGTCACTGTTAAACTGTTTATTAATGATCAAGGTAATTAATGTTAAATATAATGTTTTAATGTGTTAAGGGTGTTATTTTACATAATGAGAAAAGTAATTTGATAAAGTGAGAAATAAAGTAATAATTTGTGAAAGCTAATAAAAGATAGTTGTTGGGTGATAAATATTTTGTGGGACATGTAGATCAAACCCAGTTGAAGTAGGAGAGAATAATATTGTTTTGAATTAACGTAATGTTGTTGTGAAGTATTAATGTTGACACAGTAGTTATGGGGAATATATGTAGAGTTTTGAGTGATATACTGTTGTTCATAATTGATGATGTTATTTTGTTGTAGTTGAAGTGAGCTAATTAGAGTGAGATTTGGGGATGGCAATTTTGTAAGAGGGGATAGTGTAATGTGAGAGTCCGCAACAAAAGGGTTGGGACGGGAAGGGACAGATTTGGTGGGAAGGGGTCGCCTTAGGTAGAATCCAGGGACCAGATTAAGGAAATGAGCTTTTTGGGGAGGGGGGAAAAACTTATCCTAAGTACAAAGGGTTAGAGATTAATTTTTTATATATTGAGAGAAGGTGGCGAATTGAGTTTAATGATAAGTTGGGTTTAGAGACGTTTGATAGATGTTTTGATAGAGATGGGTGTCCTGATAGTTTAAGTTCTTAGTGGTTAGAGTCAGAGAGAGGTAAAGATGATATATGTATAAATGTCAAGTAGTAAATTAAATGAGTATAAATAATTAAATCACCCAAAGCAAGGGAAAGTGAGAATAATAAAGAAAGAGATTTAGAATAAAAATATAAAATTTTTAATTGAAACCAGTGACAAATTTTTGATAGAATTTGGAAATGTAAAGTTACAAAGTGTTTATTTTGAATAATTTACATATCAATTTGATTATTTATAATAATATTTTGTTATTTTAAATGTTTTATTTTATTATGTTTTTGTGTTTGAAGATAGAATTTTATAGAGGTACAATATATTTTCAGATGTAACTTGGGTATAATTTATGTAGGTCAAGGTTCTTGACTTGACCCAGTTTTGATCAGCTGATGGGTGAGGTCATATACTAGGCATGTTTAGCAAGGAAGTTGATTCAACTTTTGTTTTTAATTGATTTGAACAAACTTTAAATAATTTCAATAGGGAAAGAAATATTTTAAGAAATTTAAATTTTTTGAATTAAACATTTTTTTTTGAATTTTTTTTTTTGAAAAAAAAATTTCTTGATTTTGCGCCTGCCGTCTAATTGATATGTTTAACTTGGGTTACATTATTGTTTGTGTACTAACCGTGTTTATTATTATTGAATTATTTTATCGAATTGTATTGTTAGACTCTAGGTGTAATCACATGGTAGGCTAAGGATGTTCTTATTTTTAAGAAATGTTCAATTGGTTTTTTTTAAATAACAAAAAAAAAATTAATGGAGAGAATTAGTCCGTATAGATGCAAAATTTGTGTTTTGATTTTTAAGAAAAACAGCTAATGATTTTTCGCTTACTAAATTTTGAAGAATTTTTTCATTTTACAATATGTAGAATAGGTGTGTGTGTGTGTGAGCCCAGTATCTGCTAAAGGCAGCCCAGTTTGCAGAAAAAGGGGAAACATATCGGTTGAGGATCTGGCATGATCTAAGCCAGGGATTGAGGATTTTTGGGGTAGCATGTTAGAAGGTGAGGTGCGCTGTGTTGCGTGTCTGTTAGATTTTTCGGTGTTGGGATCTCTTACAGAGAAGTCCAGTGATCTCGTTCAGATGCGCCCATAGTTGCCGAGCCATTGGGGTCGTTTACCCATGCAGAGTAAGAACAAAGGGGGTGTTGGTACCAGTTCCTCACCGGTCCTCTTAGGGGTTTTATCAATGAGATTTCTTCTGTTTTGACAGAAGACCTCTCATTGAGGGGGTATTGTAACGGGCCAAATTTGTGGGTATTTTTATTTATTGCATTTTCGGGGATTTATAAAAATGTGTAAATTTTATTTCAACGGTGACCAGACCACGTGTTGAGTTGTAAGAACAGCTTTTAACAAAGGCGACGCAGTATCACGTTGTGCAATCGGTAACGAAGAATTCACCAAGCCTTCATTTCCAAGAACTTTGTTTGTGTGTGACCGTGCGCTCGTATGCATGACCCGGGCATACGCGCGGGGTGACACTACTGCAGAAACTCAAAATGGCCTAAAGAAGGATTGTTGCCTTGCACATGTCCCCATGAAGATGGATGTAAAACTTTAAGTCCCGCCTCTTGTGTGACGTCGAGCCATAAGCGCCCAAATATCATCGGCGTACAGGACTAAAATACTGCTATGTATCATGGGCATAGCCACTAATCTGCAACAACTCAGGCTGTGAGCGATGACGAAATTCGTTCGCCGGCAGGCATTAATATCCGCCCGCATGATATAGCAGTCCACGAGAAACAGAGTTCAGCTACAGACGCCTACAGTTTCGTTCGGGCCCGGTCGGTGGAGTTTTTATAAAATGTAACTAATTCAATAATATCGTTAATACCGACCGGAACCCAAGGGATTAACGGACTCAACAAGGTATAAATGTTGGCATGGAGTGATAACCAAACACAGTGAAATAACGGGTAAGCGAATTGGGCAGCACTGCGGGAGCGAATAGTGCGATTAAAGTATGAACTTATAAAACAAAACAAAGTGTAATATATTAAAAAATGTGTGTGTGTGTAAAAAATTGCAGGCTGGGCAGCCTTCATAGGTGTAAGTAATATAATTTAAGTAATTTAAGTATACCAATAAAAAACTGTGTGAACAAGAGGTACGAAAATTTCAAAACAATATGAGAAAATTTATTGGAAACGAATCACTTAACTTTGCAATGTTTGATAATTAAAGATATTGATTCTTTTCATAAAAATGTGTTAGACTAAGTTATTTCGTCATTACCACTTTCTCATTTCTGTGCTGCAAGATTCGTCTAAACGTTCCGGGTATCTTCTGAATTATTATTTTGGGGGTAGTCAGATGGCGAAATTGTCCCGTTTTTATTTAAGGTAAAGTGTAAAGGTCTCCATATCTGTCCTTCAAAGATATAGGTGGCGACTCTGGCTTCTCGTGAAAATGTATACAGCAGGTAAAGTCCTGGCAGTATTTAATTTATTTCGATATATTTAATATCATTACATTGGCTCATGCTGCCAGGATTTTTGTTTAATTTTATTTATACGAGATAGACCTATTTTAAAGCACAGAAAATAGGATGTGGTAATGACGTATTTTATAAAAAATATTTATCGTATATAATTACGCACATGTGAGTAGGTTATGTTTATGTTATTGTGATTTATAGTTGTGTTAGGTGTTTTGATTGTAGAAAAATAGTGGTTTTTATATATAAAAAGTATTATATAAATGAACTTTAAACATGGCCAAAATACAAGGTAATGATAGTGATTTTGCGTGGGATGAGTGGGAGAATGAATTTCGAGAGGTGGTAGGCGAAATGACAGATGAGGAGTGGGGTAATTTAGACGATAGGTTAACCCGAATGGAAGAACAAGAAGAGGGAATATTTGCTGAAATCAAAAGGCATAGTGATGATATTAATATTGGTAGTAAGATGACGAATGATAAAGGTAAGATAGTTGAAATAACAGTGGTAGAAAATAAGACAATAAATAGGCCTAGTGATAATGATGAGAGTGTACTAGCGGTAAATAAAGGTAGAGAGACAGACCGAGTTAACAAGAATAAAGGCGATCAGTTGGCAGATAGTAAGGTAAGTAGGGGATAATATAAGTGAATCTGAATATAAGATGTATATGTTAAACCTTATAAAAACAGAGATGGTTAAGGGGTTTGAAATGATGAACAAACATTTTGAAGAGATACACACAGAATTAGATGAAACAAAGAAAATGATGGACAAACATTTTGATAATGTGAATAAACGTTTTGACGAAAGGGACAAAATGTTGGATGAATGGTCGCGGGAACTAAAGACAGACCGATATAAAGAGAGTACAGAAGTTGAATTAAAACAGGTGAGTGATAACGATGATGAATTCATAAATAACGGTGACCAAATAGTGGAAGAAGTAGTGTTAAATAGTGAAGATAATTATGATGATTACAATTCTGAGGTAAGTGGTGTTAATATAATTAATTCTAATGATGAAATAATGGTGAATAATAATAATGATATAGTTGAGAGTAAAATATTGGATAGTGGTGAGATAGAGATAGTGAGTGAGAGAGAGAAAGTAATAGATTGTAAAGGCGTAGTAATTAATGTTGGTGAGTTAGATAATGAGTGGAAAGAGAGTTATATTGTGGGTATGAAACAGAGGGTAAATTTTTTACGAGGTATTATGGGGGGTGAAGAAAGATCTTCACGTATATATGGGGTAGACAAGTGTTCTATGAATAATTATTTTTTGAAGTTTTTTGTTGTTAGGTAATGTTTAATTAAGTTAGTACCCTCTGCATGGAATGAGAGAGAAAGGGTGATGTGGCATTGTGATGAGAGAAATTTGGATGGAGAACTGTGGGTTGACAAAGAGACAGAAGTATATAATGTAAGGAGAGATTATGATGAGTGGAAAGTAAGGTTAGAAGTACGTTTAAATAACAATAAGATAATTTGAGGATGAAATAATTGACTGGGTATTGAGACAATTTACTAACAGAGACTGGACAAAATTAATTGATCGTGACAAATTTTATGACCTAATGAATGGTATAATGAAGGACTTAGAAATAATGGTTTATTATTATAATAATAATAGTAACAAATTGAGTATAAGTAAGAAAGAGAAATGTTATAAAAAGGTACGACTATTACATGACGATGGAGGTTAGATTAAGAAATCGGGGAAGGAACAGTTTAAGTATGTGAATACATGGTAATAACTTAGCTGATTTTGACATTGAAATATGATATAACGGAATAAATAAGGAGAAAGATTTGTAAATAAAAATGTAGTGAATTTATTTGTGTGTATTGTAGAATGTTAAGTAAACAATGTGTATGCAGGTAATTGTTGAAAGAATAATATTAATATTTGCAATTTAAATAAATAACCGAATTAATCTTGAAAACAGTTAATTGGCTAATTGTAATTGTTTTGATAGAAATGTAACTTATATATTCGATAATTAATTTAATTAAAATAATTTGAGATGTTTTAAATATTCTGATTGATTTAAATGTTGTATAATTAAATTTTCTAAGGAATTTAAATTATTTTACAAGAGGTGAATTTGGTAATTATGATAAATTGTTTGATTTAAACTAACATTTTTGTTAAATGTTTCAGAGGTTACGTGAAAGTATTGGTGTATGGTGTATAATTTGTGTATGTCAGTTTAAATGGACTGTAAGTATAAAAAATGTTATAGTACGAATCAAGTATAATAAAAATGTTTACAGGTGTAACTCCGATAAAGAGATTTTAATTCAATAATGAGATGATTTGAAATAATTGTGTGAAATAAAAATGATAATTAAAAAATTTAACAATAACTGAAAGGTAACATAAATGCTAATAATAAATTTGAAAAATTTAAGGAAGATAATTGTAGAAAATTATGAATGATTTGAATGAGTTAAATGATTAATGATTGATGAAAATGTTACGTTAGAATGTATATAAAAAAATTTTAAGATTTAGTTATTAAGGCGCTATTGCTGGGGTGGCCTGTGCCCTAGTAGATAGTGAAATGGGTTGGGGGTAACCATGAGTGTTACCTCCATCGGAGGCCAACATGGCGAAAATGTGCAGCACACCTTTTTGTACAAATTCAATTTGTACCCTGATAGACGCTCGTGCCGCACATAACAATGACGTATAGAACAGGCATTGAAATGAAAGTTAGATTTCCCCGACTTTTTGGGCGATTACTGCCTTACCAGCACTAATCGTGGTTTTGGCTAGCGGTCAGCTATGGCCATATCAAGTCCCTTGACCATAGCTGACTTGAAATTGGTTGATAATAGAAATTAAATGGGGGGTGACACTAGGGGAAATCCCGGAACTATGGAACAGCGGCTGCCACTCTGTCCGCGTGGGGACAGCATAGCCAGGTGGTAGACCCGTTTTAAGGGCGTTTCAATATAAAACAAGGATATGTCGATATCCACAAACGTTAAATGTTAAGCCGAAGCAAAGACGCGGAGATGTCCAGTTCCTCCAAATATGCAGTCTTTGTGGAAGCGAAAGGGCGCTACAGTCCTACATAAATTACAATAGTGTGTGTGGATCAGGGGGTTGTCAGATGAGCAACGTACTTAAATTTTGTAAATTAAAAAAAAAAAAATGATAAATCAATTTTGCTTTAATAAAACGCTTGTATTCTGTTTCGATAAATAGGTGTTCATACATTCAGTATACTGTGTCCATTCTGTATTTTATTGTGTTCAATGTATTATTTTATTGTGTTAGAGGTAAGAATTGAAATGTGTTTTATAGAATTTGTGTATTTTTGAAACTAAGTAGATAACTAAACCGACTGGCAGGCGGTTTGCATAGTACCAGAGTCAGAAAGAGGGGAAAAATTGATGGTAAATGTAAGGATTGATGACCATATATATTTCATAAAATGTGCACAATTTTGAAATGTGTTTTCACTTGGATAGGAATGTCAGCTGATCAGTAGTAAAATGTCACTGTTAAACTGTTTATTAATGATCAAGGTAATTAATGTTAAATATAATGTTTTAATGTGTTAAGGGTGTTATTTTACATAATGAGAAAAGTAATTTGATAAAGTGAGAAATAAAGTAATAATTTGTGAAAGCTAATAAAAGATAGTTGTTGGGTGATAAATATTTTGTGGGACATGTAGATCAAACCCAGTTGAAGTAGGAGAGAATAATATTGTTTTGAATTAACGTAATGTTGTTGTGAAGTATTAATGTTGACACAGTAGTTATGGGGAATATATGTAGAGTTTTGAGTGAATATACTGTTGTTCATAATTGATGATGTTATTTTGTTGTAGTTGAAGTGAGCTAATTAGAGTGAGATTTGGGGATGGCAATTTTGTAAGAGGGGATAGTGTAATGTGAGAGTCCGCAACAAAAGGGTTGGGACGGGAAGGGACAGATTTGGTGGGAAGGGGTCGCCTTAGGTAGAATCCAGGGACCAGATTAAGGAAATGAGCTTTTTGGGGAGGGGGAAACACTTATCCTAAGTACAAAGGGTTAGAGATTAATTTTTTATATATTGAGAGAAGGTGGCGAATTGAGTTTAATGATAAGTTGGGTTTAGAGACGTTTGATAGATGTTTTGATAGAGATGGGTGTCCTGATAGTTTAAGTTGTTAGTGGTTAGAGTCAGAGAGAGGTAAAGATGATATATGTATAAGTGTCAAGTAGTAAATTAAATGAGTATAAATAATTAAATCACCCAAAGCAAGGGAAAGTGAGAATAATAAAGAAAGAGATTTAGAATAAAAATATAAAATTTTTAATTGAAACCAGTGACAAATTTGGGATAGAATTTGGAAATGTAAAGTTACAAAGTGTTTATTTTGAATAATTTACATATCAATTTGATTATTTATAATAATATTTTGTTATTTTAAATGTTTTATTTTATTATGTTTTTGTGTTTGAAGATAGAATTTTATAGATAGAATTTTATAGAGGTACATTGTATTTTCAGATGTAACTTGGGTATAATTTATGTAGGTCAAGGTTCTTGACTTGACCCAGTTTTGATCAGCTGATGGGTGAGGTCATATACTAGGCATGTTTAGCAAGGAAGTTGATTCAACTTTTGTTTTTAATTGATTTGAACAAACTTTAAATAATTTCAATAGGGAAAGAAATATTTTAAGAAATTTAAATTTTTTGAATTAAAAATTTTTTTTTTGAATTTTTGTTTTGAAAAAAAAATTTCTTGATTTTGCGCCTGCCGTCTAATTGATATGTTTAACTTGGGTTACATTATTGTTTGTGTACTAACCGTGTTTATTATTATTGAATTATTTTATCGAATTGTATTGTTAGACTCTAGGTGTAATCACATGGTAGGCTAAGGATGTTCTTATTTTTAAGAAATGTTCAATTGGTTTTTTTAAATAACAAAAAAAAAATTAATGGAGAGAATTAGTCCGTATAGATGCAAAATTTGTGTTTTGATTTTTAAGAAAAACAGCTAATGATTTTTCGCTTAATAAATTTTGAAGAATTTTTTCATTTTACAATATGTAGAATAGGTGTGTGTGTGTGAGCCCAGTATCTGCTAAAGGCAGCCCAGTTTGCAGAAAAAGGGGAAACATATCGGTTGAGGATCTGGCATGATCTAAGCCAGGGATTGAGGATTTTTGGGGTAGCATGTTAGAAGGTGAGGTGCGCTGTGTTGCGTGTCTGTTAGATTTTTCGGTGTTGGGATCTCTTACAGAGAAGTCCAGTGATCTCGTTCAGATGCGCCCATAGTTGCCGAGCCATTGGGGTCGTTTACCCATGCAGAGTAAGAACAAAGGGGGTGTTGGCACCAGTTCCTCACCGGTCCTCTTAGGGGTTTTATCAATGAGATTTCTTCTGTTTTGACAGAAGACCTCTCATTGAGGGGGTATTGTAACGGGCCAAATTTGTGGGCATTTTTATTTATTGCATTTTCGGGGATTTATAAAAATATGTGTAAATTTTATTTCAACGGTGACCAGACCACGTGTTGAGTTGTAAGAACAGCTTTTAACAAAGGCGACGCAGTATCACGTTGTGCAATCGGTAACGAAGAATTCACCAAGCCTTCATTTCCAAGAACTTTGTTTGTGTGTGACCGTGCGCTCGTATGCATGACCCGGGCATACGCGCGGGGTGACACTACTGCAGAAACTCAAAATGGCCTAAAGAAGGATTGTTGCCTTGCACATGTCCCCATGAAGATGGATGTAAAACTTTAAGTCCCGCCTCTTGTGTGACGTCGAGCCATAAGCGCCCAAATATCATCGGCGTACAGGACTAAAATACTGCTATGTATCATGGGCATAGCCACTAATCTGCAACAACTCAGGCTGTGAGCGATGACGAAATTCGTTCGCCGGCAGGCATTAATATCCGCCCGCATGATATAGCAGTCCACGAGAAACAGAGTTCAGCTACAGACGCCTACAGTTTCGTTCGGGCCCGGTCGGTGGAGTTTTTATAAAATGTAACTAATTCAATAATATCGTTAATACCGACCGGGACCCAAGGGATTAACGGACTCAACAAGGTATAAATGTTGGCATGGAGTGATAACCAAACACAGTGAAATAACGGGTAAGCGAATCGGGCAGCACCGCGGGAGCGAATAGTGCGATTAAAGTATGAACTTATAAAACAAAACAAAGTGTAATATATTAAAAAATGTGTGTGTGTGTAAAAAATTGCAGGCTGGGCAGTCTTCATAGGTGTAAGTAATATAATTTAAGTATACCAATAAAAAACTGTGTGAACAAGAGGTACGAAAATTTCAAAACAATATGAGAAAATTTATTGGAAACGAATCACTTAACTTTGCAATGTTTGATAATTAAAGATATTGATTCTTTTCATAAAAATGTGTTAGACTAAGTTATTTCGTCATTACCACTTTCTCATTTCTGTGCTGCAAGATTCGTCTAAACGTTCCGGGTATCTTCTGAATTATTATTTTGGGGGTAGTCAGATGGCGAAATTGTCCCGTTTTTATTTAAGGTAAAGTGTAAAGGTCTCCATATCTGTCCTTCAAAGATATAGGTGGCGACTCTGGCTTCTCGTGAAAATGTATACAGCAGGTAAAGTCCTGGCAGTATTTAATTTATTTCGATATACTTAGTATCATTACATTGGCTCACGCTGCCAGGATTTTCGTTTAATTTTATTTATACGAGATAGACCTATTTTAAAGCACAGAAAATAGGATGTGGTAATGACGTATTTTATAAAAAATATTTATCGTATATAATTACGCACGTGTGAGTAGGTTATGTTTATGTTTTTGTGATTTATAGTTGTGTTAGGTGTTTTGATTGTAGAAAAATAGTGGTTTTTATATATAAAAAGTATTATATAAATGAACTTTAAACATGGCCAAAATACAAGGTAATGATAGTGATTTTGCGTGGGATGAGTGGGAGAATGAATTTCGAGAGGTGGTAGGCGAAATGACAGATGAGGAGTGGGGTAATTTAGACGATAGGTTAACCCGAATGGAAGAACAAGAAGAGGGAATATTTGCTGAAATCAAAAGGCATAGTGATGATATTAATATTGGTAGTAAGATGACGAATGATAAAGGTAAGATAGTTGAAATAACAGTGGTAGAAAATAAGACAATAAATAGGCCTAGTGATAATGATGAGAGTGTATTAGCGGTAAATAAAGGTAGAGAGACAGACCGAGTTAACAAGAATAAAGGTGATCAGTTGGCAGATAGTAAGGTAAGTAGGGATAATATAAGTGAATCTGAATATAAGATGTATATGTTGAACCTTATAAAAACAGAGATGGTTAAGGGGTTTGAAATGATGAACAAACATTTTGAAGAGATACACACAGAATTAGATGAAACAAAGAAAATGATGGACAAACATTTTGATAATGTGAATAAACGTTTTGACGAAAGGGACAAAATGTTGGATGAATGGTCGCGGGAACTAAAGACAGACCGATATAAAGAGAGTACAGAAGTTGAATTAAAACAGGTGAGTGATAACGATGATGAATTCATAAATAACGGTGACCAAATAGTGGAAGAAGTAGTGTTAAATAGTGAAGATAATTATGATGATTACAATTCTGAGGTAAGTGGTGTTAATATAATTAATTCTAATGATGAAATAATGGTGAATAATAATAATGATATAGTTGAGAGTAAAATATTGGATAGTGGTGAGATAGAGATAGTGAGTGAGAGAGAGAAAGTAATAGATTGTAAAGGCGTAGTAATTAATGTTGGTGAGTTAGATAATGAGTGGAAAGAGAGTTATATTGTGGGTATGAAACAGAGGGTAAATTTTTTACGAGGTATTATGGGGGGTGAAGAAAGATCTTCACGTATATATGGGGTAGACAAGTGTTCTACGAATAATTATTTTTTGAAGTTTTTTGTTGTTAGGAAATGTTTAATTAAGTTAGTACCCTCTGCATGGAATGAGAGAGAAAGGGTGATGTGGCATTGTGATGAGAGAAATTTGGATGGAGAACTGTGGGTTGACAAAGAGACAGAAGTATATAATGTAAGGAGAGATTATGATGAGTGGAAAGTAAGGTTAGAAGTACGTTTAAATAACAATAAGATAATTTATGAGGATGAAATAATTGACTGGGTATTGAGACAATTTACTAACGGAGACTGGACAAAATTAATTGATCATGACAAATTTTATGACCTAATGAATGGTATAATGAAGGACTTAGAAATAATGGTTTATTATTATAATGATAATAGTAACAAATTGAGTATAAGTAAGAAAGAGAAATGTTATAAAAAGGTACGACTATTACACGACGATGGAGGTTAGATTAAGAAATCGGGGAAGGAACAGTTTAAGTATGTGAATACATGGTAATAACTTAGCTGATTTTGACATTGAAATATGATATAATGGAATAAATAAGGAGAAAGATTTGTAAATAAAAATGTAGTGAATTTATTTGTGTGTATTGTAGAATGTTAAGTAAACAATGTGTATGCAGGTAATTGTTGAAAGAATAATATTAATATTTGCAATTTAAATAAATAACCGAATTAATCTTGAAAACAGTTAATTGGCTAATTGTAATTGTTTTGATAGAAATGTAACTTATATATTCGATAATTAATTTAATTAAAATAATTTGAGATGTTTTAAATATTCTGATTGATTTAAATGTTGTATAATTAAATTTTCTAAGGAATTTAAATTATTTTACAAGAGGTGAATTTGGTAATTATGATAAATTGTTTGATTTAAACTAACATTTTTGTTAAATGTTTCAGAGGTTACGTGAAAGTATTGGTGTATGGTGTATAATTTGTGTATGTCAGTTTAAATGGACTGTAAGTATAAAAAATGTTATAGTACGAATCAAGTATAATAAAAATGTTTACAGGTGTAACTCCGATAAAGAGATTTTAATTCAATAATGAGATGATTTGAAATAATTGTGTGAAATAAAAATGATAATTAAAAAATTTAACAATAACTGAAAGGTAACATAAATGCTAATAATAAATTTGAAAAATTTAAGGAAGATAATTGTAGAAAATTATGAATGATTTGAATGAGTTAAATGATTAATGATTGATGAAAATGTTACGTTAGAATGTATATAAAAAAATTTTAAGATTTAGTTATTAAGGCGCTATTGCTGGGGTGGCCTGTGCCCTAGTAGATAGTGAAATGGGTTGGGGGTAACCATGAGTGTTACCTCCATCGGAGGCCAACATGGCGAAAATGTGCAGCACACCTTTTTGTACAAATTCAATTTGTACCCTGATAGACGCTCGTGCCGCACATAACAATGACGTATAGAACAGGCATTGAAATGAAAGTTAGATTTCCCCGACTTTTTGGGCGATTACTGCCTTACCAGCACTAATCGTGGTTTTGGCTAGCGGTCAGCTATGGCCATATCAAGTCCCTTGACCATAGCTGACTTGAAATTGGTTGATAATAGAAATTAAATGGGGGGTGACACTAGGGGAAATCCCGGAACTATGGAACAGCGGCTGCCACTCTGTCCGCGTGGGGACAGCATAGCCAGGTGGTAGACCCGTTTTAAGGGCGTTTCAATATAAAACAAGGATATGTCGATATCCACAAACGTTAAATGTTAAGCCGAAGCAAAGACACGGAGATGTCCAGTTCCTCCAAATATGCAGTCTTTGTGGAAGCGAAAGGGCGCTACAGTCCTACATAAATTACAATAGTGTGTGTGGATCAGGGGGTTGTCAGATGAGCAACGTACTTAAATTTTGTAAATTAAAAAAAAAAAATGATAAATCAATTTTGCTTTAATAAAACGCTTGTATTCTGTTTCGATAAATAGGTGTTCATACATTCAGTATACTGTGTCCATTCTGTATTTTATTGTGTTCAATGTATTATTTTATTGTGTTAGAGGTAAGAATTGAAATGTGTTTTATAGAATTTGTGTATTTTTGAAACTAAGTAGATAACTAAACCGACTGGCAGGCGGTTTGCATAGTACCAGAGTCAGAAAGAGGGGAAAAATTGATGGTAAATGTAAGGATTGATGACCATATATATTTCATAAAATGTGCACAATTTTGAAATGTGTTTTCACTTGGATAGGAATGTCAGCTGATCAGTAGTAAAATGTCACTGTTAAACTGTTTATTAATGATCAAGGTAATTAATGTTAAATATAATGTTTTAATGTGTTAAGGGTGTTATTTTACATAATGAGAAAAGTAATTTGATAAAGTGAGAAATAAAGTAATAATTTGTGAAAGCTAATAAAAGATAGTTGTTGGGTGATAAATATTTTGTGGGACATGTAGATCAAACCCAGTTGAAGTAGGAGAGAATAATATTGTTTTGAATTAACGTAATGTTGTTGTGAAGTATTAATGTTGACACAGTAGTTATGGGGAATATATGTAGAGTTTTGAGTGATATACTGTTGTTCATAATTGATGATGTTATTTTGTTGTAGTTGAAGTGAGCTAATTAGAGTGAGATTTGGGGATGGCAATTTTGTAAGAGGGGATAGTGTAATGTGAGAGTCCGCAACAAAAGGGTTGGGACGGGAAGGGACAGATTTGGTGGGAAGGGGTCGCCTTAGGTAGAATCCAGGGACCAGATTAAGGAAATGAGCTTTTTGGGGAGGGGGGAAAAACTTATCCTAAGTACAAAGGGTTAGAGATTAATTTTTTATATATTGAGAGAAGGTGGCGAATTGAGTTTAATGATAAGTTGGGTTTAGAGACGTTTGATAGATGTTTTGATAGAGATGGGTGTCCTGATAGTTTAAGTTCTTAGTGGTTAGAGTCAGAGAGAGGTAAAGATGATATATGTATAAATGTCAAGTAGTAAATTAAATGAGTATAAATAATTAAATCACCCAAAGCAAGGGAAAGTGAGAATAATAAAGAAAGAGATTTAGAATAAAAATATAAAATTTTTAATTGAAACCAGTGACAAATTTTTGATAGAATTTGGAAATGTAAAGTTACAAAGTGTTTATTTTGAATAATTTACATATCAATTTGATTATTTATAATAATATTTTGTTATTTTAAATGTTTTATTTTATTATGTTTTTGTGTTTGAAGATAGAATTTTATAGAGGTACAATATATTTTCAGATGTAACTTGGGTATAATTTATGTAGGTCAAGGTTCTTGACTTGACCCAGTTTTGATCAGCTGATGGGTGAGGTCATATACTAGGCATGTTTAGCAAGGAAGTTGATTCAACTTTTGTTTTTAATTGATTTGAACAAACTTTAAATAATTTCAATAGGGAAAGAAATATTTTAAGAAATTTAAATTTTTTGAATTAAACATTTTTTTTTGAATTTTTTTTTTTGAAAAAAAAATTTCTTGATTTTGCGCCTGCCGTCTAATTGATATGTTTAACTTGGGTTACATTATTGTTTGTGTACTAACCGTGTTTATTATTATTGAATTATTTTATCGAATTGTATTGTTAGACTCTAGGTGTAATCACATGGTAGGCTAAGGATGTTCTTATTTTTAAGAAATGTTCAATTGGTTTTTTTTAAATAACAAAAAAAAAATTAATGGAGAGAATTAGTCCGTATAGATGCAAAATTTGTGTTTTGATTTTTAAGAAAAACAGCTAATGATTTTTCGCTTACTAAATTTTGAAGAATTTTTTCATTTTACAATATGTAGAATAGGTGTGTGTGTGTGTGAGCCCAGTATCTGCTAAAGGCAGCCCAGTTTGCAGAAAAAGGGGAAACATATCGGTTGAGGATCTGGCATGATCTAAGCCAGGGATTGAGGATTTTTGGGGTAGCATGTTAGAAGGTGAGGTGCGCTGTGTTGCGTGTCTGTTAGATTTTTCGGTGTTGGGATCTCTTACAGAGAAGTCCAGTGATCTCGTTCAGATGCGCCCATAGTTGCCGAGCCATTGGGGTCGTTTACCCATGCAGAGTAAGAACAAAGGGGGTGTTGGTACCAGTTCCTCACCGGTCCTCTTAGGGGTTTTATCAATGAGATTTCTTCTGTTTTGACAGAAGACCTCTCATTGAGGGGGTATTGTAACGGGCCAAATTTGTGGGTATTTTTATTTATTGCATTTTCGGGGATTTATAAAAATGTGTAAATTTTATTTCAACGGTGACCAGACCACGTGTTGAGTTGTAAGAACAGCTTTTAACAAAGGCGACGCAGTATCACGTTGTGCAATCGGTAACGAAGAATTCACCAAGCCTTCATTTCCAAGAACTTTGTTTGTGTGTGACCGTGCGCTCGTATGCATGACCCGGGCATACGCGCGGGGTGACACTACTGCAGAAACTCAAAATGGCCTAAAGAAGGATTGTTGCCTTGCACATGTCCCCATGAAGATGGATGTAAAACTTTAAGTCCCGCCTCTTGTGTGACGTCGAGCCATAAGCGCCCAAATATCATCGGCGTACAGGACTAAAATACTGCTATGTATCATGGGCATAGCCACTAATCTGCAACAACTCAGGCTGTGAGCGATGACGAAATTCGTTCGCCGGCAGGCATTAATATCCGCCCGCATGATATAGCAGTCCACGAGAAACAGAGTTCAGCTACAGACGCCTACAGTTTCGTTCGGGCCCGGTCGGTGGAGTTTTTATAAAATGTAACTAATTCAATAATATCGTTAATACCGACCGGAACCCAAGGGATTAACGGACTCAACAAGGTATAAATGTTGGCATGGAGTGATAACCAAACACAGTGAAATAACGGGTAAGCGAATTGGGCAGCACTGCGGGAGCGAATAGTGCGATTAAAGTATGAACTTATAAAACAAAACAAAGTGTAATATATTAAAAAATGTGTGTGTGTGTAAAAAATTGCAGGCTGGGCAGCCTTCATAGGTGTAAGTAATATAATTTAAGTAATTTAAGTATACCAATAAAAAACTGTGTGAACAAGAGGTACGAAAATTTCAAAACAATATGAGAAAATTTATTGGAAACGAATCACTTAACTTTGCAATGTTTGATAATTAAAGATATTGATTCTTTTCATAAAAATGTGTTAGACTAAGTTATTTCGTCATTACCACTTTCTCATTTCTGTGCTGCAAGATTCGTCTAAACGTTCCGGGTATCTTCTGAATTATTATTTTGGGGGTAGTCAGATGGCGAAATTGTCCCGTTTTTATTTAAGGTAAAGTGTAAAGGTCTCCATATCTGTCCTTCAAAGATATAGGTGGCGACTCTGGCTTCTCGTGAAAATGTATACAGCAGGTAAAGTCCTGGCAGTATTTAATTTATTTCGATATATTTAATATCATTACATTGGCTCATGCTGCCAGGATTTTTGTTTAATTTTATTTATACGAGATAGACCTATTTTAAAGCACAGAAAATAGGATGTGGTAATGACGTATTTTATAAAAAATATTTATCGTATATAATTACGCACATGTGAGTAGGTTATGTTTATGTTATTGTGATTTATAGTTGTGTTAGGTGTTTTGATTGTAGAAAAATAGTGGTTTTTATATATAAAAAGTATTATATAAATGAACTTTAAACATGGCCAAAATACAAGGTAATGATAGTGATTTTGCGTGGGATGAGTGGGAGAATGAATTTCGAGAGGTGGTAGGCGAAATGACAGATGAGGAGTGGGGTAATTTAGACGATAGGTTAACCCGAATGGAAGAACAAGAAGAGGGAATATTTGCTGAAATCAAAAGGCATAGTGATGATATTAATATTGGTAGTAAGATGACGAATGATAAAGGTAAGATAGTTGAAATAACAGTGGTAGAAAATAAGACAATAAATAGGCCTAGTGATAATGATGAGAGTGTACTAGCGGTAAATAAAGGTAGAGAGACAGACCGAGTTAACAAGAATAAAGGCGATCAGTTGGCAGATAGTAAGGTAAGTAGGGGATAATATAAGTGAATCTGAATATAAGATGTATATGTTAAACCTTATAAAAACAGAGATGGTTAAGGGGTTTGAAATGATGAACAAACATTTTGAAGAGATACACACAGAATTAGATGAAACAAAGAAAATGATGGACAAACATTTTGATAATGTGAATAAACGTTTTGACGAAAGGGACAAAATGTTGGATGAATGGTCGCGGGAACTAAAGACAGACCGATATAAAGAGAGTACAGAAGTTGAATTAAAACAGGTGAGTGATAACGATGATGAATTCATAAATAACGGTGACCAAATAGTGGAAGAAGTAGTGTTAAATAGTGAAGATAATTATGATGATTACAATTCTGAGGTAAGTGGTGTTAATATAATTAATTCTAATGATGAAATAATGGTGAATAATAATAATGATATAGTTGAGAGTAAAATATTGGATAGTGGTGAGATAGAGATAGTGAGTGAGAGAGAGAAAGTAATAGATTGTAAAGGCGTAGTAATTAATGTTGGTGAGTTAGATAATGAGTGGAAAGAGAGTTATATTGTGGGTATGAAACAGAGGGTAAATTTTTTACGAGGTATTATGGGGGGTGAAGAAAGATCTTCACGTATATATGGGGTAGACAAGTGTTCTATGAATAATTATTTTTTGAAGTTTTTTGTTGTTAGGTAATGTTTAATTAAGTTAGTACCCTCTGCATGGAATGAGAGAGAAAGGGTGATGTGGCATTGTGATGAGAGAAATTTGGATGGAGAACTGTGGGTTGACAAAGAGACAGAAGTATATAATGTAAGGAGAGATTATGATGAGTGGAAAGTAAGGTTAGAAGTACGTTTAAATAACAATAAGATAATTTGAGGATGAAATAATTGACTGGGTATTGAGACAATTTACTAACAGAGACTGGACAAAATTAATTGATCGTGACAAATTTTATGACCTAATGAATGGTATAATGAAGGACTTAGAAATAATGGTTTATTATTATAATAATAATAGTAACAAATTGAGTATAAGTAAGAAAGAGAAATGTTATAAAAAGGTACGACTATTACATGACGATGGAGGTTAGATTAAGAAATCGGGGAAGGAACAGTTTAAGTATGTGAATACATGGTAATAACTTAGCTGATTTTGACATTGAAATATGATATAACGGAATAAATAAGGAGAAAGATTTGTAAATAAAAATGTAGTGAATTTATTTGTGTGTATTGTAGAATGTTAAGTAAACAATGTGTATGCAGGTAATTGTTGAAAGAATAATATTAATATTTGCAATTTAAATAAATAACCGAATTAATCTTGAAAACAGTTAATTGGCTAATTGTAATTGTTTTGATAGAAATGTAACTTATATATTCGATAATTAATTTAATTAAAATAATTTGAGATGTTTTAAATATTCTGATTGATTTAAATGTTGTATAATTAAATTTTCTAAGGAATTTAAATTATTTTACAAGAGGTGAATTTGGTAATTATGATAAATTGTTTGATTTAAACTAACATTTTTGTTAAATGTTTCAGAGGTTACGTGAAAGTATTGGTGTATGGTGTATAATTTGTGTATGTCAGTTTAAATGGACTGTAAGTATAAAAAATGTTATAGTACGAATCAAGTATAATAAAAATGTTTACAGGTGTAACTCCGATAAAGAGATTTTAATTCAATAATGAGATGATTTGAAATAATTGTGTGAAATAAAAATGATAATTAAAAAATTTAACAATAACTGAAAGGTAACATAAATGCTAATAATAAATTTGAAAAATTTAAGGAAGATAATTGTAGAAAATTATGAATGATTTGAATGAGTTAAATGATTAATGATTGATGAAAATGTTACGTTAGAATGTATATAAAAAAATTTTAAGATTTAGTTATTAAGGCGCTATTGCTGGGGTGGCCTGTGCCCTAGTAGATAGTGAAATGGGTTGGGGGTAACCATGAGTGTTACCTCCATCGGAGGCCAACATGGCGAAAATGTGCAGCACACCTTTTTGTACAAATTCAATTTGTACCCTGATAGACGCTCGTGCCGCACATAACAATGACGTATAGAACAGGCATTGAAATGAAAGTTAGATTTCCCCGACTTTTTGGGCGATTACTGCCTTACCAGCACTAATCGTGGTTTTGGCTAGCGGTCAGCTATGGCCATATCAAGTCCCTTGACCATAGCTGACTTGAAATTGGTTGATAATAGAAATTAAATGGGGGGTGACACTAGGGGAAATCCCGGAACTATGGAACAGCGGCTGCCACTCTGTCCGCGTGGGGACAGCATAGCCAGGTGGTAGACCCGTTTTAAGGGCGTTTCAATATAAAACAAGGATATGTCGATATCCACAAACGTTAAATGTTAAGCCGAAGCAAAGACGCGGAGATGTCCAGTTCCTCCAAATATGCAGTCTTTGTGGAAGCGAAAGGGCGCTACAGTCCTACATAAATTACAATAGTGTGTGTGGATCAGGGGGTTGTCAGATGAGCAACGTACTTAAATTTTGTAAATTAAAAAAAAAAAAATGATAAATCAATTTTGCTTTAATAAAACGCTTGTATTCTGTTTCGATAAATAGGTGTTCATACATTCAGTATACTGTGTCCATTCTGTATTTTATTGTGTTCAATGTATTATTTTATTGTGTTAGAGGTAAGAATTGAAATGTGTTTTATAGAATTTGTGTATTTTTGAAACTAAGTAGATAACTAAACCGACTGGCAGGCGGTTTGCATAGTACCAGAGTCAGAAAGAGGGGAAAAATTGATGGTAAATGTAAGGATTGATGACCATATATATTTCATAAAATGTGCACAATTTTGAAATGTGTTTTCACTTGGATAGGAATGTCAGCTGATCAGTAGTAAAATGTCACTGTTAAACTGTTTATTAATGATCAAGGTAATTAATGTTAAATATAATGTTTTAATGTGTTAAGGGTGTTATTTTACATAATGAGAAAAGTAATTTGATAAAGTGAGAAATAAAGTAATAATTTGTGAAAGCTAATAAAAGATAGTTGTTGGGTGATAAATATTTTGTGGGACATGTAGATCAAACCCAGTTGAAGTAGGAGAGAATAATATTGTTTTGAATTAACGTAATGTTGTTGTGAAGTATTAATGTTGACACAGTAGTTATGGGGAATATATGTAGAGTTTTGAGTGAATATACTGTTGTTCATAATTGATGATGTTATTTTGTTGTAGTTGAAGTGAGCTAATTAGAGTGAGATTTGGGGATGGCAATTTTGTAAGAGGGGATAGTGTAATGTGAGAGTCCGCAACAAAAGGGTTGGGACGGGAAGGGACAGATTTGGTGGGAAGGGGTCGCCTTAGGTAGAATCCAGGGACCAGATTAAGGAAATGAGCTTTTTGGGGAGGGGGAAACACTTATCCTAAGTACAAAGGGTTAGAGATTAATTTTTTATATATTGAGAGAAGGTGGCGAATTGAGTTTAATGATAAGTTGGGTTTAGAGACGTTTGATAGATGTTTTGATAGAGATGGGTGTCCTGATAGTTTAAGTTGTTAGTGGTTAGAGTCAGAGAGAGGTAAAGATGATATATGTATAAGTGTCAAGTAGTAAATTAAATGAGTATAAATAATTAAATCACCCAAAGCAAGGGAAAGTGAGAATAATAAAGAAAGAGATTTAGAATAAAAATATAAAATTTTTAATTGAAACCAGTGACAAATTTGGGATAGAATTTGGAAATGTAAAGTTACAAAGTGTTTATTTTGAATAATTTACATATCAATTTGATTATTTATAATAATATTTTGTTATTTTAAATGTTTTATTTTATTATGTTTTTGTGTTTGAAGATAGAATTTTATAGATAGAATTTTATAGAGGTACATTGTATTTTCAGATGTAACTTGGGTATAATTTATGTAGGTCAAGGTTCTTGACTTGACCCAGTTTTGATCAGCTGATGGGTGAGGTCATATACTAGGCATGTTTAGCAAGGAAGTTGATTCAACTTTTGTTTTTAATTGATTTGAACAAACTTTAAATAATTTCAATAGGGAAAGAAATATTTTAAGAAATTTAAATTTTTTGAATTAAAAATTTTTTTTTTGAATTTTTGTTTTGAAAAAAAAATTTCTTGATTTTGCGCCTGCCGTCTAATTGATATGTTTAACTTGGGTTACATTATTGTTTGTGTACTAACCGTGTTTATTATTATTGAATTATTTTATCGAATTGTATTGTTAGACTCTAGGTGTAATCACATGGTAGGCTAAGGATGTTCTTATTTTTAAGAAATGTTCAATTGGTTTTTTTAAATAACAAAAAAAAAATTAATGGAGAGAATTAGTCCGTATAGATGCAAAATTTGTGTTTTGATTTTTAAGAAAAACAGCTAATGATTTTTCGCTTAATAAATTTTGAAGAATTTTTTCATTTTACAATATGTAGAATAGGTGTGTGTGTGTGAGCCCAGTATCTGCTAAAGGCAGCCCAGTTTGCAGAAAAAGGGGAAACATATCGGTTGAGGATCTGGCATGATCTAAGCCAGGGATTGAGGATTTTTGGGGTAGCATGTTAGAAGGTGAGGTGCGCTGTGTTGCGTGTCTGTTCGATTTTTCGGTGTTGGGATCTCTTACAGAGAAGTCCAGTGATCTCGTTCAGATGCGCCCATAGTTGCCGAGCCAAGGGGGTCGTTACCCATGCAGAGTAAGAACAAAGGGGGTGTTGGCACCAGTTCCTCACCGGTCCTCTTAGGGGTTTTATCAATGAGATTTCTTCTGTTTTGACAGAAGACCTCTCATTGAGGGGGTATTGTAACGGGCCAAATTTGTGGGTATTTTTTATTTATTGCATTTTCGGGGATTTATAAAAATATGTGTAAATTTTATTTCAACGGTGACCAGACCACGTGTTGAGTTGTAAGGACAGCTTTTAACAAAGGCGACGCAGTATCACGTTGTGGAATCGGTAACGAAGAATTCACCAAGCCTTCATTTCCAAGAACTTTGTTTGTGTGTGACCGTGCGCTCGTATGCATGACCTGGGCATACGCGCGGGGTGACGCTACTGCAGAAACTCAAAATGGCCTAAAGAAGGATTGTTGCCTTGCACATGTCCCCATGAAGACGGATGTAAAACTTTAAGTCCCGCCTCTTGTGTGACGTCGAGCCATAAGCGCCCAAATATCATCGGCGTACAGGACTAAAATACTGCTATGTATCATGGGCATAGCCACTAATCTGCAACAACTCAGGCTGTGAGCGACGACGAAATTCGTTCGCCGGCAGGCATTAATATCCGCCCGCATGATATAGCAGTCCACGAGAAACAGATTTCAGCTACAGACGCCTACAGTTTCGTTCGGGCCCGGTCGGTGGAGTTTTTATAAAATGTAACTAATTCAATAATATCGTTAATACCGACCGGGACCCAAGGGATTAACGGACTCAACAAGGTATAAATGTTGGCATGGAGTGATAACCAAACACAGTGAAATAACGGGTAAGCGAATCGGGCAGCACCGCGGGAGCGAATAGTGCGATTAAAGTATGAACTTATAAAACAAAACAAAGTGTAATATATTAAAAAATGTGTGTGTGTGTAAAAAATTGCAGGCTGGGCAGTCTTCATAGGTGTAAGTAATATAATTTAAGTATACCAATAAAAAACTGTGTGAACAAGAGGTACGAAAATTTCAAAACAATATGAGAAAATTTATTGGAAACGAATCACTTAACTTTGCAATGTTTGATAATTAAAGATATTGATTCTTTTCATAAAAATGTGTTAGACTAAGTTATTTCGTCATTACCACTTTCTCATTTCTGTACTGCAAGATTCGTCTAAACGTTCCGGGTATCTTCTGAATTATTATTTTGGGGGTAGTCAGATGGCGAAATTGTCCCGTTTTTATTTAAGGTAAAGTGTAAAGGTCTCCATATCTGTCCTTCAAAGATATAGGTGGCGACTCTGGCTTCTCGTGAAAATGTATACAGCAGGTAAAGTCCTGGCAGTATTTAATTTATTTCGATATATTTAGTATCATTACATTGGCTCACGCTGCCAGGATTTTCGTTTAATTTTATTTATACGAGATAGACCTATTTTAAAGCACAGAAAATAGGATGTGGTAATGACGTATTTTATAAAAAATATTTATCGTATATAATTACGCACGTGTGAGTAGGTTATGTTTATGTTATTGTGATTATAGTTGTGTTTGGTGTTTTGATTGTAGAAAAATAGTGGTTTTTATATATAAAAAGTATTATATAAATGAACTTTAAACATGGCCAAAATACAAGGTAATGATAGTGATTTTGCGTGGGATGAGTGGGAGAATGAATTTCGAGAGGTGGTAGGCGAAATGACAGATGAGGAGTGGGGTAATTTAGACGATAGGTTAACCCGAATGGAAGAACAAGAAGAGGGAATATTTGCTGAAATCAAAAGGCATAGTGATGATATTAATATTGGTAGTAAGATGACGAATGATAAAGGTAAGATAGTTGAAATAACAGTGGTAGAAAATAAGACAATAAATAGGCCTAGTGATAATGATGAGAGTGTATTAGCGGTAAATAAAGGTAGAGAGACAGACCGAGTTAACAAGAATAAAGGCGATCAGTTGGCAGATAGTAAGGTAAGTAGGGATAATATAAGTGAATCTGAATATAAGATGTATATGTTGAACCTTATAAAAACAGAGATGGTTAAGGGGTTTGAAATGATGAACAAACATTTTGACGAGATACACACAGAATTAGATGAAACAAAGAAAATGATGGACAAACATTTTGATAATGTGAATAAACGTTTTGACGAAAGGGACAAAATGTTGGATGAATGGTCGCGGGAACTAAAGACAGTCCGATATAAAGAGAGTACAGAAGTTGAATTAAAACAGGTGAGTGATAACGATGATGAATTCATAAATAACGGTGACCAAATAGTGGAAGAAGTAGTGTTAAATAGTGAAGATAATTATGATGATTACAATTCTGAGGTAAGTGGTGTTAATATAATTAATTCTAATGATGAAATAATGGTGAATAATAATAATGATATAGTTGAGAGTAAAATATTGGATAGTGGTGAGATAGAGATAGTGAGTGAGAGAGAGAAAGTAATAGATTGTAAAGGCGTAGTAATTAATGTTGGTGAGTTAGATAATGAGTGGAAAGAGAGTTATATTGTGGGTATGAAACAGAGGGTAAATTTTTTACGAGGTATTATGGGGGGTGAAGAAAGATCTTCACGTATATATGGGGTAGACAAGTGTTCTACGAATAATTATTTTTTGAAGTTTTTTGTTGTTAGGTAATGTTTAATTAAGTTAGTACCCTCTGCATGGAATGAGAGAGAAAGGGTGATGTGGCATTGTGATGAGAGAAATTTGGATGGAGAACTGTGGGTTGACAAAGAGACAGAAGTATATAATGTAAGGAGAGATTATGATGAGTGGAAAGTAAGGTTAGAAGTACGTTTAAATAACAATAAGATAATTTGAGGATGAAATAATTGACTGGGTATTGAGACAATTTACTAACAGAGACTGGACAAAATTAATTGATCGTGACAAATTTTATGACCTAATGAATGGTATAATGAAGGACTTAGAAATAATGGTTTATTATTATAATAATAATAGTAACAAATTGAGTATAAGTAAGAAAGAGAAATGTTATAAAAAGGTACGACTATTACATGACGATGGAGGTTAGATTAAGAAATCGGGGAAGGAACAGTTTAAGTATGTGAATACATGGTAATAACTTAGCTGATTTTGACATTGAAATATGATATAACGGAATAAATAAGGAGAAAGATTTGTAAATAAAAATGTAGTGAATTTATTTGTGTGTATTGTAGAATGTTAAGTAAACAATGTGTATGCAGGTAATTGTTGAAAGAATAATATTAATATTTGCAATTTAAATAAATAACCGAATTAATCTTGAAAACAGTTAATTGGCTAATTGTAATTGTTTTGATAGAAATGTAACTTATATATTCGATAATTAATTTAATTAAAATAATTTGAGATGTTTTAAATATTCTGATTGATTTAAATGTTGTATAATTAAATTTTCTAAGGAATTTAAATTATTTTACAAGAGGTGAATTTGGTAATTATGATAAATTGTTTGATTTAAACTAACATTTTTGTTAAATGTTTCAGAGGTTACGTGAAAGTATTGGTGTATGGTTTATAATTTGTGTATGTCAGTTTAAATGGACTGTAAGTATAAAAAATGTTATAGTACGAATCAAGTATAATAAAAATGTTTACAGGTGTAACTCCGATAAAGAGATTTTAATTCAATGAGATGATTTGAAATAATTGTGTGAAATAAAAATGATAATTAAAAATTTAACAATAACTGAAAGGTAACATAAATGCTAATAATAAATTTGAAAAATTTAAGGAAGATAATTGTAGAAAATTATGAATGATTTGAATGAGTTAAATGATTAATGATTGATGAAAATGTTACGTTAGAATGTATATAAAAAAATTTTAAGATTTAGTTATTAAGGCGCTATTGCTGGGGTGGCCTGTGCCCTAGTAGATAGTGAAATGGGTTGGGGGTAACCATGAGTGTTACCTCCATCGGAGGCCAACATGGCGAAAATGTGCAGCACACCTTTTTGTACAAATTCAATTTGTACCCTGATAGACGCTCGTGCCGCACATAACAATGACGTATAGAACAGGCATTGAAATGAAAGTTAGATTTCCCCGACTTTTCGGGCGATTACTGCCTTACCAGCACTAATCGTGGTTTTGGCTAGCGGTCAGCTATGGCCATATCAAGTCCCTTGACCATAGCTGACTTGAAATTGGTTGATAATGTAGGGGGTCAATTTTGGGCCATTTTATTTTTTTACGGTATGGGGCATTGGTGTTTTTATTTATTTCGCTTTGTGCGGGAGTTTTATTTAAACATTGTGAAATTTCATATTACGACGAAGATTCATTTCATTATAACAGGACACGTGTTGAGAAACAGTGGTGTAATCAAGGCGAGGCGCAGTTACTGTATTGTGTCATTCGGCTAAGGAATTTGCACCTCCACGAAATTCTAAGAACTCTGTACTTGTGTGGCGGTGCACTCACGCCACTACGCAACCACGCGCCTGAGGGACGCACTCAACTAAAAACCCAAGATGGCCAGAGAGCAAATTTATTCATCATCTCTTCATCGGTCATCCGGAAACGCCGTTAAACCACGCCCACTGCTAGTGACGTCAATAGAGCAGACGCCAATATCGTGCTCTGGTATCCTGAATATAACTCTCATATGCCATGTATAAACGGAATATGCCTCAACAACTGAGCATGAACGACGACGCAAAGCAGGTGGCCGTGAATGCGCTGTTCCTCCCTCTCAGAGAAGTACATTACCAGTTCGTCACTGATCGTGTCTGCACAGACACAGAGCCGAGTGGGCTCTACAAAATTTCATAAGTCTAATATCAAGAGTAAATTCAATTTCAACTAAAATGTGTCAGTGGTAGTAGTGAACATGTAAGAACCCTTAAATCAGTTTTATGTGACGGCGACACAGTTATTTACGGAATAAAACGAGCTCGAATGGTCACCGCGTGCCGGCGGGGGTTATTATTTTAAATGTTAAGGGCATTGTAAAATTTTTTTTGTCTGTCTGTGAGAGTGTGTAAAAATTGCAGGCTGGGCTCTGTCTGTGTCAATATTGATATGTAACAAGTAAGGTAAGATCATAGGTTAAGTTAATTTGTAGCAGATAACAAAGAGAAAAAATGTAATTTAATCTGTAAAACCATGAACAACAAATTTTGGACAAAATTTTAAATGATGCTAAAGAATTAAATTGTCAATTCTCTTCATGCAAAAAAGGAGTCGTCACTTATTTCACTAACCCATGAAACACGTTTGTATCTAACGTACATGTGATCGGACTCTTGGACCCTATAGAAGCGATCGTGACGGTAGGTAACAAACAAAATTGATTTGTATTTTGTGTTAATAGATTTTATCATTAATAGAGCAGCACAAATGGCGCCATGAAACAGGCACGAATTATAATTATACATATAATTAAATTCCACATCTACAAAGATACAAACATGTTTTAGGTTAGCGTAGCAAAATAACGTTACATTACAAAATTTAATTAATTACATTATTTATTTAATTAATTTCTTTAATTTAATTTAATCAAAAAATAACGTTACATTACAAAATTTAATTAATTACATTATTTATTTAATTAATTTCTTTAATTTAATTTAATCAATTATAAAAATATCAGATCACGAAAATAACGTAAATGAAACGACGAGTGTCGAAGTTTTTGATGAGTCAAATATAAGTAATTTCGAGATACATTCGACTCCAAGTGCGAGTCAAGAGAAAGCAGAGATAAATTTAAGTGACCAGAGTAATGTAACTGAAGACTCGGGCGTGCAATTGACCCCGACTTCAACAAAATGTAACAGCCAATTTAATAATGATGTAATGAATATGTTGCAATTAATCCTAGAGCAAAATAGTAATTTTGACACCAAATTTGACGTACAGAATAACCAATTTAATGAATTAAATAAACGTTTTGATAGCAATGACAGAAAATTAGACAGACAAAGTAGTGAATTAAATAATCGTTTTGATGAAATTGAGACCAAATTCAATGTAATGAATAGTCGTTTTGACAATAACGATATAAAATTGAATAAATTTGACGCTAAATTTGATGTACTCAAATTTGATATTGATGAGGTAAAAATGAAATGCGAAAGTAGTTTTAACGAGTTGAAATTTGAATTAAACGAGAAATTGAGTCACTCATTAAATAGTATGAATACTAGAATTGACGAAGTTGAGAGTAGTGTGGTAGAAAACACCAATAAACAAATACAGAAGGTAACTGAAAATTTTGATCGTAAAATAGAGGAATGTAATGTTAGTAGTGAGTACAAGTTGAATTGTGTAGTTGATAAGATTAAAACATATGAAATTAGTACTAATGTCAAAATCAATGAAATAGAAAGTAATTGCAAAACAGAGATACAAGCTATACAAAATACAGTGATAGATAAGCGTCATGTACAAATTGAGAGTTTAAATAACAATATATTTGCATCAATTGAGCAGAGTATAGTTAATGTTAAAGATGAATTGAATATAGCTATAAACGAAAAACTTAATAGCGTTACTGAACAAATAGTCATTACTAAAGATGTGAATAGCGATACTGAGTTGGAGTTGTTTAATTGCGAAAACAGGGGGGTACACCCTATGCAGTTTTTAAATAGAGTCAAAGAATTCCATCAGTTTTGTAGAAGTAGTTGGGAAGTACAACTGTTAAAAATAATGAAGTGTTTTAGAGGGAATTCCGTGGTATGGGCGGAGGTACATAAAGTAGACTGGGTAAATTATCAGTGTTTTGAGACGGCTTTTAGAGAGAAATATTGGTCGGAGGAGGAACAAGAAATATTGCGAAGTAAAATTATGGGACCAGGTAATTTTGGGACCCAAGGGAGCAACGTAACTATGTATGTAATGCGACTATACAATGAGGCCAAATATTTAGAGCCACCGTTACCGTTTCGATCGTTCGTCCGTCATATAAGTAAGCATTTGCCCAGAGAAATACAGATTACGCTAATGACGTGTGAAATTCTAGAGATTACGGAACTAGAAAAAATATTGGATATTTTTCAGAATATACGGGAACGTGATATGAGTAGGCGAATAAACGCACCAATAACACACATGAATGGTAATCATAATCAATCCCGGGGAATACCAAGTTTTCACCGAGGGGCGCGAGGGGGAAATAATGACAATCGAGGCGAGGGTTGGCGATGTGCCGATTGTAATGTTGAAAACTATGCTATAAGAACAACCTGTTTTAGATGTCACAAACCGAGAGAATGTCAACGCAGTGAGAGAACGTACCAGCAACAGAGTCAACCGCAGAGAGGAGCCGAGAACACCAGAGGAGCACCGAGGGGAAACGGAAGCGGAAATAGAGGTAGAGGTGGATACAACCAGGCAGTAGTGGGTCCATCCACGGGAAACTAGAGGAGACAATGGAAAACCGGGCCCATCCATTGTCGGAGGAGAACCTGGGGGTCCAAGAGGAACATAACTACCGCAGCAATATAATTATCAGAGACATGGCGGAGGAGTTACTGGAGGAGGACGCTGCACAAATGACAGAAACCAAAACCGGACTGACGGAGGTATCCATAACCATAGAAGGTAAGGATTACAAAACATTGATTGATACGGGTAGCGAGATATCAGTAGTTTCAGAGAATGTACTGGGTGAATTACAAAGGGTAAATAAGAATATTCCATCATTACCAGTAGCGGGAGTAACAGTAGTGGGGGTGACGGGAGTACGAAGTAAACGAGTCACTAAACAAGTTCAATTAAATGTATATATTCATGGAATAGAATTTGAAAATACTTTTCTAGTAGTTAAGGGTTTGAATTTAGATATAATTCTGGGAAGATTTTTTGGAGAGAAATAAAGCAGTAATTGATTTTAACCAGAGAATAGTGGAATTTAATAAGGGGCATGAACCAATCCGGGTAGATTTTAAGAGGGTGTTAGATAAGGCTAGAGTTGCGGGTGTAAAGATGATACAAAACCGAGTAGGCGAGGGAATGATAGAAACAAGAGTGAATGTGTGTCAAGAGAGTGAGAGCAGGGAGAATGATGAGAGAGTATGGGAAAATAGGGCAGAGAAATTTTTTAATGAGGGTGGAGTTGTAGGGGGTCCCCAACGACAGGAGTTGTGGGCGGTTATTGAACGTTTTAGAGATGTATTTGCTGAGTTGCCTGGAAAAGCCAGGGCTATGTATGCGAGTTGAAGATTCGAGAGCACTCACCCTACATGCAGAGAAGTTATCCAGTGCCATTTTCAAAGAGGAGAGCCGTTCAAGAAGAGTTGGACCGCATGATGGAAGGGGACATCATCGAAAGATCTATATCGCCTTACTCGAATCCATTGGTAGTGGTCATCAAAAAGGATGGAAAGGTAAGATTGTGTTTAGACGCTAGAAAAATTAATCAGATTATAATACCTGACCGGGAATCACCGGAAGCCATGAACGAAATTTTTCAAAAGTTTAGTGGGGTCAGATATATGACGTCCTTAGATTTAACGGCGGGCTACTGGCAAGTCCCATTAGCGCCAGAAAGCCGTAAGTTTACTGCATTTCTTTTCAATGGAAAAAACTATCAATTTAAACGCCTGCCATTTGGGCTTAACACTAGTGTCGCAAGTTTTATTAAGTGTTTAGACATGATATTACAACCAAAAGATTTAGACTTTTTGACTGTATATGTCGACGACATACTAATAGCATCAAGAACATTCTCTGAACATGTAGAACACAGAGTACGTTTTAAATAAATTATGACAAGGGGGACTAACTGTTAATTGGGGTCAGTCGAAATTTTTACAAACCAAAATACATTTTTTGGGCTTCATTATAACTCCTGAAGGAATTTTAGCACACCCAGACAAAGTAGAAGCTATCATATGTTTTCCTGAACCAAAAAATATTAAACAGTTGCAGAGCTTTTTAGGATTATGCAATTTTTATAGAAAGTTCCAGAGAAATTATGCACATATTACCTCTGAATTAAGTGTTGTTTTACAAAAGAATAAACAATGGAAATGGGGAGAGGAGGAGAGAACTATTTTCAATGAAATTAAAGAGAAATTTATAGACACGATAATGATGAATCACCCCGATTTTCAGAGAAAGTTTTATTTACAGACGGATGCCAGCAACATAGCCCTCGGCGCAGAGCTTTACCAGGAGGGTGAGGATCAGGAGCACAGGACCATCGCTTTCGCCAGCAGAACCTTATTGGCAGCAGAAAAAAAATTACACTACTACCGAAAAGGAATTGCTGAGCATCGTCTTTGCTGTAAAGAAATTCCGCACTTACCTGCTAGGAAACGAAACTGTCATCAGGACCGATCATAAGGCCTTATCATTCCTAAATACATGTAAGCTGACACATAGCAGATTAACCAGGTGGGTACTAGCTTTACAAGAGTACAACTTTTCTTGGGAGTATATTAAGGGGTCAGATAATAAAGTACCGGACACCCTGTCCAGGGTAGACACTATAGATAATAAGACAGGTAGAGATCTTAAAGAAATAGAAATTTTTCGATTAACCAGGGAAGATAGAATTTTTGGGGAGGACTTAAGGGAAATTAAAGACAGACAAAGATCAGAAAATAAATTGGGTAAGATAATAACTAGTTTAGAAGCAGATATTAATGGTTCAGAGTATAATACACATTTCCAGATACATAAGGGAATCCTGTTTAAGAAAGTAGAAGGGGGTGAACGGGATTGGAGGTTAATGATACCCGATGAATTAGTAGATAGAATTATTTGGGATTGCCACTTAAGGTATGGTCATTTTGGGGCGAAAAAATGTGCAAATATACTAAAAGAATCTTGTGTCTTTAAAAATATGGAGAAGAGAGTTAGAAGAGTATTAAGAGTTTGCGATCTGTGTCAAAAGTCTAAAGTAGTAAATTACAGGGTTGAAGGTGAAATGAAGTATATTAAAGTAGAAAGACCTTTTGATTTAGTTGCAGTAGATTTGTATGGGCCATTGCCTAAAGGTAGAGGAGGAGTGGTATATATTTTTGTTGTTTTGGATACTTTTACCAAGTTTGTTAGATTATACAGTGTAAAGAGAGCTACTAGCAAAGTACTCAGCGAGAAGATCACCAAGGACTACATGATCAACGTAGGGAAGCCGAAGGTAATTTTATCTGATCATGGACCGCAGTTCATCAGCGGCAAGTGGAGACAGACTCTTGGCTGGGAAGGCATCATACCTAAACACACGGCAGTTTACCATCCACAGTCGAACCAGGCAGAGCGGGTGATGCGAGAAATCGGCAGAATATTCAGGGCGTATTGTCACTCCAAACATACAGAGTGGCCATTGTATGTGAATAAGGTGGAGGATTGGTTAAACAGCACAACCCACGATTCTACCGGATTTACACCGTATGAACTAATCAAGGGAAGCCGTCCGCCCAGAATACTGGAACAACTTTTTGAATATCCACCGGAAGAAAGAGTCGTGGACAGAGATGTAAAAATACGACTTGCCAACGAGAGTCTGCTCACCAAGGGAGAGAAGAGAAAACAAAAGCATGATGGCCAAGGTAAGTGGGTCAAATATGAGATAGGGCAGCTAGTATTAGTGAGAAGACATGATTTATCAAGTGCACAAGATAAAGAGATCAAAAAATTCTTTTTGTTGTATGAAGGACCGTATGAAGTTGTTGACATTAAAATGGATAATGCTTATGTTTTACGAAACCAAACAACGGGGGAAATAGTGGGTACCCATAACGCCACCAACTTAAAAAAGTATTGGTCAAAATGAAATAATAATGAACAAAATAATACATTAAATCCTATAATTAAATATAAACTAAATAAACTACTATGTAAAATTAGGAATTTAACATATAAAAAAGTGGTAGTGGATAGGTGTTCTCCACTTGTCCCAGTGGGGTTCGTCTATTTCAGGGACGCGCCCCTGCCCACGCGAGCCTTGGTTTTCTCCATTTACCCTTATTTTCGGAGGAAGCTTTGTCCCTACCTTTAGTCCTAGTTCTTGACCTTTTAATAATCCTTATCCCTTTCATCTTCCCGATTTCCCTAACCCTCCTCTTAGATTAAACACATAAACAATAGTTACACAAATTGGCACACTTTTTGGAACCATTTGATTGCCTTAATTTTCAATAATACATTAGGGTGATCCTCAAAATTAAATAAACTGGCGTTATTTATGAATTGTAAACTCATCCCTTAATTAGGTCGGTAGTGGAGAAGTTTTGTGGCTGAGTAGACAAACGAAATAATCAATTTTCTGTATAATCTAATAGGATTATTGTGGATTGAGATGGGGTTGTAGATTAGTGGTTGTGGTTTGTTTTTATGGGAAAGGAGGCAGGTAAGGAATTTAGGGCTGCCAACAGGTTTTGTTTACATTCACTGATGTAGAGGTTCTGTTCGTCTTCCATCGCATCTCGATTCACAATAATCCTGTACATGTAACATATAACCTATTTACAGGTAATTAAGGAAAAATAATTTTGGAAAATATTTCACCGTAAAAGTTGTAACCAAAGGGTTTAATTACTATTTTGTGGTACCTGCTGTTAGGTTATGAGTAGGGGATAATGGTATTAAGAATGTGATTGTGGAGGAATTTAAAGAGAGATTAGAACCAATGATGTAATGTTTGTAAAATTTATTGAAATATTAAGAAAAAACTGAAACAGTTAATCACGTAGAATCATTTTGAAAATTGTAATCAAAGTCATGGAAATTGTTTTGAATGCATTAAGAGATGAAATTGAAGTATAGCCGCCCCTGGAGTAACTTAATATTGTAAATGCTAGTGCTGTGTAAATTCATTTTGATTCCAATTGAAATTGTAATTTTACATATTTTATACATTAACTTCATACAGCTGTAATTAAAGTCAAACTGTTTTGGGTGGAGATTGTTAAAGAATGTTCAAGTTAAACAAATAATTTAAAAGGGCCAATTTTATTAATGAATCAAAAATACATCTGATCCGAATTGGAATAAAAAATCTAAGAGACAAATATGTTATCTAAAAGATTTATAAAATTCGAAAAGTGTAATAAGCAGATATAGCAGTATATGATGTAACCAGAGTGTTTAGACTATGAATGCTGAAACTGAGAATGTTTATAACTGTTGTTTATGAAAACAAGTCTGGCACACAACTGTTTATATAAACAGGTGTAGGATGTTGTGACTCAAGCCTGTGGTCATGCTTGGTGACCATAACAAGAAATGTTGTAGTCTGCTGAATCAGTATCTTGAGCAAAACCCTATTGTGACATAAAAGAATTAAAGTAAATTTTTTGTTAAAATAATAATGAGGTAATTATTGTAACCTAGAGTTTGAGAAATTAAACACCATTAAATTAATTTGGTAATCAAATTAATAGAAACAATGATTTTTAACAATGAACTTAAAAAATTTTTTTTGAATTTTAAAAGTTTTTGATTAAAAAAAAAAAAAAAAAATGGGATGCATATAATTTCAAAATTAAATAAATTTTAGAATTAAGTGACCAAAAATAATTGTCAAGCTCAGTATCAGTGAGTATGGGAACGCTTTTAAAAGATGTGTAACAAAATAAAAACTTGGTATCAATACAAGAAGTGGGGATGATTTTGGGGGGTAGATTGGTGCTCAATGAAGTGATAGAACAATGGAGTGTGGAACTGCAAAGGTTGAAAGCTTTAGTGTATAAATGTTAATTAATTAGTTAGTTAGTAGGTTGCTATTGCGGGGGTGGCCTGTGCCCTCGTAAATAGCGGAAAGGGTTGGGGGTAACCGAGAGTGTTACCTCCATCGGAGGCCAAAAGGGCGAAGATGTGCGGCACACCTTTTTGGGTAAATTAAAATTTACACACTGCCAAACGACCGTGTCGCACAGAACTAGATTGATTGTAACAGGCAGTCAAATTGAAGTTTAGATTTCCCCGACTTTTCGGGCGATTACTGCCTTACCAGCACTAATCGTGGATTTGGCTAGCGGCCAGCTATGGTCATATCAAGTCCCTTGACCATAGCTGACTTGAAATTGGTACATATTAGAAATTCAATGGGGGGCGAACTTAGGGGAAATCTCCGGGAACTATGAAACAGCGGCTGCCACTCTGCCCGCTTGGGGGTAGCAAGACAGGTGGTAGATCCGCATTAAGGGTGTGTCATTATGTAACAAGAATATGTTGATATTCGATTATGTTTAAATATAATAGCGGAAGCAAAGACATGGAGAGGTAAAACCTGTTCCAAAATATACAGTCTTTGTCGAAGCGCCAGGGCGAGACAGTCCTCCATGATCTGAAATAGTGTGTGTGGCTGGGAGGTGGCTCAGATGAGCCACGAATGTAAATTTTATAACATAAAAATTTTTTATTCAAATTTTGATCCAATAAAACTGCTTGTGCTCTGTTCAAATAATTATATGCTCAGACTCTTAATATAAGGTGTTCATACTATAATTTTAAATGTATTATTTTATTGTTGTACGTTAGATATAGGTGTTGATAAAAATATGTATTTTCATTGTGTGTATATTTTAAATTAAGCCAATAATTAAATCGTCTGGCAGGCAGTAAATATGAATTATCAGAATCAGAGAAATGGGAAACAAGAAGGTGAGGAGTAATGATAAATAAATATGTATATTCCATGTAATTTGTTCAAATTTGAGATGTGTTTTCATTATGTTAGGATATCAGCTGATCAGCAATAACATGTCACTGGTATATTAGTTATAAATGTTTTAAGTAATTAATGTTTGATGTAGTGTTAGTGATAAAAAATAACTTGATAAAGTGAGAAATACAGTAATAATTTATGCAAGTTAACAAAAGATAGTTTTTGGGTGATGAATATTTTGTGGGACATATAGATCTGTCCAAATTGAAGTTAAAGAAATAGTATAAATGAAGAAGGTAATGTTGTTTTTGAGTTAATATATGTTATGGAGTTTTGTGAAGTATTGATGGGGACACGGTAGTTGTGGAGAATTTATGTGGAGTTTTGAGTGATATATTGTTGTTTATAATTAATGATGTTATTTTGTTGTAGTTGTAGTAAGGTAATGAGATTGAGATTTTTGGGGATGGCAATTTTGTATTAGAGGGTAGTGTAATGTAGGAGTTCGCAACTTAATGATATGTTGGGACGGGAATTGGTATCGATTTTAGTGCGGAGGGGCCGCCTTAGGTAGAATCCAGGGGCCAAATAAGGGAATTGAGTTTTTGGGGGCGGGGAAACACGTATCCTATGTACAAAGGGTTAGAGAGTATTTTTTTTTATACGTAGAGAGAAGGTGGCGATTTGAGTTTAATGATAGGTTGGGGTTAGAGTGTCTTGATTAGCAGAGATTTTGATGGAGATGGGTGTCATGGTAGTGGAAGTTGATGAATATTAGAGTCAGAGGGAGAAAGTTGATATATGTATACAGAGTAAGCAGTAAATTAAATGAGAATAAATAATTTACATCACCCACAGTAATGTAGAATCAGATTATTAATTGAAGAGAGTGGTTTATAATAAAGATATAAAATTTTCATTTTTTAAACCAGTGACAGAATTTTGATAGAGTTTGGTAATGTAAAACTAAGAATTGTTTATTTTAAATAACATAAATGTCAATTTATTTATTATTTATATTAATATTTTGTTTATTTTAAATGTTTTTGTACTATTTTGTTTCAAGTTAGGAGGTTACAGATGTTGAATGTATGTTCAGAAATTATACATAAAACATGTAGGTCTAGGGTTCTGGACTTGACCTAGTTTCGATCAGCTGATGAGGTCATACACCTACTAAGCTTGTATAGTAGGAAGTCAGTTTTATTTGTTTGTTTAACCAATTTTCAAATGATGTCTAAAAATGAAGGAAACATTTTCATAAATTTAAATTTTTTTGAATTTTAAAATTTTTGGAAATTTTAATTTGAAGAAAAAAAAAAAAAAAAAAAAAAAAAAAAAAAAAAAAGAGAAAAAAACTTGATTTTTCGCCTGCCAGCGTCTGAATATTTTAGGTAATGATTATTTTCTTATGTGTGTACCCAACATGTTTATTTTTATTGATTGATTGTATTGCATTGTACTGTTAGACTATAAGCGATTACATATTAGATTAAGGATGTTTTGATTAGAAGAAATGTTTAACGTAATTCATTTTAAAGAAAAAAAATAATAATAATAATAATGAAGAGAATTTTTTTTTGGTAAAATATATTATTTTGAATTTTTTTTATTTTCTGTAAATTTTAAAGAATTTGTCAAGGTAATGTTATGTAATGTGAGTGTGTGTGAGCCCAGTATCTGCTAAAGGCAGCCCAGCTTGCATAAAAGGGGAAACATATCGGTGGAGGATCTGGAATAATTTAAGCCAGGGATGGAGGATTTTGGGGGTAGCATGTTAGGAGGTGAGGTGGGCTGTGGTACTTGTCGGTTCGATTTCTTGGTGTTGGGATCTCTTATGGAGAAGTCCAGTGATCTCGTTCAGATGAGTCCATAGTCGCTGAACCAGGGGGGGTCGTGTACCCATGTGGATTAAGAACAAGGGGGTTGTTGGCACCAGTTCCTCACCGGTCCTCTTCGGGGTTTATCGATGAGATTTCTTCTGTTGTGGACAGCAGAATTCTCATCGAGGGGGTATTGTAGCGGGTCAATTTTGGGCCATTTTATTTTTTTACGGTATGGGGCATTGGTGTTTTTATTTATTTCGCTTTGTGCGGGAGTTTTATTTAAACATTGTGAAATTTCATATTACGACGAAGATTCATTTCATTATAACAGGACACGTGTTGAGAAACAGTGGTGTAATCAAGGCGAGGCGCAGTTACTGTATTGTGTCATTCGGCTAAGGAATTTGCACCTCCACGAAATTATAAGAACTCTGTACTTGTGTGGCGGTGCACTCACGCCACTACGCAACCACGCGCCTGAGGGACGCACTCAACTAAAAACCCAAGATGGCCAGAGAGCAAATTTATTCATCATCTCTTCATCGGTCATCCGGAAACACCGTTAAACCACGCCCACTGCTAGTGACGTCAATAGAGCAGACGCCAATATCGTGCTCTGGTATCCTGAATATAACTCTCATATGCCATGTATAAACGGAATATGCCTCAACAACTGAGCATGAACGACGACGCAAAGCAGGTGGCCGTGAATGCGCTGTTCCTCCATCTCAGAGAAGTACATTACCAGTTCGTCACTGATCGTGTCTGCACAGACACAGAGCCGAGTGGGCTCTACAAAATTTCATAAGTCTAATATCAAGAGTAAATTCAATTTCAACTAAAATGTGTCAGTGGTAGTAGTGAACATGTGAGAACCCTTAAATCAGTTTTATGTGACGGCGACACAGTTATTTACGGAATAAAACGAGCTCGAATGGTCACCGCGTGCCGGCGGGGGTTATTATTTTAAATGTTAAGGGCATTGTAAAATTTTGTGTGTGTGTCTGTGAGAGTGTGTAAAAATTGCAGGCTGGGCTCTGTCTGTGTCAATATTGATATGTAACAAGTAAGGTAAGATCATAGGTTAAGTTAATTTGTAGCAGATAACAAAGAGAACAAAGAGAAAAAATGTAATTTAATCTGTAAAACCATGAACAACAAATTTTGGACAAAATTTTAAATGATGCTAAAGAATTAAATTATCAATTCTCTTCATGCAAAAAAGGAGTCGAGTCACTTATTTCACTAACCCATGAAACACGTTTGTATCTAACGTACATGTGATCGGACTCTTGGACCCTATAGAAACGATCGTGACGGTAGGTAACAAACAAAATTGATTTGTATTTTGTGTTAATAGATTTTATCATTAATAGAGCAGCACAATAATAGAAATTAAATGGGGGTGACACTAGGGGAAATCCCGGAACTATGGAACAGCGGCTGCCACTCTGTCCGCGTGGGGACAGCATAGCCAGGTGGTAGACCCGTTTTAAGGGCGTTTCAATATAAAACAAGGATATGTCGATATCCACAAACGTTAAAATGTTAAGCCGAAGCAAAGACACGGAGATGTTCAATTCCTCCAAATATGCAGTCTTTGTGGAAGCGAAAGGGCGCTACAGTCCTACATAAATTACAATAGTGTGTGTGGATCAGGGGGTTGCTCAGATGAGCAACGTACTTAAATTTTGTAAATTAAAAAAAAAAAAAATGATAAATCAATTTTGCTTTAATAAAACGCTTGTATTCTGTTTCGATAAATAGGTGTTCATACATTCAGTATACTGTGTCCATTCTGTATTTTATTGTGTTCAATATATTATTTTATTGTGTTAGAGGTAAGAATTAAAATGTGTTTTATAGAATTTGTGTATTTTTGAAACTAAGTAGATAACTAAACCGACTGGCAGGCGGTTTGCATAGTACCAGAGTCAGAAAGAGGGGAAAAATTGATGGTAAATGTAAGGATTGATGACCATATATATTTCATAAAATGTGCACAATTTTGAAATGTGTTTTCACTTGGATAGGAATGTCAGCTGATCAGTAGTAAAATGTCACTGTTAAACTGTTTATTAATGATCAAGGTAATTAATGTTAAATATAATGTTTTAATGTGTTAAGGGTGTTATTTTACATAATGAGAAAAGTAATTTGATAAAGTGAGAAATAAAGTAATAATTTGTGAAAGCTAATAAAAGATAGTTGTTGGGTGATAAATATTTTGTGGGACATGTAGATCAAACCCAGTTGAAGTAGGAGAGAATAATATTGTTTTGAATTAACGTAATGTTGTTGTGAAGTATTAATGTTGACACAGTAGTTATGGGGAATATATGTAGAGTTTTGAGTGATATACTGTTGTTCATAATTGATGATGTTATTTTGTTGTAGTTGAAGTGAGGTAATTAGAGTGAGATTTGGGGATGGCAATTTTGTAAGAGGGGATAGTGTAATGTGGGAGTCCGCAACAAAAGGGTTGGGACGGGAAGGGACAGATTTGGTGGGAAGGGGTCGCCTTAGGTAGAATCCAGGGACCAGATTAAGGAAATGAGCTTTTTGGGGAGGGGGAAACACTTATCCTAAGTACAAAGGGTTAGAGATTAATTTTTTATATATTGAGAGAAGGTGGCGAATTGAGTTTAATGATAAGTTGGGTTTAGAGACGTTTGATAGATGTTTTGATAGAGATGGGTGTCCTGATAGTTTAAGTTGTTAGTGATTAGAGTCAGAGAGAGGTAAAGATGATATATGTATAAATGTCAAGTAGTAAATTAAATGAGTATAAATAATTAAATCACCCAAAGCAAGGGAAAGTGAGAATAATAAAGAAAGAGATTTAGAATAAAAATATAAAATTTTTAATTGAAACCAGTGACAAATTTTTGATAGAATTTGGAAATGTAAAGTTATAAAGTGTTTATTTTGAATAATTTACATATCAATTTGATTATTTATAATAATATTTTGTTATTTTAAATGTTTTATTTTATTATGTTTTTGTGTTTGAAGATAGAATTTTACAGAGGTACAATGTATTTTCAGATGTAACTTGGGTATAATTTATGTAGGTCAAGGTTCTTGACTTGACCCAGTTTTGATCAGCTGATGGGTGAGGTCATATACTAGGCATGTTTAGCAAGGAAGTTGATTCAACTTTTGTTTTTAATTGATTTGAACAAACTTTAAATAATTTCAATAGGGAAAGAAATATTTTAAGAAATTTAAATTTTTTGAATTAAACATTTTTTTTTGAATTTTTTTTTTGAAAAAAAATTTCTTGATTTTGCGCCTGCCGTCTAATTGATATGTTTAACTTGCGTTACATTATTGTTTGTGTACTAACCGTGTTTATTATTATTGAATTATTTTATCGAATTGTATTGTTAGACTCTAGGTGTAATCACATGGTAGGCTAAGGATGTTCTTATTTTTAAGAAATGTTCAATTGGTTTTTTTAAATAACAAAAAAAAAAATTAATGGAGAGAATTAGTCCGTATAGATGCAAAATTTGTGTTTTGATTTTTAAGAAAAACAGCTAATGATTTTTCGCTTAATAAATTTTGAAGAATTTTTTCATTTTACAATATGTAGAATAGGTGTGTGTGTGTGAGCCCAGTATCTGCTAAAGGCAGCCCAGTTTGCAGAAAAAGGGGAAACATATCGGTTGAGGATCTGGCATGATCTAAGCCAGGGATTGAGGATTTTTTGGGTAGCATGTTAGAAGGTGAGGTGCGCTGTGTTGCGTGTCTGTTCGATTTTTCGGTGTTGGGATCTCTTACAGAGAAGTCCAGTGATCTCGTTCAGATGCGCCCATAGTTGCCGAGCCAGGGGGGTCGTTTACCCATGCAGAGTAAGAACAAAGGGGGTGTTGGCACCAGTTCCTCACCGGTCCTCTTAGGGGTTTTATCAATGAGATTTCTTCTGTTTTGACAGAAGACCTCTCATTGAGGGGGTATTGTAACGGGCCAAATTTGTGGGTATTTTTATTTATTGCATTTTCGGGGATTTATAAAAATATGTGTAAATTTTATTTCAACGGTGACCAGACCACGTGTTGAGTTGTAAGAACTGCTTTTAACAAAGGCAACGCAGTATCACGTTGTGCAATCGGTAACGAAGAATTCACCAAGCCTTCATTTCCAAGAACTTTGTTTGTGTGTGACCGTGCGCTCGTATGCATGACCCGGGCATACGCGCGGGGTGACGCTACTGCAGAAACTCAAAATGGCCTAAAGAAGGATTGTTGCCTTGCACATGTCCCCATGAAGACGGATGTAAAACTTTAAGTCCCGCTTCTTGTGTGACGTCGAGCCATAAGCGCCCAAATATCATCGGCGTACAGGACTAAAATACTGCTATGTATCATGGGCATAGCCACTAATCTGCAACAACTCAGGCTGTGAGCGACGACGAAATTCGTTCGCCGGCAGGCATTAATATCCGCCCGCATGATATAGCAGTCCATGAGAAACAGAGTTCAGCTACAGACGCCTACAGTTTCGTTCGGGCCCGGTCGGTGGAGTTTTTATAAAATGTAACTAATTCAATAATATCGTTAATACCGACCGGGACCTAAGGGATTAACGGACTCAACAAGGTATAAATGTTGGCATGGAGTGATAACCAAACACAGTGAAATAACGGGTACGCGAATCGGGCGGAAAAACACGTGTTCGGGCAGCACCGCGGGAGCGAATAGTGCGATTAAAGTATGAACTTATAAAACAAAACAAAGTGTAATATATTAAAAAATGTGTGTGTGTGTAAAAAATTGCGGGCTGGGCAGTCTTCATAGGTGTAAGTAATATAATTTAAGTAATTTAAGTATACCAATAAAAAACTGTGTGAACAAGAGGTACGAAAATTTCAAAACAATATGAGAAAATTTATTGGAAACTAATCACTTAACTTTGCAATGTTTGATAATTAAAGATATTGATTCTTTTCATAAAAATGTGTTAGACTAAGTTATTTTGTCATTACCACTTTCTCATTTCTGTGCTGCAAGATTCGTCTAAACGTTCCGGGTATCTTCTGAATTATTATTTTGGGGGTAGTCAGATGGCGAAATTGTCCCGTTTTTATTTAAGGTAAAGTGTAAAGGTCTCCATATCTGTCCTTCAAAGATATAGGTGGCGACTCTGGCTTCTGGTGAAAATGTATACAGCAGGCAAGTTCCTGGCAGTATTCTTATTTATTTAATATATTTCGATCATTTTTGTATGTTTACAGGCAGAGTCAGGTACAAAAGAAATTATAACGTTGGAATGTGTGTGCGAGCCCGCGTGTGCCGCCTTTTGCGACATGTACTCAGAGGACACAAAAGGGCATGGGAAAGTATGTAATCTCTGACCCAAAATTCATAACGGAAGTAAGGCGAATTATTCCCGCTCGCCGCATTTCAACCAATCACAGAATGAGGTGAGACCGCGCGGCCAACGCCTAACGCTTGGCAGGCATGCAACCAAGCGCGCACGAGGTTCGCAGTTGTTCACCACTCGTCAACCAGCATAGTCGGTAGCTCAGCAACAGTATCAGTGAAATAGTGACGGGAGGCCGGTACGTGTGAGTATGCCCGGCCTACCCCAAAATTATATTCAAACGAGACTGCGAAGAAAGTAAAATGAATTTACTAAATATAGAAGCTTGAAAAAAAACAGTGATAGCTGTTGTGTGGTAGGGAGAGTGTAAGTGAACGTGCAGAACAATTGGAATGGCAAGGAGAAAGTTAAGTACTGTGAATATGTTGGCCAACAAAGTCTTAAATATTTAAATAATTGAAAATTCAGAAAAAGGGGGGTGAAAGAGAAATGTAAAGAGTGTGTGTGTGTGTGAGGAAATTTGAAAAAAGACGTCAAAAGTAAAAGTACGGTACTGGTTTGTTAGGTAGAATAAAACTTTTTAACTTTTATATGATAGAGGTAAGAATAAATAAGAGATAACATAATAAATAAGAAACAAATAATATTTAATAAAGAAAAGAGAAAGAAAGAAAATATTTGAAATAAAAGAGTTGGTTTAAATAGCATAAAAATGTGTTAATCTAATTATTACGTTACACCCGTAACCTGAGTTCTGCATCAAGAATTCGTCTAAACGAAACCTGTTGAATCTTCTGATCTAAGGGCATTACATGATCAAAATTAAGTAAGTGTAAGTATTTTGGTTTCGATGTATATCCTTAAAACATCGTGGCGACCTTGTTAGCGAGTTTGGAATCTTCTGGGGAGTTTTTATATAAAAGGTAAGTTTAACGGAATCTGGGTAAGTGAATTATGGGGCGTATAAAAAGGTAGAAAGTGTGTGCCTCTACAATGTTTTTGGAGGTTTTGGTCATGCTTTTTTTTTTTGCTTACCAGCTATAACGTATAAAAAAAAGACAATTCACAGACTTACCAGCATCAAATCCATTCTGTTTTTCAATATGTGAGGGATATCCACAAAGTAAGTTCTGCTTTTATAACACTGCTGTTCTAGCAATGGGCCATAGAGATGCACTTGCATACTGAATTTGTTGGCAAGGCATGATGTCAATTTGAGACATTCCAGCAGTTCACATATATTGTTGTGTTTGTTTATAATGTTTACAGTGTGTGATAAGTTTCTTGAATGCAACGAACATAATCCAGTTGAAGTTCACGAACAAATCTGAGATTTATGGAGATCGTGCAATAAATGATTCAGTGGTACAGAGATGAATATAACTTTGTAATGAAGAACATGAAAATGTGCACAGTGAAAAATAGGGCACGGGAGAGAAGATTGTAGAGAACAGACTGTTCAGACTTCCCTGCAGCCTTCATGAAATTATGTCTGAAAAACTGAAACAGTGTGCACACTAGATGCCAAATGTGCTTACCAAACATTAAATGAAACAGCAGGGCAGTGTGTTGACTTTATCGACACACTATAATGAAGAAGGCAATGCCTTCTTAACCATATAGTCACAAGGAACAAGACAAGGCCTTGAATCAAAGGGCAGTATATGGAGTGGAGACGTTACTTCATTGCCAATGATGGAATGCAATAGAACACTTTCTACTTGGAAGATCACGTGTCCCATGCTTTGGAACAAACAAGGAGATCTGATTGTATACTTCTTGCTTCAAGTTCCAATCAACACAAATGTCTATTGCTAAACATTTAACAAACTGTGCAATTCAGTCAGAGTAACTGACATGACATCTATGTGGGGTGTGTGTCAATGCATGACAATACCTGCCACAATGCAACACCTACTACTTCTTAAGGACCTTCAGCTGTTGTGCCGTAACTAAGGAATTTCGTTACGGCTACAAAAGAAAATTGTTAAGTGAATTGTGACAATAGAAAAATATTATACTATAAAGTTGCATCTGCTCCGTTATCGCTGTATAGACGCGATGTGTAGAGATACTCTCGCGCCATCTAGTTGGGACACTGGGCAGCTTGATTTTCCTGTTTCGCTAAGTGGCTGCGTTGTTGTCGTTCAGCATGCAGCGACCGTGTCGAATTTTTTCTCTTCTGGTTTGAGCCTTCAAGCCGACTTTTTGTCGTACATCTAATGAAAGAGATTTTTTTAATTGTGGTTTTTTTGTAATACCGGCGGTAGAATCTTCACGATGTGCGGCTAAGAACAAAATTGCGCCCTGAGGTGTCCCCGGCTCTCTCAACCGTGACCAATGATCAAACAAGGCGAAATATTAAGAAAATAAAGGAGCTCGTCGTAAGTACTTAGCTTGCTTCGACAAAGCAGAGGTATGTCTATGATGAATTTTGCTGGAGTATGCTGTGTATATGATCTTTTATATTATTATGATCAAATGAATAATTCTAGACAGTGGATAGTGTTATTTCCGTAAAATGGAATTTACTTAATTTCATGGTGTGCATATTGTAACATGACATAAGGTAGCAAGAATTCAATGGTATTTAATTATAAAATAAACAGCTGAAAATAAGAGTAAAAGGCAAAAAACTTATGAACTTAAAGATCAATAACCCAGTAACCCAATAAATGACAAAGACTATTAACCCAACAGACTTGACACAATAGATCGGATAGGAACCAAAAGAAAACCAAGAGACAGTGAAGAAGAAGTTTAAGTATAATCAAGTCATTCCAAAAAAGTGAACAGAATATTGTAAATTTAGTAATGAATTGATGTCTGTAGCATATGAGATGTAGCTAGGACAATAAGATTAATGAAGGGGAATAGTATCACATGTATCTTATTATTTAAAGAATGTAATTGTATAATATAATGTAGGGGGGTTAGAAGCTAACCATACCCCAAACTAATTGTAGTAGTAATGGCCAAAGGCTATAAACAATACTTTGAGCCCAAAACAAAAGCAATATTAGAATGATGACCAAAAGTGATCAGTGTGATTTGGAGGTAAATAGTTATAAATGACCATAATCACACAGTGATGTAAAGTAATCAGACAACCATGAATAAGCGTGAATAAGCCCAAAAGTGTGTGTGTAAAACTAAATAAGTAGTGAAAGTGATAGGTATAAAATAATGAAACAAAGTGAGCAGGGTAGTAATGATAGAAACTTTCTAATGAAAGAAAAGTGTAGTGAGAGTGTAGAACTAAATATTATGTAAGCTAACTATGTTAAACAGATAAACAATTTGTGATAAACTGTGCACTAGTAGGTAAGATTGAACTAATTGTAGTATTGTTAATTTAGGTAATAAGATATCAAGATTATATATTAAGATAAGAGTTAAGGTATCAGAGTGTAGCAAATTAAGTAGGACTAACACTGTGTTTAAGTGAAGGGAACAGTAGATAGGACATAGTATACAAGGAACAGTTTGTCAATAGTATTATAAGAGTTTCTTTAAGTAAGTATTAAGGATTTTATTTGTGTTCAGAAAATCATAGCATAGAGTAAATTGTAGGGTAAGCAGATAGCAGCAATTAAAAGTTATTTCAGGGTAGAACCTGAAAAGAAATGTTTAATAGTAAGAATTAGAGTTAGGGATACTGATGTTTATTGTTTGTTTTGTTCGTAAATTATATTAGAGTTACCAGGAATGTTAGTAAGAAATGTTAGATGGAAGTAGAATGGAATCTAGGCTCTAAGCCAAACTGTTGAACATAAATTTATTAATTTAAGAACAAATAATAATCCAAAGGTAAGGCAGAACGTGCCAAATGATTAAACCATGTAAGGGGGTATTCATAGTACCAAAATATGTGGTTAACAACTAATTTCGAATAAATTATATGTAAGATATAAAATTGGGAAAATAGTAAAAATGTAATTAGCTATCCAAAAGTAGGCATGAGGGGTATCAAAATGTTCATCATAAAAATTTAGGAAGAATGGTACTAATGTAATGACCATAGATATTAGAACAAAGTAGTAATCTTCAGTTGAAGATATTTTGGTAAAAATAGACGAAAAAAGACGATAAATCTTAACAATAACCTGAGTTAATAACCAATGAAAAATTAGCATAATTTCTTAAGTAACCATAGCAACAAGAAAAATAACGCCAAAAAACCGTTAGATTTTCAGTAAGTCATTATTAACCAACGCCAGAGGGTGGACCGAGTAGCTCTCGTATTAACATTAAATTATTATTCTTCAAACAATTTCAAAACTATTTAAAACTAATAGAAGACAAGTACAACAGTACAGGGAATCCTGAAACGTAAATTTTATTTATAAAAATTAATTTAACAAACCGTAGTGATCCAAAGAAGACGAAGCGACGCCGCGACGAAGAAAGACGACACGGACACTATATGAAGATCAGTAGAACCTCCTAAAAGAAGAAGATGACACCAACTGAAGAATTACGAGGCCTGAAGTAGCAAAGAAAAGTGCCGAGACGAGGGAAATAGACGACAGGAATTATCCATAGAAGAAGACGACAGCCCAGGAGTTATCTATCGAAGAAGACGACACCAGGATCTTCAGCAACAAGTAACTGATGAGTATAAACATTATCCCTTAAAGCGTATTCACAAATTTTGGTCTGAATTAAAATATAACTATTTCAAAATCACTGATCACTATTCCGAGTCAAAATAAATGCTGATTTAAATTCACTATTTAACTATAACAAATTAACGATTATTAAGAAAGTAAATTATGATAAATAATTAACGAATCTTCTAATAACGAACTTCTGGCAAATGAACATAACCAAAAATTGCTTCACAAATTTTCATTGGTGATTACTTAGTCAAATGTAATGAGATATCGATTTATTTATGTAATTAGTTGTAAGAATTATTATAACTTTGTGTGTGTTAGCCGTAAACATATATTTCTGTAGCCAAAAGGACTTTACACCCCTGAGAAAAAACGATAATTTTTACTGTAAACTAGAGTAACTGATGACTGTATACAACTGAGCTGAGCGTACCAACTACGCAATTGTAATAGCCGGTGCCGAAAACGAATTTTAATGTATAATAAACCAAGTGAAATATTCTAAAGGATTAATAAATGTTCTCAATCTGCAATGCTGTATGTTTGATTCCGTTAATTTAGAATTACGACTAGTAATTATTGAAGTGAAGGCGTTAAAGCGAGACGCAAGCTGGGTAATACTGCAGAGAGCTGTACGCCAATCAGGTGGCGAGGCGGCAACGTTTGCTACGTTTGAATGCGGCAGAGCAGAATACGGTTTACCCGTACACGACTGAGAGCATACATTTTGACACGTTTAACAACATTTTAAACTTTATACATTAAATTTTTACAACACCCCATAAACATCTAGTTACAAAGTGGCGCGCCAACTAGTAGGGCTAGAATAGGTAAGGAAACATATCTCTAAACTTTACAGATTCTAGCGGCGACTACGGAAATGGAACGGGAACCAATCGGCACAAGACAGGCCGTGCTACGCGAAAAGGAGGCGGAAGAGAAAGCAAGAAGATTAGAAAAGGAGATCGAGAGACACGTTCGAATGGAAGAAAAGGAAATAACATCAGTGGAAGATGTGGAAGAATTACTAAACCCCGTGGAAACGGATAAACCTACACAGCAGGAGGAAGCTGGGAAAGGACCTGATTGGAAACAGTTGATGGAATTAATAAGCAGTATGCAGAAGAGTATGGATAACAATTTCAAGAAGCAGAAGGAAGAAAATAATGACAATTTCAAGAAGCAGAAGGAAGAAAATAATGACAATTTTAAGAAGCAGAAAGAAGAAATTAAGGAGGACAATAAGAAACTATTACAACAAAATAACGAAGAATTAGACAAGAAATTTGAGTCAATAAATGACAACTTCAAGAAAATGGACCAAAATAATGAGAAGATGGAGAAGAAATTGGACAGCACTAAAGAAGATTTAAGGAAGACCATTAATGGAAATAACGAGAAATTAAGACAAGAAATGAAGGAGGAGAATAAATTGATTAGTGAGAAGATAGAGAAAAGTAATGAGAAAACCAGTGAAGCCTTGAGACTCATGAAGGAGGACATTGAAACGTTGAATGATAAAATTGAATATAACCAAGATACATTACAGCAACAGTTGACTGAGTACAGAGAAGAACTGAAACAAACTGTAATGGAAACGGAAGAGAAGATAGAGAAAACCAGCGAAGTAGTGATGCAAGTCCGGGAAGAAATTTTAATCAAGGTGAATGAAGTTGAAGGCGAAGGTAAGAGGAGGGTTGAAGGACTCCAAAAAGAAACCAATAACAAATTAGAACAGATACAAACCAGAGTAGAGGAGAACTATAGCAGATTGGACGCGTCAGTAAGTGAGGTGAAGGACACCACAACCGCCCAAGAAGGGAAAATAGCTGAATTTAGGGCTAGAGAGCTACACCTACAAGAGGAGATCAACGCATTGAAGGATCGACCAATCATGACCTCACATGTGTTATGTAGTGAAAATAGGGAGACTATAAACTTTAAAAACTATAAACGTAATCCAATTGAGTTTATAGAACGAGTGGAGGAAAACTTAGCCCGAACCAGAGAGACAAGGTGGACTGTAATCAAAAGCATGATAGATGACATGTTTAAAGAAGTCCATGATAATTGGTGGACGGCGGTAAGACCAGACATAAATAATTTCAACGAATTCAAGAAGTTATTCAAAGATAAATACTGGTCGGAGGCAACTCAGCACGTGGTGAGAAACAATATAAGCAATGGCAGATTCGACCCTTACCTAGGACAGTCACCAACCGCTTACTTTTTAGGTAAGGTGAGCATTGCAAGGAACCTCGAACCCAACATCCCGGAAGAGTGCTTAGTGACGCAATTGGCGTATCATTATGACGGTGAGATCACGAAAAGCCGTTTAAGTGGACGCATTAAAACGATACAAGAGATGGCCGCATTATTGGGAGAGTACGAGCGGGAGAAACACTATGTCTTGAACAGACAAAAGAATTCACCAAACTATAGAAATTATGACAACCGAAATCAGCCAAGTGGACCACAGGGAAACCACATCCCGGCCAACCATCCGCCATCTAACCCCAATAATTATCGAGGGTTCCACAATCAAAACAGCAACAATAATTACCCAAGAAACCACAATCAGAATTACCCCAATAACAATAATAATGGTAACCACCCTTACAATAGGGGAAACAACCAAAATGGAGGTGGGTATAACCGACCAAGTAACCAGTACCATAATAATAGCCCATCGACACAGAATCAAACATACAGACGACGGGTGAACTATATAAATGCAGAAGGTAGGAATGACGGGAGACGCAGTTATAGAAGACCGAGGAGCCGGAGTGCCGAAGAGAACAGAAGAGGTCGAGAACAAATAACTCGTAATGACCACTCGATTGAGAGGAGGCAGAACACGGAAAATAATCACCCCGTCAGAACAGAGGACCGTGCCGAAGGTAACGGCCAGCATTTAAACGAACAGCGGCAGTGAAAATACCAAAGGACCCGTCACTGATCCGATCTATTGGGTTAATAACGACACAGACTGACGAGACAAATGACAACACTATTACAATAATTCAGAATCATTATCTGAAAAATATCCGAGAGGAGCTTATGGAAGAAAATTCCTCATTGACCAAGCACCCGGATAATGAAATTGCCTATGTTACTGCTAAAGTACATAATGTAAATATAAAATTTATGATAGACACAGGCGCAAATGTGTCTCTAATTGACATAAACATGTATGACAAAATTCAAAAAGAAGGTAAGACCAACTTACCAACGTTACCAATAAGCAACATTATTTTAATAGGAGCCACTGGTAGGCAAAATAAGACAATTAAGAGACAAGTGTCACTAGAAGTCATAAGTAATGGCGTGACACTACCTATGATATTTTTGATCGCTCACAACATACCATTTGACATCCTAATCGGGTGTGACATATTGAGGAAATACTCTGCAGTTATCGATATGGAATTATCGAAAGTAACCATGAAATATGAAGGCAGAGAATGGATGGCTGAATTAACTGGCAGCAAAGGGGTCCTACCAATGAGTAAAATATACAGTATAAGAACAGTTCGTGATTCACCAGACCGGAGGTGGGAAGTAAAGCCAAACAGTCAAGCAAATAATGACATTCTATGGCATCAAAAATTGGAGGAGATCCGACAATTCCGAGGAACCCAAGATGGGAATCCAATGACAGAGCAAGAGGTGGAGAAGTTAATACGAATTTACAATAAGTACCGGCATGTATTTTCCGACCAACCAGGAAAAGTACGGGGGTATCAATGCGAGTTAAAATTTAAAGAAGTGGCCAATTTCAATAAAAAATCCTATCCCATAGCGTACGCAGCCAAGGAAGCAGTAGGCACAGAAATTAGTAAGATGATGGAGGAAGACATCATAGAATATAGCTGTTCACAATACACTAGTCCAATAGTTGCTGTCACGAAAAAGGATGGAAGAGTACGCTTGTGTCTCGACGCTCGAGAAATAAATAAAATACTGGTCAACGACAGAACATCTCCTGGCGAGATCGAGGAAATCCTCAAGAAGTTCCATGGAACGCAATTTATTAGCACATGGGATACGGTCTGCGGGTACTGGCAGGTAGAACTGCACCCAGCCAGCCGACAGTACGTAGCATTCATATTTGAAGGCAGGAACTACCAGTTCAAGCGACTACCTTTTGGGCTGGTAAACTCTGTAGCAATATTTGTTCGCTGCATGGACCAGATACTGGGTCCCGAAACTATGAGCTATACCACTGTATACGTTGATGATCTGTTGATCACCTCATCAAATTGGGAGGAGCATTGTGTGAGAGTTGAAAAAGTGTTAGAAAAATTATCTATTAACAATGTGACATTAAAACTCGAGAAATCTAAACTAATAGCAGCAGAAGTCCAGTTCCTGGGATTCAACCTGTCACGACAGGGGATAACACCATCAGATGATAAGGTAGATGCCATTCAACGCTTTCCTACCCCAAGGAATAAGAAGCAGTTACAGTCGTTTCTGGGCATCTGTAACTACTACAGAAAGTTCCAGCAGAATTATTCAGAACTGACTACTAGACTAGCACCACAGCTATCATCCAAAAACAAGTGGATGTGGGGCTCAGAACAGGATGCCATCTTCAACACTATCAAAACACACTTCCTCGACACTATCATGTTAAACCATCCCGATTTCAATAGACCCTTTTTCATGAACTGCGACGCAAGCGACATTAGCTTGGGATCGGTGCTTTACCAAGAAGACAAAGATGGAAACCACCAAGTGATAAGCTTCGCCAGCCGTACCCTAAACCAATGTGAGCGCAATTATCATGTAACTGAAAAAGAACTGTTGAGTGTGGTCTTTTCATGTGCAAAATTTCGGACTTACATACTTGGGTATCCCATCACCGTGCGTACCGACCATAAATCCATTTCATTTTTGAAAAACTGCAAACTCAGCCATGGTCGACTAGCCAGATGGATTCTTGCTCTCCAAGAATACCACATCAACTGCGAGTATATCCCTGGTAGCAAAAATACAGCAGCTGATGTGCTATCACGGATCAACACTGAACAACAAACCTTTGATGGAGAAAAGGAGACCATTGTGAAGGTATTTAATATCATGAAAAATAACTCTGACCTAGAGGTGATAGTGAACAAGGTGATACAACACCAGAAAGAGGATGCAAGATTAAATCAAATCCGAGAGAGACTGGATCGACAGGAAGAAAAAGCAACTCAGTACTATTGCATTCATGAAGATATTTTGTTTATTAAAACTAAACCTAACCAGAATACGTGGAAGCTGTTGATACCTAAAGAAACCGCAACTGAAATCATAATGGAGTACCACCTCAGGTACGGACACATGGGAGCACTGAAGGTGACAAAAGCGTTAGAAGAACACACATACCTGAAAGATATTAACCGAAGGGTGAGAAAAACCATAAAACACTGTCACATATGTCAGCTTGTCAAATGCAACGACGACAGAAAGGAAGGAATCATGCAAGCAATAACCTCTACAAATAAAATGGAACGAGTTTTCCTAGACATATGTGGACCTATGCCACGAAGTGGAGGTAGAAAGCAGTACAAATTTATCATCATTATTATGGACCATTACACAAAATTTATTAAATTATACCCAATCAACCGTGCTACTACAAACAAGGTATTGAACATTGTCACACAAAGATACATTACTGAGGTTGGAAGTCCCATGAATATTATCACCGACCATGGTACTCAATTCCGAGGAAGACGATGGAAGGACACATTAATGGATCTGGGTATCCGAACATACAAGACTTCAATTTACCACCCGAACAGCAACCCAGCGGAAAGAGTGCTCCGTGAAGTTGGGAGAATTCTCCGTACATACTGCCACGACCAGCAACGCAAGTGGAGCGAATACCTCGAAGCCACTGAAAATTTCATAAATCTCGCATACCATGAATCCATTAAGGATACCCCGTACACCATCATGTACGGAAAACCACCACCTCGAGCCATAGAAGAACTTGTCAATTTCCCCACCAATCCAATATACCAATTTGATAATGCCAAATTCTATAGTAAAATAGCGGTGCAAACTGAAAAGAAAAAGGCTAAATATCATAAAATGCAACCAAAGACAATCCGGTACAGTGAAGGAGAAAGGGTATTAATACGAAACCGAGAATTACCAAGTTCCAGAGAGGGAATTACGAAGAAATTACTGTTGTTATATAATGGACCCTACCTCATAACGAAAGATAATAAAAATAATACCTATGTCATAAGTGAAATCACAACTAAAAAGATAAAAGGGACTTATAACCAGTCTTCTTTAAAAAAGTATTATGAACCAGTGTCTGAAAATTAAAGAGGATTTTGTAAGTAACTGTTATCAAAATTCAAAAGTAATGTAAGCACAACTTACAGTAAGTATTTGATTGGAACCATTATTATTATAAATGAGAGGGAATTTAGAAGAAAGATAAGCTAAGTTCAAAACAAAGTAAGGCTAAACTTACGACCAAGTGTGAAACAAAATGTGTAAACACATGCAAATTTTGAAAATGTATAATGAAATATCATAAAAATTGAGATATAAAATAATTAAATATTACACAAATAATGATGAAGCTACATAACATCATTAACAAACACCATCACAAAAAGGGGATAAATAGAAATTAATGTTTCACAAAAGAAGAAACCAAAACAATCAAATAAAAAATAACACTGGCAGATTAGCTGAGCTATCAATGAAAAAATATAAATGAGTCAAAACCAGCTATAATGTTAATTAAATATCAATGAGCATTAAAGTGATGACAAATAGAATCACTACCATATAGAATAAGCTCTTAAAAACAATACAAAATGCCTATTAAATATCGCCACAAGCTTAAAACAAAGGAATCCTAATAAGTTATTGAAATGAAAGGTCATGAGTTGTATGAAAGAAAGAATAATTAATCCCAAAAGTGTTTTATTGTATTAATATTATGTGAGTCGGAAATGAACGACTATTATTATAATTATTATGAATATTATTATGTGATGATTTTATGTTGAGATACGTCCAACATATGTTATTGAGCAGATAGGCAAGGCCTCTGAACTCAAAATGTGTATAAATGGATAGCAGAGTAATAGAGCCACACGTGCCCTCTGACTATTACCAATTTATATGAAGGAGAGAGAAGAAAAATTTTAGGGAAATAGAACATAAAGGGGAATAATAAAGAAAAAAAAATAATACCAATTATTATATTATGAACCATGACTTAATAAAGAATGAATACAGAAGAAGTAGCGATGCAGGATGTAAAGGTATCTCCTTCTACCCTTTATAATTACATATAATACACTCATCAAAAAATACTCACCGCTGCCAGAATTTTACTTACCGTCATGGTCCCCGTAAAACTTACCTTTAAAAATTACCCAAGGTCGTCACGATATTTTCTGGTTTAATATCGAAACCATTCTACACACTTGCCCTTATAAAAATCCCGCTATCTGACTATAATACAACTCAGAAAAATCCCAAAGAACGTTAGACGAGGTTTTCAGCACAGAAAACTAGGAAATGGTTATGGCGTAATGACTTACTCTAACACATACTTTATATTAAATAAAATCTGAATTTATTTTAAGGTGAAATTTTATGAATTAATAAAATAAACATTTCTTAATCAACTAGCTTCTAACAAACTATTATGAACCAGTACTAAATTTTTTCCCTTAGAGATCTCGTTTGAAATTTAACACTTTATACATAACAAAGGAAATTACTAAAAATGGTGTTTGATTTTATTCAATTGATTATGTTCTTAAGTTTGCTACTCATCTGGTCAATGCAATCCACAATTTCCGCCACCACGTGTTACGCACTTTTTGTTTGTAGAACACTCCGAAAACTGATTTTATACTGTTTAACTTGGATTATTTTCTCAATCACAAATGTTAAGGCTGTTTCACAAATGACAGCACTATTCTTTTCAATCGGTCAGCTTACATTGTTCGCAAGCACATTTTTTTGGCAAACTGCGCGTTAACACTTTACTTGATAGGCCGATTAGATTATTTTCGGCCTATCTTGCGCCCGAGGCCACTGTTTAATTTTACATTACAACTTTACTGTCTGATGCTGGCTGTCTGTTGTTCACTCTCTACTGACACACAGCAGACTGTGTCACAAAGCTGCTGCTATGTGATTACGCAATGCGTCTGGCAGTTGTTTTGTCTGACTGCATGTGTGTTGCATTGCTGTACTGGAGGCTCCTTACAGGTAAAAGTCTGGCAATTTGGAAAGTGCTTAAACTGATGATTTGAATTAATATGAAATTAAACTGGGGTGGCTCACAATTCCGTACCGTTACAATACCCCCCCAATAAGAGGTTGAAGGCCGGGGCGTTCAAACTCTTATTGCCTAAACCTAAGAGGATCAGTGAGGACATGGCACCGCAACCCCCCTGAACACTACTAAATCATGGGTTCTTACCCCCCTAGTCTGGCGACTGTGACAGCACCCATCCGATCTTACTGGACTTCTCTATTCGAGATCCCAACACCGAAAAACCGAACAGATACCCGTCCCAGTATCGCCTGACTTTTAAAACATTCAATAAAAAAATCAACAAATGGCCTTCCATCACTCCATATCCCACATCTGATTTGTTTCCTCTTAACCGTACTGGTTCATTGACAACGTACTGGCTCATTTTATATTATAGACCCTAAAGAATAATATTAATAAAACAATATTGGTTTACAATGATACACATAAATTCCAGTTAAATTGAATAGTATTCCCCATACAATGTTGCCCATCCAAAATAACACCTTAATTACACAAAATGACATTAACTCCATTCATACCTAGCTACTATAAAATTTTTTTTTTTTTTTTTTTTTTTTTTTTTTTTTTTTATATACCCCCCTTTTAATCCCTTAACCCCTGATACCCGTTACATTTTAATGTGGTCTGCACGAGGCTTCTTGGCCTTTTTCAGCCTCATCCTCGCCGTAACCCACATCTCCCTCGTGACCTGTAACTGGGTCACCGCCCATCCACACTCACTATTACCCCCCCTAGACTGTAGCGTCTAGTTGCTTTCACAAGGACTGATGCGGAAGGGGTGGACATTTTTTTCTTTTATTCCACCCCCATCCTTGCTTCGGCGTTACAATAAAATTCGGTATTATACCTACTAGTTTCTCTTTATACACCCCTAATGGACTACCACCCCTATCTGGGTGAAAATAGCCCTGTTCCAAAATTTGGTAGATTCCCCAAAAAAATAACCCCCCTACTAAATCTAACAAACCACCGGGTTGACAAAATAAAACAAACCACAAGCCGGTTATATCAAGTAAAATTTATGATTTGCCACAATTAACTACTTTCACGGTCATGGTCCGGTGAGGTCATGACCGCACTTAGGTGGGGAATCTACAGTTAAAACATAAAATATAAATTGGCATTGATACAAGTTACGTGGATAGTAATATACACCTCAATTTTCCAGACACTATCTCATCCTGAACATTTTCCATCAGTTGTCAGTGTTAAATAAATGTTTCAATTCTTATTGACATCAATTAGTATTTACTTTATAATTCCAATTTGAATTTAAATGAAAATAAAGTTAAGTTCATTATTAAAATCATCGTTTCTGTTAAATTTATTACTAAATTAATTTAATTGTATTTAATTTACTTTAATTAATTCAATTAATCTCAAAAGTTACAGTAATTGCCTCATTATTATTTGGTCTGTAAAAAAAATTTAATTTCAATTCTTTTCTATCACAATAAGGTTTTACTCAAGATACTGATTCAGCAGACTACAACATTTTTTGTTATTGTCACCAAGCGTGACTCCAGACATTAGTCTCAACATACCACACCTGTTTATATAAACACTAGCCTGCAAGACTCACATAGTCTAAACATCCTGGTTGCATCATACTAACACCTGTACTTTTCAGTCTTTATAAATTTTTTAGATAACATATTTATCAATGTCTATTTCTTACAGTTCAACCAAATATACTTTTATAATTCACCTTTCAATTATTATTTCTCTTTTAATTACAATTTCTATTTAATGCTATTATCTCAATTCATATTATTGAATCAACATTTTTTTCACACCTGTAAGCATTTTATTCTATCTGATTAGTATTATGAACTTTATACTTACAATCCACTTATTGACATGAATACAAAATACACACCACACACACACCAATATCTCCGTGTAACCTCTGAAACATTTAACAACAATGTTATTTCATACAAACAATTTAACCATCTATTATCGAATTCCAAATCTCGTAAACCATTCAACTCAAAAAATTTCAATTATATAACTTTTAAATCAATCAGAATATTTTAAACATTTCAAATTGTTTCAATTAAATTCATTATTAAAATATAAATTCCATTATTATTGTTTGCCATTATACAAATGAGCCAATTACTGTTTCTGAACTTAATGTTATTATTTCTTTAAATTGCAAAATATTAATCTTATTATTACAACAATTAATTACCTACATACACTGTTCACTTAACCCTTTACAACACATACAATTGAATTCACTACATATTTATTTACAAATCTACTTCATTATTTATTCAGTTATCATATTTCAATGTTCAAATCAGCTAAGTCAACATCCTTAAAACAAAAATTTAACTGTCTTTTATTGTTTTATGGTCTAGCCTCCATCGTCAAAAAGGTATCTTACATATTTATAGCATAAATGATTTTTATTTACATCCAATTTATTATTATTATTCTTATCATAAACCATTACCTCTATGTCATTCATTTTCCCTTTTATTATTCCATAAGACTTGTCACTATTATTTGTTTTTATCCAGCCTCCGTGAATATTTGTTGTTACACCCAGGTAATTTATTTTCTCATCATATTCCTCCACTACAAGTACACTAATTCTTCCTACAGGTACACATTTATCCTCAATATAATCATTGTCTACTACTACACAAGGTATGTCTACATTATTTATCATAACTCTCTTAATATCCATCTTCTCTATCAGCTCTACATAACCTCTATTTATCTTGAACCACTCTAACTCTTTCTCTCTCTCATAATCACTTTTATCACAATACCTATCACAACACCACTGACCTACTTCACTCCATGCAAAGGGCACAACAAACTTACTATACCACTTCCTGGCTTTTCCAGGTTTACAAAAAATTAGGGGACTGCTTGAAGACACCTTGTCTTCCACATAATTACCGGAGGAAACTCTGTCCTCATTAAACACCCGTGAAAACTCTGTTTCACCATAAACTTGGGGAACATCTGCCCTTTGCCCATTTAACCTCTCTACACACACACACCTATAACCTCATCCACACTTTCTCTGCTCCCAACCTTACACTCTAACACCACATTTTTAATTTCACCACTATTACTTACCGTATCATTCTTAGATACCCCATTTTCAACTATATAATCATTATTCTTATTTAATGTTATTTCATCATTATAATTACTGGTAGTACTACCACTTACCTCAGAATTGTAATCACCATCACCCACTATTTGGTCACTGTTATTTATTAATTCCTTATCGTTATCACTCACCTGTTTTAATTCAACTTCTGTACTCTCTTTATATCGGTCTGTCTTTAGTTCCCGCGACCATTCATCTAACATTTTGTCCCTTTCGTCAAAACGTTTATTCATATTATCAAAATGTTTATTCAAAATTTCCGCCCTCTCATCTAATTTTTTATCAATCATTCGCAACATATTCATTATATTTAAAAAATAATCAGATTCACTCATATCATCATTATTTACCTTATTCTCTATCATCTGATCGTTTTTATTTTCACGTGCCTCGGCCATGTTCAAAATGTTATTTCTAATATACCCTTTATATATAAAAAACCCACTATTATCCTATAAAATCAAAACACCTAACACAATCATTGTCAACAGGACAAGTAAACACAATAACCCTTTATCAAAACATAACCTTTTATAACGTAAATATATATACGATTATTTCTACAAATACGCCGTTACCAAATCCTACTTTCTGTGCTTTAAAACAGGTCTAGTTCCTATAATATTTATACGAACATCCTGGCAGGGGCGTCGCTTGTAAAGGTATCTCCTTCTACCCTTTATAATTACATATAATACACTCATCAAAAAATACTCACCGCTGCCAGAATTTTACTTACCGTCATGGTCCCCGTAAAACTTACCTTTAAAAATTACCCAAGGTCGCCACGATATTTTCTGGTTTAATATCGAAACCATTCTACACACTTGCCCTTATAAAAATCCTGCTATCTGACTATAATACAACTCAGAAAAATCCCAAAGAACGTTAGACGAGGTTTTCAGCACAGAAAACTAGGAAATGGTTATGGCGTAATGACTTACTCTAACACATACTTTATATTAAATAAAATCTGAATTTATTTTAAGGTGAAATTTTATGAATTAATAAAATAAACATTTCTTAATCAACTAGCTTCTAACAAACTATTATGAACCAGTACTAAATTTTTTCCCTTAGAGATCTCGTTTGAAATTTAACACTTTATACATAACAAAGGAAATTACTAAAAATGGTGTTTGATTTTATTCAATTGATTATGTTCTTAAGTTTGCTACTCATCTGGTCAATGCAATCCACAATTTCCGCCACCACGTGTTACGCACTTTTTGTTTGTAGAACACTCCGAAAACTGATTTTATACTGTTTAACTTGGATTATTTTCTCAATCACAAATGTTAAGGCTGTTTCACAAATGACAGCACTATTCTTTTCAATCGGTCAGCTTACATTGTTCGCAAGCACATTTTTTTGGCAAACTGCGCGTTAACACTTTACTTGATAGGCCGATTAGATTATTTTCGGCCTATCTTGCGCCCGAGGCCACTGTTTAATTTTACATTACAACTTTACTGTCTGATGCTGGCTGTCTGTTGTTCACTCTCTACTGACACACAGCAGACTGTGTCACAAAGCTGCTGCTATGTGATTACGCAATGCGTCTGGCAGTTGTTTTGTCTGACTGCATGTGTGTTGCATTGCTGTACTGGAGGCTCCTTACAGGTGAAAGTCTGGCAATTTGGAAAGTGCTTAAACTGATGATTTGAATTAATATGAAATTAAACTGGGGTGGCTCACAATTCCGTACCGTTACAAGGAATTCCTGAATAATAACAACTTGATAAAATGAACTATATTGATGATTTCAGAAAAAATCTAATAATCTTTGTTTCGAAATAATCAATTTTGGTGGCGATGCATTATGTAACATGACATAAGGTAGCAAGAATTCAATGGTATTTAATTATAAAATAAACAGCTGAAAATAAGAGTAAAAGGCAAAAAACTTATGAACTTAAAGATCAATAACCCAGTAACCCAATAAATGACAAAGACTATTAACCCAACAGACTTGACACAATAGATCGGATAGGAACCAAAAGAAAACCAAGAGACAGTGAAGAAGAAGTTTAAGTATAATCAAGTCATTCCAAAAAAGTGAACAGAATATTGTAAATTTAGTAATGAATTGATGTCTGTAGCATATGAGATGTAGCTAGGACAATAAGATTAATGAAGGGGAATAGTATCACATGTATCTTATTATTTAAAGAATGTAATTGTATAATATAATGTAGGGGGGTTAGAAGCTAACCATACCCCAAACTAATTGTAGTAGTAATGGCCAAAGGCTATAAACAATACTTTGAGCCCAAAACAAAAGCAATATTAGAATGATGACCAAAAGTGATCAGTGTGATTTGGAGGTAAATAGTTATAAATGACCATAATCACACAGTGATGTAAAGTAATCAGACAACCATGAATAAGCGTGAATAAGCCCAAAAGTGTGTGTGTAAAACTAAATAAGTAGTGAAAGTGATAGGTATAAAATAATGAAACAAAGTGAGCAGGGTAGTAATGATAGAAACTTTCTAATGAAAGAAAAGTGTAGTGAGAGTGTAGAACTAAATATTATGTAAGCTAACTATGTTAAACAGATAAACAATTTGTGATAAACTGTGCACTAGTAGGTAAGATTGAACTAATTGTAGTATTGTTAATTTAGGTAATAAGATATCAAGATTATATATTAAGATAAGAGTTAAGGTATCAGAGTGTAGCAAATTAAGAAGGACTAACACTGTGTTTAAGTGAAGGGAACAGTAGATAGGACATAGTATACAAGGAACAGTTTGTCAATAGTATTATAAGAGTTTCTTTAAGTAAGTATTAAGGATTTTATTTGTGTTCAGAAAATCATAGCATAGAGTAAATTGTAGGGTAAGCAGATAGCAGCAATTAAAAGTTATTTCAGGGTAGAACCTGAAAAGAAATGTTTAATAGTAAGAATTAGAGTTAGGGATACTGATGTTTATTGTTTGTTTTGTTCGTAAATTATATTAGAGTTACCAGGAATGTTAGTAAGAAATGTTAGATGGAAGTAGAATGGAATCTAGGCTCTAAGCCAAACTGTTGAACATAAATTTATTAATTTAAGAACAAATAATAATCCAAAGGTAAGGCAGAACGTGCCAAATGATTAAACCATGTAAGGGGGTATTCATAGTACCAAAATATGTGGTTAACAACTAATTTTGAATAAATTATATGTAAGATATAAAATTGGGAAAATAGTAAAAATGTAATTAGCTATCCAAAAGTAGGCATGAGGGGTATCAAAATGTTCATCATAAAAATTTAGGAAGAATGGTACTAATGTAATGACCATAGATATTAGAACAAAGTAGTAATCTTCAGTTGAAGATATTTTGGTAAAAATAGACGAAAAAAGACGATAAATCTTAACAATAACCTGAGTTAATAACCAATGAAAAATTAGCATAATTTCTTAAGTAACCATAGCAACAAGAAAAATAACGCCAAAAAACCGTTAGATTTTCAGTAAGTCATTATTAACCAACGCCAGAGGGTGGACCGAGTAGCTCTCGTATTAACATTAAATTATTATTCTTCAAACAATTTCAAAACTATTTAAAACTAATAGAAGACAAGTACAACAGTACAGGGAATCCTGAAACGTAAATTTTATTTATAAAAATTAATTTAACAAACCGTAGTGATCCAAAGAAGACGAAGCGACGCCGCGACGAAGAAAGACGACACGGACACTATATGAAGATCAGTAGAACCTCCTAAAAGAAGAAGATGACACCAACTGAAGAATTACGAGGCCTGAAGTAGCAAAGAAAAGTGCCGAGACGAGGGAAATAGACGACAGGAATTATCCATAGAAGAAGACGACAGCCCAGGAGTTATCTATCGAAGAAGACGACACCAGGATCTTCAGCAACAAGTAACTGATGAGTATAAACATTATCCCTTAAAGCGTATTCACAAATTTTGGTCTGAATTAAAATATAACTATTTCAAAATCACTGATCACTATTCCGAGTCAAAATAAATGCTGATTTAAATTCACTATTTAACTATAACAAATTAACGATTATTAAGAAAGTAAATTATGATAAATAATTAACGAATCTTCTAATAACGAACTTCTGGCAAATGAACATAACCAAAAATTGCTTCACAAATTTTCATTGGTGATTACTTAGTCAAATGTAATGAGATATCGATTTATTTATGTAATTAGTTGTAAGAATTATTATAACTTTGTGTGTGTTAGCCGTAAACATATATTTCTGTAGCCAAAAGGACTTTACACCCCTGAGAAAAAACGATAATTTTTACTGTAAACTAGAGTAACTGATGACTGTATACAACTGAGCTGAGCGTACCAACTATGCAATTGTAATAGCCGGTGCCGAAAACGAATTTTAATGTATAATAAACCAAGTGAAATATTCTAAAGGATTAATAAATGTTCTCAATCTGCAATGCTGTATGTTTGATTCCGTTAATTTAGAATTACGACTAGTAATTATTGAAGTGAAGGCGTTAAAGCGAGACGCAAGCTGGGTAATACTGCAGAGAGCTGTACGCCAATCAGGTGGCGAGGCGGCAACGTTTGCTACGTTTGAATGCGGCAGAGCAGAATACGGTTTACCCGTACACGACTGAGAGCATACATTTTGACACGTTTAACAACATTTTAAACTTTATACATTAAATTTTTACAACACCCCATAAACATCTAGTTACAATATCTGCATTGCCTGATGCTAGTCAAGTGGTGTCCGGACAGAAGCTAGCTTAACACAACAACAAAAAAGAGACTTTAAGTCTTAATTTTACTATTACAATACTTAATATTCAGCAACCCAATTTATTAATAATATCCATTCATACCTGAACTATATTCCGTTTCAAATACAGTTGAATAAGACTGGCTTCTGGAACATTTTTTTTTACTGTGAGGACAACTCCTTACCAATTCATTAGCAGGCAATAGTTATACATTATACTCAAAATAAAAAAAGGTGATAAAAAAAAATGTTAAGCTACTGCTGGTAAATTGACACTTACTTAAACCATTAAGTGTGAACTTAAACCATTAAGTGTGAAGGCACTTCTCAGCATTGCTGATATCAGTCGTGCAGCGTTCCTTTGTTTTCTTGGAAGAAGCCTTTCAGTGATTATTGTGATTTATTAGTGTTGTCCATGTAACTTTTGTGTGTGTGCATTGTGAATTACCACAATGCACACACACAAAAGTTACATGGACAACACTAATAAATCACAATAATCACTGAAAGGCTTCTTCCAAGAAAACAAAGGAACGCTGCACGACTGATACCAGCAATGCTGAGAAGTGCCTTCACACTTAATGGTTTACACAAGTGCCAATTTACCAGCAGTAGCTTAACACTTTTTTTTTTTTTAGTATAATGTATAACTATCGCCTGCTAATGAATTGGTAAGGAGTTGTCCTCACAGTCAAAAAAAATGTTCCAGAAGCCAGTCTTATTCAACTGTATTTGAAACGGAATATAGTTCAGGTATGAATGGATATTATTAATAAATTGGGTTGCTGAATATTAAGTATTGTAATAGTAAAATTAAGACTTAAAGTCTCTTTTTTGTTGTTGTGTTAAGCTAGCTTCTGTCCGGACACCACTTGACTAGTGCATCAGGCAATGCAGATATGCACACCATGAAATTAAGTAAATTCCATTTTACGGAAATAACACTGTCCACTGTCTAGAATTATTCATTTGATCATAATAATATAAAAGATCACATACACAGCATACTCCAGCAAAATTCATCATAGACATACCTCTGCTTTGTCGAAGCAAGCTAAGTACTTACGACGAGCTCCTTTATTTTCTTAATATTTCGCCTTGTTTGATCATTGGTCACGGGTGAGAGAGCCAGGGACACCTCAGTGTGCAATTTTGTTCTTAGCCGCACATCGTGAAGATTCTACCGCCGGTATTACAAAAAAAACCACAATTAAAATCTCTTTCATTAGATGTATGACAAAAAGTCGGCTTGAAGGCTCAAACCAGAAGAGAAAAAATTCGACACGGTCGCTGCATGCTGAACGACAACAACGCAGCCACTTAGCGAAACAGGAAAATCAAGCTGCCCAGTGTCCCAACTAGATGGCGCGAGAGTATCTCTACACATAGCGTCTATACAGCGATAACGGAGCAGATGCAACTTTATAGTATAATATTTTTCTATTGTCGCAATTCACTTAACAATTTTCTTTTGTGGACTATTCAATCATCCTTCCTATAGTCCAGACCTCCTGCTAAGCAATTATCATGTGTTTCTGATTTGTAATCTTTCCTTGCTGTCTGGTGGTTCTACAATGACAAAAAGGAGAAAAAATCAACATGCGGCTTGCATCAAAGGCAGTAACCTTCCATGATGAAGGAATACAACACCTAGTGTCCCATTATGACAAGTCTATTAATGACACAAGTGTATTTGACAGAAAATGTGTCAAAAAGTAGATTGTATTAATTAGTGTTTGTATCAATTGATTAGCAATAAAAACAGACTGCAAGTATATTCTTGTTTTTCCTTAACAGCCCATCAGAACTTACCTTCAGTTTGTCTGTTTCTTTTACACACACACACATACACACACACGTGCGCGCGCACGCACATGTGTGTGCACATGCATGGATATACAGTAAACCCTCGATTTAACAGACTAATTGGGGCTGAGGGGTGTCCATAAAATCGCAGGTCCGTAAAATCGCAAATTTTGTTTTTTGAGGATATATTTAAATCAAATAGGGCTATAACACTTGAAATTTTAATACTATTAATATCATGCAAATACCGTATTGTTCCAAATACAAGCCGCACTTTTTCTCCTAAAAACATGGTCGCTAATTTGGCATGCGGCTTGCATTCGCGTGCTAACAAAATTCGAAGTTATACCTGACTTCTGTCGGGACGAACGCTTTTGGTATCTACGAGTTGTTTACTGCCTAAGCAACAGCAGTTTGCCTGGCTGTAGTTAACTCTGGCATTATGATTTATGACTACAACCGAATGTTTTAACAGCAAACTGAAGAAAGAATAGCAAGATAAAGTGTAAGTGCGTGCGCACACGCACGTGTTCGCACCCTTCTGTAGGCAGCAAGACAAAGGATGAGTACAGGGGTGTGAGTAACATGTTTCTAAATAACGGGTAAACTACCAGTGTGGTTTTCTATTGTAACAGCGACAACATCGCTTATCTGTACTTTGTTTTCATTCGGCGTTTTTGTAGTGCGTTGGCGGTATGAGTGATATTGTGGAGACTAAAGGCACGCAGTCAAATCAAATTAAACGTAACCCGTACGATGCGAATTATAAATTAATTGTGATACAAAATGTAGAAAAAACATACAATCGCGAAGCCGCAAGGAAATTTGATATTGATGAATCCTGTATTCGACGATGGAGAAAACAGAAGGAACGACTTTTAAATGCAAATACTGCGCGACGAGCATTCGTGGGACCTCAAGTTGGGCGTTTTGTAGCAGTAGAGTCCAGCGTCTGTGAATACATACGGCTTTTAAGAAAGCAAGGACTCCCTGTCACTAGACATGTTTTAAAATTAAAAGCTTTAGAAATCGCAGAAGAATTAAAAGTTTCCGGTTTCGAAGCCAGCTTCAGGTGTAAAAGACGAATGATGCAGTGAAATGGATTTGCGCTTAAATGACGTACATCACTCGCGCTAAAACTACCGAGTGACTACGAAGAAAAACTCCTACAGTATCAGCGGTTTGTCATTCATTTACGCAAGAAGCATAATTATTCACTTGAACACATGGGAAATGCCAATGAAACGCCCGTATTTTTTATTTACGTATATTAACTGTGGACCAAAAGAGAACCAAATCTGTAACAGTAAAGATTACGGGAAATGAAAAGTTAAGTGCCACTGTAATGCTTGCTGTATTAGCTGAAGGACGAATATTTCACAGTGAAACAAGATGCATATCAGTGTATATTGTTCAGTGTTAGTCGTCGTGATGTCTTCCACTGAACGTGTGCGACGCCTGCGTCAACGACAACGCAAAGACAGGGATCGTGAAGAATTAAATGAATTCTTGATGAATACTCCGTTCTCATCAAATACAATTGAAGATAAGAATATTTGCGTGTTTCAAAACAAGAAACAAGAAGAAAAGAAAAGAAAGAAAACTTCGATAGCCAAGCAATATCGCCAGAACAGGAGAGTCTGCAGTTTATGCACATTATACGTTTCAAAAGCCTAAAAACATTATCATGCTTTTTTTTGTCTGTCAAATTCTGCCCGTTAAATCCGAAGTCCGTTAAATCGAGGGTTTACTGTATATGCCTCTGTCAAGTGGTAGCTCGTCTAGTCATCTAACAAACAGACGAAACATATACGATAGCAATTCCACCATAATTAAACGTCTGTGATAAGTGGTAATGATTTTAGGCTACTCGCCCATTGTCTATTATTGTATTTGCTAGACATTTTAGTAGCTCCTGTAGCAGCTGTTTAGCTTGGACTAGGTGTTATGTCTAGTCTTGTCAGTAATCATTTGGAGATTAATATCTAGTCCAAGCTACTGAAGATGGTTGCAACACATACAATAATAGACCACAGCCAAATGGCCCAAAACATTTTGCACTTATGACACAGACCTTCATAATTTTGTGAAAGCCTCTGTACTTTATTAGTGTCTGTGATTACACAGTTTCAGCACTCCTCCCGTTCAGAGTAATTTAATATTTTCTTATGTTATCATTTACTTTCTGAACCTTGTCAACTGTTAACTGTTGTTACATCATCTTTATTCTTATTCATTGGTACGTTTTCTTCTACAAAGTTTGGTCTAGTTTCTGTTAGATTAAATTGGTTATGTAGGGTAAGAAATTGGTTATAGAGGTAAAAGAACAAATGGAAATTGATGTAGCCATAATACGAACAATAAAGGCAAAAAGATTCAACTAAAACAAATGTATGTAAATTATGGACAAAAAAGATACGACAACAAACACCACCCATCAGAAGAAGAAGAGAAAGACTACTACATATCGGATTACTATATACTGTAATATTGTACTTGTATTCCATGTCCTGACTGACAAGATCTTTGTGTGACTGGTACCTAAAGATATTAGGCAGACCAAATATTGCACCTCTTTGTTTAATTTAAGTAACACATGAATTTGGATATAAGTAACAACTTATGTGTAATATCAACATTCACTCATTATTTACATTTTATTAATGCTTGTCTTAATAAACCATGGGAATTATATAATATGTATTGAATACTAAAGTGTAACAAACTTCTTCACTGTAATAAGCATATAACTCAGAACATGTCAATTATATGTAGGAGTAACAATTCACGTATAGTATATATATAGAATACATGGTTAACTGACATTACAGAGACTTTAGGTTCTGTGGTTGTTATTCTGCGGTTCAGTATTCAACTTTTTTTTAATTGGATATTTCCTTTTGTTTACGTTTTCTTTTTTTCTATAAAAAATACGACATTATGTAATGTAACACAGATCCCCCCACTTTGTAAAACACAAGCACCCCTCAACAGATTTCTACTATAAAACAAATGAAAACAACCACGCTGTGCTCACATTTGCATCAAAATTGTATTTTCTTCACTAGTAACCCTAGGATCATTAAAGTGTACTTGAATATGTTAATATGGGTATATAAATTCAAGGGTTTAGTTTTGTCAGCACAAGTTAATAAATATAAGTGTTAGAAACATGGTGAGACGGGAGAGGTGGTGAGGGGGAGATGGATAAATGTTCTCATTATCTTTCGCATCAGTTTAAATCTTTTATAGATTTGCTGGGGTTACAATTCCAGTAAAATTGGTTTTGCACAGTAATGTTTATAACTAAATTAAAATATTTAATAGTATCCATGTATTACATTAAAATATTTTATCATATATTTTCCACCAAAATAATAAATAATTAAATAAAATTTTTAGATGAATGCTAAATAAGTTGTACATCGAATATGCATTGAATTCTTGTAAAAATACAAAGACATATCATTTCTACTGGTGTGCAAATGGAGTTTACTGCATTGTTCAGAAATAATTAAAAATTACACAAAAAACTATAATGATAAAATATTGCCTCCATATTGTAGCTGATGATCCTGAATAAAAATTTGATAATCTGTTACTAAAAGGAACCTAATTATACAAAATACAATACAAATATCAAATTAAAAAATTCTCTTACACAGTCTAAAGGACACTCTGTCTTATATAGAAGTTTGACAAGACTATTACCATTGTCAGAAACCAAACAAAATCTAATAAATTCTCAACTTACACCTCATTCTTGTTTTTAACAGCATCTCAACTAAAAAAATCTGAAGTTCATATCTGTTTAATGAATCTGATCAAATTAATGCACAACTACAATTTGCATACACTCTTAACATCTCTATATATACACTAACATATTATCCCATGCATTTAACGTTTCTATTACCTTTGTGACTCACATATGTGAACAAGATAATTTTATGTGTAAAGGACATTCAATGTGAATTCACACACACACGTGTGCGCGCACATTACAAATACAAACAGCCAATGGTTTTAATGTCTTATTTCCAGATAAAACAAAGTTTGACTTAAGTTTATGAGATCTTACATATAAACACTTATTAAAAAATTAATATTAGTTACTTCTCTCAATTTAAAATTGTACACTTATAAACACATATTTTCGAGCACATTTTAATTGTTCTCTTATGTTTAAAAATACTAATAAAATTAATAAGATAATTAAAGTTGTATATTACAAATCTGCTGGCAAATAATTCAACTTATTAGACAACAGGCAAGTACATTTAGATTGACAACTGGGAAGTACACAAAATAAAACTGATAACAAATATAATATAGAAAACAGTTTCCTCTTTTTAATTAGAGGTTCGGTTCATTCCGAAAATTGAATTATTTACGTTCTTTATCCTAGGTACAGCTGGTCAAAATTGTGACTAAAATTTCATTCAGTTTTTAGTCGTTTACTGACAGGTTCACTGCCTTGTGAATTCGAATCTTCTGAAAATCCTAGCTGGGCTGAGAAGTCTGTTGGTCCTTGTGAATCGCTAACTGTTGAAAAACCTATAAAGAAAAACATATAAAATATTTCATAACTGTTCTTCTTTCATGGTTTATTTTGGCATAAGATAAAAACACACACAAGAGAAAGTAATATACAAAATTCCCAAAACTGGAACCTGAGAATTTACAAGATAGACTTGACTTTCTGGAAACAAAATGCTTGAAGCCCACAGGGGTACCATAAAAACACATGTGCATACAATAAAGGATCACACTTGCAAAAATGGTACGTTTCATCAGTATTTAAAAAAACATTATTTCTGCATATATGATGAATGTACATGTTCACCTGCCCAAGTTTGCTATTTACCAAATTACTCTACCTCTAAATGACAGGTAACACATGAATAATAGCAATGTACACTAACTCCTAACTAAATAAATGTATAATAGCAAATCCTAACTGAATTGTGACATGTAAACTTGAAACTTATTCAAATTCTTCCCACAGTCTGTTTTAGCACCAACATTAACTCTGAAATCCATTTCCTTGAGAGCCTATGTACCTATGGGCCTATGTTATGTATGTCATAAGGAGGATGATTTGACCTATGTGCAAAGTGAATTAAACTAACTATGCTGCTTATGTGCACGCTTCCACAACAAAGAAAAAATACACAAACATATGCACACTGGAGCGTGTTCTGAATCAATGAAAAATATTTTAATCTATTTATATGAAACTGAGCAGGTCACTAAAAGCCACAACACTCAAAAATCAGAGCACATTTTACTATTTTTAAATACACTATATATTTTTTTTCTGACAGTTCCGTATAAAATATATTTGAAAGTACAATATTTATTGATATTTATTTAATTAATAAAGTACAATATTAATGTTTCTATTCATCACTGCATTGTAATTAATCAACATAGTTTATTAAAGATTTTTTTTCTCTGACTCTCTTACACAAAATACGCATGTATACACATTGCCTAAAAACAGTCTGCACAAAGCTGATTGTAAACGTAGAGGAAACCTGATTGTAATTTTCATGTAAAATATATAAAACTAATAAAGAATTTCCCATAAGATGCATTTCAAATACTTGCACAAATTCTCAAAAAAGCTTCATGTGTGAGAAGTCCTGTATGACTGGAAACAAACCAACATAACATTGCTGCGTAAAAAGGGTAATCACCAAAAATGCGAGAATTATTGTGGGACTAGTGTGACAAGTTTTACTGGACAATTATAAAGACGAATTCTAAAACATCGAATAGAACCTATAATACATGATGCAAAGGAACAAATGGTGCAAGTGGTTTTTGTGAGGGAAGTTCATGTATTGATACTGTGTTTTGCATGAAAGAACTTTCCGAGAAGGCTGTCAGCCATATGAAATGATATTGTGTCTAACATTTATTTATTTCCATAAAGCAATATTCCATTATCAAAGCTCCAGCCAGTCATGCACCACGCTAGTGTTAGCACTGGCTGTATTATAGCAGTATGTAACTTTCATGAGTGGTGTGTCAGTACTATTAAAGTTGGGAATAAGATGTTTTAATACTTTGCAGTAACAAAACATTTAACACAAGAGTGTTCTGTAGCACCTACTTATTCAAAATTTATCACCTAAGATTGTAGAAAAGACAATGTCATGATGTTATTAAATAGACAACAATCGTGCATTATAATGTCAAATGTGTTTGCAGATGAGCAGGTTTTGGACAAGAATGATTCCAATTACACGATCCAAAAATTCCATGAAGAATACAATATCCTGGAACTGTGATATAAATTTTAGAAAATTCATACAGCTGGTAATTGGAAGTAAAGGAGCCAATATGACAGTACATTTACATATTATAAAAAATACACCTTTTTAGGTATTTTGGATTGATATTAACAAAAGATGGCAGAAGAGATTGTATCAGTGGGAAAATGAAACAAGGGAAAATGGTAACAGATTACCTGAATTCTGTATTTTGGAATAGGAAAATAACCCACAAAACCAAAAAGACGACTTAGGCATACTCTGCTATCTTAGAAAGAATGGTCACCTATGGCTCTGAAACTTGGGAGATAAATTAAAGAAACTACCAAAAGCTCCAAGCAATGGAAATGGACTATTAGAGGTCTTGTAGGGTATCCAGGCTCCAGTGCATCAGATGTGAAGATATTAGGAGACAAATTCGTGTTGATAAAACAATTTTAGACTCCCATAAATACAAAGCAACTCATATGGAATGGATGCCTGATGATCATTGACCTCAAAAGTTGTTAAACTGGGTTTGAACTAGACGAGGGACACAGAGTAGAACCAACAGATTGTGTAAGGAGGGCACATACAATGAAATGAACAAAACTGGCTTGCAATGAGGCGATTTGAACAATAGAACCCTCTGGTATTCAGGATGAGAGAGCCAATGCAGTAGCTGTACAAACACTTGCACAAAGATGGATGTTAAATATATGTAATTTGACTCTTAAAATATTGTTCCATACAAGATAAAAATTAAGGTATCTAATATACACATACATCAAAGAGAATGGTGGGTGAGCTGGTTGGTCCTCATCCTGCCCCTGGATAGCTGTTTACAGTGAACTGAACACTAGCATTAGCTTTCCTTGTGAAAGTCCCATGAAGGAAGCGAATAACAAAATGAGCCTCTCAAACAGTCCTTTTCAGGATTCTCGACGTGTCTCACCATCGGTGAGACGAGAACATCCTGACCGACTTAAGGTTTTATTATGGAATTTAAAAGGGCAAAGAATTAGAGCAATTCGGCTGAAATACAGAATTGACAAAGATCTCATAATGAGAGAGAGAGGTGTGGGGGCTTTCAAAATATAAGAAATTTGGTGCCCGACAAAAACATTCGCAAACACTTTAATGTGCGAAATTAAAATGAAAGCTAAACATGAAAATGGGCATGTATCTTTGGGTACAACATTTAGAGAAAGGAAACTGAAATTAAAGATGAATAACAACATGACATCACAAAGAGTGAATGGTATTATTATCATGCACTGGAATGCAAGGTCGCTCCGAAATAAATCTGAGGAGCTGAGAAAAATCTTGGAAGAGAGAAGGGTGAAAATTGCGTGTATACAAGAAGCTTCATTACCACAAATCGAAACTTACCACCCGAAATTTAGTGGCTTCAAAATGTACCACGCATCGAGAGAAAACCGTAGTGGTGGAGGCTTAGTGACGCTAATCCATGTATCACTGACTGTAGAGCGTATTGAGGGTGATATAACCCCTGAAATGGAAGTTGCAAAACTGATGATTAGAATTAGCAATAATGAGGCTTTCACACTCTACAATGTGTATGTACCTGGGCAAGGACTACGGAAAGAAGACCTACTGACATTGCTGCCGACGGAAGAGAAAACAGTAATTGTTGGTGACTTCAACAGCAAACATCACACTTGGAACAGTGGCTCATCAAATGGAAATGGAAAGATCCTCTATGAATGGCTATTAGGAAGCAACCAAATTCTATTGAATAAAAATCACACAGCCACGTTCCAATCCGCCTCAACAGGTACACTCAGTACCCTGGATTTATCGATAGTCACTCCAGGTATGTGGGGGAAGGTTGTAAGCTGGCATGTGGGACACGATCTTGGTAGCGACCACTTCCCGGTCTTCCGGGAACTCGACGCGGGAAACACTCAGATAAGGAATAACACCACAGTACACAGCAGGTATAAAATGAAGAAAGCGGACTGGGATTCCTTCAAAGATGAAACAACAAAAATTCCAACTCAAGACATAGCTACGTTGGAGGAAATAGAAACAATTATCATTAACGCAGCCGACAAAAGTATCCCAAAACAGTCAGGAAAAGCCAAGCACAAGTACATGAATAGCTGGTGGAACAACGAGCTTCAGGAGCTAAGAAGAGCGCGTAATAATGCTTGGAAAAAATGGAAGAAAACAAGAATACAGTAGACGCCCTCTTAACCGGTCAGCTTGGGACCAGGGGGTCGGCCGGTTAACAAAATGGCCGGTTAAACCGAACAAAATCAAACACTTGTACAGTACTGTATCGTTAAAAGTTGTTTATTTTACAGACATAACATTAACACTGCATACAGTATTTCAGTTACACTTTAAAAAAATCCGTAATTGTTTTTTGCTGTTTAAGTTTGAATGAATTTTTAAAAGCGTGGTCACGCCACTTTCGCATAAACATGGCATCGACACCAGACGCCTCACCTTGTTGTTCGACATATCTTACTGCCAGCTGTAATGATTCCAATGCGTCTTTGTGACTGACTTTTCCCTCGCTGTCTTCTTCTTTTTCTTCTATGATCCCATCTTCGTCAATATCAGTTTGCTGGCGGACAACACTTATGATTTCCTCATCAGCCAAAGTTTCGTTTTCAAGCTCTTGATCACCATTTATCCATTCTTCGACATCTCTTTCTTCGCATTCTGCCATTATTTTTTGCAGATCACAGAGTAAACTTTGATTGTCGTTATCTGGGATACGTGTATTTTCTTCCGTTATCTGGTCAGCGTAATTCTCAATGCCTGGCCAAGCTTTCCTCCATGATTTTATAAAAGCAGTGTGGGGAATTTCTTCAAACGCAGCTGCTATCTTTGATGTTTATAGTCTTTACAGCGTCTACAAGTCCTGAGTTTTCATCTTCCATTTTACCCAAAATTTCAGATACAATTTTTGCCTATACCGTCTTTTGAAACTTGCAATAACTCCCTGGTCCATAGGTTGTATGAGACTAGTTACGTTAGGAGGCAAAAATAAAACGCTGATGTCTTCCTCACATATTAACTGATCAGCACTGGGGTGGGTCGGTGCATTGTCAATGACAAGTAGAGCTTTTACAGGCAATTTTAGATTGATTAAATGGCTTTTAACTTTTGGTATGAATTGCGTTATAAACCATTCTTTGAAAAGATGGGAGTCCATCCACGCAGATTTTTGAGATCTATAGTAAACCGGGAGGGCTTCCATATTAACATGTTTAAACACACGCGGTTTCTTCGATTTACCAATCACAAAAAGAGGAATCTTATGTGTACCCGCGGCATTGCTACAGAGAGCAACAGTCAATCTTTCTTTGTTAACTTTCATTCCCGGTGCTGATTTTTCATCTGCCATAGCGAAAGTTTGTTTTGGTAGAAGTTTGAAATTTAAGCCCATTTCATCTAGGTTATATATCTGCTCGCTCTGGTTTAAGTTCTTTTTCGTTTATGATTTTTACGAGTTCTGTTGTAAATTCATCTACTGCTCCTGGATTAGTGGACAGCTTTTCCCCACACACATCAAACACATGCCATGCCGTTTTTTTCACCTCGATAACCACCCATCACTAGCAACAAATTCGGCCTGGTTTTCGAGTTTTTTGTGAAAACAAGGCCTTTTCTTTTAATATTGGCCCACTAATCGGCGTACCTTTTCGACGTTGTTGGACAAACCATACCCAAAGGGCATCATCAACAATCTCGTTGGTTGGTTTTCTAATTGTGCAACGGGACTTGAGTACTTTTTGTGATTCAACCTGCATACAGTAATCCTGAAGTGAATTTCTGTTTCTCCGCCAGTCGTTGACAGTACTTTTTCGCACGCCTAATTCGTTACATATTAATTGTACCGATTCACCTTTGTCTAAACGTTCTAAGGCGTTCAGTTTTTGCGCGATACTGATTACTACACGTTTCCGTTTTTTGTCACTCATGTTTGTAGCACACGAAAAAAATAATGAAACTGGGTGTACTTACAGTAGTACAGTACAGTAATAATCGACACGTCTTCACATTGACAAATCAACCACTAAACTGACTAAAGACGTTCAATAAAATAAGCAAGTGCAAATCATGAAATTTTGACATGCCGGTGAGCCGTGTCGGTGTAATTTCACATTTATGTTTACGCGGTACAATCGAAAGCCGCTTGATTACTAAAAACATAAATAGATAATGTATAAACATCCGTTGAATTAACGGATTATGTTACCCTCAGCCGAGTCTGAGGGTCGGCTGGTTAAAGCGGTAATCGAAAGCCGCTTGATTACTAAAAACAAATAGAAAATGTAGAAACATCCGTTTAATTAACGGATATCGAAAGCGTGGGAAACAGACGAGTCTGGACGGTTAAAGCGGCGGCCGGTTGATCCGAGGCCGGTTAAGAGGGCGTCTACTGTAGCTGTAAACCGAAGTCAGTTCAACAAATGCAATGCCATGCTCCGCAAAGCTATTCTTGAGGCTAAGCGAGGGTCGTGGAGGGAGTTCGTCAGCTCCATGAACACAAACACCCCTTCGAGTACAGTATGGAAAAAGTTCAGAGCAACAAATGGAGAATCCTCAAAAAGGATAAATGCAATTAGTCAACCAAACGGGAATTTCCTCCTGGACGATGATTTAAAAGCGGAAGCCTTCAGCAAATTCCTCTCGGATAGGTCGGGTCGCAAGATTTCATGGCCAAAGCAGTTAAGCCGGGATGAGCAATTCCTGTCTTGCTGAATGGAACATCTCTATAGGTGCGCGGACCCCGATGACGTCCCTTTCACGCTGGCGGAGCTAACAGATAGTGTGGGAAAGCTTAAACGCTCAGCTCCAGGTTCGGACAACATCCACAACGAAATGTTGAGTAACTGTTCCCCCAAAATGTTGACGAAGATCTTGGACCTATTTAACGATATCTGGAAGACAGGTGAAATCCCTCAAAAATGGAAAACGGCCAGAGTTATTCCCCTATTAAAACCTGGAAAGGACGAATCGAAATTGGCCTCCTACAGACCCATCTCATTAACTTCTTGTTTTGGGAAATTAATGGGTGCCTAGTCAACAAAAGGTTGACTTGGAGGTTGGAGTCTCAAAACCTTTTGGACAAATATCAGTTTGTATTTCGGCCTCAACGAAGTACCACGGACACCCTGCTATACTTCACAAATAAAGTTTACGAAGGCTTTGAATGCAAGAAGTCCACGGTTACGGTCATGATTGACTTTGGAGCCGCATTCGACAAAATACCACATGCCACAGTCATCCTACAGTGATGAAAATTGGGATTAGGGGAAAACTATTGCAGTTCATCGTAAAATTTCTTGAAAACCGTCAAATAGAAACTGTAGTAAATGACACAAGCTCTTCGAGCCACAGAATAGAGAATGGAATACCACAGGGTGGAATAATCTGTCCGTCGCTTTTCAACATTGCCTTACAAGATATCTCGAATGAACTTCCACCTGATGTACACAGTGTTACTTTTGCGGATGATAAAACCATTTGGGCGACGGATACCAACCACGAGAAAGCAACGGAATCCATTCAGCTAGCCCTCAATGTTATAAGCAGGTGGTGTCAAAAATGGTCTTTAAAGATTTCAACCCAGAAAACTGAATGCGCAATTTTCACCAGATGTAATAAGCTCGCAAACTATGTGCCTCTCCTTGCCCTTCAAGGCAAAATACTTCAGCATAACAGAAATCCAAAACTGTTGGGGATGGTTCTTGATCCAAAACTTCGGTGGTCAGCACACGTGGAATATGTAATACAGGCATGTACCCCAAGATTGAACGCATTGAAAGCAGTAGCCAGTCGCAACTGGGGCGCTGACACATCAACGCTGAAAATGTTTTATCTTGCATTCGTGAGGTCGAAGGCTGTTTACTGTTGTGAAGTTTGGGGTTCAGCTGCAAAAACCCACATAAACAAAATTCAGGCGATCCAATCAGCGGCACTACGTCTTTGCCTGGGTTGTACAAAAACCACTGTGATAGCTGCTGTGCAAGTTGACTTAGGCGTTGAGCCGATCAAAATGTACATTAGAAGACACACGTGGACAAAACTTTTGAAAGTCAATACATTACCAATAACTCACCCATTATATAACGTATGTGCCAATCAGATAAGCATTAAAAATTCGTTCAACTATCAAACAAACATGCTGTCGACAACGTTATCGCATAATGTGCCGGAGCAAATTCCACCTGTGTACGATGAACCGCCACGTAGCTTGCCAGGAATAAAAGCGATAGTGGATCTTCCACACAAAGTCGGCAAAATGAGTCATCCAGATATACTTAGAGCAGAAACACTACAGATGATTGACGAGCGGTATAAAAATCATGCGAAGATCTTCACAGATGGATCAGTGGACATCGAAACCGGAAAGTCAGGTGCAGGGTATTTCAACCAGAGTAATGGCGAACGGTACTATATTCCGGCTAACGCACAGTCCAGTATGGACGCCGAATTATTGGCTGTAAATGCGGCATTAACCTGCTGTCTTTCCATTGAGCAAAAGCTCATCTGTATCTTGACTGACTCCAAATCATCATTAGAAGCGCTATCAAAATCTGGCACGAGTGCGTACTTCTTTCGTATTAATGAAATAAGGAAACTATTTCTCCAGCTACACAACGAAGGAAAAATGATCACCCTTCAATGGGTTCCATCCCACTATGGAGTCCCCAGAAATGAAATAGCAGATGGGATCGCAAGGGAAGCGTGCACAATCTATCCAACTAACCTAAAGAAGTTCTCCCTGCTGCAGTGCAGAAGCTTGGGTGACCGACACTTCAGGAGCTCTTGAGAGAACAGTTGGAAATCAGCAACCACAGGTCGCAACTTATACCAAATACAACCTGTGCTGGCCAAGGAAGACATCTACAAGGGAGTCGCGCGTCCAATAGCTGCTTTTGCTGCGAGGGCACGTACCGGCCATATCGTTACCCAAGAATATCTCTTTAGATCCAATCTCACGGATACGCCACAATGCTTATTGTGTGAAGACGGAGAGGAAAACCTTGAACATATTCTTATAAAATGTCATTACCCGATTGCCGCAAGGGATATCTTAAGGATGCAAGTGTCAGGATGGCAAGAAATCATGAGAAATAAGAAGTACTGGGCTCTCGCTTCTATCATCTACCATGGACATCGGGCTACTGGCTACAGTTGAAGCTGGACGCCTGTAGGAAGAAGTAAGAAGTAAGTAAGAACAAAGAGAATAGTAAAATCAGTTTTTATGTATGCAATTTCTTTTGTATGCCATTTGAATCATCTTGGCACACCAGCTGGTGAAGTTCACAGGTTATAGCAGCCTCCAATTACATCCATAAACAAAAGTTACTAACTCAATTTACTCACAAGTGTTGGAATCTTCCAGTCCAAAATTTGAATTTGAGGACTCCAATGCTGGACGTTTCCCAAGGGCATTTTCTTTATTGTTTCCATGGTCTTTAACTTTCTTCTTCTAGAAAAAATGAAACAAATTAGTTATACACATATTGGTATTGAGTTTTATGTTGTCTATGCAAAACACATTTGCATTATAAAGTTCAGCTTATAAAACAGTTAAAAAACTATTTTTGGAGAGTATATATAGATAAAATCACCAAAATACTTTTAGATTTTAAATAGTACAATGGAATATCTTAATTATATTTTCTGGTTAATCATTATTTCACAGTCAGCTTTCAAAACTTTTCATTATATGCTTTAATGAAGTGTACACAACAGTACAGAATAATTGTGTAATAATTTAATTCAAACAGAGGTATTCTTACCTGTTCATTAGTGATAATGGGTACCCATTTATAAATTTTCATTGTTGTTTCACCAATTGTTACCCATTTTTTCTCCCTGAAAATATTAACAATATTACAGTATTATAAGTAAAATGTGTAGTTCCCAATTATAAAAGAACAATAATTCGTTTTCTAAACACACACACATTGTTATAAATCAAATAGCTCAATATTAGGTAAGTTACTGGTTTATTGAGTGTGGCCAACAAGTGTTTGTGAATGAAGAGGGAAGCAGCTGAAACCACTGCAGTGTACAGTTCAACAGAGTTAAACCCCTCTACTGACTTACATGTGGTACAAATGCAATCTCATTCAGTGTTCTCACGACGACTTGATGTGCCGATGAAATACTCATCATGTCCAAAATTTGGGAACCTTTGGTGCTAAAATGTTAGCATTGCCACATTATGCTAAGATGCATGCACAGCATCATATAAAAGTCTTCATTTTAAAAACACTACATTTCATTCACGTTAATAAACAAAATTCTGTACATTAATTCTGCACAAAATAACTATAAATTGCAGACTTTTGGAAAAATAAAATTTATGGCTGAGAATAGTTCACCACATAAACAATTTGCATCACTATCTACTCAAACAACTAGGACAGATACTAGAAATGTTATTAGATTTCAGGAAGTCTCCCTGGACCATCATAATACAAAAGAATAAAATACCCTAGGCTAGGTCACTATAGTTGCCTACACCTCTCAATAGTATGGTATAATTTAAACTTGTACAAATCAACAAATAGTACATTTCAGTTATCACCAACACTGGACCTATATTAATCATTCATGTATAATTATTTATTTTTATACAAAACAATACAACTTCCTACATGGAGTTAAGTACATGCTCTTAAACAAACTCACCACCTCTCTAATGGGCAGTGTACATTGTACACTTGCTTCTCTGGGAGGATGATTTGATTTTTGGAATGTATATATATATATATATATATATTACTATAATACTTATAACTATTTTACCTCAAGATATATTTTTTCCTTTAGGAACATGTTTCGGGAGATCCTGTTCTCCCATCTTCAGCCTTCGCCATCTTGCTTCTGGTGCAGTATTTGTGTGTTGGCTTCTGTGTGTCAGCCAGGCGAAGGCTGAAGATGGGAGAACAGGATCTCCCGAAACATGTTCCTAAAGGAAAAAATATATCTTGAGGTAAAATAGTTATAAGTATTATAGTATTATATACATCAAGAAACGGACTGTAGCAGAAAGTAATTGAAATATATATATATATTGTAACGTTTACTGATGGTCGTCTCTTTAAATGACGAGTATAGGGTATGTGTGTAGTGCGTTCGTCTCGCACTGGGGTCGTTACATCTATTCTTGCGCTAACGATGTCCGTAGCAATGTTGTAATTACCAGTACCACACAGCAGTAACCATACCTGTTTTTAAATAGGGGTGTGTGAATCCCGGGTGGCGCCAAATTGTTTATTAAAACAATTAAACTTATTAATTAATATCTTAGTAGGGTGTTCTCAGCGATGACAGCCGGGGTGTTCAAATAAATCCCGCTCGTTCAGCCTCCTGAATCGAGTAGGTAGTTGTTCGAATTGCAACGTGAGCGCTGGTCGTCAAATCTAGCTTTCGTTAACAAACACAAGTAATACAATACACTCCCTATGAAATTAAAACAATAGTTACTCTTTGTACTAGTTATTTTAATAGTTGATTTGTAATATTTCAATTTGACAATTAATATTATTCTGGTTGATTAATAATTTTGCACCGACATTTTACATGAAACACTTTCTCTCAGGCTGATGAAATCAATTCTGAAACGAGGTATTTACTCCAGCATGGCTGCCGTTTTGGTTAAGTTACTATATACTCGTTCAAAATCGGGATTCTTTTGATTACAAGACAAATAATTCCTATGATTACAATAAAAAGTACATTACCTTACTTTATGTGTACTTAAATAATAAGGTGTGTGGTTATAATCTGTTCTGTAGTGTCGTTAAATGTGTTTATAAAGTTCGTATTCACACAACAGGTTATGTGTTATGTTAACAAAATTTCAGTGTGTTATTTTTCTTAATCTTTGAAAGAGAATATTCGGTTGACAGTGAGAGTTCCAATTACTTTTAGAAATATTTAAAGTGAGTTTATTTTTTGGAAATAGGGTAATTAAGGATACTTAACACATCAGATGATTTGGTGTTATCAAACACTGAGTTGGAAGAGGATTGGGCTGCGATCGTTTTCTGTTTTCGTTAATCTTGGGTCTTAAGTAGGTCTGGCGTCCTTTTCATATTAGATGTGGTCATATTTTCATTTAATTTCCTGGTAAAATGGTCCTTGACTTTAGTTAACTGCTCCAGTTGTTCTTCTGCTTCTTATTCGATCATGGTTTAGAATTTTGTTTATTATTTTTACATTTTTTGATTAAAAATTGGTCTTTCAAAATTCGGCTTCTGTTCTGCAAGAGTGACGCTTTACGAGTAACGATATTCAACCGTAATTCCATCCCTAATGGCAGTTGCTATGGTTACCAATTAAATTTGATTGGCTTAGATTGACATAATCCGTTGTTATCAAAAGTTGAATTCTTTTCATTCAAAATCCTTGTATATCTTCTGATTGCTTTTATTCCTCTATCTTCCCTCCTAAGTATTAACTATTATCACTGTTATTTGTATTTCCTTTCATAGATTAATTTGATACCCCACAAGTTTGGGTTATTTTATGTTTTATGATTTTACATTTATTTTAATACTTGTTAATTACATTTCTTTTTTTTTTTTTATATTCTTATCATAATATTTTGCTTTAAAAATGATTTACAATTTATCCTTGGTTAGTTATTCGTCTCGGACTTGCTAATTTCTTTGTTAATTTATTACAATTTGTAGTTGTTTGTTCTTGACAGTTAGGCATTTTCCTAGGCCTACGTAGCCATTATTGGTATTTACTTATTTCGTACAAAATATGTCTCTTTTTAGCCTAATGAGCTTAGCTTTGTTATTATAATTGGTTGTGTTATTTATTGATGTGTTTTGGCTCTGTTGTAGTGTTATTATTATGTTACTATTATTTTATACCTCATGAATTGCTAATTATTTACGATCTGGTTTTCTCGTTTACATGTCTTTACTTTCTTATTTATTTAAGCTGCCAATAAAAACAATGTGGCTGTTATTTACTACTTTTGTTCACATAAAATACAACATCTAGGTCTATGGTCTGTATAATTCTTCCAGCCATATCCTATTCATAAACTTGCTTAAACAATTATTTAGTAATTATTTGACAATATTTGTTTACAGTTCATTTCACTTTATATCATTTTTTGGGTGATAATCAACATCACATTTTTTGAACTTAGTCTAATAATGATCCCTGGTAACATGGGGTGTTTATTGATTTGTTTTAACTTCTTAATTTTTTAAATACTCTTTACTTTCTCTCCGCGGGAAGAGAAAACACTATCTGTTTTCTCTTTCATGGGATTTTCCCTTTTAATTATAACTGTATTCAATTAAACTTAACAATAATGTTCTTTCTTAATTAATACTGTCTTCATCACTTCTCAGTGTTCATTATATCTTATTTAACTGTTTACACTTAATACTATTCTTAACAACTTTCTTAATTACTAATATTTTTCACTGTTAACTTTTTAGTGTTTCTTATTGATTTACTATGTGTTTGTGCTTTTATCCTTCACTATTTTTCACTATACAAACATTCTTTGTTATACATTATTCTCATTTAATTATCACCTTCTCTTTTAAATTATTTATTGTTTATTATAATTTATTTAGTGTTTTTTCTTTATCACTTTATTTTGGGATTTTTACACTTCTACTTTGGCACTTCTAAAATGTTTTTGGTTTTAAGTGTTTCTAAATGGGTAATCCCTCTAATTACTTTCTCACTACCGTACTATCTCTTTCATTACAAATACCATTAACAATATTAACAATTTTATGTCTCTATTGATTTTAACATTACTTCTAACTCTAATATGTGGGTTAGTTTGCTTTTATATTTAACATTCTTTAATTGGGTTTCTTTCAATTGTCATTTACTTTATTATCCATTTAATTGATAATAATATTTATTTATTACTTAAGTTATTTATTGGTTTCTGTTTCAACCTTACATTGAGTGTATCATTTCTCTGCTTTTCTTCTTTATTACTTGTTTGTGTCTTATCATTGGGTTTTCTTTTTATTTATTTCCCTTTATCTTAGGTTTGTTTCTTTTTCATTTTCCTCCTTCTTCATTTTCAGCGTAATTCCTTGATATCTTGTTTTTCCATCTTCTCCTTTGGGTTCATTTTAATAAGTGGCATTGAGTCATTCAATTCCTTCAATTGGTTTCATTTTGCTTGGTTTCGGTTTTTTCCCTTCTTCATTTGGTTTGGTTAATCACTTTCTTCTTCATTTGGTTTTATTCTTGTTTGTTTCTTGTTGTTCCCTTCTTCTTTTGTTTTCTCTTGTTGGGTCAATCACTTGGGTTAGGTCATGTCGTCGTTTGTCGTGTCATTGTCTTTTTATTTTCTTTATATTAAACATTTTATTTTATATGAATTATTATTTTATATTCAGAATCATCTTTTTTATCCCTGGTATTGGGGTGGCTTATTTGTGTTGTAACATAATGCCTCTCCTTCAAAATTGATCATTTTGATAAAACACTAGCATAGTTTTTTATGAAATTATCAGTTATATATAATCTTTTTCCTTTTCTTTCTTGTTTGTTTCTTCATTCTTATTTCTCTCCTTACTTGATTCATTCCATTTTATTTGGATCTGTTTTTATTTATTTCCATTAGTGTGTTCTCCCTTTTATATAATTTTTTCCCTAACTGTTAGTAGCTGGTTTCTTCCATTACTACTCATTTTTCTGAGACCAGAGGAACATCATCTCTGCTCAGTTTATTTTGATTGCTGGACTTATTCAACAGTCAATCTTAAATACCTTTTTTGTCATCTTGTGACTTAAATTAATAATAATAATATATTTTGGGATTGTCCACCTTGTGGTTTGTTTTTAGATCACTTTGGCCTTTTACTCATTCTTCCTTCCACTGTACCTTTGCTATATACTGTCATCTACTCATACGGTTGATTGTTTTTTATTTATTCATATGTTAATTTCATCATATCTAACTTTTCGTTAGCTTGTTTTTCTATCCTTCTTGTGATCATTTTAATTATCTTAGACATCTTTTTTCTTTTTCTTGGTTGTTTAGCAACCTTCTGCTTTAGCCATTTTCTGTATATTTGTTTTATACATAACTTCTCTTTTTTCCTCGTACCAGTTTTTTTTCCCCCCCATTATAATTTCAGGTATTTATCTTAGCAGTTTTTTCTTGATTTTATTTTGTTTTAAATATTATACTTAATAATTTTTGTAAGTTAGTTTTTCTTACTTTATAGGAATTTTTGTGACTTATTCCTTTCTTGGTACTTTTTGTTTAAATATTATCGTAAGTTTGTGGTTCTTACTTTTTTATAGAAATTTTTGTAACTTAATACTTATTATAATTTTTTATATTATACTTCATGTCAACTTTATTTTATTGTAAGTTGATCTTACTTGGTAGGAATTTTTGTAACTTATTCCTTTTTTAATACTTTATATTAGGCCTCATAAGTCATCGAAATATTGTTGTAAGTTGTGGTCACATAATTTTTACTTCCATATTCCTTAAGGAAATGGAAGTATGGTGATGGCAAAAAAAATCGTGTTCGAGATTATTGCAGATTCTGATTGTACTACACTCAAAACATGAAAAAAAGTCGTTTTTCGAAAAGTGTCTGTGTGTAGATTTTTTTTCTATGGCAAACGATAACTGCCGCAAATTCAAACAGAATCAAATAATTTTTTGCATACAGCCCTGATTTGTAGAGTACTCACGACCTATTGTTTTTGGTGAAGATTGGTTGAGGGAAAGGGGTAGTTTACCTGCAATGGTTTTTTTTTATCAAGGGAAATTTTTTTTTTGGCAAACGTTAACAGCCGCAAATTCAAACAGAATCAAATAATGTTTCGCATACAGCCCTGATTTGTAGAGTTCTCAAGATCTATTGTTTTTGGTGAAGATCGGTTAAGGGAAAGGGGTAGTTTACCTGTAACGTTTTATGTTTTAACAAGGGTATTTCCTATGGCAAACGATAACAGCCACAAATTCAAACAGAATCAAATCATTTTTTGCATACGTCCCTGAATTGTAGAGATCTCAAGGACTTTCGATTTTGGTGAAGATCGGTTAAGGGGAAGGGGTAGTTTACCTGCAACCTTTTACGTTTTAACAAGAGTAAAGTACTTGAAAATTCATTTAAACTTTTTCAAACAATGGTAATTGTTAAAAATAAAATAATTTTGTTGCCAGGGAATAAAATTATAATTTTTTCATTTTAATGTAAATCATGTATAAGAGAAAATATATCGTGCTTGGCAGGCAAGCGTATCTCAGTTATGTACTGTTTACGTTTCCATTTTATTATTATGACTACCGCAATAAAAAGGCAGGGAAGACACACACACACACACACACAAAATTCGCGTTATTTCTGGCCTCATTCATGTTTATTTTCTTACATTTGCACGCTTTTTAAATGGAAAGTGCTGAACCCATACCAACATAACGCGTGCAAGCCGAAAAAGTGTCCAGCATGGACAGCGATTTGCTTCCTGTGGATCGCTGGGTAGTGTAACTGCACGTGTTTACAGAGGAACGATTCATAGACAGAGTTTTCGTCTTTAGGGAATGAACCCTCTGCAAGATGCTGAGGGTCCATGAGTGACTTCGGAGCACTCCTTCTTTTTCGCGTGTTTGTTCTGTGAAACATACACTGTAGATTCGCAGCTTTACTCTAAGCAACGCTCAATAGGAAATGTTGAAAATTTTTGTCCACGGTGTACCCTCATTCACACTAAACCTGCTCTGATGTTTTAATTTCGGACATCATAATATTAAAACTTTGGAAACTTGAGCACTACTTAATGGAGATCAATCATTAACTTATACAAGCCATTAATTTTATGCATATTTTTTATATATATGTGTACAACGTTATCGGCAACAAAGAAGTAGTTTTTGTTAAAATTCCTTCCCGGGATATTTGGCCGTAGTCCAATGTTTTCTACAAAACCAGACGTTTCGGCAATGCCATCGACTTCCATCATCAGTGAAAATCGAGTGCGATAACGTGAGGTGGTATATGTTAGTGACCACAGTACTGTGGTTAAGGCTGAAGCAGTAAGTAGAAAGAAGTAGTTTCTATAGTAATATTTCATTTCGAAAATGATTTTAAATATAAATCTTAGAATATGGAAGTCATGTATGGTTCTCCATACCGATATTTGAATTTTGGCATTTGTTTATTTACTTATTATAAGTTATTTTTCTTCGTAAAACTTTTTTATAGAAGCTTGATTGTAAACTCCTTTTATCTTTTTGGTGGTTATGTTACTTATTTCATAAGTATTGTTTCCATTGTCTTTGGTGATGACATAAGGTCCTATGTATAATAATAGCAGTTTTTTGGCTATCCCTTCAAGTGTACCGGGTAGTTCACGGTTTTTTATTAACACTCTTTCTCCTTCATTATATTTTATTATTTTCAGTTGGTTTTGTGAATACTTTGCTCTTTGCTTCTCAATTTTCTCCATAATATGGCTATAACATTTGTTTTCATCATACGGGTCTTCTGGGTTGACTGGGAAGTCTATCAATTCTTGTATCTCTCTATGGGGTTTTCTTCCAAACATCATTAAATATGGAGTGTTCTCAATAAAATGGTGGTAACTTATATTTAGAAATACTTCGGTTGAAGCTAAATATTTCTGCCATTCCTTTTGGTTATCATAACAATAAGTTCTTAGTATACGTCCCACCTCTCTTAACACTCTTTCTGCGGGATTACTCCTAGGGTGGTATTTGGATGTTTTATAGGTTTTTATGTTCTCTTTTAATAATTCATCTCGCCACTTCCTTCCTTTGAATTGTGTCCCGTGGTCTGTTATTATCATGTATGGTTTTCCAACTTCTGTGATGTATTTATTTTTTATTATGTCTAATATTTTCTTCGTAGTAGCTTGGTTTATTCCGTACAATTTTGTGTACTTTGTGTAATGGTCTAATATTATTACTATAAACTTGTATTTATGTCTCCCTCCACTACGTGGGAATGGTCCACGTATGTCGAGAAATACTTTTTCTAACTTGGTGTTTGAAGTGATGGGTATCTTATCATTGTTCCCTCTTTTTTCTCGTTATTTGTTTTGACCATCTGACATATTGTGCAGGTTTTAATATTCTGGTTTGCTTTTCTTGTTATATTTTTGATAAAGAATTCTTTCTCCAATGCTTTTACAATTTTTAAGGTTCCCATATGTCCGTATCGAACATGATAATCTTTAATTATCTTGGTTTCTAATGAATTTGGAACTACAAGTTTCCACGTTCTTTGATTCTTTTTTGTTCTAATAAAGAGTATATCTTGGTGGATGCAATAATATTTATTTATAATTTCTTCCTCTTCTAATAGTCTTCTTCTTATGTTTAATAATTTTGAATCTTGTTTCTGCTGTACCACTATTTCGCTTAGAATATCTTCCAGGTCCTTCCTATCCTTTATTATGTAAAACACTTTGGCGATCTTCTCCTTTTCTCCTTCAAAAGTTTGGTTTTCTACATTTATTCTGGATAATTTTTTAGTTTTTTAATTTATTTATTATGGTTTATTAGTTCTCATTTAATTCGTCTTAGTCGTTTAGTCATTTCTTGTCAATTATTCTTCTTGTTTTGTTTCCTTTTGTTTTGGTCATTATTAATTAGTTTATTTAATTTACTACTCCTTCCTTTCCATTGGTCTGCTTGGTCATTACCCTGAAAATCAGTCCCATTTCTCTGTGTTTATCTTCAGTTACTTTACCCATGGTCCATCATTTCCTCTGCACTTGTGGTTCGGATGACCTTGGTGTGTATAACTGTTTTCGTTCTTGTGAAATAGGTATCGTCTATCTTGTACCATAATTCTTCTAATATCATTTGTTCATTTGTCTCCATGACTGCTTCCCTCATTTTATTATGTGGTTCATTGTTCAGAGAAGTTAATCTTATCTCCCTCATTAATGTCATTTTTTATTTTTTATCCTGTATTTCCCATTCTGGTGTCCTCAAGTGTTTTATAGACCTTCTTGATTTGTGACACACTATTTTGTTGAGAGTCCTTTCAAGTTTGGGTAATTTCCATTTTCTCATCGATTTGCTGAAGTCTTCCTCTGCTGGTTCGTTATGAATTTCCACTATAATTGCTTTTAAGGTCCTCCTACAATCTTTATATTTCATTAATTTGCTTTGGTCAGTAATTGGTAAATTGAACACATCAATGCATGCTTCATCATCTCCACTTCTTCTCGTGTTTGTATTAGTTTCTTTTTATATATTTTTCCAATTTCCCTTGTTTTCTTAATCTTCTTAATTATTCGATTCTTCTTTATTCTTCTACGGTTGGTTTTTATGCGCTTGATTTTCTCGGTGTTATTGTTACCTTTATATTCAGAAAACAATGCACTTGATTCTTCTACAATTTCCATCTCCTTACTACCTTCAGAAGTGATGTTGTAACGGTACAGAATTGTGTGTCAGAGACAGTAAAGATTCAATTCTGTTTTAATTTGAAAGCAGCTAATATTCACCTGTGAGGTGCCCCATTGTAACCAGCAACATACAATGTTATCATAAACTGTTGATGTCTAGACTGCCCAGCCCAGACGTATTACGCAACAGCTTGCCAGCAGTCTTTGTGTGTGAATCACAGTAAGAACTTTGTCATCCTAGTGTTTGCATCAGACAGAAGCAGCAGACAGTTCTACAAGCAAAACGGTGGCCTCGGGTGTGGAAGATAGGCCGAAACTAAAGCCGGCCTATCTAGTAAAGTGTTAAAACTATTATCAGTTCTACTGCAACTCATGGCCGCACGGCTCGCCAATTAACCATCTAAGTGCTTGAGCAAATTTTAAAGCCGGCCGACTATATAAATATATCCATTACAGTGCATAAAGAGTTTTAAAGTAATGAGGTGAAGTAATTAACGACATAATAAGTTCAGCGAAAACAGTTAAGTGAGTGCGGTAGACGGAAGCAAGCGGCAAACACAAGTGTTTGACCAGCCATATGAACACGCAGCTGAGGGGTAACAGTACTGAACATAATTTACTAACAAAAAATAGAAAAACAATTTTAATCAGAGTTTAAGTACCGTTTAATAGCCACAATTAAAAAGATTTTGTTAATGAGATCTCAGTAAGGGAATGTAAAGAGTATGAGTGAGAGAGTGTAGCAAAGTGTTGGTTAAAATAATAACGTTATTGTCAATTCATTTTCATATTAGTAGTTTATATTGAAATATTAAATGCACATGTATTCCTGTCTTATTATTGAAATTGCAGTGTAGAGTTAAAACAGAATGAAATAGTTCAGGTTAATAAATGAAAGTTAATTTGGTAAAATCCACAAAATGTGTGTTAGTGTGATTATTTCGCAACTTAAACCCAGATAACCTTTTTCTGCAGCCGATTTTTATCTGTACGACCCTGGAAAAGTAACCTTAAGGTAAGATAAGAGTTTATATAATAATTGATAGAAATTCGATTGTTTCATTGGCCCCCGAACAGTGATGGCGAGTGTAATTTTTCATTACATAAGCCAGACCTAATTAAGCTGCAGAACGGGTTATTTGGGAGTGAGGGCGATGTTGTAAAGGACTGTAGTTTAAGCTAAAGCGTGTATAATAGTACATGTAATAAAACACTATACAAAATGAAGAATAATAGTGATGAAGTCAGCATAACTGACTTAACTGAAATTAGTACAGAGAATAAATCTGATATGAATATTAATCAAGAAATCAGTTTGACCGAATCGATTGCTATGAGCAAAGCGAGGGCTGTATCGACACCCACGGTCAGTAGAGTAGAAAAGGTGTCATTAGACGACCTGTTTGATGAAAGCTAATTTTAGCGAACTAAATCATAAATTTGATGCACAAAAGAAATTTGATGCATTAAGTAGCGACATAAATAATCGTTTCGATGAACAGAATAATAAGTTTGATGACAAATTTAATGAAATAAATATAAAAGTGACTGAGTCACAAAAGAATATTGATGATAAACTGAATAAAATGAATATTACAGTAACAAAACAGTTAGATAAGCTTGGGAGAAATATTGAAATACAGAATGTAAGTAACAGTGGTAATATGACAACAAATAGTGACGAAATTAATAACAAGGTTAGTAATACCGATGATTATAATAATGTGTTAAAAAGTGATACAGTAGATTATAGTAGTGATAATGAGAGTTGAGGTTGACCAGGGATTGGTAGTTAGTGCTTATGATTTAGAAAGGGAGTATAGAGGTAGTTGTAGTATAGTAAATGTAGAGTATGAACAGAGGGCAAATTTTTCTTGTGGTATAGGTGAAGGAAAGGCTTCACCAATGTTGTTGTTGGACAAAGGTTCCTCGAGAGTTTTTGTGGGAGGCAAAGGGTCTCCAAAATGTCCCTTAATTTTTTGTAGTTTATCTGGTAAGTTCAGATGGAATTATAATAAAGTGGTATTGCCCTCTGTGTGGAGAGAGAGAGAGAGAGAGAGAGAGAGAGAGAGAGAGAGAGAGAGAGAGAGAGAGAGAGAGAGAGAGAGAGTTGTTCAGATTAAATAGAGATTATGAAGGTTTTGTAGGGGGAATAAATATTGAAAGAAATGATTATGTTATTAACAATAGAGACTTACCTTGTGCAGTACGACGTTTATAATATCAACAATAATGATAAACATTTACCTGTTGGGAGAGTTAGTGTACTTGTAGCAGCAGACAATTGTGATAATGAGGTAACGCACCGGGGTGTAACAATAAATACTGACGGAGACTTGACAAAAAATAATAATGCAGACACGATTTATGATAAAATAATAATGGGGGGTAACCCTGAGCATTATTATTATGGTACATTGGAAAAAATAAATTTTTATGGTTATTATACAAAAGATGTGTATAAATAAAAATGAACAATGTTATGTGCAGAAAAGATTAATTTTCGACGACGGGGGTTAGACATTTTAAGAATGAACATTTGATTATTTGAGTTAAGGGCAATTACTTGGCTTATTTAGGTAATGAGGTGTGGTAAACAATAAAATTATGACGAAAATTTGTAAATAAATGTGTTAGTGTTAAATGTATTGTGCCAAGATTATATTGTTGGATTGTAGATTATAGCTTAGGTAACACATGTTTGTAGTAAAGATGAATGTTATATTAATAATAATATTTTATTTTGCTAAATAGTCAACAAGAGGTACTGATGAATTTTATTTTGAATAGTGTGTTTTAATTATAAGTGTTTTAAATAATGTATTTATTTAAACTGTATTGAGTAGAAAAGATTTATAGAAACTAAATATCGGTATGGAGAACCATACATGACTTCCATATTCTAAGATTTATATTTAAAATCATTTTCGAAATGAAATATTACTATAGAAACTACTTCTTTCTACTTACTGCTTCAGCCTTAACCACAGTACTGTGGTCACTAACGTATACCACTTCACGTTATCGCACTCGATTTTCAATGATGATGGAAGTCGATGGCATTGCCGAAACGTCTGGTTTTGTAGAAAACATTGGACTACGGCCAAATATCCCGGGAAGGAATTTTAACAAAAACTACTTCTTTGTTGCCGATAACGTTGTACACATATATATAAAAAATATGCATAAAATTAATGGCTTGTATAAGTTAATGATTGATCTCCATTAAGTAGTGCTCAAGTTTCCAAAGTTTTAATATTATGATGTCCGAAATTAAAACATCAGAGCAGGTTTAGTGTGAATGAGGGTACACCGTGGACAAAAATTTTCAACATTTCCTATTGAGCGTTGCTTAGAGTAAAGCTGCGAATCTACAGTGTATGTTTCACAGAACAAACACGCGAAAAAGAAGGAGTGCTCCGAAGTCACTCATGGACCCTCAGCATCTTGCAGAGGGTTCATTCCCTAAAGACGAAAACTCTGTCTATGAATCGTTCCTCTGTAAACACGTGCAGTTACACTGCCCAGCGATCCACAGGAAGCAAATCGCTGTCCATGCTGGACACTTTTTCGACTTGCACGCGTTATGTTGGTATGGGTTCAGCACTTTCCATTTAAAAAGCGTGCAAATGTAAGAAAATAAACATGAATGAGGCCAGAAATAACGCGAATTGTGTGTGTGTGTGTGTGTGTGTGTGTGTGTGTGTCTTCCCTGCCTTTTTATTGCGGTAGTCATAATAATAAAATACAAACGTAAACAGTACATAACTGAGATACGCTTGCCTGCCAAGCACGATATATTTTCTCTTATACATGATTTACATTAAAATGAAAAAATTATAATTTTATTCCCGGGCAACAAAATTATTTTATTTTTAACAATTACCATTGTTTGCAAAAGTTTAAATGAATTTTCAAGTACTTTACTCTTGTTAAAACGTAAAAGGTTGAAGGTAAACTACCCCTTCCCCTTAACCGATCTTCACCAAAATCGAAAATCCTTGAGACCTCTACAATTCAGGGACGTATGCAAAAAATGATTTGATTCTGTTTGAATTTGCGGCTGTTATCGTTTGCCATAGAAAATACGCTTGATAAAAAAACGTTGCAGGTAAACTACCCCTTGCCCTTAACCGATCTTCACCAAAACCAATAGGTCTTGAGAACTCTACAATTTAAGGCTGTATGCACATAATCTTTTGATTCTGTTTGAATTTGCGGCTGTTATCGTTTGCCATAGGAAATACCCTTGTTAAAACATAAAACGTTACAGGTAAACTACCCCTTTCCCTTAACCAATCTTCACCAAAAACAATAGATCTTGAGAACTCTACAAATCAGGGCTGTATGCAAAAAATTATTTGATTCTGTTTGAATTTGTGGCAGTTATCGTTTGCCATAGAAAAAAATCTACACACAGACACAGACAGACAGACACACAGACACTTTTCGAAAAACGACTTTTTTTCATGTTTTGAGTGTAGTACAATCAGAATCTGCAATAATCTTGAACACGATTTTTTTTGCCATCACCATACTTCCATTTCTTTAAGGAATATGGAAGTAAAAATTTGAAGGAAGTGTTAGTGGTGTTGTAATCTGGAATGTTGAGACTGAGTTAGTGTTTATAAAACCAAGCCTGGGAGACCACTGTTAATGTAAACAGGTATGTTGTCTGTTGTGTGACTAATGTTTACAGTCATGCTCAGAGTTGATAGCTGTTGTACTTTGATGAATCAGTGCTATGAGCAAATTCTATTATGAAATAAAAGAAATACCAGATGTGAAGAAATGAAGGTAATTTTTCATGTTAATGTAGAATCATGTTGAAAAATGTAATTAAAGTAAATGAAATTGTTTTGAACAAATGAGATTGATACAATTAGGAGTTGAGGAATTAAATTAAATTAAATTGGTGTTTAATTTATTGAAAAGGTGAAGTTTAATAATGAATTTAAACTTATTTTGATCTGAATTTTAACTGTAATGATAAATTAAATAATTACTGATGAAAATAATGATTGAAATATTCATTTAAAATTGGAAACTGAAGGACATTTTTGGGTAAAAATAATCAAAAATGTTTGGGTTAATTAATGTGTTATTTTGGAGGGGTAATAATGTATTGTGAACATTATTCAATTTGTATGGAATTTCTATGATTTAGCTGTAAGTATACTGTAAGTTTATATGGCCAGGTGGACATTGTATTTTATGGAGGCCAGTTATAGAGTTGATGGAAACCAATGTTGATGATAAATTGAATTTAATCAAAGTTGAATTAAGTAATTTAACAGATGGACTATCTAACAGGTCGGAGTAATTTATTTTTGACTTGTAATGAATAAGGTAGTAATGTTTTGTTTATAACTCAAGGTAAAAATGGTAATGTCCATTTGGAATGTTTATTATGTCGTATCCTGTTCATGTAATTGTGTCTGAATACAGAACAGTTGCCATTGTAGGGCAACCAAACTAAATGAATAACCAGCACTTGTATAAAAAGGAACCAGTACTTTGCTAATAATGAGCCGGTATGACTAAGAGGAAACAAATCAGTCGGGGATATGGAATAATGGAAGGCCATTTATTGATATTTTAATTGAATCTTATAGTCAGGTGATACTGTGGTTGGTATCGGCCCGATCTTATGGTGTTGGGATCTCGTGCAGAGAAGTCCAGTAAGGTCGGATGGGTGCGGCCACAGCCACCGGACTAAGGGGGTAAGTACCCATGATTTTAATAAGGATTTAAGGGGGTGGTGGTGCCATATCTTCACTGATCCTCTTAGGTTTTAGGCAATGAGAGTTTTTAGGCTTCGGCATAAAACCTCCTATTGGGGGGGGGGGTATTGTAACAGTACAGAATTGTGTGTCAGAGACAGCAAAGATTCAATTCAGTTTTAATTTGAAAGCAGCTAATATTCACCTGTGAGGTGCCCCATTGTAACCAGCAACATACAATGTTATCATAAACTGTTGATGTCTAGACTGCCCAGCCCAGACGTATTACGCAACAGCTTGCCAGCAGTCTTTGTGTGTGAATCACTCACAGTAAGAACTTTGTCATCCTAGTGTCTGCATCAGACAGAAGCAGCAGACAGTTCTACAAGCAAAACGGTGGCCTCGGGTGTGGAAGATAGGCCGAAACTAAAGCCGGCCTATCTAGTAAAGTGTTAAAACTATTATCAGTTCTACTGCAACTCATGGCCGCGCGGCTCGCCAATTAACCATCTAAGTGCTCGAGCAAATTTTAAAGCCGGCCGACTATATAAATATATCCATTACAGTGCATAAAGAGTTTTAAAGTAATGAGGTGAAGTAATTAACGACATAATAAGTTCAGCAAAAACAGTTAAGTGAGTGCGGTAGACGGAAGCAAGCGGCAAACACGAGTGTCTGACCAGCCATATGAACACGCAGCTGAGGGGTAACAGTACTGAACATAATTTACTAACAAAAAATAGAAAAACAATTTTAATCAGAGTTTAAGTACCGTTTAATAGCCACAATTTAAAAGATTTTGTTAATGAGATCTCAGTAAGGGAATGTAAAGAGTATGAGTGAGAGAGTGTAGCAAAGTGTTGGTTAAAATAATGTTATTGTCAATTCATTTTCATATTAGTAGTTTATATTGAAATATTAAATGCACATGTATTCCTGTCTTATTATTGAAATTGCAGTTTAGAGTTAAAACAGAATGAAATAGTTCAGGTTAATAAATGAAAGTTAATTTGGTAAAATCCACAAAATGTGTGTTAGTGTGATTATTTCGCAACTTAAACCCAGATAACCTTTTTCTGCAGCTGATTTTCATCTGTACGACCCTGGAAAAGTAACCTTAAGGTAAGATCAAGAGTTTATATAATTGTTTTAGTAAAATAGATTGTTTCAATGTCTAGTGTTTCATTCAATGGTTTGAAATCACTATCTAATGTTTCCTTAAGTTGATAATAGGATAATAATAAGTTATCTGCAGGATAATTTGTTTCTTCCCATTTCTTGTTCATCCCCGTTTTTGTCTGCTTGATTTCTTCACGATACCCTATTAGTATGTATCTTAATTCTTCTCTATTCTTCTCACTGTCTTCCTTTAATTGTCATTGGAGTGTTTCACTATTATTTTCAATCTTGTTATTTAATATTTCAAGATCCTTCTTTATCTTCCTCTTCAGCTCCTCACTCTTCTTTTCTAATGCTCCTGGCTTCTCTTCAGGGCTTCATGGTTGCTTTCCATTTTGTTATTCAGGAGCTCTATGTTCTCCTTGATTTGTTTCTTCAATTCTTCACTGTTTCTGTCCAGTTTTTCATTTAAAATTCCCTGTCTTCCTTTCTTAGTTCTTTTGCTTCTTCCTTGTCTTCCTTTCTTTGTTCCTTAATTTGTCCGAATTGCTCCATCATCATCCTCATCATGTTATCCCATTTTGTCTCTTCGGTTGGTTTGTCTGGTTGGTCGCCGACTATTATTTCTACTTCTGGTTCTGGTTGGGTTGGGTTTTCTGGTTGGTCCTCTTGGGGATCCTCTTTGAACAATTCCCCAATCATTTCTTCAATTTCTTCCATCTCTTCTTGGTCGGTACCTTCAGTTCCTTTCTTTGTTTGGTATCTTGTAACCATGGAATGTCTCCTCATAATCGCCGCTAGTCTTCTTCTTTTCTAGCCTCACCGGTTGGTCACCAATCTGTAACGATGAGCTGTGGTCGTCTCTTTAAACGACGAGTATAGGGTATGTGTGTAGTGCATTTGTCTCGCACTGGAGTCGTTACATCTATTCTTGCGCTAACGATGTCTGTAGCGATGTTGTAATTACCAGTACCACACAGCAGTAACCATAACTGTTTTTAAATAGGGGTGTGTGAATCCCGGGTGGCGCCAAATTGTTTATTAAAACAATTAAACTTATTAACTAATATCTTAGTAGGGTGTTCTCAGCGATGACGGCCGGGGCGTTCAAATAATTCCCGCTCGTTCAGCCTCCTGAATCGAGTAGGTAGTTGTTTGAATTGCAACGTGAGCGCTGGTCGTCAAATCTAGCTTTCGTTAACAAACACAAGTAATACAATACACTACCTATGAAATGAAAACAATAGTTACTCTTTGTACTAGTTATTTTAATAGTTGATTTGTAATATTTCAATTTGACAATTAATATTATTCTGGTTGATTAATAATTTTGCACCGACATTTTACATGAAACACTTTCTCTCAGGCTGACAAAATTGATTCCGAAACGAGGTATTTACTCCAGCATGGCTGCCGTTTTGGTTAAGTTACAATATACTCGTTCAACATCGGGATTCTTTTGATTACAAGACAAATAATTCCTATGATTACAATAAAAAGTACATTACCTTACTTTATGTGTACTTAAATAATAAGGTGTGTGGTTATAATCTGTTCTGTAGTGTCGTTAAATGTGTTTATAAAGTTTGTATTCACACAACAGGTTATGTGTTATATTAACAAATTTTCAGTGTGTTATTTTTCTTTATTAATCTTTGAAAGAGAATATTCGGTTGACAGTGAGAGTTCCAATTACTTTTAGAAATATTTAAAGTGAGTTTATTTTTTGGAAATAGGGTAATTAAGGATACTTAACACATCAGATGACTTGGTGTTATCAAACATTGAGTTGGAAGAGGATTGGGCTGCAATCGTTTTCTGTTTTCGTTAATCTTGGGTCTTAAGTAGGTCTGGCATCCTTTTGATATTAGATGTGGTCATATTTTCATTTAATTTCCTGGTAAAATGGTCCTTGACTTTAGTTAACTGCTCCTTATTCGATCATGGTTTAGAATTTTGTTTATTATTTTTACATTTTTTGATTAAAAATTGGTCTTTCAAAATTCGGCTTCTGTTCTGCAAGAGTGACGCTTTACGAGTAACGATATTCAACCGTAATTCTGTCCCTAACGGCAGTTGCTTTGGTTACCAATTAAATTTGATTGGCTTAGATTGACATAATCCATTGTTATCAAAATTTGGATTCTTTTCAAAATCCTTGTATATCTTCTGATTGCTTTTATTCCTCTATCTTCCCTCCTAAGTATTAACTATTATCACTGTTATTTGTATTTCCTTTCATAGATTAATTTGATACCCCACAAGTTTGGGTTATTTTATGTTTTATGATTTTACAATTATTTTAATACTTGTTAATTACATTTCTTTTTTTTTATATCCTTATCATAATATTTTGCTTTAAAAATGATTTACAATTTATCCTTGGTTAGTTATTCGCCTCGGACTTGCTAATTTCTTTGTTAATTTATTACAATTTGTAGTTGTTTGTTCTTGACAGTTAGGCATTTTCCTAGGCCTAAGTAGCCATTATTGGTATTTACTTATTTCGTACAAAATATGTCTCTTTTTAGCCTAATGAGCTTAGCTTTGTTATTATAATTGGTTGTGTTATTTATTGATGTGTTTTGGCTCTGTTGTAGTGTTATTATTATGTTACTATTATTTTATACATCATGAATTGCTAATTACAGTAGGACCTCCGTATATCGAATTTGATGGTTCCTAAGAAAAAATTCGATATATAGAAATTTCGATATACAGAAACCTGTTTCTTATTATTATTCGTAGGTTAGGAAAAGCACTGGAATTTGTTAAAAACATCATGTATAGGCCTCCATACTATTAAAACGACATTTTGGTAATAAATAAATGAAAACCATAAGCATTTATTTAATAAAATTTACTGTATTTATTTAATAAAAAGTATTTAGTGTACAGTATTTATTTATTTACTTTAGAAAATTGTTTGTATTTAAAAAAGTAGGATCTTACGTGTTAAATGAGTAATACTGTATTTTATTAATTGGTCGTAAAATAGTTTCGAATGTCTTTCTGAACCAAATTTGATGCAGATTCGTCATAAAAGTGTTCACATTTGTTGAGCGACTGGAAAATATCATCAGGCACATATTCTTCCGATTGAAGACCTCGACGGATTGTTTCAAATGCTGCCATCATTTCTTTCTTAGAAGGTTTAGGAACTTCAATTTCTTCTGCCTCATTGTCTTCACCTAAATCTTCAGTATCTTTTAATGAACTTAAAATGTTATCGTCCGTTGGATATTCTGCAACAATAACGTCTTCGTCGACGCTTAAAAATTCATCGACTGATATGTCTTGATCTATTGCGCCAGTTGACTGTAACTGGTTCCAACAATCCTCAAGTTGTGGCAGTGCAGTAACTTCTTCCACAACAGTATTTTGAGAGAAGCCAGCTTTTATAAAACAATTCTGTATTGTTGATTCTGCTACATAATTTTGCCACACCTTTGCTACCTCTGATATACACAGTCTGAGATTAATCGCATCATCAATAGGTTTGTTGTTTTCCAATGCAAAAATGAGCCTCTTGAGGATCTGTTTTCAGTAAAGCATTTTGAGATTTTTTATTACTCCCTGGTCCATAGGTTGTAGTTTAGATGTGGTGTTTGGAGGGAAAAAACCAGCTTCATGTTTGTTAACTTTTTTGCCACAAAAGGAGGGTGTGCCGGACAATTGTCAACAAGAAGAACCACTTTTCTTTTTTGTCTTATCAGTTTCTTGTCAAAGTTTACTATCCATTTCTCAAAAAACTCATTCGTCATCCATGACTTTTTATTGTATTCGTAGTCGGTTTCTAAAGACTTCACTCCTTTAAAACATCTTGGTTGCTTGCTTTTTCCGATCACCAACAGTTTATTTTTTTCTTTTCCGGACATATTGGCACACACGACAACAGTTATTCGTTCTTTACTATGTTTACCTCCGAAGCATTTATCGTCTTTAAAGGTTAGAGTCTTATTTGGTAAACATCTGAAAAAAAGTCCGGTTTCATCAATGTTAAAAACATTTGTGACGATTTCATCAATTAAAAATAAAATAATTAATAAATAGGGAATGTAAAAGCTGAGATTTTAAATTTTAATAAATCGCACATTTAAACTAATTTTTATCGCTATCATAAATCATAATAATATTTAATAAAGAGTTTTAATAATAAAATAAAAGGAATACGAGTGTACAGATAGGGAAACCCTTGTTAATTAACCCTGCATAGACATGCGCTAACCGGAATTAACTTGAATACCGACCCCTAAACAAACTAATAATCCTTGTAAATTAATATTAAATAAATAAATAAAAAAGACCACAGTAGTGTACTATAATGAAGTCTGTAATTAAGAATATCTTTGGATAATTAAAAAGTCAAACTTTAACCCCTTAAATAGACGATATATGTGGAACTATTTTGTTGCGACACGTAAACTCCGCGCGATTAACTGACCCTTCCTACATAGTAGAGAGTCGAGATGAAGCGCTCGCGTAGAAAACATGCGTTTGAACCATGTCTCAGAGAAAGACAGAATGTTTGTATTTAGAAGACAGACACAACAATGTGTAGCAAAAGTATAGCCAAATTAGTGTGGTAGTAGTCTAAATGTTAAAAAACGAAATGCATAAATAACTGTGTAAGGGATGACATCTCATTTGTTTATTTTGTAAGATGTCTATGTCGTTTTAAATAATATGGTACGAGCTACCAAAAGTGAGAACTTTTATAAACAATAATGTGACGTGCGATTCGGCAACAAACAAGAACATTTACGGCACTTATACCACTAACGATATGAGACTTCTGAGAACCTCCACGCTACTTGATTATGAACTAACCACTTCAGGAACTTCAACAGGAAAGTTAACTCCACTTAAGATCAACCGCTGACGAACACCATAAGGACCAAGGAACCTGACTACGAGTAAACTGATGGATATGGCAGGTGACACGGAGACTTGTTCTCCGTGATTAATTAAAATTCTAACCAATGAATTGTTAAAGACAGTTGAAATAAAAAAAAAATTAGAAAGACTGTAATGATAACCACTTTATAAGATGTAGTATGTTTTAGAATTCAAAATATTTGTAGTACCGAATAATGTTGATGTACGGTATATGTATAGCTTCACTGATACAAATTTTAGATTAAGTCCATTCTTCAAATGGCCCCCAAATAGTATTATAGAATATAAATAAGCGAGCTTAAGTCATAAGCAAGTTTAAGGTCCCGGATCCGTGGATAATGCTAGCACTGATAAATCCATATGTTTTGGCCCCAGTTCTTTACCAAAATCTGTTATAAATTGTAATCTTTTATTCAGAAAACCTTATATGGGAATATTTATGTAGAGCTGTTGTAGTAATGATTTAATAAAGAGATGTCGTTACTTTACACTAAAACAGTGAGTGAATAAATCATCAGACCCCCATGTAACAGTTCCTTTAGTTATAACTACTGCTGGTTTATCTAGTAATTAAAAGTTGATTACGAGTATGGCAGCCCGTGCAATTGATCCGAGGTAAGTATGCACAGGTTCCCGATGCTATAACGTAGCTGAGACGTTATACATTATCTGGTTCATACTCTTCTAAAATTAACCTTAAAGTTGTAGTTTTCCACTGGTTACAGTCTGCTTCAGATACACTTCCACTTTCTCCCGAAATAACTTTTTCTTTAATGCTGTGACGTTTCTTAAATTTGTCCAACCATCCAGAACTTGCTTGAAACTCTTCGTGCCCCAACACTTTAGCATACTCTACCGCCTTTTCCTTTATAAGCGGTCCTGAGACAGGCATGTTTTTATCTCGCACCATTGTCACCCATTTAAGAACTGCTTCGTCCACATCATCATATTTGCACGTTTTAGACCGTTTTCTATCTGCTCCTACATTTTCATGAGTTTTTAAAACAGATTCTCGATTCTTTATTATGGCTGACACTGTACTCGGCGGAATCAAAAACTTCATCGCAACGTCTTTTTTTCGCATTCCACTGTCCACATCTTTTAATAATGCCACCTTTTCTGCAACACTCAAAGATGTTCTTTTTGACATTACAGCATTTACGTTCTCGTGAACTCAAGAAAAAATAAAAAATAAACTCAAAACAAAAATAAAGACTGACTGAAACTGAGTTAACCTTACTCCTTAATAACGTACAGTACTACCGAATGATGAGATACTGTAATGCGCGGGAACGATTGTTGTCAATGTGGAATCACAGATAATTTTCCCCTCATTTATGAAGTTACAAAGTTCGATATATAGAAATTTTTTTCGATATATGGAAATTATTTTATATTGAAATTTCACGGGACGTAAAAAAAAATCGATAAATGGAGATTTTCGATATAAAGAAGTTCGATATACAGAGGTCCTACTGTATTTACTATCTGGTTTTCTCGTTTACATTTCTTTACTTTCTTATTTATTTAAGCTGCCAATAAAAACAATGTGGCTATTATTTACTACTTTTGTTCACATAAAATACAACATCTAGGTCTATGGTCTGTATAATTCTTCCAGCCATATCCTATTCATAAACTTGCTTAAACAATTATTTAATAATTATTTGACAATATTTGTTTACAGTTCATTTCACTTTATATCATGTTTTGGGTGATAAACAACATCACATTTTTTGAACTTACTCTAATAATGATCCCTGGTAACATGGGGTGTTTATTGATTTGTTTTAACTTCTTAATTTTTTAAATACTCTTTACTTTCTCTCCATGGGAAGAGAAAACACTATCTGTTTTCTCTTTCATGGGATTTTCCCTTTTAATTATAACTGTATTCAATTAAACTTAACAATAATGTTCTTTCTTAATTAATACTGTCTTCATCACTTTTCAGTATTCATTATATCTTATTTAACTGTTTACACTTAATACTATTCTTAACAACTTTCTTAATTACTAATATTTTTCACTGTTAACTTTTTAGTGTTTCTTATTGATTTACTATGTGTTTATGCTTTTATCCTTCACTATTTTTCACTATACAAACATTCTTTGTTATACATTATTCTCATTTAATTATCACCTTCACTTTTAAATTATTTATTGTTTATTATAATTTATTTAGTGTTTTTTCTTTATCACTTTATTTTGGGATTTTTACACTTCCACTTTGGCACTTCTAAAATGTTTTTGGTTTTAAGTGTTTCTAAATGGGTAATCCCTCTAATTACTTTCTCACTACCGTACTATCTCTTTCATTACAAATACCATTAACAATATTAACAATTTTATGTCTCTATTGATTTTAACATTACTTCTAACTCTAATATGTGGGTTAGTTTGCTTTTATATTTAACATTCTTTAATTGGGTTTCTTTCAATTGTCATTTACTTTATTATCCATTTAATTGATAATAATATTTATTTATTACTTAAGTTATTTATTGGTTTCTGTTTCAACCTTACACTGAGTGTATCATTTCTCCTGCTTTTCTTTTTTATTACTTGTTTGTGTCTTATCATTGGGTTTCCTTTTTATTTATTTCCCTTTATCTTAGTTTTGTTTCTTTTTCATTTTCCTCCTTCTTCATTTTCAGCGTACTTCCTTGATATCTTGTTTTTCCATCTTCTCCTTTGGGTTCATTTTAATAAGTGGCATTGAGTCATTCAATTCCTTCAATTGGTTTCATTTTGCTTGGTTTCGGTTTTTTCCCTTCTTCATTTGGTTTGGTTAATCACTTTCTTCTTCATTTGGTTTTATTCTTGTTTGTTTCTTGTTGTTCCCTTCTTCTTTTGTTTTCTCTTGTTGGGTCAATCACTTGGGTTAGGTCATGTCGTCGTTTGTCGTGTCATTGTCTTTTTATTTTCTTTATATTAAACATTTTATTTTATATGAATTATTATTTTATATTCAGAATCATCTATTTTATCCCTGGTATTGGGGTGGCTTATTTGTGTTGTAACATAATATATTGCAACGATACAGCCATATGCTGTATTGAGCATTGATTTAAATAAATATAAAATTTGTAAAATTATTATAAGTTTGGGGTAAATGGACAGGTCTGGGATTGTAAAAATTTTTCATTGTTATACTAGGGGAGAAATTAACCTGTTCCAACAGGCAAAGACACCTGCTCGATTGTATGTGTGTTAAGCGTGTATCTTGTGTGTGTTAGTGATGCATGTACAGACAGGAATCTCAGCTACCCTCCCCAATTACTAAAATAATTATTTTAATTCACTGTGTGAAAACTAATTAGTGTATAAACAAACAAAAGGCACCAAAGTGTGTGTAAATTTTATAGTTATCCACAGTAAGAAAATGACATTAATAGGACACACTACGCGAAGTCAGTGCGAAATAAATGTGCCAAAAATATGCAAATTACACTAAGATGCTCAAATTAATACAGTGAGTGCTTAATCAAATTAGCTATGATTTGTGCTATCTCAATTCCGTACAAAACATTGCCATTTGCAAAAAATTGCAAATATATGAAAAGGTTCGGGAGTGGGGGCTATTATGTGATCTGCAGGTCTCGACAGGATAATTTCGGAACCAACAGGTGCGGAATCTCGAGAGGGTATAAATTAAGGGTTCGACTGGAAACCCTTCTCTTCTTTTCAAAAAACAGTTGCAGTCGGACACGCTGTCCGTTGGCAGAACAGTTTTATTTTATTATAACTCTTATCTACGAATGAATAAAGACGTTCAGTAATTATGTTTACACTATTTCGGGAAACGTAGAGTACCGGGACCGTTTAGGTCAGCAAGAGTATCAACAGAGAAGCTACAAAGAGCGACACGAGATGCTAGACGTTAGATGTCACCTCGCAGCAGATAGTAATTCTCTGGGACGGACCACACACTGCTGGAGAACGACGCTGGATTCTGGACATATCCAGGACCACGCCAAGCCAGGAGTAACGGAAACCCAATTCTGGACCCTGTCAATAAGTCGTAGGGTCATCAAAACTCGAGGTGACATGCATAATGCATTTATAAATGATTTTTTTAAAGAGCTCATAAAGACTATATAAAGAGACAATGAATTAAAACAAAAAAGTTTATAATTAGAAAGAATGTAATAGAGTCTTATGTAAATGTTTTAGTCGTAAGAATGAGCGATCGCATATACATAAATATAAATATAGAAGAAAAATATCGGTATGGAGAACCATACATGACTTCCATGTTCTAAGATTTATATTTATTTCATATTCGAAATGAAATATTTCCATAGAAACTACTTCTTTCTACTTATTGCTTCAGCCTTAACCACAGTACTGTGGTCACTAACGTATACCACCTCACGTTTTCACACTCGATTTTTACTGATGATGGCAGTCGATAGCACCGCCGAAAAGTCTGGTTTTTCAGAAAACATTGGACTAAAGCTAAACAGCCCGGGAAGGAATTTTAACAAAGAACTACTTCTTTGTTGCTGATAACGTAGTACACATATACAAAATTCTCCCCTCCACCTTCAACTATAATTTTTAATAATAAAAAATTACCCCCACCCCGTTCACCAAACTTCTTCATTTATAGATATTTCATCTACGTTTCTACAGTGGATTATTATGAGCTTCTTATCAGGATACTTTATTTATCAAAATTAAGTACTTTACTCTTGTTAAAACATAAAACGTTGCAGGTAAAGTACTCCTATCTCTTAACCGATCTTCACCAAAATCAATAGACCTTCAGTCCTCTACAATGCAGGGATGCATGCAAAAAAATATTTGATTCTGTTTGAATGTGCGGCAGTTATCGTTCGTCATGAGAACATTTCTCTTGTTACAACATAAAATGTTGCAGGTAAACTACCCCTTTCCCTTAACCGATCTTCACCAAAATAGTAAGCCTTGAGTTCTCTACAATTCAGAAAGTATGCAAAAAATTATTTGATTCTCTTTGAATTTACGGCAGTTATCTTTCGTAAAAAAAAAATTACCCTTCTTAAAACATAAAATGTTGCTGGTAAACTACCCCTTTCCCTTAACCGATCTTCACCAAAACCAAACGGTCTTGAGAACTCTACAATTCAGGGCTGTATGCAAAACCTTATTTGCTTTTGTTTGAATTTGCGACTCTTATCGTTTGCCATAAAAAATACCCTTTTAAAACATAAAACGTTGCAGGTAAACTACCCCTTTCCCTTAACTGATCTTCACTAAAAACAATAGGTCTTGAGTACTCTACAAATCAGGGCTGTATGCAAAAAATTATTTGATTCTGTTTGAATTTGCGGCTCATCGTTTGCCATAAAAAATACCCTTCTAAGACATAAAACGTAGCAGGTAAACTACCCCTTTCCTATAACCGATCTTCACCAAAAACAATAGGTCATGAGAACTCTACCATTCAGCGCTGCATGCAAAAAATTATTTGATTCTGTTTACATTTGGGGCTTTTATCGTTTGCCATAAAAAATACCCTTGTTAAAATATAAAATGTTGCAGGTAAACTACCCCTTTCCCTTAACCGATCTTCACCAAAACCAATAGGTCTTGAGAACTCTATAATTCACGGCTGTATGCAAAAGAGTAGTTGATTCTGTTTGAATTTGCGGCTGTTATCGTTTGCCATAGAAAAAAATTACCCTTGGTTAAAAAAAACCGTTGCAGGTAAACTACCCCTTTCCCTTAACCGATCTTCACCAAAAACTATAGGTCTTGAGTACTCTACAAATCAGAGCTGCATGCAAAAAATTATTTGATTCTGTTTGAATTTGCGGCTGTTATCGTTTGCCATAGAAAAAAATCTACAGACAGACAAACACACAGAGACTTTTCGAAAAATGACTTTTTTTCATGTTTTGAGTGTAGTACAATCAGAATCTGCAATAATCTCGAACACGATTTTTTTTGCCATCACCATACTTCCATTTCCTTAAGGAACATGGAAGTAAAAAAGAGGGTTTAATTTTGAGATAGTATTTTACTTCCATATTCCTTAAGGAATGGTGATGGCAAAAAAAATCGTGTTCGAGATTATTGCAGATTCTGATTCTACTACACTCAAAACATGAAAAAAAGTCGTTTTCCGAAAAGTGTCTGTGTGTGTGTCTGTCTGTCTGTCTGTGTCTGTCTGTCTATAGATTTTTTTTCTATGGCAAACGATAACTGCCGCAAATTCAAACAGAATCAAATAATTTTTTGCATGCAGCCCTGATTTGCAGAGTACTCGCGACCTATTGTTTTTGGTGAAGATCGGTTGAGGGAAAGGGGTAGTTTACCTGCAACGGTTTTTTTTTAACAAGGGTATTTTCTATGGCAAACGATAACAGCCGCAAATTGAAACAGAATCAAATAATGTTTTGCATACAGCCCTAATTTGTAGAGTACTCAAGACCTATTGTTTTTGGTGAAGATCGGTTAAGGGAAAGGGGTAGTTTACCTGTAACGTTTTATGTTTTAACAAGGGTATTTCCTATGGCAAACGATAACAGCCGCAAATTCAAACAGAATCAAAAGATTATTTGCATACAGCCCTAAATTGTAGAGTTCTCAAGACCTATTGTTTTTGGTGAAGATCGGTTGAGGGAAAGGGGTAGTTTACCTGCAACGTTTTTTTAACAAGGGTATTTTCTATGGCAAACGATAACAGCCGCAAATTCAAACAGAATCAAATAATTATTTGCATACGTCCCTGAATTGTAGAGGTCTCAATGACTTTCGATTTTGGTGAAGATCGGTTAAGGGGAAGGGGTAGTTTACCTGCAACCTTTTACGTTTTAACAAGAGTAAAGTACTTGAAAATTTATTTAAACTTTTTGAAACAATGGTAATTGTTAAAAATAAAATAATTTTGTTGCCAGGCAATAAAATTATAATTTTTTCATTTTAATGTAATATAATATTTTTCATTTAATACAGCAATAAAAAGGCAGGTAAAGACACAGCCTGGCTGTTTGGCTGAAAATGATTTTAAATATAAATCTTAGAATATGGAAGTCATGTATGGTTCTCCATACCGATATTTTTTTTATCAAAGTAAAATAATTGAATGATTTGATATTTGCATTTTGTAGAAAAGAATAATTTAAATTTTGAATACGAAACAAATGCCAGTCTAAGAGTGAAAAAAAAAAAATCATTGGTATAGACTGAGCAAGCTGAGGTCAAATCTGAAATCTGAGTTAAATGAATTCATTTAAAATAAAACTTAATTACATTTAATTTTTTTTTATTAAATCAATTTGAAGAAATGTCTAGATTAAGATTATTAACATGTCTAGAGGTAAGAGTGTTTTAAATGTGTGTAACACCGTATAACACCATATAGCTTAAGAGATGAACTTAATAATGAGTGATATATTGATCGGAGATTATTAACAATGTTTTATTATTTATAATGCTTGTTAAAACAATAAAGATGAAATTTTAACTACTCATAAATTTACTACTCTTATTATAGTTACACCTGGTATTGTTATAATTATTTATAACCTCCATATACAAAAGGTATCGTTGTATAATTTTGGCGTCCCAAAGAATGTGGGGGCACATAAATTACAGTATATCAAATTTATGTTATGTATCATTGTAATATATATATATATATATATATATATATATATATATATATATATATATATAATATGATCGATCATTGTTAAGTACACAGGATCATTTACATACTTCAAAATTAAAGATAACGTAAGGAACAACATCCATCACGGGTCGGAATGTTTATATAGTAATTCTTCTTGGTAAACAACAATTAAGAAAAATAAATTTTGGAAAGAGCTGACAAATGTAATAGGAATTGTAAGCTGCAAATTAATATTACTAGATGACATCCAGAAGAGTTTCTGAAATAATTAATGTCAACATTACTCTGGATAACTGAATTTTTGGGTAATCATTCATTTAAAGTATTACAAATGTGTTAACAGCAAGTTTTTTTCTATAAATACGAAGACCTGTTAAATATTCCTCTAAATTTATCTGTTAAACAAACCATAAAAACTCTACACTGTACAACACAGAATTATGTTATTTTTTGTCATTTTTCGCTACTTAAACTTCATTAATTTCCCAGTAATACAAAACAAATAATATAAAATTATCTGCATGCTTTTTTAACATCAAATAGAGCTAAATTATTTATGTACTCATTGACAAAATAACCAAAATCTCGTATCTTTTGCCAAAAGTGTCAAAATCTCAATCTTTTTTATTTTGCCATGAGCAGTAGATTTATGGTCCAGGAAAAGTTAAACACATTTATGCTTCTGTGACAGTGTATCACTAACACTGGCAGAATAAAATATCAAATAAGGAGGAGCTCTTTCTTCCTCTGAACTGAACTGAAGCCTGAATTCAGGAGTAGAGCCTGGACACAGTGAAGCAGAGCAGAAGGCATAACTTTCAAGGAAAATATAACTTGAACTCTTCCTATATTTCAGAGAATATTCCTAACCCGTAGGAACTAAATCATTGAAATGACTTCATGACCAAACAGAAATACTTCAAGAAATACATCTGTCACCATAGGTCACAGAGATGAAATTCATACCTTTATCTGACAGTGAGGACCAAAACAAGGCATTTAGGATTTGCAAACTAATGATGATATGACAAAGAGTATTCTGAGTAAACCAAATTTAGGTACTGCAAATTATTAAAAACATTTCATGTACATAAAATCAAAGTCTATGTGTAACAAATAACCATGACAGATATTGTATATTTACAAATTCTATTTGACTTATCTGCTTTGTCTGCAATATATGTATAATCTCATCATAACACATGAAAATGATGGAGTAATATTTCTGTTCTTCAAAATGAGTGATTGGAAAACAACCAAGACAAAACTATATAATTATTAAGCTTAAGCATACAATTGTTTATTTATAAAGAAAATCATATTGTTCAGCTAAAACGTTATTGTAAGGCAGCCTATTTTACAACTGTTTTATGATGTTTCTTTGAATGTTTCCTAGTGACAGAAGACCTCTTCTACCTTGAACAGTATCAGAAAATCCAAAAGTTAATTCAAGTGAACAGAACAAACCAATATCAGATAAGCAAGTAGGTGTCAAGATATGAACATGTGTATGTAAAACTACATAGATACTAGTAAACAAGCATCTGCGTACGCGCACACATTGTCGTTGTAATGTAATAAAAATATATCTTGTACATTCGAAAGTTGGTTCGCTTATTTTCCTCGTCTTATTCCAGATTTATCCCAATAACTTGACAGCTTATGGGCCCAGGTTGTGCCTAAAGTTGAGCTGTGCAATTTGATGTAAGAAATTGACAATCAACTAGTTAAATCGTGGCGTAAGAGTAAAGTAAGCGCTGTTAACTCTCATCCTTGTTTCTTAGAATGATCGTTAATAATAATATTAATTGATAATCAATTATTATGGAATTTGCATAATAATCGATCACACATCCGGTATAACATGTGCTCAGTTTTATAGAGTGCATTAGGCTTTTGGGTCCAAAGTTGCGTTAAGCAGAAAAGGCAGATGTTGTCGGGGTATTGAAATGACCAGTTACACAACATGAAGTTAATGAATTCTCTTTTATTCAATTATTTGTGATATATGTAATTACACTGAGAGTCGACAATAATGGCTAAAATTTCAAAATGGCGGCGACGTCATTTCCGCCTTTGTCATACGTTAGTGTTACATGCATGTATTTTTTTACTTTACTGGAAATAAGTCTTTTGACTCTCTACTGCAGTTATTTTCAACTCTTTTTATCTTTATGGCTTTAATGCTTACTATTATAAATCTTCACAAACCAACGCCTCAAGATAAAATATTTAAGATTGGCCAACTATAACGTTCACACGCTCACTTACACTCCCACTCATACTGTAATTTTGCACACAGATTAATTATTTTTGAATTGAGCTCATTCTCTGAGATATTAAAATTTAGAAGAAAAACAATTTAGAAGGGCTTTCCTGAATGATGTGGCGTAGATTCCTCAGCTGATTCCCATGGCGATCGGCAGGTGTTCGGCCGAACTTTTACTGTTTGTTTTTTGTCCACTGAATTTACTTAAATTTCATTCTGGTTAACCACTGACTCTACGTACTGTTAATATTACATTCTGAAGGTAATTATTTCATTTTTTGTAAGTAATTACTGCATTTTGGCAAAATCTGCCCACTGCACTAGGACGAGCGTATATGCTCGGTTGACTGTTTTTGATGAACCGGGCGGAAGCAGACGCATTTGTTATGCAAAGTGGTTGTGTCTGACGTCATTATGTATTGTTCTTTTAGCCAACGCCCGGTTTAATACGTAATTGTTTCATGCCGTCATTGTTGATTTATGACGATCTGGCTTTGTGGACCAATGAAAAGTTCGTATTATCAATTTGTTCGCTTATACCGCCATTACACATATTAAATTCTGCTCGTACCATGACGACCTTGACTTGGCTCCCCTCTTGTGAATCTGCGTAGTTACTGGGACTCGTGCAAAACTAACTTAGCCCTTGTTAACCTTTATGATCATAATAAAAATTACAATAAAAATATTCATAAATCCCATAATTCTGGTAACAGGTATTTCTGTACTGTCACAAAACCCCCTCAATGAAAGGTTTGGTGTCGAGACACAAAAACTTTCATTGACTCATTCATACGTTTCTAAAAGGATCAGTCCAGATATGTGCCACAACCCCCTGTAGTGTTAATACATAAAAATTTCAATCACTTACCCTTGGTCCTATAGTGTTGATCGTACCTGTCTGACCTTACTGGACTTCTCCGGAGAGATCCCTACACCATAAGGCCATGAGGCACTGAACGCTCCTGTTCTGACGCTCCGGCCAGCGCAGGACCGCGGTCACAACACCACAAAACTCTGAAACATTCAATACAAAATTTTAAAATAGTGGCCTTATTTATCTACATATCCGCAACTGATATGTCTCCTCTTAGATGCATTGGTTTGTGATTTGAGGCGTTGGTATCCTTTATTCATAAAATTCCAAATAACACAAAAATTATAACAAGATTTAGACAGATAATCCTTCTACTTTTCAACACTCCTATATATTTTTTATCAACTTCTCTGACTCCAGCCAATATCAATTTACTTCTCTCATCATAAGAAATTATACTCTTATACTAAACACAAAACAAATTCTACTCTCAACAACAACTACTATCTCTACGCATTTATTTCAAATAACATCAGTATATTTAACTATCATGGCAGCACTCCAAAACTATTTAATTTCTTTACTCACTTTCTTTACGTTAATTTTCTTTTTATAACAGAATCATTACCATAGATTTGCTAACCAACATAAAATTTAACATTATTACCGTCACTACCCTTGTAGTACCCTCCTAGCCTATTGTACCATCAACATAATAAAAACATAATAAAACATTGTACATCATAAAACATTAAACATTAACATTGAACAATTCACATTACTTAATTCACATTTACATAACTTGTAGCAAAACTTTAATAAGACATTACTATCAACAATTCTCTATTAACTTTTATTATTTAACATTCATTATATTAGATTCTATAAAACAATTTCCACTTTATCATTTACCTTTCAGTTACCTCACCTTTCTACTATGAATTTTCCTTTTCTAACCCTTTTATCCTTATTAGTTTGGGTGACTCTGTTATTCATTATTCTCTCTATCTTATTTTGGCATTTGTCAATCTAACCTTACTCACCTCTTTTTTTCCTACTAACAACCGCTTCTAACCATTAACATATTATGACACCAATATCTCTATAATAACCCCCTTCACTAATCCCATTTAAAACCTCTGGCACCGCTCATTTTTGTACAAGGATGTATGTTCCCTACCTGGCCATATCCATTCCTAACCATTTGCCCTCCACCAAATATCGGCAAACACTCTAACCCCAAATTGCTCCGCCTGCCACAACGCTGCACGCTGGTCTCTTGCCACGTCGCACGCTGATCACTCCTTACACCGGATCCTTACTACAAAATATCATCATCATCAACGTATATAATTACCATTCACATTACTCACCTCTACATATAATCACTAACCACTGTGTCCCTAAAATATCTAACACCTCTTTATATATTATCAGTATCTCAACACTTTATTTTCACTAACTCCCAATAACTCTATTTAACTAACTCCAATGCCCTTATTTATCACTATCCCTAAACTCTTTTACAACATTTCACCTTAATATACCACTAGAAAATTCATCACTTACCTACTAACAACAATACATCTCCAGATCCAAATATATTATATGCGTAATCATTTACTAACCCTTTAGAATCTAAATTCCATAATATCATTTCAAAATCATTATTAAACTTCCTTCAATTATTTAAAATTCTACAATACATGTTTACATAAAAAATACATAAAATACACAACAGCAAAAATACACAAACACATTGACATTAATATACACAAAAATATACAATCCACATTATCGTTAAATCATTTACCATAAATCAGTCATAAACAGTCCATCCTGAAAAACACTGTCCACATAATTAAATGTTTATAAACACAATTAGAACAACTAACCTCCATCGTCAAATAACAGTCGAACCTTAAAACTATATACATGGTTTAATATTAGGTATCTTATACTAACATCATAAATACATATCCAATTCAAATGTTCATTATTATCCCCAAACTCATTTAACCTGTCACGATTGGTCATTGTCCTGTCACCTCCTGTATAATAAGTCATAATTAGGTATTTTATCAAGTCATTATTGTTATCAACATCATCTCCTACTGCTAACCTTCCCATAAACTCTTCATAATCTCTGCTTATCTTAAAAATTTCTACCTCCCTCTTTCTCTCACAATATCTCTCACTTTCAAAACATCTCTCTCTTTTAAAATGACTCTCATAATAACTCTCCCAATAACACTTCTCTCTCTCAATATATCTCTCACTCTCACACCATCTCTTTCTCTTTAACCCTTCAAGACACACTATCATTCCATTATTATTATATTCTATTCCCCATAACACCTCATTATTACTACCAACCTCCACACTATTATCTCCTATTACTATATTTGTATTTATTTTATCGTCATTTCCACTACTACTTACCTTGTCCTCTTTGTTCAATTCAAATTTGTTTATTACTTTCTCATTTTCTAATTCTATTTTGTCTAACCTTGTACCTATTTCACTTAATCTTTTGTCCAAATTGCAACCTTGTTTCTTAATTTCTTTTTTAATATCGCTAAATTGTACATCAAACTGATTTAGTTTCTCATTAAAATTATCTAGTTTAGTATCAAATTTGATGCTCTGCTCATTGAAAAGCAGTTTCATCATTTTTATTATGTCATTCTCTTCCATTCTGTTATTTACTATAGGCGTTGAGTTCGCCTGTGGTTCGTTTAACATCAATGATTCTGTTGCTGTATTTTCTATGTTCCTACTTTCATTGTTATCTGCCATTTTTGTTGTACTGATAGCAATAAACTTTATCTTACTTGTTATACAATTCTCTTTATACCACACATAACCTACATGGATAACCTCTACTGTTGTGTTTATTTCACTACCCGTCTACCTCCGCTTTTCTGCTTATTTATATAATTTTAACTTTATATAAAGTCCAGGTTCGTGCGCCATCTGTTAACTCTCATCCTATATATAATGATCGTTAATAATAATATTAATTGATAATCAATTATTATGAAATTTGCATAATAATCGATCACACATCCGGTATAACATGTGCTCAGTTTTATAGAGTGCATTAGGCTTTTGGGTCCAAAGTTGCGTTAAGCAGAAAAGGCAGATGTTGTCGGGGTATTGAAATGACCAGTTACACAACATGAAGTTAATGAATTCTCTTTTATTCAATTATTTGTGATATATGTAATTACACTGAGAGTCGACAATAATGGCTAAAATTTCAAAATGGCGGCGACGTCATTTCCGCCTTTGTCATACGTTAGTGTTACATGCATGTATTTTTTTACTTTACTGGAAATAAGTCTTTTGACTCTCTACTGCAGTTATTTTCAACTCTTTTTATCTTTATGGCTTTAATGCTTACTATTATAAATCTTCACAAACCAACGCCTCAAGATAAAATATTTAAGATTGGCCAACTATAACGTTCACACGCTCACTTACACTCCCACTCATACTGTAATTTTGCAACAGATTAATTATTTTTGAATTGAGCTCATTCTCTGAGATATTAAAATTTAGAAGAAAAACAATTTAGAAGGGCTTTCCTGAATGATGTGGCGTAGATTCCTCAGCTGATTCCCATGGCGATCGGCAGGTGTTCGGCCGAACTTTTACTGTTTGTTTTTTGTCCACTGAATTTACTTAAATTTCATTCTGGTTAACCACTGACTCTACGTACTGTTAATATTACATTCTGAAGGTAATTATTTCATTTTTTGTAAGTAATTACTGCATTTTGGCAAAATCTGCCCACTGCACTAGGACGAGCGTATATGCTCGGTTGACTGTTTTTGATGAACTGGGCGGAAGCAGACACATTTGTTATGCAAAGTGGTTGTGTCTGACGTCATTATGTATTGTTCTTTTAGCCAACGCCCAGTTTAATACGTAATTGTTTCATGCCGTCATTGTTGATTTATGACGATCTGGCTTTGTGGACCAATGAAAAGTTCGTATTATCAATTTGTTCGCTTATACCGCCATTACACATATTAAATTCTGCTCGTACCATGACGACCTTGACTTGGCTCCCCTCTTGTGAATCTGCGTAGTTACTGACTTAACTTAGCCCTTGTTAACCTTTATGATCATAATCAAAATTACAATAAAAATATTCATAAATCCCATAATTCTGGTAACAGGTATTTCTGTACTGTCACAGCGCGTGAAGGTAAAACCAGCAAAGAGTGAACAAGATGGCTGCCGCAACAGTACCGTTCCCTATATTGATGAAGAAAAATTTCTCGAGTCGGAAATTTCGAGTAAGGACGATGCTCGAAAAAGAAGGTGTAGCTGATGTATTAGACATCAAATTAGAGGATGTACGTGAAGAAGACAAGGTTTCTTTTACAACCAAAGATGCCAAAGCAAGATACACAATCGTGCAGTCTATATCGGATAAATATGTACGCATCATTCAAAATGCCAAGACGGCGAGAGAAATGATGGAGCTGCTGGCAAATCTGTTTGAAAGGAAAAGCCCATTGATGAAAATGTACGTTATGCGAAGATTGCTGAAACTAAAATTTTCTACCGGAGACCTGCAAGATCATTTTACCCAGTTCAAAACTTTAATAGAGGAATTATCAGCACTTGGGTCCAACTCAGCGACAGTGATAAGTCATGTTATTTACTTCTTACGATGCCGGAGAGCTATGAAACAGTCATCACGGCTATAGAAACGATGAACACCAATGAGAAAACTTTTACACTCGAATTTGTGAAAAAACGATTGCGATGCAAAGCTGAAATTCAAGGAAAATCATCAAGATAACATCGACAAAAGTTACTCATTCTCTGCGAACAAGTCGAATAAAAGTAGAGGCTGCTATGAGTGTGGTGAAGATGGCCCAAAACATCGAAAAGGCTTCGACATCAGAAACGAGGAAGAGGCGGGCAAAGAGGTCGAGGTAAAGCTAGGCCACATAGAAGCAAGAATTCAAATGTGGCGGAAGAAAAAGTAAGCAATGATATATCGTTCATCGCAGCAAACAACTGTGAACGAAAAAGCAGTGCCCTTTTTTACCAACGCGACAAACAACAGTATAACCTTTATCCTCGATAGCGGCGCCACGGATCACCTAGTGACAGAAGCTGCAGAAAAATACATGTCTGACGTCAAGCAGATCGAAGAAAAAGTGGGGATAAAAATTGCAAACGGTGACAAGTTACCACCAGTTACAAAGAGAGGAGTGTTAAAACTTCGAACGAAAAACAAACACGGTGAAACTAAGCGCATTAAAATTACCGCTCTGATTGTTCCGGGACTTTCATACAATTTACTGTCGGTAAGGAAAATTAGTCAAAAAGGTAATGCTGTGATTTTTGATAAAAATGCTGCTACAATCAAAAATAAAAATAATTTCAAGCTGATATGTGAATCAATGGGAAATCTGTACATCACAAAACTTGAAATAGATAGAGACTGTTTGTTGTGTGACCAATAATGCAAATGTATGGCACCAAAGATTAGGACATTTAAATGAAAACATTTAAGAAAAATTAAACTACCACATAAATTCGGAGTTTGTAGTCCCTGCAATCAAGGCAAAGCTAAACGCAAACCTTTCTGTGACGTCGAATTGCCAAGATCGAGTCAAAAGGGAGAATTATTCCACACTGATTTGGCTGGACCAGTAAAAGTTCAAACAATGGATAGTGAAAGATGCTACCAAACTATCATCGATGACTACACACATTTTGTCCGAGTGTATCTTCTCAAATCAAAAAGTGAAGCTGAAAGAAATTTAATGGACTATATCCGTGAGTTAAAAGCAAATGGATATTCTTGCTCGAGGATCAGGACAGATTGTGGAGGGGAGTTCTCGTCAAAAGTTTTCCAAAACTTCTGCAGGCAAAAAGGAATCAGCCTTGAGAGTAGTCTACCTCATACTCGACAACAAAATGGGGTAAGTGAGAGAATAAATTTTACGCTGATGAGCAAGACTAAGACTCTACTCACTGAAACTAATGTACCCAAGTACTTATGGGGAGAAGCCATAAGGTGTGCTGCCTACCAACTTAATCATTCACCAACAACTGCTCTTGAAGGAAAAACTCCAGCAGATGAATACTTAGGTAAAGTGAACATAAATAGATTAAAAGTTTTCGGCTGCAAAGCTTGGGCATATAAGCTGCCAGTACCAAGATGCAAGCTAGATACTAAAGCCTACGAGTGCATCATGGTTGGCTATGCGAAAAACGGCTACAGATTATGGATTCTAAATGAAGATAGAATAATAATCTCAAGAGATGTGACATTTGATGACACACAATATAAGCATAAGCCAGAACCAAGTGAACACAATGAATTATATAGACACATTCTGTATGATGACCATCGAGACCAAGATTACCTACCTGAAGAAGACTCAAATACTGACATCTATAAAAATCAAGCAATCGAAAATGAAGACAACGATGATCAAACTAACCCAGCTGAAGAATCTGCTAAGACAGATGAAAACTGTAAAGAGTCTATTGAAACACATAAAGAAAAAGGAAATGAGAGACCAAAACGAAATAGACAACCACCCAAGAAACTTCAAGACTGTATCTATTATCCAGATAATATTCCAGAGATGCATTTCTTGCCTACTGTTTAATAAGTGAAGGAGCCCCAGAAACCTATGAAGAAGCTATGAAAATTGATGATGGATGGAAAGAGGCAGTAAAATCAGAAATTAATGCATTGGAAAAACACAAGACCTGAGAACCCGCATCACTACCTTGCAATGCCACACCTATAGATACACGTTGGTTATTCAAGGTTAAGTCAGATGGCACAAAAAGAGCAAGATTAGTTGCAAGAGGATTTCAAGAACAGGTAACAAATAATATCTATGCTCCTGTTGCTCGAACATCCACTATACGTCTACTTTTGTCAGTTGCTCTACAAAAACAGTGGGATATAAGACAGTTGGATATCCCGAGTGCATTTCTATAGACACTGACGTCTTCATCAAAACACCACAGGGAGTTGATTGTAATTGCAAAATTCTGAAGCTGAAAAAGAGTCTTTATGGATTCCGTTCAGCTCCAAGAAAGAGGAATGAAAGATTCACCGATGCAGTTGACCAATATGGATTAATTAGGTCAAAACGTGACTCTTGTCTCTACACTGGTAGAGCAATAACGTCAGGTTATTGATATGGGTAGATGACATCATAGTCACAGGAAAACCCAAAACATGTAACAAGCTGATAGATTTTCTCACAACATAATTCTGCGCTAAAGACTTTGGAACAGTTAAAGATTTTCTAGGAACAGAAATACATATAGAAAAGGACTCCATAGAAATCTCTCAACATAAATTTATAGACAAAGTCTTAACTAAGTTTGGAATCCATAAAATTGCAAGTACACCGCTGGAAAACAACTTTCAAGTTGATCTGAACCTGCAAATAAACAAGGATTTACCATTTAGGGAAATCGTGGGATCACTGATCTATATTTCAGTTATCTCTAGGCCAGATATAGCCTATGCAACTTCAGTGCTGAGTAGGTATTTAGATAGACCAACAAACCACCTGTGGACCGCAGCAAAGAGAGTACTGCGATACATCAAGAAAACGAGATATAAAAAGCTGACATATCGTTGCTCAACTGAAGATGGACTGTATGCATACTCCGATGCAGACTGGGCAGGAGACACTACAGATTGTAAGAGCACAACTGGATCTGTAATCTATCACTGTGGTAATCCAATTTTATGGACTTCTCATAAGCAAAGTTGTGTACCCTTGTCCTCAGCACAATCAGAATATATAGTCTGTGCATCCACAGCAACAGATTTCATTTACCTCAAAGAATCTTGGAGGATATGCAATACGACACTTCTACACCAGTAATGCTCGTCAACAACCAAAGTGCAATTAATATGGCAGAGAGCTATGAAAACAGCAAGCGCACTAGACACATTGACACACACACAAGTTCCACTATATTAAAGACATTGTGGCAAAAGGACTAATCAAGCTCAAATATATAAGCACAAGTGAAAATATTGCAGATATCCTGACCAAATTTTTATGTAATGTAAAATTTCAATATTTTTGTGAAAAGCTAAAGATTATGTAACCAAATGTCATGTAAACTATTTCTGTTTAAGTGTTTATTAATGCCTTATTTACGTGCTATTTTGCAATTTAAATTATTAGATAATTCAACTTGAGAAGGGCTGTCAAGATATGAACATGTGTAGTCTGTTTACACATTGTTGTTGTAACGTAATAAAAATATATCTTATACATTCGAAAGTTGGATCGCTTATTTTTCTCATCTTATTCCAGATTTATCCCAATAAATTGACAGTAGGTCTGCTAAAACTTCTCACTTCACGACTCTCTGATAACACAAAATGATGGGAAACTGAAATTAATGCCAGTTGAATCAAAACTGACTGTTTCAAATAATCTGACTTGAAACTAAATCTTCATGAACTGAATTACATTAAGACAATATTTGAAAAACAATACAATTAAAAAATGGCAAAACAAACAAAAATCTTAAATGATACAATGATGCACAGTAAAAGAAAATGTATAGAAATACATTTCAAATATAATAAAAATTAAGAATAATAAACCATGGGAAAGAACCAACGGCTATCACTACACTTGATGTAGGGCTATTTGATTTATCAAGAATGATATTGGAGGAAAAATAAGATCTTCAACCTAAGAGAATGTAAAATGTGTGAAAATAAACTTCTATGATCATTAGTGTACATGCAGTCATTCAGAGAGATAAGGAGTTACTGAGGATACTGTACATGACAAATTGGTACACACTCTGACAACAGTCCCCCACTTCCCCATCCAGCACAGCACACTAATGAAATTATGCTGGCATGACTTACACTTATTTAGAGGCAGCGTATCAGGGTTTCCAAATGAATCTCAAGGATGGGTTTGTTTATTTTCCTTTAGTGACACTGCATTTGTGATTATTTTTTGTAATAGTGACATATGGACAAGTTGGGTGTGACACCACATGAAGCATGGCTCTCTCACTCTTTTTTAGCTGCTACTAGCAGGTCAGCAGGTTCCCTCTTAAGAGTATATTGTGAAGCTAGTACTCTTGTCTATGTACTTTATAGTTATACAGTCTACAAATTTTTATTTCCTAATTTAATAAAAGTATTACAAATGTTAATTTAACTAAGACTATATACAATGTAAAATCATACCTGTACATTAAATTACACAAATAATAGTTATAATATAGTTTATTCCACATTAGTGCATTTCTTTGGAGTATAGTCTTTGGTGGTGTTGGTGGTGGCAACGATGGTGATGTAATGGCAATGATGACGCTTAATTATATGTGAAGTTTGATCAAAAAGTCCAAACAATTTTTGATTATTCGAAAAATGACGCCTTTACTCAACTACATTATACTTCACCCCCCCCCTTTCAAAGTAATGATGTCAGTCAGATATAACATGATTATATCAACTGTTTTTTCAGTTATCAAAACCTTTCTTGAATGCACTTTTTGTTATAGCCATGAGCTCTCCAGCAATTTTTGTTTTACGTCTTCAGTACTCGTGAAATGATGGTCTTTCGCGGTACTTTTCATTACTGGAAAGAGGAAAAATTGCATTGGGACATAACTGGTGAATAAATCAGTTGTTGCTGGCATTGCTTTGTTTTCATTGCCTAAAATTCTTTAACAACAATGACATGCATCCCGGTGAATTATCAGGGTGATATTTTCATAAATTATCCTTCTGTAAATCAGGCCCATTTTCTACAAATAGCTTCAAAGAAGTGGTGGTGGTAAAAGTCCAAATACTATTCTATATTTACCATTGCAGCTAGTGATGAAAATTCATGGAACACAAATCCACAATCTTCATCCAACTATCATGATTTTCAACTCATTCACAACAGTCTTCAAAGATTTTGTACCAACTGCAAACCGCTTGTTCATGCATTGCCGACTCACAAGAAGCCTTTTGCAAACACTTTCACCATGCTAAAGCAGTTTATCTTACTCCTTTCACAAAATCTAATCCAATCTGCATGTGAACAGTCAATTTATTACTCTTTAATATTTCCCCTCAGAGCCAGTCAGATTTATTTTTTTGGGTAATATAATAAACTATAAACTTTAGTTATAATACAGATTTATCAAACTTAAGGAGCTGAGTGTAAAATTTCTTACTCTCAAGGTGTCGCAGTAGTTAAATAATGGCCTATTTTTTCCCATTTTGAATTTAAACAACCGATTTGAAAATAACATGCTTTTAATAACTCTGTTCAATGAGATGACCAACAATGTTCACACTTCATAGTAGGCCAACTTGTATAAAGTCCGGCTGAAAAAGTTAACTTAATTTTCTATTTAATTTTTGATGCTTTGATGCACTAGTTTCCAAACCATGAACACAAAACTGGAATGCTCCCCCGCCAAAAAAAGACACGTTCTGTGTAATGTGGAAGCATTCCTTATTTTTAAAACTGATTTATAACATAGGCTACACTTTGATATATACTTTGAAACTAAATAACGCTGAAGTTACATGCGACACTTAAGTATTTCCACAATTTAATTTTAAAACTGGTAAAGTAGCCTACCCATCTGTTGAATGAACTTTTGGACATAAACACTACTAGGGAACCACTCAAGCAAGAAATAAGAAGACACAAGCACATTCAAGTATTTGTAAATGTCATTCTAAGTTCAGCAATTACCAATCTACAAGTATACACGTTAAGTACTGTATAATCATACTCAGTATAGATCTTGAACGTTATTTCAAATTTGTAAACCTACTAAAATGTGTAATGTTTTCGAACAAAAATTAAAACTACCTAACTTATCCTTGTGTACGAAATACTGTACCGAAATACTATATCTGGAGATATATAAAAAAAAAAGGGAAAAAGAAAGCACCTTAACCTACGCATATACAATTTTCTAGTAGGCCTACTGCCTCATGCTGTAGTTTTGCATCTTGCCAAAATTGTACTTACCACCGCCTAACTTTGTCAACAACTTGCATAACTCTTTTAACATCATCTTTAGCTCTGCTTCTCGTCTCAGCTCTCACTGATCTAGACATCATTATATATTTGAAAGTACGCAAAGCAAACAAAAAAATACGCTATCTGTGCAAGAAACCAAGTTAACCCCCACACCACTGAGGGATCGAAAGCCTGTGCAAACTATGAATTTTCGAAAAAGCAACACATTTTTTACGACGATTGTTGCTTATGAAAATGTACCGCAGATTTTACACTCAAAGAAAAAGTTCAATTTCATTTGTACCTCTGTGCTATAACTTAACTTCACTTTTTCCGTAACGGATATACAGAACATACAGCAACCAAAACAAGACAAGTTGTATTCACGTCACGTGACTCACGTCATTTGTGTAAACAGTACAGGTTTTCGGATGAAAATAACATTCGCTATACAGTATAGGCATCCAAGTAGTTTTATGTTATAACTACAGAAACAACTATAATCAGCATAAATTATCCTCAAAACTTAAAAAAGAAACATCAGAAATAAATTATAAACGACAACTGTCAAGACTGTTCAGGAAAATACCAATATATTTCGCAGAATTCCTGTTCAAATTTTTCGTGTTAAAAAGGGTATATTGAAATCGAAGTGGTAAACGCTTATCCTAGTTACAGTTAAGACATCAGTTACCTTTTAATTCCATCCAACGACTTTAACAACATTAGGTAATTTAACCATTTTATTGAGCTACGGTACCGATAGTTTCAATAAATAGATATTTTAGCAGAATATTTGTAATTGTAAGGTATTTCATTGGGATTATTGACTTAAAAGCCATCTGTTGGATCACAATGCACATTGTTACGACGTATTGTACAGTGGAAAACAAAATACAAGACACCAATAAGGCACTAATACCAGCTTTAATTGTCACAATTAAACAGTTTGTAATCAAGAAGATAGTCTCTTAAGCCTAGCGCAGACGGTCGATTTTTTCCTCGGGCGATTATGAATCGCCGGATTTGTAACACAAATTGAAATAGGAGAGCGCACACAGGCGATCAGAAATTGCCGGCGATTAAAAATCTGTGCGGTGTCACAGATTATTGGGCGATGCAATTATCGCCCGTCGAAAAATCGACCGTCTGCGCTAGCCCTTACAACAAATAAAAAAAAAAAAATTGTTCACACGCAATAAAAATGTCAACTAAATATAAAACACAATTGTATTACAATTGTGCCGCACAATTATAAAATACTTCGCCACAATACTTCGAATCGCACTGGAATATATCGCAACTCAAAAACTGAACTAAGTGCCGCTGAAGTCTTGTATTTACACCCCACTGAGACATCTAGAACAATCCATACTATGCATCAAGAACGCTACTAGAAAACGCCTGAACGTATAACTGATTGGGACTTTCCCGTAGTGCGGTAGGCCGGCGAATCTGAAATAGTCTGGCTAACACATGTTGAGATCACGTACGCACACAACATTACAGCTGGATTTCACTGGAATAGCCGAGAATGTTCTGTAATGCTATAAAACTATTTCCGCATTATGTATCACCACTCCCTCCTTAAGCCTGTTCGTCCCGAACTGGCAAACCATCTCTTCAGTAATACTTGGCCAGGTGAAGTACATAGCTAGTCTACTTGCGAAAGATAATTCTCCGGCTCTTCGTATTCAGTCTCGTGTGACCCGAACATCAAGTTCCCAGGAATATGTGTCTTCAGCTCAACCACTAGATTTGTTATCACTCTTGTTGCGTTATGTACTGATGACCTATACGCCATTAGCTGGTCCAAGTCTGATTGGTTCTCGTCAACAAGATCATGCGTAAATTCATTTTCAGCAACGTTTCCCCCGGGTTCTTCCATTAACTCAGGAACAAGCAAGTGTCTTGTCTCGACACCCATAGTTGCCTTTCCAATCACTTCTTTTGTCGTTACACTTATTTGTACATCCTCTGCTAGTTCTTCCTCCATTTCCGCTTGCAATAGGAAGCATTCCTCTTGACCAGACTATTGCTTCGGCCAATGCCACTTGCTTAATCGAATGATTGGTACACCCTGTCATTTTAGCCATACAAAGCTTTATCTTCTCTTGGCCAACCCTCAGGACATTCTCTCTTAAGTCCACAACGAATCCGTAGGCATTCATAATGTCCGTGCTAAGAATCACTTCATCGACAATGTCTCCAATGGGCATTTGGTGGCTAAACTTGAGAAGACCCAGGGGTACACGTACGTCTACCTTTCCTAGCTCCTTGATGGGGCTTCCAGTCTGTAAAGTACAAGAGCTAATTAGAGGCTGACGGTTGCTGACTAAGTTGGGGCGCACAAACTGTAAATGATGTTGGTTTACCTTCCTCAAGTCCATTAACAATCAAGTTTCCACTGGTCTTATGTAGCGTGGAAACTGTGTGTTGTTCTGGGGCTTTACTTCTACAATTAATGTGATCACTCTCTTCTCTCGAAATTTTCTTCTCCCAACAGTCTACCTGTAGATGACCACGTTTCCCACAGTTGTAACACTTTGGTCTTCTGTCTTTCTCCCATCTTTCAAATCGTTGTGACGCTCTTGAACTTCTGAATTGTTTGTCCAACAACATTGTTTTTCTGTACCCATCGTAATGACAGAGTGATACAGGGATCTTCTGACTACAGTGTGATGGCATAAACCCATTAATGTAGCGGGACACTGACTTGCCAGCTTCAAACTCTAGGGTGTGAACAAGAGCTTATGAGCAATTTCGGTGTCTTGCCATTTGTAACATTTGCTGAAGTTCACAATCTCCGATCCCATCAATAAATGTCTGCACCGCAAACCTCATTCAAAAATCTTCTGGTGCTTCAGGATAGGCCAGTCTAATCAATCTGTCGATACTTGCTTCAAACTCTTGATGGCTCTCTGAGGAATGCTGTCGCCTGCTTTCAACTGAGTGCAGTACACATCTCGTAATTCTAGAGCTTTTTTAGGTGTTGTCGGTATCAGGTGGCACTTTCTGTAGTAACTCTGTGGCAGGCCCTTTTAAAGCGAGAATGAGTGAAACTGCCTTGTCTTTCTCTGTCCAATTATTTGCGCATGCAGCAGCTTCAAATTGGCGAAGGTATGCCAATGTACTTATGAGAATGTTCTGTAATGGTGTAACACTTTTCTGCATTATGTAACAATATGGTAGAAACAATGTCATATCTTAACAATTACGGATATCAGTAACAGGGTCGCCAGTGTGGGGATTTTTCTCCATAGTGGCGAAATTCGAAGCATCAAAATGGTAAATGAGGAAATGGTGGGGATTTGTGTAAATGTGGCGAATTGGTGGCGATTTCAATAATTAAAATTTCAAATAATGCAGATGTGACCAAACTGCAGTACAGAAATACTGCAAAGCCCATCCTGATGAAAGGCTTGCAGCTTGACGAAGTAGGCAAAACAAATGTTAGAGTTACTGAAACCGCTGAATAAAATTCTTTGAGGTGGAATAATAAATTAAATACAGTGGTTTTAATTATAAACCACTTACCCACTACCGATATGCAAATGTAAATAACATAGGATCGATAAAATATTGTTTGTCCTCACTGTAAAGGACATGTGAATACTTTAATGAAAACTGACAATGATGAATCGGTCTGAAGCACCACTATGGTTATAAATGAAAAATATATAATTAATACATGTTAACATAATCTGACCACCGTAATTTAAACTTGCTTTTCTCCAGATATTCTTCTTCCTTAGGGTTTAGATTCCTTGATCTGCAGTAAACTTTTTTTTTGTATCTGTCAAGTTTTATGGATATATTATCACAAATATTGGGAAACCTGATATTCTGTACCCCTTTGTTAAAGTGAAGCTAGCCTGTATAACTGGCTGAACTTTGTATTGCTGAGGGATAACGAAACTCACCTCTACATGGTGATCCTCTAGTCTAAATCTACATCAAGAACAAGAACTTCTTCTTCTTCATCAACTGATCCTTCTGCCTCTCAGTCTCAGTTGTAGGGAGTCTCCATCCATCTATTCCTGTCCATACACGCAGCCACAAGATAATCATAAGAAAATAAAAATAGCTTTTCTAAAATCTAAACGTAACAGGTCTAAACAAAATGAGTTTCAACACTGGCAAAGAATGTTGCAGGTATCTTTTAAGAAGCTAGGGGGACTGATGGTATGAAGCATACTCAAACCATTGAACAATAACTTTGTACTGTATAATAGCTTGATGTCACTGTTTGGTTCCTGGCAGCCACAAATAATAAACGGTTTCAAAGTCAATAGCATAATGAAATAAGTATTCTAAATAGAATCTGTAATAACAGTAACAGTACTTACCAAAATTAAATAAATAAAAAATACTTATTGTTACGATGGTCTCACTGATTGTCATATGGTACAGTGGAAAAAAAATACAAGACACCAATGAAGTCACTAATAACAAGCTTTAATTAACCACAAATAACAATTTATAATCAACTCATACAATAATTCCAATTATATTTTCCCACACGCACTAATAATGTCAAACAACAAAGCTCCACACTAATTATAACACAGTAACACTTCCCACAATATTTCGTCAAACACTCGATCGCACTAAGGAAATCGCTCACTGTGCATTGATTCACAAAGCCAGCCTCTGTCTCTTATATACGTAGTGCACGTGTTATAGAATATTTCCGTCCTTACTTTCGTATGTCAGCTAATGCGTATTTCAAGTGTCCTCTTGAAGAATCTGGAACATACTTTAACATGGCTTTGACTGAGGCTACACCTGGTTGACTAGGGGGGGGGGCAGATGGAAGGACACACCTCGCTGTTTGAGAGGGTTCTCATTATATTATTTAAAAAAGAAAATAATTGTTATAAAGACAAGAATAACAATAAAATTAGCAAAACAATTTAAATTCGTATGAACAACTCTCCCCAATTCACTTAAAGCACTGCTTAGCTGAAGAAACGGACAACAAAAGTACTAGCACTCCTTGGGGGCAAACGCTAAAAAAATAACTAAATGATCTAATTTAACCTTTCTCATATTCTGTGTGCACTTTTTTTTGTATACCTTTAAAAGATTTGAAAATTAATGAAAAATTTATGTAACTAGTCACATTAGCAACACTTAACCTTTTTCGTTTTTTCTGTGTATGGTAGATTTTATTTATTTATTTTTTTTTTGTAACCTCAGCAAAACAAAAAGAATTATTTGCATCGAGGTTATTGTTTACCGTTTTTTATTAAATTTAAAACTTTCGTACCAAGATTAGTTTTGTTCATAATACTACATTTTGTTCATAATAAAATAACACACTTAATAATAGAAACAATAGAAAATATGCCAATAATATACAAACCAACATGTATCACAGCAAATAACAACATTGATTTTACTTCCATATTCCTTAAGGAAATGGAAGTATGGTGATGGCAAAAAAAATCGTGTTCGTGATTATTGCAGATTCTGATTGTACTACACTCAAAACATTGAAAAAAAGTCGTTTTTCAAAAAGTGTCTGTGTGTGTGTGTGTCTGTGTGTCTATCTGTGTGTCTGTGTGTCTATCTGTGTGTCTGTCTGTAGATTTTTTCTATGGCAAACGATAACAGCCGCAAATTCAAACAGAATCAAATAATTTTTTGCATACCTCCCTGAATTGTAGAGAGCTCAAGGACTTTTGATTTTGGTGAAGATCGGTTAAGGGGAAGGGGTAGTTTACCTGCAACCTCTTACGTTTTAACAACAGTAAAGTACTTGAAAATTCATTTAAACTTTTTCAAACAATGGTAATTGTTAAAAACAAAATAATTTTGTTGCCAGGCAATAAAATTATAATTTTTTCATTCTAATGTAAATTATGTATGAGTTAATATACATGTATAAAATAATATATCGTTCGTGGCAGGTAAGCATATCTCAGTTATGTAAACGTTTACGTTTCCATTTTATTATTATGACTACAGCAATAAAAAGGCAGGGAAGACACACACACGCACACACACACACACACACACACACACACACACACACACACACACACACACACACACAATTCGCGTTATTTCTGGCCTCACTCATGTTTATTTTCATACAATTGCACGCTTTTTAAATGGAAAGTGCTGAAACCCACACCAACATAACGCGTGCAAGCCGAAAAAATGGACATCAATTTGCTTCCTGTGGATCGCTGGGCAGTGTAACTGCACGTGTTTACGGAGGAATGATTCATAGACAGACTGTTCGTCTTTAGGGAATGAACCCTCTGCAAGATGCTGAGGGTCCATGAGTGACTTCGGAGAGCTCCTTCTTTTTCGCGTGTTTGTTCTGTGAAACATACACTGTAGATTCGCAGCTTTACTCTAAGCAATGCTCAATAGGAAATGTTGAAAATTTTTGTCCACGGTGTACCCTCATTCACACTAAACCTGCTCTGATGTTTTAATTACGGACATCATAATATTAAAACTTTGGAAACTTGAGCACTACTTAATGGAGATCAATCATTAACTTATACAAGTCATTAATTTTATGCATATTTTATATATATATATGTGTACAACGTTATCAGCAACAAAGAAGTAGTTTTTGATAAAATTCCTTCCCGGGATATTTGGCCGTAGTCCAATGTTTTCTACAAAACCAGATGTTTCGGCAATGCCATCGACTTCCATCATCAGTGAAAATCGAGTGCGATAACGTGAGGTGGTATACGTTAGTGACCACAGTACTGTGGTTAAGGCTGAAACAGTAAGTAGAAAGAAGTAGTTTCTATGGTAATATTTCATTTCGAAAATGATTTTAAATATAAATTTTAGAATATGGACGTCATGTATGGTTCTCCATACCGATATTTTACTTCCATATTCCTTAAGAAAATGGAAGTATGGTGATGGCAAAAAAAATCGTGTTCGAGATTATTGCAGATTCTGATTGCACTACACTCAAAACATGAAAAAAAGTCGTTTTTCGAAAAGTGTCTGTGTGTGTGTTTGTCTGTCTGTAGATTTTTTTTCTATGGCAAACGATAACAGCCGCAAATTCAAACAGAATCAAATACTTTTTTGCATACAACACTGATTTGTAGTGTACTCACGACCTATTGTTTTTGGTGAAGATCGGTTGAGGGAAAGGGGTAGTTTACCGGCAACGGTTTTTTTTGTCAAGGGTAATTTTTTTTTTGGCAAACGATAACAGCCGCAAATTCAAACAGAATCAAATAATGTTTCGCATACAGCCCTGAATTATGGAGTTCTCAAAACCTATTGTTTTTGTTGAAGATCGGTTAAGGGAAAGGGGTAGTTTACCGGCAACGTTTTATGTTTTAACGAGGGTATTTTCTATGGCAAACGATAACAGCTGCAAATTCAAACAGAATCAAAAGATTATTTGCATACAGCCCTAAATTGTAGAGTTCTCAAGACCTATTGTTTTTGGTGAAGATCAGTTAAGTGAAAGGGGTAGTTTACCAGCAACGTTTTTTTAACAAGGGTATTTCCTATGGCAAACGATAACAGCCACAAATTCAAACAGAATCAAATAATTTTTTACATATCTCCCTGAATTGTAGAGAGCTCAAGGACTTTCGATTTTGGTGAAGATCGGTTAAGGGGAAGGGGTAGTTTACCAGCAACCTTTTACGTTTTAACAACAGTAAAGTACTTGAAAATTCATTTAAACTTTTTCAAACAATGGTAATTGTTAAAAATAAAATAATTTTGTTGCCAGGCAATAAAATTATAATTTTTTCATTCTAATGTAAATTATGTATGAGTTAATATACATGTATAAAATAATATATCGTTCGTGGCAGGTAAGCATATTTCAGTTATGTAATGTTTACGTTTCCATTTTATTATTATGACTACAGCAATAAAAAGGCAGGGAAGACACACACACACACACACACACACACACACACACACACACACACACACACACACACACACACACACACACACACACACACACACACACACACACACACACACACACACACACACACACACACACACACACACACACACACACACACACACAAAATTCGCGTTATTTCTGGCCTCACTCATGTTTATTTACATACAATTGCACGCTTTTTAAATGGAAAGTGCCGAAACCCACACCAACATAACGCGTGCAAGCTGAAAAAATGGACATCAATTTGCTTCCTGTGGATCGCTGGACAGTATAACTGCACGTGTTTACAGAGGAACGATTCATAGACACACCTTTCGTCTTTAGGGAATGAACCCTCTGCAAGATGCTGAGGGTCCATGAGTGACTTCGGAGCGCTCCTTCTTTTTCACGTGTTTGTTCTGTGAAACATACACTGTAGATTCGCAGCTTTACTCTAAGCAACGCTCAATAGGAAATGTTGATAATTTGTGTCCACGGTGTACCCTCATTCACAGTAAACCTGCTCTGATGTTTTAATTACGGACATCATAATATTAAAACTTTGGAAACTTGAGCACTACTTAATGGAGATCAATCACTAACTTATACAAGCCATTAGTTTTATGCATATTTTTTATATATATGTGTACAACGTTATCGGCAGCAAAGAAGTAGTTTTTGTTAAAATTCCTTCCCGGCATATTTGGCCGTAGTCCAATGTTTTCTACAAAACCAGACGTTTCGGCAATGCCATCGACTTCCATCATCAATGAAAATCGAGTGCGATAACGTGAGGTGGTATACGTTAGTGACCACAGTACTGTGGTTAAGGCTGAAGTAGTTTCTATGGTAACATTTCATTACAAAAATGATTTTAAATATAAATCTTAGAATATGGAAGTCGTGTATGGTTCTCCATACCGATATTTTACTTCCATATTCCTTAAGAAAATGGAAGTATGGTGATGGCAAAAAAAATCGTGTACGAGATTATTGCAGAATCTGATTGTACTACACTCAAAAATGAAAAAAAGTCGTTTTTCGAAAAGTGTCTGTGTGTGTGTTTGTCTGTCTGTAGATTTTTTTTAAGGCAAACGATAACAGCCGCAAATTCAAACAGAATCAAATAATTTTTTGCATACAGCACTGATTTGTAGAGTACTCAACATCTGTTGTTTTTGGTGAAGATCGTTTAACGGCAAGGGGTAGTTTACCAGCAACGTTTTTCTTATCAAGGGTAATTTTTATTTTTTTTGGCAAACGATAAAAGCCGCAAATGTAAACATAATCAAATAATGTTTTGCATACAGCCCTGATTTGAAGAGTACTCAAGACCTATTGTTTTTGGTGAAGATCGGTTAATGGGAAGGGGTAGTTTACCGGCAACATTTTAAGTTTTAAAAGGGTATTTTATAAGGCAAACGATAAGAGTCGCAAATTCAAACAAAATCAAATACTTTTTTGCATACAGCACTGATTTGTAGAGTACTCAATATCTGTTGCTTTTGGTGAAAATCGTTTAACGGGAAGGGGGACTTTACCGGCAACGTTTTTCTTATCAAGGGTAATCTTTTATATTCTATGGCAAACGATAGCCGCAAATTCAAACAGAATCAAACAATTTTTTGCATACAGCATTGATTTGTAGAGAACACAAGACCTATTGTTTTTGGTGAAGATCGGTTAAGGCAAAGGGGTAGTTTCCCGGCAACATTTGTTTTTATCAAGGGTAATTTTTACTTCCATGTTCCTTAAGGAAATGGAAGTATGGTGATGGCAAAAAAAAATCGTGTTCGAGATTATTGCAGATTCTGATTGTACTACACTCAAAACATGAAAAAAAGTCGTTTTTCGAAAAGTGTCTGTGTGTCTATCTGTCTGTAGATTTTTTCTATAGCAAACGATAACAGCCGCAAATTCAAACAGAATCAAATAATTTTTTGCATACAGCCCTGATTTGTAGAGTACTCGCGACCTATTGTTTTTGGTGAAGATCGGTTAAGGGAAAGGGGTAGTTTACCAGCAACGTTTTATGTTTTAACAAGGGTATTTTCAATGGCAAACGATAACAGCAGCAAATTCAAACAAAATCATATAATATTTTACACACAGCCCTGAATATTAGAGTTCTCAAGACCTATCATTTTTGGTGAAGATCGGTTAAGGGAAAGGGGTAGTTTATCGACAACAGTTTTTTATCAAGGGTAATTTTTTTGACGAACGATAACTGCCGTACATTAAAATAGAATCAACTACTCTTCTGCATACCTTTTTGAATTATACGGAACTCAAGGTCTGTTGATTTTGTTGAAGATCGGTTAATGGAAAGGGGTAGTTTACCAGCAACGTTTTATGTTTTAACAAGGGTATTTCCTATGGCAAACGATAACAGCCGCAAATTCAAACATAATCAAATAATATTTTGCATACTGCCCTGAATTGTAGAGTTCTCAAGACCTTTTGGTTTTGGTGAAGATCGGTTAAGGGAAAGAGGTAGTTTACCAGCAACGTTTTATGTTTTAAAAAGGTATTTTCTATGGCAAACGATAAGAGCCGCAAATTCAAACAGAATCAAATATGTTTTTGCAAACAGCCCTGCTGTCTTGAGTACTAAAGACCTATTGTTTTTGGTGAAGATCGGTTAAGGAAAAGGGGTAGTTTACCGGAATTTTTTTTTGTTTTATCAAGGGTATTTTATATGGCAAACGATAACAGCCGCAAATTCAAACAGAATCATATAATATTTTGCATACAGCCCTGAAATGTAGAGTTCTCAAGACCTGTTGGTTTTGGTGAAGATCGGTTAAGGGAATAGGGTTGTTTACCAGCAACATTTTATGTTTTATCAAGTGTAATTTTTTTTTTGACGAACGATAACTGCCGTACATTAAAACAGAATCAACTACACTTCTGCATACCTTTTTGAATTATACGGAACTCAAGGTCTGTTGATTTTGTTGAAGACCGGTTAAGGGAAAGGGGTAGTTTACCTACAACATTTTATGTTTTACCAAGGCTATTTTTTTTATGACGAACGATAACTGCCGTAAATTCACAGAGAATCAAATAATTGTTTGCATACAGGCCTGAATTGTAGAGTACCTGAAGCTGTCGTTTTTGGTGAAGATCGGTTAAGGGAAAGGGGTAGTTTACCTGCAACGGTTTTTTATAAAGGGTAATTTTTTCTATAGTAAACGATAACAGCCGCAAAATCAAACAGAATCAAATGATGTTTTGCATACAGCCCTGTATTTTAGAGTTCTCAATACGTATTTGTGTTGGTGAAGATCGGTTAAGGGAAAGGGGTAGTTTACCAGCAACATTTTATGTTTTAACAAGGATAATTTTTTATATGACGAACCATAACTGCCGTAAATTCAAATAGAATCAACTAGGTTTTTGCATTCCTTTTTGAACTACAGAGAACTCAAGGTCTGTTGATTTTGTTGAAGATCGGTTAAGGGAAGGGGTAGTTTATCAGCAACGTTTTATGTTTTAAAAAGGGTAATTTTTTTATGACGAACGATAACTGCTGAAAATTCAATGAGAATCAAATAATTTTTTGCACCCCCTGAGTTGCAGAGAGCTATTGATTTTGGTGAAGATCGGTTAAGGGAAAGGGGTAGTTTACCTGCAACATTTTATGTTGTAACAAGAGAAATGTTTCCATAACGAACGATAACTGCCGCACATTCAAACAGAATCAAATATTTTTTTGCAAGCTTCGCTGAATTGTAGAGGACGGAAGGTCTGTTGATTTTGGAGAAGATCGGTTAAGAGAAAGGGGTAGTTTACCTGAAACATTTTATGATTTAACAAGAGTAATGTTCTTAATTTTTATTAATAAAGTATCCTGATAAGAAGCTCACAGTAATCCACTGTAGAAACGTAGATGAAATATCTATAAATGAAGAAGTTTGGTGAACGGGGTGGGGTAATTTTTTATTATTAAAAATTATAGTTGCAGGTGGACGGGAGAATTTCTTATATGTGTACTACGTTATCGGCAACAAAGAAGCAGTTTTTTGTTAAAATTGCTTCCCGGGCTCTTTAGCCGTAGTCCAGTGTTTTCTGCAAAACCAGACTTTTCGGCAGTGCCATCGACTGCCATCATCGGTGAAAATCGAGTGCGAAAACGTGAGGTGGTATACGTTAGTGACCACAGTACTCTGGTTAATGCTGAAGCAATAAGTAGAAAGACGTAGTTTCTATGGAAATATTTCATTTCGAAAATGATTTTAAATATAAATCTAAGAACATGGAAGTCATGTATAGTTCTCCATACCGATATTTACTTCCATGTTCCTTAAGGAAATGGAAGTATGGTGATGGGAAAAAAAATCGTGTTCGAGATTATTGCAGATTCTGATTGTACTACACTCAAAACATGAAAAAAAAATGTTTTTCGAAAAGTGTCTGTGTGTGTGTCTATCTGTCTGTAGATTTTTTCTTATGGCAAACGATAACAGCCACAAATTCAAACATAATCAAATAATTTTTTGCATACAGCCCTGATTTTTAGAGTACTCGCAACCTATTGTTTTTGGTGAAGATCGGTTGAGGGGAAGGGGTAGTTTACCAGCAACGGTTTTTTTTTTTCAAGGGTAATTTTGTTTGTTTGGCAAACGATAACAGCCGCAAATTCAAACAGAATCAAATAATGTTTCGCATACAGTCCTGCATTCTAGAGTTCTCAAGATCTGTTGATTTCAGTAAAGATCGGTTAAGGGAAAGGGGTAGTTTACCAGCAACGTTTTATGTTTTAACTAGGGTATTTTCTATGGCAAACGATATCAGCCGCAAATTCAAACATAATCAAATAATATTTTGCATACTGCCCTGAATTGTAGAGTTGTCAAGACCTTTTTGTGTTGGTGAAGATCGTTTAAGGGAAAGGGGTAGTTTACCAGCAACGGTTTTTTTTTTATCAAGGGTAATTTTGTTTGTTTGGCAAACGATAACAGCCGCAAATTCAAACAGAATCAAATAATGTTTCGCATACAGTCCTGCATTGTAGAGTTCCCCAAGATCTGTTGATTTTAGTAAAAATCGGTTAAGGGAAAGGGGTAGTTTACCAGCAACGTTTTATGTTTTAAAAGGGTATTTTCTGTGGCAAACGATAACAGCCACAAATTCAAACATAATCAAATAATATTTTGCATACTGCCCTGAATTGTAGAGTTCTCAAGACCTTTTGGTGTTGGTGAAGATCGGTTAAGGGAAAGGGGTAGTTTACAAGCAACGTTTTATGTTTTAAAGGGTATTATCTATGGCAAACGATAAGAGCCGCAAATTCAAACAGAATCAAATACGTGTTTGCAAACAGCCCTGATGTGTTGAGTACTAAAGACCTATTGTTTTTGGTAAAGATCGGTTAAGGGAAAGGGGTAGTTTACCGGACACGTTTTTTGTTTTATCAAGGGTATTTTATATGGCAAACGATAACAGCCGCAAATTCAAACATAATCAAATAATATTTTGCATACTGCCCTGAATTGTAGAGTTCTCAAGACCTTTTGGTGTTGGTGAAGATCGGTTAACGGAAAGGGGTAGTTTACCAGCAACGTTTTATGTTTTAAAGGGTATTTTCTATGGCAAACGAAAAGAGCCGCAAATTCAAACAGAATCAAATACGTTTTTGCAGACAGCCCTGATGTGTTGAGTACTAAAGACCCATTGTTTTTGGTAAAGATCGGTTAAGGGAAAGGGGTAGTTTACCGGACACGTTTTTTGTTTTATCAAGGGTATTTTATATGGAAAACGATAACAGCCGCAAATTCAAACAGAATTATATAATATTTTGCATACAGCCCTGAAATGTAGAGTTCTCAAGACCTGTTGGTTTTGGTGAAGATCGGTTAAGGGAATAGGGTTGTTTACCAGCAACATTTTATGTTTTATCAAGGGTAATTTTATTTTACAAACGATAAGTGCCGTACATTAAAACAGAATCAACTACTCTTCTGCATACCTTTTTGAATTATACAGGACTCAATGTCTGTTGATTTTGTTGAAGATCGGTTAAGGGAAAGGGGTAGTTTACCAGCCACGTTTTATGTTTTAACAAGGGTATTTTCTATGGCAAAAGATAACAGCCGCAAATTCAAACATAATCAAATAATATTTTGTATACTGCCCTGAATTGTAGAGTTCTCAAGACCTTTTGGTTTTGGTGAAGATCGGTTAAGGGAATGAGGTAGTTTACCAGCAACGTTTTATGTTTTATCAAGGGTATTTTCTATGGCAAACGATAAGAGCCGCAAATTCAAACAGAATCAAATACGTTTTGCATACAGCCCTGTTTTGTTGAGTACTAAAGACTTTTTGTTTTTGGTGAAGATCGGTTATGGGAAAGGGGTAGTTTACCGGACACGTTTTTTGTTTTATCAATGGTATTTTATATGGCAAACGATAACAGCCGCAAATTCAAACAGAATCATATAATATTTTGCATACAGCCCTGAAACGTAGATTTCTCAAGACCTGTTGGTTTTGGTGAAGATCGGTTAAGGGAATAGGGTTGTTTACCAGCAACATTTTATGTTTTATCAAGAGTAATTTTCATTTGACGAACGATAACTGCCGTACATTAAAACAGAATCAACTACTCTTCTGCATACCTTTTTGAATTATACAGAACTCAAGGTCTGTTGATTTTGTTGAAGAGCGGTTAAGGGAAAGGGGTAGTTTACCTACAACGTTTTATTTTTTAACAAGGCTATTTTTTCTATGACGAACGATAACTGCCGTAAATTCACAGAGAATCAACTAATGTTTTGCATACAGCCCTGAATTGTTGAGTTCTCAAGACCTATTGTTTTTTATGAAGATCGGTTAATGGAATAGGGTAGTTTACCAGCAACTTTTAATGTTTTATCAAGGGCGTTTTCTATGGCAAATGATAACAGCCGCAAATTCAAACAGAATCAAATAATTGTTTGCATACAGGCCTGAATTGTAGAGTACCTGAACCTGTCGTTTTTGTTGAATATCGGTTAAGGGAAAGGGGTAGTTTACCTGCAACGGTTTTTTATAAAGGGTAATTTTTTTCTATAGTAAACGATAACAGCCGCAAATTCAAACAGAATCAAATGATGTTTTGCGTACAGCCCTGTATTGTAGAGTTCTCAATACGTATTTGTGTTGGCGAAGATCGGTTAAGGGAAAGGGGTAGTTTACCAGCAACATTTTATGTTTTAACAAGGATAATTTTTTATATGACGAACCATAAATGCCGTAAATTCAAATAGAATCAACTAGGTTTTTGCATACCTTTTTGAACTACAGAGAACTCAAGGTCTGTTGATTTTGTTGAAGATCAGTTAAGGGAAGGGGTTGTTTATCAGCAACGTTTTATGTTTTAAAAAGGGTAATTTTTTTATGACGAACGATAACTGCTGAAAATTCAATGAGAATCAAATAATTTTTTGCACCCCCTGAGTTTCAGAGAGCTATTGATTTTGGTGAAGATCGGTTAAGATAAAGGGGTAGTTTACCTGATACATATTATGATTTAACAAGAGTAATGTACTTAATTTTTATTAATAAAGTATCCTGATAAGAGGCTCACAGTAATCCACTGTAGAAACGTAGATGAAATATCTATAAATGAAGAAGTTTGGTGAACTTGGTGGGGGTAATTTTTTATTTTTAAAAATTATAGTTGAAGGTGGACGGGAGAATTTTTTATATGTGTACTACGTTATCGGCAACAAAGAAGTAGTTTTTTTGTTAAAATTGCTTCCCGGGCTCTTTAGCCGTAGTCCAGTGTTTTCTGCAAAACCAGACTTTTCGGCAGTGCCATCGACTGCCATCATCGGTGAAAATCGAGTGCGAAAACGTGAGGTGGTATACGTTAGTGACCACAGTACTCTGGTTAATGCTGAAGCAATAAGTAGAAAGACGTAGTTTCTATGGAAATATTTCATTTCGAAAATGATTTTAAATATAAATCTAAGAACATGGGAGTCATGTATAGTTCTCCATACCCATATTTACTTCCATGTTCCTTAAGCAATGGAAGTATGGTGATGGGAAAAAAATCGTGTTCGAGATTATTGCAGATTCTGATTGTACTACACTCAAAACATGAAAAAAAAATGTTTTTCGAAAAGTGTCTGTGTGTGTGTCTGTGTGTCTATCTGTCTTAGATTTTTTCGTATGGCAAACGATAACAGCCGCAAATTCAAACATAATCAAATAATTTTTTGCATACTGCCCTGAATTGTAGAGTTGTCAAGACCTTTTTGTGTTGGTGAAGATCGTTTAAGGGAAAGGGGTAGTTTACCAGCAACGGTTTTTTTTTATCAAGGGTAATTTTGTTTGTTTGGCAAACGATAACAGCCGCAAATTCAAACAGAATCAAATAATGTTTCGCATACAGTCCTGCACTGTAGAGTTCTCAAGATCTGTTGATTTTAGTAAAGATCGGTTAAGGGAAAGGGGTAGTTTACCAGCAACGTTTTATGTTTTAAAAAGGGTATTTTCTATGGCAAACGATAACAGCCGCAAATTCAAACATAATCAAATAATATTTTGCATACTGCCCTGAATTGTAGAGTTCTCAATAGCTTTCGGTGTTGGTGAAGATCGGTTAAGGGAAAGGGGTAGTTTACCAGCAACGTTTAATGTTTAAAAGGGTATTTTCTATGGCAAACGATAAGAGCCGCAAATTCAAACAGAATCAAATACGTTTTTGCAAACAGCCCTGTTGTCTTGAGTACTAAATACCTTTTGTTTTTGCTGAAGATCGGTTTAGGGAAAGAGGTAGTTTACCAGACACGTTTTTTTGTTTTATCAAGGGTATTTTATATGGCAAGCGATAACAGCCGCAAATTCAAACAGAATTATATAATATTTTGAATACAGGCCTGAAATGAAGAGTCCTCAAGACCTGTTGGTTTTGGTGAAGATCGGTTAAGGGAATAGGGTTTTTTACCAACAACATTTTATGTTTTATCAAGGGTAATTTTTTTTTGACGAACGATAAGTGCCGTACATTAAAACAGAATCAACTACTCTTCTGCATACCATTTTGAATTATACAGGACTCAATGTCTGTTGATTTTGTTGAAGATCGGTTAAGGGAAAGGTGTAGTTTACCTGCTACGTTTTATGTTTTAACAAGGGTATTTTCTATGGCAAACGATAACAGCCGCAAATTCAAACATAATCAAATAATATTTTGTATACTGCCCTGAATTGTAGAGTTCTCAAGACCTTTTGGTTTTGGTGAAGATCGGTTAAGGGAAAGAGGTAGTTTACCAGCAATGTTTTATGTTTTATCAAGGGTATTTTCTAAGGCAAACGATAAGAGCCGCAAATTCAAACAGAATCAAATACGTTTTGCATACAGCCCTGTTTTGTTGAGTACTAAAGACTTTTTGTTTTTGGTGAAGATCGGTTAAGGCTAAGGGAAAGGGGTAGTTTACCGGACACGTTTTTTATTTTATCAATGGTATTTTGTATGGCAAACGATAACAGCCGCAAATTCAAACAGAATCATATAATATTTTGCATACAGCCCTGAAATGTAGAGTTCTCAAGACCTGTTGGTTTTGGTGAAGATCGGTTAAGGAAATAGGGTTGTTTACTAGCAACATTTTATGTTTTATCAAGGGTAATTTTCATTTGACGAACGATAACTGCCGTACATTAAAACAGAATCAACTACTCTTCTGCATACCTTTTTGAATTATACAGAACTCAAAGTCTGTTGATTTTGTTGAAGATCGGTTAAGGGAAAGGGGTAGTTTACCTACAACGTTTTATGTTTTAACAAGGCTATTTTTTCTATGACGAACGATAACTGCCGTAAATTCACAGAGAATCAACTAATGTTTTGCATACAGCCCTGAATTGTTGAGTTCTCAACACCTATTTTTTTTTTATGAAGATCGGTTAATGGAATAGGGTAGTATACCATCAACGTTTTATGTTTTATCAAGGGCGTTTTCTATGGAAAACGATAACAGCCGCAAATTCAAACAGAATCAAATAATTGTTTGCATACAGGCCTGAATTGTAGAGTACCAGAACCTGTCGTTTTTGGTGAAGATCGGTTAAGGGAAAGGGGTAGTTTACCTGCAACGGTTTTTTATAAAGCGTAATTTTTTTCTATAGTAAACGATAACAGCCGCAAATTCAAACAGAATCAAATGATTTTTTGCATACAGCCCTGTATTGTAGAGTTCTCAATACGTATTTGTGTTGGTGAAGATCGGTTAAGGGAAAGGGGTAGTTTACCAGCAACATTTTATGTTTTAACAAGGATAATTTTTTATATGACGAACCATAACTGCCGTAATTTCAAATAGAATCAACTAGGTTTTTGCATACCTTTTTGAACTACAGAGAACTCAAGGTCTGTTGATTTTGTTGAAGATCGGTTAGGGAGGGGTAGTTTATCAGCAACGTTTTATGTTTTAAAAACGGTAATTTTTTTATGACGAACGATAACTGCTGAAAATTCAATGAGAATCAAATAATTTTTTGCACCCCCTGAGTTGCAGAGAGCTATTGATTTTGGTGAAGATCGGTTAAGGGAAAGGGGTAGTTTATCTGCAACATTTTATGTTGTAACAAGAGAAATGTTTCCATAACGAACGATAACTGCCGCACATTCAAACAGAATCAAATATTTTTTTGCATGCTTCGCTGAATTGTAGAGGACGGAAGGTCTGTTGATTTTTGAGAAGATCGGTTAAGAGAAAGGGGTAGTTTACCTGAAACATTTTATGATTTAACAAGAGTAATGTACTTAATTTTTATTAATAAAGTATCCTGATAAGAAGCTCACAGTAATCCACTGTAGAAACGTAGATGAAATATCTATAAATGAAGAAGTTTGGTGAACGGGTTGGGGGTAATTTTTTATTATTAAAAATTATAGTTGAAGGTGGACGGGAAAATTTTTTATATGTGTACTACGTTATCGGCAACAAAGAAGCAGTTTTTTGTTAAAATTGCTTCCCGGGCTCTTTAGCCGTAGTCCAGTGTTTTCTGCAAAACCAGACTTTTCGGCAGTGCCATCGACTGCCATCATCGGTGAAAATCGAGTGCGAAAACGTGAGGTGGTATACGTTAGTGACCACAGTACTCTGGTTAATGCTGAAGCAATAAGTAGAAAGACGTAGTTTCTATGGAAATATTTCTTTTGGAAAATGATTTTAAATATAAATCTAAGAACATGGAAGTCATGTATAGTTCTCCATACCGATATTTACTTCCATGTTCCTTAAGGAAATGGAAGTATGGTGATGGGAAAAAAATCGTGTTCGAGATTATTGCAGATTCTGATTGTACTACAATCAAAACATGAAAAAAACATGTTTTTCGAAAAGTGTGTGTGTGTCTATCTGTCTGTAGATTTTTTTCTTATGGCAAACGATAACAGCCGCAAATTCAAACATAATCAAATAATTTTTTGCTTACAGCTCTGATTTGTAGAGTACTCGCAACCTATTGTTTTTGGTGAAGATCGGTTGAGGGGAAGGGGTAGTTTACCAGCAACGGTTTTTTTTTTAATCAAGGGTAATTTTGTTTGTTTTGCAAACGATAACAGCCGCAAATTCAAACAGAATCAAATAATGTTTCGCATACAGTCCTGCATTGTAGAGTTCTCAAGATCTGTTGATTTCAGTAAAGATCGGTTAAGGGAAAGGGGTAGTTTACCAGCAACGTTTTATGTTTTAACTAGGGTATTTTCTATGGCAAACGATATCAGCCGCAAATTCAAACATAATCAAATAATATTTTGCATACTGCCCTGAATTGTAGAGTTGTCAAGACCTTTTTGTGTTGGTGAAGATCGTTTAAGGGAAAGGGGTAGTTTACCAGCAACGGTTTTTTTTTTTATCAAGGGTAATTTTGTTTGTTTGGCAAACGCTAACAGCCGCAAATTCAAACAGAATCAAATAATGTTTCGCATACAGTCCTGCATTGTAGAGTTCTCAAGATCTGTTGATTTTAGTAAAGATCGGTTAAGGGAAAGGGGTAGTTTACCAGCAACGTTTTATGTTTTAACAAGGATATTTTCTGTGGCAAACGATAACAGTCGCAAATTCAAACATAATCAAATAATATTTTGCATACTACCCTGAATTGTAGAGTTCTCAAGAGCTTTCGGTGTTGGTGAAGATCGGTTAAGGGAAAGGGGTAGTTTACCAGCAACGTTTAATGTTTAAAAGGGTATTTTCTATGGCAAACGATAAGAGCCGCAAATTCAAACAGAATCAAATACGTTTTTGCAAACAGCCCTGTTGTCTTGAGTACTAAATACCTATTGTTTTTGGTGAAGATCGGTTTAGGGAAAGAGGTAGTTTACCTGACACGCTTTTTTGTTTTATCAAGGGTATTTTATATGGCAAGCGATAACAGCCGCAAATTCAAACAGAATTATATAATATTTTGAATACAGGCCTGAAATGAAGAGTCCTCAAGACCTGTTGGTTTTGGTGAAGATCGGTTAAGGGAATAGGGTTTTTTACCAACAACATTTTATGTTTTATCAAGGGTAATTTTTTTTTTACGAACGATAAGTGCCGTACATTAAAACAGAATCAACTACTCTTCTGCATACCATTTTGAATTATACAGGACTCAATGTCTGTTGATTTTGTTGAAGATCGGTTAAGGGAAAGGTGTAGTTTACCTGCTACGTTTTATGTTTTAACAAGGGTATTTTCTATGGCAAACGATAACAGCCGCAAATTCAAACATAATCAAATAATATTTTGTATACTGCCCTGAATTGTAGAGTTCTCAAGACCTTTTGGTTTTGGTGAAGATCGGTTAAGGGAAAGAGGTAGTTTACCAGCAACGTTTTATGTTTTATGAAGGGTATTTTCTAAGGCAAACGATAAGAGCCGCAAATTCAAACAGAATCAAATACGTTTTGCATACAGCCCTGTTTTGTTGAGTACTAAAGACTTTTTGTTTTTGGTGAAGATCGGTTAAGGCTAAGGGAAAGGGGTAGTTTACCGGACACGTTTTTTATTTTATCAATGGTATTTTGTATGGCAAACGATAACAGCCGCAAATTCAAACAGAATCATATAATATTTTGCATACAGCCCTGAAATGTAGAGTTCTCAAGACCTGTTGGTTTTGGTGAAGATCGGTTAAGGGAATAGGGTTGTTTACTAGCAACATTTTATGTTTTATCAAGGGTAATTTTCATTTGACGAACGATAACTGCCGTACATTAAAACAGAATCAACTACTCTTCTGCATACCTTTTTGAATTATACAGAACTCAAGGTCTGTTGATTTTGTTGAAGATCGGTTAAGGGAAAGGGGTAGTTTACCTACGTTTTATGTTTTAACAACGCTATTTTTTCTATGACGAACGATAACTGCCGTAAATTCACAGAGAATCAACTAATGTTTTGCATACAGCCCTGAATTGTTGAGTTCTCAACACCTATTTTTTTTTATGAAGATCGGTTAATGGAATAGGGTAGTATACCATCAACGTTTTATGTTTTATCAAGGGCGTTTTCTATGGAAAACGATAACAGCCGCAAATTCAAACAGAATCAAATAAGTGTTTGCATACAGGCCTGAATTGTAGAGTACCTGAACCTGCCGTTTTTGGTGAAGATCGGTTATGGGAAAGGGGTAGTTTACCTGCAATGGTTTTTTATAAAGGGTAATTTTTTTCTATAGTAAACGATAACAGCCGCAAATTCAAACAGAATCAAATGATGTTTTGCATACAGCCCTGTATTGTAGAGTTCTCAATACGTATTTGTGTTGGTGAAGATCGGTTAAGGGAAAGGGGTAGTTTACCAGCAACATTTTATGTTTTAACAAGGATAATTTTTTATATGACGAACCATAACTGCCGTAAATTCAAATAGAATCAACTAGGTTTTTGCATACCTTTTTGAACTACAGAGAACTCAAGGTCTGTTGATTTTGTTGAAGATCGGTTAGGGAGGGGTAGTTTATCAGCAACGTTTTATGTTTTAAAAACGGTAATTTTTTTATGACGAACGATAACTGCTGAAAATTCAATGAGAATCAAATAATTTTTTGCACCCCCTGAGTTGCAGAGAGCTATTGATTTTGGTGAAGATCGGTTAAGGGAAAGGGGTAGTTTACCTGCAACATTTTATGTTGTAACAAGAGAAATGTTTCCATAACGAACGATAACTGCCGCACATTCAAACAGAATCAAATATTTTTTTGCATGCTTCGCTGAATTGTAGAGGACGGAAGGTCTGTTGATTTTGGAGAAGATCGGTTAAGAGAAAGGGGTAGTTTACCTGAAACATTTTATGATTTAACAAGAGTAATGTACTTAATTTTTATTAATAAAGTATCCTGATAAGAAGCTCACAGTAATCCCAAGTTTGGTGAACGGGTTGGGGGTAATTTTTTATTATTAAAAATTATAGTTGAAGGTGGACGGGAGAATTTTTTATATGTGTACTACGTTATCGGCAACAAAGAAGTAGTTTTTTGTTAAAATTGCTTCCCGGGCTCTTTAGCCGTAGTCCAGTGTTTTCTGCAAAACCAGACTTTTCGGCAGTGCCATCGACTGCCATCATCGGTGAAAATCGAGTGCGAAAACGTGAGGTGGTATACGTTAGTGACCACAGTACTCTGGTTAATGCTGAAGCAATAAGTAGAAAGACGTAGTTTCTATGGAAATATTTAATTTGGAAAATGATTTTAAATATAAATCTAAGAACATGGAAGTCATGTATAGTTCTCCATACCGATATTTACTTCCATGTTCCTTAAGGAAATGGAAGTATGGTGATGGGAAAAAAATCGTGTTCGAGATTATTGCAGATTCTGATTGTACTACAATCAAAACATGAAAAAAACATGTTTTTCGAAAAGTGTCTGTGTGTCTATCTGTCTGTAGATTTTTTTCTTATGGCAAACGATAACAGCCGCAAATTCAAACATAATCAAATAATTTTTTGCTTACAGCTCTGATTTGTAGAGTACTCGCAACCTATTGTTTTTGGTGAAGATCGGTTGAGGGGAAGGGGTAGTTTACCAGCAACGGTTTTTTTTTTAATCAAGGGTAATTTTGTTTGTTTTGCAAACGATAACAGCCGCAAATTCAAACAGAATCAAATAATGTTTCGCATACAGTCCTGCATTGTAGAGTTCTCAAGATCTGTTGATTTCAGTAAAGATCAGTTAAGGGAAAGGGGTAGTTTACCAGCAACGTTTTATGTTTTAACAAGGGTATTTTCTATGGCAAACGATAACAGCCGTAAATTCAAACATAATCAAATAATATTTTGCATACTGCCCTGAATTGTAGAGTTGTCAAGACCTTTTTGTGTTGGTGAAGATCGTTTAAGGGTAGTTTACCAGCAACGGTTTTTTTTTTATCAAGGGTAATTTTGTTTGTTTGGCAAACGCTAACAGCCGCAAATTCAAACAGAATCAAATAATGTTTCGCATACAGTCCTGCATTGTAGATTTCTCAAGATCTGTTGATTTTAGTAGAGATCGGTTAAGGGAAAGGGGTAGTTTACCAGCAACGTTTTATGTTTTAACAAGGGTATTTTCTATGGCAAACGATAACAGCCGCAAATTCAAACATAATCAAATAATATTTTGCATACTGCCCTGAATTGTAGAGTTCTCAAGAGCTTTCGGTGTTGGTGAAGATCGGTTAAGGGAAAGGGGTAGTTTACCAGCAACGTTTAATGTTTAAAAGGGTATTTTCTATGGCAAACGATAAGAGCCGCAAATTCAAACAGAATCAAATACGTTTTTGCAAACAGCCCTGATGTCTTGAGTACTAAATACCTATTGTTTTTGGTGAAGATCGGTTTAGGGAAAGAGGTAGTTTACCTGACACGTTTTTTTGTTTTATCAAGGGTATTTTATATGGCAAGCGATAACAGCCGCAAATTCAAACAGAATTATATAATATTTTGAATACAGGCCTGAAATGAAGAGTCCTCAAGACCTGTTGGTTTTGGTGAAGATCGGTTAAGGGAATAGGGTTTTTTACCAACAACATTTTATGTTTTATCAAGGGTAATTTTTTTTTGACGAACGATAAGTGCCGTACATTAAAACAGAATCAACTACTCTTCTGCATACCATTTTGAATTATACAGGACTCAACGTCTGTTGATTTTGTTGAAGATCTGTTAAGGGAAAGGGGTAGTTTACCTGCTACGTTTTATGTTTTAACAAGGGTATTTTCTATGGCAAACGATAACAGCCGCAAATTCAAACATAATCAAATAATATTTTGTATACTGCCCTGAATTGTAGAGTTCTCAAGACCTTTTGGTTTTGGTGAAGATCGGTTAAGGGAAAGAGGTAGTTTACCAGCAATGTTTTATGTTTTATCAAGGATATTTTCTATGGCAAACGATAAGAGCCGCAAATTCAAACAGAATCAAATACGTTTTGCATACAGCCCTGTTTTGTTGAGTACTAAAGACTTTTTGTTTTTGGTGAAGATCGGTTAAGGCTAAGGGAAAGGGGTAGTTTACCGGACACGTTTTTACTTCCATATTCCTTAAGGCATGGAAGTATGGTGATGGCAAAAAAAATCGTGTTCGAGATTATTGCAGATTCTGATTCTACTACACTCAAAACATGAAAAAAAATCGTTTTCCGAAAAGTGTCTGTGTGTCTGTCTGTCTGTGTGTCTGTGTGTCTGTCTGTCTGTCTGTAGATTTTTTACTTCCATATTCCTTAAGGAATGGAAGTATGGTGATGGCAAAAAAAATCGTGTTCGAGATTATTGCAGATTCTGATTCTACTACACTCAAAACATGAAAAAAAGTCGTTTTCCGAAAAGTGTCTGTGTGTCTGTGTGTCTGTGTGTCTGTCTGTCTGTCTGTCTGTCTGTCTGTCTGTCTGTCTGTAGATTTTTTTTCTATGGCAAACGATAACTGCCGCAAATTCAAACAGAATCAAATAATTTTTTGCATACAGCCCGGTTTTGCAGAGTTCTCGCGACCTATTGTTTTTGGTGAAGATCGGTTGAGGGAATGGGGTAGTTTACCTGCAACGGTTTTTTTTTAGCAAGGGAAATTTTGTTTGTTTGGCAAACGATAACAGCCGCAAATTCAAACAGAATCAAATAATGTTTCGCATACAGCCCTGAATTGTAGAGTTCTCAAGACCTATTGTTTTTGGTGAAGATCGGTTAAGGGAAAGGGGTAGTTTACCTGTAACGTTTTATGTTTTAACAAGGGTATTTCCTATGGCAAACGATAACAGCCGCAAATTCAAACAGAATGAAAAGATTATTTGCATACAGCCCTAAATTGTAGAGTTCTCAATACCTTTTGTTTTTGGTGAAGATCGGTTAAGGGAAAGGGGTAGTTTACCTACAACGTTTTTTTAACAAGGGTATTTTCTATGGCAAACGATAACAGCCGCAAATTCAAACAGAATCAAATAATTTTCTGCATACAGCCCTGATTTGTAGAGTACTCAAGACCTATTGTTTTTGGTGAAGATCGGTTGAGGGGAAGGGGTAGTTTACCAGCAACGTTTTTTATCATGCGTATTTTCTATGGCAAACGACAACTGCCGCAAATTCAAACAGAATCAAATAATTTTTTGCATACAGCCCTGATTTGTAGAGTACTCGCGACCTATTTTTTTTTTGGTGAAGATCGGTTGAGGGGAAGGGGTAGTTTACATGCAACGGTTTTTTTTATCAAGGGAAATTTTTTTTTTTTTTGGCAAACGATAACAGCCGCAAATTCAAACAGAATCAAATAATGTTTCGCATACAGCCCTGAATTGTAGATTTCTCAAGACCTATTGTTTTTGGTGAAGATCGGTTGAGGGAAAGGGGTAGTTTACCGGCAACGTTTTTTTAACAAGGGTATTTTATATGGCAAACGATAACAGCCGCAAATTCAAACAGAATCAAATAATGTTTTGCATACAGTCCTGATTTGTAGAGTACTCAAGACCTATTGTTTTTGGTGAAGATCGGTTAAGGGGAAGGGGTAGTTTACCTGCAACCTTTTACGTTTTATTTTCTATGGCAAACGATAACAGCCGCAAATTCAAACAGAATCAAATAATGTTTTGCATACAGCCCTGATTTGTAGAGTACTCAAGACCTATTGTTTTTGGTGAAGATCGGTTAAGGGGAAAGGGGTAGTTTACCTGCAACGTTTTTTTATCAAGCGTATTTTCTATGGCAAACGATAACAGCCGCAAATTCAAACAGAATCAAATAATTTTTTGCATACGTCCGTGAATTGTAGAGGTCTCAATGGCTTTCGATTTTGGTGAAGATCGGTTAAGGGGAAGGGGTAGTTTACCTGCAACCTTTTACGTTTTAACAAGAGTAAAGTACTTGAAAATTTATTTAAACTTTTTGAAACAATGGTAATTGTTAAAAATAAAATAATTTTGTTGCCAGGCAATAAAATTATAATTTTTTCATTTTAATGTAATATAATATTTTTCATTTAATACAGCAATAAAAAGGCAGGTAAGACACAGCCTGGCTGTTTGGCTGAAAATGATTTTAAAAATAAATCTTAGAATATGGAAGTCATGTATGGTTCTCCATACCGATATTTTATTTTATCAATGGTATTTTGTATGGCAAACGATAACAGGCGCAAATTCAAACAGAATCATATAATATTTTGCATACAGCCCTGAAATGTAGAGTTCTCAAGACCTGTTGGTTTTGGTGAAGATCGGTTAAGGGAATAGGGTTGTTTACTAGCAACATTTTATGTTTTATCAAGGGTAATTTTCATTTGACGAACGATAACTGCCGTACATTAAAACAGAATCAACTACTCTTCTGCATACCTTTTTGAATTATACAGAACTCAAGGTCTGTTGATTTTGTTGAAGATCGGTTAAGGGAAAGGGGTAGTTTACCTACGTTTTATGTTTTAACAAGGCTATTTTTTCTATGACGAACGATAACTGCCGTAAATTCACAGAGAATCAACTAATGTTTTGCATACAGTCCTGAAATGTTGAGTTCTCAACACCTATTTTTTTTTATGAAGATCGGTTAGTGGAATAGGGTAGTATACCATCAACGTTTTATGTTTTATCAAGGGCGTTTTCTATGGAAAACGATAACAGCCGCAAATTCAAACAGAATCAAATAATTGTTTGCATACAGGCCTGAATTGTAGAGTACCAGAACCTGTCGTTTTTGGTGAAGATCGGTTAAGGGAAAGGGGTAGTTTACCTGCAACGGTTTTTTATAAAGGGTAATTTTTTTCTATAGTAAACGATAACAGCCGCAAATTCAAACAGAATCAAATGATGTTTTGCATACAGCCCTGTATTGTAGAGTTCTCAATACGTATTTGTGTTGGTGAAGATCGGTTAAGGGAAAGGGGTAGTTTACCAGCAACATTTTATGTTTTAACAAGGATAATTTTTTATATGACGAACCATAACTGCCGTAAATTCAAATAGAATCAACTAGGTTTTTGCATACCTTTTTGAACTACAGAGAACTCAAGGTCTGTTGATTTTGTTGAAGATCGGTTAGGGAGGGGTAGTTTATCAGCAACGTTTTATGTTTTAAAAACGGTAATTTTTTTATGACGAACGATAACTGCTGAAAATTCAATGAGAATCAAATAATTTTTTGCACCCCCTGAGTTGCAGAGAGCTATTGATTTTGGTGAAGATCGGTTAAGGGAAAGGGGTAGTTTACCTGCAACATTTTATGTTGTAACAAGAGAAATGTTTCCATAACGAACGATAACTGCCGCACATTCAAACAGAATCAAATATTTTTTTGCATGCTTCGCTGAATTGTAGAGGACGGAAGGTCTGTTGATTTTGGAGAAGATCGGTTAAGAGAAAGGGGTAGTTTACCTGAAACATTTTATGATTTAACAAGAGTAATGTACTTAATTTTTATTAATAAAGTATCCTGATAAGAAGCTCACAGTAATCCACTGTAGAAACGTAGATGAAATATCTATAAATGAAGAAGTTTGGTGAACGGGTTGGGGGTAATTTTTTATTATTAAAAATTATAGTTGAAGGTGGACGGGAGAATTTTTTATATGTGTACTACGTTATCGGCAACAAAGAAGTAGTTTTTTGTTAAAATTTCTTCCCGGGCTCTTTAGCCGTAGTCCAGTGTTTTCTGCAAAACCAGACTTTTCGGCAGTGCCATCGACTGCCATCATCGGTGAAAATCGAGTGCGAAAACGTGAGGTGGTATACGTTAGTGACCACAGTACTCTGGTTAATGCTGAAGCAATAAGTAGAAAGACGTAGTTTCTATGGAAATATTTCATTTGGAAAATGATATTAAATATAAATCTAAGAACATGGAAGTCATGTATAGTTCTCCATACCGATATTTACTTCCATGTTCCTTAAGGAAATGGAAGTATGGTGATGGGAAAAAAATCGTGTTCGAGATTATTGCAGATTCTGATTGTACTACAATCAAAACATGAAAAAAACATGTTTTTCGAAAAGTGTCTGTGTGTCTATCTGTCTGTGGTTTTTTTTCTTATGGCAAACGATAACAGCCGCAAATTAAAACATAATCAAATAATTTTTTGCTTACAGCCCTGATTTGTAGAGTACTCGCAACCTATTGTTTTTGGTGAAGATCGGTTGAGGGGAAGGGGTAGTTTACCAGCAACGGTTTTTTTTTTAATCAAGGGTAATTTTGTTTGTTTTGCAAACGATAACAGCCGCAAATTCAAACAGAATCAAATAATGTTTCGCATACAGTCCTGCATTGTAGAGTTCTCAAGATCTGTTGATTTCAGTAAAGATCAGTTAAGGGAAAGGGGTAGTTTACCAGCAACGTTTTATGTTTTAACAAGGGTATTTTCTATGGCAAACGATAACAGCCGTAAATTCAAACATAATCAAATAATATTTTGCATACTGCCCTGAATTGTAGAGTTGTCAAGACCTTTTTGTGTTGGTGAAGATCGTTTAAGGGTAGTTTACCAGCAACGGTTTTTTTTTTATCAAGGGTAATTTTGTTTGTTTGGCAAACGCTAACAGCCGCAAATTCAAACAGAATCAAATAATGTTTCGCATACAGTCCTGCATTGTAGATTTCTCAAGATCTGTTGATTTTAGTAGAGATCGGTTAAGGGAAAGGGGTAGTTTACCAGCAACGTTTTATGTTTTAACAAGGGTATTTTCTATGGCAAACGATAACAGCCGCAAATTCAAACATAATCAAATAATATTTTGCATACTGCCCTGAATTGTAGAGTTCTCAAGAGCTTTCGGTGTTGGTGAAGATCGGTTAAGGGAAAGGGGTAGTTTACCAGCAACGTTTAATGTTTAAAAGGGTATTTTCTATGGCAAACGATAAGAGCCGCAAATTCAAACAGAATCAAATACGTTTTTGCAAACAGCCCTGATGTCTTGAGTACTAAATACCTATTGTTTTTGGTGAAGATCGGTTTAGGGAAAGAGGTAGTTTACCTGACACGTTTTTTTGTTTTATCAAGGGTATTTTATATGGCAAGCGATAACAGCCGCAAATTCAAACAGAATTATATAATATTTTGAATACAGGCCTGAAATGAAGAGTCCTCAAGACCTGTTGGTTTTGGTGAAGATCGGTTAAGGGAATAGGGTTTTTTACCAACAACATTTTATGTTTTATCAAGGGTAATTTTTTTTTGACGAACGATAAGTGCCGTACATTAAAACAGAATCAACTACTCTTCTGCATACCATTTTGAATTATACAGGACTCAACGTCTGTTGATTTTGTTGAAGATCTGTTAAGGGAAAGGGGTAGTTTACCTGCTACGTTTTATGTTTTAACAAGGGTATTTTCTATGGCAAACGATAACAGCCGCAAATTCAAACATAATCAAATAATATTTTGTATACTGCCCTGAATTGTAGAGTTCTCAAGACCTTTTGGTTTTGGTGAAGATCGGTTAAGGGAAAGAGGTAGTTTACCAGCAATGTTTTATGTTTTATCAAGGATATTTTCTATGGCAAACGATAAGAGCCGCAAATTCAAACAGAATCAAATACGTTTTGCATACAGCCCTGTTTTGTTGAGTACTAAAGACTTTTTGTTTTTGGTGAAGATCGGTTAAGGCTAAGGGAAAGGGGTAGTTTACCGGACACGTTTTTACTTCCATATTCCTTAAGGCATGGAAGTATGGTGATGGCAAAAAAAATCGTGTTCGAGATTATTGCAGATTCTGATTCTACTACACTCAAAACATGAAAAAAAATCGTTTTCCGAAAAGTGTCTGTGTGTCTGTCTGTCTGTGTGTCTGTGTGTCTGTCTGTCTGTCTGTAGATTTTTTACTTCCATATTCCTTAAGGAATGGAAGTATGGTGATGGCAAAAAAAATCGTGTTCGAGATTATTGCAGATTCTGATTCTACTACACTCAAAACATGAAAAAAAGTCGTTTTCCGAAAAGTGTCTGTGTGTCTGTGTGTCTGTGTGTCTGTCTGTCTGTCTGTCTGTCTGTCTGTCTGTCTGTCTGTAGATTTTTTTTCTATGGCAAACGATAACTGCCGCAAATTCAAACAGAATCAAATAATTTTTTGCATACAGCCCGGTTTTGCAGAGTTCTCGCGACCTATTGTTTTTGGTGAAGATCGGTTGAGGGAATGGGGTAGTTTACCTGCAACGGTTTTTTTTTAGCAAGGGAAATTTTGTTTGTTTGGCAAACGATAACAGCCGCAAATTCAAACAGAATCAAATAATGTTTCGCATACAGCCCTGAATTGTAGAGTTCTCAAGACCTATTGTTTTTGGTGAAGATCGGTTAAGGGAAAGGGGTAGTTTACCTGTAACGTTTTATGTTTTAACAAGGGTATTTCCTATGGCAAACGATAACAGCCGCAAATTCAAACAGAATGAAAAGATTATTTGCATACAGCCCTAAATTGTAGAGTTCTCAATACCTTTTGTTTTTGGTGAAGATCGGTTAAGGGAAAGGGGTAGTTTACCTACAACGTTTTTTTAACAAGGGTATTTTCTATGGCAAACGATAACAGCCGCAAATTCAAACAGAATCAAATAATTTTCTGCATACAGCCCTGATTTGTAGAGTACTCAAGACCTATTGTTTTTGGTGAAGATCGGTTGAGGGGAAGGGGTAGTTTACCAGCAACGTTTTTTATCATGCGTATTTTCTATGGCAAACGACAACTGCCGCAAATTCAAACAGAATCAAATAATTTTTTGCATACAGCCCTGATTTGTAGAGTACTCGCGACCTATTTTTTTTTTGGTGAAGATCGGTTGAGGGGAAGGGGTAGTTTACATGCAACGGTTTTTTTTATCAAGGGAAATTTTTTTTTTTTTTGGCAAACGATAACAGCCGCAAATTCAAACAGAATCAAATAATGTTTCGCATACAGCCCTGAATTGTAGATTTCTCAAGACCTATTGTTTTTGGTGAAGATCGGTTGAGGGAAAGGGGTAGTTTACCGGCAACGTTTTTTTAACAAGGGTATTTTATATGGCAAACGATAACAGCCGCAAATTCAAACAGAATCAAATAATGTTTTGCATACAGTCCTGATTTGTAGAGTACTCAAGACCTATTGTTTTTGGTGAAGATCGGTTAAGGGGAAGGGGTAGTTTACCTGCAACCTTTTACGTTTTATTTTCTATGGCAAACGATAACAGCCGCAAATTCAAACAGAATCAAATAATGTTTTGCATACAGCCCTGATTTGTAGAGTACTCAAGACCTATTGTTTTTGGTGAAGATCGGTTAAGGGGAAAGGGGTAGTTTACCTGCAACGTTTTTTTATCAAGCGTATTTTCTATGGCAAACGATAACAGCCGCAAATTCAAACAGAATCAAATAATTTTTTGCATACGTCCGTGAATTGTAGAGGTCTCAATGGCTTTCGATTTTGGTGAAGATCGGTTAAGGGGAAGGGGTAGTTTACCTGCAACCTTTTACGTTTTAACAAGAGTAAAGTACTTGAAAATTTATTTAAACTTTTTGAAACAATGGTAATTGTTAAAAATAAAATAATTTTGTTGCCAGGCAATAAAATTATAATTTTTTCATTTTAATGTAATATAATATTTTTCATTTAATACAGCAATAAAAAGGCAGGTAAGACACAGCCTGGCTGTTTGGCTGAAAATGATTTTAAAAATAAATCTTAGAATATGGAAGTCATGTATGGTTCTCCATACCGATATTTTATTTTATCAATGGTATTTTGTATGGCAAACGATAACAGGCGCAAATTCAAACAGAATCATATAATATTTTGCATACAGCCCTGAAATGTAGAGTTCTCAAGACCTGTTGGTTTTGGTGAAGATCGGTTAAGGGAATAGGGTTGTTTACTAGCAACATTTTATGTTTTATCAAGGGTAATTTTCATTTGACGAACGATAACTGCCGTACATTAAAACAGAATCAACTACTCTTCTGCATACCTTTTTGAATTATACAGAACTCAAGGTCTGTTGATTTTGTTGAAGATCGGTTAAGGGAAAGGGGTAGTTTACCTACGTTTTATGTTTTAACAAGGCTATTTTTTCTATGACGAACGATAACTGCCGTAAATTCACAGAGAATCAACTAATGTTTTGCATACAGTCCTGAAATGTTGAGTTCTCAACACCTATTTTTTTTTATGAAGATCGGTTAGTGGAATAGGGTAGTATACCATCAACGTTTTATGTTTTATCAAGGGCGTTTTCTATGGAAAACGATAACAGCCGCAAATTCAAACAGAATCAAATAATTGTTTGCATACAGGCCTGAATTGTAGAGTACCAGAACCTGTCGTTTTTGGTGAAGATCGGTTAAGGGAAAGGGGTAGTTTACCTGCAACGGTTTTTTATAAAGGGTAATTTTTTTCTATAGTAAACGATAACAGCCGCAAATTCAAACAGAATCAAATGATGTTTTGCATACAGCCCTGTATTGTAGAGTTCTCAATACGTATTTGTGTTGGTGAAGATCGGTTAAGGGAAAGGGGTAGTTTACCAGCAACATTTTATGTTTTAACAAGGATAATTTTTTATATGACGAACCATAACTGCCGTAAATTCAAATAGAATCAACTAGGTTTTTGCATACCTTTTTGAACTACAGAGAACTCAAGGTCTGTTGATTTTGTTGAAGATCGGTTAGGGAGGGGTAGTTTATCAGCAACGTTTTATGTTTTAAAAACGGTAATTTTTTTATGACGAACGATAACTGCTGAAAATTCAATGAGAATCAAATAATTTTTTGCACCCCCTGAGTTGCAGAGAGCTATTGATTTTGGTGAAGATCGGTTAAGGGAAAGGGGTAGTTTACCTGCAACATTTTATGTTGTAACAAGAGAAATGTTTCCATAACGAACGATAACTGCCGCACATTCAAACAGAATCAAATATTTTTTTGCATGCTTCGCTGAATTGTAGAGGACGGAAGGTCTGTTGATTTTGGAGAAGATCGGTTAAGAGAAAGGGGTAGTTTACCTGAAACATTTTATGATTTAACAAGAGTAATGTACTTAATTTTTATTAATAAAGTATCCTGATAAGAAGCTCACAGTAATCCACTGTAGAAACGTAGATGAAATATCTATAAATGAAGAAGTTTGGTGAACGGGTTGGGGGTAATTTTTTATTATTAAAAATTATAGTTGAAGGTGGACGGGAGAATTTTTTATATGTGTACTACGTTATCGGCAACAAAGAAGTAGTTTTTTGTTAAAATTTCTTCCCGGGCTCTTTAGCCGTAGTCCAGTGTTTTCTGCAAAACCAGACTTTTCGGCAGTGCCATCGACTGCCATCATCGGTGAAAATCGAGTGCGAAAACGTGAGGTGGTATACGTTAGTGACCACAGTACTCTGGTTAATGCTGAAGCAATAAGTAGAAAGACGTAGTTTCTATGGAAATATTTCATTTGGAAAATGATATTAAATATAAATCTAAGAACATGGAAGTCATGTATAGTTCTCCATACCGATATTTACTTCCATGTTCCTTAAGGAAATGGAAGTATGGTGATGGGAAAAAAATCGTGTTCGAGATTATTGCAGATTCTGATTGTACTACAATCAAAACATGAAAAAAACATGTTTTTCGAAAAGTGTCTGTGTGTCTATCTGTCTGTGGTTTTTTTTCTTATGGCAAACGATAACAGCCGCAAATTAAAACATAATCAAATAATTTTTTGCTTACAGCCCTGATTTGTAGAGTACTCGCAACCTATTGTTTTTGGTGAAGATCGGTTGAGGGGAAGGGGTAGTTTACCAGCAACGTTTTTTTTTTTAATAAAGGGTAATTTTGTTTATTTTGCAAACGATAACAGCCGCAAATTCAAACAGAATCAAATAATGTTTCCCATACAGTCCTGCATTGTAGAGTTCTCAAGATCTGTTGATTTCAGTAAAGATCGGTTAAGGGAAAGGGGTAGTTTACCAGCAACGTTTTATGTTTTAACAAGGGTATTTTCTATGGCAAACGATAACAGCCGTAAATTCAAACATAATCAAATAATATTTTGCATACTGCCCTGAATTGTAGAGTTGTCAAGACCTTTTTGTGTTGGTGAAGATCGTTTAAGGGTAGTTTACCAGCAACGGTTTTTTTTTATCAAGGGTAATTTTGTTTGTTTGGCAAACGCTAACAGCCGCAAATTCAAACAGAATCAAATAATGTTTCGCATACAGTCCTGCATTGTAGAGTTCTCAAGATCTGTTGATTTTAGTAGAGATCGGTTAAGGGAAAGGGGTAGTTTACCAGCAACGTTTTATGTTTTAACAAGGGTATTTTCTATGGCAAACGATAACAGCCGCAAATTCAAACATAATCAAATAATATTTTGCATACTGCCCTGAATTGTAGAGTTCTCAAGAGCTTTCGGTGTTGGTGAAGATCGGTTAAGGGAAAGGGGTAGTTTACCAGCAACGTTTAATGTTTAAAAGGGTATTTCCTATGGCAAACGATAAGAGCCGCAAATTCAGACAGAATCAAATACGTTTATGCAAACAGCCCTGATGTCTTGAGTACTAAATATTGTTTTTGGTGAAGATCGGTTTAGGGAAAGAGGTAGTTTACCTGACACGTTTTTTTGTTTTATCAAGGGTATTTTATATGGCAAGCGATAACAGCCGCAAATTCAAACAGAATTATATAATATTTTGAATACAGGCCTGAAATGAAGAGTCCTCAAGACCTGTTGGTTTTGGTGAAGATCGGTTAAGGGAATAGGGTTTTTTACCAACAACATTTTATGTTTTATCAAGGGTAATTTTTATTTGACGAACGATGAGTGCCGTACATTAAAACAGAATCAACTACTCTTCTGCATACCATTTTGAATTATACAGGACTCAACGTCTGTTGATTTTGTTGAAGATCGGTTAAGGGAAAGGGGTAGTTTACCTGCTACGTTTTATGTTTTAACAAGGGTATTTTCTATGGCAAACGATAACAGCCGCAAATTCAAACATAATCAAATAATATTTTGTATACTGCCCTGAATTGTAGAGTTCTCAAGACCTTTTGGTTTTGGTGAAGATCGGTTAAGGGAAAGAGGTAGTTTACCAGCAACGTTTTATGTATTATCAAGGGTATTTTCTATGGCAAACGATAAGAGCCGCATATTCAATCAGAATCAAATACGTTTTGCATACAGCCCTGTTTTGTTGAGTACTAAAGACTTTTTGTTTTTGGTGAAGATCGGTTAAGGCTAATGGAAAGGGGTAGTTTACCGGACACGTTTTTACTTCCATATTCCTTAAGGAATGGAAGTATGGTGATGGCAAAAAAAATCGTGTTCGAGATTATTGCAGATTCTGATTCTACTACACTCAAAACATGAAAAAAAGTCGTTTTCCGAAAAGTGTCTGTGTGTCTGTCTGTCTGTGTGTCTGTGTGTCTATCTGTCTGTCTGTCTGGCTGTCTGTAGATTTTTTTTCTATGGCAAACGATAACTGCCGCAAATTCAAACAGAATCAAATAATTTTTTGCATACAGCCCGGATTTGCAGAGTTCTCGCGACCTATTGTTTTTGGTGAAGATCGGTTGAGGGAAAGGGGTAGTTTACCTGCAACGGTTTTTTTTTAGCAAGGGAAATTTTGTTTGTTTGGCAAACGATAACAGCCGCAAATTCAAACAGAATCAAATAATGTTTCGCATACAGCCCTGAATTGTAGAGTTCTCAAGACCTATTGTTTTTGGTGAAGATCGGTTAAGGGAAAGGGGTAGTTTACCTGTAACGTTTTATGTTTTAACAAGGGTATTTCCTATGGCAAACGATAACAGCCGCAAATTCAAACAGAATGAAAAGATTATTTGCATACAGCCCTATATTGTAGAGTTCTCAATACCTTTTGTTTTTGGTGAAGATCGGTTAAGGGAAAGGGGTAGTTTACCTACAACGTTTTTTTAACAAGGGTATTTTCTATGGCAAACGATAACAGCCGCAAATTCAAACAGAATCAAATAATTTTCTGCATACAGCCCTAATTTGTAGAGTACTCAAGACCTATTGTTTTAGGTGAAGATCGGTTGAGGGGAAGGGGTAGTTTACCAGCAACGTTTTTTATCATGCGTATTTTCTATGGCAAACGACAACTGCCGCAAATTCAAACAGAATCAAATAATTTTTTGCATACAGCCCTGATTTGTAGAGTACTCGCGACCTATTGTTTTTGGTGAAGATCGGTTGAGGGGAAGAGGTAGTTTACCTGCAACGGTTTTTTTTATCAAGGGAAATTTTTTTTTTTTTGGCAAACGATAAGCCGCAAATTCAAACAGAATCAAATAATGTTTCGCATACAGCCCTGAATTGTAGATTTCTCAAGACCTATTGTTTTTGGTGAAGATCGGTTGAGGGAAAGGGGTAGTTTACCAACAACGTTTTTTTAACAAGGGTATTTTATATGGCAAACGATAACAGCCGCAAATTCAAACAGAATCAAATAATGTTTTGCATACAGTCCTGATTTGTAGAGTGCTCAAGACCTATTGTTTTTGGTGAAGATCGGTTAAGGGGAAGGGGTAGTTTACCTGCAACCTTTTACGTTTTATTTTCTATGGCAAACGATAACAGCCGCAAATTCAAACAGAATCAAATAATGTTTTGCATACAGCCCTGATTTGTAGAGTACTCAAGACCTATTGTTTTTGGTGAAGATCGGTTAAGGGGAAGGGGTAGTTTACCTGCAACGTTTTTTTATCAAGCGTATTTTCTATGGCAAACGATAACAGCCGCAAATTCAAACAGAATCAAATAATTTTTTGCATACGTCCGTGAATTGTAGAGGTCTCAATGACTTTCGATTTTGGTGAAGATCGGTTAAGGGGAAGGGCTAGTTTACCTGCAACCTTTTACGTTTTAACAAGAGTAAAGTACTTGAAAATTTATTTAAACTTTTTGAAACAATGGTAATTGTTAAAAATAAAATAATTTTGTTGCCAGGCAATAAAATTATAATTTTTTCATTTTAATGTAATATAATATTTTTCATTTAATACAGCAATAAAAAGGCAGGTAAGACACAGCCTGGCTGTTTGGCTGAAAATGATTTTAAATATAAATCTTAGAATATGGAAGTCATGTATGGTTCTCCATACCGATATTTTATTTTATCAATGGTATTTTGTATGGCAAACGATAACAGGCGCAAATTCAAACAGAATCATATAATATTTTGCATACAGCCCTGAAATGTAGAGTTCTCAAGACCTGTTGGTTTTGGTGAAGATCGGTTAAGGGAATAGGGTTGTTTACTAGCAACATTTTATGTTTTATCAAGGGTAATTTTCATTTGACGAACGATAACTGCCGTACATTAAAACAGAATCAACTACTCTTCTGCATACCTTTTTGAATTATACAGAACTCAAGGTCTGTTGATTTTGTTGAAGATCGGTTAAGGGAAAGGGGTAGTTTACCTACGTTTTATGTTTTAACAAGGCTATTTTTTCTATGACGAACGATAACTGCCGTAAATTCACAGAGAATCAACTAATGTTTTGCATACAGTCCTGAAATGTTGAGTTCTCAACACCTATTTTTTTTTATGAAGATCGGTTAGTGGAATAGGGTAGTATACCATCAACGTTTTATGTTTTATCAAGGGCGTTTTCTATGGAAAACGATAACAGCCGCAAATTCAAACAGAATCAAATAATTGTTTGCATACAGGCCTGAATTGTAGAGTACCAGAACCTGTCGTTTTTGGTGAAGATCGGTTAAGGGAAAGGGGTAGTTTACCTGCAACGGTTTTTTATAAAGGGTAATTTTTTTCTATAGTAAACGATAACAGCCGCAAATTCAAACAGAATCAAATGATGTTTTGCATACAGCCCTGTATTGTAGAGTTCTCAATACGTATTTGTGTTGGTGAAGATCGGTTAAGGGAAAGGGGTAGTTTACCAGCAACATTTTATGTTTTAACAAGGATAATTTTTTATATGACGAACCATAACTGCCGTAAATTCAAATAGAATCAACTAGGTTTTTGCATACCTTTTTGAACTACAGAGAACTCAAGGTCTGTTGATTTTGTTGAAGATCGGTTAGGGAGGGGTAGTTTATCAGCAACGTTTTATGTTTTAAAAACGGTAATTTTTTTATGACGAACGATAACTGCTGAAAATTCAATGAGAATCAAATAATTTTTTGCACCCCCTGAGTTGCAGAGAGCTATTGATTTTGGTGAAGATCGGTTAAGGGAAAGGGGTAGTTTACCTGCAACATTTTATGTTGTAACAAGAGAAATGTTTCCATAACGAACGATAACTGCCGCACATTCAAACAGAATCAAATATTTTTTTGCATGCTTCGCTGAATTGTAGAGGACGGAAGGTCTGTTGATTTTGGAGAAGATCGGTTAAGAGAAAGGGGTAGTTTACCTGAAACATTTTATGATTTAACAAGAGTAATGTACTTAATTTTTATTAATAAAGTATCCTGATAAGAAGCTCACAGTAATCCACTGTAGAAACGTAGATGAAATATCTATAAATGAAGAAGTTTGGTGAACGGGTTGGGGGTAATTTTTTATTATTAAAAATTATAGTTGAAGGTGGACGGGAGAATTTTTTATATGTGTACTACGTTATCGGCAACAAAGAAGTAGTTTTTTGTTAAAATTTCTTCCCGGGCTCTTTAGCCGTAGTCCAGTGTTTTCTGCAAAACCAGACTTTTCGGCAGTGCCATCGACTGCCATCATCGGTGAAAATCGAGTGCGAAAACGTGAGGTGGTATACGTTAGTGACCACAGTACTCTGGTTAATGCTGAAGCAATAAGTAGAAAGACGTAGTTTCTATGGAAATATTTCATTTGGAAAATGATATTAAATATAAATCTAAGAACATGGAAGTCATGTATAGTTCTCCATACCGATATTTACTTCCATGTTCCTTAAGGAAATGGAAGTATGGTGATGGGAAAAAAATCGTGTTCGAGATTATTGCAGATTCTGATTGTACTACAATCAAAACATGAAAAAAACATGTTTTTCGAAAAGTGTCTGTGTGTCTATCTGTCTGTGGTTTTTTTTCTTATGGCAAACGATAACAGCCGCAAATTAAAACATAATCAAATAATTTTTTGCTTACAGCCCTGATTTGTAGAGTACTCGCAACCTATTGTTTTTGGTGAAGATCGGTTGAGGGGAAGGGGTAGTTTACCAGCAACGGTTTTTTTTTTAATCAAGGGTAATTTTGTTTGTTTTGCAAACGATAACAGCCGCAAATTCAAACAGAATCAAATAATGTTTCCCATACAGTCCTGCATTGTAGAGTTCTCAAGATCTGTTGATTTCAGTAAAGATCGGTTAAGGGAAAGGGGTAGTTTACCAGCAACGTTTTATGTTTTAACAAGGGTATTTTCTATGGCAAACGATAACAGCCGTAAATTCAAACATAATCAAATAATATTTTGCATACTGCCCTGAATTGTAGAGTTCTCAAGACCTTTTTGTGTTGGTGAAGATCGGTTAAGGGAAAGGGGTAGTTTACCAGCAACGTTTAATGTTTAAAAGGGTATTTCCTATGGCAAACGATAAGAGCCGCAAATTCAGACAGAATCAAATACGTTTATGCAAACAGCCCTGTTGTCTTGAGTACTAAATACCTATTGTTTTTGGTGAAGATCGGTTTAGGGAAAGAGGTAGTTTACCTGACACGTTTTTTTGTTTTATCAAGGGTATTTTATATGGCAAGCGATAACAGCCGCAAATTCAAACAGAATTATATAATATTTTGAATACAGGCCTGAAATGAAGAGTCCTCAAGGCCTGTTGGTTTTGGTGAAGATCGGTTAAGGGAATAGGGTTTTTTACCAACAACATTTTATGTTTTATCAAGGGTAATTTTTTTTTGACGAACGATGAGTGCCGTACATTAAAACAGAATCAACTACTCTTCTGCATACCATTTTGAATTATACAGGACTCAACGTCTGTTGATTTTGTTGAAGATCGGTTAAGGGAAAGGGGTAGTTTACCTGCTACGTTTTATGTTTTAACAAGGGTATTTTCTATGGCAAACGATAACAGCCGCAAATTCAAACATAATCAAATAATATTTTGTATACTGCCCTGAATTGTAGAGTTCTCAAGACCTTTTGGTTTTGGTGAAGATCGGTTAAGGGAAAGAGGTAGTTTACCAGCAACGTTTTATGTTTTATCAAGGGTATTTTCTATGGCAAACGATAAGAGCCGCAAATTCAATCAGAATCAAATACGTTTTGCATACAGCCCTGTTTTGTTGAGTACTAAAGACTTTTTGTTTTTGGTGAAGATCGGTTAAGGCTAAGGGAAAGGGGTAGTTTACCGGACACGTTTTTTATTTTATCAATGGTATTTTGTATGGCAAACGATAACAGCCGCAAATTCAAACAGAATCATATAATATTATGCATACAGCCCTGAAATGTAGAGTTCTCAAGACCTGTTGGTTTTGGTGAAGATCGGTTAAGGGAATAGGGTTGTTTACTAGCAAAATTTTATGTTTTATAAAGGGTAATTTTCATTTGACGAACGATAACTGCCGTACATTAAAACAGAATCAACTACTCTTCTGCATACCTTTTTGAATTATACAGAACTCAAGGTCTGTTGATTTTGTTGAAGATCGGTTAAGGGAAAGGGGTAGTTTACCTACGTTTTATGTTTTAACAACGCTATTTTTTCTATGACGAACGATAACTGCCGTAAATTCACAGAGAATCAACTAATGTTTTGCATACAGTCCTGAAATGTTGAGTTCTCAACACCTATTTTTTTTTATGAAGATCGGTTAATGGAATAGGGTAGTATACCATCAACGTTTTATGTTTTATCAAGGGCGTTTTCTATGGAAAACGATAACAGCCGCAAATTCAAACAGAATCAAATAATTGTTTGCATACAGGCCTGAATTGTAGAGTACCAGAACCTGTCGTTTTTGGTGAAGATCGGTTAAGGGAAAGGGGTAGTTTACCTGCAACGGTTTTTTATAAAGGGTAATTTTTTTCTATAGTAAACGATAACAGCCGCAAATTCAAACAGAATCAAATGATGTTTTGCATACAGCCCTGTATTGTAGAGTTCTCAATACGTATTTGTGTTGGTGAAGATCGGTTAAGGGAAAGGGGTAGTTTACCAGCAACATTTTATGTTTTAACAAGGATAATTTTTTATATGACGAACCATAACTGCCGTAAATTCAAATAGAATCAACTAGGTTTTTGCATACCTTTTTGAACTACAGAGAACTCAAGGTCTGTTGATTTTGTTGAAGATCGGTTAGGGAGGGGTAGTTTATCAGCAACGTTTTATGTTTTAAAAACGGTAATTTTTTTATGACGAACGATAACTGCTGAAAATTCAATGAGAATCAAATAATTTTTTGCACCCCCTGAGTTGCAGAGAGCTATTGATTTTGGTGAAGATCGGTTAAGGGAAAGGGGTAGTTTACCTGCAACATTTTATGTTGTAACAAGAGAAATGTTTCCATAACGAACGATAACTGCCGCACATTCAAACAGAATCAAATATTTTTTTGCATGCTTCGCTGAATTGTAGAGGACGGAAGGTCTGTTGATTTTGGAGAAGATCGGTTAAGATAAAGGGGTAGTTTACCTGAAACATTTTATTATTTAACAAGAGTAATGTACTTAATTTTTATTAATAAAGTATCCTGATAAGAAGCTCACAGTAATCCACTGTAGAAACGTAGATGAAATATCTATAAATGAAGAAGTTTGGTGAACGGGGTGGGGGTAATTTTTTATTATAAAAAATTATAGTTGAAGGTGGACGGGAGAATTTTTTATATGTGTACTACGTTATCGGCAACAAAGAAGTAGTTTTTTGTTAAAATTGCTTCCCGGGCTCTTTAGCCGTAGTCCAGTGTTTTCTGCAAAACCAGACTTTTCGGCAGTGCCATCGACTGCCATCATCGGTGAAAATCGAGTGCGAAAACGTGAGGTGGTATACGTTAGTGACCACAGTACTCTGGTTAATGCTGAAGCAATAAGTAGAAAGACGTAGTTTCTATGGAAATATTTCATTTGGAAAATGATTTTAAATATAAATCTAAGAACATGGAAGTCATGTATAGTTCTCCATACCGATATTTACTTCCATGTTCCTTAAGGAAATGGAAGTATGGTGATGGGAAAAAATTCGTGTTCGAGATTATTGCAGATTCTGATTGTACTACCCTCAAAAGATGAAAAAAAATGTTTTTCGAAAAGTGTCTGTGTGTGTGTCTGTGTGTCTATCTGTCTGTAAATTTTTTCTTATGGCAAATGATAACAGCCGCAAATTCAAACATAATCAAATAATTTTTTGCATACTGGCCTGATTTGTAGAGTACTCGCAACCTATTGTTTTTGGTGAAGATCGGTTGAGGGAAAGGGGTAGTTTACCAGCAACGGTTTTTTTTTTTTAATCAAGGGTAATTTTGTTTGTTTGGCAAACGATAACAGCCGCAAATTCAAACAGAATCAAATAATGTTTCGCATACTGTCCTGCATTGTAGATTTCTCAAGATCTGTTGATTTCAGTAAAGATCGGTTAAGGGAAAGGGGTAGTTTACCAGCAACGTTTTATGTTTTAACTAGGGTATTTTCTATGGCAAACGATAACAGCCGCAAATTCAAACATAATCAAATAATATTTTGCATACTGCCCTGAATTGTAGAGTTCTCAAGACCTTTTGGTGTTGGTGAAGATCGGTTATGGGAAAGGGGTAGTTTACCAGCTACGTTTTATGTTTAAAAGTGTACTTTCTATGGCAAACGATAAGAGCCGCAAATTCAAACAGAATCAAATACGTTTTTGCAAACAGCCCTGATGTGTTGAGTACTAAAGACCTATAGTTTTTGGTGAAGATCGGTTAAGGGAAAGGGGTAGTTTACCAGACACGTTTTTTGTTTTATCAAGGATATTTTATATGGCAAACGATAACAGCCGCAAATTCAAGCAGAATTATATAATATTTTGCATACAGCCCTGAAACGAAGAGTTGTGAAGACATTTTTGTGTTGGTGAAGATCGTTTAAGGGAAAGGGGTAGTTTACCAGCAACGGTTTTTTTTATCAAGGGTAATTTTGTTTGTTTGGCAAACGATAACAGCCGCAAATTCAAACAGAATCAAATAATGTTTCGCATACAGTCCTGCGTTGTAGAGTTCTCAACATCTGTTGATTTTAGTAAAGATCGGTGAAGGTAAAGGGGTAGTTTACCAGCAACGTTTTATGTTTTAACAAGGGTATTTTCTATGGCAAATGATAACAGCCGCAAATTCAAACATAATCAAATAATATTTTGCATACTGCCCTGAATTGTAGAGTTCTCAAGACCTTTTGGTGTTGGTGAAGATCGGTTATGGGAAAGGGGTAGTTTACCAGCTACGTTTTATGTTTAAAAGGGTATTTTTTCTGGCAAACGATAAGAGCCGCAAATTCAAACAGAATCAAATACGTTTTTGCAAACAGCCCTGATGTGTTGAGTACTAAAGACCTATTGTTTTTGGTGAAGATCGGTTAAGGGAAAGAGGTAGTTTACCAGACACTTTTTTTGTTTTATCAAGGGTATTTTATATGGCAAACGATAATAGCCGCAAATTCAAACAGAATTATATAATATTTTGCATACAGAGCTGAAATGAAGAGTTTTCAAGACCTGTTGGTTTTGGTGAAGATCGGTTAAGGGAATAGGGTTGTTTACCAGCAACATTTTATGTTTTATCAAGGGTAATTTTATTTTGACGAACGATAAGTGCCGTACATTAAAACAGAATCAACTACTCTTCTGCATACCTTTTTGAATTATAGGGGACTCAATGTCTGTTGCTTTTGTTGAAGATCGGTTAAGGGAAAGGGGTAGTTTACCTGCAACGTTTTATGTTTTAACAAGGGTATTTTCTATTGCAAACGATAACAGCCGCAAATTCAAACATAATCAAATAATGTTTTGTATACTGCCCTGAATTGTAGAGTTCTCAAGACCTTTTGGTTTTGGTGAAGATCGGTCAAGGGAAAGAGGTAGTTTACCAGCAACGTTTTATGTTTTATCAAGGGTATTTTCTATGGCAAACGATAAGAGCCGCAAATTCAAACAGAATAAAATACGTTTTGCATACAGCCCTGTTTTGTTGAGTACTAAAGACTTTTTGTTTTTGGTGAAGATCGGTTAAGGTTATGGAAAGGGGTAGTTTACCGGACACGTTTTACTTCCATATTCCTTAAGGAATGGAAGTATGGTGATGGCAAAAAAAATCGTGTTCGAGATTATTGCAGATTCTGATTCTACTACACTCAAAACATGAAAAAAATTCGTTTTCCGAAAAGTGTCTCTGTGTGTACTGTCTGTGTGTCTGTGTGTCCGTAGATTTTTTTCTATGGCAAACGATAACTGCCGCAAATTCAAACAGAATCAAATAATTTTTTGCATACAGCCCTGATTTGCTGAGTGCTCGCGATCTGTTGTTTTTGGTGAAGATCGGTTGAGGGAAAGGGGTAGTTTACCTGCAACGGTTTTTTTTAGCAAGGGTAATTTTGTTTGTTTGGCAAACGATAACAGCCGCAAATTCAAACAGAATCAAAAGATTATTTGCATACAGCCCTAAATTGTAGAGTTCTCAAGACCTATTGTTTTTGGTGAAGATCGGTTGAGGGAAAGGGGTAGTTTACCTGCAACGTTTTTTTAACAAGGGTATTTTTTTAATGGCAAACGACAACTGCCGCAAATTCAAACAGAATCAAATAACTTTTTGCATACAGCCCTGATTTGTAGAGTACTCACGACCTATTGTTTTTGGTGAAGATCGGTTGAGGGAAAGGGGTAGTTTACCGGCAACGGTTTTTTTTTATCAAGGGAAATTTTTTTTTTTGCCAAACGATAACAGCCGCAAATTCAAACAGAATCAAATAATGTGTAGCATACAGGCCGGAATTGTAGAGCTCTCAAGACCTATTGTTTTTGGTGACGATCGGTTAAGGGAAAGGGGTAGTTTACCTGTAACGTTTTATGTTTTAACAATGGTATTTCCTATGGCAAACGATAACAGCCGCAAATTCAATCAGAATCAAAAGATTATTTGCATACAGCCCTAAATTGTAGAGTTCTCAAGACCTATTGTTTTTGCTTAAGATCGGTTACGGGAAAGGGGTAGTTTACCTACAACGTTTTTTTAACAAGGTTATTTTCTATGGCAAACGATAACAGCCGCAAATTCAAACATAATCAAATAATGTTCTGCATACAGCCCTGGTTGGTAGAGTACTCAAGACGTACTGTTTTTGGTTAAGATCGGTTAAGGGAAAGGGGTAGTTTACCAACAACGTTTTTTTAACAAGGTTATTTTTTATGGCAAACGATAACAGCCGCAAATTCAAACATAATCAAATAATTTTCTGCATACAGCCCTGGTTTGTAGAGTACTCAAGACCTATTGTTTTTGGTGAAGATCGGTTGAGGGGAAGGGGTAGTTTACCTGCAACGTTTGTTATAAAACGTATTTTCTATGGCAAACGATAACTGCCGCAATTTCAAACAGAATCAAATAATTTTTTGCATACGTAAGTGAATTGTAGAGGACTCAAGTCCATTAGATTTTGGTGAAGATCGGTTAATGGGAAGGGGTAGTTTACCTGCAACATTTTACGTTTTAACAAGAGTAAAGTACTTGAAAATTCATTTAAACTTTTTCAAACAATGGTAATTGTTAAAAATAAAATAATTTTGTTGCCAGGCAATAAAATTATACTTCGTATTGTTTAAATTAGCAGCCATCCTTACTATTTCTTTTATGAATTTGCTAACTGCTATAATTTTTTATTGTTTGACTAAGCTTTTCGTCATTACTGACATCTTCAGGTCTTAAACAGCCTGTTTAAGACCTGAAGATGTCAGTAATGACGAAAAGCTTAGCCAAACAATAAAAAATTATAGCAGTTAGCAAATTCATAAAAGAAATAATAAAATTATAATTTTTTCATTTTAATGTAAATTATGTATATATTACAAAATATATCGTGCTTGGCAGGCAAGCATATTTCAGATTATAAGTCTTAGAATATGGAAGTCATGTATGGTTCTCCATACCGATATTTTACTTCCATATTCCTTAAGGAATGGAAGTATGGTGATGGCAAAAAAAATCGTGTTCGAGATTATTGCAGATTCTCATTCTACTACATTCAAAACATGAAAAAAAGTCGTTTTCCGAAAAGTGTCTGTGTGTGTGTCTGTCTGTGTGTCTGTGTGTCTGTCTGTCTGTCTGTCTGTCTGTAGATTTTTTTCTATGGCAAACGATAACTGCCGCAAATTCAAACAGAATCAAATAATTTTTTGCATGCAGCCCTGATTTGCAGAGTACTCGCGACCAATTGTTTTTGGTGAAGATCGGTTGAGGGAAAGGGGTAGTTTACCAGCAACAGTTTTTTTTTAGCAAGGGTAATTTTGTTTGTTTGGCAAACGATAACAGCCGCAAATTCAAACAGAATCAAATAATGTTTCGCATACAGCCCTGAACTGTAGAGTTCTCAAGATATGTTGATTTTGGTGAAGATCGGTTAAGGGAAAGGGGTAGTTTACCGGTAACGTTTTATGTTTTAACAAGGGTATTTCCTATGGCAAACGATAACAGCCGCAAATTCAAACAGAATCAAAAGATTATTTGCATACAGCCCTAAATTGTAGAGTTCTCAAGACCTATTGTTTTTGGTGAAGTTCGGTTGAGGGAAAGGGGTAGTTTACCTGCAACGTTTTTTTAACAAGTGTATTTTCTATGGCAAACGATAACAGCCGCAAATGCAAACAGAATCAAATAATGTTTTGCATACAGCCCTGATTTGTAGAGTAGTCAAGACCTTTTGTTTTTGGTGAAGATCGGTTATGGGAAAGGGGTAGTTTACCTGTAACGTTTTATGTTTTAACAAGGGCATTTCCTATGGCAAACGATAACAGCCGCAAATTCAAACAGAATCAAAAGATTATTTGCATACAGCCCTAAATTGTAGAGTTCTCAAGACCTATTGTTTTTGGTGAAGATCGGTTGAGGGAAAGGGGTAGTTTACCGGCAACGTTTTTTTAACAAGGGTATTTTTGATGGCAAACGATAACAGCCGCAAATTCAAACAGAATCAAATAATGTTTTGCATACAGCCCTAATTTGTAGAGTACTCAAGACCTATTGTTTTTGGTGAAGATCGGTTAAGGGGAAGGGGTAGTTTACCGGCAACGTTTTTTTATCAAGCGTATTTTATATGGCAAACGATAACAGCCGCAAATTCAAACAGAATCAAATAATTTTTTGCATTCTTTCCTGAATTGTAGAGGTCTCAATGGCTTTCGATTTTGGTGAAGATCGGTTAAGGGGAAGGGGTAGTTTACCTGCAACCTTTTACGTTTTAACAAGAGTAAACTACTTGAAAATTTATTTAAACTTTTTGAAACAATGGTAATTGTTAAAAATAAAATAATTTTGTTGCAAGGCAATAAAATTATAATTTTTTCATTTTTATGTATTATAATATTTTTCATTTAATACAGCAATAAAAAGGCAGGTAAGACACAGCCTGGCTGTTTGGCTGAAAATGATTTTAAATATAAATCTTAGAATATGGAAGTCATGTATGGTTCTCCATACCGATATTTTGTTTTATCAATGGTATTTTGTATGGCAAACGTTAACAGCCGCAAATTCAAACAGAATCATATAATATTTTACATACAGCCCTGAAATGTAGAGTTCTCAAGACCTGTTGGTTTTGGTGAAGATCGGTTAAGGGAATAGGGTTGTTTACTAGCAACATTTTATGCTTTATCAAGGGTAATTTTCATTTGACGAACGATAACTGCCGTACATTAAAACAGAATCAACTACTCTTCTGCATACCTTTTTGAATTATACAGAACTCAAGGTCTGTTGATTTTGTTGAAGAGCGGTTAAGGGAAAGGGGTAGTTTACCTACAACGTTTTATATTTTAACAAGGCTATTTTTTCTATGACGAACGATAACAGCCGCAAATTCAAACAGAATCAAATAATTGTTTGCATACAGGCCTGAATTGTAGAGTACCTGAACCTGTCGTTTTTGGTGAAGATCGGTTAATGGAAAGGGGTAGTTTACCTGCAACTTTTTTTTATAAAGGGTCATTTTTTCAATAGTAAACGATAACAGCCACAAATTCAAACAGAATCAAATGATGTTTTGCATACAGCCCTGTATTGTATTTGTGTTGGTGAAGATCGGTTAAGGGAAAGGGGTCGTTTACCAGCAACATTTTATGTTTTAACAAGGATAATTTTTTATATGACGAACCATAACTGCCGTAAATTCAAATAGAATCAACTAGGTTTTTGCATACCTTTTTGAACTACAGAGAACTCAAGGTCTGTTGATTTTGTTGAAGATCGGTTAGGGAGGGGTAGTTTATCAGCAACGTTTTATGTTTTAAAAAGGATAATTTTTTTATGACGAACGATAACTGCTGAAAATTCAATGAGAATCAAATAATTTTTTGCACCCCCTGAGTTGCAGAGAGCTATTGATTTTGGTGAAGATCGGTTAAGGGAAAGGGGTAGTTTACCTGCAACATTTTATGTTGTAATAAGAGAAATGTTTCCATAACGAACGATAACTGCCGCACATTCAAACAGAATCAAATATTTTTTTGCATGCTTCGCTGAATTGTAGAGGACGGAAGGTCTGTTGATTTTGGAGAAGATCGGTTAAGAGAAAGGGGTAGTTTACCTGAAACATTTTATGATTTAACAAGAGTAATGTACTTAATTTTTATTAATAAAGTATCCTGATAAGAAGCTCACAGTAATCCACTGTAGAAACGTAGATGAAATATCTATAAATGAAGAAGTTTGGTGAACTTGGTGGGGGTAATTTTTTATTATTAAAAATTATAGTTGAAGGTGGACGGGAGAATTTTTTATATGTGTACTACGTTATCGGCAACAAAGAAGTAGTTTTTTTGTTAAAATTGCTTCCCGGGCTCTTTAGCCGTAGTCCAGTGTTTTCTGCAAAACCAGACTTTTCGGCAGTGCCATCGACTGCCATCATCGGTGAAAATCGAGTGCGAAAACGTGAGGTGGTATACGTTAGTGACCACAGTACTCTGGTTAATGCTGAAGCAATAAGTAGAAAGACGTAGTTTCTATGGAAATATTTCATTTGGAAAATGATTTTAAATATAAATCTAAGAACATGGAAGTCATGTATAGTTCTCCATACCGATATTTACTTCCATGTTCCTTAAGGAAATGGAAGTATGGTGATGGGAAAAAAAATCGTGTTCGAGATTATTGCAGACTCTGATTGTACTACACTCAAAACATGAAAAAAAAAATGTTTTTCGAAAAGTGTCTGTGTGTGTGTCTGTGTGTCTATCTGTCTGTAGATTTTTTCTTATGGCAAACGATAACAGCCGCAAATTCAAACATAATCAAATAATTTTCTGCATACAGCCCTGATTTGTAGAGTACTCGCAACCTATTGTTTTTGGTGAAGTTCGGTTTGATGGGAAGGGGTAGTTTACCAGCAACGGTTTTTTTTTTAAATAAAGGGTAATTTTGTTTGTTTGGCAAACGATAACAGCCGCAAATTCAAACAGAATCAAATAATGTTTCGCATACAGTCCTGCATTGTAGAGTTCTCAAGATCTGTTGATTTCAGTAATGATCGGTTAAGGGAAAGGGGTAGTTTACCAGCAATGTTTTATGTTTTAACAAGGGTATTTTCTATGGCAAACGATAACAGCCGCAAATTCAAACTTAATCAAATAATATTTTGCATACTGCCCTGAATTGTAGAGTTGTCAAGACCTTTTTGTGTTGGTGAAGATCGTTTAAGGGAAAGGGGTAGTTTACCAGCATCCGTTTTTTTTTATCAAGGGTAATTTAGTTTGTTTGGCAAACAATTACAGCCGCAAATTCAAACAGAATCAAATAATGTTTCGCATACAGTCCTGCATTGTAGAGTTCTCAAGATCTGTTGATTTTAGTAAAGATCGGTTAAGGGAAAGGGGTAGTTTACCAGCAACGTTTTATGTTTTTACAAGGGTATTTTTTATGGCAAACGATAACAGCCGCAAATTCAAACATAATCAAATAATATTTTGCATACTGCCCTGAATTGTAGAGTTCTTAAGACCTTTTGGTGTTGGTGAAGATCGGTTAAGGGAAAGGGGTAGTTTACCAGCAACGTTTTATGTTTAAAAGTGTATTTTCTATGGCAAACGATAAGAGCCGCAAATTCAAACAGAATCAAATACGTTTTGCATACAGCCCTGTTTTGTTGAGTACTAAAGACTTTTTGTTTTTGGTGAAGATCGGTTAAGGGAAAGGGGTAGTTTACCGGACACGTTTTTTGTTTTATCAATGGTATTTTATATGGCAAACGATAACAGCCGCAAATTCAAACAGAATCATATAATATTTTGCATACAGCCCTGAAATGTAGAGTTCTCAAGACCTGTTGGTTTTGGTGAAGATCGGTTAAGGGAATAGGGTTGTTTACCAGCAACATTTTATGTTTTATCAAGGGCAATTTTCATTTGACGAACGATAACTGCCGTACTTTAAAACAGAATCAACTACTCTTCTGAATACCTTTTTGAATTATACAGAACTCAAGGTCTGTTGATTTTGTTGAAGATCGGTTAAGGGAAAGTGGTAGTTTACCTACAACGTTTTATGTTTTAACAAGACTATTTTTTCTATGACGAACGATAACTGCCGTAAATTCACAGAGAATCAACTAATGTTTTGCATACAGTCCTGAATTGGTGAGTTCTCAAAACCTATTGTTTTTTATGAAGATCGGTTAATGGAATAGGGTAGTTTACCAGCAACGTTTTATGTTTTATCAAGGGCGTTTTCTATGGCAAACGATAACAGCCGCAAATTCAAACAGAATCAAATAATTGTTTGCATAGAGGCCTGAATTGTAGAGTACCTGAACCTGTCGTTTTTGGTGAAGATCGGTTAAGGGAAAGGGGTAGTTTACCTGCAACGGTTTTTTATAAAGGGTAATTTTTTTCTATAGTAAACGATAAAAGCCGCAAATTCAAACAGAATCAAATGATGTTTTGCATACAGCCCTGTATTGTAGAGTTCTCATTACGTATTTGTGTTGGTGAAGATCGGTTAAGGGAAAGGGGTAGTTTACCAGCAACATTTTATGTTTTAACAAGGATAATTTTTTATATGACGAACCATAACTGCCGTAAATTCAAAAAGAATCAACTAGGTTTTTGCATACCTTTTTGAACTACAGAGAACTCAAGGTCTGTTGATTTTGTTGAAGATCGGTTAAGGGAAGGGGTAGTTTATCAGCAACGTTTTATGTTTTAAAAAGGGTAATTTTTTATGACGAACGATAACTGCTGTAAATTCAATGAGAATCAAATAATTTTTTGCACCCCCTGAGTTGCAGAGAGGTATTGATTTTGGTGAAGATCGGTTAAGGGAAAGGGGTAGTTTACCTGCAACATTTTATGTTGTAACAAGAGAAATGTTTCCATAACGAACGATAACTTCCGCACATTCAAACAGAATCAAATATTTTTTTGCATGCTTCGCTGAATTGTAGAGGACGGAAGGTCTGTTGATTTTGGAGAAGATCGGTTAAGAGAAAGGGGAAGTTTACCTGAAACATTTTATGATTTAACAAGAGTAATGTACTTAATTTTTATTAATAAAGTATCCTGATAAGAAGCTCACAGTAATCCACTGTAGAAACGTAGATGAAATATCTATAAATGAAGAAGTTTGGTGAACGGGGTGGGGGTAATTTTTTATTATTAAAAATTATAGTTGAAGGTGGACGGGAGAATTTTTTATATGTGTACTACGTTATCGGCAACAAAGAAGTAGTTTTTTGTTAAAATTGCTTCCCGGGCTCTTTAGCCGTAGTCCAGTGTTTTCTGCAAAACCAGACTTTTCGGCAGTGCCATCGACTGCCATCATCGGTGAAAATCGAGTGCGAAAACGTGAGGTGGTATACGTTAGTGACCACAGTACTCTGGTTAATGCTGAAGCAATAAGTAGAAAGACGTAGTTTCTATGGAAATATTTCATTTCGAAAATGATTTTAAATATAAATCTAAGAACATGAAAGTTATGTATAGTTCTCCATACCGATATTTACTTCCATGTTCCTTAAGGAAATGGAAGTATGGTGATGGGAAAAAAATCGTGTTCGAGATTATTGCAGATTCTGATTGTACTACACTCAAAACATGAAAAAAACATGTTTTTCGAAAAGTGTCTGTGTGTCTATCTGTCTGTAGATTTTTACTTCCATATTCCTTAAGGAATGGAAGTATGGTGATGGCAAAAAAAATCGTGTTCGAGATTATTGCAGATTCTGATTCTACTACACTCAAAACATGAAAAAAAGTCGTTTTCCGAAAAGTGTCTGTGTGTCTGTCTGTCTGTCTGTCTGTCTGTCTGTCTGTAGATTTTTTTCTATGGCAAACGATAACTGCCGCAAATTCAAACAGAATCAAATAATTTTTTGCATACAGCCCTGATTTGCAGGGTACTCGCGACCTATTGTTTTTGGTGAAGATCGGTTAAGGGAAAGGGGTAGTTTACCTGCAACGTTTTATGTTTTAACAAGGGTATTTTCTATGGCAAACGATAAGAGCCGCAAATTCAAACATAATCAAATAATATTTTGTATACTGCCCTGAATTTTAGAGTTCTCAATACCTTTTGGTTTTGGTGAAGATCGGTTAAGGGAAAGAGGTAGTTTACCAGCAACGTTTTATGTTTTATCAAGGGTATTTTCTATGGCAAACGATAAGAGCCGCAAATTCAAAAAGAATCAAATACGTTTTGCATACAGCCCTGTTTTGTTGAGTACTAAAGACTTTTTGTTTTTGGTGAAGATCGGTTACGGGAAAGGGGTAGTTTACCGGTCACGTTTTTTGTTTTATCAATGGTATTTTATATGGCAAACGATAAAAGCCGCAAATTCAAACAGAATCATATAATATTTTGCATACAGCCCTGAAATGTAGAGTTCTCAAGACCTGTTGGTTTTGGTGAAGATCGGTTTAGGGAATAGGGTTGTTTACCAGCAACATTCTATGTTTTATCAAGGGTAATTTTCATTTGACGAACGATAACTGCCGTACATTAAAACAGAATCAACTACTCTTCTGCATACCTTTTTGAATTATACAGAGCTCAAGGTCTGTTGATTTTGTTGAAGATCGGTTAAGGGAAAGGGGTAGTTTACCTGCAACGTTTTATGTTTTAACAAGGCTATTTTTTCTATGACGAACGATAACTGCCGTAAATTCACAGAGAATCAACTAATGTTTTGCATACAGCCCTGAATTGTTGAGTTCTCAAGACCTATTGTTTTTGATGAAGATCTATAACATCTTAACTTGTGTTATAACGTAGGGAACCCGCGTTAATTGGTTATGCCAATTATACAGGCTGCCTTTCGTTGTGACGAGCTGAAATTTAATCACAACAAATAAAACAATTCTTATATCAGGATTTTGGGAAGGGGAGACTGTTGATTTATGCACACAGTTTACTCGGTACTCAGATGACATCTCTTTATTACATTATGAGATAAAGTTCTCTATTTAAAGTTCTCAACATATATAGTTTACAGTATAATTATATATATATTTCTATTTCATAAGGGCCCTCAAAATATGATGTACATCTATTTAATTTATTCCACGGATCCGGGATTGAATATATAAATTAAGTTAATAATGGTCACCTTGCCATATACAATATCGAAAATTGAGCCATTTGAAGAATGGACTTTATTAATCTTTCAAAACAAGAATACCTTTAGTTTAAACATTTACTCTTTTGCTATAACCAGTGTTATTAGATTACAGACTACATGTTACATATAATGTCTGTCTTTTAAAGTCTTAAAAGTGGTGAGTTAAATAGTCTTTTGTGGGTTATAATTTTAGTAACTCATAACCATGGAAGACAAGCCTCCATGTCACCTGGTTTTCAGTATTTGCTGCAGAATTGGTTCTTCGGTCCTTGGTGTGTTTCCTGAAGGTCTGTCGTTGCCTTAGTATCCGGTGACGGTGAAGTTCCTGAAGTCTGTTATATCATTCGGGGTGAAGTACTCTCATCTTAGACGACTGTTGTAATTCTTGTAGTTATAATAAATAAATAGAAAGTTTGTTTCTCAGTAATACACTTCACATGATTATTTATTAGTTGAATATCACCTTCATGTTTGTAGTAATGTATGAATTACATAGTTTGTTATTTATTCATTGAGAGAGAGATGTCATCGCCGCACAAATTTAGTTATTTAAATATTCATTGAACCAACCATTCACATAATTATACACGCGTCGCGAAACAACGCTGTACGCAGCTTACGGCGTGAGCGCTCCACTGCAAGTGGGCAAAATAATCTCGCGGGGGAGAGTAGTAATCTCGCGACAATTACTAGTCAACATAAAAGTAGTTCCATGTTTCTAATTTAATTAAAGGACTAAAGTTTGATTAAATAATTAAATAGAGATATTCTTAGTTACAGACGTTATCAAAGTACATTACAGTGGTCTTATTTAATTATTTAAATAATAACAAAATTTACAATTATATTTAGTTTGTTTAGGGGTCAGAAAACAAGTTAATTCTGGTCAGTGCCTGTATATGCAGGATTAATTAACAAGCTTTACCCTTTCTGTACAATTGTATTCCCTTTTATTTTATTATTAGACTTTTTATTAAATATTATTATTATTTAATGATAGCAATAAGATTTAGTTTAAAATGTGAGATTTTATTAAAAATTTTAAATTTCTCAGCTTATACATTAACAATTTAATTAATTAACATATTTTTTATTAATGAAATCGTCACAGATCGGTTAATGGAATAGGGTAGTTTACCAGCAACGTTTTATGTTTTATCAAGGGCGTTTTCTATGGCAAACGATAACAGCCGCAAATTCAAACAGAATCAAATAATTGTTTGCATACAGGCCTGAATTGTAGAGTACCTGAACCTGTCGTTTTTGGTGAAGATCGGTTAAGGGAAAGGGGTAGTATACCTGCAACGGTTTTTTATAAAGGGTAATTTTTTTCTATAGTAAACGATAACAGCCGCAAATTCAAACAGAATCAAATGATGTTTTGCATACAGCCCTGTATTGTAGAGTTCTCAATACGTATTTGTGTTGGTGAAGATCGGTTAAGGGAAAGGGGTAGTTTACCAGCAACATTTTATGTTTTAACAAGGGTAATTTTTTATATGACGAACCATAACTGCCGTAAATTCAAATAGAATCAACTAGGTTTTTGCATACCTTTTTGAACTACAGAGAACTCAAGGTCTGTTGATTTTGTTGAAGATCGGTTAAGGGAAGGGGTAGTTTATCAGCAACGTTTTATGTTTTAAAAAGGGTAATTTTTTTATGACGAACGATAACTGCTGAAAATTCAATGAGAATCAAATAATTTTTTGCACCCCTTGAGTTGCAGAGAGCTATTGATTTTGGTGAAGATCGGTTAAGGGAAAGGGGTAGTTTACCTGCAACATTTTATGTTGTAACAAGAGAAATGTTTCCATAACGAACGATAACTGCCGCACATTCAAACAGAATCAAATATTTTTTTGCATGCTTCGCTGAATTGTAGAGGACGGAAGGTCTGTTGATTTTGGAGAAGATCGGTTAAGAGAAAGGGGTAGTTTACCTGAAACATTTTATGATTTAACAAGAGTAATGTACTTAAATTTTATTAATAAAGTATAGTGATAAGAAGCTCACAGTAATCCACTGTAGAAACGTAGATGAAATATCTATAAATGAAGAAGTTTGGTGAACGGGATGGGGGTAATTTTTTATTATTAAAAATTATAGTTGAAGGTGAAGGGGAGAATTTTTTATATGTGTACTACGTTATCGGCAACAAAGAAGTAGTTTTTTGTTAAAATTGCTTCCCGGGATCTTTAGCCGTAGTCCAGTGTTTTCTGCAAAACCAGACTTTTCGGCAGTGCCATCGACTGCCATCATCGGTGAAAATCGAGTGCGAAAACGTGAGGTGGTATACGTTAGTGACCACGGTACTCTGGTTAATGCTGAAGCAATAAGTAGAAAGACGTAGTTTCTATGGAAATATTTCATTTGGAAAATGATTTTAAATATAAATCTAAGAACATGGAAGTCATGTATAGTTCTCCATACCGATATTTACTTCCATGTTCCTTAAGGAAATGGAAGTATGGTGATGGGAAAAAAATTGTGTTCGAGATTATTGCAGACTCTGATTGTACTACACTCAAAAGATGAAAAAAAATGTTTTTCGAAAAGTGTCTGTGTGTGTGTCTGTGTGTCTATCTGTCCGTAGATTTTTTCCTATGGCAAAAGATAACAGCCGCAAATTCAAACAGAATCAAATAATTTTTGCATACAGCCCTGATATGTAGAGTACTCGCGACCTATTGTTTTTGGTGAAGATCGGTTGAGGGGAAGGGGTAGTTTACCAGCAACGCTTTTTTTTTTATCAAGGGTAATTTTGTTTGTTTGGCAAACGATAACAGCCGCAAATTCAAACAGAATCAAATAATGTTTCGCATACAGTCCTGCATTGTAGAGTTCTCAAGATCTGTTGATTTCAGTAATGATCGGTTAAGGGAAAGGGGTAGTTTACCAGCAATGTTTTATGTTTTAACAAGGGTATTTTCTATGGCAAACGATAACAGCCGCAAATTCAAACTTAATCAAATAATATTTTGCATACTGCCCTGAATTGTAGAGTTGTCAAGACCTTTTTGTGTTGGTGAAGATCGTTTAAGGGAAAGGGGTAGTTTACCAGCATCCGTTTTTTTTTATCAAGGGTAATTTAGTTTGTTTGGCAAACAATTACAGCCGCAAATTCAAACAGAATCAAATAATGTTTCGCATACAGTCCTGCATTGTAGAGTTCTCAAGATCTGTTGATTTTAGTAAAGATCGGTTAAGGGAAAGGGGTAGTTTACCAGCAACGTTTTATGTTTTTACAAGGGTATTTTTTATGGCAAACGATAACAGCCGCAAATTCAAACATAATCAAATAATATTTTGCATACTGCCCTGAATTGTAGAGTTCTTAAGACCTTTTGGTGTTGGTGAAGATCGGTTAAGGGAAAGGGGTAGTTTACCAGCAACGTTTTATGTTTAAAAGTGTATTTTCTATGGCAAACGATAAGAGCCGCAAATTCAAACAGAATCAAATACGTTTTGCATACAGCCCTGTTTTGTTGAGTACTAAAGACTTTTTGTTTTTGGTGAAGATCGGTTAAGGGAAAGGGGTAGTTTACCGGACACGTTTTTTGTTTTATCAATGGTATTTTATATGGCAAACGATAACAGCCGCAAATTCAAACAGAATCATATAATATTTTGCATACAGCCCTGAAATGTAGAGTTCTCAAGACCTGTTGGTTTTGGTGAAGATCGGTTAAGGGAATAGGGTTGTTTACCAGCAACATTTTATGTTTTATCAAGGGCAATTTTCATTTGACGAACGATAACTGCCGTACTTTAAAACAGAATCAACTACTCTTCTGAATACCTTTTTGAATTATACAGAACTCAAGGTCTGTTGATTTTGTTGAAGATCGGTTAAGGGAAAGTGGTAGTTTACCTACAACGTTTTATGTTTTAACAAGACTATTTTTTCTATGACGAACGATAACTGCCGTAAATTCACAGAGAATCAACTAATGTTTTGCATACAGTCCTGAATTGGTGAGTTCTCAAAACCTATTGTTTTTTATGAAGATCGGTTAATGGAATAGGGTAGTTTACCAGCAACGTTTTATGTTTTATCAAGGGCGTTTTCTATGGCAAACGATAACAGCCGCAAATTCAAACAGAATCAAATAATTGTTTGCATAGAGGCCTGAATTGTAGAGTACCTGAACCTGTCGTTTTTGGTGAAGATCGGTTAAGGGAAAGGGGTAGTTTACCTGCAACGGTTTTTTATAAAGGGTAATTTTTTTCTATAGTAAACGATAAAAGCCGCAAATTCAAACAGAATCAAATGATGTTTTGCATACAGCCCTGTATTGTAGAGTTCTCATTACGTATTTGTGTTGGTGAAGATCGGTTAAGGGAAAGGGGTAGTTTACCAGCAACATTTTATGTTTTAACAAGGATAATTTTTTATATGACGAACCATAACTGCCGTAAATTCAAAAAGAATCAACTAGGTTTTTGCATACCTTTTTGAACTACAGAGAACTCAAGGTCTGTTGATTTTGTTGAAGATCGGTTAAGGGAAGGGGTAGTTTATCAGCAACGTTTTATGTTTTAAAAAGGGTAATTTTTTATGACGAACGATAACTGCTGTAAATTCAATGAGAATCAAATAATTTTTTGCACCCCCTGAGTTGCAGAGAGGTATTGATTTTGGTGAAGATCGGTTAAGGGAAAGGGGTAGTTTACCTGCAACATTTTATGTTGTAACAAGAGAAATGTTTCCATAACGAACGATAACTTCCGCACATTCAAACAGAATCAAATATTTTTTTGCATGCTTCGCTGAATTGTAGAGGACGGAAGGTCTGTTGATTTTGGAGAAGATCGGTTAAGAGAAAGGGGAAGTTTACCTGAAACATTTTATGATTTAACAAGAGTAATGTACTTAATTTTTATTAATAAAGTATCCTGATAAGAAGCTCACAGTAATCCACTGTAGAAACGTAGATGAAATATCTATAAATGAAGAAGTTTGGTGAACGGGGTGGGGGTAATTTTTTATTATTAAAAATTATAGTTGAAGGTGGACGGGAGAATTTTTTATATGTGTACTACGTTATCGGCAACAAAGAAGTAGTTTTTTGTTAAAATTGCTTCCCGGGCTCTTTAGCCGTAGTCCAGTGTTTTCTGCAAAACCAGACTTTTCGGCAGTGCCATCGACTGCCATCATCGGTGAAAATCGAGTGCGAAAACGTGAGGTGGTATACGTTAGTGACCACAGTACTCTGGTTAATGCTGAAGCAATAAGTAGAAAGACGTAGTTTCTATGGAAATATTTCATTTCGAAAATGATTTTAAATATAAATCTAAGAACATGAAAGTTATGTATAGTTCTCCATACCGATATTTACTTCCATGTTCCTTAAGGAAATGGAAGTATGGTGATGGGAAAAAAATCGTGTTCGAGATTATTGCAGATTCTGATTGTACTACACTCAAAACATGAAAAAAACATGTTTTTCGAAAAGTGTCTGTGTGTCTATCTGTCTGTAGATTTTTACTTCCATATTCCTTAAGGAATGGAAGTATGGTGATGGCAAAAAAAATCGTGTTCGAGATTATTGCAGATTCTGATTCTACTACACTCAAAACATGAAAAAAAGTCGTTTTCCGAAAAGTGTCTGTGTGTCTGTCTGTCTGTCTGTCTGTCTGTCTGTCTGTAGATTTTTTTTCTATGGCAAACGATAACTGCCGCAAATTCAAACAGAATCAAATAATTTTTTGCATACAGCCCTGATTTGCAGGGTACTCGCGACCTATTGTTTTTGGTGAAGATCGGTTAAGGGAAAGGGGTAGTTTACCTGCAACGTTTTATGTTTTAACAAGGGTATTTTCTATGGCAAACGATAAGAGCCGCAAATTCAAACATAATCAAATAATATTTTGTATACTGCCCTGAATTTTAGAGTTCTCAATACCTTTTGGTTTTGGTGAAGATCGGTTAAGGGAAAGAGGTAGTTTACCAGCAACGTTTTATGTTTTATCAAGGGTATTTTCTATGGCAAACGATAAGAGCCGCAAATTCAAAAAGAATCAAATACGTTTTGCATACAGCCCTGTTTTGTTGAGTACTAAAGACTTTTTGTTTTTGGTGAAGATCGGTTACGGGAAAGGGGTAGTTTACCGGACACGTTTTTTGTTTTATCAATGGTATTTTATATGGCAAACGATAAAAGCCGCAAATTCAAACAGAATCATATAATATTTTGCATACAGCCCTGAAATGTAGAGTTCTCAAGACCTGTTGGTTTTGGTGAAGATCGGTTTAGGGAATAGGGTTGTTTACCAGCAACATTCTATGTTTTATCAAGGGTAATTTTCATTTGACGAACGATAACTGCCGTACATTAAAACAGAATCAACTACTCTTCTGCATACCTTTTTGAATTATACAGAGCTCAAGGTCTGTTGATTTTGTTGAAGATCGGTTAAGGGAAAGGGGTAGTTTACCTGCAACGTTTTATGTTTTAACAAGGCTATTTTTTCTATGACGAACGATAACTGCCGTAAATTCACAGAGAATCAACTAATGTTTTGCATACAGCCCTGAATTGTTGAGTTCTCAAGACCTATTGTTTTTGATGAAGATCTATAACATCTTAACTTGTGTTATAACGTAGGGAACCCGCGTTAATTGGTTATGCCAATTATACAGGCTGCCTTTCGTTGTGACGAGCTGAAATTTAATCACAACAAATAAAACAATTCTTATATCAGGATTTTGGGAAGGGGAGACTGTTGATTTATGCACACAGTTTACTCGGTACTCAGATGACATCTCTTTATTACATTATGAGATAAAGTTCTCTATTTAAAGTTCTCAACATATATAGTTTACAGTATAATTATATATATATTTCTATTTCATAAGGGCCCTCAAAATATGATGTACATCTATTTAATTTATTCCACGGATCCGGGATTGAATATATAAATTAAGTTAATAATGGTCACCTTGCCATATACAATATCGAAAATTGAGCCATTTGAAGAATGGACTTTATTAATCTTTCAAAACAAGAATACCTTTAGTTTAAACATTTACTCTTTTGCTATAACCAGTGTTATTAGATTACAGACTACATGTTACATATAATGTCTGTCTTTTAAAGTCTTAAAAGTGGTGAGTTAAATAGTCTTTTGTGGGTTATAATTTTAGTAACTCATAACCATGGAAGACAAGCCTCCATGTCACCTGGTTTTCAGTATTTGCTGCAGAATTGGTTCTTCGGTCCTTGGTGTGTTTCCTGAAGGTCTGTCGTTGCCTTAGTATCCGGTGACGGTGAAGTTCCTGAAGTCTGTTATATCATTCGGGGTGAAGTACTCTCATCTTAGACGACTGTTGTAATTCTTGTAGTTATAATAAATAAATAGAAAGTTTGTTTCTCAGTAATACACTTCACATGATTATTTATTAGTTGAATATCACCTTCATGTTTGTAGTAATGTATGAATTACATAGTTTGTTATTTATTCATTGAGAGAGAGATGTCATCGCCGCACAAATTTAGTTATTTAAATATTCATTGAACCAACCATTCACATAATTATACACGCGTCGCGAAACAACGCTGTACGCAGCTTACGGCGTGAGCGCTCCACTGCAAGTGGGCAAAATAATCTCGCGGGGGAGAGTAGTAATCTCGCGACAATTACTAGTCAACATAAAAGTAGTTCCATGTTTCTAATTTAATTAAAGGACTAAAGTTTGATTAAATAATTAAATAGAGATATTCTTAGTTACAGACGTTATCAAAGTACATTACAGTGGTCTTATTTAATTATTTAAATAATAACAAAATTTACAATTATATTTAGTTTGTTTAGGGGTCAGAAAACAAGTTAATTCTGGTCAGTGCCTGTATATGCAGGATTAATTAACAAGCTTTACCCTTTCTGTACAATTGTATTCCCTTTTATTTTATTATTAGACTTTTTATTAAATATTATTATTATTTAATGATAGCAATAAGATTTAGTTTAAAATGTGAGATTTTATTAAAAATTTTAAATTTCTCAGCTTATACATTAACAATTTAATTAATTAACATATTTTTTATTAATGAAATCGTCACAGATCGGTTAATGGAATAGGGTAGTTTACCAGCAACGTTTTATGTTTTATCAAGGGCGTTTTCTATGGCAAACGATAACAGCCGCAAATTCAAACAGAATCAAATAATTGTTTGCATACAGGCCTGAATTGTAGAGTACCTGAACCTGTCGTTTTTGGTGAAGATCGGTTAAGGGAAAGGGGTAGTATACCTGCAACGGTTTTTTATAAAGGGTAATTTTTTTCTATAGTAAACGATAACAGCCGCAAATTCAAACAGAATCAAATGATGTTTTGCATACAGCCCTGTATTGTAGAGTTCTCAATACGTATTTGTGTTGGTGAAGATCGGTTAAGGGAAAGGGGTAGTTTACCAGCAACATTTTATGTTTTAACAAGGGTAATTTTTTATATGACGAACCATAACTGCCGTAAATTCAAATAGAACAACTAGGTTTTTGCATACCTTTTTGAACTACAGAGAACTCAAGGTCTGTTGATTTTGTTGAAGATCGGTTAAGGGAAGGGGTAGTTTATCAGCAACGTTTTATGTTTTAAAAAGGGTAATTTTTTTATGACGAACGATAACTGCTGAAAATTCAATGAGAATCAAATAATTTTTTGCACCCCTTGAGTTGCAGAGAGCTATTGATTTTGGTGAAGATCGGTTAAGGGAAAGGGGTAGTTTACCTGCAACATTTTATGTTGTAACAAGAGAAATGTTTCCATAACGAACGATAACTGCCGCACATTCAAACAGAATCAAATATTTTTTTGCATGCTTCGCTGAATTGTAGAGGACGGAAGGTCTGTTGATTTTGGAGAAGATCGGTTAAGAGAAAGGGGTAGTTTACCTGAAACATTTTATGATTTAACAAGAGTAATGTACTTAAATTTTATTAATAAAGTATAGTGATAAGAAGCTCACAGTAATCCACTGTAGAAACGTAGATGAAATATCTATAAATGAAGAAGTTTGGTGAACGGGATGGGGGTAATTTTTTATTATTAAAAATTATAGTTGAAGGTGAAGGGGAGAATTTTTTATATGTGTACTACGTTATCGGCAACAAAGAAGTAGTTTTTTGTTAAAATTGCTTCCCGGGATCTTTAGCCGTAGTCCAGTGTTTTCTGCAAAACCAGACTTTTCGGCAGTGCCATCGACTGCCATCATCGGTGAAAATCGAGTGCGAAAACGTGAGGTGGTATACGTTAGTGACCACGGTACTCTGGTTAATGCTGAAGCAATAAGTAGAAAGACGTAGTTTCTATGGAAATATTTCATTTGGAAAATGATTTTAAATATAAATCTAAGAACATGGAAGTCATGTATAGTTCTCCATACCGATATTTACTTCCATGTTCCTTAAGGAAATGGAAGTATGGTGATGGGAAAAAAATTGTGTTCGAGATTATTGCAGACTCTGATTGTACTACACTCAAAAGATGAAAAAAAATGTTTTTCGAAAAGTGTCTGTGTGTGTGTCTGTGTGTCTATCTGTCCGTAGATTTTTTCCTATGGCAAAAGATAACAGCCGCAAATTCAAACAGAATCAAATAATTTTTGCATACAGCCCTGATATGTAGAGTACTCGCGACCTATTGTTTTTGGTGAAGATCGGTTGAGGGGAAGGGGTAGTTTACCAGCAACGCTTTTTTTTTTATCAAGGGTAATTTTGTTTGTTTGGCAAACGATAACAGCCGCAAATTCAAACAGAATCAAATAATGTTTCGCATACAGTCCTGCATTGTAGAGTTCTCAAGATCTGTTGATTTTAGTAAAGATCGGTTAAGGGAAAGGGGTAGTTTACCAGCAACGTTTTATGTTTTAACAAGGGTATTTTCTATGGCAAACGATAACAGCCGCAAATTCAAACATAATCAAATAATATTTTGCATACTGCCCTGAATTGTAGAGTTCTCACGACCTTTTGGTGTTGGTGAAGATCGTTTAAGGGAAAGGGGTAGTTTACCAGCAACGGTTTTTTTTTATCAAGGGTAATTTTGTTTGTTTGGCAAACGATAACAGCCGCAAATTCAAACAGAATCAAATAATGGTTCGCATACAGTCCTGCATTGTAGAGTTCTCAAGATCTGTTGATTTCAGTAAAGATCGGTTAAGGGAAAGGGGTAGTTTACCAGCAACGTTTTATGTTTTAACAAGGGTATTTTCTATGGCAAACGATAACAGCCGCAAATTCAAACATAATCAAATAATATTTTGCATACTGCCCTGAATTGTAGAGTTCTCAAGACCTTTTGGTGTTGGTGAAGATCGTTTAAGGGAAAGGGGTAGTTTACCAGCAACGGTTTTTTTTTTATCAAGGGTAATTTTGTTTGTTTGGCAAACGATAACAGCCGCAAATTCAAACAGAATCAAATAATGGTTCGCATACAGTCCTGCATTGTAGAGTTCTCAAGATCTGTTGATTTTAGTAAAGATCGGTTATGGGAAATGGGTAGTTTGCCAGCAACGTTTTATGTTTTAAAAAGGGTATTTTCTATGGCAAACGATAACAGCCGCAAATTCAAAAATAATCAAATAATATTTTGCATACTGCCCTGAATTGTAGAGTTCTCAAGACCTTTTGGTGTTGGTGAAGATCGGTTAAGGGAAAGGGCTAGTTTACCAGCAACGTTTTATGTTTTAAAGGGTATTTTTTATGGCAAACGACAAGAGCCGCAAATTCAAACAGAATCAAATACGTTTTTGCAAACAGCCCTGATGTGTTGAGTACTAAAGACCTATTGTTTTTGGTGAAGATCGGTTAAGGGAAAGGGGTAGTTTACCAGACACGTTTTTTGTTTTATCAAGGGTATTTTATATGGCAAACGATAACAGCCGCACATACAAACAGAATCATATAATATTTTGCATACAGCCCTGAAATGTAGAGTTCTCAAGACCTGTTGGTTTTGGTGAAGATCGGTTAAGGGAATAGGGTTGTTTACCAGCAACATTTTATGTTTTATCAAGGGTAATTTTTTTTTGACGAACGATAAGTGCCGTACATTAAAACAGAATCAACTACTCTTCTGCATACCTTTTTGAATTATACAGGACTCAAGGTCTGTTGATTTTGTTGAAGATCGGTTAAGGGAAAGGGGTAGTTTACCGGCAACGTTTTATGTTTTAACAAGGGTATTTTTTATGGCAAACGATAACAGCCGCAAATTCAAACATAATCAAATAAAATTTTGCATACTGCCCTGAATTGTAGAGTTCTCAAGACCTTTTGGTTTTGGTGAAGATCGGTTAAGGGAAAGAGGTAGTTTACCAGCAACATTTTATGTTTTAAAAGGGTATTTTCTATGGCAAACGATAAGAGACGCAAATTCAAACAGAATCAAATACGTTTTGCATACAGCCCTGTTTTGTTGAGTACTAAAGACTTTTTGTTTTTGGTGAAGATCGGTTAAGGCTAAGGGAAAGGAGTAGTTTACCGGACACGTTTTTTGTTTTATCAAGGGTATTCTATATGGCAAACGATAACAGCCGCAAATTCACAGAGAATCAACTAATGTTTTGCATACAGCCCTGAATTGTTGAGTTCTCAAGACCTATTGTTTTTGATGAAGATCGGTTAATGGAATAGGGTAGTTTACCAGCAACGTGTTATGTTTTATCAAGGGCGTTTTCTATGGCAAACGATAACAGCCGCAAGTTCAAACAGAATCAAATAATTGTTTGCATACAGGCCTGAATTGTAGAATACCTGAACCTGTCGTTTTTGGTGAAGATCGGTTAAGGGAAAGGGGTAGTATACCTGCAACGGTTTTTTATAAAGGGTAATTTTTACTTCCATATTCCTTAAGGAATGGAAGTATGGTGATGGCAAAAAAAATCGTGTTCGAGATTATTGCAGATTCTGATTCTACTACACTCAAAAAACATGAAAAAAAGTCGTTTTCCGAAAAGTGTCTGTGTGTGTGTCTGTGTGTCTATCTGTGTGTCTATAGATTTTTTTCTATGGCAAACGATAACTGCCGCAAATTCAAACAGAATCAAACAATTTTTTGCATGCAGCCCTGATTTGCAGAGTACTCACGACCTATTGTTTTTGGTGAAGATCGGTTGAGGGAAAGGGGTAGTTTACCTGCAACGGTTTTTTTTTAGCAAGGGCAATTTTGTTTGTTTGGCAAACGATAACAGCCGCAAATTCAAACAGAATCAAACAATATTTCGCATACAGCCCTGAAGTGTAGAGTTCTCATGATCTGTTGATTTTGGTGAAGATCGGTTAAGGGAATGGGGTAGTTTACCTGTAACGTTTTATGTTTTAACAAGGGTATTTCTTATGGCAAACGATAACAGCCGCAAATTCAAACAGAATCAAAAGATTATTTGCATACAGCCCTAAATTGTAGAGTTCTCAAGACCCATTGTTTTTGGTGAAGATCGGTTGAGGGAAAGGGGTAGTTTACGTGCAACGTTTTTTTAACAAGGGTATTTTATATGGCAAACGATAACAGCCGCAAATTCAAACAGAATCAAATAATGTTTTGCATACAGCCCTGATTTGTAGAGTACTCAAGACGTTTTGTTTTTGGTGAAGATCGGTTAAGGGGAAGGGGTAGTTTACCTGCAACGTTTTTTTATCAAGCGTATTTTCTATGGCAAACGATAACAGCCGCAAATTCAAACAGAATCAAATAATTTTTTGCATACGTCCCTGAATTGTAGAGGTCTCAACGACTTTCGATTTTGGTGAAGATCGGTTAAGGGGAAGGGGTAGTTTACCTGCAACCTTTTACGTTTTAACAAGAGTAAAGTACTTGAAAATTTATTTAAACTTTTTGAAACAATTGTAATTGTTAAAAATAAAATAATTTTGTTGCCAGGCAATAAAATTATAATTTTTTCATTTTAATGTAATATAATATTTTTCATTTAATACAGCAATAAAAAGGCAGGTAAGACACAGCCTGGCTGTTTGGCTGAAAATGATTTTAAATATAAATCTTAGAATATGGAAGTCGTGTATGGTTCTCCATACCGATATTTTTCTATAGTAAACAATAACAGCCGCAAATTCAAACAGAATCAAATGATGTTTTGCATACAGCCCTGTATTGTAGAGTTCTCAATACGTATTTGTGATGGTGAAGATCGGTTAAGGGAAAGGGGTAGTTTACCAGTAACATTTTATGTTTTAACAAGGGTAATTTTTTTTATGACGAACCATAACTGCCGTAAATTCAAATAGAATCAACTAGGTTTTTGCATACCTTTTTGAACTACAGAGAACTCAAGGTCTGTTGATTTTGTTGAAGATCGGTTAAGGGAAGGGGTAGTTTATCAGCAACGTTTTATGTTTTAAAAAGGGTAATTTTTTTATGACGAACGATAACTGCTGAAAGTTCAATGAGAATCAAATAATTTTTTGCACCCCCCGAGTTGCAGAGAGCTATTGATTTTGGTGAAGATCGGTTAAGGGAAAGGGGTAGTTTACCTACAACATTTTAGGTTGTAACAAGAGAAATGTTTCCATAACGAACGATAACTGCCGCACATTCAAACAGAATCAAATATTTTTTTGCATGCTTCGCTGAATTGTAGAGGACGGAAGGTCTGTTGATTTTGGAGAAGATCGGTTAAGAGAAAGGGGTAGTTTACCTGAAACATTTTATGATTTAACAAGAGTAATGTACTTAATTTTTATTAATAAAGTATCCTGATAAGAAGCTCACAGTAATCCACTGTAGAAACGTAGATGAAATATCTATAAATGAAGAAGTTTGGTGAACTGGATGGGGGTAATTTTTTATTATTAACAATTATAGTTGAAGGTGGAGGGGAGAATTTTTTATATGTGTACTACGTTATCGGCAACAAAGAAGTAGTTTTTTGTTAAAATTGCTTCCCGGGCTCTTTAGCCGTAGTCCAGTGTTCTCTGCAAAACCAGACTTTTCGGCAGTGCCATCGACTGCCATCATCGGTGAAAATCGAGTGCAAAAACGTGAGGTGGTATACGTTAGTGACCACAGTACTCTGGTTAATGCTGAAGCAATAAGTAGAAAGACGTAGTTTCTATGGAAATATTTCATTTCGAAAACGATTTTAAATATAAATCTAAGAACATGGAAGTCATGTATAGTTCTCCATACCGATATTTACTTCCATGTTCCTTAAGGAAATGGAAGTATGGTGATGGGAAAAAAATCGTGTTCGAGATTATTGCAGACTCTGATTGTACTACACTCAAAACATGAAAAAAATGTTTTTCGAAAAGTGTCTGTGTGTGTGTCTGTGTCTCTATCTGTCCGTAGATTTTTTCCTATGGCAAACGATAACAGCCGCAAATTCAAACAGAATCAAATAATTTTTGCATACAGCCCTGATTTGTAGAGTACTCGCGACCTATTGTCTTTGGTGAAGATCGGTTGAGGGAAAGGGGTAGTTTACCAGCAACGCTTTTTTTTTTATCAAGGGTAATTTTGTTTGTTTGGCAAACGATAACAGCCGCAAATTCAAACAGAATCAAATAATATTTTGCATACTGCCCTGAATTGTAGAGTTCTCAACACCTTTTGGTGTTGGTGCAGATCGTTTAAGGGAAAGGGGTAGTTTACCAGCAACGGTTTTTTTTTATCAAGGGTAATTTTGTTTGTTTGGCAAACGATAACAGCCGCAAATTCAAACCGAATCAAATAATGGTTCGCATACAGTCCTGCATTGTAGAGTTCTCAAGATCTGTTGATTTTAGTAAAGATCGGTTATGGGAAAGGGGTAGTTTGCCAGCAACGTTTTATGTTTTAACAAGGGTATTTTCTATGGCAAACGATAACAGCCGCAAATTCAAACATAATCAAATAATATTTTGCATACTGCCCTGATTGTAGAGTTCTCAAGACCTTTTGGTGTTGGTGAAGATCGGTTAAGTGAAAGGGCTAGCTTACCAGCAACGTTTTATGTTTTAAAGGGTATTTTCTATGGCAAACGATAAGAGCCGCAAATTCAAACAGAATCAAATACGTTTTTGCAAACAGCCCTGATGTGTTGAGTACTAAAGACCTATTGCTTTTGGTGAAGATCGGTTAAGGGAAAGGGGTAGTTTACCAGACACGTTTTTTGTTTTATCAAGGGTATTTTATATGGCAAACGATAACAGCCGCAAATTCAAACAGAATCATATAATATTTTGCATACAGCCCTGAAATGTAGAGTTCTCAAGACCTGTTGGTTTTGGTGAAGATCGGTTAAGGGAATAGGGTTGTTTACCAGCAACATTTTATGTTTTATCAAGGGTAATTTTTTTTTGACGAACGATAAGTGCCGTGCATTAAAACAGAATCAACTACTCTTCTGCATACCTTTTTGAATTATACAGGACTCAAGGTCTGTTGATTTTGTTGAAGATCGGTTAAGGGAAAGGGGTAGTTTACCGGCAACGTTTTATGTTTTAACAAGGCTATTTTTTCTATGACGAACGATAACTGCCGTAAATTCACAGAGAATCAACTAATGTTTTGCATACAGCCCTGAATTATTGAGTTCTCAAGACCTATTGTTTTTGATGAAGGTCGGTTAATGGAATAGGGTAGTTTACCAGCAACGTTTTATGTTTTATCAAGGGCGTTTTCTATGGCACAACGATAACAGCCGCAAATTCAAACAGAATCAAATAATTGTTTGCATACAGACCTGAATTGAAGAGTACCTGAACCTGTCGTTTTTGGTGAAGATCGGTTAAGGGAAAGGGGTAGTATACCTGCAACGGTTTTTTATAAAGGGTAATTTTTTTCTATAGTAAACGATAACAGCCGCAAATTCAAACAGAATCAAATGATGTTTTGCATACAGCCCTGTATTGTAGAGTTCTCAATACGTATTTGTGATGGTGAAGATCGGTTAAGGGAAAGGGGTAGTTTACCAGCAACATTTTATGTTTTAACAAGGGTAATTTTTTATATGACGAACCATAACTGCCGTAAATTCAAATAGAATCAACTAGGTTTTTGCATACCTTTTTGAACTACAGAGAACTCAAGGTCTGTTGATTTTGTTGAAGATCGGTTAAGGGAAGGGGTAGTTTATCAGCAACGTTTTATGTTTTAAAAAGGGTAATTTTTTTATGACGAACGATAACTGCTGAAAGTTCAATGAGAATCAAATAATTTTTTGCACCCCCTGAGTTGCAGAGAGCTATTGATTTTGGTGAAGATCGGTTAAGGGAAAGGGGTAGTTTACCTGCAACATTTTATGTTGTAACAAGAGAAATGTTTCCATAACGAACGATAACTGCCGCACATTCAAACAGAATCAAATATTTTTTTGCATGCTTCGCTGAATTGTAGAGGACGGAAGGTCTGTTGATTTTGGAGAAGATCGGTTAAGAGAAAGGGGTAGTTTACCTGAAACATTTTATGATTTAACAAGAGTAATGTTCTTAATTTTTATTAATAAAGTATCCTGATAAGAAGCTCACAGTAATCCACTGTAGAAACGTAGATGAAATATCTATAAATTAAGAAGTTTGGTGAACGGGGTGGGGGTAATTTTTTATTATTAAAAATTATAGTTGTTGGTGGAGGGGAGAATTTTTTATATGTGTACTACGTTATCGGCAACAAAGAAGTATTTTTTTGTTAAAATTGCTTCCCGGGCTCTTTAGCCGTAGTCCAGTGTTTTCTGCAAAACCAGACTTTTCGGCAGTGCCATCCACAGCCATCATCGGGGAAAATCGAGTGCGAAAACGTGAGGTGGTATACGTTAGTGACCACAGTACTCTGGTTAATGCTGAAGCAATAAGTAGAAAGACGTAGTTTCTATGGAAATATTTCATTTCGAAAATGATTTTAAATATAAATCTAAGAACATGGAAGTAATGTATAGTTCACCATACCGATATTTACTTCCATGTTCGTTAAGGAAATGGAAGTATGGTGATGGGAAAAAAAATCGTGTTCGAGATTATTGCAGATTCTGATTGTACTACACTCAAAACATGAAAAAAAATGTTTTTCGAAAAGTGTCTGTGTGTGTGTCTGTGTGTCTATCTGTCTGTAGATTTTGTCCTATGGCAAACGATAACAGCCGCAAATTCAATTAGAATCAAATAATTTTTGCATACAGCCCTGATTTGTAGAGTACTCGCGACCTATTGTTTTTGGTGAAGATCGGTTGATGGAAAGGGGTAGTTTACCAGCAACGCTTTTTTTTTATCAAGGGTAATTTTGTTTGTTTGGCAAACGATAACAGCCGCAAATTCAAACATAATCAAATAATATTTTGCATACTGCCCTGAATTGTAGAGTTCTCAAGACCTGTTGGTGTTGGTGAAGATCGTTTAAGGGAAAGGGGTAGTTTACTTGCAACGGTTTTTTTTTATCAAGGGTAATTTTGTTTGTTTGGCAAACGATAACAGCCGCAAATTCAAACAGAATCAAATAATGTTTCGCATACAGTCCTGCATTGTAGAGTTCTCAAGATCTGTTGATTTTAGTAAAGATCGTTTAAGGGAAAGGGGTAGTTTACCAGCAACGTTTTATGTTTTAACAAGGGTATTTTCTATGGCAAACGATAACAGCCGCAAATTCAAACATAATCAAATAATATTTTGCATACTGCCCTGAATTGTAGAGTTCTCAAGACCTTTTGGTGTTGGTGAAGATCGGTTAAGGGAAAGGGGTAGTTTACCAGCAACGTTTTATGTTTTAAAGGGTATTTTCTATGGCAAACGATAAGAGCCGCAAATTCAAACAGAATCAAATACGTTTTTGCAAACAGTCCTGTTTTGTTGAGTACTAAAGACCTATTGTTTTTTGGTGAAGATCGGTTAAGGGAAAGCGGTAGTTTACCTGACACGTTTTTTGTTTTATCAAGGGTATTTTATATGGCAAACGATAACAGCCGCAAATTCAAACAGAATCATATAATATTTTGCATACAGCCCTGAAATGTAGAGTTCTCAAGACCTGTTGGTTTTGGTGAAGATCGGTTAAGGGAATAGGGTTGTTTACCAGCAACATTTTATGTTTTATCAAGGGTAATTTTTTTTTGACGAACGATAAGTGCCGTGCATTAAAACAGAATCAACTACTCTTCTGCATACCTTTTTGAATTATACAGGACTCAAGGTCTGTTGATTTTGTTGAAGATCGGTTAAGGGAAAGGGGTAGTTTACCGGCAACGTTTTATGTTTTAACAAGGCTATTTTTTCTATGACGAACGATAACTGCCGTAAATTCACAGAGAATCAACTAATGTTTTGCATACAGCCCTGAATTATTGAGTTCTCAAGACCTATTGTTTTTGATGAAGGTCGGTTAATGGAATAGGGTAGTTTACCAGCAACGTTTTATGTTTTATCAAGGGCGTTTTCTATGGCACAACGATAACAGCCGCAAATTCAAACAGAATCAAATAATTGTTTGCATACAGACCTGAATTGAAGAGTACCTGAACCTGTCGTTTTTGGTGAAGATCGGTTAAGGGAAAGGGGTAGTATACCTGCAACGGTTTTTTATAAAGGGTAATTTTTTTCTATAGTAAACGATAACAGCCGCAAATTCAAACAGAATCAAATGATGTTTTGCATACAGCCCTGTATTGTAGAGTTCTCAATACGTATTTGTGATGGTGAAGATCGGTTAAGGGAAAGGGGTAGTTTACCAGCAACATTTTATGTTTTAACAAGGGTAATTTTTTATATGACGAACCATAACTGCCGTAAATTCAAATAGAATCAACTAGGTTTTTGCATACCTTTTTGAACTACAGAGAACTCAAGGTCTGTTGATTTTGTTGAAGATCGGTTAAGGGAAGGGGTAGTTTATCAGCAACGTTTTATGTTTTAAAAAGGGTAATTTTTTTATGACGAACGATAACTGCTGAAAGTTCAATGAGAATCAAATAATTTTTTGCACCCCCTGAGTTGCAGAGAGCTATTGATTTTGGTGAAGATCGGTTAAGGGAAAGGGGTAGTTTACCTGCAACATTTTATGTTGTAACAAGAGAAATGTTTCCATAACGAACGATAACTGCCGCACATTCAAACAGAATCAAATATTTTTTTGCATGCTTCGCTGAATTGTAGAGGACGGAAGGTCTGTTGATTTTGGAGAAGATCGGTTAAGAGAAAGGGGTAGTTTACCTGAAACATTTTATGATTTAACAAGAGTAATGTTCTTAATTTTTATTAATAAAGTATCCTGATAAGAAGCTCACAGTAATCCACTGTAGAAACGTAGATGAAATATCTATAAATTAAGAAGTTTGGTGAACGGGGTGGGGGTAATTTTTTATTATTAAAAATTATAGTTGTTGGTGGAGGGGAGAATTTTTTATATGTGTACTACGTTATCGGCAACAAAGAAGTATTTTTTTGTTAAAATTGCTTCCCGGGCTCTTTAGCCGTAGTCCAGTGTTTTCTGCAAAACCAGACTTTTCGGCAGTGCCATCCACAGCCATCATCGGGGAAAATCGAGTGCGAAAACGTGAGGTGGTATACGTTAGTGACCACAGTACTCTGGTTAATGCTGAAGCAATAAGTAGAAAGACGTAGTTTCTATGGAAATATTTCATTTCGAAAATGATTTTAAATATAAATCTAAGAACATGGAAGTAATGTATAGTTCACCATACCGATATTTACTTCCATGTTCGTTAAGGAAATGGAAGTATGGTGATGGGAAAAAAAATCGTGTTCGAGATTATTGCAGATTCTGATTGTACTACACTCAAAACATGAAAAAAAATGTTTTTCGAAAAGTGTCTGTGTGTGTGTCTGTGTGTCTATCTGTCTGTAGATTTTGTCCTATGGCAAACGATAACAGCCGCAAATTCAATTAGAATCAAATAATTTTTGCATACAGCCCTGATTTGTAGAGTACTCGCGACCTATTGTTTTTGGTGAAGATCGGTTGATGGAAAGGGGTAGTTTACCAGCAACGCTTTTTTTTTATCAAGGGTAATTTTGTTTGTTTGGCAAACGATAACAGCCGCAAATTCAAACATAATCAAATAATATTTTGCATACTGCCCTGAATTGTAGAGTTCTCAAGACCTGTTGGTGTTGGTGAAGATCGTTTAAGGGAAAGGGGTAGTTTACTTGCAACGGTTTTTTTTTATCAAGGGTAATTTTGTTTGTTTGGCAAACGATAACAGCCGCAAATTCAAACAGAATCAAATAATGTTTCGCATACAGTCCTGCATTGTAGAGTTCTCAAGATCTGTTGATTTTAGTAAAGATCGTTTAAGGGAAAGGGGTAGTTTACCAGCAACGTTTTATGTTTTAACAAGGGTATTTTCTATGGCAAACGATAACAGCCGCAAATTCAAACATAATCAAATAATATTTTGCATACTGCCCTGAATTGTAGAGTTCTCAAGACCTTTTGGTGTTGGTGAAGATCGGTTAAGGGAAAGGGGTAGTTTACCAGCAACGTTTTATGTTTTAAAGGGTATTTTCTATGGCAAACGATAAGAGCCGCAAATTCAAACAGAATCAAATACGTTTTTGCAAACAGTCCTGTTTTGTTGAGTACTAAAGACCTATTGTTTTTTGGTGAAGATCGGTTAAGGGAAAGCGGTAGTTTACCTGACACGTTTTTTGTTTTATCAAGGGTATTTTATATGGCAAACGATAACAGCCGCAAATTCAAACAGAATCATATAATATTTTGCATACAGCCCTGAAATGTAGAGTTCTCAAGACCTGTTGGTTTTGGTGAAGATCGGTTAAGGGAATAGGGTTGTTTACCAGCAACATTTTATGTTTTATCAAGGGTAATTTTTTTTTGACGAACGATAACTGCCGTACATTAAAACAGATTCAACTACTCTTCTGCACACCTTTTTGAATTATACGGAACTCAAGGTCTGTTGATTTTGTTGAAGATCGGTTAAGGGAAAGGGGTAGTTTACCAGCAACGTTTTATGTTTTAACAAGGGTATTTATACTATGACGAACGATAACTGCCGTAAATTCAAAGAGAATCAACTAATGTTTTGCATACAGCCCTGAATTGTTGAGTTCTCAAGACCTATTGTTTTTGATGAAGATCGGTTAATGGAATAGGGTAGTTTACCAGCAACGTTTTATGTTTTATCAAGGGCGTTTTCTATGGCAAACCATAACAGCCGCAAATTCAAACAGAATCAAATAATTGTTTGCATACAGGCCTGAATTGTAGAGTACCTGAACCTGTCGTTTTTGGTGAAGATCGGTTAATGGAAAGGGGTAGTATACCTGCAACGGTTTTTTATAAAGGGTAATTTTTTTCTATAGTAAACGATAACAGCCGCAAATTCAAACAGAATCAAATGATGTTTTGCATACAGCCCTGTATTGTAGAGTTCTCAATACGTATTTGTGTTGGTGAAGATCGGGTAAGGGAAAGGGGTAGTTTACCAGCAAGATTTCATGTTTTAACAAGGGTAATTTTTTATATGACGAACCATAACTGCCGTAAATTCAAATAGAATCAACTAGGTTTTTGCATACCTTTTTGAACTACAGAGAACTCAAGGTCTGTTGATTTTGTTGAAGATCGGTCAAGGGAAGGGGTAGTTTATCAGCAACGTTTTATGTTTTAAAAAGGGTAATTTTTTTATTACGAACGATAACTGCCGAAAATTCAATGAGAATCAAATAATTTTTTGCACCCCCTGAGTTGCTGAGAGCTATTGTTTTTGGTGAAGATCGGTTAATGGAAAGGGGTAGTTTACCTGCAACATTTTATGTTGTAACAAGAGAAATGTTTCCATGACGAACGATAATTGCCGCACATTCTAACAGAATCAAATATTTTTTTGCATGCTTCGCTGAATTGTATTGGACGGAAGGTCTGTTGATTTTGGAGACGATCGGTTAAGAGAAAGGGGTAGTTTACCTGAAACATTTTATGATTTAACAAGAGTAAAGTACTTAATTTTTATAAATAAAGTATTCTGATAAGAAGCTCACAGTAATCCACTGTAGAAACGTAGATGAAATATCTATAAATGAAGAAGTTTGGTGAACGGGGTGGGGGTAATTTTCTATTATTAAAAATTATAGTTGAAGGTGGAGGGGAGAATTTTTTATATGTTGAAATAAAACGTTTATGGTGTTTTATTTACTTATATGAGACTCCCGTGTATCAACGTCAAGCCCCCCGTTGAAGTCGTCAATTCGAAAGAAAACGGGTTTATTGTGTTTAATCAATCTGTTATTTATAAATATTATTTATGTTATTAATTATGTAGTCTTACAGTTGACCTCCTGTAATTCAAATTTAATAGGCAAATATATTTGTGATTATGTTATTTTAACTTTTAATTGTACTCTAATACAGGTTTAACTAAGTATTCAATAGTTACGCAATATTAACGATATACGTCATGTATTGACTGAATGTATTAAGGATTCTTGTCAACCCTAGTCCCTCTATATTAGATAATTCAATTCAAATTTGGTACAGAAAACACGCTAGTTCGGCAATCTCCCGTTCCACCAGCTGTTGACAATTAGAGCTGTTATTTGTAATAAGCTTGCGTCTAGGTTAACCGTTCATCGGATTTTATTCACCCTTTTCCTGTAACTTACTCCACCCACAACATATAATACCTATTCTGCAATAACATAAAACATTATCTTATACAAGAAAGATTCTTTATTAATTTTGTACGTTATTTCACATTAACAGTTCTCTTCAAAATAATAATATCACTAAATCGATTGTACAATGGTATATCGATCGTCAATTGACCAAGTTCATTCTGACTTATACAAATTAAATATAACAATAAATATTTCTTATCCCAGGGTTCGTAAGATTCTTTTAACCATTAGTAAGGCCAGGTAATGTAAAATTAAGGTTACTCAAGTATTACAGAAGGTTATTAACTCTAAATATATTGAAATTAAAAATAAGTTGATTTTACCGGATTGGCGGCACTCAAACTGGCATTGGACGTCTGTAAACAGTTGAAGATGATCTGCTTAGATTACGTTCATCCAGGAAAAAGTGTTCTGGTCCTTAATAAAATTGATGGTGTAGTATACAGGGAAGCTCCCAGGAACTCTTCTGACTGCCGTTCTTCTCTTACGATCTTGATAGTTGTCAGTCACGGTGGAATGGAACTAGTATTCTATCTTCTTCTTGAAGGTGAAGGTTAATTCTGCAAAAACGAGGTCTTCGTATATCTTCTCAATAATTCCGTTAGTTTCGGCCTTTACTTCCCTCAATTAGTCTTCTGATTACATGGGAAAATCGGTTTAATACCGAACCCAGCGGAATTATCCTGGTGAATGAAGTGAGGAATTCTCGACTCTTTTAGAGGTATTCGGTTATAATTTGGAAGTCTAATTGGTTTTATTATTCATCAGTAGTATTATAGAATTAGGTTTCAAATAGGATTTATTAATTTAGATTCATATTTTTTCAAATTTTATCATTCTTTTTTTAAATGTGTCTCCTCATCTCAACTCAATAGCATATAACAGTCGAAACGAATGAAACGAAAATCAACAACATTGTACCTTTTAGTTGCCCTAACAACCATTATTTTCTGTCATTGGATGAAATTTGATATCCTAGAGCCAGAATTATAAATTATTACTACTCTTCTTTAATAAAATACTCCATGCTTGGAATGATACTGAATTACTTAAAACTTTCACCCAACCTACCTTATTATACCATATATAATTTACTACAGTTTCATTGGACTGGACCCATTAAAAAGGTATTAATTTCCTTTTACAAATATTAAATTTAGGCCTATAGGTTTTCTTACAACTGTTATAATATTGTTTTGTTTTTTAACTTAATTTTCTTTACCTGACCTACTGTACAATTAGTTACTGGTTCATGGTTATTTACATTAATTTTAATTTCCTGGTTTTACTTTATTACATTAATTAATTCGTCCTGGAACCTTTCATTAGTTTACAACATAATTATCAGAACTACTTGTCAACTTTTAAACACTTATTGCCATCCTGGCCAAGTTTATAAACATTAATTCAAAACAACTTCATTATCCAATTTTAGTCACTACATATAACATAGTATAATGCCTAACACAGGTAATTATACTCAATTGTCTAAAGACAATTTTAACATAAATAAAAACATTACCACTGATTAAATATTCCTATAAAACAACAGTTCACTCTTACTATACTCAAAACATAAAATATATATTCTGTGAACACTAACATGCTACAGTATAAAAAACAAGAAAAATTTATTATATTAACCATTAATTGGTATAGTATTTTATACTCAACGTTATTTATTACATCTTTTGACGTGAGGTACATCTCAGATGTACTAATTACTGTGCAACCTTAATATCGGGGTATGGTCCTTGACCATAGTTAATTCATTTTTTTATGTAACGTTGGGGACCTCAATTCTGCTACGTTACATAACACCCCCCCTTCGAAAGAATTTTATTTTGTCTGAACGAAGTTTAGTAAAAAAAATAAACTCATAAGTCTTCTATGATAAGGTTATCTTCTCTTTCTATCCTTCAAACTTTTAATTGCACCGGAAAACTGTGTTGATACTCCTTGTGTATCTGGTCATTAATTCACTACTGGTACCTCCCTCAGTTGTAGACCTGTCCTTTTCTCTGGAACTCATAACTTCTTCTAGCTTTTTACGCTATTATTACTTATTATTATTTTTATATTTATTACCTCTCTTGGTGCATAATCCCTAAAATACTTTATTTCCCTAACATTTTTCCCTAATATCATAGCTGGTACGGAATCAGAGGGGCACTATTGGCTTCCATTACTCTGCCGATTTCCTAACTATATCTTCTGAGATCAGAGGAACTTCATCTCTGTCCAGAAACAAAAATAAACGTTGCACTATCACAACACAATACATATAATAAAATTATTACCTATAAGGTAGCTCCTTCGCTACAAACTCATACTCAAGGGATGATTACTAGTATTTCTGAGGTATCCTAATCCTTTCTTAAATTATTTATCTCGTTGTTCTGTAGTTCCATTTATCACATTATTCACCAGTATATCAGTTAAAGCTGTTCAATATTCATTTTAAATTCTCCTTAGTTCCGTGCTGTCAATTAATTATTCTTTAGCATACGTATTTTACTATTTTTAATTCACTCTCATTTACTTCTGCAATTAAACACTGAATCTCCTACTTATCATAACTTGTATGGCATATTCTTCCTTCATTTAACTCATTTCTGACTCTTCTTTCTCTTCTTTCATTTTTATTAGTTTAAAATAATTTATTCTGAATTATATAGTAAGGTGTTCTTACTTATTTTTTGAATTTTGGGGTTTATTAAATCATATTGTTCCTGAATAAATTAAGTAAGTTATCCTTACGTGCTTTTTGAATTTTGGGGTTTTAGTCTCTTCATTTTATCTGTATAATGTTCATATATATTTTTTTTCATATTTTTGCTGTCCTAGTTATCATTGTTGCAGTTATTCTGTTATCAATCATTTAATAGTATCGCTTCATCGATGATTGGTTGTATGTACCCTTCTTTTTAGTGTATTGGGATCCAATATTTCGTAAGTATTATTTCCGTTATCTTTGCTTACAGTATACGGTCCAGTGTACAATAGTAACAACTTCTTAGCGATGCCTTCCATTGTGCTGGGCAATTCTCGGTTCTTCAACAGTATCTTGTCTCCCACTAAGTATCGCTCCGGTTTTGGTTGGAATTGCTGATATTTTCTTCTCGTTCTCTCGGTTCGTTCTAGTATATTTTCATAAAATCTTACACTGTTAAACTTATATTCATCCCCGCTAGGGAACTGGATTAATTCTGTTATCTCTCTGGGTGGTGGTCTCTGGAACATTGCTGTATACGGGGTCATTTCGATAAATTGATGGTGTGATAAGTTTATGAAATCCTCCGCAGCTGGTAGGTACTCGGCCCACTTTCTCTGTTGGTTAAAGCAATACGTACGTAGGATCCTCCCTACTTCCCTTAAGACTCGTTCTGCCGGGTTGCTGCTCGGGTGGTATACAGATGTTTTATACGTCTTGATTCCCTTCTACTGTAGAGTGTCTTTCCACCTGTTTCCCTTGAAATGTTCGTCCAAGTAACGACGAATTATTGGCCACCTGTTTTCACCAATTCTCATTAGTTGTTCGCCGACCCGTTCCAAGAATTCCATTGGGTTTCTCTTGTATGACTTAAAGTTGATGGTCTCCCGGTCGTCTATATGTTGTGTATATGGAACAGTGATCGTTCGGTTGTCAACTGACCGTTGTAGGTTCTCGATTCTCTCCTGGTTACGTTGTCCTTGCTGCTGTACTTCATTCACGACCGTATCTAAGTTTCGATGCTGGTTTCCGCAATCTGCTCGTATTGATTCCACTTGAATCCGGTTTTCTTCTTCTATATGGCCTATCTTGACCTCTAGTTCAGCCCTATTTCGTGTCACAGCTTCATCGGTCACTCTCAGTTTTCTATTTGTTTCAGTTATCTCCTGTTTTCTTTCGCCGTCGTTCTTACCTACCTTCTGGCTGATTGCCTCACTGGCGTCCTCGATTTTCTTATTGAGAGCTTGCCTTAATACTTCATTCTGTTTATTAACAGTTTCCCTTAATTCCTTGTTAGAATGTTCAATTCTCTCATCGATTTGTATAAGATTGTCCTCATTGATTTTCTCAAGATCTTCTTTCATTTGTTTATTGTTTTCCTCAAGTTTTTCGTTCATTAGTTTGTTATCGTCCTGAATCTGTCTCAAACTCTCGTCATTCCTGTCAAACTTTTCATTCATTTGTTTGATTAAATTCTCGCTCAAAATTTCGTTTTGTTTTTTTGAGTTTTCATTAATACTGGCTATTTTATTTTCCAGCTTTTCTGAATTTTCATTTATACTGTCTATTTTTTCATTGATTTGTCTAAAATCGGCCTTCAATTGTTCATTATTTTCATTTATGGTTTGCCTTAAAAGTTCACTAGTACTTTCCTTAATACTGTCTATTTTTTCATTAGTTTGTCTATTATCTTCTTTGATACTGTCTATTTTATTTTCTAGCTTTTCTGAATTTTTATTTATGGTTTGTTTATTGCTTTCCTTAATGCTATCAATTTTCTCCATCATCATCCTCATCATTTCTTGCCAATCTGGTTGGTCCCCTTGGGCATCCTCTTTATTGCTCGCCTGTTGTTCCATTTCGGTGTCTGTAACTACCTCTGTTTCTTCTTCCCGTCTATCCTCTTCCTTTTCTTGCTCCTTCTCCATCCTTTTAGTAACACCTCTATGCATTCCTGTGCCTCTAATGGTTGCCTGCTCAAGTTAAGTAATAATTAATAAGATTTTTACTTAACTAAAGCCCACTCGTTGAGCGCCAATTTGAAATAAAACGTTTATGGTGTTTTATTTACTTATATGAGACTCCCGTGTATCAACGTCAAGCCCCCCGTTGAAGTCGTCAATTCGAAAGAAAACGGGTTTATTGTGTTTAATCAATCTGTTATTTATAAATATTATTTATGTTATTAATTATGTAGTCTTACAGTTGACCTCCTGTAATTCAAATTTAATAGGCAAATATATTTGTGATTATGTTATTTTAACTTTTAATTGTACTCTAATACAGGTTTAACTAAGTATTCAATAGTTACGCAATATTAACGATATACGTCATGTATTGACTGAATGTATTAAGGATTCTTGTCAACCCTAGTCCCTCTATATTAGATAATTCAATTCAAATTTGGTACAGAAAACACGCTAGTTCAGCAATCTCCCGTTCCACCAGCTGTTGACAATTAGCGCTGTTATTTGTAATAAGCTTGCGTCTAGGTTAACCGTTCATCGGATTTTATTCACCCTTTTCCTGTAACTTACTCCACCCACAACATATAATACCTATTCTGCAATAACATAAAACATTATCTTATACAAGAAAGATTCTTTATTAATTTTGTACGTTATTTCACATTAACAGTTCTCTTCAAAATAATAATATCACTAAATCGATTGTACAATGGTATATCGATCGTCAATTGACCAAGTTCATTCTGACTTATACAAATTAAATATAACAATAAATATTTCTTATCCCAGGGTTCGTAAGATTCTTTTAACCATTAGTAAGGCCAGGTAATGTAAAATTAAGGTTACTCAAGTATTACAGAAGGTTATTAACTCTAAATATATTGAAATTAAAAATAAGTTGTTTTTTACCGGATTGGCGGAACTCAAACTGGCATTGGACATCTGTAAACAGTTGAAGATGATCTGCTTAGATTACGTTCATCCAGGAAAAAGTGTTCTGGTCCTTAATAAAATTGATGGTGTAGTATACAGGGAAGCTCCCAGGAACTCTTCTGACTGCCGTTCTTCTCTTACGATCTTGATAGTTGTCAGTCACGGTGGAATGGAACTAGTATTCTATCTTCTTCTTGAAGGTGAAGGTTAATTCTGCAAAAACGAGGTCTTCGTATATCTTCTCAATAATTCCGTTAGTTTCGGCCTTTACTTCCCTCAATTAGTCTTCTGATTACATGGGAAATCGGTTTAATACCGAATCCAGCGGAATTATCCTGGTGAATGAAGTGAGGAATTCTCGACTCTTTTAGAGGTATTCGGTTATAATTTGGAAGTCTAATTGGTTTTATTATTCATCAGTAGTATTATAGAATTAGGTTTCAAATAGGATTTATTAATTTAGATTCATAATTTTCAAATTTTATCATTCTTTTTTTAAATGTGTATCATCTCAACTCAATAGCATATAACAATCGAAACGAATGAAACGAAAATCAACAACATTGTACCTTTTAGTTGCCCTAACAACCATTATTTTCTGTCATTGGATGAAATTTGATATCCTAGAGCCAGAATTATAAATTATTACTACTCTTCTTTAATAAAATACTCCATGCTTGGAATGATACTGAATTACTTAAAACTTTCACCCAACCTACCTTATTATACCATATATAATTTACTACAGTTTCATTGGACTGGACCCATTAAAAAGGTATTAATTTCCTTTTACAAATATTAAATTTAGGCCTATAGGTTTTCTTACAACTGTTATAATATTGTTTTGTTTTTTAACTTAATTTTCTTTACCTGACCTACTGTACAATTAGTTACTGGTTCATGGTTATTTACATTAATTTTAATTTCCTGGTTTTACTTTATTACATTAATTAATTCGTCCTGGAACCTTTCATTAGTTTACAACATAATTATCAGAACTACTTGTCAACTTTTAAACACTTATTGCCATCCTGGCCAAGTTTATAAACATTAATTCAAAACAACTTCATTATCCAATTTTAGTCACTACATATAACATAGTATAATGCCTAACACAGGTAATTATACTCAATTGTCTAAAGACAATTTTAACATAAATAAAAACATTACCACTGATTAAGTATTCCTATAAAACAACAGTTCACTCTTACTATACTCAAAACATAAAATAAATATTCTGTGAACACTAACATGCTACAGTATAAAAAACAAGCACAATTTATTATATTAACCATTAATTGGTATAGTATTTTATACTCAATGTTATTTATTACATCTTTTGACTTGAGGTACATCTCAGACGTACTAATTACTGAGCAACCTTAATATCGGGGTATGGTCCTTGACCATAGTTAATTCATTTTTTTATGTAACGTTGGGGACCTCAATTCTGTTACGTTACAATGTGTACTACGTTATCGGCAACAAAGAAGTAGTTTTTTGTTAAAATTGCTTCCCGGGCTCTTTAGCCGTAGTCCAGTGTTTTCTGCAAAACCAGACTTTTCGGCAGTGCCATCGACTGCCATCATCGGTGAAAATCGAGTGCGAAAACGTGAGGTGGTATACGTTAGTGACCACAGTACTCTGGTTAATGCTGAAGCAATAAGTAGAAAGACGTAGTTTCTATGGAAATATTTCATTTCGAATATGATTTTAAATATAAATCTTAGAACATGGAAGTCGTGTATGGTTCTCCATACCAATATTTTCCTATGGCATACGATAACAGCCGCAAATTCAAACAGAATCAACTAGTCTTTTTCATACCTTTCTTAATTATACCGAACTCAAGGTCTGTTGGTTTTGTTGAAGATCGGTTAAGGGAAAGGGGTAGTTTACCAGCAACGTTTTATATTTTAACAAGGGTATTTAGTATGGCAAACGATAAGAGCCGCAAATTCAAACAGAATCAAATAATTTTTTGCATGCTTCCCTGAATTGTACATGACTGAAGGTCTGTTGATTTCGGTGAAGATCGGTTTAGAGAAAGGGGTAGTTTACCTGCAACGTTTTATGTTTTAACAAGGGTAATTTTTTTATGACGAACGATAACTGCCGTAAATTCAAAGAAAATCAAATATTTTTTTGCATACCTTCCTAAATTGTAGAGAGCTCAAGGCCTGTTGATTTTGGGGAAGATCAGTAAAGGGAAAGGGGTAGTTTACCGGAAACATGTTATGTTGTAACAAGAGAAATGTTTCCATGACAAAAGATAACTGCCGCAAATTGAAACAGAATCAAATATTTTTTTGCATGCAGCCCTGCATTGTAGAGGACTGAAGGTCTGTTGATTTTGGTGAACATCGGTTTAGAGAAACGGGTAGTTTACCTGCAACGTTTTGTTTTAACAACAGTAAAGTACTTAATTTTGATAAATAAAGTATCTTGATAAGAAGCTCATAATAATCCACTGTAGAAACTTAGATGAAATATCTATAAATGAAGAGCTTTGGTGAACGGGGTGGGGGTAATTTTCTATAAATGAAAATTATAGTTGAATGTGGAGGGGAGAATTTTTTATATGTGTATTGCGTTATCGGCAACAAAGAAGTAGTTCTTTGTTAAAATTCCTTCCCGGGCTGTTTAGCCGTAGTCCAATGTTTTCTGCAAAACCAGACTTTTCGGCAGTGCCATCGACTTCCATCTCAGTGAACATCGAGTGCGAAAACGTGAGGTGGTATACGTTAGTGACCACAGTACTGTGGTTTAAGGCTGAAACAATAAGTAGAAAGAAGTAGTTTCTATGGAAATATTTCATTTCGAATATGATTTTAAATATAAACCTTAGAACATGGAAGTCCTGTTGGTTCTCCATACCGATTTTTTTTTTGGCAAACGATAACAGCCGCAAATTCAAACAGAATCAAATAATGTTTCGCATACAGCCCTGAATTATGGAGTTCTCAAGACCTATTGTTTTTGGTGAAGATCGGTTAAGGGAAAGGGGTAGTTTACCTGCAACGTTTTATGTTTTAAAAGGGTATTTTTTATGGCAAACGATAAGAGTCGCAAATTCACACAGAATCAATTAATTTTTTGCATGTAGCCCTGATTTGTAGAGTACTCAAGACCTATTGATTTTGGTGAAGATCGGTTAAGGGAAAGGGGTAGTTTACCTGCAACGGTTTTTTTTAAATAAGGGTAATTTTTTTCTATGGCAAATGATAACAGCCGCAAATTCAAACAGAATCAACTACTCTTTTGCATACTGCCCTGAATTATAGAGTTCTCAAGACCCATTGGTTTTGGTGACGATCGGTTAAGGGGAAGGGATAGTTTACCTGCAACCTTTTACGTTTTAGCAAGAGTAAAGTACTTGAAAATTAATTTAAACTTTTTCAGACAATGGTAATTGTTAAAAATAAAATAATTTTGTTGCCAGGCAATAAAATTATAATTTTTTCATTTTAATGTAAATCATGTATGAGAGAAAATATATCGTTCGTGGCAGGCAAGCATATCTCAGTTATGTAATGTTTACGTTTCCATTTTATTATTATGACTACCGCAATAAAAAGGCAGGGAACACACACACACACACACACATACACACACAAAATTCGCGTTATTTCTGGCCTCATTCATGTTTATTTTCTTACATTTGCACGCTTTTTAAATGGAAAGTGCCGAAACCCATACCAACATAACGCGTGCAAGCCGAAAAAGTGTCCAGCGTGGATAGCGATTTGCTTCCTGTGGATCGCTGGGCAGTGTAACTGCACGTGTTTACAGAGGAACGATTCATAGACAGACTTTTCGTCTTTAGGGAATGAACCCTCTGCAAGATGCTGAGGGTCCATGAGTGACTTCGGAGCGCTCCTTCTTTTCCGCGTGTTTGTTCTGTGAAACGTACACTGTAGATTAGCAGCTTTACTCTAAGCAACGCTCAATAGGAAATGTTGAAAATTTTTGTCCACGGTGTACCCTCATACACACTAAACCTGCTCTGATGTTTTAATTACGGACATCATAATATTAAAACTTTGGAAACTTGAGCACTACTTAATGGAGATCAATCATTAACTTATACAAGCCATTAATTTTATGCATATTTTTTATATATATGTGTACAATGTTATCGGCAACAAAGAAGTAGTTTTTGTTAAAATTCCTTCCCGGGATATTTGGCCGTAGTCCAATGTTTTCTACAAAACCAGACGTTTCGGCAATGCCATCGACTTCCATCATCAGTGAAAATTGAGTGCGATAACGTGAGGTGGTATACATTAGTGACCACAGTATTGTGGTTAAGGCTGAAGCAGTAAGTAGAAAGAAGTAGTTTCTATGGTAATATTTCATTTCGAAAATGATTTTAAATATAAATCTTAGAATATGGAAGTCATGTATGGTTCTCCATACCGATATTTTCATTTTACTCAAAATAATAATTTTTACCTTTTTCTGTATCTCATATGTATTTAAAAATATAGTTTTACAATTCAGGTGTAACACATGTTCTGAGGAAGTTTCAAAAGTAAAAGAAGAGGACAAGTACTGGTAAAAATGGAATAATCACAATTAGACAAATGTAACATTTTATTTAATACTTAATGTATCTGTTATCTAGTGGCTGGAACATGGCTCATGTACTCTTCTTCTTTTTCAATTGGCAGTGACAACCCCTTGTGGGTTTTTGCATTCTCAACAGTCCTCCTCCATTCTGCCCTTTCCTTGTGCATTCCTCTCCAGTTTCATACTCAAAGTTCCTTCAGCTCTTCTTCCATGTCATTCCTCCATCTCTTCTTAAGCCTACCCTTCATTCTTTCTGTGAAGGTTTCCACCCAAAAGTCCTTTTTACAATACTACTCTCATCCATCCATGTGATACACAGTGGTTTAATACATCTCACTATGTTACTTCCTCCTATTATTTGGTTGAGTTCATGATTCATCCATATCCTCTGCATGCCATCAACATTTCTTATTGGTCCATATATCTTTCTTAACACGTTTTACTCAAATATTCAATGTAGATGTTCGTCATTATCTGTTGTGGTTAATGCCTCACTACCATAAGTTAATATTGCGTAAGCTTCATTATGGTTTTGTGTAATATCAATTTTATTTTTCGTTCTATAGTAGCAGTGATTGACCTATTGTATACATTATTTAATTTCAGCAGTCACCTTGGTCTTGTCAATTTCAGCTCTTAAGTAGGTGAAAACTTTAGCATTACTGAATGTATTTAATGTATACTTGGCAGTAGTAAAGCAATTATTATTATTTCTTTTGTTATTTTTAATTTCATGTTATTTAGTTTTACTTTTATTAATACATAGTCCTCTCTTAGATGTTTCATAGTTTTTCCAACATATACTTCAAAGCTGTTCTAATTTCAGAAATTATTACCATGCTGTCAGCATAACCCCTTAATGGTACGTGACCAGATAATATGTCAGTTGATTTGTTCAAAAAAATGCCGATGACGAGATAATACATCGCTATGATTTTGCCAACTTATTTTGGTTTCTGAAGCAATATTTCAACATGGTTATGTATAATGGTGATTCCACACTTTCCTGCTATGATGTGCTATAAATTAAACTAGAGAAAATTTTATAGGCTTCTGTGTTGAGTACGGTGATTCCCCTGTAGTTTCCCCCGAACACTGACAATTGTCAATGAGCTTAAGATATTACTGACTTGTATATGTGACTAATCTTATCTGTTTGTTCTGACTTATTGCATAGTTATTTGTTCTTCAATAGATGGATTTGAATCAGCTACTATTACCACTTATTTGTTTATTATAGGTCACTGAGTATTTGGTTCAAAGCTACTCCTAATGGTATCATGTCAGCATCAAAGTTCATTAAAACTGGGCCAAGTGCGACATAATGAGTGAAAGTCCACAGAAAACACCAGTTTCAACTCTATTTGTTAGTGAACCACCTGTATACAGTGTAATCCAAGCTTTTTATAGATATCTTGTGTTAATTGTTTCCAGTGATACCTGCAGAAGTTTCGCAGGTGTGTCTGCTGTTTCTGTTTATGAAGTTTATATTGTAAGTTCTGTATAGTCACATGGGTTTGTTGGTAATGGTTTTGGGGCATATTTTATCTTCTGCATTATGGTTCCAAATGTGGTTTATTGTTTGCTCAATTCAATAATTTTGCCCTAGGTGTATTTTGTGCTAAGGTTATGTTACTTAACAAATACATTGTAATCATCATGTTCTGTACAACAAACAAAAAATACTGATGGAGCTAAGGAAAACAAGTGTGCAGCTATAGGAGGAAAATTACTTTTGCAGAGAGAAATATCAGAACGAACTGCTGTTGTACATTCAGTGAAACTAATCTGAGATCTAGAAATAAGTTTTGTGAAATTAAGCCATCCATACTCACTGTACTTAATAAGTTTAGTTTACTTTAATGTATAGGCCTGTATTTACACTGTTATGTAGACAATTATATTTTAAGCCTCAAATAAAAATACATTGTTTTTAATTCATGTTTAATGCTTGTACAAGACACAGAACTTAAGTCTAGCCATTGATAATGCATTCGGTAATATCACACAAAGTTATTCTCTGTCTTAAAGAAGATCAAAAGCTATTTAGGAAGTTCAAGGGCCAGAAAAAAGTCAGTGATCTGCAAGTGTTTGTCATCAACAACACAAAGGCCTTGGCTTTGGACAAGACAGTGCTGACAAAAAACTTTGGAGAGATTAAATCAAAGATAAAGTTTTTTTAAGAGTTTAAGATGTTTATTGTGTTTTTTTTAATGATGTGGTTTGGTATTATTACTATCAGTAGGATGTAGGTGGTGAAGCTACATGTTGAGAGGCCAAAGCCAGATGATGGAGAGCTGGCAGAGTGCTTGGGAGCAAGAAGAGCGATGTCGCTGGATGAGAATGCTCATCAAGCAGATGTAGCCATGAGTGGAAGCATGGGGAGATGTACTGTTACCTTGCACAGTTTCTGACTGGACACAGGTATTTTCAATCTTATCTGAAGAATGTTGGAAAGGCCAAGTCACAAGAGTGTCTGTACTGCCTAGGAGCCACAGACAATGTCAGTGACAGCTACTCCTTCATCTGTGACAGATAGAAGTAATACCAGGGATCATTGCAATGGGATATTAGGCAGGAGATCTCCTCAGAGAACACTGTCAAAGTGATGGTTCAAGGGGAGGATAACTGGAACTGTGTGGCATGCTTCACGATAGTTCCAGGGTAAAGATGATAGACCTGGATAACACAAATATATAAGAAGGATAACAACCCAGAATCGAGCCCTAGGGTTGAAGAACAACAGGCCTAGCCGGAAGTAATATGTCAAGCAGTGTCCTAGAAGTGGTGGTTAGTGTCCTAGAAGAGGAGAGGGAGGTGGTTTTTTAGTGTGTCAGGTATAATACGCAAACCCACAGACCCCGGAAGTGTGCAACCTTCCAGACATTTGTTCAACAAATTTTTCCACCTACCATCTTAAAAAAAGTATTTTTATTAGTATTATTATTAACAATGCATGTTTAGTGGTAAGCACAACAGTAAGATGATTTTTGTAAGTGAGTGTCCTGTCATCAATAAAATTTACAACAAATAAATCAAGTCAGAATTTGCTGACTTGGGTAATTATTTTGTTATTTGCCTAACAGCAATAAAGATTTCTATGATAGATAATGCCTGCAAAGCTGTGACAAGGAAATATACCATAAAGCTGCAATATAACTGATAAAAACAAATTTGCAAGTTTGATTTTTGTGTATTCTGCATAATAAATTTCATTAAATTGATTTCCTAGTAAACTTTATAGTTATTTCTATTGTCGTTATAATCCATTAAAAAATATATTTAATTAGTGTATCTACATTTGTTACAGGATCCTGTGAAGAAAATTTTGTGCCCAGACAGCCTGAGTTTTGGTGCCTTTTTCAAAAATTTGAAATACATTGTTTTTGTATGTATGAATATGTTTAACATACTATCATATTTTTCAGTGAAGAACAGGTATAGAAAAAAAAATTAATTTGCCTAACTTAGTAACAAATATTCAACAAAACAATCAGTATTAATAGAATGACCTGAAAAAAAATTGGGGGACACACTGATAGAATTTAAACTAAAACTTCTAGAAATGTGAACAGTTTATATCAAAATCAGTTGTACAACAAATTTAACATGATCTTTCTTGCTTTCAGATAGCCAAATATTCAATAATATTTTCTAAATCTTGTGATCCTGTTAAACCCCAGTGCTTGTGTTTAGGTTAGCACAATTTAAATGATAGACTGTTATGTTGTCTCAGCATGAAGTATTTGTAGCATCAGTATTCATAATGTAAATTTTGTGTTACATTATTTCAGTACAACATTTTCAATAAAAGCATGTTTTGGGGTTAAGAGACCTCAGAAAGATGCTACATTTGTTTCAAATTAACGGGGCACTGATCTTGACAAGCTTCCAAGATTGGAATAATATAGACCAGGAGGTTAATAAAATTTCCTGATAGAATCCAGCAGTATCCATTAGTAGCAGGTTAGGGTATTTAGGAAATTATCCTGGACTGACTTCACACTTTTGGGTATCACATGCAGTAAAAAAATTTAAACTTATCTGTCTGTGATACTGCAAGTAAGGGGATAGATGGGACTCTGACACTGTATGAAAGTAACTCATCTAGGAGAGGAAGCCTTGATTAAAAATCCCAGCCCTCCAGGTTGGGGTTTGATGCTAGACCTAATTCTTCTATACAGGAGATCCTCCACTTTTGGACATTCGACTTTCACTCTTTCGAACACTCAAAATTGATATCACAAATACAATTGGAAAAAGTTAATAGGTTTAGGAGTGCAGTAATGTGCTCAATACAGGCTGGATCCCACTCTGTAATTTAAGTCTGGAAAATCAGTTTGACTTCTCTCATCTATGGCTTGTCACATGTGACAAGCTTGCTTTTATACAAATGAATGCTTGTTTTTAATGGAGATATTCCAATTATTGTCTAGTTTTTATTTACATCATTGCTACAACGTGTTCCAATTTGCACACAAACATGTTCTATTATCAAGGTATGTAACACTATCACTAGTCATTAATACCACACTACCACATCTTTCAAACACTGTCTTAACTCTGCTGCAGAGCAACATACGCTGTCTTTACTAATACGACTGTCAGATATTTTGTTTTCATAACAATAACTAAACTCACCCTATCTCTACTTCATTAGTTCTCTAACAGAGGGCACTCCCATTAACTGTTTCAAAGTACAATACAATTCACATAGTAATCAACAGTCATAATTAGAGCGTTTTCTTTCCTGTAGTGTAAGGCATATCGTGCAGTTCAGTTTTTTTGGTTTCTACATGCATACCGCAAGAATAGAAAGTCTATTCACCGCTATTGTTATTTTACTTCACTTATAATTTAAAACTCCGCTTATTTCATGTGTTTAACATTTATTAGAATATTATTGTTAAGTTTAGGACTGCCTAAAAGATCAGCGAAGTGTTGCTTACAACGGGACATTTACAACGCACAAGGACAAGGTCAGTGAACGCTTAATATTTTATGCATTCTTGATTACATGAGAATAAATCCTTTTAACTATTTTAGTTTTACAATATACAGTCCACTGCTAATAAAAAAGAACCCCACATTTTTGGTCCGTCCAGCCCTGATAGCATCTCTCATTCTGAATCCAGCACGTTGGAAAGCAAGATTTTTATTAATTATTACGTTTATTGAATTATTGTAACACTTAAATATATATAAAAAAAAAAATTATTTACTACTGGCAAGTATTGCCAATACTCGGTGCTCTTTTCATTTTATTATGATTATTTCATGTTTTTTCACGCAAGCATAGTTTTATTGATTCATTGTGCAGCGTGTGTTATTTCATGTTTTATCTAGCAAGCATAGTTCTAAAGTGTAGTGTGTTTCTTCAGAACCGACCTCTGTATTAGTCTCTATAAAATACAGTAGCCATATTCCTTTATTACCATATTACCATTATTACTGTCATCTACGCTATTGGTATTTTAGAGTGATAAAAAATAAAATAAATTAAAATTATTTGGACTGGAAATTACTGAATACTGGAAGAACATTGTGAATTACAACTTTTACTTAGAACTCTTTTGTTATTTACATCTGAATCTGTTTTTTAAAGCGAGTGTATTAATAAATTACCAAAATGAGATTTTCTTCTTTTGTGAAGCAAAGTGAACTGATTGAGAGTAGGCTTCATAATATTAACAAGCAAATTGTTGCTCTTGAGGTTATTGGTATAGGTCATTTAACTGAACAGCAAACACGAAAAGTTAGTTTGCTTAGTTCCACCACAGAAAAAAAATATGCTGAATTTGAAAGGCTTATAAATAAACTATTTAGTACAACACCTTTACCAGCAGATCTGGATAATGAACAGATTTCAAGATTACAAAATTCTATATCAGACTTAAATATAGCTATACAAAGTTCGTGTGCTCCTTTTCACCATCGCTACCGCAGGAAACCTTGGATCAGTCTCACACTGGTGCATCACAACTAGTTGCGCCTACTCCCACCGTCAAGTTACCTCGCTTAAACTTGGGAACATTTTCTGGACAACCTGAGAAATGGGTAGCCTTTCACAGCCAGTTGAAAATGCAGTGCACAAAAATGAAACCATTTCTAATGTGGAGAAATTTACATACTTGCTTTCTTGTTTGACTGATTAGCCGCTAAATTTAATTAAATCGTTGCCCGTCACTAATACAAACTGTTATGTTCTACACTTCTTACTTACCTTAGTCTCACGCCACTCTGACTTCCCGCTCTCAGAAGATCCCCAACTATTTATCGGTCGCCACGATTTTTTTTTTTATGGTTCAAAATCGAAACCTTTAAATCAAACTTTTTGCCAGGTTTGTTAGGCGAAATCTTCCATACTGGATAGGTGATTGTAATGTGGCATAATAATTAACTTAAAACATGGTTACGCTACTAATTCATTTTATTAAACTTCATTGCAAATTTACGTTCTCCTTCAATTATAAATTTTAACCAACTCTTTACTGCCAATTACTCTTTTAAAACATTTTAATGAAATTACATTGATGTTAATTCTTGTTTATTCTAATCATGAAAAACTGAGATAATTTTAGCGTTACTTTTTCTAACTGCAAACATATACTTATACAACAACAAGAAATAAATGTTCTAACCAACTTACTCTACATTTTTTATTTTACTATTTTAAAGCGACCCAGCAATGCCCACGCTCAACTCACATACCATTTCACCCCCTCATTTCATTGATTAATTTTCTGGTCTCATTAAACTTTTATGTAAAAATACGTTTACTTGGGTAATGGCGTCTCCTCCGATCTCGTAGCGTGGCCATAGCAAGTCCTCGTTTACATGTCAAAAAAACTATGAGTTCATCTTCTTAATTTCGACTCACTTATAACAGTTCTGATTTAGTTAGTGCACTTTTTTAATAATACTCCGGTTTTTTTAACCGGCTAGGTCGGTGTACTTGATTACATTTTTTAAAATAAAATTTAACCGGACCGCATGCGGTCGGTAGGTGAGGCGCACTGGGGAGAAGTTATCTCGCGGTTCCCTCTCCACAGTTTTGCAATACAGGAACTCACTGCCTGCTGTACGAAGTCATAGTCACTGTTCATGGTACCACGTACAATTCCCGTGTGTTGGACGTTGACGAAATTACACTGCCACTGGTTTACGTCACTGGAGTAGGCATGACTTAGCCATACTTCCTCCAGCTAGGACTGTATGTCGCACAAAACTTCGTCTTTGCGCCATTTTCGGCAGCGTCAGTTGATCTGCTTAGCGTCCCGTCCGCACGCCTGGTTGTGGTTGCGTGTGTTGCTCAACTCTACAATTCTGGGAATTGTGACGCGTGGTTGTACCTTGACACATTCCATTGTACTGCTAACTCTCACAGATCCTTTGTTCGAGTAAATTTTTTATTTAACACGTGGCTGGCCACACCGATGAAAACAATTTAAAATATTTTAGTAAAATAAAAAACCCCTCCCTTTTGCCCCGTTACAATACCCCCCCCCAATGAGAGATCTTCTGTCGAAACAGAAGAAATCTCATTGCTAAATCCCTAAGAGGATCGGTGAGGAACTGGTGCCAACAACCCCCCATTTGTTCTTATACATCATGGGTAAACTACCCCCCTGGCTCGGCTACTATGGCCGCATCTGAACGATATTACTGGACTTCTCTATCCGAGATCCCAACACCATAAAATTGAACAGACACGCACCACAGCGCACCTAACCTTCTAACATGCCACCCCAAACTCCAAATCCCTGGTCTTATACCATGCCAGATCCTCAGCCAATATGTTCCCCCTTTTCATGCATACTGGGTCGCCTTCGGCAATACTGGGCGCATACATATACTTATTACTACATCCTAACAAAAAATTTATTCTTACATTCAAAAAGTTCATTTAAGTTGAAATCAAACTGCTCTATCTCCATTACTTTCTTCAAAATCAAAAAATAAAATCTTTTACATGACTCTAGTAACTCTATTAATTTTCTCCACTACAACAATCACAAAGAAAAAACCAACTGAACACCTTATTAAACATGAAGTCACTTACTCTAACATTTGTTTACACATATATTCTAAACTGTGTAAACACATAGACAATAATACACTTAAAACTCAAAACATCAATTAGATGGCAGGCACAAAACAAAAAAATCAATTTAAAAAAAAAAAATTTAAATTTATCAAAATATTATTTTTATCAATTTCGGAAAGTTTTTAAAATTATTTAAATCACTTAAACGACAAAATTTGCATCAAACAATCTCCAAAAACGGGTCTAGTTTATAACATCAGCCATCAGCTGATCAAACTGGGTCAAGTCAACAACCTTGACCTACATAGGTTATACATAGGCTACATCATAAAATACATTAAACATCTTTAAAATTATTTATCTTTAAACACAACAAAACATAATAAATAAGACCTTTAAAATTAACATAGTATTATTACAATTAACAATAAAACTGACCTTTAAATTAATCAAAATTTACACATTTTATAGCTTTAATTGGTTTCAGCTTCTATTAAAATTTGTCACTTGTTTCAATTAAAATTTCTTCATTTTAATTATGATTTATTTTCTTTAACATTCTCAATAAATTTGGGTGACTTAATTATTCAGAATAACTTGATTCACAACTTGGCATGTATACATTTATAATCTTCCCCCTTTGACTTTAATATCACTAACAACTTTAACTAATATGACACACCACTATCAAAAACATCTATCAACCATCCTCTAAACCCAACTTACTACTCAACTCATTTCGCATCATTCTACCCTTATATAAAAAAAAAACTCTCTACCCCTTTGTACTCAGGATGTGTGTTCCCCCCCCAAAGCTCATTCCCTTATCTGGTTCCTGGACTTTCCCTAGGCAACCCTTTCCGGCGCTAAACGGTCCCTTCCCGTCCCAACACCTTTCGTTGCGGACTCCTTATCACACCACCCCCCTTACAAAATTCCCATCAACTCTAATTACTCTCCCAATACATCACTTTCAACTACAAAGTATCTTCATTTACTTATTACATCAATATATCAATCAATACTCTACCTATTTTCCCCATAGCTACTGTGTCACTATCAATGCTCAACTTCTACATTACATTAATTCACAATAATATTATTTCATCTCTAGTACCCCCTTTAAACTCAACTTGGACTGATCTACATGTCCTAACAAAATATTAATCACCCAAAATCTACCTTTTACATTACCTTTTACAAACCATTTAAAATTCTTAACTCCCTCAAATTATTTCCATCATTTAAATTAAAATCTTTTAACACATTAAAATCATTCTATTCCAACATTAATTACATGGGAAACTTGCAAACAATTTATCAGTGACATTCTACAGCTGATCAGCTGATTTTCTAGGCAAGGTGAATAACCTTACTATAAACACATTTCAAAATTATACAAATTACACATTTTATCACTCCTTACCTCTAACACAATAAACTAATACATTTACAAGACATAATAAACACAGTATAATAACATCTAATGCACCTATTTATCAAATCAAGAGACAATTCTTTAATTACTTCAAGAGCGAGTCATCATCCTTAAGTTACCAAATTTTAATCCGTTGCTCCCCTGAGCAACCTCCTGAACCACACACACTATTATTTGTTTAGGGTGGACTGTTGCGCCCATTTGCATCCACAAGGACGGCATTGGTGGAGGAATTTATCATCTCCATGTCCTAACTTCAGCGTTATGTTTTAAAATTGGTAGATATCATCATATCTATGTTATATATTAATATGTCCTTAAAACGGGTCTACCACCTGGTTTACTGTTCCTACTCGAACAGAGTGGCAGCCGCTGTTCCATAGTTCCGGGGATTTCCCCTAAAGTCACCCCCCATCAATTTCAAATATACACCAACTTCAAGCCAGCTATGGTCAAGGTTCTTACTTTATGGCCATAGCTGACCGCTATCCAAAACCACGATTAGTGCTGGTAAGGCAGTAATAGCCCAAAAAGGAGGGGAAATCATCTCTAAATTCAGGCATATTCTCTACGTCACTATTATACACGGCACGGCAATCTATCAGCATATAATATAAAATTATATAAAAGGTGTGCCGTGTATTTTACGCCATTTTGGCCTCCGATGGAGGTAACACTCTCTGTTACCCCCAACACTTACCGCTATCTACCGTGGCACATGCCCCCACGGCAATAGCCAACCTAGTAACTAAACTAAACCTTCTACACTTGCAGTTTCTACACTCCCTAGGTATAGCACTTCTATTAACACCACTCAACCCCCCAAAATTACCCACATATCTTGTTTGATAACAAGTTCTAATTCATTCTACACACTTCAACACGTTCCAACTCTAACTGATACTATGAACTTTACAATTATTTGGTCACTTATTTACTAAAATTAATATAAATTTAAAATTATAAACATTCCAGATTATATATTGATAATTATTTACATTGGAGGCTAATTTTATCCTTATTATCATTGATGGTGAAACTGTGATCGCCCAAAAATAGGGTTTTGCCGCGCATAGACTTGGAATCAGGCAGACCTACTACGTGAATTCACGTCCCCTTTTTAATCCCTTTATCACCAGATCTTTCCCTTTAATTCTCCCATCTACTCCAACCCGCCGTCTGCCTCACTCCAACCCCATGAGGCACAAAACACATTTTCCTAATTAATCTGTAACTGTTCTCATTGGTAAACTTTATTCTACCAGTGAGACTAAAAATTTTGTTGGTGATTGCACTGCCTTTAATATATATATATATATATATATATATATATATAGAGCCTACATTATTTACAAACACTCGAAGGCAGTGCAGGTACGTGACAGGTGCACCTAACCGCTGCACCTTGAGTGTATTAAAAAATAATTTGTGTCACGTACCTTTATGGGTCCCCCTCCTCGTTCAACATATGGTGTAAATTTCAAATCTTGACCAATTTTGGTGGAGCCGGACCATCGTTGTTTCACCACCCGAAGGAAGCTTCTCCAACCATGGCCCGCCTCCAAGTGCCGAAAACCATGGCCAGGACTGGTAAGGTCGTGACCGCCCGAAAATGGGGGAGAGTCCCCTCTAAAAGCAAATTAACAACTATTAAAATTCAATTTATCATTATGACCAATATAACTTCAAGTTCGTCGCGTTCTGTGTACTCACTATTTCTCGTGTTTCCCGGTTCTGTAAAACATATGAATTATTCATCTTAATTTCTATTAGTTCGTAGGGGCCTTCGTATAGTAAAAAGAACTTTTTTATTTCCTTGTCTTGAGCATTTGACAAATCATGGCGTTTTACCAATACTAATTGTCCAATTTCATACTTAACACACTTACCTTTCATATCATGTCTCCGTTTCCGCCTTTCTCCTTTCGTTAATAGACTTTCGTTTGCCAACCTCAATTTTATGTCCTGGTTCATTGTATTCGTTTCAGGTGGAAAATCGAATAACTGCTCTAAAATCCATGGTGGACGCTTTCCTTTTACCAACTCGTAAGGCGTGAACCTCGTCGACTCATGTGTTACGCTGTTCAGCCAGTTCTCAATTCTCGGGACGTACAAGGCCCACTCGCTGTGTTTGGCGTGGCAGTATGCTCGGAAAATTCTGCCCAATTCCCTCATGACCCTCTCCGCCTGGTTGGACTGCGGGTGATATACTGCGGTGTGTTTTGGGATGATACCTTCCCATCCGAGAGTCTGGCGCCATTTTCCACTGATGAACTGTGGTCCGTGGTCTGACAGGATTACCTTTGGCTTCCCAACATTTATCATGTAGTCTCGTGTTATCTTCTCACTCAGCACCTTACTCGTCGCTCTCTTCACACCATACAATCTGACATATTTGGAAAAAGTATCAAGCACAACGAAAATATACATAACACCACCCCTACCCTTTGGCAAGGGGCCGTACAAATCCACTGCTACTAAATCAAATGGTTTCTCCACCTTAATGTAATTTAATTCCCCTTCTACCCTATAATTCACAACTTTAGATTTCTGACATAGTTCACAAACTCTAAGTATTTTTCTAACACGTTTTTCCATATTTCTAAATAGACAAGATTCCCTTAATACACTCACACACTTCTTTGCTCCAAAATGTCCGTATCTATAGTGACAGTCCCACACTATTTTTTCTACCAGTTCCTCAGGTATTACTAACCTCCAATCCCTCTCTCTACCCTCTACCCTCTTAAACAAACTCCCATTAAACACCTGAAAATATTGTCTATACCCCAATTCATCTAATTCCGACTCTACACTGGTTATAATTTTATTTAGTTTACTATCGGCTCTCTGCATTATGTTTATATCTTTCAACTCTTCCCCAAAAAGTTTATCTTCCCTGGATAGTCTATAAATTTCTATTTCCTTAATATCTCTACCACTTCTATTTCTATCTGTGTCTACTCGTGATAGTGTGTCTGGCACCCTGTTCTCTACCCCCTTAATGTATTCCCAAGAAAAATTGTACTCTTGGAGAGCTAACACCCACCTGGTTATCCGGCTGTGTGTGAGCTTGCACGTGTTCAGGAACGACAGCGCTTTATGGTCCGTCCTGATGATGGTGTTACTGCCCAGCAGATATGTCCGGAACTTTTTTACTGCAAACACTATACTAAGGAGCTCCTTCTCTGTGGTTGTATAGTTGCGTTCCGATGCTAACAACGTCCGGCTGGCGAAAGCAATTGTATGGTGTTCTCTCTCCTCGTCCTCTTGATACAGTTCGGCTCCTAGTGCTATATTACTAGCGTCTGTCTGTAAATAAAAATTATTATTGAAATTTGGGTGGTTCATTAAAATCATATTGGCGAACTTATTCTTAATTTCGCAAAACGCTTCTCTTTCATTTTCCCCCCATTTCCACTGTTTGTTCTTCTGCAGCACGGCGCTAAGTCTTGCCATCGTCTGAGCGTAGTTTCGCTGGAACTTCCTGTAAAAATTACATAGACCAAGAAAACTTTGTAATTGCTTTATGTTCTTTGGTTCCGGGAACGTCAGGATGGATTCTACTTTGTCCGGATTAGCCCGTATTCCTGTAGGTGTTATGATGAATCCTAGAAAGTGTATTTCAGTCTGTAAAAATTTTGATTTGTCCCAATTCACCGTTAAACCTCCCTGGTATAATTTCTCCAACACATACTCTAAATGTTCTACATGCTCCTCAAAAGTTCTGGAAGCTATCAGAATGTCATCCACGTATATAGTCAAAAAATCTAAACTCTGGGGCTGCAAAATTTTATCAAGACACTTAATAAAACTAGCTACGCTGGTGTTTAATCCAAACGGTAATCAAGTAAACTGATAATTCTTTCCGTTAAATAAAAATGCAGTATACTTGCGACTATTTTGGGCTAGCGGTACCTGCCAGTAACCTGCCGTCAAGTCTAACGACGTCATATATTTCACCCCACAAAACTTCTGAAAAATTTCTTCAATCGCCTCAGGGGACTCTCTATCAGGAATAATAATTTGGTTTATTTTTCTCGCGTCAAGGCATAATCTAACTCTCCCGTCTTTCTTTATGACTACCACTAGAGGGTTGGAATAGGTTGATACCGACCTCTCTATAATACCGCCCTCTAACATTCTATCCAATTCTAACTGCACTGCCCCCCTTTTTGAATATGGTATCGGATAACTACGTTGTACATATGGCGCATGCTCCCTCACCTTTAGTTCACACTCATAACCTTTTGCCCTTCCTGGTTCCCCGGCAAACACTCCCCTATAATCCTCGACTACCCGCCACAACGCCTTACGTTGAGAACTCCCCATTGCGCCACCCTCACCACAAAATTTAACCGCTCTATCCGCCCATATTCTCTCCTCACTCTCATCACTCACTCTCTCTCTACATATATTCATAATAAATTCCATATCCCTATCTATAACCCTATTTGATTAACCCTTATACCCGAAATCTTTACTGTATCTAATATCCGTTCAAAATTAACTGTTATTTGTTTACCTTCATTGTTCAATTCTAAAATTCTCTTTCTAAAATTGATTACTGCATTATTCCTGATTAGAAAATCATTACCCAATATTACTTCTAAGTTTAAACCCCTTACAACTAAAAATGTATTCTCATAATTTTCCCCATTTATTAACATATTCAACTGGACTTGTGTTGTAACTTGTTTACTTCTAACACCCATATGCCTACAATGGTTACCCCTGCCACTGGCAATGATGGAATATTTTTGTTAGTCCCTTTTAATTTATTTAGTACATATTCCGCTATTAAGGATAATTCACTACCTGTGTCTATAAGTGTCAAGACTGGCTTACCTTCGATTTCCAGTTTTACCTCCGTCAACCAAGCTTCTGGTCTCCTCGTTCCCGCCTCCTCTTCTTCCATCAATTCAGTAGCCATGTCCGTGTGAATTGTGTGATTCCTGTATTTGTTTCCATGGACCCCGCAGTTATCTATCGACAATGGCCGGGCCTCCTCATCCATTGTCCTTCTTAGTTTTCCGTCCTCTCAACCGTATTTCTAGGCGTGTACACTCTTCCCGTGTGCTGATTTCCTCCTTTGTTTCTTGTATTCTCGGCTCGTCCCTCGCTGTGTCTCTGCTGCGTGTTGTTGAATCTTTGCTGCATCCTCGGCTGATGACCAGGCCTCGCCTTCCTACATCTATAACAAAAATTACGGTCAGCATAATTTTCCACAAGACACCCATCACATTTCCACATCGGATATCGTCTGTTTGGTTCTCGACCATTTTGTGTAGTTCCCCCGTTCTGTCCTCCTCTTGGTGCACAATTTCCTCCATTGTGCACATTAGGTTGTTGTGGACGTCTGCTGTCTTCCTGGTCCCTAATATTCTGAAAAACATCCAATATTTTTTCTAACTCATTTATGTCACTTACCTCTCTCGTCATCAACGTGATCTGTACCTCTCTCGGTAAATGTTTGCTGATGTGGCGTACAAACGACTGGAATGGCAACGGTGGTTCTAAGTATTTTGCTTCATTAAACAGTCTCATCGTATATACTGTAATATTCTGGTTGTTTCTCCCAAAATTCCCTGTTCCCATTATTTGACTTCGCAAGCTCCTCCGACCAGTATTTATTACGAAAAGCTGTTTCAAAATTTTCATACCTCTCCCATTCATTTCTATGTATCTCTGCCCATATCTCCGAATTACCCTTAAAGCATTTCAAGATTTTTATAAGTTTAACCTCCCAACTACTACCATTAAATCTGTTAAATTCCCGTACTCGATTTAAAAATTGCATTGGATGCACTCTACGGTTCTCACTACAAAAAGTCTCAAGTTCAATTTCATTATTTACATCTCTTGTAATCAATACACGTTCAGTAACATTGCTTAATTTTTGGTTTATTACTAAACTTAATTCATCTTTCACATTACTAATGCTCTGTTCAATTGAATATAACTTTTTATCATTACTACATTCCGATTGAATGCTATTTTTTGTTATTACATTAATTGATTCATTTAATGCTTGTATTTCTGTCTTACAGGTATTCTCAATTTCATTTATTTTCATGTCTGTATGATTTTTATGTTCATCGACATTCTGGCTCATTTTTTCAATTGTCATTACTACACTATTAAGCTTACATTCGGTTTCAGTATTACATTTATTTATTTTATATTCTATTTCATTATTATATTCATTTACTGAACTTATTCATTTCTCATTATTCTCATTCATTTGTTTAGCAATTCTTTCTGACATACGACTATCTATCTCATTAATTTTAATGTCTAAGTTTGTTATTGAACTATCTACTTTAGTATTCAACTCATTAAGTTTACTGGCAAATTCTTCATTATTGTTTTCAAAACGCTTATTGATTTCACTAATATGGTTTTTTAACTCTCTGAAATTGCTCTCGCATTTTACTTTTTGTTCATGTATTTCACTACTCAATTTATCAAATTTATAGTTTTGTTCGTCAAAACGACTATTTATCATATCAAATTTAATATTTTGTTCATCGAATTTATTATTCTGAACATCAAATTTATTATTCAAACTGCACAGCATGCTACTTAGATATTTCATCATATTATTTTCAGGTTGATTACTTTCCTTAATTAATTTTGGGGTCGTCTGAATCCCCGAATCATCTGTACTATCTGTTTCCTTCATACTACTTTTACTCATAGTTTTGTCGTCTTGACCTACATTCGGAGTTGAATGTACTTCAAGACTACCCATAACAGCTGATTCATCAAATTCAGCTATTTCACTTATAACAGTTGAGTCAGACACACCGACTTCGTTCTCTGTATTTTCCATTTTTTATAAATTTAATTAGTTTCTATTATTTATAACTTTGTTATTAGTTATTATATAACTTATTTATTATCTGAACAAAATCTCATAACTTAACTCTTTAACCGTATTTTACGTCTTAACCTCTATTCACACATCTCGTAATTTTGACATTCTTCTATTACAAAATCCGCCTACTATCACCACCTATTTTGTACTTCAAATTAGGCCTAAACTCATATGAATTATTAATTCATCTGAGTTATCCTGGCAGGGTCGCCAATTGTTATGTTCTACACTTTTTACTTACCTTAGTCTCACGCCACTCTGACTTCCCGCTCTCAGAAGATCCCCAACTATTTATCGGTCTCCACGATTTTTTTTTTATGGTTCAAAATCGAAACCTTTAAATCAAACTTTTTACCAGGTTCGTTAGGCGAAATCTTCCATACTGGATAGGTGATGGTAATGTGGCATAATAAATAACTTAAAACATGGTTACGCTACTAATTCATTTTATTAAACTTCATTGCAAATTTACGTTCTCCTTCAATTATAAATTTTAACCAACTCTTTACTGCCAATTACTCTTTTAAAACATTTTAATGAAATTACATTGATGTTATCTACTTACTAAATTGCTGCCATATCTACTGCTGATGATTTAGCCATTTTTAAAATGTATTATTATTTTTTACAAATTTATTTAACAAATTTTATTTAACAGTTATTTGTAACCTTGAATTCCACTTCGTTTCAAATTATTAATATTACAATTTAACTAATCACTTGGGTAAAACCAACGCCAAATTATATAACTTTCTTTTGTGCTTAATCGAGCTTCTTCGTTGGCCGCGCCAAATTTATACAAAACTTATTTCTATATATAAATTTGGTGATTTACTCGTGCCCCTTAGCTGCGGCGACAAATCCATACAACTCTCCCTTTTATCTAACACAATTATCTAATATTTTGAATGTTAGATAAAATGTTACTTACCCGTGATATTACTTTACCTGGGCGCCAGAACAAATCCCAGATACAAATGACACGGTTTCAGCTTAGCTCAGCGCATGGAGACACTCTTTCTCAGGATTCGTTCAGTGATTGTGGTTTTCAAGGGGAATCGTTACAAATAACACTTTAATATTTACTTGATTATTTTAATTAACATTTTAATCAATTATTTTTAAACTTGATTATGCTAATGGTAGGACTTATTTCTACCCTAACACTTATAATTACTGAGTGAGTGTGAAAAGTAACGATTAAGACGTTCAAACGACCTATGGCTCTTATCTGGTTTAATTAAGAGATTGCTATCTCCCAAACCAGTGCTAAAGAACAGGTCTGCAATAATTTGCACGTCCAATACTACACCTCACTTTCCATTCAACACTCCTATACTATGTTAGAGCTAATCTTATAATTAAAATACAAAGTGTAAAATTCTTAGTGTCTTTTAAAAATTGTTTATTGCTTTTATTATTTGTTTAGTGCTTATTTCATTGATCAATGAATCTATTTCTTACTGTTTGATGCGTTGACTGAAGATAGGAATCCGTAGGGGTCCTCCTTTTGATGGTTTTGCACAGAAGAATTGATGTTGATCAATGCTGTAGAAGATGCCCTGGCAATTACAGATGCTGTAGCCTTCTGTCGCACAGGTCCTTCACGGCTGATGATTAATTAATTAATAATTTAATTAATTAACGTTGTTTTACGCAGCGAGAGTTGTTGAACGGTACTAGTTCATCTTCACTGCGGACTATTTCTTGAATTTGATACTTAATTACACTTTTTCGTGATTGAAAAATTTCTGTACGTAATTTATACACGACTAGCGCATTGAAGATCCGAACGAAGAGTGATGCTACCCCTCGCTTTGAGTTGGCGTCAGTTTTAAATACAAGATGCTGATTGGTTGTTCAAATAAATCATGCGTTTTTCCAGTTTTGACAATCTCGAACAGGTCGACGAAACACCCCGTGACAGGTTTGAAACTGCAGAGAATTTCTAGTTATAATCGTACTTCCTGTGTTTGCAAATCAATTGATTACAGGTATTTGCAAACGTGTTTTCAAAGATCTGACCACAGAATATTGTTGCTTAGGTCTTTATCTGTGTGTGTGTGAAAACACCTAATTCCTACATAGCATAATTCTCTCGTTATTCCTTTTGGCGTTCGTCTTCCGTATAACTTCTTCAATTGTTAATTATATTAACTGAGATTGCGGCTATTTATAAAACTTCACTTGCTGAATACAATGCTGTTTTCAGAATTGCCGTATATTTATCAGTTTTTAAGTTATCACAGGTTGAACTGATAATTTGTATTGAGTAAAATTTCATGTTCGTACCGGTATCGGATGTCGCTGTGACAAGGTTAGAGTGAGATGGCTGAAATTGTACGCTCTCTCTCTTGCTTACGCTGCTATACTCCCTCCGTCAGACACTTTCATATAACGCTTTGATAGTACGCTAATATGAATCATTATTATTATATATATATATACATATATATTGTAACGCGGTGTTAGTGTTGTCTCTGTAAAGACGTATATATGGTATTTTATGTATTAGTGTGGTGTGTTCGTCTCACACCTTGTCATTACATCAATGGTTGCCGCTAACGAAGTCCGTACCATTGTCACAATTATCAGTACAACCGAGTGGAAACCTTACCTGTAATTCCATAGGGGTTTGTGAATCCCAGGTGGCGCCAAATTGTTTGTTAAACAATTAACAATTAAATTTATGAATTAATGTGTTAAAAAGGTGTTTTCAGCTATGACGGCCAGGTCATTCGAATCGGTTCCCACCTTTGTACAGCTTGCTGTATCGAACAGGTAGCGAAAGCGCTCGTCGTCTGTTCTGTAAGTTCGCTAACACACACACATATATATAATACAATTTCCTATGAAATAAAACAATGGTTACACTCTGTACTGTTTCTTTAATGGTTGTTTGGTAATCATGCAATTTAACAATAATATTATTTGGTATTTAATAAATTTGCTCCGACATTAAACATGAAACGCTTTATCTCAGTTTGACAAATCGATTTTGAAACGAGTTATTCTGATGCAGTAATGGTTGTAGTTTATAGTTTACAATTATTCTCGTTCAAAATCTGGAGTCCTTTTGATTACAAGGAAAACATTAAATATGATTACAATAAAAAAGTACACTACCGTACATTATTCGTACTTAAATAATATAAAGTGTGGCTACAATTTGTTCTGCAGTGTAGTAATAGGTGTTTCAAAAGTTTGCAATCTAGTGAGAGGTTATTTTTTTAGTTAACAAGTTTTTCTATGTAAGTTTATTTTATTTAATCCTTGAAAGAAATTATTTTCAATTCGTAGTGAGAGTTTGTATAGATTTGAGAAATATTTAAAGTGCTTTTATTCCTGGAATTAGGGTATTTAAATGATACTTATCAGTTCAGAAGGTTTGTGATAGACCGTTGTTCATTTGAAATGGAAAATTCATCAATTTTGAGTGACTTAGGCTGCTGGCGTCCTTTTCAGATTAGTCTTGGGAATTTCTTCTTTTAATTTTCATTAAAATTGTTCCTGGACATCAGTTAAATGTTATTACTCTTCATCTCCTTCTCACTGGTATATGTTTTTGACTTTTGACTAGTTTTTTAACATTTTAAAGTAAAATTTATGTCATACAAAATCTTGCGTCCCTACTACATAAGCGTCATTATACGAGTAAAGAAAATTAACGGAAAATTAGTAACCAATGGCTCGTTTCTATGGTAACATAAACCCTTTGATTGGCTAAGGCATGGTTTATTACCACTGTTATCATATTTGAATTTTTATTCAAAATTACTGTATATTTTCTGATTGATTTTATTCTTCCGTCTTCCTTCCTGGGTATTAAATATTATCACTACTGTTTGTCTTTCCTTTCAAAGATTAAATTAATACCTCATAAGGTTGTGGTCTATTAGATATTACCTTTTGTACAATTATGTTAACATTTGTTAATTACATATTTCTTTTAATTTAAGTTCTTATTGTAACATTTTTCTTTTAAAATGGTTTACACATTATTCTTGGCTAGTTACTCGCCTTAGATTTGTTACTTTCCTTGTGGATTTTATACAATTTGTAATTATTTGTTTTGACAGTTAGGCATTTCAGAGGCACTAGTAGCCAGTGACCATATTTTCTGAATTTATACAAATGATGTCTCATTTTATTCTAATGTGTTTTGTTTTGTTTATTATCCCATTTGTATGGTTCTGTTATTTTCTACCTTAACTGATTTTCTAGTGTAATTAGATTTGTATTGTCTTAACTTCTTAATTATCTATTTTGCCTTTGTTAATAATATGGCTACCACTTCCTATTCTTCATCAATTAAAAACATAAAGTCTAGGCATATGCTCTGTACAATTTCTTCAGTCATATCCTATTCATAAATATAATTACACAATTATTTAACAATTATTAAGTAAAGTCTGTTTATAACTCATTTCATTAATTACTATTTTTTGGGTGTTAAGCAATATCACACCTTTTGAATTTACTTAACTGATTTTCCCTTATAATCTGGGGTGTTTATTTATTACATTATTAACTTCTTATTCCCTAATTAAACTCTACTTTCAATCCATGTTAACACTAGCTGTTTATCTTTTCATGGGATTCTCCCCTTTAATTACAATCGTTTACAATTAAACTTAATTTTCTTAAAAATCCTTTCTTAATTAACAACGTCATCATCACTTTCCAGTGTTCATTTCATATTACTAATTGTTTACATTTAATATTATCATAAACCATATATTTTTAATTACTAATTTGGTTCACTTTTAATCACATAGTGTTTCCTCATCACTCTTCAGTGTTTATTCCACATTGTGAAGTGCTTACATCTAATTCTATCATTAAAACCTTATTCTTAATTATTATTTGTTTCACCATTAATCAATTATTGTTTATTAATGATTATTAAGCGTTTTATTACCATAAATATGGTTTCTAACCATTTTGGGGTTTCACACTTTCACTATTGCACTCTTTAACTGTTTACATTAAGTGTTTCTTAGTGGGTAATCCCTATAATTACTTCTCTTTGTCACTTTCTATTTCTTTCTTTACAAATATTATACATAGTATTCCTAAGGTTATATTTCTATAGAGTTTTATTACATCTAACTCTAATTCTTGGGTTAGTGTACTTTTCTTTTTATTATATTACTTTACTGGGTTTTGGTTAAATCAGTTACATTAATTATTTAATTGATAATAATATTTATTTCTGATATTGGGTAATCATTGGCTTTATTCCCAATATTATACTTGAGTGTACCATTTCTCCCTTACATATTTTATATTATTGGTTTGTTTCTTATCCCTTGGTTTCATTTTATTTCCTTTACACTGGATTAGTTTCATTTTCATTTTTCTTCTTCTTCTCCTTCATTTTCCATTGGCTTCATTTTAATTTGGTCCTCCCCTTCTCGTTTGGTTTTATTTCATTTGGTTGTATGGATTCATTCACTTCCTTCAATTGGCTTTATTCTTATTTGGTTTCGGTTTTTTCCCTTCTTCTTTGTTTTCCTGTTTGTTTGGTCAATCACTTGGGTTAGGTCATGTCGTCGTTTGTCGTGTCATTGTCTTTTTATTTTTATTAGTTTAAATACTTTATTATTCAGATTATTTTTTATATTCAAAATTATCTTTTTCATCCCTGGTATTGGGGTTGTAACTTATGGCTTTTTATCGTTTAATTAGTTACCGTAAAAATTGTACTTTTGTATGTACTAGTAAATGACTATCGCTTTTTCAACCGGACGCCATGTTGTACAATTTGACAACATTATACAAATTTACGTTTCGGGCCAGGGTTCGTGCAACACGAACCATGTTTGTGAAATAGCCTACCTGAAATAAAACATACACAAAATATCATATATAAATTACTTTTATTAGTATGTAACTTGAATATTAATACAATATTGAAAAATGACTCGAACCCACATATTACGCCACGGGCGTTTGCAAAACAATTTTACCCTCCAAAATCATGACATGTATTTATGAAATATGCAAATATTACGTATTATATAAAGATTATATAGTAATAGATTGAATATATGAATATCTTTGTCGCACAACCCAGCATTTATATCACTCTCTATCTATCACTCTCTCTCTCACGCTGGTACAATTTATTATTTTAATTTTATTTTAATGAGCTCATATTTTAAGTTTTTGATTAGAATTGGTCATTATGTATTGAATTTTGATTTTGATAAAAAATGTTTGGAACGTTCTCACCAAATCTGTAGCTGTTGTTCGTTCGGTAAAACTACGCACACCGCGAGTTTACCGTTTACGTTACCGGTCACATCTTGTAGTTGTAGATTTACAGCACTGTTTCTAAATAGTTAATTAACCACTTTTGTGGTGTGAAAAGTTAAAATTCACTCTTCGTGAACGAGTTGCCGGCCGGCTGCGATCACGTTCCCTGTTGAAATGACACAGAGTCTTTGTTCCATATTTCCGAGGTGGGGTGAATCTACGTCACTCGGCTATTGTTTAGTTGTTGACAGCATCACGTTGTTTACGGAAACAAATTCCTGGCCGCTGACGTCATCAAGGATCGTCGCTTTTATCTCAATAAATGACATACGGTTTTTTGCTAGGCTTCATGTTTTTTGCTATGAAACAGTCAGAATCCTGGCAAATATTTATATAGTCCACTCACTGTAGATTTATAAATGTTTATTTAAGGTTTATTTAATTTTAACCAAATTACTACAAATGAAGGAATACAATATTTATGGTTTTTTATACCACATTTAGGTTCATTAAAAATTGTACCATAATTGTACCATTACAAAACCCCCTCAATGAAAGATTTTGTGTCGAAGCATAAAAACTTTCATTGACCCTTTCATACTTCCTAAAGGGATCAGCCAGGATAGGTCGCCACAACCCCCTTACAATTTATATAAATAAAATAATAACTCACCCTTGGTCTGATGGTGATGACAGTACCTACATGACCTTACTGGACTTCTCTCTCGAGATCCCAACACCATAAGGCCACTTAGGCGCGTAACGCCCCTGCTCTGACGCGCTGGCCAGCTCAGGACCGCTATCATATCACCAAACACTGAAACAATAAATGATAAATATTAAAATAGTGGCTTGGTAAATTACTCTATCCTTAACTGATCTGGTTCCCCTTAGCTAGGTGCTGGTTTGTGCTAATAAGCACTGGGTTTGCTTGATATACCACTAAAATCTAGTTATAAAAAATGTAACCCACAAGAATTATATAGAATTTCCCTTCTCAATATGGGCTACCCTGAATTAATAAATTGTTTCGATTCCTATCGATAATATTTAACTCTTTCCATTTTATAATTATTATAATTACAAAAGAAACATATTGATATAAAAAGGATTATATTACTGAAAATATGAAAATTCCCATATAAATCTCCCAAACATGGAGAAAAACAAATTATAGAAAAACAAAATAATTAATAAATCTGTATGGTATTATTTATTCATAAATCTTATTGAATTATTATTTAAAATTATTATTATTATTATTATTATTATTAACAGGTAATAATTGGTATTAACAGCACCAATTATATTTACCCCTCATACACATTATTTCCATGCATGTTAAAATTTCATAACATAAATACATAATAATACACATTGATACATTAATTATATTAATACATTTAATACATTGGAATGGTTAATTCATATTTAGTTTTGCTTAAGATTTGCACTAGAACTTGCATATTCTATTTAAAGTTGCATTTAAATTATAAAAATTACAATTGCAATTAATTAATTAATTAATTATACATCAATTATTTATTATTATAAAATTTATTTCAAATTTATTATTAATATTTATATTATTATCATTATTACTTCCTTATTCATTTTCATTACCTTTCTACTCTGAATCTTCTACCTACCTAACTACCTAACCTTTCACCTTCTAATCATTGTTCAGTCTGGATGACTCCTACATTCACTATGCCTTTACTTATTATAATCTTACTCACCTTCTTCTAACTAACAACCAAATTTACCTATCATGACACCAATATCTCAATTATAAACACCTTTACTAATTTCATTTAAATCCTATGGCACCGCTCGTCTTTGTACAGAGATGGGTGTTCCCTAACTGGCTATATATATCCATAATTTTTTGCCCTTCCAAAAAATTCGGCAAACACTCCCTTAAACTACGCTATTACCTGCCACAACACTATTGGTTGGCTACTCCTTATCACCTCACCCCCACTACAGAATATCATCAACAACAAATATATGTTTATACCAATTTCTTTATTCACCTCTACAAATAATCACTAACTACTGTGTCCCTAAATATCTAATACTTTCTTTGTATTATTTTCTTAAAATCTTAACTATCTAACTCCATTTACTTCAATTAAATAACTCACCTGCATTTATCTATCCCCAGGCTCTATCCCTGTTTAAACATTCTACCTTACTGACAATTGTCTTATAATATTCATCTCTCACCTACTCATAATAGTACATCTCACTTTTCAAATATATATTCTTACTTAAACATTTATTTAATTATTCATTGGGAATTACCTTCATTACAAAGTAAATAATAATTGAACCTCATTAAAAACTTTTATGACTATTAATAATTTACTTCTGTTATAAAGTTAGCACAACTTTCTTGTGTACTATTTTAATTCAATAATTAAGAATAATTATTCATTATTATTATTCAACTATAAAAAAATTTTACTTATTTAATTAAACAAAACATGTCAATTATTAAAATACACAATAACTGGTGTACACAAAATATACCTGTAATACAACATCAAAAATACATAAATACATTGATATATAAATACATATAAAACAATGAAAAATATACACTCCAACTCATTATTTTGTTATTTATCAAACTCAGTCCATAGCAGTCCAATTCAATACCATTTTTCACATATATTTAATGTTCATTACACAATTGAAACACTCTACCCTCCATCGTTGAATAACATCCGAATCTTAGGTCTATTGAATTTATTTTTTTAACAAATAAATTTTATGATTAGAAATATTATATTCATATATAGCAGACAACTATCCAATAAATGTATCAAGTCACGATCGAGTAGGGTTCCATTTATCTCAGTAATATCATATGTTATTAATTGGTTATTTATTTTATAATTATCCTCATAATTTTCTACCACAGGTAAGTACTTAATACCATTATTCTCATCATTTATTGTTATTTCAATTTCATCATTATTATAAGGTAAGTATTCATTATTTTCATATACCATATCTATGCCTAACCTTTCTACCAATTCTCTGTACTTTCTATTTACTTTAAAAATTTCTATTACTTTCTTTTTCTCACCATATCTCTCTATATTTTCTCTCTTAATACATTTCTCTCCATAACACCAAATTACACTCTCTCTCTCCAAATATGCAGGGGTCCCTATCTTAAAATTATTGCACCTCTTATTAGGTACGCAAAAACACCAAAAAACTTTATTTGTAGACCTATCGTCTCCCAAATATAAATTGAAGGAACTCTTATCCTTATAAAAAATACGTGAAGACTTTTCTTCACCCCCTAACACAACATCAAAAGAAAATTCTACCCCCTGCATCCCTTGTACAAGAATACTTTCTCTCAACTCTCTTTCTGACTCAATACACTCAAACACTTCATTTTCACTCATAATACTTTCATTATCATTTTCTAATATTATATTCTTACTACTTGTAATATTCTTATTATCTGTAAATTCATTATTCACATTATCATTGTTGTTTACTTTATTAGTAAGTACTTCATTTTTTTGGGTACTATTTACCTTCTGGGTTTCTAATTGACTTAAATTCTTGTCTAATGTTGTGATGACCTTGTCAAACTGCTTAATGAGCTTATCGTGACCTATTTTAATTTCATTCTTTAGTTCGAGTTGTTTATCAAATTTGTCATTCAAATTTGTGAATTTAATATTAGAATCGCTTTTCTGCTCATCTAATTTTTTGTCTAAATTATCGAACTTTACACTCTGTTCATCGAATTTGTTTAATAAGAGCTGCATCATAGCAGCAGTACTGTCTGATTTAATTTCTGAACTAACAGACATGGATGTAGAGACCTTCTCTGCTTCTACATATACAACAGATACAGGTGTATCTGCTTCGTCAATCTGACTAATTGGAGTTGGCTGACCATCCATTTCACTAGTTAAATTTACCTCAGCGGTACTGGTTTCTATTGCAATATTATCCTTATTGCTCATACTTACAATTTTATGTTACTAAAACATATATGTTTATAAACTAAAATGTTAACCTTACCTTGCGCACGTGTTATGTACTTTAACACTATTACTTCAGGTAATTATTTCACATACCGGTAGGTATACTCTACATAAAATTATATTTTATGTCGAGTCCCTGGACGGCACGCGCCATCTATAACTACTCGTCCCTGTTATTACGGGCGCAATCTGTAACTAATGGCTTTTTATCGTTTAATTAGTTACCATAAAAATTGTACTTTTGTATGTACTAGTAAATGACTATCGCTTTTTCAACCGGACGCCATGTTGTACAATTTGACAACATTATACAAATTTACGTTTCGGGCCAGGGTTCGTGCAACACGAACCATGTTTGTGAAATAGCCTACCTGAAATAAAACATACACAAAATATCATATATAAATTACTTTTATTAGTATGTAACTTGAATATTAATACAATATTGAAAAATGACTCGAACCCACATATTACGCCACGGGCGTTTGCAAAACAATTTTACCCTCCAAAATCATGACATGTATTTATGAAATATGCAAATATTACGTATTATATAAAGATTATATAGTAATAGATTGAATATATGAATATCTTTGTCGCACAACCCAGCATTTATATCACTCTCTATCTATCACTCTCTCTCTCACGCTGGTACAATTTATTATTTTAATTTTATTTTAATGAGCTCATATTTTAAGTTTTTGATTAGAATTGGTCATTATGTATTGAATTTTGATTTTGATAAAAAATGTTTGGAACGTTCTCACCAAATCTGTAGCTGTTGTTCGTTCGGTAAAACTACGCACACCGCGAGTTTACCGTTTACGTTACCGGTCACATCTTGTAGTTGTAGATTTACAGCACTGTTTCTAAATAGTTAATTAACCACTTTTGTGGTGTGAAAAGTTAAAATTCACACTTCGTGAACGAGTTGCCGGCCGGCTGCGATCACGTTCCCTGTTGAAATGACACAGAGTCTTTGTTCCATATTTCCGAGGTGGGGTGAATCTACGTCACTCGGCTATTGTTTAGTTGTTGACAGCATCACGTTGTTTACGGAAACAAATTCCTGGCCGCTGACGTCATCAAGGATCGTCGCTTTTATCTCAATAAATGACATACGGTTTTTTGCTAGGCTTCACATTTTTTGCTATGAAACAGTCAGAATCCTGGCAAATATTTATATAGTCCACTCACTGTAGATTTATAAATGTTTATTTAAGGTTTATTTAATTTTAACCAAATGACTACAAATGAAGGAATACAATATTTATGGTTTTTTATACCATATTTAGGTTGATTAAAAATTGTACCATAATTGTACCATTACAGGGTGGCTTATTTGTGTTGTAACCAGGGCCACCTATGTGGGGGACAGATGGCGCAAGTTGCGCCATTGACAAAATTTTTGGGGGGAATGAACATTTGGGGGGGGGTTAAAAAAAATCGGTTAGTATCCAGTAATCACAAAGTTATAAAATGTTTACTAGTTCGCAGTAACTCTCATACCTTTCGTAAGTGTTTGATGATAGACGATAGACCTAATGAAAAGTAATATCGGTATAGTCTAGTCTTTGTCTTAGTATAGAAGCTTTTAGTGATCATTCAGCCAGACAAAAGCTTCTATGTTTAGCTCTTGTCTGTGTCTCTGGTCTCTCTGTAACCTGTAACCAACCCCCTCCCCTCTTGACCGACGCATCGTCAAGGCCACGCTCCCGCTAGCCCCTTCCCCTCAATCACCAAACGCCTCGTCTTGTGCCTTGTAACAGTCGTGCACTGCACATCATCACAGATCAGTCAGTGCGCTAACACGTAGTGAGTGATCGTTGAGCCGTGGCGAGTTTTTTTTTGTTTTGTTTGGTAATATTGAGAGGCCTATAATTTTAAACTTTGTTTCAAAACAATTAGAACAATGCCTCGAAAATTAAAAAAAGCGTTTAAATATAAATTGGTAAGTCACCACCGTGAAGTTCTATCAGTTATTACAGACTGCTGCCGTTATCTAATGGAGGAGATGTTGGCTTTTAGAAATAAAGACTCTCTGAATGGAAAACTTGTAAACTTATTTAGATTGCTTGCTAAGTATAATCTGGACGCAAGAGTTTATTTGGAGAAGCTTGAGAAATCAAAAGAGAAAAAAACCAAACTTAGTTGTAATTTGCTGAGTTACAGGAACATATTTGATTTAATAAATGTCATGAATGGAATTGTTGTTTCAAAAGTTGTGGAACGAGTTAATGAAACCAATACGTACTCCATAATTCTTGACTCCACACAAGATGTCAGTAAGAAGGAATGTACAACCGTGCTAGTTCGATATGTTTAGCACAGAGATGGATATGGAGAAATCAAAGAGAACGTGAAAGCAGAAGAGCGGCTTGTTAAGGTGTTTGCCAGCGGAGACACAACTGGTGAATACTTGTCATCTGAGCTGTTGAATACTCTACAGGCAATTGGAATTAATAAGAGTGGTATGGTTGGTCAGAGTATGGATGGTGCGGGAAACATGCGTGGTTTGATATAATGGAGTTAAATCATTTGTCCTCAGAGAATGCCCCAAAAGCTTTCTATATTTGGTGTTGTTCCCATAGGTTTGCCTTGGTTGTTGAGAAGTCAATGGAAATGTGTCCTCAAATAAGGGACATGTTCTCAATTCTTCAAGAGCTTTATGTATTCATGTCTGGCCACAAAAGACACCACACTTTCGTTGAGAAGTTACAAAAAGGCCAAGTCACTGTCAGGCTAGAAGAAAGTGTCTGAAAAGAGTCAACATGACTAGATGGTCCAGCAAAAGTGATGCTGTTAGCACAGTTATATCTTGCTATGATGTGCTAAGAGAAGCTTTAGAAGACATATCTGACGACACTCAATCTGAAACAGATTCAAGAACATCAGCAAAAGAACTTCTAAAAGCAGTATCCGATTATGACACTGTTGCAACCATGCACATTGCTTCAGAACTTTTCAAAGTTCTTTCGCCAGTTACTGTTTGTTTACAGTCTAAAAAAATTGACTATGGGATTGTTCCAACTGTGGTTTCTGATACCATTTCAAAATTGGAAACCTTGAGAAATTACGAAGGATGGAGCAAAATGATGGATCACATCAATCGCTTTGCAGTTGAACATAATCTCCAGCAAACTTTAAACAGGAGAATATGCAAAAGGAAAAGGTTCATGGACGAACTTGCTATCGATGAAACCCCTACAGATCCAATGGCCAAAAATGCGAACAGAAGTCTTCTTTAAACTACTTGACTCCCTGAATTTACAGCTACAGGATCGCTTTCCTGAAAGCTCTCTAAATATTGTACAACAAATGACATATTTTTCCCATGAAAAGTTACTAAAAAATGGTGAAAAAATGGACTGTACCCTAAACCCAATTCTTGTCAGTGACTTGTGTGAATATTATGGACTAGATGCTGAAGAACTTTGTGAAGAGGTTAATGTCTTTAGCCAGTTATATAAAGTAAGTTATGCAAACATTGATCTAGCAGATGTGCTAAGTTCAAATGATGTAAATGACGAGAGTCTAAGTCAAAGCAAAGAAGGTGACACACAAGATTCTTCTGAAGAAAAATCTAATGGCCTTAGTGAGAATGTGCTTCGCGTATTCCGATGTGCCGCGACCAATTATGTAGCGGGGCGAGGCTAGGCGAAACGTAGTATGATTTTTTTCGAGTCGTTTGTGACATGTTGGATGAATTTCATAATTTTGCAAGATTAATTATTTAAACAACTTTTTAAACAATTTTCTAGCTAGATCGTCAATCCCGATAATAATTATCGTTTTAGGGTTGTTGAAAGTAGATTTTAAGATTTTTTCGAATTTTTTGTGATATACTGGCTTAATTCACTAATTAAAAGAATTATAGTTTTAAAAATGTATTAAACAATTAGCTGAGCTTTGGATCAATCCCGAATATAATCGTTGTGTAAGCATCTTGGATAACACATAAAAATAATTTTTTTATAGCAAATTCAAGGGTAAATTAGTAAATTTTTGTAAATTCGTAAATCGCGTCGCCCTCCCCTCGGTCATTAATTTTCATAAATGTGATTAATAAACATTTTTACGTGAATTCATAAAAATAATGACTTTTTTCATTGTTTATAATAAAAAAATATTTAAAACACTTTATAATAAATTATTTTGCAATAATATTAATTGAAAGTTAATTAAAAAATTAAATATTAGATCTAAATATTAATTATTTTAGATTTTTATATAGATATTCAAATAACACGCTGAGCGAAACAACCGGCTCCCTGTATGTCAATTCACGCGTATAATTATAGAGAAAATTCATTCGTGAAGAATTCCGCGAAAAACTCGACTCTCCGCTTGACCTCTGCTGCCTACCTCACTCCACGTGGCCTGCCCCTCTACCTTTGTACTACGTTTCGCCTAGCCTCGCCCCGCTACATAATTGGTCGCGGCGCATCAGAATACGCGAAGCACATTCGCGGGCGAAAGGGCACCTGGGCGAAATTACCGGCTCCCTTAATTAAATAGCCTAAGCCTTCTAAACTTGTGCATAACTAACAATCTAAGAGTATTACATTACAGAGGATTATTTTAAACACGTTTTTAAACAAGAACTGAAAACAAATACCCTGTTTAGTAATACCAAGTACCATAAAACAAAGAAAAGAAAAAGAAAAATTGCAACGGATGTTTCATTCCCAAAATCGTAATGAGCAATATAAATCTCCCATTTTTTCTAATATACCATGAAGAAATGAGTAAATACTATAAACTTGCCGTTTATTGTTTGCAAACTTTCTTTAGGACTTTTTAATGGCGCAATAGGTTTGCAAAAACGAATAACTAACATAAAGTAATTTCTTAATTATTAAAATATTGCACTATTATTTACCTTTCTTCGGTTGATGGTTTCGTAGCAGTTGATGATCCAAATTCTTTACTCAACGTAGGGTGTCCACTTGGCTCAATATAGGGGGTCCAAGGGCCATCACCTTCTTTTATTTCTGTTATTTTATATTTGATGTCAATATTGTTTTTGACCTTATGTGAGTGTTTTTTCTTACAGTGCTCCAACCACTTGTCGTTTCTGTGCACCGTATTGCACATGAGCTCTAAGCGTTTATATTTAAATGCTTTTTTTAATTTTCGAGGCATTGTTCTAATTGTTTTGAAACAAAATTTAAAATTATAGGCCTCTCAATATTACCAAACAAAACAAAACAAAACTCGCCACGGCTCAACGATCACTCACTACGTGTTAGCGCACTGACTGATCTGTGATGATGTGCAGTGCACGACTGTTACAAGGCACAAGACGAGGCATTTGGTGATTGAGGGGAAGGGGCTAGCGGGAGCGTGGCCTTGACGATGCGTCGGTCAAGAGGGGAGGGGGTTGGTTACAGGTTACAGAGAGACCAGAGACACAGACAAGAGCTAAACATAGAAGCTTTTGTCTGGCTGAATGATCACTAAAAGCTTCTATACTAAGACAAAGACTAGACTATACCGATATTACTTTTCATTAGGTCTATCGTCTATCATCAAACACTTACGAAAGGTATGAGAGTTACTGCGAACTAGTAAACATTTTATAACTTTGTGATTACTGGATACTAACCGATTTTTTTTAACCCCCCCCCCAAATGTTCATTCCCCCCAAAAATTTTGTCAATGGCGCAACTTGCGCCATCTGTCCCCCACATAGGTGGCCCTGGTTACAACACAAATAAGCCACCCCAATACCAGGGATGAAAAAGATAATTTTGAATATAAAAAATAATCTGAATAATAAAATATTTAAACTAATGAAAATAAAAAGACAATGACACGACAAACGACGACATGACCTAACCCAAGTGATTGACCAAACAAACAGGAAAACAAAGAAGAAGGGAAAAAAACCGAAACCAAATAAGAATAAAGCCAATTGAAGGAAGTGAATGAATCCATACAACCAAATGAAATAAAACCAAACGAGAAGGGGAGGACCAAATTAAAATGAAGCCAATGGAAAATAAAGGAGAAGAAGAAGAAAAATGAAAATGAAACTAATCCAGTGTAAAGGAAATAAAATGAAACCAAGGGATAAGAAACAAACCAATAATATAAAATATGTAAGGGAGAAATGGTACACTCAAGTATAATATTGGGAATAAAGCCAATGATTACCCAATATCAGAAATAAATATTATTATCAATTAAATAATTAATGTAACTGATTTAACCAAAACCCAGTAAAGTAATATAATAAAAAGAAAAGTACACTAACCCAAGAATTAGAGTTAGATGTAATAAAACTCTATAGAAATATAACCTTAGGAATACTATGTATAATATTTGTAAAGAAAGAAATAGAAAGTGACAAAGAGAAGTAATTATAGGGATTACCCACTAAGAAACACTTAATGTAAACAGTTAAAGAGTGCAATAGTGAAAGTGTGAAACCCCAAAATGGTTAGAAACCATATTTATGGTAATAAAACGCTTAATAATCATTAATAAACAATAATTGATTAATGGTGAAACAAATAATAATTAAGAATAAGGTTTTAATGATAGAATTAGATGTAAGCACTTCACAATGTGGAATAAACACTGAAGAGTGATGAGGAAACACTATGTGATTAAAAGTGAACCAAATTAGTAATTAAAAATATATGGTTTATGATAATATTAAATGTAAACAATTAGTAATATGAAATGAACACTGGAAAGTGATGATGACGTTGTTAATTAAGAAAGGATTTTTAAGAAAATTAAGTTTAATTGTAAACGATTGTAATTAAAGGGGAGAATCCCATGAAAAGATAAACAGCTAGTGTTAACATGGATTGAAAGTAGAGTTTAATTAGGGAATAAGAAGTTAATAATGTAATAAATAAACACCCCAGATTATAAGGGAAAATCAGTTAAGTAAATTCAAAAGGTGTGATATTGCTTAACACCCAAAAAATAGTAATTAATGAAATGAGTTATAAACAGACGTTACTTAATAATTGTTAAATAATTGTGTAATTATATTTATGAATAGGATATGACTGAAGAAATTGTACAGAGCATATGCCTAGACTTTATGTTTTTAATTGATGAAGAATAGGAAGTGGTAGCCATATTATTAACAAAGGCAAAATAGATAATTAAGAAGTTAAGACAATACAAATCTAATTACACTAGAAAATCAGTTATGGTAGAAAATAACAGAACCATACAAATGGGATAATAAACAAAACAAAACACATTAGAATAAAATGAGACATCATTTGTATAAATTCAGAAAATATGGTCACTGGCTACTAGTGCCTCTGAAATGCCTAACTGTCAAAACAAATAATTACAAATTGTATAAAATCCACATGGAAAGTAACAAATCTAAGGCGAGTAACTAGCCAAGAATAATGTGTAAATCATTTTAAAAGAAAAATGTTACAATAAGAACTTAAATTAAAAGAAATATGTAATTAACAAATGTTAACATAATTGTACAAAAGGTAATATCTAATAGACCACAACCTTATGAGGTATTAATTTAATCTTTGAAAGGAAAGACAAACAGTAGTGATAATATTTAATACCCAGGAAGGAAGACAGAAGAATAAAATCAATCAGAAAATATACAGTAATTTTGAATAAAAATTCAAATATGATAACAATGGTAATAAACCATGCCTTAGCCAATCAAAGGGTTTATGTTACCATAGAAACGAGCCGTTGGTTACTAATTTTCCGTTAATATTCTTTACTCGTATAATGACGCTTATGTAGTAGGGACGCAAGATTTTGTATGACATAAATTTTACTTTAAAATGTTAAAAAACTAGTCAAAAGTCAAAAACATATACCAGTGAGAAGGAGATGAAGAGTAATAACATTTAACTGATGTCCAGGAACAATTTTAATGAAAATTAAAAGAAGAAATTCCCAAGACTAATCTGAAAAGGACGCCAGCAGCCTAAGTCACTCAAAATTGATGAATTTTCCATTTCAAATGAACAACGATCTATCACAAACCTTCTGAACTGATAAGTATCATTTAAATACCCTAATTCCAGGAATAAAAGCACTTTAAATATTTCTCAGATCTATACAAACTCTCACTACGAATTGAAAATAATTTCTTTCAAGGATTAAATAAAATAAACTTACATAGAAAAACTTGTTAACTAAAAAATAACCTCGCACTAGATTGTGAACTTTTGAAACACCTATTACTACACTGCAGAACAAATTGTAGCCACACTTTATATTATTTAAGTACGAATAATGTACGGTAGTGTACTTTTTTATTGTAATCATATTTAATGTTTTCCTTGTAATCAAAAGGACTCCAGATTTTGAACGAGAATAATTGTAAACTATAAACCGCAGCCATTACTGCATCAGAATAACTCGTTTCAAAATTGATTCGTCAAACTGAGATAAAGCGTTTCATGTTTAATGTAGGAGCAAATTTATTAAATACCAAATAATATTATTGTTAAATTGCATGATTACCAAACAACCATTAAAGAAACAGTACAGAGTGTAACCATTGTTTTATTTCATAGGAAATTGTTTATATATATATGTGTGTGTTAGCGAACTTACAGAACAGACGACGAGCGCTTTCGCTACCTGTTCGATACAGCAAGCTGTACAAAGGCGGGAACCGATTCGAATGCCCCGGCCGTCATAGCTGAAAACACCTTTTTTAACACATTAATTCATAAATTTAATTGTTAATTGTTTAACAAACAATTTGGCGCCACCTGGGATTCACAAACCCCTATGGAATTACAGGTAAGGTTTCCACTCGGTTGTACTGATAATTGTGACAACGGTACGGACTTCGTTAGCGGCAACCATTGATGTAATGACAAGGTGTGAGACGAACACACCACACTAATACATAAAATACCATATATACGTCTTTACAGAGACAACACTAACACCGCGTTACAATATATATATATATATATATATATATATATATATATATATATATATATATATTGTAGCGCAACAAAAATGATAGCATTTATGCTACATAAAAGAAGATTCACAGATTGATAAATAAATTGATACCTAATCCCATAATAGAACAGAGACCCAATTATGACAATTATAGTCATAGACAAAATAAATAAGAATGCAAGGTAGTGTTGAATAGAATAAACGAACCTGTAAAATAAATAATAGCTAATGATATATGTTTAATAAAAATCAAAACAGAAAAATGAAACAATGACTTAATGTATGGTAATAACAGATAAGAATTTTGTGTTAAAAAAGTATTATATTATGACAAAAATGTTATGATAAAGTTTATGTGATGTTATATCAAATATGTGTTGAGTTCATGAAAAATAATGAAACAAATAGTGTTATTCAATGACTGTCATAGAATGAAGGGTGAGGCAGTTAACCAATGTTCATAAGTTCGAATTTTGTTATATGTGATCGAGAGATCAAGATAAATTTGTTATTAGATGTAGAAAAATAATTGTTTATACAAATGTTAATAATTAAGTTTTGATTGTATGTACGAATTTATATAAAAGGGACTATAGATGCCTAACAGACATAACCACAGGTAGATCAATTTACAATAAAAGGCCTAACAGCCAAAAATACTAAATAAACACTTATAACTTAAAGGTTAGATACATCAATTAATAATAATTAATAAATACACTATGAAGAGCTAGAAAGAAGAAAAAACATTAAGTTAATAATAATATTTAATAAAATTTATACAAATTATAATAATACCATAATGCCATAATATCGATTGGTAAAAAATAATATCGAAGGTGGATTAAATATAATAAAAAAGGAAAAAAACGGAATTATATCAAAAAACCAGTAGAAGATGTGTATAAAATAATAAACCAGCTATCGGTAAATTTACATTCCGATAGGACAGCAAATTGACAAAGAATAGACAAAAAAATATATGAAAGAAACACTATATAATCAAAACATGTGGAAGCGGAAATTAATATAGGTTGCTAGGGAAAAATTTAAGAAGAATGTTGTTGATTTTAAAAATAACAAGAATTGCTTTTGGTAAAAACTGAACGTGATGATTTAAAAAACCCAAGAAGAATATATTGAATCGTAATATTTGAAATCAAGAGATACGATTATAAAGAAGATAAAATTCTAATGATAATACTTACATCTATCACTAACACAGATTAATAAAATAACAATATATTATGAAATAATAATCGAGAACAAATAACCAAATTCTACAAGAAGAAACTTGGACTGTCCCATGTCCGAAGGGAATTGATGAAAAGTTAATCAAATATAAAGAGTTAACAATAACACAACTCATAATTGTCACAACACCAGAAATTATAACCTTGCAAATACACGGAACAACACTAACTGCTTCAACCGAAGGAAGAACCTATTTGGATCCTGGCGGTGTAGAAGAAACATCAATCGGGCCGTAAAACAATTCAGAAGCTGTATTCCGAAGTGGACAGGACAAGAATTACTTTTATTAAACTGAAGAAAGAAAACTGTGCTTCATAATTGACCAGAACAACGAATTTAGCGATCAACTGCCAACGTGATTTGCTTCGTTAGAGACTGGTAAAGTTATATTATATTAATCATACTAAATACACAACACATAATTTTTGTAAATCTTGCATTCTTAGTATGTATTTTTAGTCTTCCCCACAGTTACAAGAACCTTCACACCCTGAAATAAATAAAATACGAATCAAATATAATATATAACCAAATATAAACAAAGGATTAAATAGTCAACAATCGATACCTGAATCTATAGTCCCAACATATATTAATTAGAATATATCCGAGTTAATGTGAATTGAATACACAAATAAAGAACCTTTATATATTTGTTACACCTTGTTATTTGGAGTATGGTTTAGTGAACTGGAACAAAAGTAACTGAATAAGTAGAGAATAAATAGTTAATATAAACATCGAATAACCTACAAGTTTCGTTGAGCCGATACTACAGTGCTTATAGCGGAATTATCTGACACCAAAAAGGGAGAGTAAAAATATAAAATCAGACAGAACTCTCTTCAAGGCATAATAGGGTTGGATGAAATTGTAGAATAAATCTTAAGTTATTTAAGTTCTAGGCACACTAACACTGATAATTATTAAATAGTTAAGTTAACATTAATTGAGTACATCCATATATTCCACAACTCCAAATATTTCCGAGAATTTATGCAATTAAATTAATACAACACAATTGACAAATACAACAGTGGGAATTTAGACCGTACGTATCGGTTTACTTACAAATTGGTTTACATCGCGGGACTTGAACAGTAGCGGACACACCGGGGTTACTAACAATATATATAGACTTAGCGCCGCATAATTTCTTCATCACACGCCAATTTTTACCCAGGGTATCTAAAACAAATTTGAGGAACTTGTATAAGTACATCTTTAGGTGAAGAAGTTATTTTGCCCAAGTTATGGTGTGTCAGCGTACGAAAAACTTATACAAATTTTTATACATCGTATTTTTGCTGTACGCTGAAGCCAGACAACCTGTTCGATATATACAAATGTATATAATGAAATATGGGTAGTTAGTCGGCCATATTGGCATTCGTAATAATTATTCTATAAAATTTGTAACATGTGTAAAAAAGACAGACACTACAGAGGAAAGTGTGTTTTTATTCTGTTTAGTTGGTATAACGAAATATTGGACCTGCCATAATTTATTCTGTTTAGTCGTCTCGTGCGGTAATTCGTTGAGTTTTCTAACGTGTGTGGGACAGAATTTTGTAATTCGTATGAAGTGTTTGTGATTGCAAGTCGAAGTAAAAATATGTTGGAGGCGCTAGGAATAATAATGAAAGGTAAGATGATCATTTATTTAGTGTATGTTGTCCGTTGTTTGTAGGAAATTAGCTGTTAGGTTATGTATGAATGTCTCGATTACTTTGGGTTGTACACTAGGCCTACCGGTTGTTATAGACCCAACTATACATAATATCACTGTGTTCTGTCCAAAATTTAATAATGGAGCAAATTAGCATTCTAATTTAATTAATACAATATACCTAGGCTAACGCCATGCGTTCTTATGGGAGTAAAAATTTAATTTTTTGTCTCCGTAAATAGGTTCGACCGCCGTTTAAAATTATTTTTCTCGTGTTTATATAACATAGAAGAATATAATAAAAATATATCAGCGCAATATCAGCATTGATGAGAATCTTCATAATTACCCAAGGGGTAATTAACTAATTTTTTAAAAAAGTCCCTGTAAGGCACTGAAGCAATTTAATTAAATAAAGTTTCTTTATTATAGATACTCCTGTAAGTCTGACAATTATTTTGTCTACTCTAGCCTACCTATATATGTGTAATGTATCCAATTTGTAAATCATTTTATTCGTAAAATGTGGTCCTACCTAACACAAGATGGTACGCCTTACTATAATATATTTAATTTGAACTCTGCTCGTATTTAACTAGTTACAAATTTTATTTAATTCTTCAGTCCAGCTATATTACTCTAAATATATTTTCAAATTCAGCATTTTTCATAAAATTCATAAAAGAAATACGTTAGGTTATGTTTCATGTCTAGATTACTTTGTCGAACACGTATCTGTTATAGAACCAACTATGCCTAATAGCACTGTGTTCTGCCCAAAATTTAATAATTGAGCAAGTTAGCATTCTAATTTAATTAATACAATTTTATTTTATCATTATTAGCGGGCCAATTTATACAAAAACAAAAATTCTGGAGTTTTGTATTGTAGTGTTTTAGGGTAAATAGAATTGCCATAATAAATTTAATACAGTAGGCGTATTGTTTTGATTGTGAAACAAAAATCATTTGTTTGATGTTTTAATTCAGTTCACTTATCCCCAATAAGTAAAAACCTTTACAAAGGTGCATAAGGTATTATCATTTGCTTTAAAAAATTGAATTCCAAAATAATACAAAGACTATTTAAATTAGATTTGTTCCTTTACTGCATTAATAAAACCTGTCATATACGCGTCACCTTATGCTACATAAATATCAAACACGCTTAGTTAGTTAGTGATTAATTATGTTAACAAAACTAGCAAACTAGCAGGGCATTAGCCGATTAACTTACAGCGGAATAGCCTGTAAGCCTAACCTAACTCTGAAATAAAATGAATTACTTTTAGGAAAAAATCAAAATTTGTTTGTGTTATGTAGGCTTGGGTGTTAAGTATAATAGGCTAAGTTCTTTATCACAGTAAATTGTCTCTAGCTCCAGATACTTGCATGTCTACATCAATTGTCATATTTTACTTTTCAGATGACTGTGAAAGTAGGCCTAGGAGACGTACAGCAAAAAAAGGTACATATAGTTTTAATTGTTATTTATATTCAGTGTATAAAAGCACCCCTTAACTCTAATCAACTAAAAATATAAAATTAATTAACCCATTTTTGAAAAAGACCCTGTGAGGGAACTGACTCCAGTTAAATGAAATATGTATTCTGTATTAAATGCTTATTCTGTATAAATATCAAGTTACTGATACCTTTACACAGAATAATTTTATTTAGATTAAGTCTGGCCTATGATAATATAACTGATTTAGCTAAACTTACTGCGGATTAGCCTGTAAGCCTAACCTAACTCTGAAATAAAATTAATTACTTTTAGAAAAAGATCAAAAGTTTATAGGCCTGGGTGTTAAGTATAATAGACTAAGTTCTGTATCACAGTTGAATTATCTTTAGCTCCAGAACTTACACCAATAGTGCATGTCTACATATATTTTCATACTTTACTTTCATATTTGACTGGGAACGTAGTAAGTTCAGTGTTAATTTGTTCATGTTACCTTATATTTGGTGTATAAAATCACCCCTTAAACTCTAGTTAACTTAAAACTAAGATTAATTAACTGATTTTTAAAAAAAGTCCATGTGAGGGCACTGACCGCAATATAATTAAATATTTTTGCTTTATTATAGATACTCCTGTAAGTCTGACAATTATTTTGTCTACTCTAAAAAAATTCCATTTATTACTTTTATTGTGATTCATGTATGAACATTACATAATTTTAATTTTCTTACAGATGTAAGACGGGCTCTGTTTCCGGAATGCGATCGATTTTCACAAGATTGTTTCAGACACACACAAGTGTCTGATCAAGTAAGTTTGAGTGGTAGATTAGGCCTGAAATTTATGCTAAATTTTGTTCGTAAATTCTGCCTAAATTTTTTGCCAGTAATTTAATCTATGGCTTTGATATGAAGTATAAAATGTCTGAAGACAAGTACTAAGCCTTGAGTTCCTACTGAGTACACCCATTAGCCTATAGAAATATTAGCTAGACTGCATATGTTTTCAATTGTAAAAATGAAATAGGCCTACCTATATTTGTGTAATGTATCCAATTTGTAAGTCATTTTATTCGTAAAATGAGGTCCTACCTAACACAAGATGGTAGGCCTTACCATAATATATTTAATTTGTACTCTGCTCGTATTTAACTAGTTAACATATTTTATTTTATTCTTCAGTCCCACTATATTACTCTAAATATACTTTCAAATTCAGGATTTTTCAGAGAAACGTAATTAATTAAATAAGATATGACTTAATAAGTTAAGGTTAATTTTAACACCTAATATAACAAAATTTATAATATAGGCCTTTGGCTACTGTAATACGGAAGCAAACTGTTGTAATATTTTGTACACATAGTTACTTTCATAACATCGAGTCCATTAAATTGTAATTTATTTGACATAAAAATTTTATTTTAACACAGCTCTGCTTTAAAAATTAAGGACTAACATTTGTCAGGTAAAAGAAAAAGTGAAAAGAGAATTTGAACTGTGACTTCTTTAATTTTTGAGTTAAAAAGCTTTTTAATCTCGATTAAATTTTATAATATTAACTTGCAGACAGAAAAGGTTTTGCTGGTGACTAAAGAAAGCATCGTTCTTTTATCTTATGTAAAATTTATTATTGCATGCAAGTCTGATTAAAGCTCACTAAACTAAAATTATCACTGCTTACAGCAGCAGGTTCTTAAACCCGATAATTGATGTAGGCCTATAGTGTTATTTTTATTTAATTTCTTATTATCTGTATTTATAATCTGTAACTTAATGTGTAGAATTGTATTTATATTGTTTAACCTCCTAAATGATACTCAACTAATATCACATGAAATTTTAAAAAATTAGTATCTTAATATTCTAAATTTTATGGGGTTTGTTATACTTAATAGTAGATTTAAATGATACGGAGTATGGATGAATTATCCGTAATGTATTTGCTAGTTATAATACCGTTATAATCAGGATTATATTATTCAATGTTAATCATTTGAACAGTTTTTGTTTTTCGAGTTTGTGTGATTATATTAGAAATCTTTTTCAGGAATCTTCAGTGCAGGGATGTAACCAAGCAATAGTGACTTGAGTTCATTTAAATTAAAATAGATTACTATAAAATAACTACTAGATTATGCTGTAAATTTAATTTTTTTTAGAAATTTACACAAAATCCATTAACTTTTTGTAAATTCATAGTGCTAACCTACAAATATTGTGCTAGGTTAAGAAAATAAATTATTCTCTTAATTATTAGCTTAATATTATTATAATTATTAACTTAGTGAAAAATTATGTATGAGTTTTGTAATGATCTTTCAGGTTCCTCCTGAACTTTCCAGAATTGACTGGGAAAAAATGACTATTACTGCACCATCAGTAGTATCGACATCAGATGATATTGATGTGGAAAACATATGAAGTGGAGAAGGTAATATAATCAAAGCAATTTAGCCTATAGATAATTTAAATTTTTTTTTTCTGTTTGTGAATTTTGTAACATTAGCATATTTGATTTAATGTTTGTTTCATATGTAGTGTTAGGTTTACCTAAATTATCTTTACTTGACAAACTAGACTTGTATAGGTACTTTAAATCAATTAAGAAAATCAGCTTTGAATGTAGCACAATTAATTCATACCATATTTCATTAATGTTTTGTTTTCAAAGCATTTTTTTGTTTGGGTGTTAGCCTATTTAATTTGTGTTATGGCAAAGTTAATTTTCTGCATCAGGAATGTCCTATTTCATTGAGCAAGCTTTATAGGAGATTTTGAAGTTTGTGATAAAATAGCCATTAATGATTGTTTTGTCTTGTTAATGACAACAATATAAAGTTATTAACAGTCCCATTTACATTTTAAATGAGAAAATTTAGTAACATAGTAGTTGGAATCATTTTTAATTAGTAGTATTATGTGTCAATGCTTTCAAATCAGGGGCTTCCTTTGGAAAGTATAATCATATGATAATTTTAAGATAAGTATTGTTAGAAGCTCTAAATAAGTTTGTTTATATTATTTTTTATATAAAGAGTTTTGGAAGCTGCTGGAAAACAAAAGTTCTTAATAAAGTACATAATTAGTTTAATAACATTATTTCCCATAAAATTGCAATTATTTCATTTAGTAATTTGCACTTTTGTTGATACTGGCAATGATAATTATTTTTCTCTGTTAGCTAAAATTCTTTCTTTGTTACAGAGTCCATTGTTGTAGAAGCTCTTATATCGCCAGATGATTGTGCAAAATTTATAAGTTTGGAGGTAAATTTCTCCTTATAGAACTGCTGTATTCTTATATAGTTATCTCTCTCTGACCTCTATTTTGCACTATGAGGTGTACACTTATTTCCATTCTTATTTGGTATTCTTTTATCTCTTTCTACTATTATTTAGTTACAATAGTTTAATCATAGTAGTCTCTTTATAATTGGTTTAGTGTTTTTTGTACACTGGTCTGTCCCTTAGTGTATATCATTGACTAACATTACTTACACCTAGTGTCACATGACAGGTGTTCTTAATTACGATTATAATACATTATGTCCTTTCTTATAATATTCTTATACTATTACAATAGTGGCATTACACCTTACTTGTGGTATAGACATTAACCTTTTACTTCTATTTGGTATTATAAAGTGGTTTTGTTCACGTTTTACTTAGTGAATCCCCTTTTGGTCGGTTTTGGTTCACTTTATTTACTTAAATTCTTATTTAAAATCCATTTTGGGTATCTTATATTGGTACCTGTAGAAAGCTTATCAGTTCTTCTTGGTTTAAGGCACAAAACATTTTGGTTTAGGTAGGCTTTTCCTACTGATAGATGTGAATTTAGGTGAAATTTGTACCAACAATGTGTATGTTAGGTTGATACAAATTTACATTCTTTTAACCTTATTTTCTCAAGTTTGGTTTTATTAATGATAACTAATAACTCTTTAGTTATTGCCTTTTCTTATCTTACATGATTGTTTGACTATTTGAGTAATATTTGTTATTATTATGAGACAATTTTAATACTTCTTTATGTTACATGGGTGCTATGCATAACATGTTACTATGCTTTTATTCACAGCTTCTATTCAGTTAACAGTCTAGTTACTTTCATTCTTTTATAACATATCTTGTCCTATACATTTATAATATTATCTGTTGTATATTGTACAGGAATGGGTTTCCTCTCCTTAAAACCCCACTGTTGTGTTTGTCAATTTGTACATACACCTATGCCAATGTGTTTTGAATTATTTTAATTATGTAAATCTCGGAGATATTTGGAGTTGTGGGATGTATTGATGTAAGTAATTAATTATTAACTTAGCTCTCTAAAAACTATCAGTGTTTGTGTACCTGTAACTTAAATAATTAATGAGTTATTTTATAATTCCGTTCAACCCTATTATACCTTGAAGAGAATTCTGTCTAATTTTGTATTTTTACTCTCTCTCTTTGGTGTCAGATAATTCCGCTATAAGCGCTGTAGTATCGGCTCAACGAAACTTATAGGTTATTTCAATGTTTATGTTAACCAATTATTCTATACTTATTCAGTTACTTTTTTATTCCTAGCTCATTAAACCATACTCCAAATAACAAGATTTTGCCAATATATAAAGGTTCTTTATTTGTTTACTTCTTTAACATTGAATAATATATGTTCTAATTAACATATGCTTGAGCTATAGATTGTATGAATCGATTGTTGATTATTCTGTTACTTTATTTAAATTTAGTTATATAGTGTGTTTTAATTTGTAATTAATTTAATTCAGGGTGTGAAGGTTCTTGTAACTGTGGGGAAGATTAAAAATACATAGATAAGAATGCAAGATTTACAAATTTAAAGTGTTGTGTAGTTAGTATGATTAATATAATAATAATTTACCAGACTAGAACGAAGCCAATCGTGTAGGCGGTTGATTGATAAATTTACTGTTCTGGACAATTATGCCGTACGATTTTCTTTCTTCGATTTAATAGAATGGAATTCTTCTCCTGTCCACTTCGGAATTACAGCTTTCTGGATTGGTTTACAGCCCGATTGATGCTTCTTCTGCAACGCCAGGATCCAAATACGTTCTTCTCTTGGTTGAAGCAATTAGTGTTGTTCCGTGTTTTTGAAAGGTTATAACTTCTGGTGTAGTGAATATTATTAATTGTGATACTGTTAATTCTTTCTATTTGGTTTAATATATCATCAATTCCCTTCGGATATGGGACAATTCAAGTTCTTCCTTGTATAATCCAGTTATTTATTCTCTATTGTGATTTCATACTGTAGTGTTATTTGGATTAAACTGTACTGGTGATAGTCATAAACATTGTCATTAGGATTTTGTGTTTTATAATCGTGTCTGATGATTTAAAATATTCCGATTAAATAGATAATTCTTGGGTTTTTTAATCTCATCACATTCAGATCATCAAAGCAATTATTGTCAAATTAACAACTTCCTCTTCTTCTGTCGTCCCTAGCAACACACGACTTCTTCCTTCCACATGTTTTGAATATAGTGTTTATTTCATATATTTTTTGTCTATTCCTTATCAATTTGCTATCCTATCGGAATGTAACTTTACCGATAGTTGGTTTATTATTTTCTACACATATTCTGCTGGTTTTTTGATATAAGCCGGTTTTTTTCCTTTTTTTATATTTAATCCACTTTCGATATTAAATGTTATTAATCGATATCATGGCATTATGGTATTATCATAATTTGTATAAATTTTATTATATATCATTATTAATTTAATGTTTTTTCTAGCTCTTCAAATCGTATTCATTAATTATTATTAATTGATGTACCTAACCTTTATGTTATGAGTGGTTATATAGTGGTTTTGGCTGTTAGGCCTTTTATTGTAAACAGATCTACCTGTGTTTATAACTGGTACACATCTATAGCCCCTTTTACATAAATTCATACATATAATTAAATCTTAACTATTAACATTTACATAAACAATTATTTTTTCCATATCTAATAACAATTTTATCTTGACCTATGGATCACATATAAGAAAATTCAAATCTGTTAACGTTAATTAGCTGCTTCACACTTCATTCTACAACAGTCATTGAATAATACATCTTGTTTCATTATCTTTCATTAACTCAACACATATTTGGTATAACATAACATAAACTTTATCATAACATTTGTTGTCACAAAATAATACCTCTTAACTCAAAATTCTTATTTGCTATTAGTAAATTATTGTTTCATTTTTTGTTTGTTTTTCATTAAACATATATCATCAACTATTGTCTAACTTACAGGTTCGGTTATTCTTGTTAATATTACCTTGCATCCTTATTTACCTGTATCTATGATTATAAATATAATTATTAGATCTTTGTTCTATCATGGGGTTAAATATTGACTTGTTTATTATTCTGTGAACCTTGTTTTTATGTAACTTGAGTGCTAGCATATTGCGTTACAATATTGGTCATCTCAGTTAGTCAGTTCTTGTCCATCTCTTCAATCTGTAAGTTGTTCAGTCATTGCATATACGGGTAAGATGTTCTATAGTTGACTGGCTCTTGGAATCTATATTTTATACCATGGTTGTTAGGTGTCTTCTCGTAGTATGTTTCTTCCTTGTCTTCATTGGTTCCTTACTGACCGAAAACTATTGGGTTGTTGGTTCCTGTGGTACAACCATTGTTCGGTGCATCTTCTTTTTCTTATAATGTTATTTCACTTGTTAGTTACCATTAGTTTTATTAACTCTTATTGTTGTGAGTTTATCCTTGGTGATGAGTAGCTCATGTAGTTTCATGCTTGGCCTTTTAGAAGAAACACTTGGTTTGTCTCTTTCACTCAATTATTGACATGTGTTAATATTTTGGGTTACTGAAATATTTGGGCTCATATGTCTCGTTACAATATTAACTGGTTGTAGGCATATAAACTTATACACTGTTGTGAGAATTGTACAAAAGTACCTTTAAGCTAATTTCAAAACACAACATTTCAGAATTAATCACATTTTTTTCACTTTATAGGCTATGTCACACCAAAAGAAAATGTACAGGTCACTTTCAACAACAGTTGACAACAGCTGACTGAATATTATCCGATGACAAAATACTAAACAGATGGGAGATGGTCACACCAACCAACCATTTTGTATATAGTCTTTAAAATGAGATTTTTTTGCTTGTACACGGAAAACCTGGATCACTGTATTAAGATATATATTTTAGATATGTAGGTCAATTTATTAATTTTGAGCTATTAATTTAGCTAGTGCTAAGCTTTAAAACACAGTTATTTGTATGAAAGAAAAGTACAATTTTGTAGGCCAAGTAATAAATCCAACTATGATTCTGAAAAATTGTCACGGGTAGGAAAATAAAAATAATAATAATTCACCGATCTGAATGACGTTTTACAGAATCGTGATAAACATAAAATTACTTTTGATAGTGATCCCATGCTCATCCCAAGTTGAAACTTTCAGAATATGTAGAGGAAAACAATATCTTTCACATATATTTTTTTGAGAATTTTAAAAATACAGTTTTTCAAAATTCAGTAAATGCAATAATGATGTGTTTATAAAAAATATATATATTTTCAACTAATTATGTTTTATATCATATGAAAGCCCTTTAAAAGAGCTTTCAAATGAACTCGATGTCATTGTTCTAGCTTAATTAGAACACAAGTTGTGAACAAATCAATATTGTTGCGCAAGTCAAAAATTTTATTTATTTTTTCATTTTTGAGCACCCATTACTCAGTAACCTTTCGTCAGAAAAATGTGAAAAAATTGATTTGTGTTACTATTTATGAATACTACATGCATACTTAATTTCAAATAAATCTAAGAGGGTCAGGTTGTAGCACTTGTTGATTTGACACGGAATATCTCTTAAATGTAACTTGAAGTTTTCATTTTGTTGTAAACATACCAGTCTAGTTTTTCTATTTATAGTTTATGCTTTTTTTTTTTTAATAATTTCAACTAATTGAACCCCTAATCAATCCTACACTCCCTCGCAGAAAAACCTATATTTAGTTCATTTATATTGTCATCTGAGTTTAGTTATGTTTGATGTAATAAATAAAATGTTTATTTCATCAAAGGTGTTTTCACTTTTTGTAATTATGTTCTTGTAAATAAATATTCTATGTACTTTATGAATGTAATCTTATAGTTACTGATAAAGTAACAAAGCCCAAATGTCTGTGTGGTATTTTTGTTGTAATAATATTTGTCTGATATGTATTATTTTTGCAATGTTTTTATGTATCTTCTATGAAGAAATAATTTGTTCATTATCCTTAATAATTATTAATTATTGATACCTTAGAATTGAAACTGTTTTGTATAAATTTTGTAATAAAAATCAATGTACTTGTAAGTCTTTTTTTATCAATAACCTATTGAAAATAACACATTCCTTGTGCAATGCAAGTAGGCCTACCAAATACCTACCAAAAATGTATATCCCCAATTTTTGATAGAATATTTGATTTTTGTTGCCATCAGAATTTTACTTTGATTTTACTTTCATGTTCCATAAGGAAATGGAAGTATGGTGATGGCAAAAAAAATCGTGTTAGAGATTTTTGCATATTCTGATTATACTACCCTCAAAACATGAAAAAAAGTAATTTATCGAAAAGTGTCTGTGTGTCTGTCTAGATTTTTTATGGCAAACGATAAGAGCCGCAAATTCAAACAGAATCAAATAATTTTTTGCATACAGCCCTGAATTGTAGAGTATTCAAGACCTATTGTTTTTTGTGAAGATCGGTTAAGATAAAGGGGTAGTTTACCTGCAATATTTTATGTTGTAACAAGAGAAATTTTTTCATGACGAACGATAACTGCCGTAAATTCAAACAGAATCAGATATTTTTTTACATATGTGCCCGAGTTATAGAGGACTCAAGGCCTATTGATTTTGGTGAAGATCGGTTACGGGGAAAGGGTAGTTTACCTGAAACATTTTTTTGTTGTAACGTAATAGTTTACCTGATAATTTTTTGTATATATGTACTACGTTATTGACAACAAAGAAGCAGTTTGTTTTTAAAATTCCTTCCCGGCCTGTTTGGCCGTAGACCAATGTTTTCTGCAAAACCAGACGTTTCGCCAGTGCCATCGACTTCCATCATCAGTGAAAATCAAGTGCGATAACGTGAGGTGGTATACGTTAGTGCCCACAGTAAGTGGCTGAAGCAGTAAGTAGAAAGAAGTAGTTTCAATGGAAATATTTCATTTCGAAAATGATTTTAAATATAAATCTTAGAACATGGAAGTCGTGTATGATTCTCCATACCAATATTTTGTTCTTAAGTGTGCTATTAAGTATTAGGAATCTTCTCCATGTCAAGGTATAGGATTACAGCCTGTTTTGCCTTCACTGAAGGCATCTCTTTTCCTTGCCCTACCTATATCTCGTCTTCCCTGAGGTCTGTATCTTATTACTTGTTTAGGTAGTCCCATGTTTTCCATTCTCTTGATATCCTGCCTCTATTTTATTTGTCCTTCCCTTATTCTGCCGGCTATAGAATATACATTTTACTTGGTACTTATATTTTCATTTCATATTTGATATCTAAGGGTTTGCATTATGAATACTCGACACAATATTTTTCTTGTTAGATTCGAAGTTTTAAGTAATTTTCTCTTAAAAAGTGTGTATGAACATTTTAGCACGACGAGATTGTCTGTTTTATTATTATTCTTAACGTTTTGGTTTTTATTATTAATTTTTGGTTTATTGATTTATTCTACCCAATTCAATCTATTATTGAATCCGATATGAATAAATCTGTTTACTTACTCTTTGACATCGTTTATTAATTTTGTTTAAATAGTTTAGAATGTTTTTTGTTCCATTTCACGAGTTCGATTCTGAAGAAGTTGCGTTGACTCTTCTATTATTAGCTGCGGTGAGTTGCTCTGTACTTTCCTGTATAGACACTAACATAAACACAACATGTACATGATACTTAATATTATTATAACATTAATAGTTAATAACATTTTATTATGGCCTATGCATACTGCATTGGTCATTGTCACTTCTGATAATGTCCTTTTTCTTCATCTTGTGGTTTTATTACCTTAACTATAGTTTGTTAAGTGAGTTTACTATACTTTAGGAAGTTACCTTTTTATATGGGTTGTAATCCTATCAAATTATTCTCGTTATTGCTTGAATATCTCTTATCATTGTTTTGATAGCACTGTTATTATTGTGCAGTAGTTCATTCTGCATTTATACTGAAAATTGCTTTGGTTTAAAGTAACCAAGATTACTTGCATCTAGCTGTCAACATTGTTTATTTATTATTATTGTTATTATTAGTATTTGGGTGGCTATAATCCTTGAATTTACTTATTCGAATAGTATTCTGCCTCATTCAATGTTGTTGGTTTAGTTCCTACTCTTTTATGATAAGTTTACAAGATAATTTTGTTCATCATGCATCCATTCTATGGCAAGCATATAGTTATAATATACAACAATGGATTATTGTCGGTTTTGTGTTTCTGTATTACATTTGATTTATTTGACTTTATGTAGTACTGGTATATCTATTGGTTATTATTAGATTATATTTTGTTTATCTTTTACAGTCTTTACTATTGGTAATTAGTGGTTATTTCTAATATCAATTCCACTTTACAATTGGTCATTGGTGTTTTGGACATAGCCCGCTTTTCATGTCTACACATAATTTAGCTAAGAACTTATTATTATTCATTCTCTTTCTTACTTTTTATGTTCAATAATTCATTCTTATTGATTATTGTTTGTATTACATTGTCAAGGAAGGTATTCACTTAATAAGTTTTGGTCAAGTGTCAATTTGTTTTGCAGCTTAGGGGTTTAAATCATGTTGTTTATTCCATTTATTCTTTCTTCTTTTATAATAATTCTTTTATTGCCATATGTTAGTTCATTATAATTCATGTTATCTCCCTTTTTTGTGTTTGATCTGGATATTTTCTTCTTCTCTTCACCGATTTCCTTCCTCCCTCTTAATAAGTTTCTTCATGGCGTTTTCACTGGTTTCCTTCTCACGGTTAATAGGTTTCTTCTTGATTTTGTCTTTAATGGGTTTCCTTCTCACTGTTTGATGTATTGGGTAATTATGTATGTCGTCTCGTCGTTAGTCTTGCTTTATCTTCTTTAGTTGCACATTTACTGGTAATTCCTTCTTCATTTTAATTCACTTGGTTTTGGCTTATGATACTTCCTTTTTTATCCATGATCGTATGCTTGACCTTGTAGGTATTCTTAATTGTAGTGGCTTTCAACTTATTTGTGGTACGCTGGTGTTGGTAGTGTTATATGTACCATTACAACATACAAAAATTTGACAGATATTTTTGTCGCAAAAAACTTTTATGATATATTGTGTATAAATACACATATAAAGGTATTTTTGCCACAAAAAACGTTTATGATATATTGTGTATAAATACACATATAAAGGTATACAATACATTTGATTTGTTTAACAGTCGTTATAAGACAGTATTACCATATAGGGGAGAGCAGAGAGACATAAGTTGATACTTTGTACTTCTTCAAGTGTCCCTTAGTCGCAGCACCTCTGCAACTGTATAACGTTTTTGTTATAGCTTGTAGTACATGCTCCTCCAGTCTGATTATAGCAGTGTACAGTAAAATGAGTCTTTGTTCCCTTTTGTATTTTAGAACGTGTAAAGCAACCTTTTTGTCACTAATTTGCTGTGGGTGTTTACAGCTACGTACTTTGTTGGATCCATGGTAAGTGTACAATTGAATCATACTAATACAAAAGCAATGTGGCAACATGAGGGCAAGTTATGTTTCTCTATAACTTTTAAAAGAAAATTAATTCATAACCTAACAGATCTCAGAATTAATTATGTGTCAGTTACTTGTGATCCTATAATGAAGATTACGTGTTTATTAAATCCTAAAAAACTAAAATTTTTAAAATGATAATAGTAATAATGGCTCCTTTTTATGCCGCCTAGGAAATTTAGGAGGTAGAATAGGTTGCCTAAAGTGAGTGTTCGACACACGCACTAAAGGTAGAGTGGCCAGCAGCACTACACTTCAGCCACTAATTTTAAAATTAAAGGTGTACCTTCAATTTCACCAGAAGGAAAGTGGTATGTTGGTACAATGTAAGTAAAACATTTTGTTCTGTTTCTTTTTTTCATATTTGGTTCAAACGTACAAGTGAAAAACTTTCTGGGGCGATGTAGCTCACAAACCCTACAAAGACTCGGCGTTTTCCACAACTTGTATTTAGGAAAGAACAAAAAGAAAAATCAGATTTCTGTGTTATGATCTGCACTATTCTGTTAGTTATTATGGTTTGTACCCTAAGAATATTCGTATGTTAGCCTCCGAATACGTGTTTGCAAATAATGTCGATTTTCTGGTGAACTGGGCCGGTAAAAGATTGTTTTACTGGCTTCATGCAGCGACATTCAAGGTTGTCTTTTAGAGAGGCTGAAGCAACAAGTTTTGCAATAGCATTTAGTTTTAATAAACATAACATAAAACTTTCTTCAATATTGGAATTCTGTGATAAGTCGCCTTCATTTTTACTGTCACAATATTTGGAATGTGAAGGAAACCAGGCAGCATAACGACAGTGCACTGTCCTAACAAAGTTGTCAGTTTGAAGGGAAATAAACAAGTCAGCAGGGTTACCCCTTTGGAAAAGGGTGAAACCAGTGGTATTTTCATAGATGGCAGCTGGAAACCACCACTTATCGTTATATCCACAGAGTGTTATGTAGATATCACTTTGATTATTTATGGACCAGCAGGTTGTATTGGAGTAGCACATCCATCAAGATAAATTACAGCCTCTCTTTTTTTACTATTTATGAAACAGTTTATACCTCATACCCGTTACAATCTGACTTCAGCCATTAGACAAGTGTTTATATGGCCTGTTTCGGTGCAGCCGCTGAGAGCTGGATGACAATAAACCCAGGTAAAACCATGACATACCTGGGCTAGCAAAAGATGCTCTTTCAAAGGCAGCTACACCATCTAACTGACAGCAGGTTTTAGTTCAACTGGAATTTGGCCATTAAATGAAAATATATTCAGTATCGAAGAGTTTCTGTGTTCACCTGTAATTGACAGAGAGATAGGAGACAAAAGTAATTATGAAGGAAGATTAACACCAACAAAAGATTGTCAAGAGACCACAGTAGCCGGACCTCCCACGTCGGAAATAAACGAGACATCTGCTAATACCTTATCACAATTGACACCAGAATAAATTCGCCCTTATCCGAAAGCGACTGCAAAAATAAAATAGAAATACGCCAAGAAGAAAAACTCAAGTATTCTCACTGACTCCTATTAAAAAAGCAATTCGTATTGAAGAGGAGGCATGACAAAAGAAAGAGCGATCAAAACGGAAACTAATCATGAACGGTAAAACGAAGGCGATTTGTGGACTGTATAGAAACGGTCAATCAAACTCTCCAAGACTTAAGAAATTGTAACAAATTAGTGGGTAGTGTAACATTTGTTATTTCAGAGGATTCTCGCTAGAGATTACCGGTAACTGCAAGAGGAACCCGCGCTGATATTGTCTCAGTGTGTTTAAAGTCCTCGGCGATGTGGAATGCTATTCAGACTAAATTTGCAAAGCAATATGAGAGCCTATTTAGGAGGAGGAGGAGATGGTGATTTTTCTACAAACTTACTGCACCTCGGTGACGGTAGTGTTCCTAGTGACGATAGCTTCACAGAAATTGACGAAAAACTGGGACATAGTAAATAGTACAACACTGTATTAATTGCTAAATTCTGTGCAAAACGTCAAGTGTTTACTTGATAAAAATTACAAGTGGTTATTCCCAAAGAATCGAATCTGTGAAGGAAAATAATGATACAAGTTTGGAAAAATTTTCTGGGGATAATAAAAAGTCCGAAGAATCTATTAACACCGTATTTAATATTGAAAATATAGTGTACTATCTCCAAGAATTTTTGAATTCTTTAAATCAATCTTGCATTCCGCCACAACGGTTCATTCTAAAGGTTGGCACTCCAACAATGTTGTTGAAAAATTTACATCCTCCGAACGTTTGCATAATACAAAATGCAGGTGACACGGGAATTTCTGTGTCAAGTAGGTAATAGCGTTATTATCGACTCAAAAGCCCTCTTCACACACACATTCGAATCAGTAGGCTACTGGTTGTTAGCATTACCTGGTGTAATTACCAACTTATAAATTGTAACATTCTTTACTTTAGTACACACTTGAAGGAAATTAACAGTTTCGAAATTGCATCCGTTCCATTTACATAATTTTCATTAAACCTACTTAATATGTAGTAGTGAACGATAAGCTTTTTCAGGTTTTACTAGTACTTGACCTACAACGGTCTGATCTCCTACACTCAGTGCCTCTGTCTTTAATGATCACTGCTTTTTTTTACATAATAATTTTCCCATTCCTGCATAGAATTTACCCGCTCGTACAGAAGGCAACAGAATTTAGTGAATCCAAGCTGCAATCGAAGTATAACTACGTTACTTTCACATCTCCGTAGGTATGCCACGAATATCCGTCATACTGAATTCTGCTCAATAAAAGTTTCATACTATCACATGACTCCGACATGTAAGCAGTAAGTTATAAACTGAAGGGATTGGTGAATTATTAAAAATGGAGTAAAATCAATAGGTTAAAAAAAGTTCGTAGAAGTCTTTTGAGTGGAGGGAACGTTAGAAAACTGTTTGTTATGAATGCTTAAGCCTACAAATCGTGATAGTTGTTATTATTATTATTATTATTATTATTATATTATTACTATAAAACAACATTTGTATTATTTTAATACAGACAGGAGTGAATACAGCCTTCGAATGAATTAGTAGTACGAACGCGTCAGCCTGCCAACACACATTAGATCTGTATATTTGTGTCGTGACGACGGTAGTAATTTTCGTAAACAAAGACTGTTGTGTCATTACGACATTAAGAATGTTGTTGGCGTGAATTTAATGCGACAGATTTTTTTTACCTCTGCCCATGTTCTCTCTTTCAGTCCTCTCACTCACTCACTCTCTCTCTCGCGCGCGCGCACACGCACGCGCGCCAACTTGTACAGTTTCTTCTTTTTCTTGTCAACAATTTCAGTGTTACACACAATCCTTCACTGTTTGTTTGTGCCTGTTTGTTTAATCATTCATTGTGTTCTTTGTACAGACTACACATTCAAACTTGAGTAATCTGTTTGTAGCAGAGTAACATTTCAACAAACACTTAAAGAGGCGCGCTTTGGGTGCAGTCGCAGAAGGACCTGCCGTGCTAACTTAATGAAAATAAAAGGAAATTAATAGTGAGGTAGTCATGTTTAATTAAAGGTAGTAGTGAGGTTTGCCCCTATTAGTGAGGTAGATGGGGAAAATTGACAGAGAAAGAGTGAGGGGGAGAAGAGAGACGGGGGAGAGAGAATTACGAATTTTTAATTATTCTCATTCATACCAAATATCATTTGTAAGAATATAGTTATGCAGTTATTGGTATACAGTAGTACCGAAGCAACATGTTTCAAGTTGACTCCCATCCGTTGGAAATTTATTCACCATTCTGATTAATAAAAATTTCTACAAGTACCAATAATATAAATAACAACCTGCAGAAGCAGAAGAGTTTATATCTTACAGAGTTGAAGAGTTGTAATGTTACATTAATTATATTTTTGCTTTTCGTATATCACAGTAAGCAGTAATCTAATTTTTTTGAAATAATACGTGAAGGCTTATATATTAAGAATTAATTTTTTTTTATAGTTTCCGTAACTTGCTTGTAAAATAATTAGGTATCCAAAAGGTAAGTTACATATTTTAATAGCAACTTATAAGTTCCTCATCCTCGGTTTTTTCCTTTCTTCAAAATGTACCACTTCTTAATTGCAAATAAATTATTTAACGTAATAATCGTTTCACCAAAGGCTGTTTGGATCCTGTTAATAAAACTCTTGAGTCTGCTGCACATAATCCTCGCTTTTGGTTCATGTTTCGTTAACTTTCTACATTACAATAAGTTTAATTATTTTCAAGTTCCTTATAAGTAGCCAACTGTAGTAAACATCATGTACTTTGACCTCTCTCTCACTCTCTCTCTCTTTCTTTCTGTTACTCTTGTTCTTCTCAATAACTGTATCTCAGGAAGTCTGAACGTAACAGGTTCTTAAGTAAACTTCATATGACTTAACGTGCAAAATCTTAAACATCATTTGGGCTTCAGTTATGTTATAATTTTGTAAGAAAGCTTTACAAAATACTTTTTACACTGCTTCTGTATACGAAACTAGGTGCAGGTATGTAATCAAATTTTTAAGTAGGCCTATTTATTCTAACACTGTTACAGTTTCTTGAAAACGCCGTATGTAAACAAACATTAAAACTTAGTAATAAGGTTTATCAAACTACTATTTTTCTTGGACGCATTAACGCAAATCAGTAATCTAGAGACCAATTTTATATTGAAAAATCGATGTCTAATAAACGGAATTTGATATGCAAAAATCCATCGGTTAAGAAAATAAAGTAAACTTGGTTAGTAACAAATAATTTTGGCAAAAATTTTTAATTTGATATAGGCTATAATTGATTCCAATTTTATTACAATCTGAGAAATGAAGCCAAATAGATTTTCATAAACGTTGGTCTAGTAACAAAAAAAGTTTCATTCTTAAGCGCACAATATTATAATTTCCCTTTCATCCCGGAAAAAAGACTGTATTAAGCTACTATCATACTTGTCTAGTCTACACTATTTAATGGGTATATTATAGGTTTCACAAAAATTGATTATCTTACACATGGTTTTAATATATCACTAAACTTTGTGAAAAGTCTGAGTGAAAAGAATTATATACACAACGGTTGATGTTAATACAGGTCTTAATTCGTTTCAAAATTTATAGATAAATAAAAAATTAAAATTATCACATATATTGTGTGGTGTATAAAATAAATTGTAATAATCCTTTCTAATATGATTACTTAAGCCATAATATCCGAAGTTGGACCGTTCCTTTATTCTTCTGTAGCCTCCTACATTCTTGCGTATCTGCTGTCATATTCGCGTCTCACAGTCATAGTAGACAGTAGGCTATAATATTATACCTTTTTTTGCGTTGTCTGAGACTTGTCTCAGAGGATAAGACTCAGGCTGATCTGGGGCAAGCACCCTTCCGCCGATTGGAGATTTAGAGGAGTCGCACGCCAGCGCAGCGCGGACCGGTGGCGAAGTAGGTGGAGGCATTCAGGATAGAGTGTAGTGTATGGATGTGTATTTGTGTGTTTACGTAGTGTGCAGAGCCAAATGGGTGATGGTAGAGCCATAATAAAAGTATAAGTCAAACGACAGCCAAGACGAGGTCGAGTAACGCAGGACGCCAAAGCTGGAGGGAGGTGTCAGAGAGGCGTCAAGGTAAGGCGGGGAGGCACAAAGGAGAGGGATAAAGACCGGATAGGTAGATAGGAAAATTTAAGATGTTAAGTTATCAATAAGGAAGCCAGGTGTAGTAAGTATGACGAAGAGACTTAATTATTTCTATTTCTCCGTTGGCGGGGGTTTCTGGGAGGAGGTCCATCGGGAATGGTGAGGAGACGGTTTATGACAAAGGAAGGTCTGCGGTAGTTACAGGTAGTATTAATATTATACAATACCTCCTTCACATTTAAGTTGAGGAATTCCAATCAGCCTTCCGTTGCGTTACTTCTCTCTTGAGCCCTTGATATAATTCGTTGCCTGCTCTTTATTGCAGCTGTAATATCTCCTTCGTTTTATAATTCGTAACGTTAAATATTCTTCCTCACCCTGGAATTTTCCATTCTCTTTTACTAATTTCTTTTCACTTCATAAGACTTTTCTATACAAAAGCAAGTATATAAAAAAGTTATAAGGTCGGGGATTAGCAACCAAACGGCATTGTTTAAAAACATTTATCTACAAGTTTCTTTTCTATAGTTCATCGTACACACCCTTGCGAGATAAAAATAACTACACGGTAGTTTCTTTCGCAATTTTTCGCATTATTTTGAGACAATCGACTGGTGATTTAGAGATAAATACTTAATATTAATGGGGTCTCATACATTTTATATTATATCTGTTTTCTATCCTACTGATAGAATTAGAAAAACGGTAGCTATCTCTCTTTTCCTTTTAAAAGCACAATACATATTAATTTACCAAGTAGCAGTTTCCTTCTTCATTTAAAATTTCTATCAAATCTACTGTATATTGGACAAAACAGAAGGGGAAACATACGTGCTTACAAGGTAGTGTAAACATCCTGTAATGCTGTCAAATCAAAATACAAAGGAAGGGGAAGTGAATACTGTAATGAGTAGCCCCTACATTCATATTTATGCAGGTGTAGGTGATGATTAAGGCCCGGATTTTTATGTAATTACATATTTGAATGCTGAGTGCACATTTACACGGAAAAGCCAGATATCGGCGAATCATACCAATAGGTGTCTTATCCGCGAGTTTAATTTTACATATTTTTACATATTTTGTTCATATTACATATTTCACTCCATCTTACATATTTCTACATATTTTACTATACTTTACTTCAATTTGAAAATTGAAATGGCAAAAAATAGTTAGGCCTATAACAACATTACTCAGATGCGCAAATGTGCAATTAATCAGAATCAGGTCCAATTAAATTTATTACAAGAAAAGGCAAAATATTGCATCTGTTGCAATTGCACACATAGATTCTACTTTCAAGAAGTAAAATTTTTTACGAGCTCAAGCGACAAGTAAGGCATTTTGCACGGGATGTTAGATGAGAATGGTATGCGCGGCCCCACTCATTTACGTTTTGTTCGCACGTTCAGCGGGCTCGGTGGGGAAAGAACGTGCTGTCCGCGGTAAATAAATACTCTTCGCAGATCTTGCAATTCTCGCAACGGATTCTATCTACCTAAACAAACAAATATCTATATAACTCTATGCTATTGTAGGGCACAATGTGATTTTTGACGCCAGTATTATCGACGCTCTCGGAGTGTAAGCCTACACGTAAATAACAATCTGGCGTGCAGTGTGGTGTGTTGAAGTTATTGTCAAGTCAGTGTTTTGTCTTTCGCCTACACTTCTGCGCTTGCTTGTTTCTTGCCTTGGCGGATTCTCGTTGTTGGACAAAAGACGTCTTAAATAATATATTGTGCGGTATTGTTCAACGCAAGTTCTTAAGAGTTTTAAATACAAATATCCTTGTTTTATCATGGCATCGACCGCATCATCTTTGTCATCTAAGTTAAAATCATGGGTACAGATTGACAGTGCTTTTACAACTGACGATAAAGCTGTATTTTGCCAAGTTTGTTATGGCCAAATGGTGTTAAAGAAGAGAAGGTACTGCTGTTGTATACAGATGCAGCAGCATACATGTTAAAAGCAGGTAATTCTCTAAATGTGTTTTACCCCAACCTACTACATGTTACATGCCTGGCTCATGGATTGCATCGAGTAGCTGAAACTGTCAGAGACCTTTTCCCCGAAGTAAATACATTAATATCAGCAACAAAAAAGGTGTTCTTGAAAGCTCCTTACCGTATCCAGTGCTACAAACAAAGGCTACCTGACACACCTCTGCCTCCAGAACCCGTAATTACAAGATGGGGAACCTGGATCGAAGCCGTAAATTTCTACAGTGACAACTTTGAAGCTGTGAAGTATGTGGTGGAAACATTATCTCCCGATTCTGCAGTGTCAGCGAGCGAATCCTTGTCTGCATTCAACAACTCTAAGGTGATATGTTCAGTTTCGTACATCAAAACGCATTTCAGTTGTATCAAGAAACTGGAGACTGCAGGTCTGACTCTCCAAGAGGCCATAGGAATAGTTGAAGAAGCAGTTAACAAGTTAAATGCTGTGCAGGGTGAAGTCGGTGACAAAGTTTCTACTAAATTAAATGCTGTGCTGAATAGAAACCCTGGTTACTCAACTTTACATACCATTTATCGCATATGTAACGGCGAAACTGTAGAATCGATTGAGAATATTCTTCCAAGTACGATTCCTCTATATAAACATGCGCCGGTGACGACATGTGATGTCGAGAGATCCTTTTCTATATATAAAAACATACTCTCAGACCGAAGACAGTCCATGTCAACAGACAATATAGAAAAGTATTTAATAATTAATTGTGCAACTAAACAGTGGAAAAAAAAACTTACATGGACACTTTATTCTTATGCAGAGTTATAGTAGAGTTTTATATATATATATATACAATATAGATTTTCAAGTCAAAAATCTACCTTTAATTTTATAGTAATTTCAACTCTCCTAGTAAAATACTTTGTTAAATAGTTAATAATTCTCAATTTTTTACTTTATACTCATGTCCTATACTACAGAAATCCATAGGTAAAATACTTTGTTGTTGTTAATTTTATAATATCAAGGTTTCTTTTTTAATACTGTTTTCTAAAATATGTTTTCATAAATTTTCTAAAGTACAATAAACAATTGAAAAGTAATTCATTTCTTATGCATGCTGTCTTATTGTAAACTCTTCAACAAAGAGTTGAACTTTCAGATACTGTGTATTCTGAGGGTTAACTTATTTTCTGTAACAGAAGTGGTAATCTAACTGGTGATTAGTGTCAGCCCCGAACTTGATTAGTATTTTATGGATTACATTGACTTTGCTCAAAATATATTTGCATGTTTTGAAAGTGATTTTAAAAAGTTTAAAATGAAGCACCTATTATTTTCAAAACCTTTCAAAGAGGGCACTGTTATGTTCTCGTAAAATGTAAATTATATTGTTGATGTGAAAGTATTTTAATACTACATATTTCTTAAATATTACATATTTAGCTACATATTTTCCTTATTTTTCCTACATATTTATGTACATAAAGGGAGACTGTGCGCTGCGCCGTACGCTAGACAGAGAGGGTATAATAGCAACTATCTCGCTCTACTTTCGTCAGTGAAACACGCGGCGGATGAGTAAATTTTAGTCGATTAATTTTTGCAGTTCAACCTGCGATAACTTCAAAACCAATAAATATACAGCAATTCTGAAAACTGCATTGTGTTCAGTAATTAAATCTCTATAAGTAGCCAAAATCTCAATTAATATAATTAACAATTACAGAAGATACACAGAAGAAGAACGTGTTTTTTTAGACGTTTCTATTGGTTTAGCATTTGCATTTGTACACTGTACTCTTTAAAATACAAAAAGTAAAATTGGTTAAAAAGTTTTACTTACAGTACGCCTACATCCATTTTTGAAAAAGTTTGTGATTCGGCTGCTTCTTCAATGCACACGTTTTTTGGAAGCCATGAAGCCAAAGTGAGTCGACCTAACGCCGCTGCCCCAGACAAAATAAAGTATTTCAATTGTAAAAACTTAAATATTCAAAAATAGTGAACCATATCGCAGAATGACGTAAGTGTAGTGAAGAAAAAGGGGTGATCAGTCAAAACATCAAGAGTAGTATCTTTACATCCCTAACCATTTCGCTAACCAAAATTGCAAAAATTAGTTTGAAGATACGTCCGGATATGGGAGGTTCCGGATATCACAGGTCCGGATGTGACAGGTTGTACTGTATTTACCTTATAACAATTCCCCCTAAATAAAAGGGAAATCCCCAAATTCATATTTCGAAGCCACCTGTTGTAGATAAAACGGTATTTATCTTGGATACATACGTTTAATCTCATACAAACGTTTTTATGTGTGTTCCCATCAGCACCGACACACCTGTACAGGCTTCTCCATATTTTTCTACACCTGTCCAAATATGACTATACTGATTACAATAGTAATTTCTTCTACGGTTTGTTTATGACCATAAGATATGTCTTTATAGTTCCTTTTAAATACCATTATTTTCTGCTCATTCGTACAAAACTTTTAATTGTTGAATGTGCCAATTCTGATAATCTTTGCCAAACCCAAATTTTAATGTTATACGGCGTCACCTTATTATGTAGCAAACAAAATTAGAACAAATCACTGTTATTTTAGCAGTAGCTTTTTTAAGGAGCCCAGAGTAGGCCTATACCTACCCGACACGCACACATTTGAAGGATCAGTATTTTGTCTTGGAGTTCACTCTCCCAGCTGAGATACCCATGTTTTTAGGGACCAGGAACTCGCATTTGAACTTCTATCATCAGCTACATAATGTAAATCCTAGATAAATGTACAAGCCTATGCTCTAAAAGCCTAAGCTATGATACCCACAATCATCTACGTTTTACTAAAATAATGGTTGCAAGTTAAATTTTTTGATTCATGTTGATGCTTTTGTCTCGAAGAAACCAGGTAAATTAATCTGCTTTTCGTATCCGGCCGACGATGGTGTGCTCCCACTTACGAACAGTGGCACTTGCAACTCGTTTCACTTGCGAACACTCAAGTAGATAAGACACGTAATTAATTTTTGATACGTGAGAGTACCTCCCACTTGCGAACACACAAACAACGATGTATGTACATCCACCCTGTATTGTGTTTGTTTTTATAATTCGTTAAATGTATTTTTTGTTACCAACTACGTTTACCAAGTTACAATTTTTATAAAACTCACACACACACACACTTGCATAGCCGCTCCCTCACTCTCTCTCTCTCTCTCTCTCTCTCTCTCTCTCTCTCTCTCTCTCTCTCTCTCTCTCTCTCTCTAAATTAAAAAGGAAGGTTATTTTTTATTTATTTTTATTAGTCAACTTGTAGAACGGACGACGTGATCTTGAGAAACATCCCAACTTCAGAATCTTTTTCATATCTTTTAGTTTATCCAATTCAGTATACTTTTTCGTCCTTTTCATAGCTTAAAAATTTCACTCCATCGTTACATCGTGTTCTGAATACATTTCTCTGCCTCAGATTATAAACATTTGATAATGTTTTTTATTCTTGGATGTGGTCTTCCAACGTGGCTGTTTAGTTTCTGATGCGTGCTTGTACGGTATTATTCATTGTATGACGTCGGAAGTAGCAGTTCCGTAACTCCTGTGGCACTAATCATTGTCTAGCTATTGTTCTACGAAACAATTAAAGAATTAATCGAGTTTCTCTTCCTCTTGAACTTGACCATGGATATACTACCAGCCACATTCTACATCTTTTCGAAGGAAAGCAAGTGTAGCACACATTAGGATTTTTGTGCTCCCTAAGTCATTTGAATGTGTATACTCGTGCAAAGTGACTACTGCAGCTTTTGAATTTTCCATTCATGAAAAATTACTTTTAATCTTTCAAACTCTCTTTTCTATTGATTTAACCAAAAATCGGGAGCTTAGCTTGCACAACGTCTTCGCCCGGACGGAAACTACTCTCGTCAATTTTCAAACCGGGACAATTGACAAACTGGCCGGGACCCCAGGATCAGGTCGTCAAACCGGGACAATCCCGGTCAAACCGGGACGTATGGTAAGCCTATTTATACATGTATTTATCGGTTTTCAATATTGATGTGAGCATTGTACTGTAGAATTAGGAAGCGATTGTATTGAACGAATCACGATTATCAAATGATATACGGTATTCCTTTTAGTTCAACAATTCCGTCATCTCGTCTCCGGTACTTTGGAAAACCATTGTTATTTTCAATAGTTTAACGTAAAATGTTGCTCGGTTATTATGTGTACATATTCCATCAATCATGCAAGGAACATTAGGATTACGAGCTCTACAAGATCCATGTATCATTCGAGATAACAATTTTATGAATCCTTGGAAAAGTGATACGGCACAAAACTTAGGATAAGCAAGAGGTAGTGTATTAACTTTTTAAATTGTATATTATTATTATTTTTATTATGTTTTTACTATAAAATATTCATATTATTTTAATATGATTTTCTGGAACACGTTTGGTGGAAACGTAAAACCGGCCAGCTGATAAATAAGAGGTTGCGAGTTCAGACGTAGATGTGTATATATGTGTCAGCCAAAACAGTGTTTTGTAAACGTACACGTCTGTCATTACAACATTAAGAATGTTATTTGACCTTGAGTAGGTACTCATGTTGACGGGAATGAGAAATCTTGTGGTGTTAGCGCTGAATAGACACAACACAGGGGGGGGCATTCCGGCTTCCCGCGCTAACCTAGCGATCAGCTGTTTTTGCCGCGTGACGTCCGACTGGTGGAAGAAATACGCGCGAGTCTTGATTTACCATGCAATCTTACCTGAGACAATGTCCTACTTAGCATCTCTCTGCTGTTTACACGAAATATTAACAATAATTGTAATGAGCTATTCATATAGAAAAAGGATTAAACAACAAGATTAAATGGTTTGCGGCAAAAAATAATGGTAAAATCTATTTCTACATTTAATAGAAAAGTAAGCAAGTCTGTCCACATATAACATTGACAAAATGGCACAAGATGTAAAATTAAGTCGGAATTTTTTATTATTCGTTAATTTTATATTAATAGAATTATTTCGATTGTTATTAATTTACTTAGAAACCTCAGATGATACTGATAGTTTTCAGTGAAACGTGCGTCAGGTGTTAAAAAGAATATACGAAATTATACTACTTGCAGAAGAAACAAATTGAAAACATCACAAATTTTATATATATATATAATATGCCTGCGTGGGTGGGTGCGCGTACGTGCACACGCGTGCGCGCATGAGTGCGTGTATAAACATTTCTATGTAGTATAATATATTTGAAACAAGCTTCCAATTATTATAATTATAATCAATATCATAATCATTTTCTTTATCTACATTTTCTACATTCTACATTATCTACATTGAAATTTATTGATATTTAAAAGATACATTAAATATACTGTATTGAAAGGGACACTGTGCGCTGCGCCGTACGCTAGACAGAAAGGGTATAATAGCAACTATCTCGCTCTACTTTCGTCAGTGAAACACGCGGCGGATGAGTAAATTTTAGTCGATCCATTTTTGCAGTTCAACCTGCGATAACTTCAAAACCAATAAATATACAGCAATTCTGAAAACTGCATTGTGTTCAGTAATTAAATCTCTATAAGTAGCCAAAATCTCAATTAATATAATTAACAATTACAGAAGATACACAGAAGAAGAACGTGTATTTTACAGTAGGTTGTACTGTACTTTTTAACTACATATTATACTAATGTACAATGAAGATATACTTATTATATCTTTATTTAGTATATAGTTATTTACGTGTCAAGAAAAGAACGTGTGAATAAAGTGATCACAACATTTTATACCTTATATGTTTTCTGTCATTGAATGATTAACCCACTTTTTAATAACAGCGTTGAAAAATAGTTGATTACGTCTTTCAAAGATTATTTTTACTACGGTACTGAAATTAAAAATAACTAAGATCGTATACAGGAATTAAACGTAGGCGACTGGAATACACAGCTGAGACACAGCAGCTGCAGGAATTGCTTACGTTCAGTAGACTTGGCAACGTTGTGACCTTCGTGACTTTATATACATTTTGTGGCAACACTGTGCATATTTTTCATCACTAAAAGCTAAACCGATATCCGTGATAAAATAGTAATGCATTTTTTTAAACGTGTGAGTGGTTTGTAACGATAAAGTTAACAGGGTAATTATTATTCAACTTTTTTCAACAAACTATCTTGAAACGGATATATATTTTTACGGTTTTTTATGCTGATTACGAATATGTAAGAATAAAATGTCTAAGCTTACTCGTAACTTTTATATATGGGGTCTCAAAAAGATGAACTTCTCTGGTCAAAACTTGCATGTTTAGCTAATGATGGATAAACGTGATTATATATATATATATAATAATGATTCATATTAGCGTACTATCAAAGCGTTATATGAAAGTGTCTGACGGAGGGAGTATAGCAGCGTAAGCAAGAGAGAGAGCGTACAATCGCAGCCATCTCACTCTAACCTTGTCACAGCGACATCCGATACCGGTACGAACATGAAATTTTACTCAATACAAATTATCAGTTCAACCTGTGATAACTTAAAAACTAATAAATATACGGCAATTCTGAAAACAGCATTGTATTCAGCAAGTGAAGCTTTATAAATAGCCGCAATCTCAGTTAATATAATTAACAATTGAAGAAGTTATACGGAAGACGAACGCCAAAAGGAATAACGAGAGAATTATGCTATGTAGGAATTAGGTGTTTTCACACACACACAGATAAAGACCTAAGCAACAATATTCTGTGGTCAGATCTTTGAAAACACGTTTGCAAATACCTGTAATCAATCGATTTGCAAACACAGGAAGTACGATTTTAACTAAAATTTCTCTGCAGTTTCAAACCTGTCACGGGGTGTTTCGTCGACCTGTTCGAGATTGTCAAAACTGGAAAAACACATGATTTATTTGAACAACCAATCAGCATCTCGTATTTAAAACTGACACCAACTCAAAGCGAGGGGTAGCATCACTCTTCGTTTGGATCTTCAATGCGCTAGGCGTGTATAAATTACGTACAGAAATTTTTCAATCACGAAAAAGTGTAATTAAGTATCAAATTTGAGAAGTAGTCCGCAGTGAAGATGAACTAGTACCGTTCAACAACTCTCGCTGCGTAAAACAACGTTAATTAATTAAAGTATTAATTAATTAATCATCAGCCGTGAAGGACCTGTGCGACAGAAGGCTACAGCATCTGTAATTTCCAGGGCATCTTCTACAGCATTGATCAACATCAATTCTTCTGTGCAAAACCATCAAAAGGAGGACCCCTACGGATTCCTATCTTCAGTCAACGCATCAAACAGTAAGAAATAGATTCATTGATCAATGAAATAAGCACTAAACAAATAATAAAAGCAATAAACAATTTTTAAAAGACACTAAGAATTTTACACTTTGTATTTTAATTATAAGATTAGCTCTAACATAGTATAGGAGTGTTGAATGGAAAGTGGGGTGTAGTATTGGACGTGCAAATTATTGCAGACCTGTTCTTTAGCTCTGGTTTGGGAGATAGCAATCTCTTAATTAAACCAGATAAGAGCCATAGGTCGTTTGAACGTCTTAATCGTTACTTTTCACACTCACTCAGTAATTATAAGTGTTAGGGTAGAAATAAGTCCTACCATTAGCATAATCAAGTTTGAAAATAATTGATTAAAACGTTAATTAAAATAATCAAGCAAATATTAAAGTGTTATTTGTAACGATTCCCCTTGAAAACCACAATCACTGAACGAATCCTGAGAAAGAGTGTCTCCATGCGCTGAGCTAAGCTGAAACTGTGTCATTTGTATCTGGGATTTGTTCTGGCACCCAGGTAAAGTAATATCACGGGTAAGTAACATTTTATCTAACATTCAAAATATTAGATAATTGTGTTAGATAAAAGGGAGAGTTGTATGGATTTGTCGCCGCAACTAAGGGGCACGAGTAAATCACCAAATTTATATATAGAAATAAGTTTTGTATAAATTTGGCGCGGCCAACGAAGAAGCTCGATTAAGCACAAAAGAAAGTTATATAATTTGGCGTTGGTTTTACCCAAGTGATTAGTTAAATTGTAATATTAATAATTTGAAACGAAGTGGAATTCAAGGTTACAAATAACTGTTAAATCAAATTTGTTAAATTAATTTGTTAAAAATAATAATACATTTCAAAAATGGCTAAATCATCAGCAGTAGATATGGCAGCAATTGAACAAATGTTTAAGCAGTTGACCACTAAAATTGAAAGTAAAATTGATGATACAAATAATAAAATTGAAAATACAAATAGTGAATTATCAAAGAAAATAGAAGAAAATAATAAAGTTTAGAAGAAAGTAATCAAAAATTAATAACAGATGTTAGTAATAAAATTGAGCAAACTAATAAATATTTGTCTAGTGAAATGAAACAAATAAATGAAAAATTATCTAGCCAAATAGAACAAAGTAGTAAAGAGGCTACATTTAAAATAGACGACGAAATAGCAAATTTAGCTACTAATTTAGCTGGTAAAATAGATGAAAGTAATATTAGGTTTGATAAACATACCGAAGAGGTTAAAACTACGCTAGAAGAGTTTAGGAAACAAGTAAACACTAATTTTCGCCGTCAAGACGAAAAACTATATAAGTTTAGAAACGAATTTCATGAAAGGTTAGAACAAACAGTAACCCTCATTAATCAACAATTCAGTGAAGTAACAGCTGAATTAAAAACACAATCGCTTCTAAATAAAGAAGAAATCCAGAATACTAGGGAAGAGTGTACCCAACTGGGTGAAAATATTAAAGAAGTTAAGAAACAGGTAGAGAGTAAGGCTAACAGTGACGAAGTACATCAAAAGGTGGAACAGCAATTAATGGTAATGCGGGAAGATCTGACTAAAGCAATGAAGTCACAGCAAACCAAAGTAGTGAGGTGTGGCGGCTATAAGGAAGAACCGGAAAACCTTGCATTTTCAGGAAACCCACATGAGAATCCTGTGGAATTTCTAAAGCTGTTTGAAGCTTATGTAACTCGTGTAAATCCACTGATGGACGACGAGGACAAGAAGGACATGTTAGGCCAATTTCTCAAGAATTGGGCAGGTACGTGGTGGAAAGTCATCTTGGACAGAGTCCAAACCTACTCAGACTTCAGAGAAAAATTCCTTGCTCAGTACTGGAATGTTCAGATACAAAGAAGGGTACGCGATCATCTAGAATTTGGTAAGTATCACCCGTCAATGAATATGACAACCACCAATTATGTGCTAAACATAATGGCGCAAGTTAAGCATCTAACACCACCAATAGAAGAGAGAGACCTAGTATATACGCTAGCGCGTCATTTCTCAGAACGCACTAGAGTAGCAACCACTACTAGAGGAGTGGATACTCTAGAAAAGTTCATAATGGTTGTAGATGAGTGTCAAGATTTAGAGAGTGACCTACAGCATGTAAGTAATCAGCTGAGCAACTACTCTAGAGGCGATCATCAAGAACCAACTTTCTACTCAACTAAGAGGAGAGACAATGAATGCCCGAAATAAAAAAGGTTTACCCCATATCCGGGTAATAAAACCCAAAATCGACCGGAATTGGAGGAGAAGGGTAGAAGTAGGAGTGTAGAAAACAAACCAAATAAAGGGTATAAAGTATGTAAAACAACTATAACCTCTACCGAGCAGCAACCGTCGACTAGTAAAATGAATACGGGAAACGGGAAACCACTGCAGGTAGAAAAGAAACAAAACTAAACCTACCATTACCTGCAGTGAAACAACCAAAGAAAACAGGTAAAAAGAACGTAACTAATAATATAAAACAAGTGAGTGATAGGGAGTTCTTGTTAAAAGAGGAGCAAGAAGTGGGTAGAAACCATTATCCTGAATGTCCGGAAATAATTTGTAAGATCAGTAATCTACTAGTAAGAGCGCTTATAGACACTGGCAGTGAAGTTACCTGTGTCAGCTCAAAGTTTGTAGATAATTGTCAGTTGCAAAATTGTCCCAGACTACCCGTAAAACATTGTAATGTACAGGGAGCCACTGGAGCCAAAATGCAAAAGATAACTGAACAAATATATTTACCTGTCAATTTAAATGGTAACCAAATCCAAATTGTAGCTCTAATAGTCCCGAAACTCGTTCATGATTGTATTATTGGGGTAGATACGTTACTTGAATGGAAGGCAGAAATAAATTTTAAAAGAAATACCATTACGATGGAAATTAATACAAATAAAATAAATGTAAGTATTAAAGAGTTTAAGCATTGGAACTCGTTAAGTGTCATAAAAGGGTATATAGAGAAACCTGTAGTTGACGTTAGGAGTGACCAGCACTGTATTGATGATACTCCAGAAATCAACATAGGGACTGAGTTGAACAACGAGCAACAGAACAAAATTCAGCAGCTCGTTGGTGAGTATAGTGATGTGTTCAGAACAGAGCCTGGAAGAGCTAGGTTCTATGAACATCAGTTAACACTTACTGAAAACGCATCATTTGTACAAAGGACTTATCCAATCCCTCTATGAAGTAGAAAAAGAGGTCCAACAGATGTTAGCGAATGGTGTTATAGAGAGAGCAAGTAGTCCCTACATAAACCCTTTAGTAGTTGTCACCAAGCCGAACGGGAGTATCCGATTATGCCTAGATGCTAGGAAATTAAATTCTTTATTAGTACCAGATTACGAGTGCACTAGGTGTGTGGAAGAATTGTTTCAAAAATGTAATGGGGTTAAGTATATGACCAAACTGGACTTAACATCAGGATTTTGGCAAATTCCCATCCGAAAGTGTGATAGAAAGTATACGGCATTTTTGTATAAAAACAAGTGCTACCAATTTAAAGTGGTACCTTTTGGCCTGAGCACCAGCTTAGCTGCAATGGTAAGGTGTTTAGACAGTGCCTTAGGTAATGAGGTAGAGAAGTATACATTAGTGTTCGAAAGTTCTGTGTGTGTCACAAACATTCGAGGAGCACTTAAAACATTTAAAGAATATTTTTGAAAAATTAAGATCAGCAAACATGATGCTGAATCTACGGAAATCAGAGTTTGGTAAGGAGGAAATTAAGTTTTTAGGTCACCGAATCTCAGTGGAAGGCATAACCACGGACCCAGAGAAGGTAAAAGCCATACAAGAATTTCCAACTCCAAAGAACTGCAAGCAGCTAAAGTCATTTCTAGGTTTAGCTAACTACTATCAGAAGTTTACAAGTAAATACGCGGAAAGTACTGTTCCATTGTTAAAGCTGTTAAACAAAGGGATTAAATGGAAGTGGACAAAGGACCACGATGAAGCGCTGCAACAAGTGAAAAGTCTTTGTGAAGTTTATTTGATCTATTAATACAAATACAAATATATTATTTATTTATTTCCACCTACCTTCTACCTGTTTTCTCGGGCCAAGATCCTGTCACACGAACGTAGAATGCAAGCATGGTTTACGGGTTAGGTAAATAACTTACGCAACCCATTTTTGAAGAGAATTAAAATTTTATTTTTTAAACTTTTTAAACCTTCATATCAGGCTATTTCTCCAAAATTAGAAAATGAAATAAAAGCATAATAATTTTCTATTCACTCAATGACTACGACAACTACTATTTTAGTCTTATTCTAATATCTTACCTTATATATATATATATATATATATATATATATATATATATAACAGACAGACAGCCCAGCCTGCTTTCTCACACACACACACACACACACACACAATTTTAGTGCCCCTTTTATTTTTTAAACCCCATTTTTAATTGATTTTGAGATACACGGATGCTATGTCCGGCCACGTGGAATCATCCCGACTTCTTTTTAACACGCGCACAATTTTCTCTTATGTCCGATTTATTCTTCCATCTCTATGCAAACTCACTCTCGTATTTTTACCAAGTTCCACTCCATATGCTTTGATGTTAACAGTTACTTTTTTTTTTTAAACCCGGTTGCCGGGCGACCTGCCCGGGTTGAAATCGGTGACGGACTGGGCAGCGTCTATCTGTCCTCACTCCTCGATATCTTTTATGAAGAAGCCGGAAAGCAATGCCTTCTATCTGATCGTCACTGTTGTGGCACATTCAACGCATGTAGGTTTTTGTGGTGTCGACTTGGATGATATTTGTTGAGCACTGGTTGACGTCACCAAGTAGGTTGGACTTAAACTCACATCCGCCTGCTAGGACCAGGAGGCTAATAAAACTTTCACCTCTAAGCCATGTTTGTTTCACTACCGTGGCATCATCTGCGCACATGCTGGTGTAGTACGTTTGGGCGCAGGTGTCACACAAACGTTAAGTTCTTAGAATTGACGTCTTGCACATTCTTTTGCCAATGTTTCACAACTGTTACTGCGTACTGTTTCTTTGTTCGCACAATGCTTTTGTGCAAACACATGGCCGTATACACAGATGGAAATTAAATTTCAAATATTTTATAATAAATCCCCAAATTTAATAAAATAAAAACCCCTCAAAATTCGTCCCGTTACAATACCCCCCCCAATGAGATATCTTCTGCCGAAACAGAAGAAATCTCATTGCTAAAACCCCTAAGAGGACCGGTGAGGATATGGTGCCAACAACCCCCTATTTGTTCTTGTACTTCATGGGTAAACAACCCCCCTGGCTCGGCGACTATGGCCGCATCTGAACGAGATCACTGGACTTCTCTACACGAGATCCCAACACCATAAAATCGAACAGACACGCACCACAGCGCACCTCAACTTCTATCATGCCACCCCAAAATCCAAATCCCTGGTCTTATATCATGCCAGATCCTCAACCGATATGTTCCCCCTTATCATGCACACTGGGCTGCCTTTAGCAGTTACTGGGCTTATACACACACTTATTGCTACATCCTATCAAATCTTGTTATCAAATTTAGGAGTTTCCTTTAAATTGAAACCAAATCTATATTACCATTAATCTCAAAAATCAAAATACAAATCTTTTATCTGAATTGAATAATTCTCTTCGTTATTAGTGATAATTTGAAAAACAAATTAATTGAACTTTTACTTAAAATATGAACTTCCTTATCCTAACATGTGATTATACATATATCCTAAACAATACAATTCAATAAAAAACATTATTAATACACACAAACAATAATGTAATCAAAATTCAAAACATCAATTAGATGGCAGGCACAAAATCAAAATTTAAGTTTTTTTTTTCAAAAAAAAATTTTAATTTATTAAAATATATTTTTTTCAATATTAAAATTATTTAAATTAATTAAAACACAAAATCGGCATTACTTCATTACCAAAACGGGTCTAGTATAGAACATCACCCATCAGCTGATCAAACTGGGTCAAGTCAAGAACCTTGACCTACATAAGTTATACATAAGTTACATCAGAAAATACATTGAACATCTTTAAAATTCTATCTTTAAACACAAAAACATAATGAAATAAGACATTTAAAATTAACAAAGTATTAATACAATTAACAAATAAAATTGACATTTAAATTACTCAAAATTATACCTTTCACAACTTTACTTTATCCTCAAATTCTATTAAAATTGTCACTTGTTTCAATTAAAATTCTATATGTTTACTATGACTCTCTTTTCTTTACTATTCTCAATCTCCATTAGTTTGGGTGATTTAATTATTTATACTAACTTGATTTACAACTTGATATGTATACATTTATAATCTTCACCTCTGACTCTAATACCACTAACAGCTTTAACTACACATGACACCCATCTCTATCAAAAACATCTATCAAATACTCTCTAAACCCAACTTACTACTTAATGCCATTCGCAACCTTCTACTCTTATATAAAAAAAATACTCTCTAACCCTTTGTACTCAGGATGTGTCCCCCCCCAAAAAAGCTCATTCCCTTATTTTGGTCTCTGGATTCTACCTAAGGCGACCCTTTCCGGCGCTAAACGGTCCCTTCCCGTCCCAACCCTTTTGTTGCAGACTCCTACACTACACTATCCCCTCTTACAAAATTCCCATCAACTATAATTACCATTCTCATTACATCACTTTAATTACCACAAAATATCATCATTTACTTATTACATCAATATATCAATCATTACTCTATATATATTCCCCATATCTACTGTGTCACTATCAATGCTTCTAAAATTCTACATTACATTAATTCACAACAATATCTATTCATCTCTATTACCACTTTAAACTCACCATGGACTGATCTACATGTCCCAACAAAATATTATCACCCAAAATCTACCTTTTATTATCTTTCACAAATCATTAAAATTCTCAACTATATCAAATTACTTTCCTCATCATTTAAAATAACATCTTTAACACATTAAAACATTACATTCAAGCATTGATTACCTTGGAAATTTGCAAACATTTATCAGTGACATTCTACAGCGGATCAGCTGATTTTCTTAGCAAGGTGAATGGTCTTACTACAAACACATTTCAAAATTATACAAATTATATGAAATACATATTTTTATCTCTAACATACTAAAATAATACATTTATAAAACGGAATAAACACAGTATAATGAACATGTGAACACCTATTTACCAAATCATAATACAAGCATTTAATTAGTGCAAAAATGAGTTATCATCTTCAAGTTATAAAATTTGAATTCGTTGCTCACCTGAGCAACCCCCCAACCACACACACTATTGTTTGTTCTGTTGGACTGTGGCGCCCATGTGCGTCCACAAGGACGGCATAGGTGGAGGAATTTCACATCTCCTTGTCCTTGCTTCGGCGTTACATTTTAATAAAACTAGATATCATAATATCTAAATGTACATATTATACGCCCCTAATGCAGGTCTACCACCTGGCTTTGCTGTCCCTACTCGGACAGTGTTCCATAGTTTCCGGGATTTCCCCTAGTTTCACCCCCCATCAATTTCTAATATATACCAATTTCAAGCCAGCTATGGTCAAGGGACTTAAATTATGGCCATAGCTGACCGCTAGCCAAAACCACGATTAGTGCTGGTAAGGCAATAATCGCCCGAAAAGTCGGGGAAATCATCTTTACCTTCATGCATGTTACACTCGTCATTACTCTGCACGGCACGAAAAATCTATCAGTATACAATATAAGTTTTATAAAAGGGTGTGCCGTGCATTTTTGCCCTTTCGGTCTCCGATGGAGGTAATACTTTCTATTACCCCCAACACTTTCCGCTATCTACTGTGGCACATGCCACCACAGCGATAGCACACTAATTATTAAATTAATTAAAACTTTCTATAAAACATTATAATGTGAAATTTTCATTAACTCTTTTATCCATCATCATTTAATTATTTATCCCTGTCTGGAATTAGATTCCTCAAAATTTCAAAATTATTATTAACATTTATTTTACATCACCTTTCAATTATTATTACTTTTTAAATTATGATCTCAAGTTATTTTCATTATTGAAGTTAAAATTCTTTCCACATCTGTAAACATTTTATTATCTCCGACTTGTATTATAAAATTTTATACTTACAGTACATTATTCACCTACTGACATAAACACAAAATATACACACCATACACACCAATATCTCCACGTAACCTCTGAAACATTTAAAAACAGTGTTATTTCATACAAAACAATTTAACCTTTATTTATTAATTAATTATCCAATTCACAAATCGTAAAATAATTTAAACTCATTAGAAAAATTCAATTATACAACATTTAAATCAATCAAAAATATTTAAACATCTCAAATTATTTTAATTAAATTACTTATTGAAAACACAACATTTTTAATTACTTTCACCAATTACAATAACTACAATTTATTACATTACAATATACATTTATTATCTTCTTCCAAATTATTTTTTGTTATTTGTTTAGGCTGCAAAATATTAATATTATTCTCAACAATTTCTACTACATACACACATTGTTTACCTAACATTTACAATACATACAATTAAATTCACTAAACATTTATTTACAATTCTTCATCATCAATTATTCAGTTGTGTCACACTTCAATGTCCAAGGTTGCGAGGTCTGAACCATAAAACAAAATATTTAAAATTGTCCATTTATTGCTTTACTGTTTAGCCTCCATCGTCAAAAATTAGCCTTGGTTTCACATAACCATTTTCAATTTTATTTACATTCCACATATGGCTATCTTGTGTGTAATAACCATAAAATTTTAATTCATTCATTTTTAATTGAATGGGTGATTTAATTATTTATACTAACTTGATTTACAACTTGATATGTATACATTTATAATCTTCACCTCTGACTCTAATACCACTAACAGCTTTAACTACACATGACACCCATCTCTATCAAAAACATCTATCAAATACTCTCTAAACCCAACTTACTACTTAATGCCATTCGCAACCTTCTACTCTTATATAAAAAAAATACTCTCTAACCCTTTGTACTCAGGATGTGTCCCCCCCCAAAAAAGCTCATTCCCTTATTTTGGTCTCTGGATTCTACCTAAGGCGACCCTTTCCGGCGCTAAACGGTCCCTTCCCGTCCCAACCCTTTTGTTGCAGACTCCTACACTACACTATCCCCTCTTACAAAATTCCCATCAACTATAATTACCATTCTCATTACATCACTTTAATTACCACAAAATATCATCATTTACTTATTACATCAATATATCAATCATTACTCTATATATATTCCCCATATCTACTGTGTCACTATCAATGCTTCTAAAATTCTACATTACATTAATTCACAACAATATCTATTCATCTCTATTACCACTTTAAACTCACCATGGACTGATCTACATGTCCCAACAAAATATTATCACCCAAAATCTACCTTTTATTATCTTTCACAAATCATTAAAATTCTCAACTATATCAAATTACTTTCCTCATCATTTAAAATAACATCTTTAACACATTAAAACATTACATTCAAGCATTGATTACCTTGGAAATTTGCAAACATTTATCAGTGACATTCTACAGCGGATCAGCTGATTTTCTTAGCAAGGTGAATGGTCTTACTACAAACACATTTCAAAATTATACAAATTATATGAAATACATATTTTTATCTCTAACATACTAAAATAATACATTTATAAAACGGAATAAACACAGTATAATGAACATGTGAACACCTATTTACCAAATCATAATACAAGCATTTAATTAGTGCAAAAATGAGTTATCATCTTCAAGTTATAAAATTTGAATTCGTTGCTCACCTGAGCAACCCCCCAACCACACACACTATTGTTTGTTCTGTTGGACTGTGGCGCCCATGTGCGTCCACAAGGACGGCATAGGTGGAGGAATTTCACATCTCCTTGTCCTTGCTTCGGCGTTACATTTTAATAAAACTAGATATCATAATATCTAAATGTACATATTATACGCCCCTAATGCAGGTCTACCACCTGGCTTTGCTGTCCCTACTCGGACAGTGTTCCATAGTTTCCGGGATTTCCCCTAGTTTCACCCCCCATCAATTTCTAATATATACCAATTTCAAGCCAGCTATGGTCAAGGGACTTAAATTATGGCCATAGCTGACCGCTAGCCAAAACCACGATTAGTGCTGGTAAGGCAATAATCGCCCGAAAAGTCGGGGAAATCATCTTTACCTTCATGCATGTTACACTCGTCATTACTCTGCACGGCACGAAAAATCTATCAGTATACAATATAAGTTTTATAAAAGGGTGTGCCGTGCATTTTTGCCCTTTCGGTCTCCGATGGAGGTAATACTTTCTATTACCCCCAACACTTTCCGCTATCTACTGTGGCACATGCCACCACAGCGATAGCACACTAATTATTAAATTAATTAAAACTTTCTATAAAACATTATAATGTGAAATTTTCATTAACTCTTTTATCCATCATCATTTAATTATTTATCCCTGTCTGGAATTAGATTCCTCAAAATTTCAAAATTATTATTAACATTTATTTTACATCACCTTTCAATTATTATTACTTTTTAAATTATGATCTCAAGTTATTTTCATTATTGAAGTTAAAATTCTTTCCACATCTGTAAACATTTTATTATCTCCGACTTGTATTATAAAATTTTATACTTACAGTACATTATTCACCTACTGACATAAACACAAAATATACACACCATACACACCAATATCTCCACGTAACCTCTGAAACATTTAAAAACAGTGTTATTTCATACAAAACAATTTAACCTTTATTTATTAATTAATTATCCAATTCACAAATCGTAAAATAATTTAAACTCATTAGAAAAATTCAATTATACAACATTTAAATCAATCAAAAATATTTAAACATCTCAAATTATTTTAATTAAATTACTTATTGAAAACACAACATTTTTAATTACTTTCACCAATTACAATAACTACAATCATACACACATTGTTTACCTAACATTTACAATACATACAATTAAATTCACTAAACATTTATTTACAATTCTTCATCATCAATTATTCAGTTGTGTCACACTTCAATGTCCAAGGTTGCGAGGTCTGAACCATAAAACAAAATATTTAAAATTGTCCATTTATTGCTTTACTGTTTAGCCTCCATCGTCAAAAATTAGCCTTGGTTTCACATAACCATTTTCAATTTTATTTACATTCCACATATGGCTATCTTGTGTGTAATAACCATAAAATTTTAATTCATTCATTTTACCATAATAATCATATACCAAGTCAACATTAATTATTTCTGTCCAGTCTCCATTAGTGATTATATTCAATATCGGGTTAGTTATTTTTTCATAAGTCAAATTGTTATTCTTTAAACATGTATAATTAAAACAATTCTCACTCTCTATTTTAACAGGTTAGTACTTCATATCATTTATTTTTACCACTTTCAACTCATCATAATCTCTATTTAATTTATATAATTCTATCTCTTTATCAACACACAATTCTCTATCTAACTCTCTCTCATCATAACACCATCTCACACTTTCAACATCATTCCACACAGAGGGTACAAACTTATACAAAAATGGGAAACAACTCAAATCTTCCAATAACATGGGACTCTTGCCCTTCAAAAACAACACTTGTGAACACCCTGGTTCATCATGAATATGGGGAAAATTTACCCTCTGCCACCATTCTACCTCTATGCTATCTTTCCACTTTCTCTCTGACTCATAAACACACATTAACATTCCATTATTACATTCTACAACTTCATCAGTACTCTCACTATTTATTTTCAACATATCTCTCTCTGATACTACCTTTTCAAATACATTACCATTCTCATTATTATTTTTATTATTTTCGACATCATCATTATCATTTGTTAACTTCTTCTCTAGTACCACATTTTTATACACTTGTTTTTCTACTGACTATACCATTTTCTCTATATTCTGTTCTAATCTGTTAAAGCTAGTTTCTATTTTCTCATTAGTATTTTCAAAACGTTCATTAATTTCGTTAATTTGTCAAATTTATGATTTTGTACCCGCATGTTAACATCATTTTCATCAAAACGACAATTGATTACATTAAACTGTTGTTGTAAAAAACTCATTATATCGTTATCGGACTTACTACATTTTGTTGAGGTCGGAGTTATCTGCACCCCTGAATCCTCCGTAATATTTGTTTCATCTGAATTATTTTTTATTTTATTCTCCCGACTCACGTTTGGAGTCGAGTGGATTTCACAATCGCTCATACTATTTGATTCATTACAATTTTCTATATTAGTCATTTCATTTATTTCACTTTCATTATTTCCTGTCATTTTTTATATTGTAAATTTATTAATTTTCTTAGTTTACATATACTGCTCTTAGACTTACGTACCTTACATAATTGTTACGTACCGTTATTTAACCTTCAAACCATACTTGCATCTTATTTGTAGGTGTGGTTTTTACATTAAATTTTGATTTATAAAAACCGTCCCTGTTCAGAAGCCAACTGTGAAGTTTATTTGATCTATTAATACAAATACAAATACATTATTTATTTATTTCCACCTACCTTCTACCTGTTTTCTCGGGCCAAGATCCTGTCACACGAACGTAGAATGCAAGCATGGTTTACGGGTTAGGTAAATAACTTATGCAACCCATTTTTGAAGAGAATTAAAATTTTATTTTTTAAACTTTTTAAACCTTCATATCAGGCTATTTCTCCAAAATTAGAAAATGAAATAAAAGCATAATAATTTTCTGTTATTCACTCCATGACTACGACAACCACTATTTTAGTCTTATTCTAATATCTTACCTTATGTATATATTGTAGCATGACAGATAATCCACATAAATAAATTACTCAATGATCATTGATAAAGCTCTAATCTATGGAATATCCAGATGAGAATCAATTAAAAGGCACTATTAATTAATATACTCACAAGAAAAGTTAAAATAAAGAAAAAATCTGCAAATAATATATATACTACAAATTTAAAAAACCCAGAAAACTAAAAATGTGAATAACAAAATTACCCAGGTAAGATAGAAGCAGGCAATTAAGATACCCCGACAAAGAAACCAGACCAGAAGAAACAAAAGCATACACAGCGAAATGGTACTGAAGAAAGAAGAAAGAAAAAATATAAAATGAACAAAAATACTGAAGAAAGAAGAAAGAAGAATGACCAAAATTACTGAAGAAAGAAGAAAATAGAATGACCAAAAATACTGAAGAATAAGAAACCTGAGAAGATCCACTAGAAAAAAGGAAGTGAGACGACCCATATAAAATAGAAACCCCATAGGGAGAGAACCCAAAAACCCCAAAAATAAATGAATGTCCAAAGAGAAAGTATAACACCCCAAAAAACCATATCACAATGTAAAACTGACAAAAACCAAAAGTGTTAATAGTATTAAATAACAGTGCATCCAAAAAGTTATTGTTTAGTTTTATGAACAAATCTTCACAGTCCCCCATGGTTGAATATTTCATGTTGTAAAGCTAGAAAAGGACTAGTAATAATATTAATAAATCACCATGGACAAGTGTAAGTTATCGAATTATAACTGATAAACTTTAAAAAGGTGCATGAGTTGCCATACAAAGTAATAAACTTTAAGTGTTTTGTGAACAGTATCTATTTTGATATGAAATAGTAATATTACTAATGAAAGGCTACTGAAGCTATATGAACATTACATAGAATGAAATAAGAAACAGATAGCCAGTGTTATACTTAGAGAGGGGGGATAAATCCTTTAAAATAGGGAAATACAGAGCAGACTGTTAATAATTAGTTTTAAGAAGTGTTAACCATTATATGGAACCAAGATGTTATGTTCCTGTTCCATATAATAATTAGACAAATAAGAATTATTAGTAAGAGATATTGTTGTTATAAGCTGTTATTTTGTTGTCAATTTAAATTTGGAATACCCTATCTAAAAGTAGATATCATTCCCAATGTTATAAAATATTTTTAATTATGTTACTAGGTAATCAATACACATAAAAGGTATTATTCAAGGTACCAGTTTTGATAGAGATAGGTGTTATATTTTAATTGTACAATCAATAATCACTGTTATACCAGTCAAAGAACTAATTGTTAATAAAGTATATAAGGATAAGAAGTCAGAGAAGGATATAAAATAACTACATTGGTAAAAAATTTAAAAATAGCAACACATCAAATCTAGGCCATATAACGAATTTAAATCAGAATAATTAATAAATCTAGTCTTATAAGCCAGTTAAACTGACAATATTTATGCAAAATAAACTCAACATATAGTATACCATGTAAATAAGGCTTTCTAAAGATATGGTCATTATATAAGTAAAATTATTTATTTATCTAATAAAATTACCATTAAAACTGGAATGGACTAACTGACATTATCATAGGAGGAGTCATAGACAAATGAATTGTATTTAAAAACCATCATTAATAAACTAAATTGCAATGAATTAAGTAAGAATAGACAATTATATCAATTTCAGATTTAACAGAATAATAATTATATTAGGGAAAATGGCTATTATTTGCTTAGACTAACAGGAAGTATAATTTTAGGCCTACCTGCCAAAAATGTAATAAATATAATTTTTTAATGAAACTTTGTAACACTAAATTAATTACTAGCAAAATAAGCAGAATAAAATAATGAAACCGAATATGTATTTAATATTTCGTACAGTTAACTAATAACGAAATTATTTTCTGAGCACAATGTATCAAAATAAAATGTATCGGAAGCTAAGATAATTTGAAACAATGTATAAGATATATTAAATAGGCTAAGATTTTCAGGAGACGAAGGAAATCGGAACAGTTCATTATTATACGTTGACGAGTGCACTTAATGTGAATATTTGCTAGAAATAACCTTTAATGGCGGTTACGTTATAAACCGAGTTCCGTAATAATTTTGTATAAAATTATTTTGAACTATTTTATTTATTGTGAAGTGGTGAAGTTAACCTATGAACAGTGTAACACCAATATACTGAACCACATAAAACTAATTAAATGGAATAACACTGATATCACACCATATACAGACTGAAAATTCGAGGTTAAACCGACACACATAGACACAATGAGATATATCCAATAACAACATTTTACACCAAGTGAACTATTCCATCATACACCAGTGACATTTAAATATATCCAGGACGATCATATACAATTGCTGAGACCATTTACACGAAGAAAGGACATCTTTATTTCAACAAAAACTTCGTCAACGTTAGAGGCTTCATCGCGCATGCGTCAGTCGGCCATTTTGATCCATTCTCACTGCTGTGAAAAAACGACATTTGGCTGAAATTGGTTTGAATAAAAATCATATATAAACTTTTATTATTTCTAATTATCATTGTATTGTTTAATATTAAGGCATTTTATAATTGTAAGTGTTATACTTTCCTGCCCATGACCTTCTCTGGCTATATCTTAAATAACCGTTTAAAGAACCATATTTTTATAATACTAATGTAAACTGTTTATATCGACCGGCCCTGAGTGAGTCGATACTACATTGTAACATCGATTTTAATCGAACAAATTCATTATTTTTATTAATAAACGTTCTGTTTTGGTAATTTGGAGTTGATTTTTATTATAAAAAGGCTTAACAAGTAAATTAATCAAGAAACCCAACTAACTGAAAAGCGGTATATACGAAACGACAACGTTTCAAGAAGAAGAGAGCCGTTTTTCGCCTAAACTTGGAGTTAACCAGACTGTCTTTTAAACAAATTTACTGAAAGTGACACTATTACCAAAATAAAAACGATACCATCACATTTCTAATTACAATCAACAAACTCAATTTGTTCCTAAATTTTAAGAACCAAATACTCAGAAAACATTTTTTCAGAAAATTTTTTATTTGAAATAAATTTTAAAATTTTTTTATTTCAAATTGTGATAACAACATTCAAACAGATTTTATTTTGTAACCACGAAGACCAGGAACGTTACCAAATTGACGTTTCCAAAGTGGAACATTTCTAATACATAAATTAATCTAAATATTTTGTTTTATTACAAAATTGGCGTCCAACTAAAGGGCTGTAATTAGGGGTTGAAAGGCGGTAATTACTCGCCCAATTTCTAATTCAGCTTGGCAGCGGTTATCCAGCCAGGGAACCAGGAAAGATGCAGCGTCGTGCCACATCAAAGAAGAGAGCGGCGGAGGCCGAAAAAGAACTCAATATGGATGATAAGGAGGCGACCCCAGTGGAGGACGTGGAAAAGATATAGAACGGGTGGGACATAAACAACCTGAACCACCAGAGGAGCTATCCGAAATGCCCACACAAACAGGGGACGTACATGTCCAAGACAAGGAAATGGAAAAGTCTAGGACCACCGAAGAAAGCAAAATGGATAGGATAATGGAAATGTTCTTACAGTTAAGTAAGCAAATGGATTCCACCAAAGAAGACTTGCATAAGAAAATGGATTCCACCAAAGAAGACTTGCAAAAGAAAATGGATTCCACTGAGGAAAACTTGAACAAGAAAATGGATTCTACTACAGAAGAAAATAGTAAGGAAAGGAAAGAAGACCAACAGTCCTTGAAGGAAAATTTGAGTGATATAAATAAAAACATAGAGGAATTGAAGAAGGACAACCAAGAAACAAAAGAAGAATTGGGCCGTAAAATCAAAAGGACCAATAAGAGAATTGAGGAAACCAGTAAAAAGGTGGAAAAGAAAATGGAAGAAAATAAGAAGAATTTGGAAGAAAAGATGGAAGAAACCAATAAGAAAATCGAAAGTGACCATCAATAGTTAAGGGAAGAGTTAAGAGAAGATAACCAACTGTTACGGGAAGAATTACGGGAAGTGAACCAGGAGAATCTAGACAAGTTAGACGAACGAATGGAACTATTAAGAAAGGAAATGAACAAGGAACTCAAGGAAAATAAGAAATCTATGACCAAAAGGCTGGAAGACGAAACCATAACTATAAATCAACAGATAAGAGAAGTTGATGGAAGATGTCGGCTGACGGAAGTGGAGGTAAAAGAGTTCAAGGAAGTGGTGAACACCAAGGTCACAAATCTTGAAGAATCTAATCGCAAGAAGGCAGAAGAAAACCGAAGGGAAAGCCAGGAAGAACTCAGTAAGGTACGAACTCGAATTACAGAAAGATGTGACGGAATGGAGGAAGCGATGACTAACATCACTGGTCAAGTGAGACAGAACCAGGAGGACATGGAAGCGATTCGGAACCGACCAACCAGCTTCACTAATATCCCCATCAACGAGAACAGAGAATGGCTTAACTTCCGCCAATATAAAAGGAAGCCGATGGAGTTCTTGGCCCGTATCAAGGAATATATGGCCAAACATAGAAATAATCGATGGTCCAATAGTCGAGAACTATTGGACGAATCATTCCGGGATATGACGGACAATTGGTGGATGGCGAACAGGAGCGAGATAAACGATTATCAGCAGTTCAAAAGTTTGTTCAAGTCCAAGTATTGGTCAGAGACCACCCAGAATTTAATAAGGGACAACATCTGCAATGGCCGATACAAAACTCAGTTTGGCAGTACCATGACTGCATACTTCCTTGGGAAGGTGTGCCTGGCCAAGCACCTGGAACCAGCCATACCAGAGGAATGCCTGGTGAACAAGCTTTCCTATCATTATGACGAAGAGGTCATAAGAGCTCGAAGAGGTAGCCAGATAAAGACCATACAGGCGATGATGGAGCTATTAGAAAATTATGAGAACGAAGAATATTACAGGCAGAGTAGAAGAAGAAATGAGCGGCCTGAAGTTCGAAATAATCCGTCATCGAACAATAATAGTCAACAGATCAACAGTGGGTACCAAGGAAACAGATATAATCCAAATTACCATAATCAGCACCCCACAAACGGTAACCATAACAACAATAACCACGGTAATACAAACCCGAACATTAACCGAAATAATAACGGGTTCTCCGGTAATCGAAGTAATTATTACCCGAATAATAATGTAAATAGCCAGAGAAACCCCAATCATACCAATAACACCGAGCGGTTTTACAATAACAATAGGGGTTACCCTAATAATAATAACAACAACAACAGGTTCTCCCGACCCCGGGTAAATTTTATACGGGCAGAAGGAAACAGCCATCGCAGGTATAACCATCAACGGCGGAGCAGCGTACACGAGTACGAAGATCGACACAGAAGCCGAGAACGGGACAACTCCAGTTATAATCCGCCAAGGCGAAGTACCAGCCTAGATGACCCGGAGCGGCATACAAGTAAGGAACAAACCTACGAACCGAGAACTGAAAGGCTGGAACCTACTCAAGGTTTCCCCACTGATGCCTCTGTTGGTCCAATTAATAACCAAGATGAGGAGAATTTAAACGGAAGGAGGCAGTAATAAACAATAAGGACCTTTTGCTGCTTCTATCACCTGGGTATATAAAGGAATTGCCAAGAGTAAATCATCACAATAAAATTACTATCATTCGATGTAATTATTTGAAAAATATTAGAAATGAACAAGAAGAAAAAGAATTTATTTAATGCAAAAATTCAAAAACGAAGTAAGAACAACTTACTACCAAATATTTATGAAAAAACTTTATGGGAAATAAGGAAGAAAAAGAATTTATTTAATGCAAAAATTCAAAAACGAAGTAAGAACAACTTACTACCTTATATTTGAACCAACTTTTAGAAATGAGCAAGAAGAAAAAGAATTTATTTAATGCAAAAATTCAAAAACGAAGTAAGAACAACTTACTACCAAATATTTATGAAAAAACTTTATGGGAAATAAGGAAGAAAAAGAATTTATTTAATGAAAAAATTCAAAAACGAAGTAAGAACAACTTACTACCTTATATTTGAACCAACTTTTAGAAATGATGAAAAAGAAAAAGAATTTATTTTAATGCAAAAATTCAAAAACGAAGTAAGAACAACTTACTACCTATTATTTAGGAAACAATTTATGAAGGAAATAAGGAAGAAAAAGAATTTATTTAAAGCAAAAATTCAAAAACGAAGTAAGAACAACTTACTACCTTATATTTGAACCAACTTTTAGAAATGAACAAAAAGAAGAGAATTTATTTAGTGCTTAAATTCAAAAATCAAGTAAGAACAATTTACTACCTTATATTTGAACCAACTTTTGATCTAGAACAAGAAGAATTTAGAATAAAATATATTAAAAAAATTCAAAAATCAAGTAAGAACAACTTATTACCTATTATTTGTGAAACGATTTCTAGAATAATAAGAATTTATAAAATATTACAATGAATAAATTCAAAAATCAAGTAAGAACTACCTACTACCTTATATTTGAACAACTTTTGGGATTAATAAAGAAGAAAAAGAATTTGGATAATACATTACAAACAATTATATATGGGACCAATTCTGAAAAACTTTCGAGAATAAAGAAATGGCAGTACAAACCACTGATACAATTAAAATGAATAAACTTATTGTGAAGTAAAATTAATGAGAATTTTATGTAAAATAAACAGAGATAATAAACACATAGAATTAATAATTAAAGAGTGCATTTGGATAAAAAGCAAGAGCAGAATAAAATTTGAAAAAGAAAGAAAAAACTATGTATAAATAAATCCATAAGAAAAATATGATCATATAATAAATGTCAATTATAAGAAAGACAATTAAAAGAGTAATTGCAAGAACATAATACTAGTGGAACGATTCATAAGAATTAAGAAAAGAACAAAAATATAATACAAAATATATGCTACCAATGACCAGAAAGAGATTGTAATAACAGTCAAAATATGACAGAGAATTAAAAATAAATAAAAACTTTACACTGAATAACAAGTGATAATTATATTAAACCAGCTTCCAACCATAAGGAGAGATAAAATGTCAGCAGAGCTAACCATTGAGAAAAGTAACTGAGATAGAAATTAACTAAGATAGAAATATTAATAGATCTGTTCATATACGAAGTGAAATATCCAAAGATATTTAATTTTTTTTTATAGTCATAAGGTGGACTATTCTTATATAATTTTTATTAATAACTGTCTGTAGATAAGTCCAGCAGTATTATTATGTATTGATCAGAGATGATTTACCTCTGTAATCAATAAATGACATAGTATGGCCAGCAGAGAGTGTAGCCTACAGAGACCCTCTGGACACTGCCCCAGCTAACGTGTTAGGGAATTTTAGGGAATAAATATCCCAAGGATAAAGAACCAAGTTAAGAAGAAAATGGAAAAATAAAAAATAACGAACATCAGATGACTATTACTATCAAGAAGAATCCAGTTAATAATGAAATATAGATAAGCTCAAAAATATAGAAGAAAAATTTTTAGAAATGTGAAGGAAGTAAAGAAATATAATTTATAATGAAATATCATAAGCAATTACTTCAGACAAACTAAGTATGATCTGAACTAATCACTTCTGGAAGAGAGCAATCTGTAGCATGACAGATAATCCACATAAATAAATTACTCAATGATCATTGATAAAGCTCTAATCTATGGAATATCCAGATGAGAATCAATTGAAAGGCACTATTAATTAATATACTCACAAGAAAAGTTAAAATAAAGAAAAAATCTGCAAATAATATATATACTACAAATTTAAAAAACCCAGAAAACTAAAAATGTGAATAACAAAATTACCCAGGTAAGATAGAAGCAGGCAATTAAGATACCCCGACAAAGAAACCAGACCAGAAGAAACAAAAGCATACACAGCGAAATGATACTGAAGAAAGAAGAAAGAAAAAATATAAAATGAACAAAAATACTGAAGAAAGAAGAAAGAAGAATGACCAAAATTACTGAAGAAAGAAGAAAATAGAATGACCAAAAATACTGAAGAATAAGAAACCTGAGAAGATCCACTAGAAAAAAGGAAGTGAGACGACCCATATAAAATAGAAACCCCATAGGGAGAGAACCCAAAAACCCCAAAAATAAATGAATGTCCAAAGAGAAAGTATAACACCCCAAAAAACCATATCACAATGTAAAACTGACAAAAACCAAAAGTGTTAATAGTATTAAATAACAGTGCATCCAAAAAGTTATTGTTTAGTTTGTATGAACAAATCTTCACAGTCCCCCATGGTTGAATATTTCATGTTGTAAAGCTAGAAAAGGACTAGTAATAATATTAATAAATCACCATGGACAAGTGTAAGTTATCGAATTATAACTGATAAACTTTAAAAAGGTGCATGAGTTGCCATACAAAGTAATAAACTTTAAGTGTTTTGTGAACAGTATCTATTTTGATATGAAATAGTAATATTACTAATGAAAGGCTACTGAAGCTATATGAACATTCCATAGAATGAAATAAGAAACAGATAGCCAGTGTTATACTTAGAGAGGGGGGATAAATCCTTTAAAATAGGGAAATACAGAGCAGACTGTTAATAATTCGTTTTAAGAAGTGTTAACCATTATATGGAACCAAGATGTTATGTTCCTGTTCCATATAATAATTAGACAAATAAGAATTATTAGTAAGAGATATTGTTGTTATAAGCTGTTATTTTGTTGTCAATTTAAATTTGGAATACCCTATCTAAAAGTAGATATCATTCCCAATGTTATAAAATATTTTTAATTATGTTACTAGGTAATCAATACACATAAAAGGTATTATTCAAGGTACCAGTTTTGATAGAGATAGGTGTTATATTTTAATTGTACAATCAATAATCACTGTTATACCAGTCAAAGAACTAATTGTTAATAAAGTATATAAGGATAAGAAGTCAGAAAAGGATATAAAATAACTACATTGGTAAAAAATTTAAAAACAGCAACACATCAAATCTAGGCCATATAACGAATTTAAATCAGAATAATTAATAAATCTAGTCTTATAAGCCAGTTAAACTGACAATATTTATGCAAAATAAACTCAACATATAGTATACCATGTAAATAAGGCTTTCTAAAGATATGGTCATTATATAAGTAAAATTATTTATTTATCTAATAAAATTACCATTAAAACTGGAATGGACTAACTGACATTATCATAGGAGGAGTCATAGACAAATGAATTGTATTTAAAAACCATCATTAATAAACTAAATTGCAATGAATTAAGTAAGAATAGACAATTATATCAATTTCAGATTTAACAGAATAATAATTATATGAGGGAAAATGGCTATTATTTGCTTAGACTAACAGGAAGTATAATTTTAGGCCTACCTGCCAAAAATGTAATAAATATAATTTTTTAATGAAACTTTGTAACACTAAATTAATTACTAGCAAAATAAGCAGAATAAAATAATGAAACCGAATATGTATTTAATATTTTGTACAGTTAACTAATAACGAAATTATTTTCTGAGCACAATGTATCAAAATAAAATGTATCGGAAGCTAAGATAATTTGAAACAATGTATAAGATATATTAAATAGGCTAAGATTTTCAGGAGACGAAGGAAATCAGAACAGTTCATTATTATACATTGACGAGTGCACTTAATGTGAATATTTGCTAGAAATAACCTTTAATGGTGGTTACGTTATAAACCGAGTTCCGTAATAATTTTGTATAAAATTATTTTGAATTATTTTATTTATTGTGAAGTGGTGAAGTTAACCTATGAACAGTGTAACACCAATATACTGAACCACATAAAACTAATTAAACGGAATAACACTGATATCACACCATATACAGACTGAAAATTCGAGGTTAAACCGACACACATAGACACAATGAGATATATCCAATAACAACATTTTACACCAAGTGAACTATTCCATCATACACCAGTGACATTTAAATATATCCAGGACGATCATATACAATTGCTGAGACCATTTACACGAAGAAAGGACATCTTTATTTCAACAAAAACTTCGTCAACGTTAGAGGCTTCATCGCGCATGCGTCAGTCGGCCATTTTGATCCATTCTCACTGCTGTGAAAAAACGACATTTGGCTGAAATTGGTTTGAATAAAAATCATATATAAACTTTTATTATTTCTAATTATCATTGTATTGTTTAATATTAAGGCATTTTATAATTGTAAGTGTTATACTTTCCTGCCCATGACCTTCTCTGGCTATATCTTAAATAACCGTTTAAAGAACCATATTTTTATAATACTAATGTAAACTGTTTATATCGACCGGCCCTGAGTGAGTCGATACTACATTGTAACATCGATTTTAATCGAACAAATTCATTATTTTTATTAATAAACGTTCTGTTTTGGTAATTTGGAGTTGATTTTTATTATAAAAAGGCTTAACAAGTAAATTAATCAAGAAACCCAACTAACTGAAAAGCGGTATATACGAAACGACAACGTTTCAAGAAGAAGAGAGCCGTTTTTCGCCTAAACTTGGAGTTAACCAGATTGTCTTTTAAACAAATTTACTGAAAGTGACACTATTACCAAAATAAAAACGATACCATCACATTTCTAATTACAATCAACAAACTCGATTTGTTCCTAAATTTTAAGAACCAAATACTCAGAAAACATTTTTTCAGAAAATTTTTTATTTGAAATAAATTTAAAAATTTTTTTATTTCAAATTGTGATAACAACATTCAAACAGATTTTATTTTGTAACCACGAAGACCAGGAACGTTACCAAATTGACGTTTCCAAAGTGGAACATTTCTAATACATAAATTAATCTAAATATTTTGTTTTATTACAAAATTGGCGTCCAACTAAAGGGCTGTAATTAGGGGTTGAAAGGCGGTAATTACTCGCCCAATTTCTAATTCAGCTTGGCAGCGGTTATCCAGCCAGGGAACCAGGAAAGATGCAGCGTCGTGCCACATCAAAGAAGAGAGCGGCGGAGGCCGAAAAAGAACTCAATATGGATGATAAGGAGGCGACCCCAGTGGAGGACGTGGAAAAGATATAGAACGGGTGGGACATAAACAACCTGAACCACCAGAGGAGCTATCCGAAATGCCCACACAAACAGGGGACGTACATGTCCAAGACAAGGAAATGGAAAAGTCTAGGACCACCGAAGAAAGCAAAATGGATAGGATAATGGAAATGTTCTTACAGTTAAGTAAGCAAATGGATTCCACCAAAGAAGACTTGCATAAGAAAATGGATTCCACCAAAGAAGACTTGCAAAAGAAAATGGATTCCACTGAGGAAAACTTGAACAAGAAAATGGATTCTACTACAGAAGAAAATAGTAAGGAAAGGAAAGAAGACCAACAGTCCTTGAAGGAAAATTTGAGTGATATAAATAAAAACATAGAGGAATTGAAGAAGGACAACCAAGAAACAAAAGAAGAATTGGGCCGTAAAATCAAAAGGACCAATAAGAGAATTGAGGAAACCAGTAAAAAGGTGGAAAAGAAAATGGAAGAAAATAAGAAGAATTTGGAAGAAAAGATGGAAGAAACCAATAAGAAAATCGAAAGTGACCATCAATAGTTAAGGGAAGAGTTAAGAGAAGATAACCAACTGTTACGGGAAGAATTACGGGAAGTGAACCAGGAGAATCTAGACAAGTTAGACGAACGAATGGAACTATTAAGAAAGGAAATGAACAAGGAACTCAAGGAAAATAAGAAATCTATGACCAAAAGGCTGGAAGACGAAACCATAACTATAAATCAACAGATAAGAGAAGTTGATGGAAGATGTCGGCTGACGGAAGTGGAGGTAAAAGAGTTCAAGGAAGTGGTGAACACCAAGGTCACAAATCTTGAAGAATCTAATCGCAAGAAGGCAGAAGAAAACCGAAGGGAAAGCCAGGAAGAACTCAGTAAGGTACGAACTCGAATTACAGAAAGATGTGACGGAATGGAGGAAGCGATGACTAACATCACTGGTCAAGTGAGACAGAACCAGGAGGACATGGAAGCGATTCGGAACCGACCAACCAGCTTCACTAATATCCCCATCAACGAGAACAGAGAATGGCTTAACTTCCGCCAATATAAAAGGAAGCCGATGGAGTTCTTGGCCCGTATCAAGGAATATATGGCCAAACATAGAAATAATCGATGGTCCAATAGTCGAGAACTATTGGACGAATCATTCCGGGATATGACGGACAATTGGTGGATGGCGAACAGGAGCGAGATAAACGATTATCAGCAGTTCAAAAGTTTGTTCAAGTCCAAGTATTGGTCAGAGACCACCCAGAATTTAATAAGGGACAACATCTGCAATGGCCGATACAAAACTCAGTTTGGCAGTACCATGACTGCATACTTCCTTGGGAAGGTGTGCCTGGCCAAGCACCTGGAACCAGCCATACCAGAGGAATGCCTGGTGAACAAGCTTTCCTATCATTATGACGAAGAGGTCATAAGAGCTCGAAGAGGTAGCCAGATAAAGACCATACAGGCGATGATGGAGCTATTAGAAAATTATGAGAACGAAGAATATTACAGGCAGAGTAGAAGAAGAAATGAGCGGCCTGAAGTTCGAAATAATCCGTCATCGAACAATAATAGTCAACAGATCAACAGTGGGTACCAAGGAAACAGATATAATCCAAATTACCATAATCAGCACCCCACAAACGGTAACCATAACAACAATAACCACGGTAATACAAACCCGAACATTAACCGAAATAATAACGGGTTCTCCGGTAATCGAAGTAATTATTACCCGAATAATAATGTAAATAGCCAGAGAAACCCCAATCATACCAATAACACCGAGCGGTTTTACAATAACAATAGGGGTTACCCTAATAATAATAACAACAACAACAGGTTCTCCCGACCCCGGGTAAATTTTATACGGGCAGAAGGAAACAGCCATCGCAGGTATAACCATCAACGGCGGAGCAGCGTACACGAGTACGAAGATCGACACAGAAGCCGAGAACGGGACAACTCCAGTTATAATCCGCCAAGGCGAAGTACCAGCCTAGATGACCCGGAGCGGCATACAAATAAGGAACAAACCTACGAACCGAGAACTGAAAGGCTGGAACCTACTCAAGGTTTCCCCACTGATGCCTCTGTTGGTCCAATTAATAACCAAGATGAGGAGAATTTAAACGGAAGGAGGCAGTAATAAACAATAAGGACCTTTTGCTGCTTCTATCACCTGGGTATATAAAAGAATTGCCAAGAGTAAATCATCACAATAAAATTACTATCATTCGATGTAATTATTTGAAAAATATTAGAAATGAACAAGAAGAAAAAGAATTTATTTAATGCAAAAATTCAAAAACGAAGTAAGAACAACTTACTACCAAATATTTATGAAAAAACTTTATGGGAAATAAGGAAGAAAAAGAATTTATTTAATGCAAAAATTCAAAAACGAAGTAAGAACAACTTACTACCTTATATTTGAACCAACTTTTAGAAATGAGCAAGAAGAAAAAGAATTTATTTAATGCAAAAATTCAAAAACGAAGTAAGAACAACTTACTACCAAATATTTATGAAAAAACTTTATGGGAAATAAGGAAGAAAAAGAATTTATTTAATGAAAAAATTCAAAAACGAAGTAAGAACAACTTACTACCTTATATTTGAACCAACTTTTAGAAATGATGAAAAAGAAAAAGAATTTATTTTAATGCAAAAATTCAAAAACGAAGTAAGAACAACTTACTACCTATTATTTAGGAAACAATTTATGAAGGAAATAAGGAAGAAAAAGAATTTATTTAAAGCAAAAATTCAAAAACGAAGTAAGAACAACTTACTACCTTATATTTGAACCAACTTTTAGAAATGAACAAAAAGAAGAGAATTTATTTAGTGCTTAAATTCAAAAATCAAGTAAGAACAATTTACTACCTTATATTTGAACCAACTTTTGATCTAGAACAAGAAGAATTTAGAATAAAATATATTAAAAAAATTCAAAAATCAAGTAAGAACAACTTATTACCTATTATTTGTGAAACGATTTCTAGAATAATAAGAATTTATAAAATATTACAATGAATAAATTCAAAAATCAAGTAAGAACTACCTACTACCTTATATTTGAACAACTTTTGGGATTAATAAAGAAGAAAAAGAATTTGGATAATACATTACAAACAATTATATATGGGACCAATTCTGAAAAACTTTCGAGAATAAAGAAATGGCAGTACAAACCACTGATACAATTAAAATGAATAAACTTATTGTGAAGTAAAATTAATGAGAATTTTATGTAAAATAAACAGAGATAATAAACACATAGAATTAATAATTAAAGAGTGCATTTGGATAAAAAGCAAGAGCAGAATAAAATTTGAAAAAGAAAGAAAAAACTATGTATAAATAAATCCATAAGAAAAATATGATCATATAATAAATGTCAATTATAAGAAAGACAATTAAAAGAGTAATTGCAAGAACATAATACTAGTGGAACGATTCATAAGAATTAAGAAAAGAACAAAAATATAATACAAAATATATGCTACCAATGACCAGAAAGAGATTGTAATAACAGTCAAAATATGACAGAGAATTAAAAATAAATAAAAACTTTACACTGAATAACAAGTGATAATTATATTAAACCAGCTTCCAACCATAAGGAGAGATAAAATGTCAGCAGAGCTAACCATTGAGAAAAGTAACTGAGATAGAAATTAACTAAGATAGAAATATTAATAGATCTGTTCATATACGAAGTGAAATATCCAAAGATATTTAATTTTTTTTTATAGTCATAAGGTGGACTATTCTTATATAATTTTTATTAATAACTGTCTGTAGATAAGTCCAGCAGTATTATTATGTATTGATCAGAGATGATTTACCTCTGTAATCAATAAATGACGTAGTATAGCCAGCAGAGAGTGTAGCCTACAGAGCCCCTCTGGACACTGCCCCAGCTAACGTGTTAGGGAATTTTAGGGAATAAATATCCCAAGGATAAAGAACCAAGTTAAGAAGAAAATGGAAAAATAAAAAATAACGAACATCAGATGACTATTACTATCAAGAAGAATCCAGTTAATAATGAAATATAGATAAGCTCAAAAATATAGAAGAAAAAATTTTAGAAATGTGAAGGAAGTAAAGAAATATAATTTATAATGAAATATCATAAGCAATTACTTCAGACAAACTAAGTATGATCTGAACTAATCACTTCTGGAAGAGAGCAATCTGTAGCATGACAGATAATCCACATAAATAAATTACTCAATGATCATTGATAAAGCTCTAATCTATGGAATATCCAGATGAGAATCAATTAAAAGGCACTATTAATTAATATACTCACAAGAAAAGTTAAAATAAAGAAAAAATCTGCAAATAATATATATACTACAAATTTAAAAAACCCAGAAAACTAAAAATGTGAATAACAAAATTACCCAGGTAAGATAGAAGCAGGCAATTAAGATACCCCGACAAAGAAACCAGACCAGAAGAAACAAAAGCATACACAGTGAAATGATACTGAAGAAAGAAGAAAGAAAAAATATAAAATGAACAAAAATACTGAAGAAAGAAGAAAGAAGAATGACCAAAATTACTGAAGAAAGAAGAAAATAGAATGACCAAAAATACTGAAGAATAAGAAACCTGAGAAGATCCACTAGAAAAAAGGAAGTGAGACGACCCATATAAAATAGAAACCCCATAGGGAGAGAACCCAAAAACCCCAAAAATAAATGAATGTCCAAAGAGAAAGTATAACACCCCAAAAAACCATATCACAATGTAAAACTGACAAAAACCAAAAGTGTTAATAGTATTAAATAACAGTGCATCCAAAAAGTTATTGTTTAGTTTGTATGAACAAATCTTCACAGTCCCCCATGGTTGAATATTTCATGTTGTAAAGCTAGAAAAGGACTAGTAATAATATTAATAAATCACCATGGACAAGTGTAAGTTATCGAATTATAACTGATAAACTTTAAAAAGGTGCATGAGTTGCCATACAAAGTAATAAACTTTAAGTGTTTTGTGAACAGTATCTATTTTGATATGAAATAGTAATATTACTAATGAAAGGCTACTGAAGCTATATGAACATTCCATAGAATGAAATAAGAAACAGATAGCCAGTGTTATACTTAGAGAGGGGGGATAAATCCTTTAAAATAGGGAAATACAGAGCAGACTGTTAATAATTAGTTTTAAGAAGTGTTAACCATTATATGGAACCAAGATGTTATGTTCCTGTTCCATATAATAATTAGACAAATAAGAATTATTAGTAAGAGATATTGTTGTTATAAGCTGTTATTTTGTTGTCAATTTAAATTTGGAATACCCTATCTAAAAGTAGATATCATTCCCAATGTTATAAAATATTTTTAATTATGTTACTAGGTAATCAATACACATAAAAGGTATTATTCAAGGTACCAGTTTTGATAGAGATAGGTGTTATATTTTAATTGTACAATCAATAATCACTGTTATACCAGTCAAAGAACTAATTGTTAATAAAGTATATAAGGATAAGAAGTCAGAGAAGGATATAAAATAACTACATTGGTAAAAAATTTAAAAACAGCAACACATCAAATCTAGGCCATATAACGAATTTAAATCAGAATAATTAATAAATCTAGTCTTATAAGCCAGTTAAACTGACAATATTTATGCAAAATAAACTCAACATATAGTATACCATGTAAATAAGGCTTTCTAAAGATATGGTCATTATATAAGTAAAATTATTTATTTATCTAATAAAATTTCCATTAAAACTGGAATGGACTAACTGACATTATCATAGGAGGAGTCGTAGACAAATGAATTGTATTTAAAAACCATCATTAATAAACTAAATTGCAATAAATTAAGTAAGAATAGACAATTATATCAATTTCAGATTTAATAGAATAATAATTATATTAGGGAAAATGGCTATTATTTGCTTAGACTAACAGGAAGTATAATTTTAGGCCTACCTGCCAAAAATGTAATAAATATAATTTTCTAATGAAACTTTGTAACACTAAATTAATTACTAGCAAAATAAGCAGAATAAAATAATGAAACCGAATATGTATTTAATATTTCGTACAGTTAACTAATAACGAAATTATTTTCTGAGCATAATGTATCAAAATAAAATGTATCGGAAGCTAAGATAATTTGAAACAATGTATAAGATATATTAAATAGGCTAAGATTTTCAGGAGACGAAGGAAATCAGAACAGTTCATTATTATACGTTGACGAATGCACTTAATGTGAATATTTGCTAGAAATAACCTTTAATGGCGGTTACGTTATAAACCGAGTTCCGTAATAATTTTGTATAAAATTATTTTGAATTATTTTATTTATTGTGAAGTGGTGAAGTTAACCTATGAACAGTGTAACACCAATATACTGAACCACATAAAACTAATTAAACGGAATAACACTGATATCACACCATATACAGACTGAAAATTCGAGGTTAAACCGACACACATAGACACAATGAGATATATCCAATAACAACATTTTACACCAAGTGAACTATTCCATCATACACCAGTGACATTTAAATATATCCAGGACGATCATATACAATTGCTGAGACCATTTACACGAAGAAAGGACATCTTTATTTCAACAAAAACTTCGTCAACGTTAGAGGCTTCATCGCGCATGCGTCAGTCGGCCATTTTGATCCATTCTCACTGCTGAGAAAAAACGACATTTGGCTGAAATTGGTTTGAATAAAAATCATATATAAACTTTTATTATTTCTAATTATCATTGTATTGTTTAATATTAAGGCATTTTATAATTGTAAGTGTTATACTTTCCTGCCCATGACCTTCTCTGGCTATATCTTAAATAACCGTTTAAAGAACCATATTTTTATAATACTAATGTAAACTGTTTATATCGACCGGCCCTGAGTGAGTCGATACTACATTGTAACATCGATTTTAATCGAACAAATTCATTATTTTTATTAATAAACGTTCTGTTTTGGTAATTTGGAGTTGATTTTTATTATAAAAAGGCTTAACAAGTAAATTAATCAAGAAACCCAACTAACTGAAAAGCGGTATATACGAAACGACAACGTTTCAAGAAGAAGAGAGCCGTTTTTCGCCTAAACTTGGAGTTAACCAGATTGTCTTTTAAACAAATTTACTGAAAGTGACACTATTACCAAAATAAAAACGATACCATCACATTTCTAATTACAATCAACAAACTCGATTTGTTCCTAAATTTTAAGAACCAAATACTCAGAAAACATTTTTTCAGAAAATTTTTTATTTGAAATAAATTAAAAAATTTTTTTATTTCAAATTGTGATAACAACATTCAAACAGATTTTATTTTGTAACCACGAAGACCAGGAACGTTACCAAATTGACGTTTCCAAAGTGGAACATTTCTAATACATAAATTAATCTAAATATTTTGTTTTATTACTATATATATATATATATATATATATATATATATATAAAACAGACAGACAGCCCAGCCTGCTTTCTCACACACACACACACACACACTTTTAGTGCCCCTTTTATTTTTTAAATCCCATTTTTAATTGATTTTGAGATACACGGATGCTACGTCCGGCCACGTGGAGTCATCCCGACTTCTTTTTAACACACGCACAATATTCTCTTATGTCCGATTTATTCTTCCATCTCTGTGCGAACTCACTCTCGTATTTTTACCAAGTTCCACTCCATATGCTTTGATGTTAACAGTTACTTTTTTTTTTAAACCCGGTTGCCGGGCGACCTGCCCGGGTTGAAATCGGTGACGGACTGGGCAGCGCTATCTGTCCTCACCTCCTCGATATCTTTTATGAAGAAGCCGGAAAGCAATGCCTTCTATCTGATCGTCACTGTTGTGGCACATTCAACGCATGTAGGTTTTTGTGGTGTCGACTTGGATGATATTTGTTGAGCACTGGTTGACGTCACCAAGTAGGTTGGACTTAAACTCACATCCGCCCGCTAGGACCAGGAGGCTAATAAAACTTTTGCCTCTAAGCCATGTTTGTTTCACTACCGTGGAGTCGTCTGCGCACATGCTGGTGTAGTACGTTTGGGCGCAGGTGTCACACAAACGTTAAGTTCTTAGAATTGACGTCTTGCACATTCTTTTGCCAATGTTTCACAACTGTTACTGCGTACTGTTTCTTTGTTCGCACAATGCTTTTGTGCAAACACATGGCTGTATACACAGATGGAAATTAAATTTCAAATATTTTATAATAAATCCCCAAATTTAATAAAATAAAAACCCCTCAAAATTCGTCCCGTTACATCTTTTTATAAATACTGTTGTATTAAATCATCCAAGAATAGGAGACAGATTTTACTTGCAAACAGACGCCAGCAATATTGCTATTGGAGCACACTTGTATCAGATCGATGAGAAGGGCCAAAAAGCGGTATTAGGATTTGTAAGTCGCACACTTAAAGGGGCAGAATTAACCCATTTTACGACAGAAAAAGAGCTATTAGCGATAGTGCATAGCCTGTCAAAGTTTAGAAGTTATATTCTGGGTGCTAAACTTACTATAATCACCGACAATAAGGCATTAGTATTTTTATTAAAGTGTAAATTGCTAGGTGCTCGTCTGACTCGTTGGATCTTGGCTATACAAGAGTATCAATTTGAAATACAATATTGTAAAGTGAAAGACAACTTGGTAGCAGATGTACTCAGTAGAAATCCACCATCAGAAAACAACATGGAAACAGATAACATTAAATGTAGTAGCAATGATATTGGTATTTACGCGGTAAAGCATATAACAAAACCTGAAGTAGTTAGACGACTTAAAGAAATAGGGACTCATCAACAACAAGACCCTAGGATTAGTGTACCTAGGAGGAGTGCAGTTACCAACTCCAAACCAGGATTTTCCACATATGATGGTAAGCTATATAAGCTATGTTCCCATAGGAGGAAGAATAGACAAAATATTGACCCATAAAGAAGTAATAGTTTGAGCCAATAAGGTATGTGAGTCAAACATGGTCAAATAAAATAAATATATAATTGTTTTGAATCAAGGTCAATGATAATAGTAATAAATTTTATTTAAATAAATGTAGTATTGTTATTTAAATTATTGACATTAATTAAGCCAAAATGATGATTAAAATATTAATGGTCATATAAATTTCCAATATACCATGTTAGGTTAAGTAATATTGTAATCTTTAGTTATAAGACAGATGTAAGGAAAATTGGATTAGTGCAAGTTTTGTGTGGGAAAAAGTGCGAAAGAATATGTGCAAATTTTGCATCAGTGTAAAACTGTACATTAGAAAAAAAAAATGATTTATAAAATAATCAATTTTTTTTATACCGAGTGGGGGTATATATAACGATTCATATTAGCGTACTATCAAAGCGTTATATGAAAGTGTCTGACGGAGGGAGTATAGCAGCGTAAGCAAGAGAGAGAGTGTACAATAGCAGCCATCTCACTCTAACCTCGTCACAGCGACATCCGATACCGGTACGAACATGAAATTTTACTCAATACAAATTATCAGTTCAACCTGTGATAACTTAAAAACTAATAAATATAAGGCAATTCTGAAAACAGCATTGTATTCAGCAAGTGAAGCTTTATAAATAGCCGCAATCTCAGTTAATATAATTAACAATTGAAGAAGTTATACGGAAGACGAACGCCAAAAGGAATAACGAGAGAATTATGCTACGTAGGAATTAGGTGTTTTCACACACACACAGATAAAGACCTAAGCAACAATATTCTGTGGTCAGATCTTTGAAAACACGTTTGCAAATACCTGTAATCAATCGATTTGCAAACACAGGAAGTACGATTTTAACTAGAAATTCTCTGCCGTTTCAAACCTGTCACGGGGTGTTTCGTCGACCTGTTCGAGATTGTCAAAACTGGAAAAACACATGATTTATTTGAACAACCAATCAGCATCTCGTATTTAAAACTGACGCCAACTCAAAGCGAGGGGTAGCATCACTCTTCGTTCGGATCTTCAATGCGCTAGTCGTGTATAAATTACGTACAGAAATTTTTCAATCACGCAAAAGTATAATTAAGTATCAAATTCGAGAAGTAGTCCGCAGTGAAGATGAACTAGTACCGTTCAACAACTCTCGCTGCGTAAAACAACGTTAATTAATTAAATTATTAATTAATTAATCATCAGCCGTGAAGGACCTGTGCGACAGAAGGCTACAGCATCTGTAATTGCCAGGGCATCTTCTACAGCATTGATCAACATCAATTCTTCTATGCAAAACCATCAAAAGGAGGACCCCTACGGATTCCTATCTTCGGTCAACGCATCAAACAGTAAGAAATAGATTCATTGATCAATGAAATAAGCACTAAACAAATAATAAAAGCAATAAACAATTTTTAAAAGACACCAAGAATTTTACACTTTGTATTTTAATTATAAGATTAGCTCTAACATAGTATAGGAGTGTTGAATGGAAAGTGAGGTGTAGTATTGGACGTGCAAATTATTGCAGACCTGTTCTTTAGCACTGGTTTGGGAGATAGCAATCTCTTAATTAAACCAGATAAGAGCCATAGGTCGTTTGAACGTCTTAATCGTTACTTTTCACACTCACTCAGTAATTATAAGTGTTAGGGTAGAAATAAGTCCTACCATTAGCATAATCAAGTTTAAAAATAATTAATTAAAATGTTAATTAAAATAATCAAGCAAATATTAAAGTGTTATTTGTAATGATTCCCCTTGAAAACCACAATCACTGAACGAATCCTGAGAAAGAGTGTCTCCATGCGCTGAGCTAAGCTGAAACCATGTCATTTGTATCTGGGATTTGTTCTGGCGCCCAGGTAAAGTAATATCACGGGTAAGTAACATTTTATCTAACATCCAAAATATTAGATAATTGTGTTAGATGAAAGGGAGCATTGTAATATATATATATATATATATATATATATATATATATATATATATATATATATTGCGACAGTACAAATAAGTGATGTACTGAGCATGGAATATAAAAATTTAAATTTTCTTAATAAACTGTAAATAATTAATAATATATTAGAAATAAGCATGTTAGGGATTGCAGGCTTGGCTCAGACAAAAATATGAACAGGTGTTTCGATCTGAATCAACGTGCACACACACACAAATGTAACTGAAAGTGTGTACACCAGTAGTTTGCTAGTGTGTGTGAACGCAGGTCTCTGCAGGCGAGTTTGCCACCCCAAGATGAATAATTGCACAATTACTGTTTTTCCGTAATTATTCATAAACTAGAATTAAGAATTAAAATCCAAAAGCACCATAAAATGTAAATAAATTTACTAAATACTGTGTACGAAAACCACGCGAAAGTGACACACCGTACGAGTGCAATAGTGAAATAACCTTGTACAAATCGAAAGGGTTAAGTTGCAATGTCCAAAATTACAGTGAACATGTGTTGTAAAATTAGTTATAAGATAAGTATAAGAGTATACTTACAGGACTCTGCAATTCGCAGAAATATAAAAAATAGCAAATTTGACAAAGAGTGGGGGAACTGACGCCAGAGACAGTTTCCAACATGTCGATTTTGTATCACTGTAGGGTGTCGACCAAGACATGGGTATAAATAGGACACGCAAGCTACAGTGGTTCTCTTTCTTGAATCATCCACAGTGCAGCGGGAGCTTATGCCCGTCAGCACGGCGTATTTATTTTTTTTTTCCGTAAACAGTTTAAATTTGCCAGTTACGTACAAATACGTAACTAAGCTGTAAAGACAATCATTTTAATTAATAACAGCACTACTTAAGAAGATCCATTAATGATTCGACACTAGACAAGAGAAGAGTTCCAGAGAGAGATACGACGCTGGACAAGAGTAGAGTTCCAGAGAGAGATACGACGCTGGACAAGAGGAGAGTTCCAGAGAGAGATACGACGCTGGACAAGAGGAGAGTTCCAGAGAGAGATACGACGCTGGACAAGAGGAGAGTTCCAGAGAGAGATACGACGCTGGACAAGAGGAGAGTTCCAGAGAGAGAGACAGCCGACGCTGGACAAGAGGAGAAGAGAGACAGCCGACGCTGGAGGCGAGACGAGGACGAATACCGATGGAACAAAAATGATCGAGTATGATTGACGACAATAAGGTGATAGACAACTTATTCATATCTTAATCATACAAAGAATTCAAAGACAGTTGAAGACATTAATATTTTATTTAAAAATAAGAGCAATGTTTCTTGTATAGTAGAGTTAAAATCATAGATGTTTTAGAAATACGATTAACGTAACAAGAGCTCAAATTAATATGATATAAAATGATTACAAAGCATTTAAATAAAAACAATTAGTATATGAGAAAACAGTACTGAGAAACAATAACTATTAATAATTTTGAGTACGTTACAATATAGAAAAAAAGATTTAAATATTGATATTTTGAAACATATTAATAGACTGAGTAGTCTAAAAATGAAATTTTTCTTTTCTATAATAATTAGTAGCATAGAATATTTAGTCAGTAAGGATGTATATACCTTAAGCCTTACGGCATAATAACAAATAATAACTAATGTTTTACAATCGAAGTCAGTGCCATGTGCACATATTTTTTTATAGTATCAAATAAATTTTAATTACCGTTTCAAGTTACATAGAGTTCTTATTGCAGATACACCTGAACCCCAATTTAAATGTTGTATTTTTTAAAGAATTTGTCAATCTTGAATGTGAGATCGTTCACGCCTATTTATGTGTATGTAACGTTGCATAAATTTGGTGCTCCAAGATCGTGGGGCTCCACAAATTTAAATTATAATAAATTTGCAAATTGTCACGTTGCATAATTTGTCGCCCTGGACGTGGGGCCCGACATGCCTAAATTTATATACAAAAATTTGTGACAAATTGTAGCTCATGAATGTATGACCCGATCCCCATCATTTAACTATTAAAATTTTTTTATGTAGCTAAATGGTTGCTCTAAAATATAAAGAGTGTGTTAAATGAAAAATGTATAGTATGTAATTATTATTTATATTAAACAGTAACTGAATGTAATGTTAATTGTTGTGTAATCACACAGCTGGTGCCCACAAATAATATTGTTGTCTATGTAACAGTTGTAACTGTAATGAGTATTAATAATAACTATTAATAAAAATAAAGAAGTAAATAAATAAGTAGGGAACGGTTATCAATAATAATTTTTAAAGAATTACTATTAAATAAATATTTTAATAATACTTCAACATGACGACTCCAGGAAATTTAGACGTCGAAGCATTCCAGATGATGATGCGTGCCTGGGTCGATGAATTAAGCACAAAACAGACAGAAAATTTAAATAAACAGACAGAAAATTTAAATGCTAGAATAGACGAATTAAAAGAATCTAATAAGAAACAATTAGAAGAACAAACTGAAAATTTCAGACAGGACACCATAAAAATTACCGAGAGTCTAGAAGAGTTAAAAATTGATAATCTCCAGTTGAAACAATACAACATAGAATAAAACAAAGTATAATCGATAGTAATGCACAATTAACCGAAAAAATTGGTGATACCAACATACGTATTGATACTCTAGAGAATAATTTTAAACAAGCCTTACATGAACAAGTTGTACGGATTGAAAATAAACAAAAAGAATTACGTCTCGAGTGGAGAAAAGATTTAAAAGAAACGCATAAACAAATAAATGATACTTTAACTACTATAACACGAGAGCAGGATGATAAAATCCAAACTATTAATAATGTATCCCAAGTAAATACCAGTAAACTTAGAGAAATAGAAACACGTACTGTAGTTATTGAGAATAAAATTGAAGAAACTACGAAAGACCATTCGGGAGACGTATCACATATGAAAGAAGAGATTCAAGAGGAAATGAACCAACTACGAAGTGAGTTAAGAAGACGACAGAACCAAATGACCATATTTTCTACACCAACAGAAGAAAGGAGCAGACTTAAGTTCTCAGGTGGTAAAGGGGAGAACAGTATGGAATTCCTAGCAAGAGTAGAGAAGGAAATAGAAAAAATTGGGAGTGCAATAAATGACGACGAGAAGATAGACTTCGTCACGCGATATCTTAGAGATTCAGCCAGCCAATGGTACTCTATTATTAGAGATAACGTTAGTACATATCAGCAGTTTCGTGAAGCATTCGAGAACCGATACTGGAATCTACATACCCAACGACAAGTACGGGATAAACTCGAATATGGAAAGTTCAATCCACAAGGACAGCAGAGTATTGAACAATACACAATTACGCAAATAGAACGTGTAAAGCATCTCAAACCTAAATTCTCAGAATATGAAATTGTTTCAAAATTATCTTACCATTTTCAGCGAGATATCCAGTTAGCAGTTTATAGACAAGGGATCAAAACCATAGAAGAATTTTTAATCCTTGTAACACAGTCGGAGAATATCAATAAAGGTAAGAACACACAATACTGGGAACAAAAACACGCAAATCATCACCATAATTATCACAGAGATGACAAGAAAGCAATACAAAACACTACACCGCACCGTGATAATTATAAAATAAATTATTCGCCACCAATGTACAACACTACAACATGCACAGCTAAAGAAACTGAACAAAATAATACAGCTAGACGACAAGGAGACGTTATATGGTCATCCAATCGTAAACAGTTTTCAAAACCAGCTGACAAACGCGTTGCCGCAGTATGAGGGGACAACGAAAAAAAATTGAAGAGAGAAGGCCAAGGAATGAATGAGACAGTAACATTCCACAGCCGACCGTCTACATCAAAGGCGTCACAATGACTGAATAAACGGAAGCAAAATTATAAAATAAACAACATATACCCCTGCTATATTAGGGAAGACTTATTAAGCACCGAACAGGATATAAAGCGAGACGCGCAGCAAACACAATGCCCTATTGTGACTGTGAACATAAACAGGTGTAAAATACGAATGCTAGTTGATACCGGCGGCCAGCTGTCTGTTCTTAACGCTGCATGGGTTCAACGCAACAAGAAATATTTTAAAAATACTGCAATTTTGCCCGTAAATAATTTAAATATTACAACAGCTACAAATAAAAAAGAAAGAGTTAAACAACAAGCATATGTAACTCTAACATATAAAAATCTAGAGTTAGAACACACTATGATAATTATGCATAAATTGATTTATGATGGAATTTTAGGTATCGATATACTAAATACAATAAATGCTAAGATTAATATTAATGATAATATAATTATGTGTAATTATAAAAATGTTCAATATGAAGTAAACATGAACAGCGAGGAAGAAGAGTGCAAGGTAAGTGAAACACCTATTACTTTGTACAAGCCACAAATACAATATGGTCCAACTCGACATGTGAATGCGGTAGATGAAGGGATGACGACACGGGAAGAAGAGAAACTGCACGAATTAATAGAAGAATATAGTGATGTATTTAGTGAAGTACCGACGCAGACGACAGTATACGAGCACTCTATAGTTGTGTCAGACCCTACAAAAGTCATTAGGAAGACATACACTATCCCAATGCGATATGAGGAAGAGGTTGAACTCGAAATTCGGCGTATGATCGAAAGTGGAGTCATAGAGCGATCGAACAGCAACTTCCTGAATCCTCTAGTGGTAGTGAAGAAGAAAAATGGAGAGATACGTCTATGCCTTGACATGAGGGAGCTGAACAGCATTGTATTAAAGGAGTATGACTGTGCACCAACTGCGGACGAACTATTTACTAAGTGTGAAGGAGCAAGGTATCTGACGAAGCTAGATTTACGCTCAAGTTTCTGGCAGATTCCAATTCGTGAAGAGAATAGAAAGTACACTGCTTTCCTGTATAAAAATAAATGCTACCAACACAGGGTAGTACCCTTCGGATTAAGCACGAGTTTAGCAGCCATCGTAAAATGTCTAGAAAGAGCCCTAGGACCTGAAGTGGAACCCTACACCATGATATTTGTAGATGATATCTTAGTTGTATCTAAAACATTAGATGAACATATAAAACATCTAAGCATGATATTCCAAAAGTTTAGGCAAGCGAACATATCCCTTAACCTAGACAAATGTGAATTTATCAAAACCTCTATCCAATTCCTAGGTCACATTATTTCATCCTCTGGTATTCAACCCGATCCTATCAAAATTTCCAGGATAACTAATTTCCCTATACCCGGAAATCTCAAAGAGTTAAGAGCATTCTTAGGACTCACAGGATACTACAGAAGATTCTCACCGTTATATGCAAGATATACGCAACCGCTTCTAGAGCTGACGAAGAAAGAAAAAAAATGGAAGTGGGAGAAGAAACATCAAGATGCCTTTAACCAAGTGAAAGAGTTGTTCATCGAAAATATTATGTTACATCATCCCCAACGAGAAGGAAAATTCGTAATATACTCCGATGCTAGTGACTACGCAGTAGGAAGTGTACTATATCAACAAGACACGATGGGAGAGCACCGAGTTATTGCCTACGCCAGTAGAGTCTTCAAAGGAGCTGAAAAACACTACTCCACATCAGAAAAAGAAATACTTGCTATAGTATACGCTCTTAAGCAATTCAGATATTATGTTTATGGTACTCATTTTGAGATACATACTGACCACCAAGCATTATCATTTTTATTAAAATGCAAAGTAACAAATGCCCGATTATTAAGATGGATTTTAGCCATTAGCGAATACTCATTTACCATTAAATACTGTAAAGGTAAAGACAATATTGTAGCGGACACACTAAGCCGATACATCAAAGAAGAATGTGAAGAAGTTTATGTGAGCGAAAAGAAAGAAGTACGATTGTTATCAATTAAATTCAAAGAGAATGATGAAGTAAAACAAATATTGAAAAACTTAGCACATCAACAAGATTTGGACGTGACGATAAGGGAGATGAAGAACCAAGAACAGCTACCAAATCATTATAAGGTACTAAATGGAATTCTTTTCAGGTTAGTAAGACAAGACTGGAAGATAGTACTAACGAATGACGTGCTACAAAAATTAATTCGACCAGCACATGAGAGTTTAGCACATGCTGCCGCTCTGAAATGTTATTTGAGTCTACGAGAAGATTTTACGATCAATAATATGTATCGAAAGATAAAGAAAGAAGTAAAGAAGTGTTATGAGTGTCAAACGGCGAAAGGGCCGAATTTACACACATATGTAGGAATGCAAAGTATACAGAAGGAGAACAAAGGAGAGCTAATTGCAGTGGATATTCTGGGACCATTACCACGATCAAGTCGAGGTGTGAAGCACATATTGGTATGTATCGATGTGTTTTCCAAGGCAGTCCGACTGTACCCAATTATGCGACCCACAACCAAAGTTGTTCTAAAGATACTACTGCAGAAGTATATTCCGTTATATGGAAAAATGAAGAAGATACTCAGTGATCAAGGTGTACAATTCCAAAGTGAAAAATGGGAGAGGACGTTAAGGGAAAATGGAATACAACCAGTACTGACATCCATAAGACATCCTCAAGGAAACCTTGCTGAGAGAGTTAACAAAGAATTCGGTAAATATTTACGAATATATTGCCATAATCAACACAATAAATGGGCAGAATATTGACCATTTCTTGAAAAAGCCATTAACGAAAATTATAGTGAAGCAACAGGATACACTCCAATAGAATTAGTAGAAGATAAGAAGCCAACCAGATTTTGGACTAAATATATAAACAAACCTAATAACCAAAATGTACCTGTACCAATAAGTGTGAAAATTGGATACGCAAGACAACGGATAACAGAAAGGGGTAACAAGAGAATAGAGAGATTTAATCTAACTCACAAGCTACAACAATTCAACGTGGGAGAAAGTATCCTACTTAAAGCAAATCCAGTGGGAAAACGGAGTGATAATACAGCGAAGAAATTCTTCAGACTTTATAATGGACCGTATACATTAAGACAGCAAGTAGGACAGAACACTTTCATCGTATATGATGAGATACAGAAGAAAGAAATTGGTAAATTCCACGCAACATCATTTAGGAAGTTCTACACATGAAAACAGAGGTCAATGAAACCAGTTAAATCAGCTGTTTGTAAAACCACCCTACTACAAGGTCGCGAGCAGTGAGCGTACGAAGCGGGGAGGTAAGACATTTGTATACACTCCAATTAAGGGTGAAATGACAAATATTATTCTTTATTATTTGTTACATTTTTTTCTTTGTTAAATTTTCTTAATAAACTGTAAATAATTAATAATATATTAGAAATAAGTATATTAGGGATTGCAGGCTTGGCTCAGACAAAAATATGAACAGGTGTTTCGACCTGAATCAACGTGCACACACACACAAATGTAACTGAAAGTGTGTACACCAGTAGTTTGCTAGTGTGTGTGAATGCAGGTCTCTGCAGGCGAGTTTGCCACCCCAAGATGAATAATTGCACAATTACTGTTTTTCCGTAATTATTCATAAACTAGAATTAAGAATTAAAATCCAAAAGCACCATAAAATGTAAATAAATTTACTAAATACTGTGTACGAAAACCACGAGAAAGTGACACACCGTACGAGTGCGATTGTGAAATAACTGTGTACAAATCGAAAGGGTTAAGTTGCAATGTCCAAAATTACAGTGAACATGTGTTGTAAAATTAGTTATAAGTTAAGTATAAGAGTATACTTACAGGACTCTGCAATTCGCAGAAATATAAAAAATACCAAATTTGACAAAGAGTGGGGGAACTGACGCCAGAGACAGTTTCTAACATGTCGATTTTGTATCACTGTAGGGTGTCGACCAAGACATGGGTATAAATAGGACACGCAAGCTACAGTGGTTCTCTTTCTTGAATCATCCACGGTGCAGCGGGAGCTTATGCCCGTCAGCACGGCGTATTTATTTTTTTTCCGTAAACAGTTTAAATTTGCCAGTTACGTACAAATACGTAACTAAGCTGTAAAGACAATCATTTTAATTAATAACAGCACTACTTAAGAAGATCCATTAATGATTCGACACTAGACAAGAGAAGAGTTCCAGAGAGAGATATGACGCTGGACAAGAGAAGAGTTCCAGAGAGAGATACGACGCTGGACAAGAGGAGAGTTCCAGAGAGAGATACGACGCTGGACAAGAGGAGAGTTCCAGAGAGAGATACGACGCTGGACAAGAGGAGAGTTCCAGAGAGAGAGACAGCCGACGCTGGACAAGAGGAGAAGAGAGACAGCCGACGCTGGCGGCGAGACGAGGACGAATACCGATGGAACAAAAATGATCGAGTATGATTGACGACAATAAGGTGATAGACAACTTATTCATATCTTAATCATACAAAGAATTCAAAGACAGTTGAAGACATTAATATTTTATTTAAAAATAAGAGCAATGTTTCTTGTATAGTAGAGTTAAAATCATAGATGTTTTAGAAATACGATTAACGTAACAAGAGCTCAAATTAATATGATATAAAATGATTACAAAGCATTTAAATAAAAACAATTAGTATATGAGAAAACAGTACTGAGAAACAATAACTATTAATAATTTTGAGTACGTTACAATGTAGAACTACTGAGTTACTGAGTAGTCTAAAAATGAGATTTTTCTTTTCTATAATACTTAGTAGCATAGAATATTTAGTCAGTAAGGATGTATATATCTTAAGCCTTACGGCATAATAACAAATAATAACTAATGTTTTACAATCGAAGTCAGTGCCATGTGCACATATTTTTTTATAGTATCAAATAAATTTTAATTACCGTTTCAAGTTACATAGAGTTCTTATTGCAGATACACCTGAACCCCAATTTAAATGTTGTATTTTTTAAAGAATTTGTCAATCTTGAATGTGAGATCGTTCACGCCTATTTATGTGTATGTAACGTTGCATAAATTTGGTGCTCCAAGATCGTGGGGCTCCACAAATTTAAATTATAATAAATTTGCAAATTGTCACGTTGCATAATTTGTCGCCCTGGACGTGGGGCCCGACATGCCTAAATTTATATACAAAAATTTGTGACAAATTGTAGCTCATGAATGTATGACCCGATCCCCATCATTTAACTATTAAAATTTTTTTATGTAGCTAAATGGTTGCTCTAAAATATAAAGAGTGTGTTAAATGAAAAATGTATAGTATGTAATTATTATTTATATTAAACAGTAACTGAATGTAATGTTAATTGTTGTGTAATCACACAGCTGGTGCCCACAAATAATATTGTTGTCTATGTAACAGGTGTAACTGTAATGAGCATTAATAATAACTATTAATAAAAATAAAGAAGTAAATAAATAAGTAGGGAACGGTTATCAATAATAATTTTTAAAGAATTACTATTAAATAAATATTTTAATAATACTTCAACATGACGACTCCAGGAAATTTAGACGTCGAAGCATTCCAGATGATGATGCGTGCCTGGGTCGATGAATTAAGCACAAAACAGACAGAAAATTTAAATAAACAGACAGAAAATTTAAATGCTAGAATAGACGAATTAAAAGAATCTAATAAGAAACAATTAGAAGAACAAACTGAAAATTTCAGACAGGACACCATAAAAATTACCGAGAGTCTAGAAGAGTTAAAAATTGATAATCTCCAGTTGAAACAAGACAACATAGAAATAAAACAAAGTATAATCGATAGTAATGCACAATTAACCGAAAAAATTGGTGATACCAACATACGTATTGATACTCTAGAGAATAATTTTAAACAAGCCTTACATGAACAAGTTGTACGGATTGAAAATAAACAAAAAGAATTACGTCTCGAGTGGGGAAAAGATTTAAAAGAAACGCATAAACAAATAAATGATACTTTAACTACTATAACGCGAGAGCAGGATGATAAAATCCAAACTATTAATAATGTATCCCAAGTAAATACCAGTAAACTTAGAGAAATAGAAACACGTACTGTAGTTATTGACAATAAAATTGAAGAAACTACGAAAGACCGTTCGGGAGACGTATCACATATGAAAGAAGAGATTCAAGAGGAAATGAACCAACTACGAAGTGAGTTAAGAAGACGACAGAACCAAATGACCATATTTTCTACACCAACAGAAGAAAGGAGCAGACTTAAGTTCTCAGGTGGTAAAGGGGAGAACAGTATGGAATTCCTAGCAAGAGTAGAGAAGGAAATAGAAAATATTGGGAGTGCAATAAATGACGACGAGAAGATAGACTTCATCACGCGATATCTTAGAGATTCAGCCAGCCAATGGTACTCTATTATTAGAGATAACGTTAGTACATATCAGCAGTTTCGTGAAGCATTCGAGAACCGATACTGGAATCTACATACCCAACGACAAGTACGGGATCAACTCGAATATGGAAAGTTCAATCCACAAGGACAGCAGAGTATTGAACAATACACAATTACGCAAATAGAACGTGTAAAGCATCTCAAACCTAAATTCTCAGAATATGAAATTGTTTCAAAATTATCTTACCATTTTCAGCGAGATATCCAGTTAGCAGTTTATAGACAAGGGATCAAAACCATAGAAGAATTTTTAATCCTTGTAACACAGTCGGAGAATATCAATAAAGGTAAGAACACACAATACTGGGAACAAAAACACGCAAATCATCACCATAATTATCACAGAGATGACAAGAAAGCAATACAAAACACTACACCGCACCGTGATAATTATAAAATAAATTATTCGCCACCAATGTACAACACTACAACATGCACAGCTAAATAAACTGAACAAAATAATACAGCTAGACGACAAGGAGACGTTATATGGTCATCCAATCGTAAACAGTTGTCAAAACCAGCTGACAAACGCGTTGCCGCAGTACGAGGGGACAACAACAAAAAATTGAAGAGAGAAGGCCAAGGAATGAATGAGACAGTAACATTCCACAGCCGACCGTCTACATCAAAGGCGTCACAATGACTGAATAAACGGAAGCAAAATTATAAAATAAACAACATATACCCCTGCTATATTAGGGAAGACTTATTAAGCACCGAACAGGATATAAAGCGAGACGCGCAGCAAACACAATGCCCTATTGTGACTGTGAACATAAACAGGTGTAAAATACGAATGCTAGTTGATACCGGCAGCCAGCTGTCTGTTCTTAACGCTGCATGGGTTCAACGCAACAAGAAATATTTTAAAAATACTGCAATTTTGCCCGTAAATAATTTAAATATTACAACAGCTACAAATAAAAAAGAAAGAGTTAAACAACAAGCATATGTAACTCTAACATATAAAAATCTAGAGTTAGAACACCCTATGATAATTATGCATAAATTGATTTATGATGGAATTTTAGGTATCGATATACTAAATACAATAAATGCTAAGATTAATATTGTAACGATACAATTAAGCCAAATCTCATACCAGTGATAAAAAAGATAATTCTTGATATAAAATTACTTCATATGAAATAAAAAGTGTAAAAAATGATTAAAATGTAAATACTTTGACAAGACGTACAACGATATTACCCAACCCAAGTGATTGAGCCGAAAACACAAACATAAAGAAGGGAACCACGTAACATACTTATTAAAATGTAAATATTTTGACATGATTGAGCCGAAAACACAAACATAAAGAAGGGAACCAGGTAACATACTTAAGAAAAATATGATAGACAAAACAATGATGGACACAGAACTAAAGAAGAACCAGAAGAAGAGGACAGATCCATACAAGTAAACAGAATTTAAACCAGAAGAGAAGAAGAGGAGAACCGAACCGGATTGAAGAAGAAGAAGAGGAAGAATGAAGAGGAGACAGATAAAACCCAAGGGGAAACTAACACACATATATAAAAGGGAAAGATTGTATGTTTAGAGATAGAATACGGTCAATAAACCTTGAATAATTATGTATCAATGAAACCAATGTTATTATTATTATTAATTTAACATATGTACCCATTTTTAAGACAATACAATTGTAAAGCAATGTAGTATAGGAAAAGTACACTAACCCTGTCAGAAAGGTTAGATTCAACCAAAACACAACTAGCCTAATATTGTTTATAGTAAATATAATACTAAAACAAAATAGTGAGAAATGGTAGGAGAAAATATAGGGATTACCCATTAAATAACACTAATTACAAAACAGTGAACCAAAGTGAAGTGCTTTAGTGAAGTGTAAATGCCCTAAAAAATAGTGAAAGTGGATATGAAACATTCAAAATAGAATGCTAAGTAAACAGACACTCTGTAAAACATTGATAAACCACCAATGATTGGAGTGAGAGTATAATTAATAATATATCTAGATGTAACTAGAAATAGTACTTAAAATTAATATAAGGGAAGCATGTGACATATTAGGGAGAAAGCCCAGTACAATGACTTGTGTTAACATGGCAGGATAGTATAGAAGTAAAGTTTGTTGTTAAAGATTAAAATTATAAAGAATACAACACCCCATGTTGAAAGGGGAATTAACCTTCATAATATTAGAGAAAGTAACAATGTTTATCACCCTAGTTTATAAGACAAGAAAGAAATCAATGTTAGTAATAAGAATAATTTATGACTTGTAAAGAATAGTTGATTCAATGTTAAAGAAGGAATATGGCTGAAAGGGACTTACAGTCCATAAACCTAACAATTATATTTTAAATGAAGAGTAATGAAAATGTATGTTGAATAGTAATTAAAACACAAACAAATAAGTGAAGCCCATCAGGCTGAATTCAGAATATAATTTAAAAAGGAAATACACTAGAAAACAATCATGACTGTTTGTGACTATGAAAACAGTTAACTGCCAAAGACATTCAAATGCAAATTGTATCAATTTCACAAAAAATCTTACTAATCTAAGAACAGTGAATGGACAGTAATTATATATCAGTTATTTTAACACAGAAGTATTATTGTAATAATTAATTCAAGAAAGAAATGTTATTTATTAAATGTCAAATAATTAGACTATAGTTAAAGTGTAACAGAATATGACCTTATGAGGTATCATTGTAAACTTTGAAAGGAAAGAAAAATAATAGTGATGTCACTTATTATCCCAAAGGAATTATAAGGGAATAAAATCATTAGGAAAATACTTAATAAATTTGAATAAAAATTCAAATATTTCTAACAATGTATGAAAGGAGTAAGTAACCATAATTGCATTGAATTATTGGTTACTATGACAACGAGACGTTTGAGGGCTTATTTTTCCGTTAAATTATATAGACGCTGAAGAAACGAAGCGTGGGTACGCCACACAAGAAATTGGACAAACTAAAACTTTAATTTAAACAGTTATAACAAGTCGAACTAGTGAACCAAGATAATCCAATATGAAGAGACGTCGATCTATACAGAATTAATGATGACCAGGAACGAAATTAAATAAACTAATTAACGAAAAAACCCAGACCAGTTTGAAGAAGATGTTGGAAGCCTTCAACCAGCCCAAATTCGAAAAAGATACGCCTATACTGATGACGATACAGACAACGTGAGATGAACTGATAAGTACCGAATAATTTCTTAATCCCAAAAACCCCAAATTACTTAAATTATTTTCAAATGATAAAATTTCTCACCATTTAAAAAGTAGTATTTCCTTTCAAAGGTAAAGGCATAATTTACTTATATTAAAAAACATTTATAAAGATAACCTTATTTGTGAACATAACTACTGTAACAGAAATACGACACTACTGAACAAATTGTACAAACACATTATAAATCCTAAGTACGTATAAGGTATAGTAGTGTACTCTCTTTTCATGTAATCAACGTTTATGTCTATTTTCATGATCAAAAGAACTCCAGATTTAAAAACACAGTAATTTTGTTGAAAGTAACTGAACGATAGTGTTTTGAAATCAATTTTGCCAACCTGAGATATTTTGTGTTTCAAGCTCTAAGCCGGAGCATAATATTATAATTTTGTTTATGATTCAATTGTCATATTTATTGATAATTAAATGTGTATTAAAAAACGCAGTACAGAACATTACTATCTTGTTATTTCATAGGATTTTTTGTAAATATATGTGTGTTAGCGAAGTTTTAAGTCATAGCCAACTAGCGCTTATCACGAGTGGCCGAGTCGACAACCTGTGTAGCAGCGGGAATAATTCGAACGCCACAGCTGTCCATGCTAATACCACGTATTACTTTAAAAATTAAATGTTTTAATTGTTTTACAAAAACAATTTGGCGCCACCCGGGAATCGTAATCCCTATGAATTAACAGGTAGGTTGTACTGGTGACATTGACAACGCTACGGACTCCAGTAGTGACGTCGGTTTATGTAACAACCAGTGTGAGGCAAACACACTACATTCACACTAATACACCATATAAACAAGTGTGAGGCATTTTAACAGGTACGACCTCGTTTTCTACGTTACATATTGGCGACCAGCAACGTGTGGCTGGTAAGAATAACTAGCGGCGATCATGAATAGACACGGGATGGTTACGAGACGCAAAGGGAAGGAAACACCAAACCAAGAAGGAAACCCAGAAGAAGTGGAGGAAGTTGAAGAAATAGAAATGGAGGAAACGACTGGAGAATTGTCAGAAGAAAACCCACAGGAGGACCAAACGGAAAGTCCAAGCCCACCTGAACCTGAACCTGAACCTGAACCGGAATTGGAAGCAGAAGTCATGGCAAATAACCAACCAATCAAACCGATAGAAGAAACGAATTTAGATAGCATGATGAAGTTCATGATGGAACAATTCGGACAAATGAATAAGGAGAGAAGACAAGACAAGGAAGATTTAAATAAAAAATTAGAATCCGACAAGGAAGATTTGAACAAAAAATTGGAATTATTACAACAAGGAATGAATAAAAAACTGGACCAAAACAGTGAAATATTGAAGAAGCAAATGGAAGTGATACAGGGAAGTCAGGAGGCGTTGGAAAAGAAGAGTGAAGAACTGAAGAAACAGATCAAGAAGGATCTGGAGATTGTAAACAAAAAGATGGAAACTAATCATGATATTCTCCAAAGGAAAATCGAGGAAGAAAGTAAGAAAACCAAGGAGGAATGGAAGCAACAACTAGTCGAATGTCGAGAAGAGGTTAGACAAACGGTAACAGAGACCAACGAAACAGTAATACAAATCAGGGAAGAATTAAATAATAAAATTAGTAACGTTGAAGAGGAAGGTAAATTGAGGGCGACGGAGTTCTACCAAGTCCTTACTGAAGGGTGCCAAAAGAATAAACAAGAAGTGGTCAAGGAACTGGAGGAGAGGCACCAAGAGCTACAACTGGATGTAAACAATCGGGTGGAGAAGGTGTATACCGTCATAGACAAAATCGACGGACTGACCCGAGAAAACCGAGAAAAAATCCAGGGAATCAGTATGCGAGAGAAACAGATGCAGGAAGAGTTAGATGCATTAAGAGAAAAACCATATAATCACACACAGTTCATAACCAGTGAGAACAGAGAAATGATTAATTTTCGTAGCTACAGGAGAAACCCGATAGAATTCCTCAAACAGGTAGAAGAACTGATAGAGAAGAACAGAGAAACCAGATGGTCTAGTGTGAGGAGTATGATCGACGAGATGTTTCGTGACACCCATGACAATTGGTGGACGGCCACAAGACCTGAGATAAATGATACTCAAGAGTTCAAGAAACAGTTCAGGGAGAAGTATTGGTCCGAATCAACACAGAATGTGGTCCGCAATGACATCAGTAACGGAAGGTACGAGACACAAGGAGGTCACACGTTAACATCGTACTTTCTGGGAAAGGTATGTTTAGCCAGAAATTTGGAACCCAGGATACCGGAAGAGTCGTTGGTGATACAACTGGGTTACCATTACGAACAGGCCATCCAGAAGGCCAGGCGACAAGGCCAAATTAAAACAATCCAAGGAATGGTTAGCTTACTGGAAGACCTGGAGAACGATAACCAGTATCGAAAAAACAGGATCACAAACCAAAGATACAATAAGTGGAATGAACACAATAATACACCTAATTTCCAGGGACCATACAATTATCCACAAGGCAATAATCGAAATAACTGGGGCCGGAATAACAATAATAATAATGCAGAACCAACATTCAATGGAAACGATCAGCATCGCCAGCCAAATAACCAGCCTGGTAACCGAGGACAACAGAACAATCACCCAGGAAGTCCAAACAATAATAGAAGCAGCCCAAATAATAACAACCGACCAAATGAAAATTATCGAGGAGGAGAACCTGAACAACGTACCAACAGTCACCCCAATGACCACAATTACTAAGGCAACCGGAATCATCCCAATTACCAGTACAACCGGGGACCCGGGGGCAATCCAAATAGGAGTGACAATAGACGTCATGTAAATTTTATTAGTGGTAGAAGGCGGAATAACCACCGAAGATACAACTCAAATTGGCACCAAGAGCCATGGTACAATGCATCCAACCAGACTGACAACAGACCATCAGTGAACAGGAACCATGAACCAATACAAAATGGAAATAACCAGCAAAATGTGCCACACAATGAAACGAACGACCAGCCAAGCAACCTGGCCGTCAGCCAGCAGCCACCTTTAAACTAAAAAGGTCAGTGATAAAGTATGAACGCCCTTCACATGACCAATCACTTGGGTTGATACGTCAAACAATGTCAGATAAACAAACCAAAGGAATCACGATAATTTACAACAATTATTTAAAAAATATTCGAGAAGAACTTCTCGAGGAAGAGGCCACTCAATTACCACAGAACAATAGTGAAATTGTTCATATAAAGGCAACAATAAACGGTACCATAACCAGTATTCTGGTAGACACGGGGTCTAATATCTCTCTCATTAACCAGCCTGAATTAGAAAGAATTCAAGCTCACTCTCGAACACCAATACCTGCATTGCCAATAAATAATATAGTCATCATTGGCGCAACGGGCAAACAGAACAAAACAGTGAAAAAGCAAGTGTCATTGGAACTAGATAATCTAGAATCCACCATTTCTATTATATTTCTAGTGGCAAATGGGCTACCTTTCAATATGCTCATCGGATGTGATATACTAAGAAGGTATTCAGCAGTAATAAACCTGCAGAAGGGAGTAGTGTTGTTAAATTCAGAACAAGGAACCTGGTCCGCGAACATTATCAATTGTGTACCAAGTCCAACTGCTTTAAGCCAAAACACAGAACTGAAAAGTTATTATTGCCAGAGGCACGAGCCAGATATCACCATAGTAGAGGAGGAGGAGCGTATCACGGAAAATTGTATTCTTAACAATTTTACGGGGACAAAGTCATATGGTACCCAGGGAGAAAGATAAATTTATAGAAAGCGGTGGTTTTCTTTAGAAGTAAGAAAACATTAAAATATGTAGTAAAGAGCGATAGCTATTCAAAAGACGACCTTGCGTTGACGCCAGTAAGTCGGCTAAGAATTTATATTTTGTCACGGACGGGTCGGACCGTCATAAAACTGTATTGTTTGCTTGGGTGTAAGAAACATTTACTAAGGTTGTAAAAGTTAAGTGCACCTAACAAAAGAGAGCGTATATGTGAAATGGAAGGGGACGCGAAGTTTCATACCACGTGTTCACGCGCATTTTGTGGACGAATAGCGGATAGCGTCATTTTTTGCGTGGGCTGTTCCGTTAAACAGATTGGGTAGTTTTGAATTTAGCGGTAAGTCAGACCAATAGGCGTGTAGTTTGTCGATATTGAGTGTGGGTAGTTTTAGCGAAATATAAAAATACGGAGTGTAAGAAGTTAGAGTAGTCAACGGAGAGATTACAGATATTAGACTCGTATTAGTTGCAATAATAATTTCTCAGTAATTTGATTAAGTATATTTCAATCGCCACGTAAGTCAGTCACGGTAACGCGATATTAAGTATTGTGAAAGCTACATATTATAAACATTTAATAATCGTTTACAAGAATAACGTGCAGAGAAATTAGAGAAGATAAGTTAAAATCGGGTAACATATCCAAGTTTTACTTAACACAGCATCAATCGTTAAATCGAAATACATAGCGATTTAAATGTGTCAACGTCATGGTGCGGGACGGTCGATCAATAAGCAGTTATTAATCTGGTGTTAGATGCATTTAGCTTTGTAAAAGAATATACTGTGTATTCAACAAGTGTATTAGCATACGGCACATGTGTAGTTATCACTAAGTTGTCAAAGTGAATGGTGTTTAATACCTGTGAAACAAGTGTATAAATTAGTGCAAAACTAACAAGGATAAGGGCTCAACGATTAACGTCGGCGACCTGCCTGGAACGTGTAGAATTGATTACATCGCGGCGCAGAGTGGATTCAACATGCAAGTAAATAATAAAACGAACACTTTTTGTACTATTGTCTATTAAATTTAAATGTATGTAACTCATACTTGGTGACTCAATTAGTCAAAGAATTCATAGCCAAGAAATAAGCACAAACAAATTTTATAGCAAACTTATTAAAGGTAATGATCTACAAATTTTGTAATATGTAAATACAAATTAGTTATTAAAAACTTAATTAATAACAGTCAAATTGTGTTTATTTATTACTGGCGCCCTGGGATAATTTTTAAGAGTCGGTACACTAAAGTAATTGTTACATTCTGTTGCTGATAATTAGTATGTTATAAATATTAATATTGTCATTGGGTAAATTAGCTTGATAAACTCTTACTTTTCACATGCTCGTAGGCCGAGTGTAGTATGTATAATAGTAACGTGAACTTTTATTAAGGCCTATTTAAAGTGTATTACATTCTGTCGCCCGGAACGTGGGACTATTGAGTCACTAATAGAATAGTAAAATAAGTTCTTGGATAGTAAAATAAGAATAAAATAGAATTAAGAATAACGATAATATAAGATATAGTTGTATGATTACGCGGAGTAAGAGTAGGAAAAACATTAACACACAGAACAACACGCACGGAGAAAACAATAACATGAATACAGAAACAACATCCCACGGTAACGAAATGGACTTCGATGTAAGCAATCATCTAGGAGATTCGCAGACGATCGCACACATTTCAATGGGGAATGAAGAGTCAAGGACGCGGGGACTGAACGAAGAAAATGCAGAAACACAACATATTACACAAGAAACACTAGTAGAGGTTAGAGAGAGACCAGTATATCAGACATTACCAGAGAAAAACAAAGACACCGATATATGTACAATACTCCAACAACTAGTACAACAAACACAACGAATTGAACAACAATCGAAAGAAACAAAAGAACAACTATTACAACAAACACAACGACTTGAACAACAATCGAAAGAAACAAAAGAACAAATAAAAGAACTGGCGGAAAAAACAACACAACAAGCGACACAACACAAACAACAAATGCAACAATTATCAGAGCAGATGCACAAACAAAATATGGAACTAAGAAACGAAGTATTCAGGCAACTCAATCAAGAGAGAGCAAATAACCAAAAAGTTCTCCAGGAGTTTAGAGTAGATATTGATAATAAGATCGAAGAAAATTGTGATAAGATTAGTACCGAAATTAGTGCCAATACAAAACAACAAATTAAAGAACTTGACGAAAAATACAATAATAATTTTGAAATAATTATTGAAACAGTAAGTGTAAACAATCAAAGATGTGCAGATAACACGGCAGCTATAAATGAATTAAAGGTCGAAAAACTGAAAGAGTTGGAAACTAAAATCAACAGCAAGTCTGACGAGACACACCTTAAATTACAACAAATACAACAGGAAGTCCGAACTAAACTAGCGTCAATAAGCAATACACCATGTAATCGGAGCATGACAAACGAACAGGTGAAGGACATAAAATATAATGGCACGGGTGATTTCCCGATGGAATTTATTAAAGAATTGAATGAAATATTCAGAGAACATTATCAAGATGCTGGAAACATCAAGTGGATAGCAAGACACCTTGAAGGAGAGGCAGCAGTGTGGTGGAGGTTAGTAAAAGATAACATTAACAATTTTATGGACTTCACTGACGCATTTATAAGTAAATATTGGAATGACGTCATCCAAGAGAGAGTACGCAATGAACTGGAATTCGGGAGGTATCACGCCGAGAATGGAATGAACATGATCCAGTATTTAGAGCGTAAACTGTTAGAAAATCGTCAATTAATTCCGCCAATACCTGATAAGTATTTAATTAGAAAAATTACTAAACATTATCCGCATGAAATAAGAGTTGCGATAATTACTCGTGGTGTAGTGACAATCAATGAATTCGAGCAGGTCTTGTTAGAATTTATGAGTCTGAGAAGTGACACCAGAGAGGCGAGCCGAGGGTACTATGACGGACGGCGAGATCGTAAATCATGGACGAGGGGTGAAGAGGAGAGAGAGCGACCAGCTGAGCACGGGCGCGCAAATGAAAGTGAAAGTAGGCCAGTTACTTCTCACTACCCCAAACGAACAAACAAGTTTAAAAATGAGAACGAACCTATTCCATCGACCAGCGGTGCGAACGGTAACAAAGTTAATACCGTTATGCCAAAAAACTAGCTAAGTTCTGTAAATATGAAGTAGACTTAAGTAATATTAGTAAATATATTAACACTACTTTTCTAGATTTAAGAGATGATTTAATGGATGATGATGATGTCAACATAACATGTAAAGTTAATAAATGTCCGGAAGTAAGTGTCTCGTTGAACGGTGTGTCTACATGCGCCTTATTGGACACCGGGAGCCAATTAAACGCTGTCTCAGAACAGTGGTTTAAAGACAATAAAAAGGAATTGGGTGATCTAGAAATGTTAAAATTGTCGAATACCGTAATTAAGGGTGCAACCGGCAATAAGTCAAAAAGGGTTACACAACAAATCCTATTAACTGTCCAAATCGAAAGTTTAAGAGTCGATAGTGTCTTCGTAGTTGTCCCAGAATTAATAAAAGATTGTATCTTAGGCATAGGGTTATTGGAAGAAAATGGGTGTGTGATCGACCTGAACAACAAACGATTAATCATTCAGGGAAACAAAAACCAGGAAGGAACTACAGCGGAGATACTACGAGTAGAACTCGCATCTGCCGATGAAGAGATCGAAGAATTGATTGGACAGAAGGTACAAACTATCACAGACATAACCGAAGCTGAACGGAGCGAGCTAAAGCATATTTTGATGGATAATAAAATGGTATTCCGGGATACGCCAGGTAGGATTAACTCGTATCAACATAAATTCGAAGTCACCGATCGGACACCCTACTGTCAGAAAGGTTGGCCGATTCCGATGAGATACAAGGAAGCAGTGAAAGCAGAAATTCAGAAAATGGAGGCGCATGGTGTTATTGAAAGGGCCCAGAGTCCATACGTCAACCCTATGGTTACTGTCGTAAAGAAAGACCAGACGGTTAGATTATGTTTGGACGCCCGTAAGCTGAATTCAGTAACAGTTCCAGACCATGAGGGAGCCATTCCAATTAACGAGATACTGGCAACATGTGGTAACATTAAAGTCATGTCCACAATTGACCTCCGTAGCTCATTTTGGCAAATCCCATTGCATCAGGAATGTAGAGATTTTACTGGGTTTTTGTACGAAGGCAAGTGCTATCGGTACACAGTGACGCCGTTCGGATTGAAGACTAGCCTAGCAAGTTTAACACGTGGTTTGGACCGAGTATTGTCGGAAGAAGTGAAGGCATTTACGATCTTATATGTAGATGACTGCTTATGTATCTCGGATAGCGTGGAAGAGCACCTACGGCACTTAAAATTATTATTACGTGACATCAAACAAGCTAATTTAACTGTCAACTTTAAAAAATCGCAGCTGTTTCGTAAAGAGATTGATTACCTGGGATATCGCTTAACAACAGAGGGTATTACCGCCGCACCAGATAAGATTAGAGCCATTCAGGAATTTCGGAAGCCAAAGAATCAAAAACAACTTAAAGGATTTCTAGGCTTAACCAATTTTTACAACCGATTCACCAATATATACGCCGAAGCGACACAACCGTTGTTAAACTTATTAAAAAAGAATACCACGTTTAAATGGACAAAGGAAATGGATCAGCATTTTGAGAGAGTCAAGGAATTATTCATCGAATCAGTGGTTCTTAAGCATCCTGACCCCAACAAGCGTTTCTACCTACAGACGGATGCGAGTCGTTATGCGTTGGGAGGCCAGCTTTACCAGCTAGACGAGAATAACGACATTGGAGTAGTCGCATACACAAGCCGCGTGGTACGGGGAGCTGAGCGTAATTACTTCACCACAGAATTAGAGCTACTGAGTGTTGTATACTGTTTGCAAAAATTTAGGACCTACGTACTGGGTAAGCCTTTTACAATCATTACTGACAATAAGGCGTTAATATTCATAAAAAAGTGCCACCTAAATAACTCCCGCATAACGCGATGGATTCTCGCTATACAGGAGTATGATTTCGACATCATTCACTGCAAAGGGCGAGATAACATCGTGGCGGACATCCTGAGCAGGCATCCTGAAGACATGGACGAGGAACAACCAATCGATCGAACCGAGGAGTTAGAGATCAATCTTATCAACATCCGCATCAGTAAGGAGGCTAAGGAGCAGCTCAAGAATATAAGAAGTTATCAACTAGCCGACCTGAAATTGAAGCGAATTATCGACGTAATACGAGCCAATAAACAACATAAACTTGCCCAAAAAATACAGTTGGCACAATGACAAATTATACCGAAGCGAAAAAGGGATATGGAAACTTATGTTGACCAATGAACTTTGCCACAATATGATTGCTGAACTACATCAGGCATACAGTCATGTGGGAAATCGTCGTACATATCAACTGTTCAAAGAAAATTTCACGGGGAACTCAGTTAATAAGATTACCAAATTAATTACGAAAACTTGTCAAATATGCCAGAAAAGCAAGGACCCATTACTACACACATGAACACTGATACCACATAGATACTAAACAGATTGTAATAGCACACAACGTCTACATATGTAATAATTGTAAGATTCGAATACTGTTGTAATAAATAAGATAATCATTGTTAATTATTAAATTGTATAAGGATTCCAAAAGATATTAGCGTAGTTATTATGAATGTACTACATTGTAAGAGTAAGTTAAGGGAAGTAGAACGTAAACAGATGTTAGGGCAAAATGTCATTGTAACATGTGTTGAGATGAAAGGGAGAGTAAAGCAAAATATTTTAAAAGTAGTTGTTTGACCAGTTTGTCAAGGGTGGGACGGAGAGTCTGTATGTAAACAAACCTTGAAATGCCGTTGACACTTAGGGTATAACAACAGATCGTAAACTAACTAATATTACCATGTTATGTTAAATAAATTAAGAGTAATTAATATAATGTGATGTACAAACAAATCTAGATTATAGCAAGGGTTAAACAAATTATTGTTAGTAATATAAAATTTTAGCAGGGGATTAGGGACGCATCAATAGAATCAATCCCAAATTCTATTAAAATTTTGATATGATTCTATCGGGGGACGATATCACGGAAAATTGTATTCTTAACAATTTTACGGGGACAAAGTCATATGGTACCCAGGGAGAAAGATAAATTTATAGAAAGCGGTGGTTTTCTTTAGAAGTAAGAAAACATTAAAATATGTAGTAAAGGGCGATAGCTATTCAAAAGACGACCTTGCGTTGACGCCAGTAAGTCGGCTAAGAATTTATATTTTGTCACGGACGGGTCGGACCGTCATAAAACTGTATTGTTTGCTTGGGTGTAAGAAACATTTACTAAGGTTGTAAAAGTTAAGTGCACCTAACAAAAGAGAGCGTATATGTGAAATGGAAGGGGACGCGAAGTTTCATACCACGTGTTCACGCGCATTTTGTGGACGAATAGCGGATAGCGTCATTTTTTGCGTGGGCTGTTCCGTTAAACAGATTGGGTAGTTTTGAATTTAGCGGTAAGTCAGACCAATAGGCGTGTAGTTTGTCGATATTGAGTGTGGGTAGTTTTAGCGAAATATAAAAATACGGAGTGTAAGAAGTTAGAGTAGTCAACGGAGAGATTACAGATATTAGACTCGTATTAGTTGCAATAATAATTTCTCAGTAATTTGATTAAGTATATTTCAATCGCCACGTAAGTCAGTCACGGTAACGCGATATTAAGTATTGTGAAAGCTACATATTATAAACATTTAATAATCGTTTACAAGAATAACGTGCAGAGAAATTAGAGAAGATAAGTTAAAATCGGGTAACATATCCAAGTTTTACTTAACACAGCATCAATCGTTAAATCGAAATACATAGCGATTTAAATGTGTCAACGTCATGGTGCGGGACGGTCGATCAATAAGCAGTTATTAATCTGGTGTTAGATGCACTTAGCTTTGTAAAAGAATATACTGTGTATTCAACAAGTGTATTAGCATACGGCACATGTGTAGTTATCACTAAGTTGTCAAAGTGAATGGTGTTTAATACCTGTGAAACAAGTGTATAAATTAGTGCAAAACTAACAAGGATAAGGGCTCAACGATTAACGTTGGCGACCTGCCTGGAACGTGTAGAATTGATTACATCGCGGCGCAGAGTGGATTCAACATGCAAGTAAATAATAAAATGAACACTTATTGTACTATTGTCTATTAAATTTAAATGTATGTAACTCATACTTGGTGACTCAATTAGTCAAAGAATTCATAGCCAAGAAATAAGCACAAACAAATTTTATAGCAAACTTATTAAAGGTAATGATCTACAAATTTTGTAATATGTAAATACAAATTAGTTATTAAAAACTTAATTAATAACAGTCAAATTGTGTTTATTTATTACTGGCGCCCTGGGATAATTTTTAAGAGTCGGTACACTAAAGTAATTGTTACATTCTGTTGCTGATAATTAGTATGTTATAAATATTAATATTGTCATTGGGTAAATTAGCTTTATAAACTCTTACTTTTCACATGCTCGTAGGCCGAGTGTAGTATGTATAATAGTAACGTGAACTTTTATTAAGGCCTATTTAAAGTGTATTACAAGCATAAGACCTTATGGAACCAGAAGTTGGAAGAGATTATCACCTTCCAAAGAGAACGGCCTATGCAGGAGATTAGTAAACAACAATCCAAAAAATTATTAAATATTAAAACTTATAAAACATCAGTCTACCACCCTAGCAGCAATCCCGCAGAAAGAATGTTGAGGGAGGTGGGACACATTTTGAGAACTTATTGTCATAACAACCAGAGAGAATGGTACAAATATTTACCTTCAACCGAAGTGTTTTTAAACATCAGTTACCACCAATTCACTGAAAGTACGCCTTACTTGATGATGTTCGAGAGGAAGCCAAACAGAGAGATACAAGAGATAATAGAATTCCCAAAAGACCCAGAAGACCCGTATGACAAAAATAAATGGTACAGCCTAATAGTGGAAAAAATTGAGAAACAAAAGGCCAAATATGCAAAGAACCAACCCAAAATAATCAAATATAAAGAAGGAGAAAAAATACTAATTAAAAATCGTGAACTACCAAGTACAATGGAAGGTATAGCAAAGAAATTATTATTGTTATACACGGGACCGTATATCATCACAAGAGACAATGGTAATAATACTTACCAAATCAGTAATATCAACACAAGGAAAATCAAGGGAGTTTACAACCAAACTTCAATAAAAAAGTTTTACGAAGAAGAATAAAACCATTGTGAAATGAAACCGATTTCAAAATTCTAAAAGAGATTGTAAGAGCAGCTTACTCAAATATTTAGATGATATATGTGGAACAATAAAAAAGTTTTAATGAAAAAGAAAAGAGAGAAAAACAAAGGAAACAGTTACACAAATAACTTTCAATTTAAATCAGTTTAAAATATAACAAAAGATTGAAGTATGAAGTAAAAAGTGAGATAATCAGGAATAAGTTACACACATTCCTATGTAATAAAAATGTAAGAAGCACAAACTTACAATTATAATTAAAAAAAAAAAAAAAATAGCTAAAAAGGAATACGCTACAAACATTCCTTTAAGGTAAGACCATGTTAACTAACAGATAATTGCGTCCCAGTGAGGGCGGCATCTGTTAACTAACACATTCTATACCTTTTTATATACATAAATTATGGTATTTATATCTGTATGGTAATGGTCAAAACATGGTACACATATGTACTTACCATGATTATTGCCGGTGAACACGTGCTTCTCCGTTTTTAACACTTTTTTACCTAAGGGGTGCCAGGATTCGTTACAGCGAGATTTGTTTAAACAGAAAAAGTGACACAATGAAAACACAGGTTCTTTAGAGACTTTGAATACCTGTTTTAATTTCACACATAACAAAACATACAGATGTAAGACATACATCAAAGCCTACCTCAAAATGGCGGCCAGTATTATTTTAAAACAAAATGGTGGCTATCTTTCTTCCTCCTTTTCTTTTATTAATTTAATTAAGTAAATACTGAGAAATCTCATCATTAATATTAGTTCTATTCTTTTGTTTTTATACTGCAGTTGAATTACTATATAGGAACACAAACCAATGCCCTATAAGTATATAGGCATGGCCACGCCCTAGTGCAATCACACGCTCACTCACACGTTACTGTAATTACATTTTATACAATTTAATATTCCGTTTATTGAGCTCATGAATAAAATAATAAGAGAGATATATTGTGACTTCTCTGTGGTAAGTGGATCGTCGCTCCCTCGCTGGCCTCAGATGTATCCCAGGAGTATGATCGGTGTTGGCTTCATTTCTAGTTTTGGATTTTCTGCACTGACTCTACATTAAAGGTTTTATGATATATACTTTTCTTTACTGTTCTCTACTTTTAGATCACATTTTATAAGATTCTGATTGTTTTTACAACTTTTTGATGAAAATTACTGCCAACAGCGATACATCGCTGTGGCCTCTCTGGTGTACTGTGCTGAACTGAGACTGATTAATGTACAATTTTATGCTTGTGTGCGTGAGTTTGACGTCATTAAGCTCTGTCATGCAGAACAACGCCTAGTCGTACGCATTGTTTTCAGTGCGTCATTGTTTTTTACTATGACGGAATAGCGTTATTGTCCAATCACAATGTATATGTAAAAGACTTCGTCACCAACTCCGCCATGGCTTTTTCCGACTCCTGCACGTTCCAACGGTGACCTTGGTATGATACACTGACTGATTCTGCTTGGTTCTCTCTTTATATTGGGACAATGGATCTAACCATTCTGTATGTTCATAATTACACAATAAAACATTGAAAATCACCCTTATAACACATAATTATGGTATGGGGTCAAGGTGTACTGTTACAAACCCCCTCAAGGAAAATTTTCGTGTCGGAACACAAAAAATTTCCTTGACTCATTCACACTTTCCTAAAAGGATCAGTCTAGATATGTTACCACAACCCCCTGTATTGTTATTATATAAAAATTTATCATCACTTACCCTTGGTCCTATGATGTTGGTCGCACCCTCTGACCTTACTGGACTTCTCCTGAGAGATCCCTACACCATAAGGCCATGAGGCACTCTACACTCCTGTTCTGACGCTCCAGCCAGCCCAGGACTGCGGTCACAACACCACACAACTCTGAAACATTGCATACAAAAATTTTAAATAGTGGTCTAGTACACTTCCATATCTACAACTGATATGTTCCCCTTTAGACGCATTGGTTTGTGTTTGGGGCATTGGTTTGTTCTAAATTAAAAGTTTAACATAACAACAATAGAACTTCACAATATATATTCTTCTACCACCACCTAACTCAATTTCTTACTTGTAAGAAAATAAACAACATATATATAACTACACATAACACAATATATCAACAATTCTTTAATATACCCCAAAATACCTTCACCTAATTATTTCTACAAATTCAGCTTACAACTATCATGGCAGACACCTTTTTATTTAAACTTTGTTACTCAACTTATAATCATTTAGCTATTCTGTAAATGGCAGCTTACTACAATATTTTCATCAACTTCATTTGTAACTTTAGATTTTCAACTTTAAAATATACTATCTCTTAACACTTGTTATCGTCATTACCCCTGTAATGACCTCCTAACCACACACTCTATTGCCATCAACATAATAAAACATCATAAAACATTACATATTAACATTGTTACATTTACCTTACATTAAACAGTTTACATGACTTGTACCAAAACTTTATAACATCAATTCTCAATTAACTTTCAATTATTTGACATTCATTAGATTCTATACAACAATTTCAATTTTATCCTTACCCTTCTGTTACAATTACCTTCCTACCATGAATTTCCCTTTTCTAACCCTTCTATCCTTACTAGTTTGGGTGGCTCTCTATTACTCATTATTTTCTCTGTCTTATTTTGGCATCTGTCAACCTAACCTTACTACCCCTTTTTTACACTAACCGCTTCTAACCATTAATACATTATGACACCAATATCTCTATAATAACCCCCTTTCAAATCCCATTTAAAACCTCTGGCACCGCGCCTTTTTTGTACTAGTATGTGTGTATTCCCTCTAACCAACTCATTCCCTTATCGGTTTCTGACCCTTTCAGATAACCCTTTCCGGCACACAACGATCCCTCCTGTCTCAACATCTCTCGTTGGACTCCTACACCAATACCCTTATTACAAAATATCACCATCAACAACAAATATAATTACCACTCACATCACTCAACTCTACATATAATTACTAACCACTGTGTCCCTAAAATATCTAACACCTCTTTATATATTATCAGCATCTCAACACTTTATTTTCCTAACTCCCAATAACTCTATTTAACTAACTCCAATGCCCTGATTGATCCTCATTCCCAAACTCTTTACAACATTTCAACTTAATACACTATTACAAAATTCATCACTTACCAACTAACAATAATACCTCTCAATATCCAAATCTATTACCTGCTTAATCATTTACTAACCCTTATAACCTGAATCTCATAATATCATTTAAACTTCCTTTAGTTATTTAAAATCGTACAATACATGCTTACCTAAAAAATACATAAAATACACAACAGTAAAAATACACAAATACATAGACATCAATATACAATTCACATAATCATGAAATCATTTACCATAATCAGTCCTAATCAGTCCATTTTTAAAAACACTGTCCACACAATTAAATGTTCATAACACAATAGAAGATCTACCCTCCATCGTTAAACAATAGTCTTATCTTCGGTCTGTACAATTTATTTTTTATTAAATACGTTATATTAACATCATTAATATAATACACATTTAAATTCTTATATTTTATAAAACCATCATAATTAATAGGGTTATTCCCTATCAATTCAACATACAACTTGTCACGATTGGTTATTGTCCTGTCACCTCCAGTATAATCAGTCACCACTATGTACGTTATAAAGTCATTATTTTCATTATCATCTTTTCCTACTGCTATATCAGCTTCATTATAAGGTAAGTATTTCATATAGTTTGTTTTCTTCCATCCTACTCTCTCTATCAACTCTTTATAACCTCTATCTAACTTAAATACTTGCATCTCACCATCTACACACAACTCTTTCTCTAAATATCTCTCACTCCATTCAGAGGGTACTACTACATTAAAACCTCTCCTGATTTCTACAGGAACAGTACAACAATTCAAAAAACAATTATCGGTAGACCATTTATCTACCCAATACACTCGTGAAGCCTTTTCTTCACCCCCTACTACAACATTACGGGAAAAATTTACCCCCTGCAACCCTTTTATCTGTAAATTCTCTCTATACTTTCTCTCTAATTCATCAAAACTTTTTATCACTTCATTATCAAATTCTACTCCCATTATACTTTTATCACCACTCTCAATACTCACACAATTATTTTCTAACACCATATTTGTAATTCTATTATCATAATTCTCACCACTACTTACCTTGTCTTTGTTTCTATCTGATTTGTCTACCTTGTCAATGTTACAATTTTGTTTCTGTATTTCGTTTTCAACTATTTTAAGTTTCTCGTCTAATTGGTTCAATTTTACATCTTGCACATTATTTTGTTTTTTCAATTCATTTTCGAGGCTATCAAACTTCTCGTCAATCTCTTTTAACACACTATTTTGTGTTTTAATCAATGCGAACAGGTCTTCTAATGATATTTTATTTTTGACTGCCTTAGGCGTCGAATTCGCGCTTATTCTGTCTAATAAAACAGACTCTGTGTGTGTGTCGTTTACACCTAACATACTATTATTGTGTTCTGCCATAATTTAGCTGTTTCTATTACTCTCTGTATTTTTAATTATATAATTATTGGTCGTTTTGTTTCGTCAACATAACCTTTTGTGTTTTTTTTTGGTTATGTTCTGTTTTGCACCACCTTCTCTGTTTTCAAATCTGGCTGTTTATATAAATTAATATTTATACAACGTCCCTGTTCGGGCGCCATCTGTTAACTAACAGATAATTGCGTCCCAGTGAGGGCGGCATCTGTTAACTAACACATTCTATACCTTTTTATATACATAAATTATGGTATTTATATCTGTATGGTAATGGTCAAAACATGGTACACATATGTACTTACCATGATTATTGCCGGTGAACACGTGCTTCTCCGTTTTTAACACTTTTTTACCTAAGGGGTGCCAGGATTCGTTACAGCGAGATTTGTTTAAACAGAAAAAGTGACACAATGAAAACACAGGTTCTTTAGAGACTTTGAATACCTGTTTTAATTTCACACATAACAAAACATACAGATGTAAGACATACATCAAAGCCTACCTCAAAATGGCGGCCAGTATTATTTTAAAACAAAATGGTGGCTATCTTTCTTCCTCCTTTTCTTTTATTAATTTAATTAAGTAAATACTGAGAAATCTCATCATTAATATTAGTTCTATTCTTTTGTTTTTATACTGCAGTTGAATTACTATATAGGAACACAAACCAATGCCCTATAAGTATATAGGCATGGCCACGCCCTAGTGCAATCACACGCTCACTCACACGTTACTGTAATTACATTTTATACAATTTAATATTCCGTTTATTGAGCTCATGAATAAAATAATAAGAGAGATATATTGTGACTTCTCTGTGGTAAGTGGATCGTCGCTCCCTCGCTGGCCTCAGATGTATCCCAGGAGTATGATCGGTGTTGGCTTCATTTCTAGTTTTGGATTTTCTGCACTGACTCTACATTAAAGGTTTTATGATATATACTTTTCTTTACTGTTCTCTACTTTTAGATCACATTTTATAAGATTCTGATTGTTTTTACAACTTTTTGATGAAAATTACTGCCAACAGCGATACATCGCTGTGGCCTCTCTGGTGTACTGTGCTGAACTGAGACTGATTAATGTACAATTTTATGCTTGTGTGCATGAGTTTGACGTCATTAAGCTCTGTCATGCAGAACAACGCCTAGTCGTACGCATTGTTTTCAGTGCGTCATTGTTTTTTACTATGACGGAATAGCGTTATTGTCCAATCACAATGTATATGTAAAAGACTTCGTCACCAACTCCGCCATGGCTTTTTCCGACTCCTGCACGTTCCAACGGTGACCTTGGTATGATACACTGACTGATTCTGCTTGGTTCTCTCTTTATATTGGGACAATGGACCTAACCATTCTGTATGTTCATAATTACACAATAAAACATTGAAAATCACCCTTATAACACATAATTATGGTATGGGGTCAAGGTGTACTGTTACAAACCCCCTCAAGGAAAATTTTCGTGTCGGAACACAAAAAATTTCCTTGACTCATTCACACTTTCCTAAAAGGATCAGTCTAGATATGTTACCACAACCCCCTGTATTGTTATTATATAAAAATTTATCATCACTTACCCTTGGTCCTATGATGTTGGTCGCACCCTCTGACCTTACTGGACTTCTCCTGAGAGATCCCTACACCATAAGGCCATGAGGCACTCTACACTCCTGTTCTGACGCTCCAGCCAGCCCAGGACTGCGGTCACAACACCACACAACTCTGAAACATTGCATACAAAAATTTTAAATAGTGGTCTAGTACACTTCCATATCTACAACTGATATGTTCCCCTTTAGACGCATTGGTTTGTGTTTGGGGCATTGGTTTGTTCTAAATTAAAAGTTTAACATAACAACAATAGAACTTCACAATATATATTCTTCTACCACCACCTAACTCAATTTCTTACTTGTAAGAAAATAAACAACATATATATAACTACACATAACACAATATATCAACAATTCTTTAATATACCCCAAAATACCTTCACCTAATTATTTCTACAAATTCAGCTTACAACTATCATGGCAGACACCTTTTTATTTAAACTTTGTTACTCAACTTATAATCATTTAGCTATTCTGTAAATGGCAGCTTACTACAATATTTTCATCAACTTCATTTGTAACTTTAGATTTTCAACTTTAAAATATACTATCTCTTAACACTTGTTATCGTCATTACCCCTGTAATGACCTCCTAACCACACACTCTATTGCCATCAACATAATAAAACATCATAAAACATTACATATTAACATTGTTACATTTACCTTACATTAAACAGTTTACATGACTTGTACCAAAACTTTATAACATCAATTCTCAATTAACTTTCAATTATTTGACATTCATTAGATTCTATACAACAATTTCAATTTTATCCTTACCCTTCTGTTACAATTACCTTCCTACCATGAATTTCCCTTTTCTAACCCTTCTATCCTTACTAGTTTGGGTGGCTCTCTATTACTCATTATTTTCTCTGTCTTATTTTGGCATCTGTCAACCTAACCTTACTACCCCTTTTTTACACTAACCGCTTCTAACCATTAATACATTATGACACCAATATCTCTATAATAACCCCCTTTCAAATCCCATTTAAAACCTCTGGCACCGCGCCTTTTTTGTACTAGTATGTGTGTATTCCCTCTAACCAACTCATTCCCTTATCGGTTTCTGACCCTTTCAGATAACCCTTTCCGGCACACAACGATCCCTCCTGTCTCAACATCTCTCGTTGGACTCCTACACCAATACCCTTATTACAAAATATCACCATCAACAACAAATATAATTACCACTCACATCACTCAACTCTACATATAATTACTAACCACTGTGTCCCTAAAATATCTAACACCTCTTTATATATTATCAGCATCTCAACACTTTATTTTCCTAACTCCCAATAACTCTATTTAACTAACTCCAATGCCCTGATTGATCCTCATTCCCAAACTCTTTACAACATTTCAACTTAATACACTATTACAAAATTCATCACTTACCAACTAACAATAATACCTCTCAATATCCAAATCTATTACCTGCTTAATCATTTACTAACCCTTATAACCTGAATCTCATAATATCATTTAAACTTCCTTTAGTTATTTAAAATCGTACAATACATGCTTACCTAAAAAATACATAAAATACACAACAGTAAAAATACACAAATACATAGACATCAATATACAATTCACATAATCATGAAATCATTTACCATAATCAGTCCTAATCAGTCCATTTTTAAAAACACTGTCCACACAATTAAATGTTCATAACACAATAGAAGATCTACCCTCCATCGTTAAACAATAGTCTTATCTTCGGTCTGTACAATTTATTTTTTATTAAATACGTTATATTAACATCATTAATATAATACACATTTAAATTCTTATATTTTATAAAACCATCATAATTAATAGGGTTATTCCCTATCAATTCAACATACAACTTGTCACGATTGGTTATTGTCCTGTCACCTCCAGTATAATCAGTCACCACTATGTACGTTATAAAGTCATTATTTTCATTATCATCTTTTCCTACTGCTATATCAGCTTCATTATAAGGTAAGTATTTCATATAGTTTGTTTTCTTCCATCCTACTCTCTCTATCAACTCTTTATAACCTCTATCTAACTTAAATACTTGCATCTCACCATCTACACACAACTCTTTCTCTAAATATCTCTCACTCCATTCAGAGGGTACTACTACATTAAAACCTCTCCTGATTTCTACAGGAACAGTACAACAATTCAAAAAACAATTATCGGTAGACCATTTATCTACCCAATACACTCGTGAAGCCTTTTCTTCACCCCCTACTACAACATTACGGGAAAAATTTACCCCCTGCAACCCTTTTATCTGTAAATTCTCTCTATACTTTCTCTCTAATTCATCAAAACTTTTTATCACTTCATTATCAAATTCTACTCCCATTATACTTTTATCACCACTCTCAATACTCACACAATTATTTTCTAACACCATATTTGTAATTCTATTATCATAATTCTCACCACTACTTACCTTGTCTTTGTTTCTATCTGATTTGTCTACCTTGTCAATATTACAATTTTGTTTCTGTATTTCGTTTTCAACTATTTTAAGTTTCTCGTCTAATTGGTTCAATTTTACATCTTGCACATTATTTTGTTTTTTCAATTCATTTTCGAGGCTATCAAACTTCTCGTCAATCTCTTTTAACACACTATTTTGTGTTTTAATCAATGCGAACAGGTCTTCTAATGATATTTTATTTTCGACTGCCTTAGGCGTCGAATTCGCGCTTATTCTGTCTAATAAAACAGACTCTGTGTGTGTGTCGTTTACACCTAACATACTATTATTGTGTTCTGCCATAATTTAGCTGTTTCTATTACTCTCTGTATTTTTAATTATATAATTATTGGTCGTTTTGTTTCGTCAACATAACCTTTTGTGTTTTTTTTTTGTTATGTTCTGTTTTGCACCACCTTCTCTGTTTTCAAATCTGGCTGTTTATATAAATTAATATTTATACAACGTCCCTGTTCGGGCGCCATCTGTTAACTAACAGATAATTGCGTCCCAGTGAGGGCGGCATCTGTTAACTAACACATTCTATACCTTTTTATATACATAAATTATGGTATTTATATCTGTATGGTAATGGTCAAAACATGGTACACATATGTACTTACCATGATTATTGCCGGTGAACACGTGCTTCTCCGTTTTTAACACTTTTTTACCTAAGGGGTGCCAGGATTCGTTACAGCGAGATTTGTTTAAACAGAAAAAGTGACACAATGAAAACACAGGTTCTTTAGAGACTTTGAATACCTGTTTTAATTTCACACATAACAAAACATACAGATGTAAGACATACATCAAAGCCTACCTCAAAATGGCGGCCAGTATTATTTTAAAACAAAATGGTGGCTATCTTTCTTCCTCCTTTTCTTTTATTAATTTAATTAAGTAAATACTGAGAAATCTCATCATTAATATTAGTTCTATTCTTTTGTTTTTATACTGCAGTTGAATTACTATATAGGAACACAAACCAATGCCCTATAAGTATATAGGCATGGCCACGCCCTAGTGCAATCACACGCTCACTCACACGTTACTGTAATTACATTTTATACAATTTAATATTCCGTTTATTGAGCTCATGAATAAAATAATAAGAGAGATATATTGTGACTTCTCTGTGGTAAGTGGATCGTCGCTCCCTCGCTGGCCTCAGATGTATCCCAGGAGTATGATCGGTGTTGGCTTCATTTCTAGTTTTGGATTTTCTGCACTGACTCTACATTAAAGGTTTTATGATATATACTTTTCTTTACTGTTCTCTACTTTTAGATCACATTTTATAAGATTCTGATTGTTTTTACAACTTTTTGATGAAAATTACTGCCAACAGCGATACATCGCTGTGGCCTCTCTGGTGTACTGTGCTGAACTGAGACTGATTAATGTACAATTTTATGCTTGTGTGCGTGAGTTTGACGTCATTAAGCTCTGTCATGCAGAACAACGCCTAGTCGTACGCATTGTTTTCAGTGCGTCATTGTTTTTTACTATGACGGAATAGCGTTATTGTCCAATCACAATGTATATGTAAAAGACTTCGTCACCAACTCCGCCATGGCTTTTTCCGACTCCTGCACGTTCCAACGGTGACCTTGGTATGATACACTGACTGATTCTGCTTGGTTCTCTCTTTATATTGGGACAATGGACCTAACCATTCTGTATGTTCATAATTACACAATAAAACATTGAAAATCACCCTTATAACACATAATTATGGTATGGGGTCAAGGTGTACTGTTACAAACCCCCTCAAGGAAAATTTTCGTGTCGGAACACAAAAAATTTCCTTGACTCATTCACACTTTCCTAAAAGGATCAGTCTAGATATGTTACCACAACCCCCTGTATTGTTATTATATAAAAATTTATCATCACTTACCCTTGGTCCTATGATGTTGGTCGCACCCTCTGACCTTACTGGACTTCTCCTGAGAGATCCCTACACCATAAGGCCATGAGGCACTCTACACTCCTGTTCTGACGCTCCAGCCAGCCCAGGACTGCGGTCACAACACCACACAACTCTGAAACATTGCATACAAAAATTTTAAATAGTGGTCTAGTACACTTCCATATCTACAACTGATATGTTCCCCTTTAGACGCATTGGTTTGTGTTTGGGGCATTGGTTTGTTCTAAATTAAAAGTTTAACATAACAACAATAGAACTTCACAATATATATTCTTCTACCACCACCTAACTCAATTTCTTACTTGTAAGAAAATAAACAACATATATATAACTACACATAACACAATATATCAACAATTCTTTAATATACCCCAAAATACCTTCACCTAATTATTTCTACAAATTCAGCTTACAACTATCATGGCAGACACCTCTTTATTTAAACTTTGTTACTCAACTTATAATCATTTAGCTATTCTGTAAATGGCAGCTTACTACAATATTTTCATCAACTTCATTTGTAACTTTAGATTTTCAACTTTAAAATATACTATCTCTTAACACTTGTTATCGTCATTACCCCTGTAATGACCTCCTAACCACACACTCTATTGCCATCAACATAATAAAACATCATAAAACATTACATATTAACATTGTTACATTTACCTTACATTAAACAGTTTACATGACTTGTACCAAAACTTTATAACATCAATTCTCAATTAACTTTCAATTATTTGACATTCATTAGATTCTATACAACAATTTCAATTTTATCCTTACCCTTCTGTTACAATTACCTTCCTACCATGAATTTCCATTTTCTAACCCTTCTATCCTTACTAGTTTGGGTGGCTCTCTATTACTCATTATTTTCTCTGTCTTATTTTGGCATCTGTCAACCTAACCTTACTACCCCTTTTTTACACTAACCGCTTCTAACCATTAATACATTATGACACCAATATCTCTATAATAACCCCCTTTCAAATCCCATTTAAAACCTCTGGCACCGCGCCTTTTTTGTACTAGTATGTGTGTATTCCCTCTAACCAACTCATTCCCTTATTGGTTTCTGACCCTTTCAGATAACCCTTTCCGGCACACAACGATCCCTCCTGTCTCAACATCTCTCGTTGGACTCCTACACCAATACCCTTATTACAAAATATCACCATCAACAACAAATATAATTACCACTCACATCACTCAACTCTACATATAATTACTAACCACTGTGTCCCTAAAATATCTAACACCTCTTTATATATTATCAGCATCTCAACACTTTATTTTCCTAACTCCCAATAACTCTATTTAACTAACTCCAATGCCCTGATTGATCCTCATTCCCAAACTCTTTACAACATTTCAACTTAATACACTATTACAAAATTCATCACTTACCAACTAACAATAATACCTCTCAATATCCAAATCTATTACCTGCTTAATCATTTACTAACCCTTATAACCTGAATCTCATAATATCATTTAAACTTCCTTTAGTTATTTAAAATCGTACAATACATGCTTACCTAAAAAATACATAAAATACACAACAGTAAAAATATACAAATACATAGACATCAATATACAATTCACATAATCATGAAATCATTTACCATAATCAGTCCTAATCAGTCCATTTTTAAAAACACTGTCCACACAATTAAATGTTCATAACACAATAGAAGATCTACCCTCCATCGTTAAACAATAGTCTTATCTTCGGTCTGTACAATTTATTTTTTATTAAATACGTTATATTAACATCATTAATATAATACACATTTAAATTCTTATATTTTATAAAACCATCATAATTAATAGGGTTATTCCCTATCAATTCAACATACAACTTGTCACGATTGGTTATTGTCCTGTCACCTCCAGTATAATCAGTCACCACTATGTACGTTATAAAGTCATTATTTTCATTATCATCTTTTCCTACTGCTATATCAGCTTCATTATAAGGTAAGTATTTCATATAGTTTGTTTTCTTCCATCCTACTCTCTCTATCAACTCTTTATAACCTCTATCTAACTTAAATACTTGCATCTCACCATCTACACACAACTCTTTCTCTAAATATCTCTCACTCCATTCAGAGGGTACTACTACATTAAAACCTCTCCTGATTTCTACAGGAACAGTACAACAATTCAAAAAACAATTATCGGTAGACCATTTATCTACCCAATACACTCGTGAAGCCTTTTCTTCACCCCCTACTACAACATTACGGGAAAAATTTACCCCCTGCAACCCTTTTATCTGTAAATTCTCTCTATACTTTCTCTCTAATTCATCAAAACTTTTTATCACTTCATTATCAAATTCTACTCCCATTATATTTTATCACCACTCTCAATACTCACACAATTATTTTCTAACACCATATTTGTAATTCTATTATCATAATTCTCACCACTACTTACCTTGTCTTTGTTTCTATCTGATTTGTCTACCTTGTCAATGTTACAATTTTGTTTCTGTATTTCGTTTTCAACTATTTTAAGTTTCTCGTCTAATTGGTTCAATTTTACATCTTGCACATTATTTTGTTTTTTCAATTCATTTTCGAGGCTATCAAACTTCTCGTCAATCTCTTTTAACACACTATTTTGTGTTTTAATCAATGCGAACAGGTCTTCTAATGATATTTTATTTTCGACTGCCTTAGGCGTCGAATTCGCGCTTATTCTGTCTAATAAAACAGACTCTGTGTGTGTGTCGTTTACACCTAACATACTATTATTGTGTTCTGCCATAATTTAGCTGTTTCTATTACTCTCTGTATTTTTAATTATATAATTATTGGTCGTTTTGTTTCGTCAACATAACCTTTTGTGTTTTTTTTTGGTTATGTTCTGTTTTGCACCACCTTCTCTGTTTTCAAATCTGGCTGTTTATATAAATTAATATTTATACAACGTCCCTGTTCGGGCGCCATCTGTTAACTAACAGATAATTGCGTCCCAGTGAGGGCGGCATCTGTTAACTAACACATTCTATACCTTTTTATATACATAAATTATGGTATTTATATCTGTATGGTAATGGTCAAAACATGGTACACATGTGTACTTACCATGATTATTGCCGGTGAACACGTGCTTCTCCGTTTTTAACACTTTTTTACCTAAGGGGTGCCAGGATTCGTTACAGCGAGATTTGTTTAAACAGAAAAAGTGACACAATGAAAACACAGGTTCTTTAGAGACTTTGAATACCTGTTTTAATTTCACACATAACAAAACATACAGATGTAAGACATACATCAAAGCCTACCTCAAAATGGCGGCCAGTATTATTTTAAAACAAAATGGTGGCTATCTTTCTTCCTCCTTTTCTTTTATTAATTTAATTAAGTAAATACTGAGAAATCTCATCATTAATATTAGTTCTATTCTTTTGTTTTTATACTGCAGTTGAATTACTATATAGGAACACAAACCAATGCCCTATAAGTATATAGGCATGGCCACGCCCTAGTGCAATCACACGCTCACTCACACGTTACTGTAATTACATTTTATACAATTTAATATTCCGTTTATTGAGCTCATGAATAAAATAATAAGAGAGATATATTGTGACTTCTCTGTGGTAAGTGGATCGTCGCTCCCTCGCTGGCCTCAGATGTATCCCAGGAGTATGATCGGTGTTGGCTTCATTTCTAGTTTTGGATTTTCTGCACTGACTCTACATTAAAGGTTTTATGATATATACTTTTCTTTACTGTTCTCTACTTTTAGATCACATTTTATAAGATTCTGATTGTTTTTACAACTTTTTGATGAAAATTACTGCCAACAGCGATACATCGCTGTGGCCTCTCTGGTGTACTGTGCTGAACTGAGACTGATTAATGTACAATTTTATGCTTGTGTGCGTGAGTTTGACGTCATTAAGCTCTGTCATGCAGAACAACGCCTAGTCGTACGCATTGTTTTCAGTGCGTCATTGTTTTTTACTATGACGGAATAGCGTTATTGTCCAATCACAATGTATATGTAAAAGACTTCGTCACCAACTCCGCCATGGCTTTTTCCGACTCCTGCACGTTCCAACGGTGACCTTGGTATGATACACTGACTGATTCTGCTTGGTTCTCTCTTTATATTGGGACAATGGACCTAACCATTCTGTATGTTCATAATTACACAATAAAACATTGAAAATCACCCTTATAACACATAATAATGGTATGGGGTCAAGGTGTACTGTTACAAACCCCCTCAAGGAAAATTTTCGTGTCGGAACACAAAAAATTTCCTTGACTCATTCACACTTTCCTAAAAGGATCAGTCTAGATATGTTACCACAACCTCCTGTATTGTTATTATATAAAAATTTATCATCACTTACCCTTGGTCCTATGATGTTGGTCACACCCTCTGACCTTACTGGACTTCTCCTGAGAGATCCCTACACCATAAGGCCATGAGGCACTCTACACTCCTGTTCTGACGCTCCAGCCAGCCCAGGACTGCGGTCACAACACCACACAACTCTGAAACATTGCATACAAAAATTTTTTAAATAGTGGTCTAGTACACTTCCATATCTACAACTGATATGTTCCCCTTTAGACGCATTGGTTTGTGTTTGGGGCATTGGTTTGTTCTAAATTAAAAGTTTAACATAACAACAATAGAACTTCACAATATATATTCTTCTACCACCACCTAACTCAATTTCTTACTTGTAAGAAAATAAACAACATATATATAACTACACATAACACAATATATCAACAATTCTTTAATATACCCCAAAATACCTTCACCTAATTATTTCTACAAATTCAGCTTACAACTATCATGGCAGACACCTTTTTATTTAAACTTTGTTACTCAACTTATAATCATTTAGCTATTCTGTAAATGGCAGCTTACTACAATATTTTCATCAACTTCATTTGTAACTTTAGATTTTCAACTTTAAAATATACTATCTCTTAACACTTGTTATCGTCATTACCCCTGTAATGACCTCCTAACCACACACTCTATTGCCATCAACATAATAAAACATCATAAAACATTACATATTAACATTGTTACATTTACCTTACATTAAACAGTTTACATGACTTGTACCAAAACTTTATAACATCAATTCTCAATTAACTTTCAATTATTTGACATTCATTAGATTCTATACAACAATTTCAATTTTATCCTTACCCTTCTGTTACAATTACCTTCCTACCATGAATTTCCCTTTTCTAACCCTTCTATCCTTACTAGTTTGGGTGGCTCTCTATTACTCATTATTTTCTCTGTCTTATTTTGGCATCTGTCAACCTAACCTTACTACCCCTTTTTTACACTAACCGCTTCTAACCATTAATACATTATGACACCAATATCTCTATAATAACCCCCTTTCAAATCCCATTTAAAACCTCTGGCACCGCGCCTTTTTTGTACTAGTATGTGTGTATTCCCTCTAACCAACTCATTCCCTTATCGGTTTCTGACCCTTTCAGATAACCCTTTCCGGCACACAACGATCCCTCCTGTCTCAACATCTCTCGTTGGACTCCTACACCAATACCCTTATTACAAAATATCACCATCAACAACAAATATAATTACCACTCACATCACTCAACTCTACATATAATTACTAACCACTGTGTCCCTAAAATATCTAACACCTCTTTATATATTATCAGCATCTCAACACTTTATTTTCCTAACTCCCAATAACTCTATTTAACTAACTCCAATGCCCTGATTGATCCTCATTCCCAAACTCTTTACAACATTTCAACTTAATACACTATTACAAAATTCATCACTTACCAACTAACAATAATACCTCTCAATATCCAAATCTATTACCTGCTTAATCATTTACTAACCCTTATAACCTGAATCTCATAATATCATTTAAACTTCCTTTAGTTATTTAAAATCGTACAATACATGCTTACCTAAAAAATACATAAAATACACAACAGTAAAAATACACAAATACATAGACATCAATATACAATTCACATAATCATGAAATCATTTACCATAATCAGTCCTAATCAGTCCATTTTTAAAAACACTGTCCACACAATTAAATGTTCATAACACAATAGAAGATCTACCCTCCATCGTTAAACAATAGTCTTATCTTCGGTCTGTACAATTTATTTTTTATTAAATACGTTATATTAACATCATTAATATAATACACATTTAAATTCTTATATTTTATAAAACCATCATAATTAATAGGGTTATTCCCTATCAATTCAACATACAACTTGTCACGATTGGTTATTGTCCTGTCACCTCCAGTATAATCAGTCACCACTATGTACGTTATAAAGTCATTATTTTCATTATCATCTTTTCCTACTGCTATATCAGCTTCATTATAAGGTAAGTATTTCATATAGTTTGTTTTCTTCCATCCTACTCTCTCTATCAACTCTTTATAACCTCTATCTAACTTAAATACTTGCATCTCACCATCTACACACAACTCTTTCTCTAAATATCTCTCACTCCATTCAGAGGGTACTACTACATTAAAACCTCTCCTGATTTCTACAGGAACAGTACAACAATTCAAAAAACAATTATCGGTAGACCATTTATCTACCCAATACACTCGTGAAGCCTTTTCTTCACCCCCTACTACAACATTACGGGAAAAATTTACCCCCTGCAACCCTTTTATCTGTAAATTCTCTCTATACTTTCTCTCTAATTCATCAAAACTTTTTATCACTTCATTATCAAATTCTACTCCCATTATACTTTTATCACCACTCTCAATACTCACACAATTATTTTCTAACACCATATTTGTAATTCTATTATCATAATTCTCACCACTACTTACCTTGTCTTTGTTTCTATCTGATTTGTCTACCTTGTCAATATTACAATTTTGTTTCTGTATTTCGTTTTCAACTATTTTAAGTTTCTCGTCTAATTGGTTCAATTTTACATCTTGCACATTATTTTGTTTTTTCAATTCATTTTCGAGGCTATCAAACTTCTCGTCAATCTCTTTTAACACACTATTTTGTGTTTTAATCAATGCGAACAGGTCTTCTAATGATATTTTATTTTCGACTGCCTTAGGCGTCGAATTCGCGCTTATTCTGTCTAATAAAACAGACTCTGTGTGTGTGTCGTTTACACCTAACATACTATTATTGTGTTCTGCCATAATTTAGCTGTTTCTATTACTCTCTGTATTTTTAATTATATAATTATTGGTCGTTTTGTTTCGTCAACATAACCTTTTGTGTTTTTTTTTTGTTATGTTCTGTTTTGCACCACCTTCTCTGTTTTCAAATCTGGCTGTTTATATAAATTAATATTTATACAACGTCCCTGTTCGGGCGCCATCTGTTAACTAACAGATAATTGCGTCCCAGTGAGGGCGGCATCTGTTAACTAACACATTCTATACCTTTTTATATACATAAATTATGGTATTTATATCTGTATGGTAATGGTCAAAACATGGTACACATATGTACTTACCATGATTATTGCCGGTGAACACGTGCTTCTCCGTTTTTAACACTTTTTTACCTAAGGGGTGCCAGGATTCGTTACAGCGAGATTTGTTTAAACAGAAAAAGTGACACAATGAAAACACAGGTTCTTTAGAGACTTTGAATACCTGTTTTAATTTCACACATAACAAAACATACAGATGTAAGACATACATCAAAGCCTACCTCAAAATGGCGGCCAGTATTATTTTAAAACAAAATGGTGGCTATCTTTCTTCCTCCTTTTCTTTTATTAATTTAATTAAGTAAATACTGAGAAATCTCATCATTAATATTAGTTCTATTCTTTTGTTTTTATACTGCAGTTGAATTACTATATAGGAACACAAACCAATGCCCTATAAGTATATAGGCATGGCCACGCCCTAGTGCAATCACACGCTCACTCACACGTTACTGTAATTACATTTTATACAATTTAATATTCCGTTTATTGAGCTCATGAATAAAATAATAAGAGAGATATATTGTGACTTCTCTGTGGTAAGTGGATCGTCGCTCCCTCGCTGGCCTCAGATGTATCCCAGGAGTATGATCGGTGTTGGCTTCATTTCTAGTTTTGGATTTTCTGCACTGACTCTACATTAAAGGTTTTATGATATATACTTTTCTTTACTGTTCTCTACTTTTAGATCACATTTTATAAGATTCTGATTGTTTTTACAACTTTTTGATGAAAATTACTGCCAACAGCGATACATCGCTGTGGCCTCTCTGGTGTACTGTGCTGAACTGAGACTGATTAATGTACAATTTTATGCTTGTGTGCGTGAGTTTGACGTCATTAAGCTCTGTCATGCAGAACAACGCCTAGTCGTACGCATTGTTTTCAGTGCGTCATTGTTTTTTACTATGACGGAATAGCGTTATTGTCCAATCACAATGTATATGTAAAAGACTTCGTCACCAACTCCGCCATGGCTTTTTCCGACTCCTGCACGTTCCAACGGTGACCTTGGTATGATACACTGACTGATTCTGCTTGGTTCTCTCTTTATATTGGGACAATGGACCTAACCATTCTGTATGTTCATAATTACACAATAAAACATTGAAAATCACCCTTATAACACATAATTATGGTATGGGGTCAAGGTGTACTGTTACAAACCCCCTCAAGGAAAATTTTCGTGTCGGAACACAAAAAATTTCCTTGACTCATTCACACTTTCCTAAAAGGATCAGTCTAGATATGTTACCACAACCCCCTGTATTGTTATTATATAAAAATTTATCATCACTTACCCTTGGTCCTATGATGTTGGTCGCACCCTCTGACCTTACTGGACTTCTCCTGAGAGATCCCTACACCATAAGGCCATGAGGCACTCTACACTCCTGTTCTGACGCTCCAGCCAGCCCAGGACTGCGGTCACAACACCACACAACTCTGAAACATTGCATACAAAAATTTTAAATAGTGGTCTAGTACACTTCCATATCTACAACTGATATGTTCCCCTTTAGACGCATTGGTTTGTGTTTGGGGCATTGGTTTGTTCTAAATTAAAAGTTTAACATAACAACAATAGAACTTCACAATATATATTCTTCTACCACCACCTAACTCAATTTCTTACTTGTAAGAAAATAAACAACATATATATAACTACACATAACACAATATATCAACAATTCTTTAATATACCCCAAAATACCTTCACCTAATTATTTCTACAAATTCAGCTTACAACTATCATGGCAGACACCTCTTTATTTAAACTTTGTTACTCAACTTATAATCATTTAGCTATTCTGTAAATGGCAGCTTACTACAATATTTTCATCAACTTCATTTGTAACTTTAGATTTTCAACTTTAAAATATACTATCTCTTAACACTTGTTATCGTCATTACCCCTGTAATGACCTCCTAACCACACACTCTATTGCCATCAACATAATAAAACATCATAAAACATTACATATTAACATTGTTACATTTACCTTACATTAAACAGTTTACATGACTTGTACCAAAACTTTATAACATCAATTCTCAATTAACTTTCAATTATTTGACATTCATTAGATTCTATACAACAATTTCAATTTTATCCTTACCCTTCTGTTACAATTACCTTCCTACCATGAATTTCCATTTTCTAACCCTTCTATCCTTACTAGTTTGGGTGGCTCTCTATTACTCATTATTTTCTCTGTCTTATTTTGGCATCTGTCAACCTAACCTTACTACCCCTTTTTTACACTAACCGCTTCTAACCATTAATACATTATGACACCAATATCTCTATAATAACCCCCTTTCAAATCCCATTTAAAACCTCTGGCACCGCGCCTTTTTTGTACTAGTATGTGTGTATTCCCTCTAACCAACTCATTCCCTTATTGGTTTCTGACCCTTTCAGATAACCCTTTCCGGCACACAACGATCCCTCCTGTCTCAACATCTCTCGTTGGACTCCTACACCAATACCCTTATTACAAAATATCACCATCAACAACAAATATAATTACCACTCACATCACTCAACTCTACATATAATTACTAACCACTGTGTCCCTAAAATATCTAACACCTCTTTATATATTATCAGCATCTCAACACTTTATTTTCCTAACTCCCAATAACTCTATTTAACTAACTCCAATGCCCTGATTGATCCTCATTCCCAAACTCTTTACAACATTTCAACTTAATACACTATTACAAAATTCATCACTTACCAACTAACAATAATACCTCTCAATATCCAAATCTATTACCTGCTTAATCATTTACTAACCCTTATAACCTGAATCTCATAATATCATTTAAACTTCCTTTAGTTATTTAAAATCGTACAATACATGCTTACCTAAAAAATACATAAAATACACAACAGTAAAAATATACAAATACATAGACATCAATATACAATTCACATAATCATGAAATCATTTACCATAATCAGTCCTAATCAGTCCATTTTTAAAAACACTGTCCACACAATTAAATGTTCATAACACAATAGAAGATCTACCCTCCATCGTTAAACAATAGTCTTATCTTCGGTCTGTACAATTTATTTTTTATTAAATACGTTATATTAACATCATTAATATAATACACATTTAAATTCTTATATTTTATAAAACCATCATAATTAATAGGGTTATTCCCTATCAATTCAACATACAACTTGTCACGATTGGTTATTGTCCTGTCACCTCCAGTATAATCAGTCACCACTATGTACGTTATAAAGTCATTATTTTCATTATCATCTTTTCCTACTGCTATATCAGCTTCATTATAAGGTAAGTATTTCATATAGTTTGTTTTCTTCCATCCTACTCTCTCTATCAACTCTTTATAACCTCTATCTAACTTAAATACTTGCATCTCACCATCTACACACAACTCTTTCTCTAAATATCTCTCACTCCATTCAGAGGGTACTACTACATTAAAACCTCTCCTGATTTCTACAGGAACAGTACAACAATTCAAAAAACAATTATCGGTAGACCATTTATCTACCCAATACACTCGTGAAGCCTTTTCTTCACCCCCTACTACAACATTACGGGAAAAATTTACCCCCTGCAACCCTTTTATCTGTAAATTCTCTCTATACTTTCTCTCTAATTCATCAAAACTTTTTATCACTTCATTATCAAATTCTACTCCCATTATATTTTATCACCACTCTCAATACTCACACAATTATTTTCTAACACCATATTTGTAATTCTATTATCATAATTCTCACCACTACTTACCTTGTCTTTGTTTCTATCTGATTTGTCTACCTTGTCAATGTTACAATTTTGTTTCTGTATTTCGTTTTCAACTATTTTAAGTTTCTCGTCTAATTGGTTCAATTTTACATCTTGCACATTATTTTGTTTTTTCAATTCATTTTCGAGGCTATCAAACTTCTCGTCAATCTCTTTTAACACACTATTTTGTGTTTTAATCAATGCGAACAGGTCTTCTAATGATATTTTATTTTCGACTGCCTTAGGCGTCGAATTCGCGCTTATTCTGTCTAATAAAACAGACTCTGTGTGTGTGTCGTTTACACCTAACATACTATTATTGTGTTCTGCCATAATTTAGCTGTTTCTATTACTCTCTGTATTTTTAATTATATAATTATTGGTCGTTTTGTTTCGTCAACATAACCTTTTGTGTTTTTTTTTTGTTATGTTCTGTTTTGCACCACCTTCTCTGTTTTCAAATCTGGCTGTTTATATAAATTAATATTTATACAACGTCCCTGTTCGGGCGCCATCTGTTAACTAACAGATAATTGCGTCCCAGTGAGGGCGGCATCTGTTAACTAACACATTCTATACCTTTTTATATACATAAATTATGGTATTTATATCTGTATGGTAATGGTCAAAACATGGTACACATGTGTACTTACCATGATTATTGCCGGTGAACACGTGCTTCTCCGTTTTTAACACTTTTTTACCTAAGGGGTGCCAGGATTCGTTACAGCGAGATTTGTTTAAACAGAAAAAGTGACACAATGAAAACACAGGTTCTTTAGAGACTTTGAATACCTGTTTTAATTTCACACATAACAAAACATACAGATGTAAGACATACATCAAAGCCTACCTCAAAATGGCGGCCAGTATTATTTTAAAACAAAATGGTGGCTATCTTTCTTCCTCCTTTTCTTTTATTAATTTAATTAAGTAAATACTGAGAAATCTCATCATTAATATTAGTTCTATTCTTTTGTTTTTATACTGCAGTTGAATTACTATATAGGAACACAAACCAATGCCCTATAAGTATATAGGCATGGCCACGCCCTAGTGCAATCACACGCTCACTCACACGTTACTGTAATTACATTTTATACAATTTAATATTCCGTTTATTGAGCTCATGAATAAAATAATAAGAGAGATATATTGTGACTTCTCTGTGGTAAGTGGATCGTCGCTCCCTCGCTGGCCTCAGATGTATCCCAGGAGTATGATCGGTGTTGGCTTCATTTCTAGTTTTGGATTTTCTGCACTGACTCTACATTAAAGGTTTTATGATATATACTTTTCTTTACTGTTCTCTACTTTTAGATCACATTTTATAAGATTCTGATTGTTTTTACAACTTTTTGATGAAAATTACTGCCAACAGCGATACATCGCTGTGGCCTCTCTGGTGTACTGTGCTGAACTGAGACTGATTAATGTACAATTTTATGCTTGTGTGCGTGAGTTTGACGTCATTAAGCTCTGTCATGCAGAACAACGCCTAGTCGTACGCATTGTTTTCAGTGCGTCATTGTTTTTTACTATGACGGAATAGCGTTATTGTCCAATCACAATGTATATGTAAAAGACTTCGTCACCAACTCCGCCATGGCTTTTTCCGACTCCTGCACGTTCCAACGGTGACCTTGGTATGATACACTGACTGATTCTGCTTGGTTCTCTCTTTATATTGGGACAATGGACCTAACCATTCTGTATGTTCATAATTACACAATAAAACATTGAAAATCACCCTTATAACACATAATAATGGTATGGGGTCAAGGTGTACTGTTACAAACCCCCTCAAGGAAAATTTTCGTGTCGGAACACAAAAAATTTCCTTGACTCATTCACACTTTCCTAAAAGGATCAGTCTAGATATGTTACCACAACCTCCTGTATTGTTATTATATAAAAATTTATCATCACTTACCCTTGGTCCTATGATGTTGGTCACACCCTCTGACCTTACTGGACTTCTCCTGAGAGATCCCTACACCATAAGGCCATGAGGCACTCTACACTCCTGTTCTGACGCTCCAGCCAGCCCAGGACTGCGGTCACAACACCACACAACTCTGAAACATTGCATACAAAAATTTTTTAAATAGTGGTCTAGTACACTTCCATATCTACAACTGATATGTTCCCCTTTAGACGCATTGGTTTGTGTTTGGGGCATTGGTTTGTTCTAAATTAAAAGTTTAACATAACAACAATAGAACTTCACAATATATATTCTTCTACCACCACCTAACTCAATTTCTTACTTGTAAGAAAATAAACAACATATATATAACTACACATAACACAATATATCAACAATTCTTTAATATACCCCAAAATACCTTCACCTAATTATTTCTACAAATTCAGCTTACAACTATCATGGCAGACACCTTTTTATTTAAACTTTGTTACTCAACTTATAATCATTTAGCTATTCTGTAAATGGCAGCTTACTACAATATTTTCATCAACTTCATTTGTAACTTTAGATTTTCAACTTTAAAATATACTATCTCTTAACACTTGTTATCGTCATTACCCCTGTAATGACCTCCTAACCACACACTCTATTGCCATCAACATAATAAAACATCATAAAACATTACATATTAACATTGTTACATTTACCTTACATTAAACAGTTTACATGACTTGTACCAAAACTTTATAACATCAATTCTCAATTAACTTTCAATTATTTGACATTCATTAGATTCTATACAACAATTTCAATTTTATCCTTACCCTTCTGTTACAATTACCTTCCTACCATGAATTTCCCTTTTCTAACCCTTCTATCCTTACTAGTTTGGGTGGCTCTCTATTACTCATTATTTTCTCTGTCTTATTTTGGCATCTGTCAACCTAACCTTACTACCCCTTTTTTACACTAACCGCTTCTAACCATTAATACATTATGACACCAATATCTCTATAATAACCCCCTTTCAAATCCCATTTAAAACCTCTGGCACCGCGCCTTTTTTGTACTAGTATGTGTGTATTCCCTCTAACCAACTCATTCCCTTATCGGTTTCTGACCCTTTCAGATAACCCTTTCCGGCACACAACGATCCCTCCTGTCTCAACATCTCTCGTTGGACTCCTACACCAATACCCTTATTACAAAATATCACCATCAACAAATATAATTACCACTCACATCACTCAACTCTACATATAATTACTAACCACTGTGTCCCTAAAATATCTAACACCTCTTTATATATTATCAGCATCTCAACACTTTATTTTCCTAACTCCCAATAACTCTATTTAACTAACTCCAATGCCCTGATTGATCCTCATTCCCAAACTCTTTACAACATTTCAACTTAATACACTATTACAAAATTCATCACTTACCAACTAACAATAATACCTCTCAATATCCAAATCTATTACCTGCTTAATCATTTACTAACCCTTATAACCTGAATCTCATAATATCATTTAAACTTCCTTTAGTTATTTAAAATCGTACAATACATGCTTACCTAAAAAATACATAAAATACACAACAGTAAAAATACACAAATACATAGACATCAATATACAATTCACATAATCATGAAATCATTTACCATAATCAGTCCTAATCAGTCCATTTTTAAAAACACTGTCCACACAATTAAATGTTCATAACACAATAGAAGATCTACCCTCCATCGTTAAACAATAGTCTTATCTTCGGTCTGTACAATTTATTTTTTATTAAATACGTTATATTAACATCATTAATATAATACACATTTAAATTCTTATATTTTATAAAACCATCATAATTAATAGGGTTATTCCCTATCAATTCAACATACAACTTGTCACGATTGGTTATTGTCCTGTCACCTCCAGTATAATCAGTCACCACTATGTACGTTATAAAGTCATTATTTTCATTATCATCTTTTCCTACTGCTATATCAGCTTCATTATAAGGTAAGTATTTCATATAGTTTGTTTTCTTCCATCCTACTCTCTCTATCAACTCTTTATAACCTCTATCTAACTTAAATACTTGCATCTCACCATCTACACACAACTCTTTCTCTAAATATCTCTCACTCCATTCAGAGGGTACTACTACATTAAAACCTCTCCTGATTTCTACAGGAACAGTACAACAATTCAAAAAACAATTATCGGTAGACCATTTATCTACCCAATACACTCGTGAAGCCTTTTCTTCACCCCCTACTACAACATTACGGGAAAAATTTACCCCCTGCAACCCTTTTATCTGTAAATTCTCTCTATACTTTCTCTCTAATTCATCAACACTTTTTATCACTTCATTATCAAATTCTACTCCCATTATACTTTTATCACCACTCTCAATACTCACACAATTATTTTCTAACACCATATTTGTAATTCTATTATCATAATTCTCACCACTACTTACCTTGTCTTTGTTTCTATCTGATTTGTCTACCTTGTCAATGTTACAATTTTGTTTCTGTATTTCGTTTTCAACTATTTTAAGTTTCTCGTCTAATTGGTTCAATTTTACATCTTGCACATTATTTTGTTTTTTCAATTCATTTTCGAGGCTATCAAACTTCTCGTCAATCTCTTTTAACACACTATTTTGTGTTTTAATCAATGCGAACAGGTCTTCTAATGATATTTTATTTTCGACTGCCTTAGGCGTCGAATTCGCGCTTATTCTGTCTAATAAAACAGACTCTGTGTGTGTGTCGTTTACACCTAACATACTATTATTGTGTTCTGCCATAATTTAGCTGTTTCTATTACTCTCTGTATTTTTAATTATATAATTATTGGTCGTTTTGTTTCGTCAACATAACCTTTTGTGTTTTTTTTGGTTATGTTCTGTTTTGCACCACCTTCTCTGTTTTCAAATCTGGCTGTTTATATAAATTAATATTTATACAACGTCCCTGTTCGGGCGCCATCTGTTAACTAACAGATAATTGCGTCCCAGTGAGGGCGGCATCTGTTAACTAACACATTCTATACCTTTTTATATACGTAAATTATGGTATTTATATCTGTATGGTAATGGTCAAAACATGGTACACATATGTACTTACCATGATTATTGCCGGTGAACACATGCTTCTCCGTTTTTAACACTTTTTTACCTAAGGGGTGCCAGGATTCGTTACAGCGAGATTTGTTTAAACAGAAAAAGTGACACAATGAAAACACAGGTTCTTTAGAGACTTTGAATACCTGTTTTAATTTCACACATAACAAAACATACAGATGTAAGACATACATCAAAGCCTACCTTAAAATGGCAGCCAGTATTATTTTAAAACAAAATGGTGGCTATCTTTCTTCCTCCTTTTCTTTTATTAATTTAATTAAGTAAATACTGAGAAATCTCATCATTAATATTAGTTCTATTCTTTTGTTTTTATACTGCAGTTGAATTACTATATAGGAACACAAACCAATGCCCTATAAGTATATAGGCATGGCCACGCCCTAGTGCAATCACACGCTCACTCACACGTTACTGTAATTACATTTTATACAATTTAATATTCCGTTTATTGAGCTCATGAATAAAATAATAAGAGAGATATATTGTGACTTCTCTGTGGTAAGTGGATCGTCGCTCCCTCGCTGGCCTCAGATGTATCCCAGGAGTATGATCGGTGTTGGCTTCATTTCTAGTTTTGGATTTTCTGCACTGACTCTACATTAAAGGTTTTATGATATATACTTTTCTTTACTGTTCTCTACTTTTAGATCACATTTTATAAGATTCTGATTGTTTTTACAACTTTTTGATGAAAATTACTGCCAACAGCGATACATCGCTGTGGCCTCTCTAGTGTACTGTGCTGAACTGAGACCGATTAATGTACAATTTTATGCTTGTGTGCGTGAGTTTGACGTCATTAAGCTCTGTCATGCAGAACAACGCCTAGTCGTACGCATTGTTTTCAGTGCGTCATTGTTTTTTACTATGACGGAATAGCGTTATTGTCCAATCACAATGTATATGTAAAAGACTTCGTCACCAACTCCGCCATGGCTTTTTCCGACTCCTGCACGTTCCAACGGTGACCTTGGTATGATACACTGACTGATTCTGCTTGGTTCTCTCTTTATATTGGGACAATGGACCTAACCATTCTGTATGTTCATAATTACACAATAAAACATTGAAAATCACCCTTATAACACATAATTATGGTATGGGGTCAAGGTGTACTGTTACAAACCCCCTCAAGGAAAATTTTCGTGTCGGAACACAAAAAATTTCCTTGACTCATTCACACTTTCCTAAAAGGATCAGTCTAGATATGTTACCACAACCCCCTGTATTGTTATTATATAAAAATTTATCATCACTTACCCTTGGTCCTATGATGTTGGTCACACCCTCTGACCTTACTGGACTTCTCCTGAGAGATCCCTACACCATAAGTCCATGAGGCACTCTACACTCCTGTTCTGACGCTCCAGCCAGCCCAGGACTGCGGTCACAACACCACACAACTCTGAAACATTGCATACAAAAATTTTTTAAATAGTGGTCTAGTACACTTCCATATCTACAACTGATATGTTCCCCTTTAGACGCATTGGTTTGTGTTTGGGGCATTGGTTTGTTCTAAATTAAAAGTTTAACATAACAACAATAGAACTTCACAATATATATTCTTCTACCACCACCTAACTCAATTTCTTACTTGTAAGAAAATAAACAACATATATATAACTACACATAACACAATATATCAACAATTCTTTAATATACCCCAAAATACCTTCACCTAATTATTTCTACAAATTCAGCTTACAACTATCATGGCAGACACCTTTTTATTTAAACTTTGTTACTCAACTTATAATCATTTAGCTATTCTGTAAATGGCAGCTTACTACAATATTTTCATCAACTTCATTTGTAACTTTAGATTTTCAACTTTAAAATATACTATCTCTTAACACTTGTTATCGTCATTACCCCTGTAATGACCTCCTAACCACACACTCTATTGCCATCAACATAATAAAACATCATAAAACATTACATATTAACATTGTTACATTTACCTTACATTAAACAGTTTACATGACTTGTACCAAAACTTTATAACATCAATTCTCAATTAACTTTCAATTATTTGACATTCATTAGATTCTATACAACAATTTCAATTTTATCCTTACCCTTCTGTTACAATTACCTTCCTACCATGAATTTCCCTTTTCTAACCCTTCTATCCTTACTAGTTTGGGTGGCTCTCTATTACTCATTATTTTCTCTGTCTTATTTTGGCATCTGTCAACCTAACCTTACTACCCCTTTTTTACACTAACCGCTTCTAACCATTAATACATTATGACACCAATATCTCTATAATAACCCCCTTTCAAATCCCATTTAAAACCTCTGGCACCGCGCCTTTTTTGTACTAGTATGTGTGTATTCCCTCTAACCAACTCATTCCCTTATCGGTTTCTGACCCTTTCAGATAACCCTTTCCGGCACACAACGATCCCTCCTGTCTCAACATCTCTCGTTGGACTCCTACACCAATACCCTTATTACAAAATATCACCATCAACAAATATAATTACCACTCACATCACTCAACTCTACATATAATTACTAACCACTGTGTCCCTAAAATATCTAACACCTCTTTATATATTATCAGCATCTCAACACTTTATTTTCCTAACTCCCAATAACTCTATTTAACTAACTCCAATGCCCTGATTGATCCTCATTCCCAAACTCTTTACAACATTTCAACTTAATACACTATTACAAAATTCATCACTTACCAACTAACAATAATACCTCTCAATATCCAAATCTATTACCTGCTTAATCATTTACTAACCCTTATAACCTGAATCTCATAATATCATTTAAACTTCCTTTAGTTATTTAAAATCGTACAATACATGCTTACCTAAAAAATACATAAAATACACAACAGTAAAAATACACAAATACATAGACATCAATACACAAAAATATACAATTCACATAATCATGAAATCATTTACCATAATCAGTCCTAATCAGTCCATTTTTAAAAACACTGTCCACACAATTAAATGTTCATAACACAATAGAAGATCTACCCTCCATCGTTAAACAATAGTCTTATCTTCGGTCTGTACAATTTATTTTTTATTAAATACGTTATATTAACATCATTAATATAATACACATTTAAATTCTTATATTTTATAAAACCATCATAATTAATAGGGTTATTCCCTATCAATTCAACATACAACTTGTCACGATTGGTTATTGTCCTGTCACCTCCAGTATAATCAGTCACCACTATGTACGTTATAAAGTCATTATTTTCATTATCATCTTTTCCTACTGCTATATCAGCTTCATTATAAGGTAAGTATTTCATATAGTTTGTTTTCTTCCATCCTACTCTCTCTATCAACTCTTTATAACCTCTATCTAACTTAAATACTTGCATCTCACCATCTACACACAACTCTTTCTCTAAATATCTCTCACTCCATTCAGAGGGTACTACTACATTAAAACCTCTCCTGATTTCTACAGGAACAGTACAACAATTCAAAAAACAATTATCGGTAGACCATTTATCTACCCAATACACTCGTGAAGCCTTTTCTTCACCCCCTACTACAACATTACGGGAAAAATTTACCCCCTGCAACCCTTTTATCTGTAAATTCTCTCTATACTTTCTCTCTAATTCATCAACACTTTTTATCACTTCATTATCAAATTCTACTCCCATTATACTTTTATCACCACTCTCAATACTCACACAATTATTTTCTAACACCATATTTGTAATTCTATTATCATAATTCTCACCACTACTTACCTTGTCTTTGTTTCTATCTGATTTGTCTACCTTGTCAATGTTACAATTTTGTTTCTGTATTTCGTTTTCAACTATTTTAAGTTTCTCGTCTAATTGGTTCAATTTTACATCTTGCACATTATTTTGTTTTTTCAATTCATTTTCGAGGCTATCAAACTTCTCGTCAATCTCTTTTAACACACTATTTTGTGTTTTAATCAATGCGAACAGGTCTTCTAATGATATTTTATTTTCGACTGCCTTAGGCGTCGAATTCGCGCTTATTCTGTCTAATAAAACAGACTCTGTGTGTGTGTCGTTTACACCTAACATACTATTATTGTGTTCTGCCATAATTTAGCTGTTTCTATTACTCTCTGTATTTTTAATTATATAATTATTGGTCATTTTGTTTCGTCAACATAACCTTTTGTGTTTTTTTTGGTTATGTTCTGTTTTGCACCACCTTCTCTGTTTTCAAATCTGGCTGTTTATATAAATTAATATTTATACAACGTCCCTGTTCGGGCGCCATCTGTTAACTAACAGATAATTGCGTCCCAGTGAGGGCGGCATCTGTTAACTAACACATTCTATACCTTTTTATATACGTAAATTATGGTATTTATATCTGTATGGTAATGGTCAAAACATGGTACACATATGTACTTACCATGATTATTGCCGGTGAACACGTGCTTCTCCGTTTTTAACACTTTTTTACCTAAGGGGTGCCAGGATTCGTTACAGCGAGATTTGTTTAAACAGAAAAAGTGACACAATGAAAACACAGGTTCTTTAGAGACTTTGAATACCTGTTTTAATTTCACACATAACAAAACATACAGATGTAAGACATACATCAAAGCCTACCTTAAAATGGCAGCCAGTATTATTTTAAAACAAAATGGTGGCTATCTTTCTTCCTCCTTTTCTTTTATTAATTTAATTAAGTAAATACTGAGAAATCTCATCATTAATATTAGTTCTATTCTTTTGTTTTTATACTGCAGTTGAATTACTATATAGGAACACAAACCAATGCCCTATAAGTATATAGGCATGGCCACGCCCTAGTGCAATCACACGCTCACTCACACGTTACTGTAATTACATTTTATACAATTTAATATTCCGTTTATTGAGCTCATGAATAAAATAATAAGAGAGATATATTGTGACTTCTCTGTGGTAAGTGGATCGTCGCTCCCTCGCTGGCCTCAGATGTATCCCAGGAGTATGATCGGTGTTGGCTTCATTTCTAGTTTTGGATTTTCTGCACTGACTCTACATTAAAGGTTTTATGATATATACTTTTCTTTACTGTTCTCTACTTTTAGATCACATTTTATAAGATTCTGATTGTTTTTACAACTTTTTGATGAAAATTACTGCCAACAGCGATACATCGCTGTGGCCTCTCTAGTGTACTGTGCTGAACTGAGACCGATTAATGTACAATTTTATGCTTGTGTGCGTGAGTTTGACGTCATTAAGCTCTGTCATGCAGAACAACGCCTAGTCGTACGCATTGTTTTCAGTGCGTCATTGTTTTTTACTATGACGGAATAGCGTTATTGTCCAATCACAATGTATATGTAAAAGACTTCGTCACCAACTCCGCCATGGCTTTTTCCGACTCCTGCACGTTCCAACGGTGACCTTGGTATGATACACTGACTGATTCTGCTTGGTTCTCTCTTTATATTGGGACAATGGACCTAACCATTCTGTATGTTCATAATTACACAATAAAACATTGAAAATCACCCTTATAACACATAATTATGGTATGGGGTCAAGGTGTACTGTTACAAACCCCCTCAAGGAAAATTTTCGTGTCGGAACACAAAAAATTTCCTTGACTCATTCACACTTTCCTAAAAGGATCAGTCTAGATATGTTACCACAACCCCCTGTATTGTTATTATATAAAAATTTATCATCACTTACCCTTGGTCCTATGATGTTGGTCACACCCTCTGACCTTACTGGACTTCTCCTGAGAGATCCCTACACCATAAGTCCATGAGGCACTCTACACTCCTGTTCTGACGCTCCAGCCAGCCCAGGACTGCGGTCACAACACCACACAACTCTGAAACATTGCATACAAAAATTTTTTAAATAGTGGTCTAGTACACTTCCATATCTACAACTGATATGTTCCCCTTTAGACGCATTGGTTTGTGTTTGGGGCATTGGTTTGTTCTAAATTAAAAGTTTAACATAACAACAATAGAACTTCACAATATATATTCTTCTACCACCACCTAACTCAATTTCTTACTTGTAAGAAAATAAACAACATATATATAACTACACATAACACAATATATCAACAATTCTTTAATATACCCCAAAATACCTTCACCTAATTATTTCTACAAATTCAGCTTACAACTATCATGGCAGACACCTTTTTATTTAAACTTTGTTACTCAACTTATAATCATTTAGCTATTCTGTAAATGGCAGCTTACTACAATATTTTCATCAACTTCATTTGTAACTTTAGATTTTCAACTTTAAAATATACTATCTCTTAACACTTGTTATCGTCATTACCCCTGTAATGACCTCCTAACCACACACTCTATTGCCATCAACATAATAAAACATCATAAAACATTACATATTAACATTGTTACATTTACCTTACATTAAACAGTTTACATGACTTGTACCAAAACTTTATAACATCAATTCTCAATTAACTTTCAATTATTTGACATTCATTAGATTCTATACAACAATTTCAATTTTATCCTTACCCTTCTGTTACAATTACCTTCCTACCATGAATTTCCCTTTTCTAACCCTTCTATCCTTACTAGTTTGGGTGACTCTCTATTACTCATTATTTTCTCTGTCTTATTTTGGCATCTGTCAACCTAACCTTACTACCCCTTTTTTACACTAACCGCTTCTAACCATTAATACATTATGACACCAATATCTCTATAATAACCCCCTTTCAAATCCCATTTAAAACCTCTGGCACCGCGCCTTTTTTGTACTAGTATGTGTGTATTCCCTCTAACCAACTCATTCCCTTATCGGTTTCTGACCCTTTCAGATAACCCTTTCCGGCACACAACGATCCCTCCTGTCTCAACATCTCTCGTTGGACTCCTACACCAATACCCTTATTACAAAATATCACCATCAACAAATATAATTACCACTCACATCACTCAACTCTACATATAATTACTAACCACTGTGTCCCTAAAATATCTAACACCTCTTTATATATTATCAGCATCTCAACACTTTATTTTCCTAACTCCCAATAACTCTATTTAACTAACTCCAATGCCCTGATTGATCCTCATTCCCAAACTCTTTACAACATTTCAACTTAATACACTATTACAAAATTCATCACTTACCAACTAACAATAATACCTCTCAATATCCAAATCTATTACCTGCTTAATCATTTACTAACCCTTATAACCTGAATCTCATAATATCATTTAAACTTCCTTTAGTTATTTAAAATCGTACAATACATGCTTACCTAAAAAATACATAAAATACACAACAGTAAAAATACACAAATACATAGACATCAATACACAAAAATATACAATTCACATAATCATGAAATCATTTACCATAATCAGTCCTAATCAGTCCATTTTTAAAAACACTGTCCACACAATTAAATGTTCATAACACAATAGAAGATCTACCCTCCATCGTTAAACAATAGTCTTATCTTCGGTCTGTACAATTTATTTTTTATTAAATACGTTATATTAACATCATTAATATAATACACATTTAAATTCTTATATTTTATAAAACCATCATAATTAATAGGGTTATTCCCTATCAATTCAACATACAACTTGTCACGATTGGTTATTGTCCTGTCACCTCCAGTATAATCAGTCACCACTATGTACGTTATAAAGTCATTATTTTCATTATCATCTTTTCCTACTGCTATATCAGCTTCATTATAAGGTAAGTATTTCATATAGTTTGTTTTCTTCCATCCTACTCTCTCTATCAACTCTTTATAACCTCTATCTAACTTAAATACTTGCATCTCACCATCTACACACAACTCTTTCTCTAAATATCTCTCACTCCATTCAGAGGGTACTACTACATTAAAACCTCTCCTGATTTCTACAGGAACAGTACAACAATTCAAAAAACAATTATCGGTAGACCATTTATCTACCCAATACACTCGTGAAGCCTTTTCTTCACCCCCTACTACAACATTACGGGAAAAATTTACCCCCTGCAACCCTTTTATCTGTAAATTCTCTCTATACTTTCTCTCTAATTCATCAACACTTTTTATCACTTCATTATCAAATTCTACTCCCATTATACTTTTATCACCACTCTCAATACTCACACAATTATTTTCTAACACCATATTTGTAATTCTATTATCATAATTCTCACCACTACTTACCTTGTCTTTGTTTCTATCTGATTTGTCTACCTTGTCAATGTTACAATTTTGTTTCTGTATTTCGTTTTCAACTATTTTAAGTTTCTCGTCTAATTGGTTCAATTTTACATCTTGCACATTATTTTGTTTTTTCAATTCATTTTCGAGGCTATCAAACTTCTCGTCAATCTCTTTTAACACACTATTTTGTGTTTTAATCAATGCGAACAGGTCTTCTAATGATATTTTATTTTCGACTGCCTTAGGCGTCGAATTCGCGCTTATTCTGTCTAATAAAACAGACTCTGTGTGTGTGTCGTTTACACCTAACATACTATTATTGTGTTCTGCCATAATTTAGCTGTTTCTATTACTCTCTGTATTTTTAATTATATAATTATTGGTCGTTTTGTTTCGTCAACATAACCTTTTGTGTTTTTTTTTGGTTATGTTCTGTTTTGCACCACCTTCTCTGTTTTCAAATCTGGCTGTTTATATAAATTAATATTTATACAACGTCCCTGTTCGGGCGCCATCTGTTAACTAACAGATAATTGCGTCCCAGTGAGGGCGGCATCTGTTAACTAACACATTCTATACCTTTTTATATACATAAATTATGGTATTTATATCTGTATGGTAATGGTCAAAACATGGTACACATATGTACTTACCATGATTATTGCCGGTGAACACGTGCTTCTCCGTTTTTAACACTTTTTTACCTAAGGGGTGCCAGGATTCGTTACAGCGAGATTTGTTTAAACAGAAAAAGTGACACAATGAAAACACAGGTTCTTTAGAGACTTTGAATACCTGTTTTAATTTCACACATAACAAAACATACAGATGTAAGACATACATCAAAGCCTACCTCAAAATGGCGGCCAGTATTATTTTAAAACAAAATGGTGGCTATCTTTCTTCCTCCTTTTCTTTTATTAATTTAATTAAGTAAATACTGAGAAATCTCATCATTAATATTAGTTCTATTCTTTTGTTTTTATACTGCAGTTGAATTACTATATAGGAACACAAACCAATGCCCTATAAGTATATAGGCATGGCCACGCCCTAGTGCAATCACACGCTCACTCACACGTTACTGTAATTACATTTTATACAATTTAATATTCCGTTTATTGAGCTCATGAATAAAATAATAAGAGAGATATATTGTGACTTCTCTGTGGTAAGTGGATCGTCGCTCCCTCGCTGGCCTCAGATGTATCCCAGGAGTATGATCGGTGTTGGCTTCATTTCTAGTTTTGGATTTTCTGCACTGACTCTACATTAAAGGTTTTATGATATATACTTTTCTTTACTGTTCTCTACTTTTAGATCACATTTTATAAGATTCTGATTGTTTTTACAACTTTTTGATGAAAATTACTGCCAACAGCGATACATCGCTGTGGCCTCTCTGGTGTACTGTGCTGAACTGAGACCGATTAATGTACAATTTTATGCTTGTGTGCGTGAGTTTGACGTCATTAAGCTCTGTCATGCAGAACAACGCCTAGTCGTACGCATTGTTTTCAGTGCGTCATTGTTTTTTACTATGACGGAATAGCGTTATTGTCCAATCACAATGTATATGTAAAAGACTTCGTCACCAACTCCGCCATGGCTTTTTCCGACTCCTGCACGTTCCAACGGTGACCTTGGTATGATACACTGACTGATTCTGCTTGGTTCTCTCTTTATATTGGGACAATGGACCTAACCATTCTGTATGTTCATAATTACACAATAAAACATTGAAAATCACCCTTATAACACATAATTATGGTATGGGGTCAAGGTGTACTGTTACAACCATTAACTTACCAAAGAATTATCAAAAATGATGTTGAATACAGAGTAAAATAAACAAAAATAAAATCAAGTTCAAATTACTGAGATAAATACTTGAAATTATACTGAATCAAAGGTATTATCAGAAAAAATAAATAAAACTATACCTGGTACAAGGAGAGAGAAATTGTATATAAAACAAATATACAAATATGGCTAAAGCAGAATCCTGCTAAATGTCTAAAACAATTAAAATGATCACAACGAGCATTGAAAACAAAATAATGAAAAGTGAGATATGATGAAATTAACATATGAATAAAGATAAAATTTCTCAATATAGTATATGAGTAGATGTTAGTGTATAGTTAAGGTATAGCGGAAGGTAGAATGAGTAGTAATGATAAAGTGATCTAAAAACAAACCACAAGGTGGACAATCCCAATTATATTATTATATTATTATTATTATTAAGTCACAAGTTGACAAAGATTTAAGATTGACTGTTGAAAGGTCCAGCAATCTATATGAACTGAGTAGAGAAGATGTGCCTCTAGTCTCAGAAAAATGAGTAGTAATGGGAGAGACCAGCTACTATATAAAGTTAGGAAAAAAAAATTTGTGTACGAGGGAATATGCACCAATGGAAATAAATAAAAACAGATCCAAATAAAATGGAGTGAATTAAGTAAGAAGAGAAATGGAGAATGAAGAAACAAACAAGGAAGAGGAGGAAGAAAGTTATCTATAACTGATAATTTCATAAAACACTATGCTAGTATTTTATTAAAATGATCAATTTTAGAGGAGAGGCATTATGTAACGATACAATTAAGCCAAATCTCGTACCAGTGATAAAAAAGATAATTCTTGATATAAAATTACTTCATATGAAATAAAAAGTGTAAAAAATGATTAAAATGTAAATACTTTGACAAGACGTACAACGATATTACCCAACCCAAGTGATTGAGCCGAAAACACAAACATAAAGAAGGGAACCACGTAACATACTTATTAAAATGTAAATATTTTGACATGATTGAGCTGAAAACACAAACATAAAGAAGGGAACCACGTAACATACTTAAGAAAAATATGATAGACAAAACAATGATGGACACAGAACTAAAGAAGAACCAGAAGAAGAGGACAGATCCATACAAGTAAACAGAATTTAAACCAGAAGAGAAGAAGAGGAGAACCGAACCGGATTGAAGAAGAATGAAGAGGAGACAGATAAAACCCAAGGGGAAACTAACACACATATATAAAAGGGAAAGATTGTATGTTTAGAGATAGAATACGGTCAATAAACCTTGAATAATTATGTATCAATGAAACCAATGTTATTATTATTATTAAGGGGATACGGCACTGAAAATGCTAACTTCCTTAGTATTAATGCTGGGCATTTCAAACTTTTTTTATATATTTTCTAGGTATATAAATGACCATAAATGTAGATAAAAAAAATGTTATGTCATATATATATACGGCCAGAATTTTTTTTTGAACAAAATTATGTAATATATAAAATTTGATATAACTCAAGTTCTCTCTATTGGATGTTTATGAACAAACTTCCATTTTGTAGGTAAGGATATCCTCTAAAAATTTAGGTAGAATTATAACTGTAGCTTGTTATGTGAATTTTATACAGATAGTTATTTTTAATTTTTTTGAAATAAAATTTTTGTTCTGTAAAAAAAATATTTATCTTAGTTCCTAATAACGTTACATTAATAATTCTACCTAATTATTTAGATAATACAACCAAGAAGACTTGGTAAGAATTTGAACCTTATACCATAAGTAGTTTTTGAGTAATATCAATTTGAATATTGAAAAACATGAAAAATCTGATTTGCGGGAATCGTGCGTTGAAAGTTACAATGATGTATCTGAGCAAGTATTGAGATATATAGGCCAATGAATATTTGTTTTTACAAGTTTGAACATTTATTTATTTCTAAATTAGGTATATACTAAATAATTACAATATTTCATAAGGTTTATATGTCAACTTTACATGTTTTTTATGTCATAATATTCATTTAGGCATAACTGTACGAAATTGAAAAACTGGTAAGAATTTACTAACTTCCCAAAAACTCTGCAAAGATTCAAAACTCTCCAGCACCGTAGGTAAGACCCTCCATTTCTTTCTTCTTCTTGCAGTTGAGCTTGTCTCACTTTCTTCGTGTATTCAGAATATTTTGTATCTTTACGAAACTTAGCAATGTGAAGCCGTTTCCTATCAAAACTCTTGGCTATTTTAGATGTTATTGATCCAGGGCTGGTGCCTCCTAATTTCTGTATATCTGAAACACTTTTGTTACAACCAGTGTTGTATTGACAAATAGCCTCACTTACACTAATTTCTAGTCTTTTTCTAGAAGAAAATTTCGTTTTGGGGCATTTCGACCATATCACCCAATGGAGTGCTTCATTAGCGTTTTGCATTTTTCCGGTAACACACCTTTGTAATAATTTATCTGATGATAACCTCTTATACAATGGAAGAATTTTCTCTACTACTTTGTCTCTAAGAGGTGTTTTCAACATTTTGTCATGACTTTTAGGTATTTCGTTCTTCGCTATCGCTCTATTGAAAAAACACCATGAATCCTCACCTTGAGGGCATTTCTCATGCTGAGGCTTATTGTCATTTGAGTTGCAGTGCTTCAAGGTTGCAAAAATTGCATCATTCATTTTTGTAGTATCTCCTAGATTGTTCTGAATTGCGTTTCTATAGTAACCAGTTAGTTTATCAATAGTAATAGCCTTTAGACTGCCATGTTTTTTTCCTCCGAGGGGGTCTCCTTTGCCGGTGTTTTCTGCGACAATTTTCCTCAGTCCTGTTCCTAATCTTTTAGCTACATGGTTCAAGCACTCTACTTTTTCAATTTCTAATTCCCCATATGGTTTTACTGAAGTGAGATGAGTGTGAGTTTTTGAATCCCCATCTGAGACCAAGGTAGTGTACTGAAAACCGTGTTTCTTGGATCTTTCCCAAATCCGCTCCGCTGCAACAACTTCCATGTTAGGAGAGGACCCATCATAATTTTGTTGACATTTACTTTTATGGGTTTCAACCCAGTTTTTAAATTCATCTGAGTCTTTTCCCAGTTTAATTTTCATTAACTCGCAAATCCTGCAATATTTAGACAATACCTCGTAATCAATGACAAGCCCGGTAAGAACTTCCACACAGCAACCAACTCCATTTTTTGAGGTGAACCCCCTTTTTTGCCAACCTCCGTCATAGCTTACACTTATATTGTAGGGGCCTTCAAAGTCTAATGGCAAATTTTCAACTTGAGTATATGCTTTACATACTTCACATCGAGCTTTTTCTAAATTCTCCTTGGCGGATTCAACGTAAATAGTATGTATTTTGTCCAAGTGCCACTTGTAGGATTTGAGTTGAATTGGTTTCATATTTAGGTGCATACTGAAAGTTTGCAATCCTCTATGCCCCTTACCAATAGACGAAAAGGCTTGCACCATACGACGATTGATATCGTAAGGAGGTCGAGTCGAGTTAGTTTGAGCTAGGCCTGATGTTTCAAAAGTAGTCTTGTATTCACATGCCTCACATTTTACTTTAAAACTTGATGCATATCCTTGGAGAGATATATCACTAACCATCAAGTTTTTGTTCAAACATTCAGAGCATGGGAATGCACATATAAACTTACTTAGTAGGCCCTTGTCAACTATCAGATAATTAGCCGCGGGTTTGTCGATTTCAACCTTATCATTGTAGCTATTGTACAAAACAAACCCTGTTAGGGGTTCTGGTCTTCTATTATATACATTACCATTACTAATACTAGCTTCAGGATCATCAAATATTTCATTGTTTGAAAGTTGTGGGGAACTAACCTCACTTTGCACTTCACAGTTTTTGTTAGAATTCACTTCACTGTCACATTTTTTATATCGCTTATTTACATTGTTTATATTCCTTTGTTTGATGTTATGTCTTTTTTTAGATGGTCTACCCATACTAAAGCACTAAAACACAATAGTTGTGGTAATCTGTTGATGAAATGTTTACAAACAGGAAATAAACCAACTCAGAACATAAGGTGACTGGTTTTTGATATTGTTGTTCATATCAGCTGTTCAGTTGAAGTGAAGGCTTTATTAGTGGCTAGAATCAGTATGTACATATATATAAACATATATTTCAATATAATAACATACTTGGAACAGAATTTAGTAGTGTATATCCAAAAAGTAATTAGGCCTACACTGTTGAACAAATAACTCGCTGACAACAAATTCTGCATTTCGGTAAGGTAAAAAAAAAAAACTAAAAAAAATACACTTACTACCTTCATAAAGATGTTTTAACACTTTTTCCTGGTTCTTAACATTCTACAGAGTAGAAAAAGAAAAGAAAAAAAAATTTTAAATTTTTGACATTTTTTGTGATTTTCGGTGCCGTATCCCCTTAATTTAACATATGTACCCATTTTTAAGACAATACAATTGTAAAGCAATGTAGTATGGGAAAAGTACACTAACCCTGTCAGAAAGGTAGATTCAACCAAAACACAACTAGCTTAATATTGTTTATAGTAAATATAATACTAAAACAAAATAGTGAGAAATGGTAGGAGAAAATATAGGGATTACCCATTAAATAACACTAATTACAAAACAGTGAACCAAAGTGAAGTGCTTTAGTGAAGTGTAAATGCCCTAAAAAATAGTGAAAGTGGATGTGAAACATTCAAAATAGAATGCTAAGTAAACAGACACTCTGTAAAACATTGATAAACCACCAATGATTGGAGTGAGAGTATAATTAATAATATATCTAGATGTAACTAGAAATAGTACTTAAAATTAATATAAGGGAAGCATGTGACATATTAGGGAGAAAGCCCAGTACAATGACTTGTGTTAACATGGCAGGATAGTATAGAAGTAAAGTTTGTTGTTAAAGATTAAAATTATAAAGAATACAACACCCCATGTTGAAAGGGGAATTAACCTTCATAATATTAGAGAAAGTAACAATGTTTATCACCCTAGTTTATAAGACAAGAAAGAAATCAATGTTAGTAATAAGAATAATTTATGACTTGTAAAGAATAGTTGATTCAATGTTAAAGAAGGAATATGGCTGAAAGGGACTTACAGTCCATAAACCTAACAATTATATTTTAAATGAAGAGTAATGAAAATGTATGTTGAATAGTAATTAAAACACAAACAAATAAGTGAAGCCCATCAGGCTGAATTCAGAATATAATTTAAAAAGGAAATACACTAGAAAACAATCATGACTGTTTGTGACTATGAAAACAGTTAACTGCCAAAGACATTCAAATGCAAATTGTATCAATTTCACAAAAAATCTTACTAATCTAAGAACAGTGAATGGACAGTAATTATATATCAGTTATTTTAACACAGAAGTATTAATGTAATAATTAATTCAAGAAAGAAATGTTATTTATTAAATGTCAAATAATTAGACTATAGTTAAAGTGTAACAGAATATGACCTTATGAGGTATCATTGTAAACTTTGAAAGGAAAGAAAAATAATAGTGATGTCACTTATTATCCCAAAGGAATTATAAGGGAATAAAATCATTAGGAAAATACTTAATAAATTTGAATAAAAATTCAAATATTTCTAACAATGTATGAAAGGAGTAAGTAACCATAATTGCATTGAATTATTGGTTACTATGACAACGAGACGTTTGAGGGCTTATTTTTCCGTTAAATATATAGACGCTGAAGAAACGAAGCGTGGGTACGCCACACAAGAAATTGGACAAACTAAAACTTTAATTTAAACAGTTATAACAAGTCGAACTAGTGAACCAAGATAATCCAATATGAAGAGACGTCGATCTATACAGAATTAATGATGACCAGGAACGAAATTAAATAAACTAATTAACGAAAAAACCCAGACCAGTTTGAAGAAGATGTTGGAAGCCTTCAACCAGCCCAAATTCGAAAAAGATACGCCTATACTGATGACGATACAGACAACGTGAGATGAACTGATAAGTACCGAATAATTTCTTAATCCCAAAAACCCCAAATTACTTAAATTATTTTCAAATGATAAAATTTCTCACTATTTAAAAAGTAGTATTTCCTTTCAAAGGTAAAGGCATAATTTACTTATATTAAAAAACATTTATAAAGATAACCTTATTTGTGAACATAACTACTGTAACAGAAATACGACACTACTGAACAAATTGTACAAACACATTATAAATCCTAAGTACGTATAAGGTATAGTAGTGTACTTTCTTTTCATGTAATCAACGTTTATGTCTATTTTCATGATCAAAAGAACTCCAGATTTTAAAAACAGTAATTTTGTTGAAAGTAACTGAACGATAGTGTTTTGAAATCAATTTTGCCAACCTGAGATATTTTGTGTTTCAAGCTCTAAGCCGGAGCATAATATTATAATTTTGTTTATGATTCAATTGTCATATTTATTGATAATTAAATGTGTATTAAAAAACGCAGTACAGAACATTACTATCTTGTTATTTCATAGGATTTTTTGTAAATATATGTGTGTTAGCGAAGTTTTAAGTCATAGCCAACTAGCGCTTATCACGAGTGGCCGAGTCGACAACCTGTGTAGCAGCGGGAATAATTTGAAAGCCACAGCTGTCCATGCTAATACCACGTATTACTTTAAAAATTAAATGTTTTAATTGTTTTACAAAAACAATTTGGCGCCACCCGGGAATCGTAATCCCTATGAATTAACAGGTATGTTGTACTGGTGACATTGACGACGCTACGGACTCCAGTAGTGACGTCGGTTTATGTAACAACCAGTGTGAGGCAAACACACTACATTCACACTAATACACCATATAAACAAGTGTGAGACATTTTAACAGGTACGACCTCGTTTTCTACGTTACAATATTAATGATAATATAATTATGTGTAATTATAAAAATGTTCAATATGAAGTAAACATGAACAGCGAGGAAGAAGAGTGCAAGGTAAGTGAAACACCTATTACTTTGTACAAGCCACAAATACAATATGGTCCAACTCGACATGTGAATGCGGTAGATGAAGGGGATGATGACACGGGAAGAAGAGAAACTGCACGAATTAATAGAAGAATATAGTGATGTATTTAGTGAAGTACCGACGCAGACGACAGTATACGAGCACTCTATAGTTGTGTCAGACCCTACAAAAGTCATTAGGAAGACATACCCTATCCCAATGCGATATGAGGAAGAGGTTGAACTCGAAATTCGGCGTATGATCGAAAGTGGAGTCATAGAGCGATCGAACAGCAACTTCCTGAATCCTCTAGTGGTAGTGAAGAAGAAAAATGGAGAGATACGTCTATGCCTTGACATGAGGGAGCTGAACAGCATTGTATTAAAGGAGTATGACTGTGCACCAACTGCGGACGAACTATTTACTAAGTGTGAAGGAGCAAGGTATCTGACGAAGCTAGATTTACGCTCAAGTTTCTGGCAGATTCCAATTCGTGAAGAGAATAGAAAGTACACTGCTTTCCTGTATAAAAATAAATGCTACCAACACAGGGTAGTACCCTTCGGATTAAGCACGAGTTTAGCAGCCATCGTAAAATGTCTAGAAAGAGCCCTAGGACCTGAAGTGGAACCCTACACCATGATATTTGTAGATGATATCTTAGTTGTATCTAAAACGTTAGATGAACATATAAAACATCTAAGCACGATATTCCAAAAGTTTAGGCAAGCGAACATATCCCTTAACCTAGACAAATGTGAATTTATCAAAACCTCTATCCAATTCCTATTTCACATTATTTCATCCTCTGGTATTCAACCCGATCCTATCAAAATTTCCAGGATAACTAATTTCCCTATACCCGGAAATCTCAAAGAGTTAAGAGCATTCTTAGGACTCACAGGATACTACAGAAGATTCTCACCGTTATATGCAAGATAAACGCAACCGCTTCTAGAGCTGACGAAGAAAGAAAAAAAATGGAAGTGGGAGAAGAAACATCAAGATGCCTTTAACCAAGTGAAAGAGTTGTTCATCGAAAATATTATGTTACATCATCCCCAACGAGAAGGAAAATTCGTAATATACTCCGATGCTAGTGACTACGCAGTAGGAAGTGTACTATATCAACAAGACACGATGGGAGAGCACCGAGTTATTGCCTACGCCAGTAGAGTCTTCAAAGGAGCTGAAAAACACTACTCCACATCAGAAAAAGAAATACTTGCTATAGTATACGCTCTTAAGCAATTCAGGTATTATGTTTATGGTACTCATTTTGAGATACATACTGACCACCAAGCATTATCATTTTTATTAAAATGCAAAGTAACAAATGCCCGATTATTAAGATGGATTTTAGCCATTAGCGAATACTCATTTACCATTAAATACTGTAAAGGTAAAGACAATATTGTAGCGGACACACTAAGCCGATACATCAAAGAAGAATGTGAAGAAGTTTATGTGAGCGAAAAGAAAGAAGTACGATTGTTATCAATTAAATTCAATGAGAATGATGAAGTAAAACAAATATTGAAAAACTTAGCACATCAACAAGATTTGGACGTGACGATAAGGGAGATGAAGAACCAAGAACAGCTACCAAATCATTATAAGGTACTAAATGGAATTCTTTTCAGGTTAGTAAGACAAGACTGGAAGATAGTACTAACGAATGACATGCTACAAAAATTAATTCGACCAGCACATGAGAGTTTAGCACATGCTGCCGCTCTGAAATGTTATTTGAGTCTACGAGAAGATTTTACGATCAATAATATGTATCGAAAGATAAAGAAAGAAGTAAAGAAGTGTTATGAGTGTCAAACGGCGAAAGGGCCGAATTTACACACATATGTAGGAATGCAAAGTATACAGAAGGAGAACAAAGGAGAGCTAATTGCAGTGGATTTTCTGGGACCATTACCACGATCAAGTCGAGGTGTGAAGCACATATTGGTATGTATCGATGTGTTTTCCAAGGCAGTCCGACTGTACCCAATTATGCGACCCACAACCAAAGTTGTTCTAAAGATACTACTGCAGAAGTATATTCCGTTATATGGAAAAATGAAGAAGATACTCAGTGATCAAGGTGTACAATTCCAAAGTGAAAAATGGGAGAGGACGTTAAGGGAAAATGGAATACAACCAGTACTGACATCCATAAGACATCCTCAAGGAAACCTTGCTGAGAGAGTTAACAAAGAATTCGGTAAATATTTACGAATATATTGCCATAATCAACACAATAAATGGGCAGAATATTGACCATTTCTTGAAAAAGCCATTAACGAAAATTATAGTGAAGCAACAGGATACACTCCAATGGAATTAGAAGAAGATAAGAAGCCAACCAGATTTTGGACTAAATATATAAACAAACCTAATAACCAAAATGTACCTGTACCAATAAGTGTGAAAATTGGATACGCAAGACAACGGATAACAGAAAGGGGTAACAAGAGAATAGAGAGATTTAATCTAACTCACAAGCTACAACAATTCAATGTGGGAGAAAGTATACTACTTAAAGCAAATCCAGTGGGAAAACGGAGTGATAATACGGCGAAGAAATTCTTCAGACTTTATAATGGACCGTATACATTAAGACAGCAAGTAGGACAGAACACTTTCATCGTATATGATGAGATACAGAAGAAAGAAATTGGTAAATTCCACCCAACGTCATTTAGGAAGTTCTACACATGAAAACAGAGGTCAATGAAACCAGTTAAATCAGCCGTTTGTAAAACCACCCTACTACAAGGTCGCAAGCAGTGAGCGTACGAAGAGGGGAGGTAAGACATTTGTATACACTCCAATTAAGGGTGAAATGACGAATATTATTCTTTATTTGTTACATTTTTTTTCTTTGTTAAATTTTCTTAATAAACTGTAAATAATTAATAATATATTAGAAATAAGCATGTTAGGGATTGCAGGCTTGGCTCAGACAAAAATATGAACAGGTGTTTCGACCTGAATCAATGTGCACACACACACAAATGTAACTGAAAGTGTGTACACCAGTAGTTTGCTAGTGTGTGTGAACGCAGGTCTCTGCAGGCGAGTTTGCCACCCCAAGATGAATAATTGCACAATTACTGTTTTTCCGTAATTATTCATAAACTAGAATTAAGAATTAAAATCCAAAAGCACCATAAAATGTAAATAAATTTACTAAATACTGTGTACGAAAACCACGCGAAAGTGACACACCGTACGAGTGCAATAGTGAAATAACTGTGTACAAATCGAAAGGGTTAAGTTGCAATGTCCAAAATTACAGTGAACATGTGTTGTAAAATTAGTTATAAGATAAGTATAAGAGTATACTTACAGGACTCTGCAATTCGCAGAAATATAAAAAATAGCAAATTTGACAAAGAGTGGGGGAACTGACGCCAGAGACAGTTTCTAACATGTCGATTTTGTATCACTGTAGGGTGTCGACCAAGACATGGGTATAAATAGGACACGCAAGCTACAGTGGTTCTCTTTCTTGAATCATCCACGGTGCAGCGGGAGCTTATGCCCGTCAGCACGGCGTATTTATTTTTTTTCCGTAAACAGTTTAAATTTGCCAGTTACGTGCAAATACGTAACTAAGCTGTAAAGACAATCATTTTAATTAATAACAGCACTACGTAAGAAGATCCATTAATGATTCGACACTAGACAAGAGAAGAGTTCCAGAGAGAGATACGACGCTGGACAAGAGAAGAGTTCCAGAGAGAGATACGACGCTGGACAAGAGGAGAGTTCCAGAGAGAGATATGACGCTGGACAAGAGGAGAGTTCCAGAGAGAGATACGACGCTGGACAAGAGGAGAGTTCCAGAGAGAGAGACAGCCGACGCTGGACAAGAGGAGAAGAGAGACAGCCGACGCTGGAGGCGAGACGAGGACGAATACCGATGGAACAAAAATGATCGAGTATGATTGACGACAATAAGGTGATAGACAACTTATTCATATCTTAATCATACAAAGAATTCAAAGACAGTTGAAGACATTAATATTTTATTTAAAAATAAGAGCAATGTTTCTTGTATAGTAGAGTTAAAATCATAGATGTTTTAGAAATACGATTAACGTAACAAGAGCTCAAATTAATATGATATAAAATGATTACAAAGCATTTAAATAAAAACAATTAGTATATGAGAAAACAGTACTGAGAAACAATAACTATTAATAATTTTGAGTACGTTACAATATAGAAAAAAAGATTTAAATATTGATATTTTGAAACATATTAATAGACTGAGTAGTCTAAAAATGAGATTTTTCTTTTCTATAATAATTAGTAGCATAGAATATTTAGTCAGTAAGGATGTATATATCTTAAGCCTTACGGCATAATAACAAAATAACTAATGTTTTACAATCGAAGTCAGTGCCATGTGCACATATTTTTTTATAGTATCAAATAAATTTTAATTACTGTTTCAAGTTACATAGAGTTCTTATTGCAGATACACCTGAACCCCAATTTAAATGTTGTATTTTTTAAAGAATTTGTCAATCTTGAATGTGAGATCGTTCACGCCTATTTATGTGTATGTAACGTTGCATAAATTTGGTGCTCCAAGATCGTGGGGCTCCACAAATTTAAATTATAATAAATTTGCAAATTGTCACGTTGCAATATATATATATATATATATATATATATATATATATATATATTGTAACGACAAAACTGGTGCGTATCTGTAAAATGTATATCAGTTTTGTATGTGTATAAAGTGTTAGTGCGTTCGTCTCACACTGGGGTCGTTACATCAATTTTTGCGCTAACGATGTCCGTAGCGTTGCGGTAATTACCAGTATAACACGGCAGTAACCTTACCTGTTTATAAATATAGGGGTGTGTTAATCCCGGGTGGCGCCAAATTATTTATTAAAACAATTAAAATTACTTAATAAAGTGTTTTCAGCTGTGAGGGTCGGGGCGTTCAAATAATTCCTGCTCGTGCCGCCTTCAGAATCGTGTAGACAGCTGTGCAAATGGTGACTTGAGCACTGCTCGTCAAACCTAGTCTTCGTAAATAAACACAAGTAATATAATGCACTCCCTATGAAATAATAACAACGGTTACTCCCTGTAATAGTTATTTTTAATGGATGATAAATTTTAAATGTTCAATTTGACAATTAGTTTATAATAAATTTGCACCGACTTTTTACATGTAACACTTCCTCTCAAGGTTGACGAATCGATTAAGGAATGATCAGTGTCAGCATGGCTGTGTAACATTTAGTTATTACAATTATTTTCATTCCAAAATCGTGGGATTCTTTTGATTATGAGATAAAGAATTCCTATGATTACAATAAAAATATTTTACCTTATTCTAAGTGTACATAAATAATATGGTGTGATGTTACAATCTGTTCTGTTAAATGTGTTTTGAAAGTTCGTGTTTAAACAATAGGTTAGAATTTGTTACCAAATTTTCAGTGTGTTTATTTTACTTAAATAATCTTTGAAAGAGAAATATTTGGTTTATAGTGAGATTAATTTACCTTTAGTAAAATTTAGTGATTAGGTTTTTGGAAATAAGGTAATTCAATTGTACTTAACACATTGGCATGACATGGTGTTTTCGTTCATTGGATCGGAAGAAGATTGGGCTGCAATAAGTTCTTTTTCATTAATTTTTGGACTTCATATGGTCTGGCGTCCTTTTCATAGAGGATGTGGTCATACTTTTCTGTTAATTCTCAGATTTTTGGTCCTGGATCTTGAATGGACTGCTCTAATGGGTTGTCTGCTTCTTATACAATCATGATTATGAACTTCGTTTACTGTCTTACATTATTTTATTAAAAAATTGGTCTTCCAAACTTTGGCTTCTGTACTGTTAGACTGACGCTTTACGAGTAACGGTATTCAACGGTAATTTCGTCTTCAAACGTGGTTCCTATGGTAACGAAAGAATTCTGATTGGCTGAGATTGATATAAACCCATTGTTATCAAAATTTGAATTCTTTTCAAAATCCTCGTATATCTTCTGACTGCTGTTATTCCTCTATCTTCCTTCCTAATTATTTAATATTGTCACTATAGTATGTATTTCCTTTCATAGATTATTTTGATACCCCACAAGTTTGGGTTAATTCAGGTTTTATGTTTTTACAACTATGTTAATACTTGTTAATTACATTTCTTTTTGTATTCAAATGCTTATTATAATATTTTGTATTAAAAATGATTTACTATTTATCCTTGGTGAGTCATTCGCCTCGGATTTGCTACTTTCTGAGTTATTTTATTACAATTTGTAGTTGTTTGTTTTTGACAGTTAGGCATTTTCATAGGCCTAAGTAGCCATTATGGTATTGACTTATTTCATTTAAATTACATTTCTTTTTAGCCTATTAGGTTTTATTTTGTTTTTATAATTGGTTGTATAATTTATTGTTGTGTTTTGGGTCTGTTTATGTGTTATTATTATGTCAGTATTATTTTATACATAATTGTTTACTATTTGGTTTCCACGTTTTCCAGTCATACATTCCTTAACTTTTTACTGATTTACTTTGCCAATAATAACAATGTGCCTATTATTTACTACTTTTTGCTCTTATTACATATAATATTTAGGCCTATGGTCTGTATAACTCTATCAGCCATATCCAATTCATAAACTTGCTTGAATAATTATTTAACTATTATTTGCTAATCTTTGTTTACAATTCATCTTATTTTATATTATTTTTTAGTGTGATAAACAACATCACTTTTATGAACTCATAACGATCCCTTATAACATGGGTGTTTATGAATTTGTTTTAACTACTTAATTTTTTACACAATCTTTATTTTCCCTCCATGTTAACACTTTCTGTTTTTTCCTTCAAGGTATTCTCCCTTTTAATTATAATTGCATTTACTTAAATTAAATAACATTCCTTCTTAATTAAATACTGTCTTATCAGTTTATACTTACTGCTATTCTTAATTACTAATATTTTTCACTTTTAATTATTTAGTGTTTCATTTGTATTTATTAATTGTTAATGATTTTATCATTCACTATTCTTCACTATATTACCATTCTTTATTTTACACTATTTTCATTCAATCATCACCTTCACTATTAAATTATTTATAGTTTATTATAATTTTATTAGTGTACTTTCTTTATCATTACACTTTGGGGATTTTACACTTTCACTTTGCACTTCACAAATGTTTTTTTATTTAAGTGTTTATGAATGGGTAATCCCTCTAATTATTATCTCACTACCGTACTATCTCTTTCATTACAATATTTCATTAATAATATTAACAATTTTGTGTCCTTACATTTCTATCATTACATCTAACTCTAAATTGTGGGTTAGTTTGCTTTTTTTTATATTTATCTTTAACATTGTTTAATTGGGTTTCTTTCCATTCCCGTAGTATTGTCCATTAATGGATAATCGTATTTACTTTTGTTTTTTCTTTTCATAGGTTAATTATTGGTCCTTTTTTCAATATTACATTTGAGTGCATTATTTCTCTTGCTCATATTCTTTATTACTTGTTTTTTGTATCATCATTAGTTTTCATTTTTATTTATTTCCCTTCATTTTGGGTTTGTTTCTTTTTCACTTCCCTCCTTCTTCATTTCCATTGTATTTGATTAATACTTTGTTTTTTCACCTTCTCCTTTGGGTTCATTTTAACGTGTTACATTGATTCATTCAATTTCATGAATTTGTTTCATTTTTGTTTGGTTTTGGTTTTTTCCTTCTTCTTTTGGTTTGGTTAATCACTTTCTTCTTTGGCTTTATTCTTGTTTGTTTTTTTTGTGGTTCCTTTCTTCTTTTGTTTCCTTTTGTTGGGTCAATCACTTGGGTTGGGTCATGTCGTCGTTTGTCGAGTCATTGTCTTTATATTTTATTTAAATTAAGCATTTTATTTAATATGAAGTATTATTTTATATTTAGAATTATCTTTTTTATCCCTGGTACTGGGGTGGCTTATTTGTTCTTGGATTTCGTTGTCCATGACGTGTCCGTTACTTAACTAAATATCACTATAATATTGACGACTCGGAACACAAAGTTTTTTATAAGTAAAAACGTAAAGTTTTACCTTACAGCCTAAACCGGCTTTCACCTATAGAAGGCTTCATCCATAATTCTCAATGATGAAGCCTTCTATAGGTGAAAGCCGGTTTAGGCTGTAAGGTAAAACTTTACGTTTTTACTTATAAAAAACTTTGTGTTCCGAGTCGTCAATATTATAGTGATATTTGGCTTATTTGTGTTGTAACATAATGCCTCTCCTTCAAAATTGATCATTTTAATAAAACCGTAGTATAGTTTTTTATGAAATTATCAGTTATATGTAATCTTTTTCCTTTTCTGTCTTGTTTGTTTCTTCATTCTTATTTCTCTCCTTACTTGATTCATTCCATTTTATTTGGATCTGTTTTTCTTTATTTCCATTGGTGCGTTCTCCCTTTTATATAATTCTTTCCCTAACTTTTTAGTAGCTGGTTTCTCCCATTACTACTCATTTTTTATGAGACCAGAGGAACATCATCTCTGCTCAGTTTATTTTTTGATTGCTGGACTTTTCAACAGTCAATCTTAAATATCTTTTTTGTCAACTTGTGACTTAAATTAATAATAATAATATATTTTGGGATTGTCCACCTTGTGGTTTGTTTTTAGATCACTTTTGGCCTTTTACTCATTCTTCCTTCCGCTGTACCTTTGCTATATACTGTCATCTACTCATACAGTTGATTGTTTTTTATTTATTCATATGTTAATTTCATCATATCTAACTTTTCATTAGTTTGTTTTTCTATTCTTCTTGTGATCATTTTAATTATCTTAGACATCTTTTTTCTTTCTCTCGGTTGTTTAGCAATATTCTGCTTTAGCCATATTTTGTGTATTTGTTTCATACATAACTTCTTTTTCTTCCTTGTACCAGTTCAGATTTTTTTTTTTTTTTTCTTTGAACACTTCATTAAGTTCATTATTATTTCAGGTATTTATCTTAGCAGTTGTGCTTGATTTTATTTTTGTTTATTTTATTTTGTTTTTTAAACATTAAACTTAATAATTTTTATAAGTTAGTTTTTCTTACTTTATAGGAATTTTTGTAACTTATTCCTTTCTTGGTATTTTTTGTTTAAACATTATCGTAAGTTTGTGGTTCTTACTTTTTTATAAGAATTTTTGTAGCTTATTCCTTATCATAATTATTTATTTTTATACTTCATATATGTCAACTTTATTTGACTGTAAGTTGATCTTACTTGGTAGGAATTTTTGTAACTTATTCCTTTTTTAACACTTTATATTAGGCCTCTTAAGTTATCTAAATATTGTTGTAAGTTGCTCTTACAGACTTTTTGAATTTTGAAATTAGTTTATTTATTTATTGTAATTTATTTTTCTTCATAAAACTTTTTTATTGAAGCTTGATTGTAAACTCCTTTTATTTTTCTGGTGGTTATATTGCTTATTTCATAAGTATTGTTTCCATTATCTTTCGTGATGACATAGGGCCCAACATATAGTAATAGCAGTTTTTTGGCTATTCCTTCAAGTGTACTGGGTAGTTCCCTGTTTTTGATTAGTACTCTTTCTCCCTTGTTATATTTTATTATTTTAGCTTGGTTTCGTGAATACCTTGCTCTTTGTTTTTCTATTTTCTCCGTAATACGGTTATAACATTGGTTTTCATCATATGGGTCTTCTGGGTTGACTGGGAAGTCTATTAGTTCTTGTATCTCTCTATGGGGTTTTCTTCCAAACATCATTAAGTATGGGGTGTTCTCAGTAAACTGGTGGTAACTAATATTTAGAAATACTTCGGTTGAAGCTAAATATTTCTGCCATTCTTTTTGGTTATCATGACAATAAGTTCTTAGTATACGCCCCACTTCTCTTAGCACTCTTTCTGCGGGGTTACTACTAGGGTGGTATTTGGATGTCTTATAGGTTTTTATATTTTCTTTTAATAATTCATCTCGCCACTTCTTTCCTTTGAACTGCGTTCCGTGGTCTGTTATTATCATGCATGGTTTTCTAACTTCAGTGATGTATTTAGTTTGTATTATTTCTAATATTTTCTTAGTAGTAGCTCGGTTTATTGCATATAATTTCGTGTACTTTGTGTAATGGTCTAATATTATTACAATAAACTTGTATTTATGTCTCCCTCCGCTATGTGGGAATGGTCCACATATGTCGAGGAATACTTTTTCTAACTTTGTGGTTGAGATGATGGGTATCATTGTTCCCTCTTTTTTCTCGTTATTGGTTTTTACCATCTGACATATTGTGCATGTTTTAATATTCTGGTTTACTTTTCTTGTTATATTTTTGATAGACATCCTCCTCCAATGCTTTTACAATTTTTACGGTTCCCATATGTCCGTATCGAACATGATAATCTTTGATTATTTTATTTTCTAATGATTTTGTAACTACAAGTTTCCATGTGTTATTATTCTTTTTTGTTCTAACAAAGAGTATATCTTGTTGGATACAATAATATTTATTTATAGCTTCTTCATCTTCTAACAGTCTTTTTCTTATGTTTAGTAATTTTGAGTCTTGTTTCTGCTGTACCAATATTTCGTTTAGAATATCTTCCAGGTCCTTTCTATCCTTTATTATACAAAACACTTTGACGATCTCCTTTTCCCCTTCAAATGTTTGGTCTACTACAATTATTCTGGACAATATATCTGCAGCAACATTCTTACATCCTGGAATGTATTCCCATGTTATATGGTACTCTTGTAGTGCGAGTATCCATCGTGTAAGTCTCCCATGACTTAATTTACACTGTTTCAAGAATGAAATGGACTTATGGTCGCTTCAGATGGTGATTGGATATCCCAGGATGTACGTTCTAAACTTTCCACATGCGAATACAATACTGAGTAGTTCCTTTTCAGTAACGTTGTAGTTACATTCGCAGCTGTTTAGTATTCTGCTGGCAAAGCTGATAACCAGGTGGTGTCCATCCTTATCCTCTTGATATAATTCAGCGTCTAGGCTCACATCACTGGCGTCACAATTTAGGTAAAAGGGTTGTTCAAAATTGGGGTGGTGTAGCATTACTGTTTCAAGAAATTTTAGTTTGATTAATTTTAACACTTCTTCTTGCTCATTTCCCCAAGTCTATTTTTCCTTAGCTGATAGTTGTTTAGAGAACTTTGCTGTCAGGTATGAATAATTTGTTTGAAACTTTCTATATTAGTTACAAATACCTAAGAAGGATTGTAGCTGCTTCTTATTCTTTGGTGTGGGGAATTTCTGAATGGCTTCGACCTTCTCTTGGGATGGTGATATTCCCTGTTCTGTTAAGTTGAAACCTAAGAATTTGACTTGGTTTGCTATAAATTTGTACTTATCTAGTTTCAATGTAATATTATTTTCAGATAGCTTTTGTAATACTTGTTTGACTCATTCACATTGCTCATCCCAGTCAGATGATGTTATTAGAAGGTCGTCCACGTACACTGTTGTGAACTGCAATGCTTCTTGACCTATGACTTGGTCCATGCATTTGACGAACACTGCGACGGAATTAATTAATAACTCTTAAACTGGTAATTCCTTCCGTCAAAGATAAATGCCATGTTGCCATGTATTTCCTACAGTGTGGGTGTAGCTCCACCTGCCAGTACCCACATACAGTATCCCAGGTACTTATATATTTGGTGCCATGAAATTTTTTAAGTATCTCTTCAATTTCTCCCGGTGACGTTCGGTCATTGATGATCATCTTATTGATCTCTTGGGCATCTAAACATATTCACACCTTACCATTATTGTTAGGTATGACAACTATAGGACTCGTGTAAGGAGATTGGCTGTATTCAATGATGTCCTCCTCCATCATTCTATTTATCTCCGTCCTCACTTCGTTTTTTAGGGAGTAGGCTATTGGGTAGGATTTCCTGTGAAAGTCTACGGGTTCTCGAAAGTTTATTTTGCAATGGTACCCCTTGACTTTTACCGGAGTATTAGAGAAAACGTGCTGGTATGTTTGATATATAGCTATTAGTTTTTCAGCCTGTTCACCCGTTATCTCTTGTTGATGTCTCTCTTTTTGGAACGTTCTGATTTCTTCTATTTTCCTCTTCCACAAATCTCTCGCTCCCTCTTCATCTTCCATAGTGATGGGTTGTTTATATGTCTGACAATAATAACTTCTTACCCCATTATTATGATTTAGGGCTAGTGGTGTAGGATTACAGTTGATTATATTGGCCGACCATATTCCCTTCTCAGAAGTAAGCACTACTATTCCCTTTTGCATGTTAATGATTGCTGAGTGTTGTCTCAGTGCATCGCATCCAATTAGCATGTTAAACGGTAGTCCATTGGCGACAAGAAAAACAATAGGTATTATGCCGTTTTGACTGGTTAACTCTAAAGAGACTTGTTTTCTTATTGTTTTGTTCTGTTTGCCTGTGGCACCAATTTTTACAATATTGTTTATGGGTAGAGTTGGAATAGGCATTTTGGAGTTGGCTTGTATTCGCTCCAATTCCGGTTGGTTTACGAGAGATATATTTGATCCAGTATCGATCATAATTATTGTGATGACTCCGTTAATGTTAGCTTTTATATGTACTATCTCACTATTCCTTGTTGGCAATTGGTTATCCTCTTCCTCCAGAAGTTCTTCCCTGATGTCTTTTAAGTAGTTAGTTGATATTATTGTGATCCTCTTGTTGTCACTGATTGTCGTTGTTCGTCGATTTACCCCAAGTGATTGGTCATGTGAAGGGTCCTGTTGGTTTCTCACTGACCTTTTTAGTTTAAAGGTTGCTGGGAACTACTGGCCAGACTATTTGACTTGTCTGCTGTTTCATTGACCATCGTTTGTTGGTCATGTACTTGGTTCCTCGGCGCTTCCATTGTTCTGATCTCTGGAGATTGTGGGTTATCATAGTGGGAATTGTTGTACGTAGAGTTTGTTCTCGTAATGGGACAATATCTTCTATGATTGTTTTGCCTCCTCCCACTAATAAAATTGACTTGGCACCTCATGTTGCCTCTATTTTGGTTACCCCCGGTTCCCCTGTTATACTGGTAATTCGTGTCGTACCGGTTGCCATAATAGTTGTGATTATTTGGGTGGCCATTTGGATTTCGATTTTGTTCTGTTCCCCTGTAGTTATTATTGGGTGTATTAGGGTTTTCCGCATTCCTGTTAATTGGCTGGTTACCCTGGTTATAATTCTGGTGATCTCTGTTGCTTGGTTGGTTATTTGGATTATAATTCGGTTGATTCCTATGGAATGGTTGGTCACCTTGAAAATTGTTTGGATTTCGGTTCATATTGTTCCGGTTACTGTTCTGGGTATTATTATAAGGCAAGTTGTATTTTGGTGTATTGTGGTTTTCATTCCACCGGTTGTACTTCTGATTTACCATGCGATTTTTCTTATATTGGTTGTCATTTTCGTGGTCTTCTAGCAAACTGGCCATTCCTTGTATGGTCTTAATTTGTCCCTGTCTCCTGGCCCTCTGAATAGTGTCTTCATAATGATATCCTAGTTGTATGACTAGGGATTCTTCGGGTATCCTTGGTTTGAGGTTTCGAGCTAGGCAGACTTTTCCTAAGAAGTACGACGTTAATGTATGTCCTGCCTGTGGCTCATATCTTCCATTACTGATATCATTTCTTACCACATTTTGACTCGATTCTGACCAGTATTTCTCACGGAACAATGTTTTGAATTCTTGTGTACAGTTGATTTCTGGTCGAGTGGCTGTCCACCAATTGTCATTCGTATCCCTAAACATCTCATCAATAAGGCTCCTCACTGTCGTCCATCTGGTTTCTCGGTTCTTCTCTTATGAGCTCCTCCACCCTCTTCAGGAATTCTATGGGGTTTCTTTGCAACTCCTAAAGTTTATTACTTCCCTATTTTCACTTGTTATGATGTGGGTGTTATTGCAAGGCTTCTCCCTCAATGCGTCTAGTTCCTCCTGCATCTGTTTCTCCCTCTGACTGATTCCATGATTTTCTCTTTATTTTCTTGCGTTTTTTCGTTGATCTTATTGATGGTGGTGTACACTCTTTCGACGCATTCGCTGACATCAGTTTGTATTTCTTGGTGCCTCTCCTTCAGCTTCTGAAGCACCTCCTGTTTATTTTTTATGCACTCTTCGGTGGTGGTTTTCTGCAGTTCTTGGACTCTGATAATTCCTTCCTCCTTGACGTGATTTATTTTATCGGTCAGCTCTTCCTGGACATGTATTACCGTTTCGTTCGTCTCGTTTATAGTCTGTTTAATTTCTTCTCTGCATTCCACCAACTGTTGCTTAAACTCCTCCTTCGTCTTCTCGCTGTCTTCTTCAATTGTCTCTGGAGTGTTTCACTGTTGTTCTCGATCTTTTGGTTTAATATCTCAAGAGCTTTCTTTATTTGCTTCTTCAGCTCCTCCCTCTTCTTTTCTAGCGTCTCCTGACTTCTCTTCAAGGCCTCATGGTTGCTTTCCATTTTCTTATTCAGAAGTTCCGTGTCCTCCTTGAGTTGTTTTCTTAATTCTTCACTGTTTTGTCTGAAGAATTCCCTGTCTTCCTTTCTTTGTTCCCTAGTTTCTTCCTTCATTCATTCGTTTTCTCCTGGTTCTTGTTCAATTGTTCCATAATCACTTCCTTGTCTTGTTTTCTTTGTTCAATTTGCTCCATCATCATCCTCATCAAGCTATCCAGTTTCGTTTCTTCGGTCGCCAACCATTACTTCCACTTCCGGTTCTGGTTGGTTTGGGTTTTCTGGTTGATCCTCCTGGGGATCCTCTTCGAACAGTTCTCCGATCATTTCCTCAATTTCGTCCATCTCTTCTTGTTGACCTTCACCTACAGTTCCTTTCTTAGTGTCGTATCTGGTAACCATGGAATGTCTCTTCATAATCATCGCTGGTCTCCTTTTAAAGCCCCACGTTGTGCGCCAATCTGTAATGACAAAACTGGTGCGTATCTGTAAAATGTATATCAGTTTTGTATGTGTATAAAGTGTTAGTGTGTTCGTCTCGCACTGGGATTGTCTTGTTTTCTTTGTTCAAATTGCTCCATCATCATCCTCATCAAGCTATCCAGTTTCGTTTCTTCGGTCGCCGACCATTACTTCCACTTCCGGTTCTGGTTGGTTTGGGTTTTCTGGTTGATCCTCCTGGGGATCCTCTTCGAACAGTTCTCCGATCATTTCCTCAATTACTTCCATCTCTTCTTGTTGACCTTCATCTTCAGTTTCTTTCTTAGTGTCGTATCTGGTAACCATGGAATGTCTCTTCATAATCGCCGCTGGTCTTCTTTTAAAGCCCCACATTGGGCGCCAATCTGTAATGACAAAACTGGTACGTATCTGTAAAATGTATATCTTGCAACATTAATGATGATGTTTGATGTCAACATATGATGGAACAAAAATGATCGAGTATGATTGACGACAATAAGGTGATAGACAACTTATTCATATCTTAATCATACAAAGAATTCAAAGACAGTTGAAGACATTAATATTTTATTTAAAAATAAGAGCAATGTTTCTTGTATAGTAGAGTTAAAATCATGATGTTTTAGAAATACGATTAACGTAACAAGAGCTCAAATTAATATGATATAAAATGATTACAAAGCATTTAAATAAAAACAATTAGTATATGAGAAAACAGTACTGAGAAACAATAACTATTAATAATTTTGAGTACGTTACAATATAGAAAAAAAGATTTAAATATTGATATTTTGAAACATATTAATAGACTGAGTAGTCTAAAAATAAGATTTTTCTTTTCTATAATAATTAGTAGCATAGAATATTTAGTCAGTAATGATGTATATATCTTAAGCCTTACGGCATAATAACAAATAATAACTAATGTTTTACAATCGAAGTCAGTGCCATGTGCACATATTTTTTTATAGTATCAAATAAATTTTAATTACCGTTTCAAGTTACATAGAGTTCTTATTGCAGATACACCTGAACCCCAATTTAAATGTTGTATTTTTTAAAGAATTTGTCAATCTTGAATGTGAGATCGTTCACGCCTATTTATGTGTATGTAACGTTGCATAAATTTGGTGCTCCAAGATCGTGGGGCTCCATAAATTTAAATTATAATAAATTTGCAAATTGTCACGTTGCAATATATATATATATATATATATATATATATATATATATATATTGTAACGACAAAACTGGTGCGTATCTGTAAAATGTATATCAGTTTTGTATGTGTATAAAGTGTTAGTGCGTTCGTCTCACACTGGGGTCGTTACATCAATTTTGCGCTAACGATGTCCGTAGCATTGCGGTAATTACCAGTATAACACGGCAGTAAGCTTACCTGTTTATAAATATAGGGGTGTGTTAATCCCAGGTGGCGCCAAATTGTTTATTAAAACAATTAAAATTACTTAATAAAGTGTTTTCAGCTGTGAGGGTCGGGGCGTTCAAATAATTCCTGCTCGTGCCGCCTTCAGAATCGTGTAGACAGCTGTGCAAATGGTGACTTGAGCACTGCTCGTCAAACCTAGTCTTCGTAAATAAACACAAGTAATATAATGCACTCCCTATGAAATAATAACAATGGTTACTCCCTGTAATAGTTATTTTTAATGGATGATAATTAAAATGTTCAATTTGACAATTAGTTTATAATAAATTTGCACCGACTTTTTACATGTAACACTTCCTCTCAAGGTTGACGAATCGATTAAGGAATGATCAGCATCAGCATGGCTGTGTAACGTTTAGTTATTACAATTATTTTCATTCCAAAATCGTGGGATTCTTTTGATTATGAGATAAAGAATTCCTATGATTACAATAAAAATATTTTACCTTATTCTAAGTGTACATAAATAATATGGTGTGATGTTACAATCTGTTCTGTTAAATGTGTTTTGAAAGTTCGTGTTTAAACAATAGGTTAGATTTTATGTTACCAAATTTTCAGTGTGTTTATTTTACTTAAATAATCTTTGAAAGAGAAATATTTGGTTTATAGTGAGATTAATTTACCTTTAGTAAAATTTAGAGTGATTAGGTTTTTGGAAATAAGGTAATTCAATTGGACTTAACACATTGGCATGACATGGTGTTTTTGTTCATTGGATCGGAAGAAGATTGGGCTGCAATAAGTTCTTTTTCATTAATTTTTGGACTTCATATGGTCTGGCGTCCTTTTCATAGAGGATGTGGTCATACTTTTCTGTTAATTCTCAGATTTTTGGTCCTGGATCTTGAATGGACTGCTCTAATGGGTTGTCTGCTTCTTATACAATCATGATTATGAACTTCGTTTACTGTCTTACATTATTTTATTAAAAAATTGGTCTTCCAAACTTTGGCTTCTGTACTGTTAGACTGACGCTTTACAAGTAACGGTATTCAACGGTAATTTCGTCTTCAACCGTGGTTCCTATGGTAACGAAAGAATTCTGATTGGCTGAGATTGATATAAACCCGTTATCAAAATTTGAATTCTTTTCAAAATCCTCGTATATCTTCTGACTGCTGTTATTCCTCTATCTTCCTTCCTAATTATTTAATATTGTCACTATAGTATGCATTTCCTTTCATAGATTATTTTGATACCCCACAAGTTTGGGTTAATTCAGGTTTTATGTTTTTACAACTATGTTAATACTTGTTAATTACATTTCTTTTTGTATTCAAATGCTTATTATAATATTTTGTCTTAAAAATGATTTACTATTTATCCTTGGTGAGTCATTCGCCTCGGATTTGCTACTTTCTGAGTTATTTTATTACAATTTGTAGTTGTTTGTTTTTGACAGTTAGGCATTTTCATAGGCCTAAGTAGCCATTATGGTATTGACTTATTTCATTTAAATTACATTTCTTTTTAGCCTAATAGGTTTTATTTTGTTTTTATAATTGGTTGTATAATTTATTGTTGTGTTTTGGGTCTGTTTATGTGTTATTATTATGTCAGTATTATTTTATACATAATTGTTTACTATTTGGTTTCCACGTTTTCTAGTCATACATTTCTTAACTTTTTACTGATTTACTTTACCAATAATAACAATGTGGCTATTATTTACTACTTTTTGCTCTTATTACATATAATATTTAGGCCTGTGGTCTGTATAACTCCATCAGCCATATCCAATTCATAAACTTGCTTGAATAATTATTTAACTATTATTTGCTAATCTTTGTTTACAATTCATCTTATTTTATATTATTTTTTAGTGTGATAAACAACATCACTTTTATGAACTCATAACGATCCCTTATAACATGGGTGTTTATGAATTTGTTTTAACTACTTAATTTTTTACACAATCTTTATTTTCCCTCCATGTTAACACTTTCTGTTTTTTCCTTCAAGGTATTCTCCCTTTTAATTATAATTGCATTTACTTAAATTAAATAACATTCCTTCTTAATTAAATACTGTCTTATCAGTTTATACTTACTGCTATTCTTAATTACTAATATTTTTCACTTTTAATTATTTAGTGTTTCATTTGTATTTATTAATTGTTAATGATTTTATCATTCACTATTCTTCACTATATTACCATTCTTTATTTTACACTATTTTCATTCAATCATCACCTTCACTATTAAATTATTTATAGTTTATTATAATTTTATTAGTGTACTTTCTTTATCATTACACTTTGGGGATTTTACACTTTCACTTTGCACTTCACAAATGTTTTTTTATTTAAGTGTTTATGAATGGGTAATCCCTCTAATTATTATCTCACTACCGTACTATCTCTTTCATTACAATATTTCATTAATAATATTAACAATTTTGTGTCCTTACATTTCTATCATTACATCTAACTCTAAATTGTGGGTTAGTTTGCTTTTTTTTATATTTATCTTTAACATTGTTTAATTGGGTTTCTTTCCATTCCCGTAGTATTGTCCATTAATGGATAATCGTATTTACTTTTGTTTTTTCTTTTCATAGGTTAATTATTGGTCCTTTTTTCAATATTACATTTGAGTGCATTATTTCTCTTGCTCATATTCTTTATTACTTGTTTTTTGTATCATCATTAGTTTTCATTTTTATTTATTTCCCTTCATTTTGGGTTTGTTTCTTTTTCACTTCCCTCCTTCTTCATTTCCATTGTATTTGATTAATACTTTGTTTTTTCACCTTCTCCTTTGGGTTCATTTTAACGTGTTACATTGATTCATTCAATTTCATGAATTTGTTTCATTTTTGTTTGGTTTTGGTTTTTTTCCTTCTTCTTTTGGTTTGGTTAATCACTTTCTTCTTTGGCTTTATTCTTGTTTGTTTTTTTTGTGGTTCCTTTCTTCTTTTGTTTCCTTTTGTTGGGTCAATCACTTGGGTTGGGTCATGTCGTCGTTTGTCGAGTCATTGTCTTTATATTTTATTTAAATTAAGCATTTTATTTAATATGAAGTATTATTTTATATTTAGAATTATCTTTTTTATCCCTGGTACTGGGGTGGCTTATTTGTTCTTGGATTTCGTTGTCCATGACGTGTCCGTTACTTAACTAAATATCACTATAATATTGACGACTCGGAACACAAAGTTTTTTATAAGTAAAAACGTAAAGTTTTACCTTACAGCCTAAACCGGCTTTCACCTATAGAAGGCTTCATCCATAATTCTCAATGATGAAGCCTTCTATAGGTGAAAGCCGGTTTAGGCTGTAAGGTAAAACTTTACGTTTTTACTTATAAAAAACTTTGTGTTCCGAGTCGTCAATATTATAGTGATATTTGGCTTATTTGTGTTGTAACATAATGCCTCTCCTTCAAAATTGATCATTTTAATAAAACCGTAGTATAGTTTTTTATGAAATTATCAGTTATATGTAATCTTTTTCCTTTTCTTTCTTGTTTGTTTCTTCATTCTTATTTCTCTCCTTACTTGATTCATTCCATTTTATTTGGATCTGTTTTTCTTTATTTCCATTGGTGCGTTCTCCCTTTTATATAATTCTTTCCCTAACTTTTTAGTAGCTGGTTTCTCCCATTACTACTCATTTTTTCTGAGACCAGAGGAACATCATCTCTGCTCAGTTTATTTTTTGATTGCTGGACTTTTCAACAGTCAATCTTAAATATCTTTTTTGTCAACTTGTGACTTAAATTAATAATAATAATATATTTTGGGATTGTCCACCTTGTGGTTTGTTTTTAGATCACTTTTGGCCTTTTACTCATTCTTCCTTCCGCTGTACCTTTGCTATATACTGTCATCTACTCATACAGTTGATTGTTTTTTATTTATTCATATGTTAATTTCATCATATCTAACTTTTCATTAGTTTGTTTTTCTATTCTTCTTGTGATCATTTTAATTATCTTAGACATCTTTTTTCTTTCTCTCGGTTGTTTAGCAATATTCTGCTTTAGCCATATTTTGTGTATTTGTTTCATACATAACTTCTTTTTCTTCCTTGTACCAGTTCAGATTTTTTTTTTTTTTTCTTTGAACACTTCATTAAGTTCATTATTATTTCAGGTATTTATCTTAGCAGTTGTGCTTGATTTTATTTTTGTTTATTTTATTTTGTTTTTTAAACATTAAACTTAATAATTTTTATAAGTTAGTTTTTCTTACTTTATAGGAATTTTTGTAACTTATTCCTTTCTTGGTATTTTTTGTTTAAACATTATCGTAAGTTTGTGGTTCTTACTTTTTTATAAGAATTTTTGTAGCTTATTCCTTATCATAATTATTTATTTTTATACTTCATATATGTCAACTTTATTTGACTGTAAGTTGATCTTACTTGGTAGGAATTTTTGTAACTTATTCCTTTTTTAACACTTTATATTAGGCCTCTTAAGTTATCTAAATATTGTTGTAAGTTGCTCTTACAGACTTTTTGAATTTTGAAATTAGTTTATTTATTTATTGTAATTTATTTTTCTTCATAAAACTTTTTTATTGAAGCTTGATTGTAAACTCCTTTTATTTTTCTGGTGGTTATATTGCTTATTTCATAAGTATTGTTTCCATTATCTTTCGTGATGACATAGGGCCCAACATATAGTAATAGCAGTTTTTTGGCTATTCCTTCAAGTGTACTGGGTAGTTCCCTGTTTTTGATTAGTACTCTTTCTCCCTTGTTATATTTTATTATTTTAGCTTGGTTTCGTGAATACCTTGCTCTTTGTTTTTCTATTTTCTCCGTAATACGGTTATAACATTGGTTTTCATCATATGGGTCTTCTGGGTTGACTGGGAAGTCTATTAGTTCTTGTATCTCTCTATGGGGTTTTCTTCCAAACATCATTAAGTATGGGGTGTTCTCAGTAAACTGGTGGTAACTAATATTTAGAAATACTTCGGTTGAAGCTAAATATTTCTGCCATTCTTTTTGGTTATCATGACAATAAGTTCTTAGTATACGCCCCACTTCTCTTAGCACTCTTTCTGCGGGGTTACTACTAGGGTGGTATTTGGATGTCTTATAGGTTTTTATATTTTCTTTTAATAATTCATCTCGCCACTTCTTTCCTTTGAACTGCGTTCCGTGGTCTGTTATTATCATGCATGGTTTTCTAACTTCAGTGATGTATTTAGTTTGTATTATTTCTAATATTTTCTTAGTAGTAGCTCGGTTTATTGCATATAATTTCGTGTACTTTGTGTAATGGTCTAATATTATTACAAAAAACTTGTATTTATGTCTCCCTCCGCTATGTGGGAATGGTCCACATATGTCGAGGAATACTTTTTCTAACTTTGTGGTTGAGATGATGGGTATCATTGTTCCCTCTTTTTTCTCGTTATTGGTTTTTACCATCTGACATATTGTGCATGTTTTAATATTCTGGTTTACTTTTCTTGTTATATTTTTGATAGACATCCTCCTCCAATGCTTTTACAATTTTTACGGTTCCCATATGTCCGTATCGAACATGATAATCTTTGATTATTTTATTTTCTAATGATTTTGTAACTACAAGTTTCCATGTGTTATTATTCTTTTTTGTTCTAACAAAGAGTATATCTTGTTGGATACAATAATATTTATTTATAGCTTCTTCATCTTCTAACAGTCTTTTTCTTATGTTTAGTAATTTTGAGTCTTGTTTCTGCTGTACCAATATTTCGTTTAGAATATCTTCCAGGTCCTTTCTATCCTTTATTATACAAAACACTTTGACGATCTCCTTTTCCCCTTCAAATGTTTGGTCTACTACAATTATTCTGGACAATATATCTGCAGCAACATTCTTACATCCTGGAATGTATTCCCATGTTATATGGTACTCTTGTAGTGCGAGTATCCATCGTGTAAGTCTCCCATGACTTAATTTACACTGTTTCAAGAATGAAATGGACTTATGGTCGCTTCAGATGGTGATTGGATATCCCAGGATGTACGTTCTAAACTTTCCACATGCGAATACAATACTGAGTAGTTCCTTTTCAGTAACGTTGTAGTTACATTCGCAGCTGTTTAGTATTCTGCTGGCAAAGCTGATAACCAGGTGGTGTCCATCCTTATCCTCTTGATATAATTCAGCGTCTAGGCTCACATCACTGGCGTCACAATTTAGGTAAAAGGGTTGTTCAAAATTGGGGTGGTGTAGCATTACTGTTTCAAGAAATTTTAGTTTGATTAATTTTAACACATCTTCTTGCTCATTTCCCCAAGTCCATTTTCCTTAGCTGATAGTTGTTTAGAGAACTTTGCTGTCAGGTATGAATAATTTGTTTAAAACTTTCTATAGTAGTTACAAATACCTAAGAAGGATTGTAGCTGCTTCTTATTCTTTGGTGTGGGGAATTTCTGAATGGCATCGACCTTCTCTTGGGTGGTGATATTCCCTGTTCTGTTAAGTTGAAACCCAAGAATTTGACTTGGTTTGCTATAAATTTGGACTTATCTAGTTTCAACGTAATATTATTTTCAGATAGCTTTTGTAATACTTGTTTGACTCGTTCACAGTGCTCATCCCAGTCAGATGATGTTATTAGAAGGTCGTCCATGAACACTGTTGTGAACTGCAATGCTTCTTGACCTATGACTTGGTCCATGCATTTGACGAACACTGCAATGGAATTAATGAGGCCGAAAGGTAACCTCTTAAACTGGCAATTCCTTCCGTCAAAGATAAATGCCATGTTGCCATGTATTTCCTACTGTGTGGGTGTAGCTCCACCTGCCAGTACCCACATACAGTATCCCAGGTATTTATATATTTGGTGTCATGAAATTTTTTAAGTATCTCTTCAATTTCTCCCGGTGACGTTCGGTCATTGATGATCATCTAATTGATCTCTCGGGCGTCTAAACATATTCTCACCTTACCATTCTTTTTAGGTATGGCGACTATAGGACTCGTGTAAGGAGATTGGCTGTATTCAACGATGTCCTCCTCCATCATTCTATTTATCTCCGTCCTCACTTCGTTTTTTAGGGAGTAGGCTATTGGGTAGGATTTCCTGTGAAAGTCTATGGGTTCTCGAAAGTTTATTTTGCAATGGTACCCCTTGACTTTTCCCGGAGTATTGGAGAAAAAGTGCTGGTATGTTTGATATATAGCTATTAGTTTTTCAGCCTGTTCACCCGTTATCTCTTGTTGAGGTCTCTCTTTTTGGAACGTTCTGATTTCTTCTATTTTCCTCTTCCACAAATCTCTCTCTCCCTCTTCATCTTCCATAGTGATGGGTGGTTTATATGTCTGACAATAATAACTTCTTACCCCATTATTATGATTTAGGGCTAGTGGTGTAGGATTACAGTTGATTATATTGGCCGACCATATTCCCTTCTGCATGTTAATGATTGCTGAGTGTTGTCTCAGTGCTTCACATCCAATTAGCATGTTAAACGGTAGTCCATTGGCGACAAGAAAAACAATAGGTATTATGGCGTTTTGACTGGTTAACTCTAAAGAGACTTGTTTTCTTATTGATTTGTTCTGTTTGCCTGTGGCACCAATTTTTACAATATTGTTTATAGGTAGAGTTGGAATAGGTATTTTGGAGTTGGCTTGTATTCGCTCCAATTCGGGTTAGTTTATGAGAGATATATTTGATCCAGTATCGATCATAATTATTGTGATGACTCCGTTAATGTTAGCTTTTATATGTACTAACTCACTATTCGTTGTTGGCAATTGGTTATCCTCTTCCTCCAGAAGTTCTTCCCTGATGTCTTTTAAGTAGTTAGTTGATATTATTGTGATCCTCTTGTTGTCACTGATTGTCGTTGTTCGTCGATTTAACCCAAGTGATTGGTCATGTGAAGGGTCCTGTTGGTTTCTCACTGACCTTTTTAGTTTAAAGGTTGCTGGGAACTACTGGCCAGACTATTTGACTGGTCTGCCGTTTCATTGACCATCGTTTGTTGGTCATGTACTTGGTTCCTCGGCGCTTCCATTGTTCTGATCTCTGGAGATTGTGGGTTATCATAGTGGGAATTGTTGTACATAGAGTTTGTTCTCGTAATGGGACAATATCTTCTATGATTGTTTTGCCTCCTCCCACTGATAAAATTGACTTGGCACCTCATGTTGCCTCTATTTTGGTTCCCCTGTTATACTGGTAATTCGGGTCGTACCGGTTGCCATAATAGTTGTGATTATTTGGGTGGCCATTTGGATTTCGATTTTGTTCTGTTCCCCTGTAGTTATTATTGGGTGTATTAGGGTTTTCCGCATTCCTGTTAATTGGCTGGTTACCCTGGTTATAATTCTGGTGATATCTGTTGCTTGGTTGGTTATTTGGATTATAATTCGGTTGATTCCTATGGAATGGTTGGTCACCTTGATAATTGTTTGGATTTCGGTTCACATTGTTCTGGTTACTGTTCTGGGTATTATTATAAGGCAAGTTGTAGTTTGGTGTATTGTGGTTTTCATTCCACCGGTTGTACTTCTGATTTACCATGCGATTTTTCTTATATTGGTTGTCGTTTTCGTGGTCTTCTAGCAAACTGGCCATTCCTTGTATGGTCTTAATTTGTCCCTGTCTCCTGGCCCTCTGAATAGTGTCTTCATAATGATATCCTAGTTGTATGACTAGGGATTCTTCGGGTATCCTTGGTTCAAGGTTTCGAGCTAGGCAGACTTTTCCTAAGAAGTACGACGTTAATGTATGTCCTGCCTGTGGCTCATATCTTCCATTACTGATATCATTTCTTACCACATTTTGACTCGATTCTGACCAGTATTTCTCACGGAACAATGTTTTGAATTCTTGTGTACAGTTGATTTCTGGTCGAGTGGCTGTCCACCAATTGTCATTCGTATCCCTAAACATCTCATCAATAAGGCTCCTCACTGTCGTCCATCTGGTTTCTCGGTTCTTCTCTTATGAGCTCCTCCACCCTCTTCAGGAATTCTATGGGGTTTCTTTGGTAACTCCTAAAGTTTATTACTTCCCTATTTTCACTTGTTATGATGTGGGTGTTATTGCAAGGCTTCTCCCTCAACGCGTCTAGTTCCTCCTGCATCTGTTTCTCCCTCTGACTGATTTCCATGATTTTCTCTTTATTTTCTTGCGTTTTTTCGTCGATCTTATTGATGGTTGTGTACACTCTTTCGACGCGTTCGCTGACATCAGTTTGTATTTCCTGGTGCCTCTCCTTCAGCTTCTGAAGCACCTCCTATTTATTTTTTATGCACTCTTCGGTGGTGGTTTTCTGCAGTTCTTGGACTCTGATAATTCCTTCCTCCTTGACATGATTTATTTTATCGGTCAGCTCTTCCTGGACATGTATTACCGTTTCGTTCGTCTCGGTTATAGTCTGTTTAATTTCTTCTCTGCATTCCACCAACTGTTGCTTAAACTCCTCCTTCGTCTTCTCGCTGTCTTCCTTCAATTGTCTCTGGAGTGTTTCACTGTTGTTCTCGATCTTTTGGTTTAATATCTCAAGATCTTTCTTTATTTGCTTCTTCAGCTCCTCACTCTTCTTTTCTAGCATCTCCTGGCTTCTCTTCAAGGCCTCATGGTTGCTTTCCATTTTCTTATTCTGAAGTTCCGTGTCCTCCTTGAGTTGTTTTCTTAATTCTTCACTGTTTTGTCTGAAGAATTCCGTCTTCCTTTCTTTGTTCCCTAGTTTCTTCCTTCATTCCTTCGTTTTCTCCTGGTTCTTGTTCAATTGTTCCATAATCACTTCCTTGTCTTGTTTTCTTTGTTCAATTTGCTCCATCATCATCCTCATCAAGCTATCCAGTTTCGTTTCTTCGGTCGCCAACCATTACTTCCACTTCCGGTTCTGGTTGGTTTGGGTTTTCTGGTTGATCCTCCTGGGGATCCTCTTCGAACAGTTCTCCGATCATTTCCTCAATTTCGTCCATCTCTTCTTGTTGACCTTCACCTACAGTTCCTTTCTTAGTGTCGTATCTGGTAACCATGGAATGTCTCTTCATAATCGCCGCTGGTCTCCTTTTAAAGCCCCACGTTGTGCGCCAATCTGTAATGACAAAACTGGTGCGTATCTGTAAAATGTATATCAGTTTTGTATGTGTATAAAGTGTTAGTGTGTTCGTCTCGCACTGGGGTCGTTACATCAATTTTGCGCTAACGATGTCCGTAGCGTTGCGGTAATTACCAGTATAACATGGCACTAACCTTACCTGTTTATAAATATAGGGGTGTGTTTATCCTGGGTGGTGCCAAATTGTTTATTAAAACAATTAAAATTATTTAATAAAGTGTTTTCAGCTGTGACGGTCAAATAATTCCCGCTCGTGCCGCCTTCAGAATTGTGTAGACAGCTGTGCAAATAGTGACTTGAGCGCTGCTCGTCAAACATAGTCTTCGTAAATAAACACAAGTAATATAATGCACTCCCTATGAAATAATAACAACGTTTACTCCCTGTAATAGTTATTTTTAATGGATGATAATTAAAATGTTCAATTTGACAATTAGTTTATAATAAATTTGCACCGTCTTTTTACATGAAACACTTCCTCTCAAGGCTGACGAATCGATTAAGGAACGATCAGCATCAGCATGGCTGTGTAACGTTTAGTTATTACAATTATTTTCATTCCAAAATCGTGGGATTCTTTTGATTATGAGATAAAGAATTCCTACGATTACAATAAAAATATTTTACCTTATTCTAAGTGTACATAAATAATATGGTGTGATGTTACAATCTGTTCTATAGTGTCGTTAAATGTGTTTTGAAAGTTCGTGTTTAAACAATAGGTTAGATTTTATGTTAACAAATTTTCAGTGTGTTTATTTTACTTAAATAATCTTTGAAAGAGAAATATTTGGTTTATAGTGAGATTAATTTACCTTTAGTAACATTTAGAGTGATTAGGTTTTTGGAAATAAGGTAATTCAATTGTACTTAATACATTGGCATGACTTGGTGTTTTCGTTCATTGGATCGGAAGAAGATTGGGATGCAATAAGTTCTTTTTCATTAATTTTTGGACTTCATATGGTCTGGCGTCCTTTTCATAGAGGATGTGGTCATACTTTTCTGTTAATTCTCAGATTTTTGGTCCTGGATCTTGAATGGACTGCTCTAATGGGTTGTCTGCTTCTTATACAATCATGATTATGAACTTCGTTTACTGTCTTACATTATTTTATTAAAAAATTGGTCTTCCAAACTTTGGCTTCTGTACTGTTAGACTGACGCTTTACAAGTAACGGTATTCAACGGTAATTTCGTCTTCAACTGTGGTTCCTATGGTAACGAAAGAATTCTGATTGGCTGAGATTGATATAAACCCGTTATCAAAATTTGAATTCTTTTCAAAATCCTCGTATATCTTCTGACTGCTGTTATTCCTCTATCTTCCTTCCTAATTATTTAATATTGTCACTATAGTATGCATTTCCTTTCATAGATTATTTTGATACCCCACAAGTTTGGGTTAATTCAGGTTTTATGTTTTTACAACTATGTTAATACTTGTTAATTACATTTCTTTTTGTATTCAAATGCTTGTTATAATATTTTGTCTTAAAAATGATTTACTATTTATCCTTGGTGAGTCATTCGCCTCGGATTTGCTACTTTCTGAGTTATTTTATTACAATTTGTAGTTGTTTGTTTTTGACAGTTAGGCATTTTCATAGGCCTAAGTAGCCATTATGGTATTTGACTTATTTCATTTAAATTACATTTCTTTTTAGCCTAATAGGTTTTATTTTGTTTTTATAATTGGTTGTATAATTTATTGTTGTGTTTTGGGTCTGTTTATGTGTTATTATTATGTCAGTATTATTTTATACATAATTGTTTACTATTTGGTTTCCACGTTTTCTAGTCATACATTTCTTAACTTTTTATTGATTTACTTTGCCAATAATAACAATGTGGCTATTATTTACTACTTTTTGCTCTTATTACATATAATATTTAGGCCTGTGGTCTGTATAACTCTGTCAGCCATATCCAATTCATAAACTTGCTTGAATAATTATTTAACTATTATTTGCTAATCTTTGTTTACAATTCATCTTATTTTATATTATTTTTTAGTGTGATAAACAACATCACTTTTATGAACTCATAACTATCCCTTATAACATGGGTGTTTATGAATTTGTTTTAACTACTTAATTTTTTACACAATCTTTATTTTCCCTCCATGTTAACACTTTCTGTTTTTTCCTTCAAGGTATTCTCCCTTTTAATTATAATTGCATTTACTTAAATTAAATAACATTCCTTCTTAATTAAATACTGTCTTATCAGTTTATACTTACTGCTATTCTTAATTACTAATATTTTTCACTTTTAATTATTTAGTGTTTCATTTGTATTTATTAATTGTTAATGATTTTATCATTCACTATTCTTCACTATATTACCATTCTTTATTTTACACTATTTTCATTCAATCATCACCTTCACTATTAAATTATTTATAGTTTATTATAATTTTATTAGTGTACTTTCTTTATCATTACACTTTGGGGTTTTTACACTTTCACTTTGCACTTCACAAATGTTTTTTTATTTAAGTGTTTATGAATGGGTAATCCCTCTAATTATTATCTCACTACCGTACTATCTCTTTCATTACAATATTTCATTAATAATATTAACAATTTTATGTCCTTACATTTCTATCATTACATCTAACTCTAAATTGTGGGTTAGTTTGCTTTTTTTTATATTTATCTTTAACATTGTTTAATTGGGTTTCTTTCCATTCCCGTAGTATTGTCCATTAATGGATAATCGTATTTACTTTTGTTTTTTCTTTTCATAGGTTAATTATTGGTCCTTTTTTCAATATTACATTTGAGTGCATTATTTCTCTTGCTCATATTCTTTATTACTTGTTTTTTGTATCATCATTAGTTTTCATTTTTATTTATTTCCCTTCATTTTGGGTTTGTTTCTTTTTCACTTCCCTCCTTCTTCATTTCCATTGTATTTGATTAATACTTTGTTTTTTCACCTTCTCCTTTGGGTTCATTTTAACGTGTTACATTGATTCATTCAATTTCATGAATTTGTTTCATTTTTGTTTGGTTTTGGTTTTTTCCTTCTTCTTTTGGTTTGGTTAATCACTTTCTTCTTTGGCTTTATTCTTGTTTGTTTTTTTTGTGGTTCCTTTCTTCTTTTGTTTCCTTTTGTTGGGTCAATCACTTGGGTTGGGTCATGTCGTCGTTTGTCGAGTCATTGTCTTTATATTTTATTTAAATTAAGCATTTTATTTAATATGAAGTATTATTTTATATTTAGAATTATCTTTTTTATCCCTGGTACTGGGGTGGCTTATTTGTGTTGTAACATAATGCCTCTCCTTCAAAATTGATCATTTTAATAAAACCGTAGTATAGTTTTTTATGAAATTATCAGTTATATGTAATCTTTTTCCTTTTTTTCTTGTTTGTTTCTTCATTCTTATTTCTCTCCTTACTTGATTCATTCCATTTTATTTGGATCTGTTTTTCTTTATTTCCATTAGTGCGTTCTCCCTTTTATATAATTCTTTCCCTAACTTTTTAGTAGCTGGTTTCTCCCATTACTACTCATTTTTTCTGAGACCAGAGGAACATCATCTCTGCTCAGTTTATTTTTTGATTGCTGGACTTTTCAACAGTCAATCTTAAATACGTTTTTTGTCAACTTGTGACTTAAATTAATAATAATAATATATTTTGGGATTGTCCACCTTGTGGTTTGTTTTTAGATCACTTTTGGCCTTTTACTCATTCTTCCTTCCGCTGTACCTTTGCTATATACTGTCATCTACTCATACAGTTGTTGTTTTTTATTTATTCATATGTTAATTTCATCATATCTAACTTTTCATTAGTTTGTTTTTCTATTCTTCTTGTGATCATTTTAATTATCTTAGACATCTTTTTTCTTTCTCTCGGTTGTTTAGCAATATTCTGCTTTAGCCATATTTTGTGTATTTGTTTTATACATAACTTCTTTTTCTTCCTTGTACCAGTTCAGATTTTTTTTTTTTTTCTTTGAACACATTAAGCTCATTATTATTTCAGGTATTTATCTTAGCAGTTGTGCTTGATTTTATTTTTGTTTATTTTATTTTGTTTTTTAAACATTAAACTTAATAATTTTTATAAGTTAGTTTTTCTTACTTTATAGGAATTTTTGTAACTTATTCCTTTCTTGGTATTTTTTGTTTAAACATTATCGTAAGTTTGTGGTTCTTACTTTTTTAAAGAATTGTTGTAGCTTATTCCTTATCATAATTATTTATTTTTATACTTCATATATGTCAACTTTATTTGACTGTAAGTTGATCTTACTTGGTAGGAATTTTTGTAACTTATTCCTTTTTTAACACTTTATATTAGGCCTCTTAAGTTATCTAAATATTGTTGTAAGTTGCTCTTACAGACTTTTTGAATTTTGAAATTAGTTTATTTATTTATTGTAATTTATTTTTCTTCATAAAACTTTTTTATTGAAGCTTGATTGTAAACTCCTTTTATTTTTCTGGTGGTTATATTGCTTATTTCATAAGTATTGTTTCCATTATCTTTCGTGATGACATAGGGCCCAACATATAGTAATAGCAGTTTTTTGGCTATTCCTTCAAGTGTACTGGGTAGTTCCCTGTTTTTGATTAGTACTCTTTCTCCCTTGTTATATTTTATTATTTTAGCTTGGTTTCGTGAATACCTTGCTCTTTCTTTTTCTATTTTCTCCATAATACGGTTATAACATTGGTTTTCATCATATGGGTCTTCTGGGTTGACTGGGAAGTCTATTAGTTCTTGTATCTCTCTATGGGGTTTTCGTCCAAACATCATTAAGTATGGGGTGTTCTCAGTAAACTGGTGGTAACTAATATTTAGAAATACTTCGGTTGAAGCTAAATATTTCTGCCATTCTTTTTGGTTATCATGACAATAAGTTCTTAGTATACGTCCCACTTTTCTTAGCACTCTTTCCGCGGGGTTACTACTAGGGTGGTATTTGGATGTCTTATAGGTTTTTATATTTTCTTTTAATAATTCATCTCGCCACTTCTTTCCTTTGAACTGCGTTCCGTGGTCTGTTATTATCATGCATGGTTTTCTAACTTCAGTGATGTATTTAGTTTGTATTATTTCTAATATTTTCTTATTAGTAGCTCGGGTTATTGCACATAATTTCGTATACTTTGTGTAATGGTCTAATATTATTACAATAAACTTGTATTTATGTCTCCCTCCGCTATGTGGGAATGGTCCACATATGTCGAGGAATACTTTTTCTAACTTTGTGGTTGAGATGATGAGTATCATTGTTCCCTCTTTTTTCTCGTTATTGGTTTTTACCATCTGACATATTGTGCATGTTTTAATATTCTGGTTTACTTTTCTTGTTATATTTTTGATAGACTTCCTCCTCCAATGCTTTTACAATTTTTACGGTTCCCATATGTCCGTATCGAACATGATAATCTTTGATTATTTTATTTTCTAATGATTTTGGAACTACAAGTTTCCATGTGTTATTATTCTTTTTTGTTCTAACAAAGAGTATATCTTGTTGGATACAATAATATTTATTTATAGCTTCTTCATCTTCTAACAGTCTTTTTCTTATGTTTAGTAATTTTGAGTCTTGTTTCTGCTGTACCACTATTTCATTTAGAATATCTTCCAGGTCCTTTCTATCCTTTATTATACAAAACACTTTGACGATCTCCTTTTCCCCTTCAAATGTTTGGTCTACTACATTTATTCTGGACAATATATCTGCAGCAACATTCTTACATCCTGGAATGTATTCCCATGTTATATGGTACTCTTGTAGTGCGAGTATCCATCGTGTAAGTCTCCCATAACTTAATTTACACTGTTTCAAGAATGAAATGGACTTATGGTCGCTTCAGACGGTGATTGGATATCCCAGGATGTACGTTCTAAACTTTCCACATGCGAATACAATACTGAGTAGTTCTTTTTCAGTAACGTTGTAGTTACGTTCGCAGCTGTTTAGTATTCTGCTGGCAAAGCTGATAACCAGGTGGTGTCCATCCTTATCCTCTTGATATAATTCAGCGCCTAGGCTCACATCACTGGCGTCACAATTTAGGTAAAAGGGTTGTTCAAAATTGGGGTGGTGTAGCATTACTGTTTCAAGAAATTTTAGTTTGATTAATTTTAACACTTCTTCTTGCTCATTTCCCCAAGTCCATTTTCCTTAGCTGATAGTTGTTTAGAGAACTTTGCTGTCAGGTATGAATAATTTGTTTGAAACTTTCTATATTAGTTACAAATACCTAAGAAGGATTGTAGCTGCTTCTTATTCTTTGGTGTGGGGAATTTCTGAATGGCTTCGACCTTCTCTTGGGATGGTGATATTCCCTGTTCTGTTAAGTTGAAACCCAAGAATTTGACTTGGTTTGCTATAAATTTGGACTTATCTAGTTTCAACGTAATATTATTTTCAGATAGCTTTTGTAATACTTGTTTGACTCGTTCACAGTGCTCATCCCAGTCAGATGATGTTATTAGAAGGTCGTCCACGTACACTGTTGTGAACTGCAATGCTTCTTGACCTATGACTTGGTCCATGCATTTGACGAACACTGCGACGGAATTAATGAGGCCGAAAGGTAACCTCTTAAACTGGTAATTCCTTCCGTCAAAGATAAATGCCATGTTGCCATGTATTTCCTACTGTGTGGGTGTAGCTCCACCTGCCAGTACCCACATACAGTATCCCAGGTACTTATATATTTGGTGCCATGAAATTTTTTAAGTATCTCTTCAATTTCTCCCGGTGACGTTCGGTCATTGATGATCATCTTATTGATCTCTCGGGCGTCTAAACATATTCTCACCTTACCATTCTTTTTAGGTATGGTGACTATAGGACTCGTGTAAGGAGATTGGCTGTATTCAATGATGTCCTCCTCCATCATTCTATTTATCTCCGTCCTCACTTCGTTTTTTAGGGAGTAGGCTATTGGGTAGGATTTCCTGTGAAAGTCTATGGGTTCTCGAAAGTTTATTTTGCACTGGTACCCCTTGACTTTTACCGGAGTATTGGAGAAAACGTGCTGGTATGTTTGATATATAGCTATTAGTTTTTCAGCCTGTTCACCCGTTATCTCTTGTTGAGGTCTCTCTTTTTGGAACGTTCTGATTTCTTCTATTTTCCTCTTCCACAAATCTCTTTCTCCCTCGTCATCTTCCATAGTGATGGGTGGTTTATATGTCTGACAATAATAACTTCTTACCCCATTATTATAATTTAGGCTAGTGGTGTAGGATTACAGTTGATTATATTGGCCGACCATATTCCCTTCTCAGAAGTAAGCACTACTATTCCCTTCTGCATGTTAATGATTGCTGAGTGTTGTCTCAGTGCTTCGCATCCAATTAGCATGTTAAACGGTAGTCCATTGGCGACAAGAAAAACAATAGGTATTATGGCGTTTTGACTGGTTAACTCTAAAGAGACTTGTTTTCTTATTGATTTGTTCTGTTTGCCTGTGGCACCAATTTTTACAATATTGTTTATAGGTAGAGTTGGAATAGGTATTTTGGAGTTGGCTTGTATTCGCTCCAATTCGGGTTAGTTTATGAAAGATATATTTGATCCAGTATCGATCATAATTATTGTGATGACTCCGTTAATGTTAGCTTTTATATGTACTAACTCACTATTCGTTGTTGGCAATTGGTTATCCTCTTCCTCCAGAAGTTCTTCCCTGATGTCTTTTAAGTAGTTAGGTGATATTATTGTGATCCTCATGTTGTCACTGAGTGTCGTTGTTCGTCGATTTAACCCAAGTGATTGGTCATGTGAAGGGTCCTGTTGGTTTCTCACTGACCTTTTTAGTTTAAAGGTTGCTGGGAACTACTGGCCAGACTATTTGACTGGTCTGCCGTTTCATTGCCCATCGTTTGTTGGTCATGTACTTGGTTCCTCGGCGCTTCCATTGTTCTGATCTCTGGAGATTGTGGGTTATCATAGTGGGAATTGTTGTACATAGAGTTTGTTCTCGTAATGGGACAATATCTTCTATGATTGTTTTGCCTCCTCCCACTGATAAAATTGACTTGGCACCTCATGTTGCCTCTATTTTGGTTCCCCTGTTATACTGGTAATTCGGGTCGTACCGGATGCCATAATAGTTGTGATTATTTGGGTGGCCATTTGGATTTCGATTTTGTTCTGTTCCCCTGTAGTTATTATTGGGTGTATTAGGGTTTTGCGCATTCCTGTTAATTGGCTGGTTACCCTGGTTATAATTCTGGTGATCTCTGTTGCTTGGTTGGTTATTTGGATTATAATTCGGTTGATTCCTATGGAATGGTTGGTCACCTTGATAATTGTTTGGATTTCGGTTCACATTGTTCCGGTTACTGTTCTGGGTATTATTATAAGGCAAGTTGTAGTTTGGTGTATTGTGGTTTTCATTCCACCGGTTGTACTTCTGATTTACCATGCGATTTTTCTTATATTGGTTGTCGTTTTCGTGGTCTTCTAGCAAACTGGCCATTCCTTGTATGGTCTTAATTTGTCCCTGTCTCCTGGCCCTCTGAATAGTGTCTTCATAATGATATCCTAGTTGTATGACTAGGGATTCTTCGGGTATCCTTGGTTCGAGGTTTCGAGCTAGGCAGACTTTTCCTAAGAAGTACGACGTTAATGTATGTCCTGCCTGTGGCTCATATCTTCCATTACTGATATCATTTCTTACCACATTTTGAGTCGATTCTGACCAGTATTTCTCGCGGAACAATGTTTTGAATTCTTGTGTACAGTTGATTTCTGGTCGAGTGGCTGTCCACCAATTGTCATTCGTATCCCTAAACCTCTCATCAATAAGGCTCCTCACTGTCGTCCATCTGGTTTCTCGGTTCTTCTCTTATGAGCTCCTCCACCCTCTTCAGGAATTCTATGGGGTTTCTTTGGTAACTCCTAAAGTTTATTACTTCCCCATTTTCACTTGTTATAATGTGGGTGTTATTGCAAGGCTTCTCCCTCAACGCGTCTAGTTCCTCCTGCATCTGTTTCTCCCTCTGACTGATTTCCATGATTTTCTCTTTATTTTCTTGCGTTTTTTCGTCGATCTTATTGATGGTTGTGTACACTCTTTCGACGCGTTCGCTGACATCAGTTTGTATTTCCTGGTGCCTCTCCTTCAGCTTCTGAAGCACCTCCTGTTTATTTTTTATGCACTCTTCGGTGGTGGTTTTCTGCAGTTCTTGGACTCTGATAATTCCTTCCTCCTTGACGTGATTTATTTTATCGGTCAGCTCTTCCTGGACATGTATTACCGTTTCGTTCGTCTCGGTTATAGTCTGTTTAATTTCTTCTCTGCATTCCACCAACTGTTGCTTAAACTCCTCCTTCGTCTTCTCGCTGTCTTCCTTCAATTGTCTCTGGAGTGTTTCACTGTTGTTCTCGATCTTTTGGTTTAATATCTCAAGATCTTTCTTTATTTGCTTCTTCAGCTCCTCACTCTTCTTTTCTAGCGTCTCCTGGCTTCTCTTCAAGGCCTCATGGTTGCTTTCCATTTTCTTATTCAGAAGTTCCGTGTCCTCCTTGAGTTGTTTTCTTAATTCTTCACTGTTTTGTCTGAAGAATTCCGTCTTCCTTTCTTTGTTCCCTAGTTTCTTCCTTCATTCATTCGTTTTCTCCTGGTTCTTGTTCAATTGTTCCATAATCACTTCCTTGTCTTGTTTTCTTTGTTCGAATTGCTCCATCATCATCCTCATCAAGCTATCCAGTTTAGTTTCTTCGGTCACCGACCATTACTTCCACTTCCGGTTCTGGTTGGTTTGGGTTTTCTGGTTGATCCTCCTGGGGATCCTCTTCGAACAGTTCTCCGATCATTTCCTCAATTTCTTCCATCTCTTCTTGTTGACCTTCACCTTCAGTTCCTTTCTTAGTGTCGTGTCTGGTAACCATGGAATGTCTCTTCATAATCGCCGCTGGTCTTCTTTTAAACCCCACGTTGGGCGCCAATCTGTAATGACAAAACTGGTGCGTATCTGTAAAATGTATATCAGATTTGTATGTGTATAAAGTGTTAGTGTGTTCGTCTCGCACTGGGGTCGTTACATCAATTTTGCGCTAACGATGTCCGTAGTGTTGCGGTAATTACCAGTATAACACAGCAGTAACCTTACCTGTTTATAAATATAGGGGTGTGTTTATCCTGGGTGGCGCCAAATTGTTTATTAAAACAATTAAAATTATTTAATAAAGTGTTTTCAGCTGTGACGGTCGGGGCGTTCAAATAATTCCCGCTCGTGCCGCCTTCAGAATCGTGTAGACAGCTGTGCAAATGGTGACTTGAGCGCTGCTCGTCAAACCTAGTCTTCGTAAATAAACACAAGTAATATAATGCACTCCCTATGAAATAATAACAATGGTTACTCCCTGTAATAGTTATTTTTAATGGATGATAATTAAAATGTTCAATTTGACAATTAGTTTATAATAAATTTGCACCGACTTTTTACATGAAACACTTCCTCTCAAGGCTGACGAATCGATTAAGGAACGATCAGCATCAGCATGGCTGTGTAACGTTTAGTTATTACAATTATTTTCATTCCAAAATCGTGGGATTCTTTTGATTATGAGATAAAGAATTCCTATGATTACAATAAAAATATTTTACCTTATTCTAAGTGTACATAAATAATATGGTGTGATGTTACAATCTGTTCTATAGTGTCGTTAAATGTGTTTTGAAAGTTCGTGTTTAAACAATAGGTTAGATTTTATGTTAACAAATTTTCAGTGTGTTTATTTTACTTAAATAATCTTTGAAAGAGAAATATTTGGTTTATAGTGAGATTAATTTACCTTTAGTAAAATTTAGAGTGATTCGGTTTTTGGAAATAAGGTAATTCAATTGTACTTAACACATTGGCATGACTTGGTGTTTTCGTTCATTGGATCGGAAGAAGATTGGGATGCAATAAGTTCTTTTTCATTAATTTTTGGACTTCATATGGTCTGGCGTCCTTTTCATAGAGGATGTGGTCATACTTTTCTGTTAATTCTCAGATTTTTGGTCCTGGATCTTGAATGGACTGCTCTAATGGGTTGTCTGCTTCTTATACAATCATGATTATGAACTTCGTTTACTGTCTTACATTATTTTATTAAAAAATTGGTCTTCCAAACTTTGGCTTCTGTACTGTTAGACTGACACTTTACAAGTAATGGTATTCAACGGTAATTTCGTCTTCAACCGTGGTTCCTATGGTAACGAAAGAATTCTGATTGGCTGAGATTGATATAAACCCATTGTTATCAAAATTTGAATTCTTTTCAAAATCCTCGTATATCTTCTGACTGCTGTTATTCCTCTATCTTCCTTCCTAATTATTTAATATTGTCACTATAGTATGTATTTCCTTTCATAGATTATTTTGATACCCCACAAGTTTGGGTTAATTCAGGTTTTATGTTTTTACAACTATGTTAATACTTGTTAATTACATTTCTTTTTGTATTCAAAAGCTTATTATAATATTTTGTCTTAAAAATGATTTACTATTTATCCTTGGTGAGTCATTCGCCTCGGATTTGCTACTTTCTGAGTTATTTTATTACAATTTGTAGTTGTTTGTTTTTGACAGTTAGGCATTTTCATAGGCCTAAGTAGCCATTATGGTATTTGACTTATTTCATTTAAATTACATTTCTTTTTAGCCTAATAGGTTTTATTTTGTTTTTATAATTGGTTGTATAATTTATTGTTGTGTTTTGGGTCTGTTTATGTGTTATTATTATGTCAGTATTATTTTATACATAATTGTTTACTATTTGGTTTCCACGTTTTCTAGTCATACATTTCTTAACTTTTTACTGATTTACTTTGCCAATAATAACAATGTGGCTATTATTTACTATTTTTTGCTCTTATTACATATAATATTTAGGCCTATGTGTAACGGGCCAAATTTATGGGTATTTTATTTTATTGCATTTTTCAGGGATTTATAAATAATGTGTGAAGTCTAATTCCATTGTGACAGACCACGTGTTGTAAGAACAGTTTTAACAAAGGCGACGCAATATCACATTGTGCAATCGGCAACCAAGAATTTACTCAGCCTTAATTTCCAAGAACTTTGTTTGTGTGTGACCGAGCGCTCGTATACATCCAACTAGCAGAGGCACGGACCCACGCTAACTTCCAAAACTAAGATGGCTAAGAAACAAATTTTGATTCACTTTCGTCTACCTTACTGGCGGATATTAGCATAAGTCCCGCCTATTTTGTGACGTCAGCCAGTGTCACACCAATATCATAGACGATCGGCACACCAACAACTACATGGGTTTAAATAGGAACTACAAACGGCGACTAAATGTGAGGCATTGATTTCCACACCATCAAGTTAGCGGCGAACGCCTTGCCGCTCTGCCAGTTTCGCATAGAAGCCGTGTCTGGCCAGACACCGCCCCAAAGGCGCTCGTCAGATTTTTCCAAGTTTCAGTCTTAAAACTCGATTTTTGTGAACTATGATGTGGCAGTGCAACATATAGTTAGCAACTAACACCAACAGTGAATCCGGAAACTCATCACAAAATCAAAATATGAGGAAATGAATAGTTAGAACTAAAACCGCGTGCCGGCTGGGAGGGGTATTTTTATATTATATTTTATATGCTAAAGGTTTGTTAATATTCTGTGTGTGTGTGTGTGTGTGTGTGTGTGTGTGTGTGTGTGTGAGGCAGGCTGGGCTATCTCCATAGACGTAAGTAATATAATTTAAGTATACCATTGTAAGATGTATGAACCAGAGTTACGAAAATTTTAAAACCATGTGAGAAAATTTATTGGAAAACTAACATTTAACCATTAAAGATATCAATTCTCTTCATTCAAAAATGAGTCGAGTCACTTATTTCAATAACCTATAAAACACGTTTGCATCCGACGTACGTGCGACCGGATCTTGGACCCAGAAAGAATCTTTACAGGTAGGTGGAAGTAAAAAATTTGTATTTTATATATTTAAAAGTGTAATAAACTTCACAATGGCTTCCGATACAGGGACGATTTTATAAACTAAAAAATTGTTAAAATAAAATCCACACCTACAAAGATGCAAACGTGTGTTTAAGGTTAGCGTAATAAAATAAAAGCGAGTCATTTACGCAAAATTGACATGAAATAGAAAGTGTATTATAAAAAGTAAAATTAATTAAAGTATTCTAAGTATCAAGTATAAAAATAAGAAATGGCAGATAACAATGAAGTCAGCTTCTCTGACAGTCAGACCGAGAGTCAAATAAATGCCGACTCCGGTATTCAAACAGAATCAATGTCAATAAATGAGCATAATGTAGAAGTATCTGTAATTAGTACGCCGGGACGATCTCAACTCCCGTAATGAGTAAAACAAAAGAAAAAGAGATGTCCATGAGTGACTTATTTAACCTCTTAAGTAAACGTTTTGATGCTAATGACGAAAAAATGGAGATTTTAACTAATGACTTTAAAGAACAGAAAAACGAAATCAAAGAAATTAAGAGTAGTTTCAGTGAGAAATTAGATGAACAAATTAAATTAAGCAATGATTTTGACACCAAATTAGAAGTACAAAATAATAAAATTGATGAGTTGAAAACCCATATGAATGAAATTAACAAACAATTTGAAAATACCAATGAAACAATAAGAACTAGTTTGAATAAATTAGAACATAGTATTGAGAGAATGGGAGTAGTCGTAACGAATCCAAATAAGAATAATACGAATGAAAATTATAACGACATGTGTCAAAATGTGATGCTAAATGAAAAGTTAACAAATGAAAATGATATTGAGAATAGTAATGTATTTGAAGAGTACTATCAGAAAGTGATACGGTGAAAATAAATAGTGAGAGTACTGATGAAGTTGTTTAATGTGATAATGAAATGTTAATGTGTGTTTATGAGTTAGACAGAGAGTGGAAAGATAGTATAGTGGTAGAATGGGGGGCAGAGGGTAAATTTTCCCCTTATTTGTTCTGAACCAGAGGGTTCACAAGTGTTGTTTTTGAAGGGCAAGAGTCCCGTGTTAGTAGAAGATTTGAGTTGTTTATTGTTGTTGTATAATGTTGTACCCTCTGTCTGGAGTAATATTGAGAGTGTGATATGGTATTATGATGAGAGAGATTTAAATAGAGAATTGTATGTTGAGAGAGAAACAGAATTGTATGAATTAAATAGAGATTATGATGAGTGGAAAGTAAGGTTAGAAGTGTATTTAAATAATAATGAGTTAATTTATAATAAAAAAGTAACTGACCCGATATTGGAAATATTTACTAATGGAGACTTAACAGAAATACTTAATGTAGACTTGGTGCATGATTATTATGATATAACGAATAAATTGAAATTGTTTGGTTATGACACACAAGACAATAGTATGTGTGTTAATAAAATTGAAAAGTGCTATATAAAACAAAGATTAATCTTTGACGATGGAGGGTAGACTATAAACAATTACTGGACAATTATAAATATTTTTGTTTTGTGGTTTTGACCTGGCCGACTTGGACAATGAAGTGTGAAAAAATGGAACAGTTAATGACAAAAGTTTGTAAATAAATGCTTAGTAAATTTATTTGTGTGTATTGTAGGATGTTAAGTAAACAATGTATGTAGGTAATTGTGATAATAATAATATTAATATTTTGCAATAAATAAATAACAAGATTAATTTTGAAGACAGTAATTAGCGAAGGGTAATTGTTTTGATGGCAATGGAAGTTGTATTTTCAGTAATTAATTTAATTAAAATAATCTGAGATGTTTTAAATATTTTGACTGATTTAAATGTTGTATAATGAATTTTTCTAATGAATTTAAATTGTTTTAGGAGATTTGAATCGTATGATCCATTAATAAATAAATGTTAAATGGTTTGATTTGAAATAACATCTTGTTAAATGTTTCAGAGGTTACGTGAAAGTATTTGTGTATGGTGTATATATTTTGTGTGTGTCAGTTTAAATGGACTGTAAGTATAAAAATTTTATAGTACGAATCAAGTATAATAAAAATGTTTACAGGTGTAACTCAGATGAAAAGATTTTAATTCAATAATGAGATGATTTGAAATAAGTGTGAAATACAAATGATAATTAAAAAATTTTTAATAATAACTGAAAGATAATAAAATAAATATTAACAATAAATTTGAAAATTTTAAGGAAGACAATTGTAGAAAATTATGAACTATTTAAATGAGTGAAATGTTTAATGATTGATGAAAATGTCATATTAGAATGTTGTATATAAAAATTTTAATTATTTAGTTATTAAGGCGCTATTGCTGGGGTGGCCTGTGCCCCAGTAGATAGTGGAATGGGTTGGGGGTAACAGGGAGTGTTACCTCCATCGGAGGCCAACATGGCGAAAATGTGCGGCACACCTTTTTCGTACAATTGTACCATGATAGACGCTCGTGCCGCACATAACAATGACAAGTAGAACAGGCATTGAAATGAAAGTTTGATTTCCCCGACTTTTCGGGCGATTACTGCCTTACCAGCACTAATCGTGGATTTGGCTAGCGGTCAGCTATGGCCATATCAAGTCCCTTGACCATAGCTGACTTGAAATTGGTTGATAATAGAAATTAAATGGGGGGTGAGACTAGGGGAAATCCAGGAACTATGGAACAGCGGCTGCCACTCTGTCCGCGTGGGGACAGCATAGCCAGGTGGTAGACCCGTCTTAAGGGCGTTTCAATATATAACAAGGATATGTCGATATCCACAATCTTTAAAATGTCAAGCCGAAGCAAAGACACGGAGATGTCCAATTCCTCCAACTATGCAGTCTTTGTGAAAGCAAAAGGGCGATACAGTCCTACATAAATTACAATAGTGTGTGTGGATCAGGGGGTTGCTCAGATAAGCAACGTACTTAAATTTGGTAAATTAAAAATGATAAATCAATTTGGCTCTAATAAAAATGCTTGTATTCCGCTTAAATAAATAGGTGCTCATACATTCAGTATAATGTGTTCATTCTATATTTTTAAATGTATTATTTTATTGCAGTAGGTTAGATATAAGAATTGATAAAAAGTATGTGTTTTATATAATTTGTGTGTTTTTGAAACTCAGTAAATAACTAAACCGACTGGCAGGCGGTTGACATAATATTATCAGTCAGAAAGAGGGGAAACAATGATGTTAGACGTAAGGATTGATAATGTAATTTGCACAATTTTGAAATGTGTTTTCACTTTGTTGGGAATATCAGCTGATCTGTAGTAAAAAGTCACTGTTACATTGTTCCTAAATGTCCAAGGTAGTTAATGTCAGATATAATTTTAATGTGCTAAAGATGCTATTTCAAATAAGTGAGAAATAAAGAAATGATTTGGGAAAGTTAATAAAAGATAGTTTTTGGGTGATTAATATTTTGTGGGACATGTAGATCAGTCCAAGTTGAATTTAAAGTGGTAGTGGAGAGAATCAGATTGTTTTGAATTAATGTAATGTGGTTGTGAGTTAAGGTAATAGAATTTGAGAAGTATTGATGTTGACACAGTAGTCATGGGGAATATATGTAGAGTATTAAGTGATGTATTATATATATGTAGCTGAAGTGAGGTAATTAGAGTGAGATTTGGGGATGGAAATTTTGTAAGAGGGGATAGTGTAATGTGGGAGTCCGCAACAAGGGTTGGGACGGGAAGGGACCGTTTGTCGCCGGAAAGGGTTACCTTAGGTAGAATCCAGGAGCCAACATAAGGGAATGAGCTTTTTGGGGGGGGGAAACACTTATCCTAAGTACAAAGGGTTAGAGAGTATTTTTTATATATATCGAGAGAAGGTGGCGATTTGAGTTTAATAGTAAGTTGGGTTTAGAGATTGTTTGATAGATATTTTGATAGAGATGGGTGTCATATTAGTTACAGTTGTTAGTGGTATTAGAGTCAGAGTGAGAAAGATTATATATGTATAAATGCCAAATGGCAAACCAAGCTAAGATAAATAATTAAATCACCCACAGTAATGGAGAATGAGATTGGTAAATAAAGAAAGAGATTTATAGTTAAAAAATATAAAAATTTTAATTGAAACCAGTGACAATTTTGATAGAATTTGAAAATGTAAAGCTATAAAGTGTTTATTTTGAATAACTTAAGTATCAATTTGCTTGTTAATTATAATAATGTTTTGTTAATTTTAAATGTTGTATTTTATTTTGTTTGTGTTTAAAGATAGACTTTTACAGATGTACAATGCATTTACAGATGTAACTTGTGTATAAAGTATGTAGGTCAAGGTTATTGACTTGACCCAGTTTCAATCAGCTGATAGGTGAGGTTATATACTAGAGACGTTTAGCAAGGAAGTAAATCCAACTTTTGTTTTTAATTGATTTGAACAAACTTTAAATGATTTCAATATGGAAAAAAGAAAATATTTTAAGAAATTTAAATTTATTGAATTACAAATTTTTTTTGGAATTTTTTGAAAAAAAAAATTCTTGATTTTGCGCCTGCCATTTAATTGATAGTGTGGAACTCTGATTATTTTATTGTTTGTGTTCTAATCGTGTTTATTATTATGGAATTATTTTATTGAATTGTATTGTTAGACTCTAGGTGTAATCACATGTTAGGTTAAGGATGTTCTTATTTTTAGGAAATGTTCAATTGATTTATTTTAAATAATAAAAAACTAATGAAGAGAATTATTTAGTATAGATGCAAAATTTGTGTTTTGATTTTCAAGGAAAGCAGCTAATGATTTTCGCTTAATAAATTTTTGAAGAATGTTTTAATTTTACAATATGTAGAATAGGTGTGTGTGAGCCCAGTATCTGCTAAAGGCAGCCCAGCTTGCATATAAGGGGGAACATATCGGTTGAGGATCTGGCATGATCTGAGCCAGGGAGTTGTATTTTGGGGAAACATGTTAGAAGGGGAGGTGCGCTGTGGTGCGTATCTGTTCGATTTTTTGGTGTTGGGATCTCGCAAAGAGAAGTCCAGTGATCTCGTTCAGATGCGTCCATAGTCGCCGAGCCAGGGGGGTCGTTTACCCATGAAGTGTAAGAACAAAAGGGGGTTGTTGGCACCAGTTCCTCACCGGTCCTCTTAGGGGTTTTTATCAATGAGATTTCTTCTGTTTTGACAGAAGACCTCTCATTGAGGGGGTATTGTAACGGGCCAAATTTATGGGTATTTTATTTTATTGCATTTTTCAGAGATTTATAAAAAATGTGTGAAGTCTAATTCCATTGTGACAGACCACGTGTTGTAAGAACAGTTTTAACAAAGGCGACGCAATATCACATTGTGCAATCGGCAACCAAGAATTTACTCAGCCTTAATTTCCAAGAACTTTGTTTGTGTGTGACCGAGCGCTCGTATACATCCAACGAGCAGGGGCGCGGACCCACGCTAACTTCCAAAACTAAGATGGCTAAGAAACAAATTTTGATTCACTTTCATCTACCTTACTGGCGGATATTAGCATAAGTCCCGCCTATTTTGTGACGTCAGCCAGTGTCACACCAATATCATAGACGATCGGCACACCAACAACTACATGGGTTTAAATAGGAACTACAAACGGCGACTAAATGTGAGGCATTGATTTCCACACCATCAAGTTAGCGGCGAACGCCTTGCCGCTCTGCCAGTTTCGCATAGAAGCCGTGTCTGGCCAGACACCGCCCCAAAGGGGCTCGTCAGATTTTTCCAAGTTTCAGTCTTAAAACTCGATTTTTGTGAACTATGATGTGGCAGTGCAACATATAGTTAGCAACTAACACCAACAGTGAATCCGGAAACTCATCACAAAATCAAAATATGAGAAAATGAATAGTTAGAACTAAAACCGCGTGCCGGCTGGGAGGGGTATTTTTATATTATATTTTATATGCTAAAGGTTTGTTAATATTCTGTGTGTGTGTGTGTGTGTGTGTGTGTGTGTGAGGCAGGCTGGGCTATCTCCATAGACGTAAGTAATATAATTTAAGTATACCATTGTAAGATGTATGAACCAGAGTTACGAAAATTTTAAAACCATGTGAGAAAATTTATTGGAAAACTAACATTTAACTTTGCAATATTTAACCATTAAAGATATCAATTCTCTTCATTCAAAAATGAGTCGAGTCACTTATTTCAATAACCTATAAAACACGTTTGCATCCGACGTACGTGCGACCGGATCTTGGACCCAGAAAGAATCTTTACAGGTAGGTGGAAGTAAAAAATTTGTATTTTATATATTTAAAAGTGTAATAAACTTCACATATGGTCTGTATAACTCTATCAGCCATATCCAATTCATAAACTTGCTTGAATAATTATTTAACTATTATTTGCTAATCTTTGTTTACAATTCATCTTATTTTATATTATTTTTTAGTGTGATAAACAACATCACTTTTATGAACTCATAACGATCCCTTATAACATGGGTGTTTATGAATTTGTTTTAACTACTTAATTTTTTACACAATCTTTATTTTCCCTCCATGTTAACACTTTCTGTTTTTTCCTTCAAGGTATTCTCCCTTTTAATTATAATTGCATTTACTTAAATTAAATAACATTCCTTCTTAATTAAATACTGTCTTATCAGTTTATACTTACTGCTATTCTTAATTACTAATATTTTTCACTTTTAATTATTTAGTGTTTCATTTGTATTTATTAATTGTTAATGATTTTATCATTCACTATTCTTCACTATATTACCATTCTTTATTTTACACTATTTTCATTCAATCATCACCTTCACTATTAAATTATTTATAGTTTATTATAATTTTATTAGTGTACTTTCTTTATCATTACACTTTCACTTTGCACTTCACAAATGTTTTTTTATTTAAGTGTTTATGAATGGGTAATCCCTCTAATTATTATCTCACTACCGTACTATCTCTTTCATTACAATATTTCATTAATAATATTAACAATTTTATGTCCTTACATTTCTATCATTACATCTAACTCTAAATTGTGGGTTGGTTTGCTTTTTTTTATATTTATCTTTAACATTGTTTAATTGGGTTTCTTTCAATTACCTTAGTATTGTCCATTAATGGATAATCATATTTACTTTTGTTTCTTCTTTTCATAGGTTAATTATTGGTCCTTTTTTCAATATTACATTTGAGTGCATTATTTCTCTTGCTCATATTCTTTATTACTTGTTTTTTGTATCATCATTAGTTTTCATTTTTATTTATTTCCCTTCATTTTGGGTTTGTTTCTTTTTCACTTCCCTCCTTCTTCATTTCCATTGTATTTGATTAATACTTTGTTTTTCACCTTCTCCTTTGGGTTCATTTTAACGTGTTACATTGATTCATTCAATTTCATGAATTTGTTTCATTTTTGTTTGGTTTCGGTTTTTTCCCTTCTTCTTTTGGTTTGGTTAATCACTTTCTTCTTTGGCTTTATTCTTGTTTTTTTTTTTGTGGTTCCCTTCTTCTTTTGTTTCCTTTTGTTGGGTCAATCACTTGGGTTGGGTCATGTCGTCGTTTGTTGAGTCATTGTCTTTATATTTTATTTAAATTAAGCATTTTATTTAATGTGAAGTATTATTTTATATTTAGAATTATCTTTTTATCCCTGGTACTGGGGTGGCTTATTTGTGTTGTAACAATATATATATATACATTTTTCTAACATTTTGGCGTCTTTTCAAAATGTACACGTTTTGGCGTCTACCCGAAAACGAAGAGTATATTGAAATTTTATTGTAACATTACGTTCTTGTGATTATGTTATTTGTGTTTTGCATTTTATATTTCAATATACTCTTAAAATAAGCAAATAATTTTTTTTGTACAAAACGCTGTCATTATGGCATCTTTTCATAATTACGACAATAGGGCGTCTTTTCAATTTCCCAACAATTAAGCGTCTGAAATGTATACTTTTTTCGAATTTTCGCCGTTTTTGCTTCCAGCGACGTTGCCAGATTTCAACCCCGGGTATCTCACAGTTTACGTTGACGCTTATTTGTTTGTACGAAAGAGTGACTAACTCCAGGCGAATGATAATTATTCTTTTCCTTCGTTCACGCGCCAACTTTACATCATAATTTTAACTAAATATTTATCAAGAATTTTTATTGGGTGTGAACAGCAGAATTGCGAGGACATACAAAGTTAAGCGAATGGTTCACAGACAAAAGTATATACCCGTACATTTTGGTATGTATGGGTACTCGCGAGTTGTACCCGCGCCACATATCTGCAACTATAGTGGTTCCTGGTTCCATGTTATTTAAAATTACACAATTTAGTGGTTCCACCACCTTTAGGATACACTTCTTTATTCTCCTGCCAATTCCCTCAAGTACCCAATGAGTTTTGGTTATTCGACCCCTGTTGTACTTCCTTCAAACGAACGCACTTTCATCAATTTCAGTATCTCCCAGGCCGTCAATTTTTGAGCTGTTATCCATCAGCCAGACAGTAAGGATCTCCCTAAACTCGTTTATTAATTTTTGTGTAGTTTTCCTGTTTATGTCAATCTCTTTCGAAATGACTGAAATTTGATATTTCAAAATACAAGCGACTATCACACATAATACAGATAATGCAGGAACACGCGATATTTCGAAAAAAGTGTCATCATATATGTTTTTTGTAGCTCTGCAATTCCGTCTACCACATCTGAAGATGACGTTTATTTGTCCTTTTACATTTGTTAACATATTACCATCACACTTTACACATTGTTTTGAAAACGGAAGAATATTTCAGTAACAAACACATTTTCTGATACCTTTTTTTTTTAATGAAACACCGAAAATTATTAACAATTTTGTATTATGAGGTTTGATTTGCAGGCGTAGATTTCAGTAAGATACGGATGTGAACAACGCTGATGAATGAATGTTAAACAAAATTAAATAGATTTTAAGATATAAACATACATGTAAAAAACCGACAAGGCCTTATGGCCGCTTTTAGTAAGTGAAGCAATTGTTGAAACAAGTAACAACATTTCTCGCTTATCATTTGCGTCATTCTCAGCATAAAAATATCGGGTTGCATGAAAATGTCTCTCAAGACACTGTTGGTAACCACTTACATTTATAACCTTTGGAGAAACCACAAGCCTATATAACAATAGACATGTCAGAGAACAGTATCATAAAATAACTTTTCCCTGGATTTACAACCAGTACAGGTATGCGGCGACTTCTAATACCTTCAACCCAAATGTTTCTTTATAATACGAGTAATTATACAAGTAGTTACATAAGTGATAATTAGGTGAATAGATAGATAGAAAGGGAGCAAAAGAGAAGAAGTGAGAGAGGGGTAGTATAGATAGTGTATGTCAGTCTCATTTAACTCATGTTTTTTCGTTTCCCTTTTTTTTCTTAGTTTAAAGCAAAGGTCTTGTTTCATCGCAACTGTCACACAATCTCAGGGCACTTTATATTGTATAATACTTTATAATTTATAACAAATGTGTTACATCGCATTATAATCGTTTATTTAAGTACTAAGTAGGCCTGTAATGTGAACGCTGATGTTGCTTGGTATAAGTCTATGTAGGCCTACTTGTGCTTCGTATTAGGTAACTAATTAATGATGGCTACATGTTCATAATAGTTCTGTTACATCTTATAACGTGTATTTTGTCTTTGTTCCTGCACTACTAATGATGGCCGTAGTGGGTACAGTAGAAACATCTGGATATTTCTACATCAGTATTCAATGAATGGTGGCCTAATAACCTGCATAATAAATTTAACACTACTGATAATGGGAGTCTTTCAGACGAATATGTGGAGGGAGAGGATTATCAAAGCACCTCAAGCTGCACTAAAAACTAGTCTTGTAGTCGTAATAGGACTGAAGGATATGAATTTAAGAAAGCTTCTTTTCTAACAATTTTCCGCCAAAAAACAAAAATTTGCGAATACAGTGATGGTACGGACGATCCAGAATTTGAAGAATAGTGTAGAGACACTGCATCTTACGCATCTTAAAAACAATTCTGTTCTTGTTATGGGCAATGTCTTGTTTCAATGAAAAGCATTACCAACGACATCTCATACGGAAAAAAGTATGAATTGGTTTGAGGAAAAAGGAATAAATTTTCTAGAGGACGGCCTGAATAGTCAATTATTGCATTTATAGGGGGAGGCGTATAAGGCAATATTCAGTGAATACGATGATAATGTAACCGAAGAAAATGAGTGTCTTGTGCTCTGGCCTATTCCATCAATACTTCTGTGACGTCAACCGATAGAATGAATTAGTACTGAGTAGGCCTACCGTAATGCAACCTGTAGCAAGAATTATTCGTATAACCTGTTGTGTATAGATTCTTCTTGTGCAATTTAAACAATAAATTACTAACGTAAAGGTCATTGACATGAAGACATAGTCCAACAATTATAACATACTTACGAAAATCAGTGTAACACACATTACTGAACGCAACGTATTTGTTGTAACCATCTTTTAATACGCTCTTTATTAATAAAAATAACTCGCAGCCTGACAAGTTTGCCTAAATTTTACATAATATGGTTTGTAGCATCCGCCAATTTGTTTTCCAAAATTTTATATCTTTGCTGACTCTTCTAAAATCAAGACAAGTGACTTCATATCTCGTGCATCAAAACTGGTCCAGCCGTTTAATGGTTACAAGGGAACAAACAAACTAACAACCATTAACACACAATTTTCGTACAAAAGTAAATAAATACGGTTATTTAACAGATACGAAATTCCTTGAATGATTATAAAATACACATTATAAGATATAACATAACTATTATGAACATGCAGTAAAATCATTAATTAGTAACCTAATACGAAGCACAGGTAGGTCTACATAGACTTAGGTCTACAGTAAGCAACATCAGCGCTCGCATTACAGGCCTATTTAGTACTTAAATAAACGATTATAATGCAATGTAACACATTTGTTATAAATTATAAAGTACTCAAGTAAATATTATAAAAAGTAATACAGTAGTTACCAAAAAGAAACTTATGTGAACTGTACAAACCTAACGTATTGTGTCGCACAGTGGCGTATGAAGGGGGGCCAAGGGGCCAGCCGCCCCAGGCGGCATAGCAAGGAGGGCGGCAAAGTGAGCATAGTCTTGAAAAAATTGTTTTCAATTTATAAAACCACAAACAACTTGTTTCTTTGATATGACTATTCCTTTCATAAAAGAAGCATAACCAGCCAACTTCTCTGTTGTCATAAACCTTGCGTGATAAACAGTACTAATCTATTTATGCTGAAGCATCGTAATTACGGTTCATTATGGTAATAAATGTGTGGTGATTTTCTAGTGAGTTGTTATGCTGGAAAGGAGAACTGATAATCATACAGTATTAGCTTTGTATACATAATGTTAATTGCTGTTCGTATACAGACAAATATATTATTTGCAAAAAAACGTTACTTGGGCTAGGTATGTGCAATTTTCCCGGTTCGACGCAGCGAACGTGTTGATCATCGATGAGTATCTTGAATGTGCGGTTTGTTTTTGGTTTGTGTGTCATATGGGTATATCTATAATACTTCACGTGTTTGACATCATACTAATACTTCATAGATTTTATTTCTTTAAAAGTGAAAACAGCGGAGGGGATCACACAATCTATTACAAGTAAACTTGAGAGTGATGGATTGAATCTTACCGATTACAGAGATCTGTCGTATGGCAATCAAACAACAATTGCTAGTATCCATTCAAGAGTTCAAAAGAGAATATTAGTTTTGAATCCACTAACTATGTTTGTTCCTTGTGACAACCATTCACTTAACTTGGTTCGAGTTCAGCAGCTCATGTAAATGTTCAGGCAGTGACATTTTTTGGGACAGTAGAACGTCTATTCACCTTCTTTTCCTGTTCCGCTTATAAATTGAGTGTTCTTAAAGACTTCGTATAAATTATTCTTAAAAGATATTGTGGTACCAGGTGGAGTTCAGAAGCAGATGTGGTGAAAGCAATGTCCACTCAGGTGGATGAAATGATCGCTGCACTGGAGAAAGGAATACACCGACTGAAACAATTGATACGAGGGAAGATGCAGCAATAATAATTAATGCGATAGAAAACTTTAATTTTGTGACCTTGGTCTTTTTCTGGACGTATATTCTTTCTTCTATAGACAAAAACCATAAAATCTTGCAGACCAAAGAAATAAGCTTTAGTCAAGCATTAACACGTCTGGAGAAGCTAACGGACAATTTAAACGTTTGGAGGAATGAGATGTGTGACAATGTCATTTCTAAGGCCGAGCAGGTATGCAATGAATGGGATGTCAGTATCACAAAAAGAATAAGAAGGAAGCACACGATGCCAGGGGAGTATCCAGACAATTCTGCCTTGACCGTTCGGCAAGAAATGCTACGTTCTCTAACAGAAATTTTGGACAAACTGTCAGTTAAAATTTCAAGGCGTTTCTCTACATTAAAAAGAGTTAGAAAAACGCTGTGGGTTCCTCTATAAATTTGAGGCATACGTAAATGATGGGGATATACATTTTAAGAAACAGCTTTCCCAAATCAAAATTAAGTGCACAGTGTTTGCAAAACTGTATCCACATGACCTAAACAGTGAAGAATTGTTCAGTGACTTAAAAGACGTCATACTTTTATTAAAAACGGCAAAGGTTAAAGGAGAACAAATGGACTTTATACTCAGGGACTGCTACAATACATTTCTTCAATGGGATTAGAAGCCTACAAAACACTAGCGATAGATTTAAAAAATTTTCATACTTTACCAGTGATTGTGCCTTCTTGTGAAAGATCGTTTAGTAAACTTAAAAATCATACCTACGATTAACAATATCTCAAGACAGGGTATCAAATCTACGGATACTCTTAGTTGAAAACGACATTGCTCCGTCTTTAGGTTATACTGATTTAACAACCGACTTTACAGCAATTAAGACCTGGAAAGTTACGTTTTAAAATGTCTCGTTTTAAATATTTATTAAATATTACAAATAAATATTAAGTCTTTATTGACAGAAGACGGAACCATAAACCTGTAATGGTAAGTGATTTATTTGATTACTTTTAATGTAGTTCTTTGTTTAACTTTATGTTGCTTTAGGATATTGTTTTGAAGATGCGATTTATACCTATAAGGAATTTGTATGTTCATTAGAACATTTTTATGTTATAAATTTGTTATATTACTACATTTTTTATAGTCTAAATAATAAATGTTAGAAACTGAATACCGGTAATATTATAATATGTAATTTCTTAATTTTGACTTAACAAATATTCTTAAGACGTTTGCTGGACGGGTTTTCATATAAAAATCTACATATTTGCATTTATTAAGTACTTTGTTCAGTGGATGGGCCTTCATTTTTGTTCTTTAGTCCCCTATTAATTGTGAAGGCAAGACGGCCGACGATCTCCTTGCTCCGGCCGTCAAAAAGCCTAGCTACGCCACTGGTGTCGCATTATAAGTAGAGTGCGACGTGCTGGCGCTCGTTTAATTGATGGTCTATGCAAATTATGTCATGCGACTTCTAAATGAAGTATGGCAAAAAATGTATACAGCTAACCTCTGTCTGTGTAACTCTCTCATTTTCTTACTCTCCCCCCTCGCCATCTCTCTCTCTCTCTCTCTCTCTCTCTCTCTCTCTCTCTCTCTCTCTCTCTCTCTCTCTCTCTCTCTCTCTCTCTCTCTCCTTATTCGTTTTATTTTTGACCTCATTTTTGTTAAAGATGAGCCAAGGAGCTTATGTGCAATTACACCTGCCGGACACCCCTACGGGTGCCTCTGAAACAATAAAATTTCTCAAGTGTTTATGAAGTATGAAGGACACTGGAACATGGTAAACGCACAGTAATGTTTATTTTGATGAGTCAAAATAAACAAGAAATGTGATTAAATTTCTGGCGGGAATGAAAGATGCATTTTGTAACCTAGCGTCTTCGTCACACACGTCAGTCTTTTCTACAAACATTGTGCACAGTTTAGTCTGAGCTGTTGTATCGCGAATTTATAAATGGTTAATACATGTCAGCCACTGCTGTGTAGCGTGATAATGTGTTGTGTCTATTCAGCGTAACACGACAGGTCACCAGCACAGAGATTTGTCATTCATCTGAATCCCGCCAAGAGAGTATTCAAGGTCAAATGACATTCCTAATTTTTAATAGCTCAGCAGCGTTTGTTTACAAAACGTACTACTGTTTTTGGCTGACACATATAAACAGATCTATGTCTGAACTAATGCAACCTCTTATTTATATGTACATCTGTCTGTTTTTACGTTTCCACCAAACGTGTTGGTAGGCTGATGTGTTCGTACTCCTTAAGAAAATAATATTAAAATAATATGAATATTTTATAGTAAAAACATAACAACAATAGTAATAACAATAACAATTTGTAGGCTTAAGCATTCATAACATAAAGCAGTTTTTTAACGTTCCATTCTCCCCCCTCCAACCTAAGACACGCACGCGCACACACACACACACACACACACACAAATAAAATATGTATTAGACTACATTATTGTGTGGTTAGTACTGCAGATAGTTGAAATAAATGTGCCTTTAATGATAGAAGCATACAACTTGGGGCACATGCACATATACTACGTATATGAAGATTTAATTTTGGATATGAGGCCATCTCAGATTTCGCCTATTGCAGTAATGGCGGACATTCAAAATGGCGGCTTCTGAATATTTTTTATGTGCTCCTTTTAAATTTATTTGATGATGTTAAATGACAGCTATTAAAGCAATGGCGAGTAATTGTTGTTTTGTCCATGTAGTTTGCTATTTTTAATAATATATACCATATTTTATTTATATTCTATTTATAACAAATGTTGATGGATTATTTAATGGAAATACTAATACTGCATTGTCTGTATTGTATAGAATTCTGATAGATAAACATATAATAGATTAGATATAATAGATAATGATTAGATTCAAAATCTGATATCACTCAGTACAAAGAGCACCACAAGCACAAAAGCGGTACACTGTAGGGCAGCCTTCCTACATTGACACTGTCGTGTGCAGCCTTTCTTGCAGCCACATCGTATGAGTTCCCTGCATGCTTGCGAAGCCTCTGGTAGGGTTGTCGAAGATATTTCCCATCCACCTTCAACCTTTTTCTTCCAACCCCAATCACCTGGTGACGGGAGCACTGGGGTTGCGACCATCATTTGAGCCCAGCAGTAACCAGCCTGGTAGACAGCTCTCTTTGTATGCTGAATGAGAGCATCTTGTGAAGGAGGTAGATTGTCAATTGCTCTACCTTTCTGAGTAAACAGGTGTTTTCTTGCATCATTAACACATTTGTCGCTGCTAGTACGGTCATATAGCAAAACTAAAAATCTCTCCAATGGTTTCAGCATATCTTGTACAGTCTGCTGAGTAGGTCTGTCAGCCAATGCACAAAAAGTAGCGGTGATATCTTGATATGCATTCCAGGTGTCCCATGCGGTCCTTTTGCCTCTTCCTCCAAAGAAGGATACAGTGTCACACCCAGTTATTGTGTGAAACAATGGTAAGGCAGTACAACGATCACGACCCAAAGATCTAGCTACGTCATGCGCGGCGAAGATCCGGTAGTTCTTTCCCACTCCAAAAGCAACCCACAGTTCCTCAATGTTTAGACGTTGTGCTGATAAGATGGCAAGAACTAAAACATCGGTGTCCACAGTGCGTATTTCGGCTTTGGTATATCCTTGCTGCACAGCATCACATAAATGAAGTAGGAGTCGAGTGTCAGCTTCTTCATGTGTGCATGGAGCCAGTTCTAAGACATCTTGATGATTTATAGTAAGAACATCGCTACCAATTGTGGTAATTACCTGCTTGCCCGTGGAAATAGCTGCTAATGTTGTAGCCAAGAAAGAGAACAATTCAGACTTATTTTCATCAACCCGGAGAAACTCCTCCCAGTTTTTAGGAAGTGAACTTCTTGGTTCAACACGCTTTCGAACACCTTTTCCCCTTTTGCTGTGTGTGTCACTCTTCAAGCTGTCAGGCATGTACACGTCCCAGATGATATCTATCCTTCTTACATGTTGAAGCTGAGCTTTGATGTAGGGTATGAATACAGTATTGGCATAATCTTCAAATGTTTTTGCCAATCCTGGTCGCAGCATGTTGACAATTGTAGCACCGTCAATGATTGTAATTTCTGCTGTTGGTTTGGTAGTGCTAGTAGGTGCGAGTCCTTCAAGACAAGTCAATAAATCTGACTTTGTTCCGGTTCTTAGACTCCCCAACTTCGACAGTGCTGGAGGATAAGCTTGGTTCTCGTGTCTAAAGAACTCATCCAAATCTCCATTACGTATCTGTGATGCAATGTATAATCTAGAGAACAACGAGCAGTCATTCTTTAGTGATGTCAACTGTAACTGTTTATTAGACTTTTCACGAACTGGAGGACGGCTGAAGAGGTGTAGGTTATTCCGCTTAAAAGGATCTGATATACGTTTAGTTTTATTAATAAGCCTCTCGCTGACATATAACTCATACTGTTCAATTCCAATTTTTTCAATATTTAACAATGTGTCTGAAACTGCCGTATTTACAATATTTCTGCTGTCAAGTACCAGATGATCAGAGCTGTTTTCACTGAATGGGTTTCCCAGATCTTGCATTACATGAGTCAGAGACTTGACATCTTTTGCAAATGCCATCTGTGAACGCTTGTTAGCTTCGTGGTGACGCTTATCTTTTTCCCATCTCTCTGTCTTGGTAGAATTAAATTCTTCAAACTAAGCGGGCCATCTCAGGTACAGACACCATCCAACGAAGCAGAGCTTTTGAGTTTTCTGTTAGGCCTACAGCTCCTCCATCACCTTTGACTGATGCATTATTTTGTTCATGGGTCTGATCAATAGCAATAGCAGAGAATGCCCTACTTGATTATTGATGACAAACTTCCCTTTCATGAATTCTTCATAGGTGGCAAGGTGATTCTGTTTAAGTGAAATTATGTCATGTAAGTGGACAGGAATCCATCTCGCATAGTGAGTATGGTGAAGAGAAAAGAACCAGGGAACAATACTTTTCGACAATCTGACGTTGAAAACTCCAATCGTGGATATTTTATAGATACAACCTTTTTTAGACTTAGGTTATTGTGGGAAACATATTGAATAGAAAACCGTAGCATTAAACGAAATGTATTTACTTTATTCAGCTGTTAAAATAAGATACTTAAATTCGATTACGTTTTTTAATGTATTTGTATTTGTATTAAGTATGAACTACAAAGTTCTAATTTAAATTAAGATTGAAAGTGCCTTTGATTCACAAGAATTTACTGTCATGTGTTCTTCTCTGATACGCTTTAAATAACGACAACTCACATTTTAAAATTTACAATTCAGGTCAAATCACTAGTAATACAGTCCAGTGTGTCACTATTAAAGAAGGAACATAATTCCTATTACGAATAATGAAGCTTTTTGGACCTGGTATTACTAGATGGTAAGTAAATAATCAAAATGTTTTATACAATTTGTAGGTTCTTTGTCATTCAGTTCATACTATCTATAATCAAGTTAAAAACATTCGCTAACATTTTGTATTTAATTCCTTCAAAAAAAGAACACTCGCGAGGAAGTTTTTAAAACGGTTCGAGTAGTTGTCAATATTGTTCTTTTGAAAAATAAGGGCATTACAGTTTGTTTACGTTCTCAAAAATATCGGTATGGAGAACCATACATGACTTCTATGTTCTAAGTTTTATATATAAAATCATTTACGAAATGAAATGTTTCCATAGAAACTACTTCTTTCCACTTATTGCTTCAGCCTTAACCACAGTACTGTGGTCACTAACGTATACCACCTCACGTTATCGCACTCTATTTTCACTCATGATGGTAGTCGATGGCACTGCCGAAACGTCTGGTTTTGCAGAAAACTTTGGTCTACGGCCAAACAGGACGGGAAGGAATTTTAACAACAAACTACTTCTTTGTTGCCGATAACGTAGTACATATATAAAAAATTATCCCCACCCCGTTCAACTAGCCTCATCATTTATAGATATTTCATCTACGTTTCTATAGTGGATTATTAAGATCTTCTTATCAGGATACTTTATTTTTCAAAATTAAGTACTTTACTCTTGTTACAACAAAAAATGTTTTAGGTAAACTACCCTTTCCCCCTAACCAATCTTCACCAAAATCAATAGGCCTTGAGTCCTCTACAACTCAGGGACATACGTAAAATATTATTTGATTCTGTTTGAATTTACGGCAGTTATCTTTCGTCATGAAAAAATTTCTCTTGTTACAACATAAAATATTGCATGTAAACTACTCCTTTCCCTTAATCGATCTTCACAAAAATCAACAGACATTGAGTTATCTATAGGTCAGGAAGGTGTGCAAAACATTATTTGATTCTGATTGAATTTACGGCAGTTATCATTCGTCATAAAAAATACCCTTGTTACAACATAAAAGGTTGCAGGTAAACTATCCCTTTCCCTTAACCGATCTTCACCAAACACAAAAGGTGTTGCGTACTCTACAAATAAGGGCTGTATGCAAAACATTATTTGATTCTGTTTGAATTTGCGGCTGTTATCGTTTGCCATAGAAAAAAATTACCCTTGATTAAAAAAAAATTTTTCAGGTAAACTATCCCTTTCCCTTAACTGATCTTCACCAAAAACAATAGGTCTTGAGTACTCTACAAATAAAGACTGTATGCAAAAATTATTTGATTGTTTGAATTTGCGGCTGTTATCGTTTGCCATAGAAAAAAATCTACAGACACACACACACACACATTTCGAAAAATTACTTTTTTTCATGTTTTGAGTGTAGTACAATCAGAATCTGCAATAATCTCGAACACGATTTTTTTTTTCATCACCATACTTCCATTTCCTTAAGGAACATGGAAGTAAAATCAATACTGTGCATTCACTAGATGTGGCTGTAGTACTCGTTTGAGCAGAACCATGACAATCAGAAGCCTTTCATGTAATAACTTGTATTTAATTACGCAGCACTTTCCGACACTATATCTGTGCACCAATCAGATTAGACCTTTAGTAAGATTAGATTACCGTATTGAGTGCACGTTGACGCTGTGTAGTCACAATTTAGTATTCATGAAACACAGCTTGAAGTGAATCGGCCTATCGTGTCGTCGTCATTTTGCTGTCGGTATAGTCGTTCTTTATTAATCTACAGAAACATGACAAAAACGAACTACACATATAAATTAATAATCACTGATGACGACTCCCATCCTTTTGATCGAGGGTGTATTAGATTTTTAACTGTTTACACATACACAACGATCTTTTTTACATACCGATTTGGCAATGAAAGTACTGCAATTGATAATTATGACTTTGTTTGGGATTAGATTGTAATTTTGTGTAGATCTAATTATGTAGCTGTTCCCTCTAATAATATATGTCCAAAATGTTTTATTACAAAATATGTAGCATGCACAGAATTAGCACCAAATAAATACCAGAACTGTTAGCTTATTATAACTTTATACAGTATTTTGTAACAATTTGTTACTGTGCTTGTTATGTCCCAACATTAAAAGTTATAAACACATTTTTAAAACATTCCGTTTTTACACTGAACATTTTATTACGACTTGCACTTTTTGTGTAGAGTGTGATAAGTGTACTGAAAACGTATATTAAAGAAACCGTAAATCAGTATTTGACAGTATTGACACTACTGAAGTATATATCTGAACAGTGTATGAAGCCAACCTCAGTTTTTAATATATTTTATTACAAATTTTATGTCCGTTTGGACATCCAAATATTCTTGTATCCGAATGACTCTCGATCCCAATTTATTATGATACTGATGCTCTACTTTGATGCAGATCACTATCAAGACATTTGTATGTGCATAACTTATTTTTTCCGCCTTATGATTTTATAATTGAAAAAGGTTTTTACCCTGTTGTTTTCTTATTATTACCTGTAACACCACTCTTAGGCTTTAAAATTCTAACTTTAATGTGCCCATAAGATTTTTAAATTTAAAAGATAAACGCTACTGATTAACCAAATTATCGTAATTATTAACATTTTGTAATTCTCAAATAGATAAAAAATGCTGACTTATTCAATCAGTTTAACGTTTAATTAGCTACCTTTATTTTGAACTTTTGGATACTTCATTTTATTAGAATTTTGAATTTCAAAATTTTTCGTTTATAATTCTTTTTAATCACAAAGTTTATCATTGATTCCTTTCTCAAAATAAATATTTTTGTTTAAAATTGATATAATTATGTACTCTGCTTGTAATGATCTAAATTGAAATGTTCTCTTTACACTTAATTTAGCTTTCTAATAATTCATCAAATCAAGGACAACATTTCAGTAACAGTTTTTTTATTAATACGGTATATTAATAAGAACCATATTGGATATCTTCACTAAACTCATTTACCACTCCATAAATTTGAGGAAAAGCAAATAAATGAAAACGTCAAAAGTAGCCTACTACTCATCATCATCATCATCATCATCAGCAAGGGTTATACAAAAGTGGTTTGTTCCGGACCTAGATACACTGGTCATTCTAAAGCTTCTTGGGACCTCTCCGTCGATTTCGGCTTATAGTTCAATAGGTGTTTGAGAATGCTTCAGTCATCGTTTCAGTTAAAAGTTCCAAACATTTTAGCCTATAATGGGGCAGTCCTATCAAATATTCACATAACATTCAGTTTCTTCCGTACATCGAGATTTATTTTGGGATCAGTATTTGTGAAGAGTATATCATATTACGCTTCCGAGACCTCGTGAAAACGACTGCTCTGCGATTTCGTCCTTAGAAGTCGGAATTCTCAAACCCATAGACAATGAAGAACTTCAAGCGTGTTTCTTTACTCGTTGATTAAAAAAATGGGTTGGGTACTCGTTGTACCAGGTTAACTAGTCTTAGTAATGCTAGCTTTCAAAGAAGCCTTCACCTCTCTCCAGCCATGACGGTTCAGCGGGGTAAAGTGCAATATCTTATAAGAGGTTACCCTTTTGATGTTGAACAGTATAGATTTAATGAAGAAATTTGTGTTAGTGGTTGAAATCACAATCAGAATGATCACAGTTGCACACCACTATATAAAAATTATCCCAATTAGCGCTTTCAAGCTTCACAGATTAGATTAGATCGTTAGATTCCAATCTGACGATGGGCTGTGAAGCTTGAAAGCGCTAATTGGGATAATTTTTATATAGTGGTGTGCAACTGTGATCATTCTGATTGAGTATAGATTTAGACCGGAAAGTCGATAAATATTCTTTGGAGATCAGTAGTATCCAACAGTACCAAGTTGAGGCGTAAGGGAAATGATTCTGGACTGTTTTATATTTGGAATATTACAGGCTCAAATTAAGTTGGATTTAATGGGTTGTACTATTGTGTACAGGGAAATTTGGTCTCTTTAGTATGATAAGATAGTCAGTTTATGGGAGACAACCTACAGAAATCGGACTGGACGTTAAGCCCAAAGGTGGCAACCCCACTATCGCATTGCCGTGCGATATGCAAGTAACATATTCAGGAGACATATTAGTTATCAAACGGTCGCAAGCAAGATGTAACCGGAGGGAAAACGTCAAAAGTGCTTTCCAAAATATTTTAATTTTGCTTATTTATTAAGTAAGGAAATTAGAATAAATTTTTAATGGAATGCTCTAACAGAAAACCTATATTTCACTCACATTGTTTATAATTTTTTTCTCATTGTGTTCGCAAACCGTAATTCGTATTTTAAAAAATCTCAATTAGCCTATAATGACATTGCACATTCAGTTGCCATGGAAATTTGTAAACAAAGATATGATGAAAAAGAAATGTGTATTTTAATGTGTCTAAAAAACACTGTTGTTTCTATGACATTTTTAAATATTTGTTTTCCTATAAATAATAGTTTTATATAATTGAAAGTAAATTAATAAAACAGAAAGAAAAATTCAAGACAATACAAAATTATGGGCGTGACGAGATGTAAAACGAGCAGGCAAAAGGCTAAAACAAATGTTGAAGGTAGATGAGATATAAAGCAAAGATAAATAAGGAGGACCGATTCGAAGATAGAAACATACATGGGAGAAGGTAATATATTATTTACCATCAGGGAATAACACACGAAACTGCATCAAACACAATAAAACTAACAATTTTTTTTTAATTATAAGTGAGGTCTTGTATTAGGCAACAATAAAAACGAAAGAGCGGATTCTTCAGTACAAAACGTGTTACCCCAGAGAGTCCTCTTTAGTTAGGAAATTTTAGACTAGTTATACTTTTTGTGGTTCAAATCCTCTAATCGACACCATATCTAGAAGATTCATGTCCCCGTTTGTTTAACACAATCCGCTACGTGAAGCTATTCAGTAATATGTTTTTTTAATTCAACGTTAATTACTACATTTTAATTTATAGTCATTATTAATGAAACTTTGATTTACTTTCACAAATTTACAAAATATTGTTAATGCCTTTATTTCAACAGCTATTTCTGAGCGGTATGACAGTTGCAGTCTGATACATGCAGCAGGCTCAGATATTGGCCTGTGTTGAGTGAAAAACTAATTACTAGCTTTGGAGAGGGAATTGATCCCTTGACATTGCCTGTAGATAGGCCACTGCCTAATTTTATTTTAAGAAGTACCGAGGATTCCCATGTTAGTCTCGTCTATACAACGATTCTATAGATAATAACGCTTATTTATAAAATTTAAAATGCTCAAGAACTGGTGTAGCTATCATGGAAAATAAAAGCGTAAGTAACGCAGTATTAAGTTAGCAGCTGGAGTTCAGTAGTTATTGAACTACGCCCTCTCAACTCATTTAACTGTTTTCCTTTTATCGTGGTTTTTTCCTTTGAAGTAATTGAATTTCATTCGATATTCTTTTAGTATATGTAATGTAATTATTTTTTATTATCTTAAATGAATTAATTAGTGGTGGAATATCTGTCATGCTACAATTTATATGTGTAGTTCGTTTTTGTCATGTTTCTGTAGATTAATAAAGAACGACTATACCGACAGCAAAATGACGACGACACGATAGGCCGATTCACTTCAAGCTGCGTTTCATGAACACTAATTGTGACTACACAGCGTCAACGTGCACTCAATACGGTAATCTAATCTTACTAAAGGTCTAATCTGATTGGTGCACAGATATAGTGTCGGAAAGTGCTGCGTAATTAAATACAAGTTATTACATGAAAGGCTTTTGATTGTCATGGTTCTGCTCAAACGAGTACTACAGCCACATCTAGTGAATGCACAGTATTGATTTTACTTCCATGTTCCTTAAGGAAATGGAAGTATGGTGATGAAAAAAAAAATCGTGTTCGAGATTATTGCAGATTCTGATTGTACTACACTCAAAACATGAAAAAAAGTAATTTTTCGAAATGTGTGTGTGTGTGTGTGTGTGTGTGTGTGTGTGTGTGTGTGTGTGTGTGTGTGTGTGTGTGTGTGTGTGTGTGTGTGTGTGTGTGTGTGTGTGTGTGTGTGTGTGTGTGTGTGTGTGTGTGTGTGTGTGTGTGTGTGTGTGTGTGTGTGTGTGTGTGTGTGTGTGTGTGTGTGTGTGTGTGTGTGTGTGTGTGTGTGTGTGTGGATTTTCTTCTATGGCAAACGATAACAGCCGCAAATTCAAACAGAATCAAATAATGTTTTGCATACAGCCCTTATTTGTAGAGTACGCAAGACCTTTTGTGTTTTGTGAAGATCGGTTAAGGGAAAGGGATAGTTTACCTGCAACCTTTTATGTTGTAACAAGGGTATTTTTTATGACGAATGATAACTGCCGTAAATTCAATCAGAATCAAATAATGTTTTGCATACCTTCCTGACCTATAGATAACTCAATGTCTGTTGATTTTTGTGAAGATCGGTTAAGGGAAAGGAGTAGTTTACCTGCAACATTTTATGTTTTAACAACGGTAATTTTTTCTATGACGAACGATAACTGCCGCACATTCAAACAGAATCAAATATTTTTTTGCATACGTTCATCAATTATAAAAGACTGATTTTGGTGAAGATCGGTTAAGGAAAAGGGGTAGTTTACCTGTCACAATTTTATGTTTTAACAAGAGTAATTGTTTCAATGACGAACGATAACTGCCGCATATTTAAACAGAAACAAATAATTTTGTGCATACCTTCCTCAATTGTAGATAACTCAATGTCTGTTGATTTTGTTGAAGATCAGTTATGGGAAAGGGGTAGTTTACCAGCAACATTTTATGTTGTAACAAGAGAACGTTTTCCATGAAGAACGATAACTGCCGCAAATTCAAACAGAATCAAATGATTTTTTACATATGTGCCTAATTTGTAGAGGACTCATTGCCTATTGATTTTGGTGAATATCGGTTAAGGGAAAGGGGTAGTTTACCTGCCACTTTTAATGTTTTAACAAGATTGTTTCTATGACGAACGATAACTGCCGCACATTGAAAGAGAATCAAATAATGTTTTACATGCATCCCTAAATTATAGAGTACTCAAGGCCTGTTGATTTTTGTGAAGATCGGTTAAGGGGAAGGGGTAGTTTACATGCAATATTTTATGTTGTAACAAGAGAAATTTTTTCATGACGAACGATAACTGCCGTAAATTCAAACAGAATCAAATAATATTTTACGTATGTCCCTGAGTTGTAGAGGACTCAAGGCCTATTGATTTTGGTGAAGATTGGTTAGGGGGAAAGGGTAGTTTACCTAAAACATTTTTTGTTGTAACAAGAGTAAAGTACTTAATTTTGAAAAATAAAGTATCCTGATAAGAAGATCTTAATAATCCACTGTAGAAACGTAGATGAAATATCTATAAATGATGAGGCTAGTTGAACGGGGTGGGGATAATTTTTTATATATGTACTACGTTATCGGCAACAAAGAAGTAGTTTGTTGTTAAAATTCCTTCCCGTCCTGTTTGGCCATAGACCAAAATTTTCTGCAAAACCAGACGTTTCGGCAGTGCCATCGACTACCATCATGAGTGAAAATAGAGTGCGATAACGTGAGGTGGTATACGTTAGTGACCACAGTACTGTGGTTAAGGCTGAAGCAATAAGTGGAAAGAAGTAGTTTCTATGGAAACATTTCATTTCGTAAATGATTTTATATATAAAACTTAGAACATAGAAGTCATGTATGGTTCTCCATACCGATATTTTTGAGAACGTAAACAAAGTGGCATTCATACACAGACTGTAATGCCCTTATTTTTCAAAAGAACAATATTGACAACTACTCGAACCGTTTTAAAAACTTCCTCGCGAGTGTTCTTTTTTTGAAGGAATTAAATACAAAATGTTAGCGAATGTTTTTAACTTGATTATAGATAGTATGAACTGAATGACAAGGAACCTACAAATTGTATAAAACATTTTGATTATTTACTTACCATCTAGTAATACCAGGTCTAAAAAGCTTCATTATTTGTAATAGGAATTATGTTCCTTCTTTAATAGTGACACACTGGACTGTATTACTAGTGATTTGACCTGAATTGTAAATTTTAAAATGTGAGTTGTCGTTATTTTAAGCGTATCAGAGAAGAACACATGACAGTAAATTCTTGTGAATCAAAGGCACTTTCAATCTTAATTTAAATTAGAACTTTGTAGTTCATACTTAATACAAATACAAATACATTAAAAAACGTAATCGAATTTAAGTATCTTATTTTAACAGCTGAATAAAGTAAATACATTTCGTTTAACGCTACGGTATTCTATTCAATATGTTTCCCACAATAACCTAAGTCTAAAAAAGGTTGTATCTATAAAATATCCACGATTGGAGTTTTCAACATCAGATTGTCGAAATCTCATGAGTTAATAATATGTGTGCATGCGTGCAGGTGCGAGTGTTTGTATTCGCGCGTTTATGCCACGTCATAAAATTAATAGCAAGAATACAATACTGTTTTATTTGCTATGCTTAAAGCATTTTAAATACTAATAAACACTAAATTAAGAGAACATTACTTTTGTTCTTATAAAACTTACGTGAAAACTGAAATATTTCTAGAGTATTTGTGTAAATATCTAATAAAGTAGGAGTATTAATGTAAATAATTGTTAGACTGTTACGTATAATTTACGTATAGGTTTATCAGAAAATGTAAATAAATGATCTAAAATGGACATTATTATTTTAAAATTTCACTCGTTTTTACGAGAATATAAAGCATGGCTTCTTTCTTTCATCAACCTGTCTGGTGTTTATAATCATGTAACAGTTAGTTATGACTACTTATGCAAGATCGCATGCTGAGAGAATACGAGTTTGTTTATTTGAACAGGATTGCGTATTATGTCTTCAACTGCCTCGTGTGCGTATACACAAGACAGCTGATGTCTGTTATTAGCTAGTTCTCCTTGATAGTACCACAGCTGACAACAATTTATTGCTGCATACCTTCATAAAACAATTTTGTTAGTCATCAATACGAAAACTTTTACACATGACAATTGTAGTAAGCAATTGCTACTTTCGGGACAAAAATCTCGTAACAAATAGAATTTACGTAAGAATGTATGCAACTATTTCTTCAGGTTACAAATAAAACTTTTCTATGAGAGATTACTGTCTATTATGAAGCCAAGATATTTCATTTGTTTAGTTTGTTCAGTCACCAAGCAGCTATACATGTTTGACATGATGATTCATAAAAAACATTATGAAAATTCAACCTTGTCTCTCAAAAAGAAAATCATATATTTTTTCACGTAAAACCATACTGTATTTTACTAAATCAATACTGTAATAAATCTAATTCGACAATCATTTAAATGGGAAATAAACAAATACATACAATAGTTATTTATTTTTAATTTACTGTTTTAATAAACGTCATGCCATGGCTGACACCTCTCTGAAGAGTGCTCAGCGGGAAAAGTTGGGACAGGACTACTTGCCCAAACTTACAGTCTAGTGTAAACGGAGTTTCATACATCTGTCGGAATAAATTACGATAATAGCTCGCGCAAGCACGTAGTGAACACTTGGACTATCTCTCGCGGTAGAAACTACGGCTTAGTGCAAACGCCTACTGGACACTGCTTGCGTATTTCCGTCAAAATTTTCTCGCAGTGTAAACATAGCAGAGTCGCATATTCATTCACTAGCCTCTCCCCCTCCTCAGGCGTAACGCTTCTCGGTAGGAACGCTAATGCACGTACTACGCGTTCTATTTCTCTCTCTCTCTCTCTCTCTCTCTCTCTCTCTCTCTCTCTCTCTCTCTCTCTCTCTCTCTCTCTCTCTCTCCCCGTCTCACTCTAATAGAAATTAAATTGCTAATTACAATCAAATTTTTAATATTTTTACCCTGTCACCAACCCCTCTCACTCACTCTTTCCCACACCATGTATCCTTTTGTTTTACCTCTCTCTAACCCTTCGACAGAAAGGTATAACTTTCTAATATAAGTGTTATTCTCTCTCTCTCTCTCTCTCTCTCTCTCTCTCTCTCTCACACACACACACACACACACACACACACACACACACACACACATTCTCTTTCTTCACACAAAAATTAAACTGTTGTGAAGAATCAAATTTTTAACGTTTTTGTCCCGAACACTTTTTCTCTGTTGATTCAAAACTTAAACTATTGTAAAGAACATATCAAACGGTTTATAAAGAGAATAAAATCAAAAGTGCGGAAGGTAGGAGAAAGTAAAATGAGGTTAAGTGGGAAAATGAACTGATAAGTGAACATGAGAATATCAGAAAAACGAAGCGAATCATTAAAAAAGGACATAATCTTTGACCCACTTAGCACAGTCTGAATCAGGCTTGGATTGCGTTTGTCATTTGACCTGTGCGTTTATGCTATGACAGTGTTGTCAAATCTACGGATTCCATAATGATTGCAAACTAAATGAAAAAAAGGCGCGCAGAGTGTATACAGACGATGGTAGTACTACGTGGTGGACAAACCATGAACTACATATTGAATATCAATTTTCAAAAGTCTGTCAATTTGGCACCCGCAGATAAAAATTTAAAAATTCGTGGTGCCAAAATAATGAGTTGAAAGTTAAAAAAATTAAGATGTTTCATTAACGATGTGCTCATAAAGGATTTTTGTGGAACTTATAAACTTTTATTCCACAGAACACATTTTCTATAAGGGATTACATTTTGGCGTCCGATATACGGACGTCAAAATCTAACAGATGCCACTACGATGATAAAATTTGTTAAGACGGACGCACAAATGTTAATAAAACACATATATATATAATTTTTTTTTTGTGATGTTTTCAATTTGTTTCTTCTGCAAGTAGTATAATTTTGTATATTCTTTTTAACACCTGATGCACGTTTCACTGAAAAATATCAGTATCATCAGAGGTTTCTAAGTAAATTAATAACAATCGAAATAATCCTATTAATATAAAATTAACGAATAATCAAATTTGTATCGATTTTAATGTAAAATAAAATAACTGATAATCGATTTAGGTCGATTAGTTAACGATTGTTTTAATGTTTATTTTCTTCAGCAGCTGTTTTCTCGGTTATATTTGAAATTTTGTTTATATTTTATTCATTTTTATTTTTTAGTAAATTTATAATTTTAAATAGATTGTCTTGTTTTGTTTTTATTTGGGTTTGTTCTTTAATTAATAAATTATTGTTATTGTGTTTGTAAATGTTAAGATTTTCCCAAATATTCATTTTTTGACCTTTTTGTATGTTTTTAATTAATTTTATATTTTCAATGTTTGGAAACTGGTTTATACCTCCGATCACTGCACAAAATAGAGAATATGTGGAAGCTTGTAGAGGCTACCTCTCACCCGTGGCGCTCATGCAGCAAATTTCTGTTCGCATGAGCATGCGTGAAACTCGAAATTTTGCACGCATGCTGTGGAGTGCGTGCATGCTTCGAAGGGTTTGGTAGGTAGGTTAGTTATGTTTATACTTTTGGAAAATACGATACATTTTAAATAAAATATTATTGTTTCTAGAAATTAATTATTTTATAATAATATAGCCTATATAACGATTCTATTTTCTTAAGTAACAAAATTATTCAAAAATGTCGTATAAATGTAAAGTGTTTTTAAAGTAATTTCTTTCATTATTATAGCAGCATTATTCAAGATATGAAATTAGGAACATTATTAAAAATTTTGTTTTATTTATCGACTGATATAAAATAAGTGCTGAATTTAACGTAAGTACTAAATAATATTTTTATGAAAAAGGTTTATATACTTATTTAAGTTTCATAAAAACATTATTTAATACTTAAGTAAAAATTCTTAGGGTTCACTGGTAGTAGTGGCCGGTGGCACGCCTCCGCGCCATCAAATGAGAGCGAGAGCGAGAGAAAACAGGTAGCTTACTGAATGTTACACTCAGCGTAATACACCGCTCAATGAACTATAAATTATAACTGAAGTAATAATTGTTATTATAAAACTACTTATTTTGTTAGTATTTATATCCCCGTCCAAATCCGCCGAAATATGCAAATTTGTAATTTTAAACGAGACCTAAGTAAATTAAGGAAGGGTACGCCACTGGTGAGGGACCATATTTCTATGCTTTCTTTATTCTTGTTTTTGATCTTTGTTAATGTCCAACAATAATATAAACTTTATGATTTGTACTTGGCGTTTTTGCCACCACCTGAGCTTTTGGTGCACTGGGCAAAGTTGGTCAGGCACCCTCCTTGTTAGTTTGATTACATTTTTACTATTATTTACATTATTTGACTATGTACCTGAACTAAAAAAATATGCTGTTAATTTTAAGTTGTTTGAGATAAGTTAGAGTATACCTGAAAACATACAAGAAAATTAAATCTTTACTGAAAAAACACGAAATAAGCATGGAATGAAACGATCAGATATAATGAAGTATAGTGTCAGCGAGCATTTCTACCTCTGAGATGGGTTTGTAAACAATGAAAGTATGTTTTCAGCAATGCAATGGAATGCATAGATGGCAGAAATGAGCACAATGTTAAGATGAATGCTGAGTAAATGTCAAAATTCACCATAAGTGCAGGCAAGACTCTATAATACCTACCTATTTAAAGGTGTTAAGGCAAACTCAAAATTACTGGACGTCTTCAATCCAAATGTGGTTGTTCTGAATAAAAGTCAAGCTTCATCATAAGTGCAGCCAAGACTGTATAATACCAATGCATTAAAGGAATAGTGTAAGAAGTCACAAGAAATCAACATATATAATAAGAAGTAACATGGTGAAGTAACATGGTCTACTGATGGATTCATAAAAATGAAAAGAAAATGAAAAAATGCATTATAAAAAGTGCCTTTTCATTCCTTAATGAATTCTTATTGAAATAAAATATGCATATTTCAATTTTTAAAATAGCTTCCTCAGGTGCCACCTGAGCATTTGCACAGTCTGTCCAATTATAATGCAGAGCACAGGCATTTGCCTATAAATATTATAAATTTAGTTTGTATTATGGAGATATCGAGATTTTGTAGTTTCGCTATGTTTTCTAATGCATACAGCACACATTGTAAAATAATTGTTCATCATAAATTTTATGAACTGTTATGAATAACTTTATGAACTGTTAAATTAAGATATGCTAATAAGTACTGTACTATAAATGGCAACAATTCAATGATTTTTATATTTGGGTTTCTGGTAACTAGAATATATGGAGTGTAAACAATACATATTTCATATGTAAATAACAATTTATTGTTAAAATAGAAAGCAATAATTTTTAAAGAATTTAAAAACTCACTTTAAAAATAAATTTTACTAAAGTTTATAAATACACATTTTTTACTTTAACACATTCACTGCTGATGACATACAGTCCACTTACTACAGGAGCTGAGCTCCGACTAAACAATAACATTTTGCATACCACAGGTACTTGGACGCGAGTAGTATGCTCCTGTTGTGAGACCCTAGCTACTCAGATCCGAGTAGTTAGCAATGAATGTGCTAAGAATGTTTTCTAATCACTTGCCTCAATATTTGTTGATATTCTCTGTTCTTTCAGGTTCTCAACTGCCAGAAACAAGAAACTCATTACAAACCATGTGCATAGATACACAGTATTAAATAAAAACACAAATATGAGTAAACAGGTGGAAAATTATTGACACACATGTTACCAGTAATAACAGTACTGGAATGACACTGTACCAAAACCACAGTATTAATAACAGGAAAATGGCCAATCATCTATATATAGGGTAAGTGTATTAGTGTTATAAATTCATTCAATACAATACATTTGTAACACCTGTCTTTAACTGTAAATTACCTGGGTAAATATTTTATGAAACAAATGAATTTATAAAATGCTTACAAAAAACTTGTAGTAAACAGACAGTTAAAGACTTTCAATATAAGAATGTTTATACTTATGTTAAATCTTAACCTATAAATTTTACACACACACACGCGCGCGCGCGCGCGGAGAGAGAGAGAGAGAGAGAGAGAGATATGACTTGTGCATTGGTAACTACAAGGTTTGTTTACAAATAATGAGACTGAACCATTATCAGATCAAGGATACAACAGCTGTTAACTATAACATATAATTACTTTCATACAAATTTTCAACTTCTTAAACCTACCAGATTTTCACCATGACCTTGAGAACTCATCGGTCTGACTATTGTTTGATTGCAACAATGATCGTTTATAACCATTAGGCTGTTCATTAAAGTTTTGTGCATGATTTGAGGCAGGCTAGAGACTGTTTTATCTAAATATAATTAATTCACTACCAACTCGGAACACAAAGTTTTTTATAGGTAAAAACGTAAAAGTTTTACCTTATAGCCTGAACCAGTTTACGCTTTTAAAAAGCTTCTTCAGAGGCTGCCGTTGGGAGCACTATCCGTCTTGTTGTTGGCGATTGTATCGACTTTTGAAAGATCGATATTGTGTGTGTGGGTTGTGATATGTTCGAATAATGCATGTGATTTGAATTGTGTCCGTTCGTTTAGAATGTCGTTTTTATGTGTTTGTATATTTCCAATTGTTCTAGAGTGTCTAGTTTTCGGCCTTTTGTGTGTACGTGTAGAATGTCCATGTTTTTGTACGTGTGGTTTGCAAAGGTGGATTCTGTAGTGTAGTGCCTTTGTGTGTTCAATGTATCTTTGTTTAAAGCTACATCCTGTCTGGCCTATGTAGAATTTGTTGCAATCTGAGCAATTTAGTTTGTAAACACCAGGTAGATCGAATTTGTTTTGTGCTTTGTGTGTGTGTTCTGTTTTGTTAGTAGTTTTGTATGGATTCTGTATCCTGCTTGGATAGTGCTCTCAACGGCAGCCTCTGAAGAAGCTTTTTAAAAGCGAAAACCAATTCAGGCTATAAGGTAAAACTTTTACGTTTTTACCTATAAAAAACTTTGTGTTCCGAGTCGGTAGTGAATTAATTATACAGTACACACCCTCTCGTCCGGCCACCTCAGGCCCAGACACTAAACCGGATTACAAAATGGCTGGACAAACCGAAAAAACACTATAATGATAAAATAACCCTCTTTAATAAATGATCCATATAATAAATGACCCAATACAGTATATATAAATTACTAATAATTATAATAACACACCCTTACTCCATGGTAGCAAGTAAAAAAAACAAACAAGGAAAATTAATACAAACTCACAGAGATATTACTGTATTTGGCAAAAATAACACAACTCTTTATAGAATATGAAAAACACATGAACATTAAAAGTGTTACTACAGAACGTAAAACTTAGAAATAAAAATTAAAAGAAATGTTGTCTTCTGCTTTTTTTGTTCAACTGTTTTGTTGAATGCGAAATCATGGCATTTCTTGATGAACATAATATCAACTGCAGTTGCCACTGTTTGTTGCTCGGTGTACGTCGTTGCTAATTTCAGGGCTGCTCTTCCCTTAGCATGGCTGATTTTTTCCTCGACATTTCCCTCTTCCTCATTGACTTCTTCTTCTTATTCGTCTTCTTGGCAAATGACAGCTTGCACAATTTCATCATTGTTTAAGATCTCATTTTGAAGCTCCTCACCAGCAATCCATTCTGCAACATCTTGTACAAGATCATCAGAATGAGGCAATCATTGTAGATCTTTTAACAGAGATGCGTTGTCATCTAGTTCAAAACCCTGAAGATTTGGTCATCTGCTTTAGGGTTGTCCTTTCTATTCTTTTCAATGAGAATAAAAGAATTTGGCTATGCTTTTCTCCAAGACTTCGTAAATGTAGATGATGGCATTTCATCGTATGCCTTAGCTACCAAATAGATTACGTCTTTCATGTTGATTGTCTTTAAGGGCAGAATGAGACCTGTGCTGCCTTCATTGTCCAGTTTACCTAAAATTTCCGAAAGAAGCTTTCTGCGGTACCTTCTCTTAAAAGACTCGATGACCCCTTGGTCCATTGGTTGTGTAACTTGTGACGTTAGGTGGCAGGAATAATAATTTTATCATTGTAACTTTCACATTCAAGTTCTGGCGGATGGGTAGGTGCATTGTCTAGCAATAAAACTGCTTTAACTGGTAACTTCAAACTCGTCAAATGATGTTTCACTTTAAGAACAAATTCACTTTCGAACCACTCCTTAAACAGATACGAATCCATCCAGGCTGATTTTTGTGCTCTGTAGTACACTGAAAGTGATGACATGTTTAAATTCTTAAATTACACAACACATCAAACCACCCAACACAACATAAATATGCGGCCTTCAACCATATGCTCCATAGACTAACTAAAATACCCTTAAATAAACAAGATTACACCGACGAACTCAACACAATAAAATACATAGCAATAAAAAACGGTTATAACCCCAATTTAATAAACATACTACACAAACGCATCAAAAACAAAAACAACAAAACACTAAATACCATCAACACACAACACAATAAGTACATCACACTCACATACCACAACTCATACACACACAAAATCGCCAATACATTCAGAAAACACAAATACAAAATAGCATTCAGAACAACCAATACCATCAAAAAACACATCAGTAATACAAACACAGACATAGACAAATATAACAAAACAGGTGTTTACAAATTAAATTGTAATGACTGCAATAGTTTCTACATAGGCCAAACGGGAAGATCTTTTTCATCCCGTTATTCTGAACACTTAAAAGCTTTAACCAACAACAATATACACTCTGCATTTGCCACACACATACACACAGAAAACCACAGTTACACCAACATAGACACTAATCTTGAAATTCTACATTACATACCCAAAGGCCAAAAACTCAACACAACTGAACAATATGAAATATATAAACACCACACAACACAACCAAACAACATACTCAATGATCAATTACAATATAAATCACATACACTTTTTGACACAATTATACAGAAAACAAACAATAAATTGAATCCCCGCGCCAATCCCCTTCCGCCACACACCACCCCCACTTCACCTTCCACACAACCGTTACAAAATGCTGGCAGTCTGTTACCAAAGCTGAAGAAGGCGGATACTAAGCCGAAACGCGTCCGATAAAATAGTAAGTTTTTCACATGAAAAAAGTTCATTTTTAGTTAAGTTAGTTAAGTCTTAAAAGCTCTGGGTTTTGCTGATTTTCCAATTAGAAACAAAGGCAGCTTGTGGGACCCTGAGGCATTTGAACACAAAGCTACCGTGATTCTCTATTTACTAGCTTTAAATCCTGGAGCTGAAGTTTCCTTACCATAGCAAACATTTTCTTCGGCAAGAGTTTAAAATTCAACCTCGTCTCGTCAATATTATAGACTTGTTCTGGACTAAGATTTTCACTAGCAATGATGTCAGTTTTTTTGAAAAATCGCTAGCTGCTGATAGGTCTGCTGACAATTTTTCACCACAAACGCCAATGAAATGGATTCCATGACGCTTTTTGCAGCGTGATAGTCATCCATCACTTGCCGAGAATGTACCGGCATCTTGAAGTGTGGAGTGTGGGATAATCGCTTTTTCTTTTAAAATTGGTCCACTTATCGGAGTGCCTTTTCACCGTTCCTGCATAAACCATAACCACAAAGCATCATCTACTAATTCGTTATTTGTTTTTTTTAAGTGCATCGCATCGAAAGCACTTTTTCAGTTTCAATTTGAGTGCAAAAAGTCTCAATCGATTTCCTGTTTCAGCACCAGTCATGAACAGTACTCTTGCCTACATTAAACTCTTGGCAAATACTCTGGACTGATTTGCCCTTATTGAGACGCTGAAGGACTTGTAATCTTTGGCCCACAGTCACGAACGTGTTGTTGTTTCACACTCATGTCAGAAAATGTTTTTATTCACACAGATATATTGTAGCATCACAAGATGATACATAACAAAAAACTCAATTGAATTATCAAAATATTTAGGAAACTTAATCAAAGAAACAAATAATAGGCAACTGAATGAGGAATGCAATAGAGGATGAGTGATCAAATGAGAACAATCAAAAAATAATTATATAAAGGAAGAAGTATAATAACTAATCCAATAAACCATGAATAAATAAAGAATAATTGTTACAGATGCATGAATAAATTAAAAACATAATTAGCTTTGTAAACAAACATAATAAATAACTTGACAAAACAGACATAAAGAAGAACTAGACTACACTATATCTTGACATAATAAATTACCCAATAGATTAGGGGAGTGACTGTTGTAAATAAACGTATTTATTTTCAAATGAGTATAATAATTGTTTAAGAAAATTTTATTTTTATATATTTTTTTATTTTTTATATTAATTTAATTTTATTATTTATTTTGTGTTTTTTTTTTATTTTATTATTTTTTCAATTAATTAAATAATAACTACTGGTAGTAATTAGGTATGACTTGGTGAAGAAATATTTGTTTCACCGCGTTAAACAGATTGTCGTAGCAAAATCGATTGAAGGTCGCAGTCAATTCAGTGTCTTTATTTCTTCTTCTGCTCGTCTTTTTCCTTCAGAAGTCCTCGTTTATAAATTGAGAATTAATGTATTTTAATTTAGTTCTTAACTAATCAATAAAACAAATAATTATGTTTATTATGATCAATGCGATTATTCGACTTGCGTCTGCGTCGACTATTGCTCTTGGAGTCGAGACTAGATCTCAGGTCGATTAATACTTGTTCCAAAATTATTTCAAATTAAATTATTATTTAACATGGATTCTTTGAACTGTCGAAATAGTCAGGAAAGGCAAGTTAGAGAATTCAATACTTACAATTAGAAAAAAACTTATTCATTAACAGATAATAATTAAAAATATAGTATATAGTAAAAAGATATTCAAACCACAGGCTGAGTGTTCTGACATCATGCCTTCTTCGTCTTGGGCTGGTTGAAATTAAAAGATAGCTGTCTCCATGCGTTGTCCCAAGCTGAGAATCTTTCTCTGAGATTTTACTTCAATAAAGTGCAGTAGTTGATAAACTCCTCTTCTGTGATGTATAGTCCATTCAACTGAAGAAGATCGCTGACTTTCAAAGCCTGCCATTTCCACAAAAGTAGAGCCAAAAATTAAAGAAACACACAGTTATAATCGTCAATCGCTTTTCTTTAAGTAGTTTATATTTCATAATTTTACAACTGTTTTTTCACGGGAAAGCAATATTTAGAAAAAGTCACGGTTTTTTCATTGTTTTACCGTAACTGCCAATTTTATGAATTTATTTCTTAGTAAGTAATGCCTTGAAAACATTTTCTTGTTCAAGGATTGTTGACCCACTCATTCTACACAACATGTAAACATTTCAAGTTCATATTTTTCTTTTTTTACTAGTTATTAATTTTTTTCTAAGATCATGTTTTCTCGTAATCTAGAAATGTTTAACAATCAAGTGTTATATCGTTTTGAAGCTTACAATCCCAACAGGTTGGTTAAATTATTGAAATTAGTTTAAGATGCTTTGCTGAATTTTAACTGTGAGATAAGTTTAGAGCGAAAGGTCAAGCGACGCATACAGTAACAGGCGTGGCGTAGTAGACCACAGCGCAGCAGGTCGGCCTCATAGCGCCAGTTTAGGTGTGCTGAATGCAGGGGCCTTCCGTAGTAGGGAATGCGTTTGTAATCTGTTTGCGGTAAGCCTATATTAACCTAACAAACGAGGCTTTTCAGCCTCCCTGTCGGTGATATGAATAAACTGCCGACATTTTTTTTATGATGCGCTTTAAATATTTTTCCAACTTTAATTACCCGTGAAGTGCATTATGAATTATTAAAGAAAGTAGTGATTAACCAGATGTCTGTTCGTATGTTCTGGTGTCTGAATTATGTGTCCCAAAACATTGAAGTGACCAGAATTTATTTATTTTAAGACCTACGGCTACATAAACTTTTATATTTTTGTTAATGTCCTCAATAATATTTTAAATTATTGTTATGACTTTTTAACATTTTATATTTTATAACAATTAAAATTTCAACGTATTTTATGCGTTATAAAACAATTCAGGCAAAATAAAATTTCTTAAACATTAGAAAAATTGTACTACAATATTAATTACATAATTATATAGGCTACATACCACAACACAATGAAGGGTACTTAAGGTGATAGTGGCAAAGGTGCGATCCCCTCCAGAATTGAGTCATCGCCAATATCCATGTCATCCTCTTCTGACTCTGAGGAAGTATTTCCCGTTATGTTTATGACGAACCGCTCTACTACTTCGTCAAGGATTCCCTCTGCTTCCCAGGCTTCCTTGGTCAGCTTCTCCACGTGTCGGACGACGTCTGCCCACTCCTTTTCGCCGATTAGCCCAAACCCTTCATTTATCAAACGCTCCACTTCCGTCAAAGTAAACTTTTTGTTGTTCCTTGCCACGTGTCCTTTTAACTGTGCCCATATCATTTCAATACAATTGAAATGGCAATGATAAGGAGGCAGTCGAATTATTTCGTGTCCATGACTTTTTGCCAGCTCGTCAATTTTGTAAATTGGAAATCTTGGCTTATGAGCCAAAACCATGTCTAATAATTCACCTTTTTTGAGTTCTGGCCCTGCTTGCACTCCGTGTCTCTCCAACCACTCAATCATCACAGATTTTTTTTACGACATTGTAGGCGCTTTGCTATTTGCACTGTGTGGTATGGAGCATTGTCCATAACTATTACTGAATTTGGGTCAATGTTCGGCAATAGTTGCTCTTCAAACCACTTATAAAATCTGTTATGGTCCATTTCTTCATGGTAGTCTCCTGTCTTCTTAGACCGGAACATAAGTAAAGCATTGGGAACAAAACATTTTGATGTGCCGGCATGCAGGACAATGAGCCTGCCTCCTTTGCCGATTGGAACAGTCATTGTTCCTTCAAGAGTGTTGTCAGTCCATCCCTTACTTTTGCTATGACTAGCATTCACCCATGTTTCATCAAACCATATAATTTGTGTAAAATCCTTTTGTTTACCACTGCTCAGATAACGGCAATGCCAAGCAACGATGTCTTCCCTTTCCACCAAAACTTTTCTACCGTTTACTTCGGAATAATGGAATCCCAGATCGCGAAGAACTGTCCAGAGAGAAGTTTTTTCACCGCTAAACAATCCTGTATTTGTCGCTGATACCAGCATTTTATCCAGTGTGGGGTGTTCACGACGTTTGCAATACCCGTAGACTAAGCGTCTAAGCGCATCCTCTTGAAACGGGTCTAGTTCGGTAACTTTGGCCGCATGTTTTCTCTCTTTCCCAGGTGTCGAGACGGAGCTTTGGCCAGCTTTAACTGCTGCTGATTTTTCACGCACACTCGTGTCACTGTTGCAGTTCCAATTTGTAAAGCTCGTGCGGTCCTCTCCGCTATTTTTGAAAAAGGTATTACAGGTTCACCAGTTTTTTTCAAGGTAACATTTTCTTTTTTAAAAAAACTCCCGGACACTCACGATCATTTCTCTTCCTTGACTCTTTATCGTACTTCCTTTCCGAAAAACAGTCTTCCCGGCACTTGTTGATGGTAAACTTTCTTCGTCACTCGCCATCTCTAAGATTAAAAAATATAATTGAACAAAACACTTCAGCTATCTCAGACGACAACACTTTACAAAACAACACTCCACCAAGCTAAAGTATGTTGGTATTTTGTGTATGTGGTGGGGTGCGTGATAGCGGTGACCTTATCAGGTTATAGACGGTTGACTCATCAGGTTGTGGCGCGCGGTAAGCAATTCGGCCTACATAATCAGAGGGCAAGCATAAATGTGCTTTCAATCTTTAATAACATTTTTTAATTAATATATTACAAAGTGCAGCTATATACTACCGTAATTAACATTCACTTAACGCCTATAACAATTACTTGGTGACATTTAATTCTAAGAAGTAACAGCCGCCACCGCACAGACAGCGGCCATTGTACTAGAAATGAAACTACTGCAATTTTGACATAATTAAGATATTTCTGTTGAAATACGATAACCAACACTTGACAATAATGAAATCATCTTATTAATGTTAACATTGTGGCACAATTGAATTGAATTAGGGATCTCGGTAATGTCCAACGACGAGTAAAGGTTAGCATAATTCAAAAGAAATGTCTTCATTTCTTTTAAAATTTTGGGTGTTTCATTAATGGAAAACGTTTCATTATTATAATACCGTACAGCACAAAAACAAATATATACAAAGCAGTAATACATCTCCGTAAAGACAAATAAATAAAAACAATATTTATTTCGATTTATTAGATTTCGACACACAAGTTATTACAGTATTAACATTATGGTTCGTGTTGTCGTCGGCGCGCTGATAAAATGGACCCAGTACGGAACTGAGTGTACTCCATGCTTTGTCCGTCGCTTTACATTTTAGTGAAAGAGCACTTCAAATATAAGTTTATGTAAAATATAGTAGCTGTTTAAGCTTGTTTTCACTCAACTTGAACTTTCGTTAGCATTGTCTTCTCAGTGTTGGCACAAATTTCAACTCTTAACAGTGCTCCCGTTTACAAGTTGTTCGAGGTCAACAAAAAAATTAATAACGCCTATAAAAATAATCGCAGAGAGTTCAAATGGGAATATGTGATGTAGGAAGAATGTAAAAATAATCGTTGAACAGGAAAAATTTGTTGATGCTGTACTTTTTTTGTAATGAATTATTAAATTTGACAATCGTTATAGACGGGCTAAAAAACAGTGACTTTTTTATTAATATATCCCTTAACGTTATAAAAACGAAAAATCAAAAAAATATGAAATGTACACGAGTAACGCAGAAAGGAATGCCGATTCCTACAATATGCTCATTTATTTTTTGTCTTTGAAAATTTGGAAACGGCAAGCTTTGAAAGTCAGCGATCTTCTTTAGTTGAACGGACTTTAGTTATTGCAAGATTTTCAAGTTATGGTGTTTGATTTTCGTCCTCCACTGGATTTCGTTTGGTAATACGTGTGTAGTGTTGAATGGTTTCTTCAATCAGTTCACTGTTCATATTGTAACAGTACCAAAAATATGGTAGTTACATAATATAAACGAATGTAACGTCAAGTATGAGAAAAACATGGGAATATATCTAGATAAATAAAGCTAAGTGTATATAAGTGTGTATCTACAAAAATATTAATAAAAAATCCAACAATGAAGAAGAGAATACGAATATATTAACATTAATTACAAAATGAAGAAAGAAAATGCCACAAGCCCAAAACAAAATATCAATAAATAGACCCAATAGGATCCAACAGTGAGGGGAATCAACGAAACAAGGATCAACAAGCTCCAACAACAATGGAGATAAATAAAAATAGCAACTACGATGAAAATATAGAATAAAGAAGAAAGAAGAAGGACCAGGAAGAGCACCAAGAAGAAGAAAGAAGATGGACAGAAAATATAAGGACTCAACATAAACCACATGTATTAAAAACAATGTAAGTGACAAAAGAAATGATTATAAGTGTGACAAGAAAACCAGTGTGAAACATTTAAGGAACCACAAACAATTACAGTGTGTACTTAATACAAATGTGAAACCTGTGAATAACTAACTATTTCAACTGAATAAACCACACAAACAATTACAGTGATGAAGTTTACAGTGTGAAAAATATGTTAATTTCATGATGAATCAACAAAAATTAAAAATAGTCAAATAAACACAGACAATGAGTGTGACTGATTTAATAAAGTTGTAACCAACACACATAATCATAAGACCACCAGATTAGAACAAAATAGAACAATGATGTTATTGTTCATAAAGAACTGACAACAAATAAAAGACATTTATTGAGTATCAAACATAACAGGAATTAAATTCCACCATTGACCAGAAAAACATTGTAAATAGTACAAGAAAGATTTGTGTTAGTGTTTAAGAAGGAATCGTATAAACATGTGTAACAAATTAGTTAAGGTATTATGTTAATATACCGTAGTGAAGTCAGTTTAGTAGTAGAAAAATACTGCACTAAAACAGATGGTACATTGTTACACAACCCACAAGGAAGAGACCTATTACAACAGAAAATGATACATATTAGTATAAATATCTGATCATCAAATATGTTATCAAATGAGAATTTATTATAAGTAATAATAATAAATATTAAGAGACAATGTAATATAATGCAAAACAATGTAAATAGAACAAGTCAAACATAATGACACAGAAAATAGCAGAAATGAGAAAAGTATACCAGTTTAGTTAAGAAAAGTACAGTATCAAAACCAATGTAAATGTTTATAAGAGTATTACCAGTAGTGAGATAAATATCTGATAATACATTGAGAACAGATTTTGAACATGATAAGAACAGTATTATAACTAAATTATTGTAAACCAATTAACCATGTACATATGACCAGATGTAAGCTGAACCATTGTATAGCTAATTAGTTAAGAAAAATACTGTATCAAATATTGAGCACAGATTGTTACAATTGTTACCAGTAGCAAGAGGAAATCCCAAAGCTACTTTGAGAACAGATAATGACCATAAAAGCAGTCATATTATATACAAACATTTGAAAACCAAATGACCATTATGAGGAAAACCAAATGTAAACAAACAATGACCAACCAGTTATTTATGAAAAATATAGCATATGAACTTATGTAAAAGTAATTGGAAACATTACCAAAAGTTAGAACAATATCTAATGCTACTTTGGGAATCCAAACCAAATAGGACAATAACAATTTAGTTGTTGTATTAGAAAAAATAAATGACTATTATGACATGACACAACCTGAACAGAGCCATTACTGAATGATTAGAGAGTTCTGAGCTCATTAAAAGGTAACCATTATATATAATAGATTAGGTACTATGTATGTACACTAATTACAATCATTAAATGATATAATTTATATGAAGAGACTAAAAAATAAGATGAAAAATTGTATAAGAACCATATGAGAGGTTTGAACTTATGTAAATATTAAATTAACCACAGTCATACATAAATATTATAGTGAAAAATTGTGTAAATAAACATTACTAATAATATTAGATAGTAATATAATCATCTGAGATAAGAAAAATTAGTTATAAGCAGATTTATAAAAAATCTAACATGGCGCTTAATGACGCCATAGCGAGATTTGTGTAGGAAACAGTTTTTCCCAAATTGTAAATTAAACCGACTGAGATACAGACTCAAAGTGTTTAGATAAGAAGTGTTTTATTATATTTAACTAAAATCTGGTGTAACGAACTTATAAAAATAAGATGCACCAGAAATAAATAATAAAATCGTTATTGTAATAGTAATAATGAACGAAAAATAAGCGTTTTTGGACTTATTTTAACAAGCAAAACGCCCTGAATTCATTGATATCAACTAATTAACGATAGGATGTAAGATAAGAAAGTTATGATAGTTTTAAACTTTCCAGTTAAATTTTTGTACCAATGATGACGTAAAAATGTCTCCAACCCAAAATCAATTTTGGTAAAAAATTAAATATTTTAATAAAACGAAGGCTTTCGGGTCGGAGAGTATGACGAATCCAGCCAATGGAATGAATGACTTTCAGCAGACGACCAAGAGATGTCTCAGAGGTACAGAACAGTCTACGATCAACCACCAAACATACAGGTCATGCCGCTCTAGTCAAGGAAGAAGTAATTTATATTTTAAAATTGTGCGTGCCATGTTACGTCAGTACACAACATACAGTTAACCTTAATACAACATTCATACATACGAGTGAAAAAGTGCGGATTTGTGTTAATTGAACAAGTAGGTCAGTGTATAATAACGACCATACTTGCGAGTGAAGTTTTAAATAGGAAACAGGGAGTACAGTTTTATTTAAACAATATTTAAACGAAATTAATAATTTTATGAATATCTGACTTTCAATACTACGCAAGTCGTACAATGCTGAGTATCGAAAAAACAGTAATTAAATTATCAGAATTGAGAAAAGATTTAAATCGACATTATTAAAATATTCGAAAAATATTTTAATTAATTATAGTAATTTAAAATAAAATGTTTGAATATAGTTGTTAATAAATACGAGAGTATTTAGTCACTCGTTTGACTAAACGTATTTTTCTTGAATTTTTCTATGTTTTAAAATCTACTTTATTAATTTTCATACAATCGGAATAAATTTAATTCTGATAATAATATATTAAAAAGTATTATGAATAATGTGTTTACATGTATAATATAAGAAATATTAGCTAATAAGGAATACTTATCCTTTGTAACAACACCGGTTAATTCTAACCTCAGAAATTGTTGCGGTAACTTGATAATTTCAACATTACCGATCTGTTCTCAAGTAACATTCAAATCAAATAGAATTGCTAACAAGAGTTTTTTGAGAAATTTTTCTCTTGTGAATAAATGATTTTAAAGCTAATTATTAAACGAACGTAATACATTTTAAATACTGTACAAGTCATACAGCTTGACAATAACACACTAGTATTAGAGATGCGTGCGCATACCCGCGTACGATAATTTCATAAATACCAGACATATGGTACCAATTTTTGATTTTTTTATATTTGTTCAATTATTATTCACTATTGTTAATTCTATATATTTATTTGTATTACATCTTGTAACTGGTATCATGTTACCTCAAAGAACCTAACGAAATATGGTAATTCTCTGAATCAAAGTAACATAACCTATGTAGTTAAATTATTGTACTAACAACAGGTCTACCAGCCTTGAGGAATTAGACAGAGTCTTATTGAATTTTATTGTAATCAGTAATTGAAGGGTTGTTAATTATTGTTTTTAATTGTTAAAAATTTTATCACTTATCAAATTGTTAATAAACTTCCAACTTTATTACCACAAAAGGAGTATCATTTCTAGAAAAAGTAAATTCATTTAATTTTAATCAGTTCTGACAGGTGGCGGAAGAATTTAAAAAGTTTTAGCATAATTCAGAATATTCGTCAGATATTGCTTCATTTACTACTGTGTGTGATGTTATATTAACTATTCAATCTGAATATTTTGTTGTTGTATATGAAGTGCATGTATTTCAGAAGGAACATCACAGAACAGAATTGAAGCATTCAAGTGTGGTAAGTAAGTGAGATACACAACAAAGTGCGCGGAACATATCAAAATAAAAGGAGTGAACTATTACTGCGTACCCACAAAAAACAATACGTTAACACCAATAATCTCAACGATTACGATTACATATTTAGATAAACAACATTATCGTAGATACCGGTGCGTGTCTACACCCACACGACCACACATCACATATCGATACTATACTATACACTAGTATCCATAATTCACATTATAGATTGGCGCCCAACGTCTGAGCACGATTTAAAGGGAAATTACACCATAACTAGTTACCCAATAATCCCAATTCGTGAAAAATACAGCAGGTACATTACCAGGACAGCAAGATGTACACCGACAGGTTAAAATCAAGATCAAAATCACGATCAACGTCAAGGAAGAGGGCGACCGAAAAGGAAAAGGAGACCAGACGAGAAGAAAAAGAGGCCATGTCTACGGAAGATGTAGAAGAAGTAGTACTGGAAACAAAGGAAAAGACAATTGAACCGGCGGAGGAGGTTCAGCAGCCAATGGAGGAACCGGAAGTAATGATTCAAGAAGCTCCACCAGAACCAAGCCAGCCTGAACAAACAACATCACTAGGAGAGCCCGCATTCCGAGAATGGATGAAAAGGATGATGGAGTCATTGAAGGAAGACAACAGATCCAATAAGGAGGATTTAAGCAAACAAATAGAATCACTGAAAGAAGACAATCGATCACTCAAAGAAGGCCTGAAGTCCACAGACCAGAAGATGGACAAATCAATAGAGTCACTGAAAGCAGACTTAAATAATAAAATCGAAGAAGCCAGTCGGTCCACAAACCAAAAAATAGAGGAAGGCCAGAAGGATAACCAGAGACATATAGAATTATTAAAAGAAGAATTTCATCACCAAATAAGTGAGACAAACAGAAGAATGGAAGAGGGTCAAAGGAAAACCGAAGAATTGTTGGAGAAGAGAATGGCCACCATGAAAGAAGATTTATCAGCAGAGTTGGGAGAGAAGATTGATCAAACTAACCAGAAAATAGATGGGATCAACGCCAAACTGAATCGAGATGTCGAGACTATACAAGCCGATCATGAAAATATATGGCAACAGATAAGTGTCAACAATAATAAAATGGAAGAGACCGCTAAGGAGACGGCAGAAATGGTTGAGAGAAGATTAGGAGAAAGCGTCGAAGAAATCGAGAAGCAAATGGCCATACTAACGACTGAAATTAATGTAGAAATATCGGAAGTGCGTAAAGAAGGAGAAAATACCAACTTAAAACTAATACAGACGGAAATGGACATCAACCAACGTATGAATGAGGTGAAGAAAACTCACGATACCCAACTAGATACAATAACACAAGAACAAACAAGGATGAAGGCAGCACAGTCCACATTAAAGGATAAGTGTGAAGAAGTTGCTGGAAAAGTAGACGCAATCAAACAGCAAGTACACGATGATAAAACACAATTCACAGAGTGCCAACGAAGAGAATTGGATGACCTCCGAGACGAAATGCATCGTATACAAACCATACCGAATTTCCTGTCTGGTTTGAGTCATCTAGAAGGAAGAGATCAGATTGACTTCAGGACCTATTCGAAAAACCCTTTGGAGTTCCTAGAAAGAATGGAAGAAATCATACAACGGAATCGTGAGAGCAGATGGACTGTCATAAAAGGTATGTTAGACGAATCATTTAAGCACACGTTTGACAACTGGTGGACAGCAACCCGACACGAAGTGATTAATTATGACACCTTCAAGACAGCATTCAAGCAAAAATATTGGTCGGAGGCCACTCAGAATATCATAAGGGACGATATAACCAACGGAAGGTTCGACGTGAATGGAAGGCAATCCATGACCACATACTTTTTAGGAAAGATTTGCCTGGCAAGGAATCTGGAACCGGCAATCCCAGAAGAATGCCTGGTCACGAAGTTGGCTTACCATTTCAATCAGGGTATAGCACAGGGAAGACTCAATGCACAAATAAAAACAATCCAAGGAATGTGCGACCTACTTGAAAGTCACGAGAGGGAACGATACTATCAACGGAGTCGACAGGTACCAAGCCAGACATACGATCGAGGAGGGCCTGGAAACAATAACCCTACTATTCATAACAATGGTAATAACCAAGGAAGGAATTTTCATAATCCCCCGAGATTCCAGAATCAACCCACACCGCGTAAAGATGGAGGTGGAAATAATATAAATAGAGGGAACCATAATAACCATCATCCTAATGGTTACCAACGAAATACGAATTACCAAAGAGGTAATCACTACTACAGACCGTATCAGAACCAGTCCCCTAATCACCAACCAAGACAAGGTAATGGTCATAATAATAACAATCAATTTCGAAGAGTCCATTATACCCATGCCAGTTGGGGTGGAAACCACAGAAATTATTATCAAGGAAGAAGGAGCTTCCCACACCAGCACCAGCATTCCAATAATAGCGACAGGGATGAAAGAGAGTCCGGATATCGGTCAAACGGAAGTGACAGCAGTGGAAGTCCCAGAGCAACCACACAAACTACAGAGGTATACCACAACGGACATGGACCGGGAAATCAGGAACCAGTAGCTTCGACGTCTCAGGACCGACGCGAAAATGGTGACCTGAATTTAAACACCAACCGGCAGTGAAAAACCCAAGATCACCCTCACTGAACCGGCCTATTGGGTCAGATGTTTTGGCAAAATCATCGAAGCATCACAATGTGTATAACAACAACTACTTAAAAAATATAAGGAAAGATTTGATGGAAGAAAAGGAGAATACTATCGGCGATACAAGCAATAGTGAAATTGCATACATATCCGTTAAAGTAAACAACACCGATGCAACAGCCATGATTGACACCGGTGCAAACGTATCACTAATAGACAAGTTGGAACTGGACAGAATTCAATCGGAGAACAAAGCCACAATACCCACATTGCCAATTAGCAATATAATTCTCATCGGTGCTACCGGACGTCAGAATAAGACTATTCGACAGCAAGTACAATTAGATGTATCCAGCAATAGGAAGACAATACAGATGGTATTCCTAGTAGCCAGTGGGCTACCGTTCACTCTACTAATCGGGTGTGATATTTTAAGAAAATACACCGCAATCATCAATATGGATACTAATACAGTGATGATGAAAACAGAAGAAATAGAGTGGACAGCCAATTTGACAGAATACAGGAAGGCACCCTCAGAGCATGTAATATACTACATCAGAGAAGGCTGTGAACACCAAGAAGGCGCCATCAACCAAGGAATACACAACAGTCCAGAGGAAGCTTTATGGTTGGAGAAAATCAATAGCATCCGAGAATTTAAAACCAGCCAGAATAGCCAAGAAGTAACTTGGGAACAACGGGAACGATTAATAGAAATATACTGCCAGTATCGCCACGTATTTTCAGATACACCTGGGAAAATCAAAAATTTCCAATGCGAACTGAAGTTCAAAGACCATACAGAGTTCAAGAGGAAATCATATCCTATCGCCTTTTCACTAAAGGAAGCTGTAAGAGAGGAGATTCAGCGTTTAATAGAGAATGACATAATAGAGATAAGCAATTCACCATACACCAACCCTATTGTCGCTGTACCAAAAAAGAATGGTGCAGTACGAATTTGTTTAGATGCTCGTGAGCTTAACAAAACCATAATTAATGACAGGACATCGCCTGGAGAAATCGATGAAATATTAAAGAAATTTTATGGTACAAAATTTTACAGTATATGGGATACGGTATGTGGATATTGGCAGGTTGAGCTGCATCCGAACAGTAGAAAATATACTGCTTTTATCTTTGAAGGCCGAAACTACCATTTTAAAAGGCTACCATTTGGTTTAGTAAACTCAGTAGCAATATTCGTCAAATGCATGGACGAGATACTGGGCCATAACACACTACAGTTCACAACAGTTTATGTGGACGATCTCTTAATAGCCTCTAACAATTGGGAGGAGCACTGTGACCGGGTGGCACAAGTACTGAAAAAACTGGAAGACAACCACATCACTTTAAAGCTAGATAAATCTCAACTAATTGCGAAGGAAGTGCAATTCTTGGGGTTTAACCTATCTGAATACGGAATTACACCATCCCAGGAGAAGATGGAGGCAATTCAGCGTTTTCCCGTCCCGAAGAACAAAAAACAACTGCAATCGTTCCTCGGAATCTGCAATTATTATCGGAAATTTCAAAGTAATTATTCCGAATTGACAGCTCGATTCTCAACACAGCTATCATCAAAAGAAAAATGGAAATGGGAAGCAGAGCAAGACTCCACATTTGAATTGATTAAAATAAAGTTCCTAGAAACCGTTATGCTGCATCACCCCAATTTTAATAAACAGTTCTTCATGAATTGTGACGCTAGCGACCTAAGTCTTGGTTCTGTACTCTATCAAGAAGACCAAGAAGGGCATCATCAAGTGATTAGTTTCGCAAGCCGTACATTAAACAAGTGCGAACGTAACTACCATACCACAGAAAAGGAATTATTGAGTATAGTGTTTGCATGCGAAAAATTCAGAACATTTATTTTAGGATATACAGTAACAGTGAGGACAGATCACAAATCCATTTCATTTCTAAAAAACTGCAAATTAAAACACGGAAGACTGACAAGATGGACCCTTACACTTCAAGAATACAATATACAATGGGAGTACATACCCGGAAAAAGCAACACAGCTGCAGACGTGTTGTCCCGGATAAACATTGACGCCCAAACATTTGAAGGAGAGAGGGAAACCATTGCAAGAGTATACCACTTATTGAAGAGTAAATCCGAACTCACTAATATATTATCTGACATAATCAATCATCAGCAACAAGATCCTAGAATATCATTAATTATCAAAAAACTAGCCGACAATGATGCAAACATAAACCAATATTACTGTACTCACAATCAGTTGGTATTCACCAAGCACAATAGAGGTGATGAGAGATGGAAGGTAGTTATCCTCAAAGCCCTAGAAAAAGAATTGACTATAGACTACCACATACGTTATGGTCATATGGGCGCAGTAAAGGTCATAAAAGCTTTGCAGGAGCATGTGCATTTCAAGGATATGAGTAGAAAGGTCAGAAAATATGTCCAGAGTTGTAATATCTGTCAACTAGCAAAATGCAGCAACGAAAAGCGAGAAGGAGTCATGATACCAATTACATCAACTGCCAGACTAGAAAAAGTTTTCTTGGACATTTGTGGACCTTTTCCACGAAGTGGTGGGAGACACCAGTACAAGTATATCATAATAATATTTGATCATTACACCAAATATACTAAGCTGTACCCACTCAATCGAGCGACAACCAGTAAAATATTAGAAATAGTCATGAATAAATATATACCCGAAGTGGGTAAACCGTCGATGATAATTACAGATCACGGAACGCAATTCCGAGGACGAAAGTGGCGGGAAACACTGATCCATCTGGGAGTCAAAACATACAAGACATCGGTGTATCACCCCAACAGCAACCCTGCTGAGAGAGTGTTGAGAGAAGTAGGAAGGATTTTAAGAACCTACTGTCACAGCCAGCAGAGGAAGTGGGAGGAGTATTTATCCCCAGCTGAAGACTTCCTAAATCTAGCCTACCACCAGTCAACTGATGAAACACCATACATGGCAATGTACGAGAAAAAACGACCCCGGGAGATCACAGAGATAGTTAATTTTCCAATCAGTGCCGAAGTTAAATTTGACAAAACCCGATTCTATAATAATGCAGTGGAGAGAGCGAATAAATTAAGGCTCAAGTACAAAAAGTTACAGCCCAAAATTGTCAATTATGAAGTGGGAGATCAAGTGCTTATAAAAAATCGAGAGCTCCCTAGTACTATTGAAGGCATTGCAAAGAAGCCATTACTGCTATATACCGGACCATATACTGTGACAAAAAACAATCTAAACAACATGTATGAATTGCAGAACCCTAATACAAAGAAGATAAAAGGTACCTACAATCAAACCTCAATGAAAAAATATATTGAAAATTAAATTATGGGACCAAAAAGGTGAAAAGATAGCGATAAGGATCATTTTATTATTGATAATGTGAAAGATGGAATTATTTGTTATAAAAAATGAAGATATAATTATGTGTATAACTGTTGACTATATCAAGATGAAAAATGAAAAGTGGCTATGGAGATTATTGTTATTTAAAAGTGAAAAATGAAAATATGATTATAAAAATAGATGTTGACTAAAAGAAGAAAGGATGTATTACTATTATGAAAATTATTATGTGTGTATTAAACGAGAAGTAACTGTATAATTATTGAACATTGAATATATTGTAATTTTATAATGTGAGAAAACATACTTCAAGAGAATTAATGTAAAGGATTCAGAACATTGTATTGTTAATAATAAGGTACTATAAAAATGAATATACTAAGAAAAAGAGTATAAATATGCGAGGCCGACACATTACATCCTTGGCACATATAAATATTTCCAAGAGCCACGTCAACAAGTAATTATAACATCTTACCCGTACTAACTATAGAAGAAGAGTATGAATATATGAGACTGACACACAAGATCTCTGGCACTACTACAATTCCAAGAGCCACGTCAACAAGTAAATAAGAACATCTTACCCGTACTATTAAAGAAAAAAAAAAGGAAGGAACAAATGCGAAGTTGGAAAGATGAAACCAAAATAAGGTATTAATGTAGACAAACCACCACACACAACCACATTGTTTATGATGTATATTACTAGCGAAGAAACCAATACCACATGGAGTATAAATACCAAATACAAACCATGAAGAAGAAGAAAAACAAATGTATTTAAGAATTATATCTAGAAGAATGAAACCTGAGATGAAGAATATGATGAGACGACATTCAATGTGAAAAACAAAAAGAAGAGATTGATCAAGAATAATGAAGAATAAAAAGAATGAAAAAATAATATAATAACGAAGACAATCATGAGAGTATACCAGTGAGGAAGTGTAAAACAAACTATCCCTATAATATGTGAAGAATATAGTTAAGTTGAATCAAGAAAAGAGAGAATGACAATGTATAAACCGCAGATGCGTGAATTAATCCCAAGGATATTTATTATTTGTCGGAAGAACGACCACTATTATTATTTTGATGATTTAAAATGAATTGACTGAAGAGTAATGCCAGCAATCATTTATTATTATTGAAGGAGATGATTTGCCTCCATATTTATTGAAATTAGTATGGCCAGTAGAGTTGAATAGCCAAAGTGAGCCGCTCTAAACTGCCCCAGCTAAACTTATGTTAGGGAATTAGGGAACTAAATAAACAAGGGAGATAATTACATAGAGAAGATAAATACAATTCAAATAGAAGAAAGTGAAGGGATATATGGAAAAAACATGTGAATCAACATGGAATGTACAACAATTGATGAATTCTTCAATGAAAAATATATTATGATAATTCAGAATTAATCATTTCTTATAGGAAGGCATATGTAACAGTACCAAAAATATGGTAGTTACATAATATAAACGAATGTAACGTCAAGTATGAGAAAAACATGGGAATATATCTAGATAAATAAAGCTAAGTGTATATAAGTGTGTATCTACAAAAATATTAATAAAAAATCCAACAATGAAGAAGAGAATACGAATATATTAACATTAATTACAAAATGAAGAAAGAAAATGCCACAAGCCCAAAACAAAATATCAATAAATAGACCCAATAGGATCCAACAGTGAGGGGAATCAATGAAACAAGGATCAACAAGCTCCAACAACAATGGAGATAAATAAAAATAGCAACTACGATGAAAATATAGAATAAAGAAGAAAGAAGAAGGACCAGGAAGAGCACCAAGAAGAAGAAAGAAGATGGACAGAAAATATAAGGACTCAACATAAACCACATGTATTAAAAACAATGTAAGTGACAAAAGAAATGATTATAAGTGTGACAAGAAAACCAGTGTGAAACATTTAAGGAACCACAAACAATTACAGTGTGTACTTAATACAAATGTGAAACCTGTGAATAACTAACTATTTCAACTGAATAAACCACACAAACAATTACAGTGATGAAGTTTACAGTGTGAAAAATATGTTAATTTCATGATGAATCAACAAAAATTAAAAATAGTCAAATAAACACAGACAATGAGTGTGACTGATTTAATAAAGTTGTAACCAACACACATAATCATAAGACCACCAGATTAGAACAAAATAGAACAATGATGTTATTGTTCATAAAGAACTGACAACAAATAAAAGACATTTATTGAGTATCAAACATAACAGGAATTAAATTCCACCATTGACCAGAAAAACATTGTAAATAGTACAAGAAAGATTTGTGTTAGTGTTTAAGAAGGAATCGTATAAACATGTGTAACAAATTAGTTAAGGTATTATGTTAATATACCGTAGTGAAGTCAGTTTAGTAGTAGAAAAATACTGCACTAAAACAGATGGTACATTGTTACACAACCCACAAGGAAGAGACCTATTACAACAGAAAATGATACATATTAGTATAAATATCTGATCATCAAATATGTTATCAAATGAGAATTTATTATAAGTAATAATAATAAATATTAAGAGACAATGTAATATAATGCAAAACAATGTAAATAGAACAAGTCAAACATAATGACACAGAAAATAGCAGAAATGAGAAAAGTATACCAGTTTAGTTAAGAAAAGTACAGTATCAAAACCAATGTAAATGTTTATAAGAGTATTACCAGTAGTGAGATAAATATCTGATAATACATTGAGAACAGATTTTGAACATGATAAGAACAGTATTATAACTAAATTATTGTAAACCAATTAACCATGTACATATGACCAGATGTAAGCTGAACCATTGTATAGCTAATTAGTTAAGAAAAATACTGTATCAAATATTGAGCACAGATTGTTACAATTGTTACCAGTAGCAAGAGGAAATCCCAAAGCTACTTTGAGAACAGATAATGACCATAAAAGCAGTCATATTATATACAAACATTTGAAAACCAAATGACCATTATGAGGAAAACCAAATGTAAACAAACAATGACCAACCAGTTATTTATGAAAAATATAGCATATGAACTTATGTAAAAGTAATTGGAAACATTACCAAAAGTTAGAACAATATCTAATGCTACTTTGGGAATCCAAACCAAATAGGACAATAACAATTTAGTTGTTGTATTAGAAAAAATAAATGACTATTATGACATGACACAACCTGAACAGAGCCATTACTGAATGATTAGAGAGTTCTGAGCTCATTAAAAGGTAACCATTATATATAATAGATTAGGTACTATGTATGTACACTAATTACAATCATTAAATGATATAATTTATATGAAGAGACTAAAAAATAAGATGAAAAATTGTATAAGAACCATATGAGAGGTTTGAACTTATGTAAATATTAAATTAACCACAGTCATACATAAATATTATAGTGAAAAATTGTGTAAATAAACATTACTAATAATATTAGATAGTAATATAATCATCTGAGATAAGAAAAATTAGTTATAAGCAGATTTATAAAAAATCTAACATGGACGCTTAATGACGCCATAGCGAGATTTGTGTAGGAAACAGTTTTTCCCAAATTGTAAATTAAACCGACTGAGATACAGACTCAAAGTGTTTAGATAAGAAGTGTTTTATTATATTTAACTAAAATCTGGTGTAACGAACTTATAAAAATAAGATGCACCAGAAATAAATAATAAAATCGTTATTGTAATAGTAATAATGAACGAAAAATAAGCGTTTTTGGACTTATTTTAACAAGCAAAACGCCCTGAATTCATTGATATCAACTAATTAATGATAGGACGTAAGATAAGAAAGTTATGATAGTTTTAAACTTTCCAGTTAAATTTTTGTACCAATGATGACGTAAAAATGTCTCCAACCCAAAATCAATTTTGGTAAAAAATTAAATATTTTAATAAAACGAAGGCTTTCGGGTCGGAGAGTATGACGAATCCAGCCAATGGAATGAATGACTTTCAGCAGACGACCAAGAGACGTCTCAGAGGTACAGAACAGTCTACGATCAACCACCAAACGTACAGGTCATGCCGCTCTAGTCAAAGAAGAAGTAATTTATATTTTAAAACTGTGCGCACCATGTTACGTCAGTACACAACATACAGTTAACCTTAATACAACATTCATACATACGAGTGAAAAAGTGCGGATTTGTGTTAATTGAACAAGTAGGTCAGTGTATAATAACGACCATACTTGCGAGTGAAGTTTTAAATAGGAAACAGGGAGTACAGTTTTATTTAAACAATATTTAAACGAAATTAATAATTTTATGAATATCTGACTTTCAATACTACGCAAGTTGTACAATGCTGAGTATCGAAAAAACAGTAATTAAATTATCAGAATTGAGAAAAGATTTAAATCGACATTATTAAAATATTCGAAAAATATTTTAATTAATTATAGTAATTTAAAATAAAATGTTTGAATATAGTTGTTAATAAATACGAGAGTATTTAGTCACTCGTTTGACTAAACGTATTTTTCTTGAATTTTTCTATGTTTTAAAATCTACTTTATTAATTTTCATACAATCGGAATAAATTTAATTCTGATAATAATATATTAAAAAGTATTATGAATAATGTGTTTACATGTATAATATAAGAAATATTAGCTAATAAGGAATACTTATCCTTTGTAACAACACCGGTTAATTCTAACCTCAGAAATTGTTGCGGTAACTTGATAATTTCAACATTACCGATCTGTTCTCAAGTAACATTCAAATCAAATAGAATTGCTAACAAGAGTTTTTTGAGAAATTTTTCTCTTGTGAATAAATGATTTTAAAGCTAATTATTAAACGAACGTAATACATTTTAAATACTGTACAAGTCATACAGCTTGACAATAACACACTAGTATTAGAGATGCGTGCGCATACCCGCGTACGATAATTTCATAAATACCAGACATATGGTACCAATTTTTGATTTTTTATATTTGTTCAATTATTATTCACTATTGTTAATTCTATATATTTATTTGTATTACATCTTGTAACTGGTATCATGTTACCTCAAAGAACCTAACGAAATATGGTAATTCTCTGAATCAAAGTAACATAACCTATGTAGTTAAATTATTGTACTAACAACAGGTCTACCAGCCTTGAGGAATTAGACAGAGTCTTATTGAATTTTATTGTAATCAGTAATTGAAGGGTTGTTAATTATTGTTTTTAATTGTTAAAAATTTATCACTTATCAAATTGTTAATAAACTTCCAACTTTATTACCACAAAAGGAGCATCATTTCTAGAAAAAGTAAATTCATTTAATTTTAATCAGTTCTGACAGGTGGCGGAAGAATTTAAAAAGTTTTAGCATAATTCAGAATATTCGTCAGATATTGCTTCATTTACTACTGTGTGTGATGTTATATTAACTATTCAATCTGAATATTTTGTTCTTGTATTTGAAGTGCATGTATTTCAGAAGGAACATCACAGAACAGAATTGAAGCATTCAAGTGTGGTAAGTAAGTGAGATACACAACAAAGTGCGCGGAACATATCAAAATAAAAGGAGTGAACCATTACTGCGTACCCACAAAAAACAATACGTTAACACCAATAATCTCAACGATTACGATTACATATTTAGATAAACAACATTATCGTAGATACCGGTGCGTGTCTACACCCACACGACCACACATCACATATCGATACTATACTATACACTAGTATCCATAATTCACATTATAATATATTAGGTTAGATATATAATTCCAACGTGTCCATACGTTCTGGTAGTTAAATTGAGTGGTTTTTAATTTTGCTTTATTATTCCAATGACTATTTAAATTGGATTCATTAATTTACTGTATATTCTTCATTCCTTCATAATTCCATAGTACATCTTGGTTTGAGTTAGTTAAAATTTAATTCAGATTTCTTCTCAATACTCTGACACGTCCGTGCTGCTTGGAGTTTAACAATCAACTAATTTTTATTTGTTCCTTCACGTAAAATTCTGTAAAATTTTGATCTCATTTTTCATTGTTCACCATCAGCTGTTTGCCTAATTACCGATTCAATTTTATAGAAATAAATGACATTTTTTATATTTTACTGGCTATAATTTAGTTATTTAGTATTTTTATGAAATTTTAATTACATAACTATATTCCTGCTTTGATTTTATACAAGTTAATATTAAACATGACCTAGTTTGGTTTGAATTAAACTCAAAAGTTACAATCCTTGAAATTTACTTCTAGGCCTTATCATGATTCACATAATTACCCATTAAATGGTTTACACTATGTTTTATGTTACCATTGTCCTCAAATATGATCACTAATTAAATCATTATAATTTGCCTTCACTACTTTGTCATTATACTAAACATTTACTGATTTATTTACATTTTACTTATACTTGGTTCATTGCCTAGGTATTATCTTGTATAATCCTTATTTAAGTCAATTTTACCCTCAGACTCTTTTAATTACTTTTCTTTTATAAAATTGCTAAACTGCTATAATTGTTATTATTTAGACAAAGCTTTTCGTCATTACTGACATCTTCAGGTCTTAAACAACCTGAAGGTCGTTGTTTAAGACCTGAAGATATCAGTAATGACGAAAAGCTTTGTCTAAATAATAACAATTATAGCAGTTTAGCAATTTTATAAAAGAAAAGTAAGGATGGCTGCTAATTTAAACAATACTTTTAATTACTACTATAGGTTGTTGTGATAATTATAATAAAGTATTTGTATGCTAAAGGGAATAATTTATTTCAATTTGGTCTAGGTTTTCATTAATTTATCTCCTCTGATTTGATTACAGCGTCAAAGTTGAATTTGGCATGATTATCAATTTTCATTTTTCCTGTCAATATTATAATTATTTCGCATTATTATTTTCTTTTCTGAGTTACTATTTATGACATTTGAATTAATACATTGCCTTTCCTTCCTTAACAAAATTCTGACATAAATTATCATTCTTTAAATACAATAAACACTTATTTTCTAACATCTAGTATATACTAATATCAACATGGTAGGTATTGAATACCCAGATAATAATTAAACATAATAGATTTAATAAACAAATTACGGTCTTAGCCTAATTACAGTCTTTGCTGTCCTTTCAAAACTGGTTTGGGGCGTTTCCCTTTAATTATACACTGTTTTATTTATAACTAACTTTACATTAGATCAGACTACTGGTATTGTATTCTCTTACTTTTTTATATGGGTTTCTAATTTTTTGTATAATAATCATTTTTTAGTTCACTGATTTATTTTGATTGACTCTTATAGTGTTCTGTCTTTAAAACAGGTTTTGTCCCTTTGATATTTTTACATTAATTAATTTGTTCCTGGTTATATTTCCTTACTGCTCCTTCTCTTACTGGGTATACTGATGATGTTATTGGGATAATAATTATCCTATATGGTTTAACACCTTTGTTCTGAATTGAATGTGCTTAATTTCTTTGGATTGAGAGTTTTTATAGTACTGTTAAGGCATTTTATTTATTATAGTGATTACTTCTTTTATGTTACTTTTATTTAGGTTTATTCTACTCATTCCAGATTCCTTCTTCCTTTCATTTTCTATGTGGTATTAAATTGTAAAATAAGGCAAACTTTCCGTTATGCTATAGTGTATATATCTTATTGTAATATTGAAAAGAGTAATGTTTGAGTATATAAGCAAAAAATGTATTTAGGGTTAAGAAAAATCATTTATGTAACAAGCCTAACAGTCAAGCTAGGTCTCAGACCTAAGACTGCATTTGTAATTAGCATATGTATAGAGTTAATAGTAAAGACCAGATAATTATTGTCATAATTATGTGTATTAAAAAGGAAACGTAATAAATAGCGATAATCAAACAGTGCAAATAACCCAGTGTAAACCATAATCAAAATATAAAGTATTGTGAACTAAGTATAACCAGTAACAGGGAACATGGCAACACAACCTAAAGAAAATGTAAGACAAAAAACTATAAACTTAGATTCAGAATAATACAGGAATTGCATGGTTTTCAAATAAGATGTACATAGTCAGTTTGGCTTAAAAACTATTTTTATTCATGACAATACATAGTGTATGTTGGGAATTTCATTGTTCATTTATGTTTTGAAGATCACGTTGCTCAGATGTTGGCCATTTATGTTTATGCATGATTGTAGCTGGTCCCAAAAACTCCGAGTAGCGTTAATTAACATCTGACGTGGAATACGAACGATTTCCTCCTGGTTTGTCGTCTTCAGATCTTCAAGGCAGCGTGGCTTGTTAACATATACTCGGGACTAGAGATATCCCCACAAAAAAAAGTCACATAAGCTTAGATTGGGGGAGCGAGGAGGCCAGCGAAGATTGCCATATCTGGAGATAAGGTGGCCTGGAAACTGATCCCGTAAGACAGCCATTGAATTACGAGCTGTGTGTGCAGTTGCACCATCCTGTTGAAACCATACTCTCCTCATTGCCCATCTGCGACGTCAAAGTTCTGGGAAGAAGAAGGTTTGGAGCATCATAATGTAGCGCTCTGAATTAACAGTCACAGTAATGTTGTTTTCCTCAAAAAAGTACGGGCCAATAATGCCCTTTTCCCCAACTGCACACCATACTGTTACTTTTGGGCTGTGAAGAGGGGACTTATGTAACATCTGAGGATTTTCATTACACCAATATCTACAGTTTTGTTTGTTAACGAACCCATTTAAATGAAAATGGGCTTCATCACTCATGAGAAAAATCATGTTTTCATTATTGACCATGGTTTCACAAAAGACACGACGCTGTTCATAATCACCTACACTAAGTTGCTGACATACCTGAATTTTGTACGGGTGATAATGAAAACTTTGTGCAGAATCCTTCGCACTGTTGGCTCGTTAATCCCTAAACTCGCAGCACACTTGCGAACCGACCGTTTAGGGCTCTGTATCGCAGACGTCCTAACTCACTCGATGTTTTTGGGCGTACGGGCTGTGTTGACAGGGCCAGGTGGTTTTTTCTTCATTACGGAGCCAGTTGTGTTGAAGTTTACAAACCATCTCCAAATGGTGTTGCGGTCTGGAACAGGTCGGCGGATCGGAATATTAAAATGGGTGCGAAAGTCACGTTGTGTCTGCGTCACTGACTCATTGTTTACAAAAAACCGCCGGAGAGCGAACGTACGATGCTCCACGTTCCACGACATGGCGGCAACTAAACTTCCCACTCTAACGAACAAATCAAGGCCAACCCACACTCACTGATGCCAACCGCTCGGCCGTACTACCCGATACAAAAACATGCGGTTCCCGTGACGGACCCTGTATATACTGTAAGTATAGATTCAGTTATATCTGAGGGTAACTAATAGACACTTAGACAATTCAAATGGAGATCATTATGTTATAAAAATGTTGCAAAAGTTATATTTTTGTATAATAATGTTGTAGTATGTGGTAGGAAGGAAAGATTACTATTGTATATTAAAGAATGATACAAATGTAAGGGAGAACGTAATGTAAATAAACTAGTAGTGTAAAGTGTGACAAATAAACTGACTACTAGCCAATAAAATAAGAAATAACTATTGCTGGTTATGGACAAATAATAATGTAGTTAGTAAGAAATAAATGTTTAACAAAACCTACATCTACTTGGTAGATAAAAAGAGACAGTATAATGTATAAAAATTATAATAGCCAATGTCCAATATATAAAGAAATAATATGTGTTATTAGATTAAGATATGAGTAATCTAAAATGTTTGTAATGTACTAATAAGAATGTAATTAACAAGATATGTCTACTTGGACAAAAACCCTACATCTACTGTAGAAGGTCGACAGGGACATTACAAGGTACAAACCATGTCTTAAATCATAATGTGTATAGTAAAAGATCATGTTGTTTATTAGGATTAAATACCAAATGTTACAATGTATTAGAAGTAAGCAATTTTATTGTAAGAAACCAGAATAGCCCAATGTACACAAGACATTTTTAGGCCTATTATATAAGCCAAGAGTTTTATAGAAAGTTAAGGTTCATAATATTATGATTACTAGTATTAAAATGTTTGTTAATAGCATAAAATCAAAGCAATTCAATGGTAATAATATACTGACAATTGTAATTAGCATAAGGAAATTATGTTAATTTTAAGAATTTTGTTAATTGTGATCTCAGAAAACAAAAGCTTATCAACCCAAAGACCGAGACAACAACAATGCGAGAAATTTCAACCAATAAGAATTTTTATATTTTGCTGTATTAACCCAAAAGCCCACGCCAAACTAGCAAAAAAGTGATGCTTAGCGAGAGTCTAGTGTGAGAATTCATAGAGTCAAGAACGTCTCTTCCGCAATAGTCATAACCGCGAATTTAACATCAGAGTCGAACCTCGGCTAGGTTAGGTGAAACGTAAACATACAAACATAACCAAAAAGTGTAAAGAGTGTCATGAGAGTCCATACTAACAAAAGCAGAGTTAAAGTGCATTAATAATTAAAAGTGAATAATAAAGTGTGTTTTAAAAGAAAAGGAAAGTATAGTGTACATACTTAAAGTTATAATCGACTTATAACATATTAATATAATATAATTATAACACTTTGTGTACACTTAACTATTTATTCCACCACAACTAACCAACAACACTATCAATATTATAATTTTTCACTTTTAAACCATTATTTCTTTGTTTTTTAATGTTAAAGCGGTGTAACCGATAGAAATCGATTAACCTCAAAAGTCGACATTGATCGACATACGAAATAATTGTTATTCTAGATCTAAGATATTGTTCTGTTTTATTGTAGTCACTCTTATATTGTGAGGTTTTGTACTTCATAAGACATTTTCGTTTATTATTATTGTAGTCAAAAGAACCTAATTTATATTTAAATAATGTAAATAATCTGTACACTAGGCTTGAATTAGATCATATTGCCAACTTCTGAGCGAAGAATTTTAACCAGCCTGGACCATTGTTTAAAAAGAAAAGGCTGTCACTTTATTTTAAAAGGAAAAGAAACAAATATAAACAGGAATAAATGGAATTGAAGAGAATTAATTGTGTATGGAATTATTTTAAATACTTAACAATTTTTTTTATCAGTTTCAGAATATTAGTGTTTGTTTACATTCGAAGAAAAAGTTGGTAGTACCTATTGCCCGGCTACCATATGCGATTTGAATTAAAGGAAGTGAATTCAATCCGCCTCCAGGAAGGAATTAAAAGAAGTTAAATCATTTAAATCTATTAAACCATTAAATATATTATAAGAAAACTCTTATTAGGTGTTCTTATTTAAATATTATTGCCCCGCGTTGTATGCGTTAATTTATAAGAAAACGCGATTCGGGGTTATCTTAAATATTTATGAAATTATTATTATGTTTATCCGTTTATAGTAATTATATTATAATAATAGTTAAATTTCGTTTAAAGCCACACGGGTTGTCTACTCTATTTGTAATAAAATGAAAACGTGTGTGTTTACAATTAACTTGAAGCAAAATAAAAGAGTGGTTGTTGTTTAAATTTAAATTCGTGGTTAAAATATTAAGAGTCTCATTAAAACAAAATTCATCTATGGGTGAAGTGTTCTTTTGAGATAACTCAATGTTGAGAATGGTTATTTCTACTTGAAGGTGACTAATGTAGTAAAGTATTTTACCATACAACATTCAAGTTACTCACAGTGTTTACAATGGTTTAATTACACTTGTTTTTTAAAGAATTCCCTTGTATTAAATAAAAAAATAATGAAGTTGATTATATTTAAATGCTAGATTAACTTAAGTTAAAACATGAAGTATAGCAGTTGATTGCTTGATAATAGTTCTCGTCTGGTTGAAACTGGTAGTAGGAACTTCTTCTGATTACAGGTAGTCTGAGTAAGTCAAGTCCCGTAAAGTCTGGACAATATTATAAACAAACATATACTTTTACGTACCTGATTGCGTTTACTTGAAGTTCACTAAACTGTCTACTCAGCTTACAATCATCAACTCCCTTTGGTTGCAAGGTTATGTTACCTTGTTTATTAAATTAGTGGGCGCCACACGGATTTATTCAGGGAAAATCCCGTGTAAAACCCATACATAAAAATTACTAGATGAAAAGAAAATTTAAAATAGTTGAGTACCACTTTTTGGCAATGCTGTTCCAATATGTTAAACACAACAGAAGGTTGTTTAAGTTTATTATAAGAAAATATTTAATTATTCAAAAAAATAAATCAAATCAGGTGATGCTGTTAATAATTGGTTTATTTGCACCCTTATAGTGAATTCAAAACATACACATAATGTAAACATACAAAGTTGTACAATTAAAAGTTAGTTATTATATGCCTCATACGGCTTGCTCAGAACATGAATTATAAATCTGGTTAAGTCCAGATACTATTTATTCTTAATATGAAAATTATTACAATTATTAATATTATTATTATCTCAGTTGTGAATTCTTTGAGACACGAAAGAAAACAATTATGCCTACACAGTATCCAATAATACAATTGATCAACTAAGTTTAGGTTACTTTAACCAAGTAATTAAAAAAAAACGATCTATTGAAAGATCGTGTGTTTCATCAACGCTTGCTTTTTTTTTAATGACAATATTTATCAATTGAGAGCCCTTACAACTAACATATAGCTTACTTACTAATAACAAATTTGAATAATAAATCGAAACGTGGTGTAATCTTAAATACTGTTTTTGTGTTTTGCGTCAGTACAGGTTATGGTAGCAAAAATACAAGTTATTGCACTCAGATCAAGATTAATAATAATTGCACTTTTACCTTCAGAGTTTTAATTATTTAATTAAAACCTTTTATCACTTAAGTAATTGGATTATAATGATTACTTGGTTTCGGCACTAATTCGCACAAGAACAGAATAATGCGATCCTCTTCTGATTAAAATGGATCGTGAATAATGACAATAAATTATTTTCTGTTCGTCATTCCCGCACAAAATTAAAATAAACTGCACTTAAACACTGTTGTTGGTTGTGGATGAACTTGAAGTAAAATTTCTTGTTGTTAAACTATTGGTTCCGAAGTACAATGTAACTGACGCTAAGTGTTATTAAAAAAATGTAGCGGTGACGGGCGTACGTCTGTTCTGCTTGCTAGTTAGTAAAGGTCTCCCTCAAAATTCGCTGGTTTGTCTTTATATACCCCTCTCTTGGATCGGCTTTAGGTAAAAATGTTGATTACTAACTAATTTTCTGATTGGCTTTCGCCGGTGAGTCGGCGTGACGTGTCATTTTTTGACAGTTGATAACGGCTTTTCCTAACCGTCGAATGTTGCGGTAGCAGCTAGTTGTCGTTTTTGTTATTATTCTTAAACAGTTTCCCGATGTACATTTTTAGAATGATGCTAACACCTCTCCCGCACTAAATACAGTTGCGATTGGGTTAATATTACTATCAAATTAAAGATTGTTCTTTTTCCTTCAATTTGATACCACTCATTCTCGAATTACTTTCACTCTAACCGACATTGTTAAAAAACCAACGTTCGGGTACATTATTCTTACTGTCGTCTGCTCTTTATGAGTCGCCGATTTTACACTTTTGGTTACTCTTGCTCGTATCCACATAACATTTTATTAATCAAATGTTTATGCGCGAACACCATTAATACTGTACTGACGTTTTTTGCTGAACTTTACTTGTACACCTTAATTCTATACATTGTAATAAATGATCCTACTGACTATGACATTTCGTTTCCCGTTAGTTTGTTTTAAGCTACTATTTACAATTAAAATTATGGCTAAACCTATCGTTTTAATAACATTTTTCGTTATGTCAATGCATAACCATAGTTCTTGTGCATTTTAGTTTGCACTGGTGATAATCATCGATAGTCATTTTATTGACTAATGTTTGGTCTAAGCTTGCTAAGGTGTATCGCCTACACTGAAATTTGGCCTTAATAATGCCTATTGGTTCTCAATTCGGTAAATTATGGAGACATCTTATTTGTATAAGATTCTCTTATATAAATAGCTCTCTTTTCTAACAGGTATATTTGATGCGGAAATACATCTTAGTTCCTACAATATAGCCATTGTTAACATTGGTTTTGGCATTCATTATCTACTGTTCATTGTCACAGCTATTATCAGCAAAATGCTGATTTTGCTTTCACAGTATTTAACTGCTCATTAGTTTATTTTTTGTTTATAAATGACATTCGGTTTACATCAACCATTTACTGAATTGACAGTTGAATTTAAATTTATTCTGTCCATTAGTTCGTTTTAGTCTCAGTCTAGTTGTAGTGTCAAACAGCTATTGGGTTACTGTTTCACATGGCACTTCTGCTTTATTCTTCCCTCTTGGTTTCTTCTTTCTTGTTTATTTTGACTATTCTATACCTATTTACATGGTTATTCCGTTTTTATGAAATCTGATAACATACACTTAGGTTAGGTGACATCTTGTGATGTTACAATATTAATTCCTGAAAAATAACCTCAAAACTGGAACACTATAGGTAAAATCAACAAGTAAAGGTATAAATATAACCACCCCTCAAGTCGAATACAACACTCAGTTCTCAATTAATAATTGTTTTATTAAATTGAAGGTTTAATTGTTAATCAACAGAACCATAATTCTTGGTAATTATATTACCAATCAGTGCAAACCACTAGTGAGGCCTAAGAAAACATAATTAAGATTTCATTATTAAAATAGATCAACGCAAACAAAATACATGTTTTTGAAAAGACTTAACCCAACCAGTAATTAGTCTTATTTGTCAATTTTATCAAGTAAAAACAGTAACGTTACAAATGGCGTACCAACTCTGGGGCATTAAGGAATTAACAGTTATATTATAATTATGATATTTAAACATAACCAGTAAAAAGAGAATACGTTACAAATGGCATCCACAACGTGGGGCATTTAACCAAAAAACAGCAACAATAACATACTGGAAAAGACATTGCAAGCTCTTAATCTTATTATTTAAGTAACAATAAAATAACGTTACAATATTTATACAGACTATATACACTGAATTCACAACAAGACATACATCCCCACATGAACAAAAGCGCGAGTCAATTGGGCTACATATATTTTCCGTTTAACAAGTTGGGCCGTCGCTGGAGGCTCATCAAGACTGTGAGACTCGCTGTATGCTGGCCGAACCATCTGACGGCCGGACTAGAGGGCGTAATCGGTATTTAGTTAAGTAACGGACACGTCATGGACAACGAAAACCAAGAATTGTTCTATCACCATAACACTCAATATCACTTCACACTTTCTGTGATCAAGTATTTGGCCTTCCTTGATTTAGTCAATTCGATTATTGTGTTTCCAATGAACAACTCTGATTTCACAATTTCATCTTCAGATATCCTGGTCAGCTTTGATGTTGTCTTGCTTTTTACAAACATTCAAATTTTAGAAGCACTCCAGATATTTCAAGCCACATACATCACCTCAGCATATCATGTAAATAACAAAGCACTGTCTGAACTCTACCTACCTTTCACACAACCATTTCTACAAACAACTACTAGGCATGGGTATTAAATAACCGTACTGGCTTTATGAAAGTGGTGTATTTTCAAAATATTACATTTTAACATTTATCAACTTCAATATACTCCCTTTACAAAAAAACGTTCTAGTTTAATTTTCCACTGTTGAAAGGAGCACTGCAATTGATCACCTGTATATGCTTCTTTAATAGGTTTTCCATTTTGCTTAAACTTCTTCCACGGACTGAAAGTGGGTCCTTTTTAGGCTACTTTTAAAACTTTTTTTTTAGTGTTAGCATTTTCAGAACAATTTTAGCAGACTTTACTCATGTTTACATTCTCATGCAATAACTTGCCTGTTTCTTTGTCAATATTTACCACTTCACCCACCACCCTAATACTTGCGAGACAGTCAGTTTATACAATTAGACTCATTTTTGTACATTTTTATCAGTTCTTGACATGGTTGGCCAACCTGGATGCTCATCATCTTCCAATCACCTCTTCCTGTCCTTCATTAAATCTTATGTAACAACTTGGGTATATGATATACATTTATCCTTAAAACACTTTTTTAACCAACCTTTTTTTTAATTTCACTGGGAACTTGCAGTTAACATGTTTAGGCTAACCATTACTCTGGTTAACACAGTTACAAATGCAGTTTTTCTAACACAAGTTTTTACCCCCCCCCCCTCATGGTAATTACAAATAGACTCAATTCAAAATTCAGAATGTTAATGACCTATCCTCTCCGATTGCTGTACTTCATACAGTGCAGCCAACTACATTTCAGTCATTTAATAGCCACACCACATAGGCTCACCATTTGCCAGTCATCACAGACTTTTTTATGGACACCTGAGAAAAAGGTAATCAGTACGGCAAAGTTAAATTCTTCCTCTTGGGTTATATACATCAATGACTGCTTCATAATCTGGCCACACGTAAAACATATATTAACAGAATTCTTAACACATAACAACATCAAATTAAAAATACAGTTCAAATGGAGATGGAGAAAAAACATCATTCCGTTCCTAGACCTTTTAACAAAGAAGATGGTCCACACTAGCTTCTCTATGCACAGAAAACACACAAACTTCTTTCCTACCACTATCCAGTACAGATACAATATGTAATGAAGACATTTAACCATAGAGCCCTACGCTTACCAGACAAGGAACACAAGCAAGAAGGGCTGGACACCTTCAAGGAGATGCTGCTTATGCTTTCAAAAGGATACACCCCACTTGATATAAACATTGCAATCAAATAATAAAAAAGGATTAACAAAATCCAACTGGAAAAAGAAAGGTGTACATCAGCACCTTAAAATTACCATAAATGGCGCAACAGATGTAATACGAGAATGCTAAGGAAACATCACATTAGGACAACAATCAACACGCACAAAAAACTTTACTCTTTTCTACAAAAACCAAAGGACCTATACACACAGAGGGACGTGTATACCACATGTTGTAAATACCACACAACACGTGTATATCAAATCCATGCAAAATTTGTGACCAATTTTATATCAGCCAATCCGGAAGAAGTAGCCATCATCATGTCTGCAATTATGAACTGACAATACAAAAGAGGACAACATATCCCTGACAAAACACACCTCACATTTGATTTCAAAAATCTTTTAGTAAAAATAGACAAGAAAATCAAACAACACACAGATAAAGTTAAAATGGTACAAAGAAGTGCGGTCAACGACAGAAGTCAATTTACAAATTAGTGGCTTGGAAATTCCTAATTGACAGTTCATAGAGTAACAAATAACAAAATTTCCCCCACAGTCACCCTAACTGTTGAACCTCTTCGCTCAGCAACAGCCTAAGAGAAATCAGATATATAAGTGCTCCATAGCCGAATGAAGTATCACTACATTCCACCTTGAATGTACTTGAAGCACCTTGAAAATATTCTAAGCTAAAAGAACTGAAACTTCAAATAGAGCACTACCCAAAAACCTACTACAATATGATAAACATGTAAGACTTGTACTTCTGTCTACTACAAGATTGTAGTTTCAACAGCTGTATAGTGAAGTATATGCATTCTTTTTGCTAATAGTTGTGAAGATGTAATCAAAATACTTTATAAATATCGGTATGGAGAACCATACATGACTTCCATGTTCCACGATTTGTATTTAAAATCATTTACGAAATGAAATGTTTCATAGAAACTACTTCTTTCCACTTATTGCTTCAGCCTTAACCACAGTACCGTGGTCACTAACGTATACCACCACACCTTATTGCACTCGATTTTCACTGATGATGGCAGTCAATGATACTGCAGAAACGTCTGGTTTTGCAGAAAACATTAGACTACAGCCAAACAGCCCAGGAAGGAATTTTAACAACAAACTACTACTTTGTTGCCGATAACGTAGTACATATAAAAATTATCCCCTCCCCCTTCAACTATAATTTTCATTTATAGAAAATTACCCCCACCCCGTTCAACTAGCCTCCTTCATTTATAGATATTTCATCAACGTTTCTACACTGGATTATTAACATCTTCTTATCAGGATACTTTATTTATCAAAATTAAGTACTTTACTCTTGTTACAACAAAAAATGTTTCAGGTAAACTGCCCTTTCCCCGTAACCAATCTTCACCAAAATCAATAGGCCTTCAGTCTTCTACAACTCAGGCACATATGTAAAAAATTATTTGATTCTGTTTGAATTTACGGCAGTCATCGTTCGTCATGAAAAAATTTCTCTCGTTACAACATAAAATGTTGCAGGTAAACTACCCCTTTCCCTTAACCGATCTTCACCAAAATCAACAGGCCTTGAGTTCTCTACAATATAGGGATATATGCAAAAGTTATTTGATTCTGTTTGAATGTGCGGCAGTTATCGTTCATCATAGAAAAAATTAACCTTGGTATCACATAAAACGTTGCAGGTAAACTACCCCTTCTCTTAACTGATCTTCACCAAAATCAATAGGTCCTCTACAATTCAGGGATGCATGCAAAACATTATTTGATTCTGTTTGAATGTGCGGCAGTTATCGTTTGTCATAGAAACAATTACTCTTGTTAAAAAATTAAAGGTGGCCGGTAAACCACCCCTTTCCCTTAACTGATCTTCACCAAAATAAATAGGCCTGGAGTCCTCTGCAACTCAGGGACATATGTAAAAAATTATTTGATTCTGTTTGAATTTACGGCAGTTATCGTTCTTCATGGAAAACGTTCTCTTGTTACAACATAAAATGTTGCAGGTAAACTACCCCTTTCCCTTAACCGATCTTCCAACAAAATCAACAGACCTTGAGTTATCTACAATTGAGGAAGGTATGCACAAAATTATTTTATTCTGTTTAAATGTGCGGCAGTTATCGTTCATCATAGAAACAATTACTCTTGTTAAAACATAAAATGTGGCCGGTAAACTACCCCTTTCCCTTAGCCGATTTTCACCACAATCAACAAGCCTTCAGTCTTTTACAATTGAGGAACGTATGCAAATCAATCTTTGATTCTGTTTGAATGTGCGGCAGTTATCGTTCGTCACAGAAAAAATTACCATTGTTAAAACATACAATATTGCAGGTAAACTACCCCTTTCCCTTAACCGATCTTCACCAAAATCAATAGCTCAGGAAGCTGTGCAAAACATTATTTGATTCTGATTGAATTTACAGCAGCTATCGTTCGTTATAGTAAAGATTACCCATGTTAAAACATAAAACGTTGCAGGTAAACTACCCCTTTCCCTAACCTGATCTTCAACAAAAACAATAGGTCTTCAGAACTCTACAATTCAGGGCTGTATGCACAAAATTATTTGATTATGTTTGAATTTGCGGCTGTTATCCCATAGAAAATACCCTTGTTAAAACATAAAACGTTGCAGGTAAACTACCCCTTTCCCTTAACCAATCTTTATCAAAATCAATAGGTCTTGAGAACTCTACAATTCAGGGCTGTATACAAAATATTATTTGATTGTGTTTGAACTTGTGGCTGTTATTGTTTGCCATAGAAACAAATTACCATTGATTAAAAAGTAAACGTTGCAGGTAAACTACCCCTTTCCCTTAACCGATCTTCACCAAAAACAATAGGTCTTGAGTACTCTACAAATCAGGGCTGTATGCAAAAAATTATTTGATTCTGTTTGAATTTGCGGCTGTTATCGTTTGCCATAGAAAAAAAATCTACAGCAGACACACAGACACACACACACACACACACACAGACACTTTTCAAAAAATGACTTTTCATGTTTTGAGTGTCGTACAAGCAGAATCTGCAATAATCTCGAACACGATTTTTTTTTTGCCATCACCATACTTCCATTTCCTTAAGGAACATGGAAGTAAAAATAATTTTGTGTAAAGGTGATTTATTTTGCTACTAGTTACATTTGGGAACAGGAATTTTATACTTTTTTAATACCAACAGTATAGTTGTAATATTATTTTTATTGCAATAGATCACAAATAATTTCTTCCAAACATGTTATTAAACAATATTGCAATCAGTCTCAACTCATGCTGAAGATGTCCTTCACAAATGCCATCATACCACAATATTATGGGTTCCGTACTTGTTTTCGTTCCGAAGTTCATTTGTTTCTACAACAAAAAATAGATAGTTAAGTACAAATAAAAAAATAAATAAAAATGCAATTTCAATTTGTGTATACTCAATCCTGTGTCTACAAGTGCAAAGTGTTACGAATATGCAATCCAAACAAGAAATAAAAAAAAATTCTATAAATGAGTGTAAAGGTTGTTGGAAACTGGAATTCGGGGGGGGGGGGCTTTCAGAACAGAAAAGAATTTTGTCTGCAATTCGTTGGAATCAGCAGTCAGAATTTATGTCAGTTTGTACATAGCCAACTTCAGACAGTAGTTAGCTTTGTGGTTTGCTGCTGATAAAGAAACATCTCCGAAGCCTTTGGGTGTACAGCATAAATGCTGCAAGGAAATTAGACACGGAGTACCACTCTTTATTCCCTCATTTTGAAAAAAAGACAAAAAAATAAACGATGATGCAATACCACGCTATGTGTGTACAACTGGAAGACGTAATGAACAGGCCATCAACTTTCAGATAAAATGCATTCACAAAAACCTTTACAAAATTTGAATTGTCTGAAAGTCAAATTACTACAGTGGAACTTGGTTATAACGTCATTGAAGGGACCAAAAAAATAATGACGTTATGTCCGAGTGACGTTATAAAAGAGTCGTTATAAAAGACCCTTTTTAATCACTAGTAAGGAAGGAGAAATAAAAAAAAGATTTTTGTCATTATTAACACTATTCGTGACGTTTATTCTAAAGTTTACAAACTGCATTTCATTTATACAAACAGCTGAAGAATATTTTAAAAGATCAAAAAGAAAGTACATGTAACTTACATTTAGGCTTACTGTCGAAAGTAATCCGTAATTTTCTTTTGAACGCTCCTTTCTGAAAAATAAATTCTTTCTGTTGTGCTGTGGAGATGCTGCGCTGCATTGAACGTGTCCTCAGACGTCTCTCTAAAGCAGTAAAATCGTGAAAGAGTTTCGGCGGGTCTCATTGCTTCCTGTACTGTCGGACAAACGATGTCGGCATCCTCCTCTTGCTCAGCATCTTCTTCAACACTATCTTCTGCTTCTATGTTTTTTACTTCCCCGATAATTTCTGCGTCACTCAACACTTCGAATGTTTCTACTTGGTCATCCACGGATGCATAGGAATCAAATTCATTTCCAAATTCATTTACGTCGAATTTCTTAATCCACTCCGAGAGCGGCAAGTCGTCGTCTTCGTCATCATCGGGTAAATTTTCATGTACGAGTTGCACTTTACTAAAGCATTTTGCTATCGTCTTCTGTGTTACACTCTTCCAAGAGTCGTCTAGGAATTGTATTGCATCTAAGAGTGAAATTGTGGCAGGTTGCGCCGTGTCCATACAGAAAATAATTTTTTTTAAAAGTTGCTTGTGGTAGTGACACTTTAGGGTTCTAATGACGCCTTGGTCCATAGGTTGCAGGACACTCGTACAGTTGGCCGGTAAGAAGACCAGATTAATGTTTGTCAAATTTAACTTTGGATGGGCTGCACAGTTGTCAACTAGAAGTAGAATTTTTCTGTTTTTCGATGACAGTTCTTTATCCCACTTTCTTAGTTCATCTTCAAAAATACTAGAAGTCATCCACACTTTTTTGTTGGCAGTGTAACTTACAGGAAGTTTTTTGATGTTTTTAAAACGTCTAGGATGCAAACTTTTCCCGATAACTAAAAGTTTCCTTTTTTCGGTTCCCGTCATGTTCGCACAAACAAAAACTGTAACTCATTGTTTAGAGAGCTTCCCACCAACATTTTTAAAATTTTCATTTTTAAATTTGAAAGTCTTATCTGGAGTTAATTTATAAAAAATTCCGGCTTCATCTCCATTAAAGATGTCTTCATCTTTATATGATCGTCTAATTTCTGGCCAAGTGTTACGCACCCAATCGCCTGCAACGTTCAGATCTACGCATTTTGCCTCACCACAAATTTTTGCAAAGGAAATCGAGTGTCGGGCCTTAAATCGATCTAGCCATCCGTTGGACCACGTAAAATGGTTGGCGCCGGCGGTCCTGTTACAGTGCTTATCGCTTGCATACAATGTATGTCTGTAGCCATGGGCTAGCGCGCGCGCACATATATACTTTTATATCAAATTTAGAGTAAAATATCTGAGAAATTTTTGACGCTATAACAGAGTAGTACAATATTTAGTGACGTTAAAACCGGGAATTTTTATAATGTTAAAGATATCAGTTTGACCGGACTTATGACAAAATAACGCTACACCCGAGTTGACATAACAGCCGAGGCCGTAATAACCAAGTTCCACTGTATACAGGGATACAGTATTTTTATTTGCCGTACTGTACCCACAGAAGAACTCAGATGATAATAAGCATACAGGATAAACATGGAAAAGTGATAAACGATGAGGAAGGAATTCTAAACGATGGCAAGAATATACAGAGGAATTATAGATGGACAAAATTTAGATGAAAACATTCTGGAAAACGTGAACAGTGTTGAAGAGGCCACCCATTTTGAGAGAAGAATTCGATAGGGCACTAAGGGACTGATAGATTACAAAGTCCAGGACCTGATAATATTCCTGGGGAAATTTTTAAATCATGTGGATTAACAGTCAAAGATAGATTATTTGGTGTGTGCACAAATGGAGGAATACCCCAAAAGACTTTGAACTAATGCACATGCACCGCACAGAAATGTGAGGAATATAGAACTTCATGCCTGGTGTTACATGCATCAAAGATACTAACTAGAATAATTTATCATCAAATGGACAAGTAGATCAATTCAGAGAAATTGGAGTCATATTGTTGAAGCCATATTGTTGCTGCACATGATTAAGGAGAAAACTCTGAGACTTAAAAAAATCATGATAGCTTTTGTTGACATCGAAAAGGCATTTGACAACATCAACTGGAGTATAATGTTGAAAGTCCTCAGAGATTTGAAGGTAGACTGTAGGGATAGAAGAATTATCCTGCCACACTACAAGAACCAGAGAGCTCTCATAAGCCGGGATAGACTCAAAGCAAATATATCGAAAGCTGTTATAAAAGGCTGTGGATTATCCCCACTACTGTTCAACTTGTATGTAGAGTATGTGATGGAGTTCATGGAAACCAGAAACAATGAAATAATAATGACATATGTAAAAAAACCATCCATTTTGCAGATGATGTTGCACTTCTAGGAAACAATAAGGAAGAACTAGAGAATGCACTTCACCAAATGAACAGAGTCCTAAAAGATAAAATAAGGCATGGTGATAAATAAGGAAAAAACAAGTCATTAAATGTTCCAGAACTGGAAAACAAAAGGTTGAGTATTTCTGGACAGTAGGAAGCAAGTAGAAGTTGATACCTTTAAATACCTTGGGAGCTGCATTACATCAGATGGGAAATGCACCAGGGATGTAAAAAGTAGAATTGAACAAGAAAGAGGAACATTTTTTCTGAGAAAGATCTCTTCTGTCATCCAGAAACATAAAATGGAAAACAGGAAGAAATTTATAAAGGGGTTTAGTTGAAACATATACATATATTGTTTAGAAACCTGGACTCTGAGAAAACTGGAGAGGAGTTATCTTGAAGCTTTTGGGATGTGGTACTGGAGGAGGGCCTTACGAATATTGTGGATGGAAAGAATTCCTAAAGGTGAGGTTTTAAAGAGAGCGGGTGAAAGAAGGACATTTATTGGAACTAATACGGGATGGAGAAGCAGTATGGTTGGTCACCTGCTATGCCATTCAAACTGGTTCACCACCCTGATTGAGGGATTAATCAAAGACTCACTGGCTTCATAGCAGGAGGGGAAGGTCCAGACAGGAGTACATGGATTAGATGAAAGGAGGAAGAAGGTATGTGGTAATTAAGAATGTTGTATGTTCAAATGTTGAGAATTGCCTGGTACATGTACAATAGCGTGGGAGAGGGCTCACTGCACAGATGAAGACGTGCGAAATAGGTTTGAAATCTATTAACATATTCCCTGGTTTCAAACTGATTCGTTCCATCCCAATCTGACATGCTGTTTCTGTTCCAATGTGAGTCGGTGTACAGGTTGGAGGCCTCCTCCCAGCTGAAATGAAAGTTATTGAAAATTTCCAATTTGTTTTATTCTGGTCCAATTCAGGCTTTTCAGGAACCTTCCAAACCAAGCTTCTGCACTGCTGCACATTGGCTGATGTACCATCAAACTAATGTTATGTATGTTAACACTACTTTCATGCAACTTTATAATTTACTTATATTATAATTTTATTTTAATTAACAGTACATTATAGCTAAGGAGTTTGTCAAGAAATAACCTACTGCACGTTTGAAACTGTCTTTTACATATACGATTTGAAATACTAGAGATCGATTCAGTTTCTAATTCCTCTTGATCCTCTACTTTCATTCTATAGCCTACATTCTCATCCTTTTTAGGATCATATATTAACTGACATGTAATGCTCACTGTATCAAAAGTGATGTTTACATGCTGTAGATGGTTTTGGTTGTGTATACTGTTTTTCAAATAAGGAAAAACTTCTCCCCAAAACCATGGGGAACAGTTAAAAATTCCCATATTTGTACGGGTATCTCATTGTACTACAGATGGCTGTGCCTTGAAGGAGTGGGTGTAGTGAGGCAGTGGCGGACCGTTTTCTGCAACTATGCGCTGTATATGAGCACTATGCAGTAGTTCATATACGTCGATGGTTGACACCACATGCATGGCATGGAATGATGAGATGCCCCTCTTTTCCCCCATAGGAATCTACCAATATTGTCCATGTGTTGTATTTTATAATATTTTTAATTATGTTGCCATATACATTTTTGTGTATGGTTCTGGTGTTCACAAGATACACCACAACCTGCCAGTTTGTCCAGTTAAAATTTGTTTTCTTGCACTTTCCTCTTGTTTGAATGCATAAGTCTCCTGTAGCTAAATCAATATTCTTTAAAAGCCTTAGAATACAAGTTTCACTGCTAAAGTAGCCCAGATTTCAAAATAGCCTACAAACGCAGTAGAAAAATTTTAGCTGTGGAATTTTTCTGTTGTCATAAACTTCAAGAACAACACTTCTATAGTCACAAAAATGCCTAATTTAGTATGTTATTTGCTTGAAATGTTTCTGAAGAGAAATAAAAAAAATTTTAAATAAAATTAAATTAAACAAATTGGCAACATATCACAGGGGAAATTGTCAAGAAGTATATAGGAGGGAGCAATTTTTAACATTCTTTTGCAAGGCTTGTTGCATACATGACAACAGAACAGAATTGCCAAGCTGCAGTCATGAAATCACAATATCCTGATAGATTCTGTTATTTTTATCATGCCATACGTGATACTTCATTTTGAAATATTTCATATTTCACATTTAACACAAAATATTTGTAAAAGTTTTGTGATTATTTTCCTTGAAGACACTCAACTGTACACTGCTAGTAAAACATTCACATAATTTTTCAAACGACTGAAACAGAATCTACAGTATGGTAGCTATGGTAGTATTTAAATGTAACATGTGACAAAATTGTTCAAGATGTGCTGCTCACTTCTCCCCTTATGTGTTCATTTTCAAGTTAATTTCATACAAAAGCAAATTAACAGAATTTATGGTTTACTGCAATACAAAATGACCAATTTTAGTCTAAAGTGAATTCATAAGAGATTATTATGATTCCATTTGGGATTTTAAAATTTAATTTTAGTAAACCTTTGAATTCTAGCCACCACGGTAAACAGTTAAACATATAAAACTCTTCTATCTTTTTAAAGATACAGATTTTCTTTCTGTTATAGCGAAAACAGGTATAAGTTGATTTTATCCACAACAACTGGTAATTACATTCTGCAACATAACCTTTAAGAACTCCCAAAATTAAAATATTAGTTTCTATCCATATCTTTTAACAACTTCTAAAAACAATAGTTGACCATTTTTTTAATACTAACAAGATGCATGATAACTTAGTTATATTACTGACCTTATTGTTACTTTCTTTTGTGACCCTTCCTAGGCACAATAAGATGTAGCTGTATGCCTGAGAGCTTTGAAGTATAGAACATTTCCTTTCTGAAACTAACAGTTTTTTTTGCAATTCACGTATGTTTCTGAAAGGTGTTTGCATAAAAGATAACAATAAATAATAGCAGAAAAATAATATAATAATAAAGTCTGAATCCAAATGATAAACGCTGAAAAATATCTCTTACCCAATGATATACTGCTTATTATACTTCTGAAATTAACTTGGAAATACTAACAAGTCAGATATTAAATGAGCTAAACTGCAAATGGTTAAGATATGTACACACTAGAGAGAATAATACATAAACGCCATTGTTAATAACAATTTATGATAAATTTTATGAGTACACAGAACTGCCTATTTATTTTATTGCCACTATCTGACAAATGGGAAACCAAATAAGAAGTTTATCATTTTACAAATACCACAAATAATTGTATATAGTCTTATGGTAACACAAGTAAATAAAAAATAGTGGTTTTCCTGAATCTGCATGACTAAAGAACTTATCAAAGTCAAATAGAAAATCAGAACTTAGCAGAAATAATGATCCACTGTCTTAACTGTGGGATGATAGTGAACCATAAAATTAGAAGCTTGGCAGCAGTTAACATAATGGGTAATATGGGCTATAAAAATTTTTAAATAGTCCAATTAAAACATTATGTTTGAGTAATTGTTAATATGGATACCATGAACATGTTAATATGTGGCTTGGGTTCCAACAATGAATGTACTTTATATAACATAAATTAGAACATTATAAATCAGATTTTACTATTTTATTGTTCAAAGTAACCATCACAAACAACCCACTATATAATCTTACTACCAACACAAACACAAATATTCTATTTTAATTGTAATGAAGAAAAAGTTCCAATAATAATCAACCCACATCTACTTAATTTATATAAATTAATATTTCAACTGTTATTTAACAGATTTTAAATAAATTATATACCACATCCATGCATGCACAAACACGTGTGCATGCACATAATTAAATTCTGCTGTAGTTTTATAACATCTGAAATGCTTGGCTGATGTTTAAAAATATTGTGCTGAATTTTATATTATACACCGAGATAATTTTCTTTGTTTCTTTTTTTTTAATACTTATTACTCAAAGTATGTCAGTTAAACATGAATTAATATAATACTTGATGGGAACAAGACCTTGACAAAGATATGCAACAAATAAAAAGAACATTACCATATATTTATGCAAGTGTGCATGTGCATGTGCATGCGCAACACACATTTATTGAACAATCTAAATGAGTCCTCAGTTTCAACCGTTTGGCATTTGTCTGTTTTGCCTCATGATAACTTTTGAATGCACCAACCAACCGATTATACACAGAAGAACCTGGTGTGGTATGAGCTAGATTGCTTGACAGCACTTATCTGGAAGTCAATAAACTAATTGAGCACAATACGTGGTGTATGTCTAAAGAGTAAACAACAATACACTAACAATAGTTGGTTAACTTCCTCATTTCTTTTGCTTTATTTTTACCCAATTTCTGATCCTCACTTGCATTACTTTTTTAACGATAAAGAAAAAAAAACGATGGTTTAAAAAATAATGGAAACTACCATTTTCAAAACCTGTAACATCGTGCTGACAATACAAATGCTCTCTTAACTATATGTACCACACATCACCTCTAAGTGAGTACAAATACCATGGATAAGCCTGTTTAGCTAATGCCAATAATCCCAGGTTGTCATGGCAACAATGTGGGGCTGGGCTCTGTGCTTGGCAATTTCACAAGCACATGGCTTTAGTTGTGCTTATTTAGTGTTGATGTAAATATAGTTTTAATAACGTTCTCAATAAAATTTTGACATGTAACAAAAAATGTTGATTTATGTTTTCATTGTATAAAAAAAGGTACTAATTTCAAAATATATATTGTTTCTTTGTTTTGTTTTATTTGACAAAACCCTCCTTCACGAGCCGCCACTGACTACAGTATACTAAATTATTTTCTTATGAAAATAAATTCCTTGACTTTAATGTACACATAACATAGGGATATTTTATGAAGAAATATTTGTTAAAGCAAACATTTCTTCATAAATTACCATCACAAAGATTTTGTCTTCATCTTATTCACTGCTATATTTTCTGGAGGTTTGGCATAGCCACTTTCTCCCAGTGAGGAAAAGATCTCATTGCATAAGGCAAGTTTGGGTATTCTGCAATGTGGAATTTAGATATAAATCCCCATTACATTAGTAAAACAGACAAGAGTTTAACAAGTAATCTTTTGCTTTTCTCCAAACCATAGGTACAGTAACAGGTATATAACACAAAACACCATTAACCTACCCTAGAGCACACTAAGATTCAACCACAAATACGAAAAACTCAAATCATATTATGATTGGGTACCTCACAACCAAGATAAACTTCACAAGAGTGTTTAATTGAAGAAGTACATTCTCCAAGATTTAACTTAGCTCAACAATACGTAGCAGAAGCTGTCAAGCTCATTTATACATGTCCTTGGCATAATGATATGGTGTAACATAGAACACTATATTGCACAAAACAACTATTCATTTCATAATACTTTCTCTGAAAACACTAGTTGCGAGTAGCAGAATAAGTAAAAAAAGACTCATAAATCATTAGCATTCACGTCATAAGTCAATGGATGAGTCTACTACAGTCTGCCTGGTTAACTTTGTAGCATTCATATTAAAATTAATATATAGTAGTACCAACCTCTAATTAAAATACAAATTATATTATACTGCTTACAACATTGCATTGACAAATAAATCTACAATCTGAAATTAATTGTCACCCACAGACTACTGCACAGAAATTGATTATTTTTTGAATTTAGCATATAACGTTGCACACAGAAAACTACTTGTCTCATATGACCAAAACTGACATTAAAATTTCTTACAGAATTTTTATGAAACATCAACCCATGTACCCATTCAACACTTTTCCTGCCATTATTAAAGGTGACTTTTTCAACATCACATTGCTTAGATATAATATATATTTTCTTTTGGTAGAAGGTCATTGTCTCCTGTGACGTCACTTAATGAGATAAACAGTTAGGACACCTTGAGGAAACCAGAAGAGAGGATATGTACGTCTTCAGTGTTACAGGTCTCACACATGTGACTGGAAGTTTGTACATTGGAGAACGTGGTGATTTTAATTAACTTTATAAACTCTTGATTTCAGTTCACAATTTTATGACTCTCTAAATCAACATATCACATGTTACGCACACTGTAACACTTACCCACAAAAGTGATCTCAAATGTGCACAAAACTGAAGCCTCATCGAGATGCATACTTATTTTTTGAAATATTACCATGGCACACAAAAAACTTCTCATTATTGTCACTGCACAAGTGTACTGTAGTATACATTTAATCAAGTTCCAAAAATCCTGAAACTTCAAAAAAGAAACACAATTAATTTTATTGTGACATAAAAAAGTTATTCATGCTTCACTTCAAAATTATGGCACTTACTATGTATGTGTAGTTATCTGCAATTACATTTAACTCAAATAGATAATATTTTGTGTATGTTCTTTGATATAAAGTGAAAATGTAAATACTGCCATACATTATTTTTAAATCAAAATTAGTTAACATTTAATACTCATTTGTAACTTTACCTTCCTAGCATCATTAACACTTTTCTCTGAGTGGATTGAAATGACTGGTACTTGTATTTATTTAAACTCTTCCCTGTATAACAATATGTATGTTCAGTAAAGAATTGTTTTCCAAATGAAGTACTCCCAGTTAGCTAGTCTGAAAAATATTTACTGAATATCGAATACAGAAATGTTCACACTGAACTACCAAATTATTGTCACTGAAACTACTGAAAAAGTATATGTGGAAGACAAAGGTAGACGTAGAATGCAAGTACTATTTTAAAAATACTCCTTTGGAAGTGTTAATCAACTTACTAATACGTTATTCAAAAAAACATTTATTGAGTGTATTTAAAATTGTTTGGGCCTACCCCAAGTACATCATTTAATGTCAAAAGATGATAAACTAATGACATTATAATCGATAAAAGCTTGATCCTAACCACTTACAACTGAATACATTTTTAAAAGTTAACATTACTGATGTTTAATATACATAATAGAATTAAAAATTATACCTACACCTACCTACCAATCTTGTACAACAGTTGAGTTCCACCCTAAAATACCTAGTATCACGAGACTGCATCCTCATCACGACTTAATAAAGTCCTACAAAACTTGATAACAGTTAGTCATACAATCACAATGAGAAACAATTTTTTTGTGTAAAGTTTTTGTTACATGTGAATTCTCATGTTCATTTCAAAGGGTACATGTTGGTTAAGGCTCGTTTACACGGTTCAAGTTTACTGGCTTCAACCACTTGAAGTCAAGCTACTTTCCTTATACTATCCCTGTGTAAACGGTTGTGGAAAGTAACATTCCACTGTCCAGACAGTGGAAAGTAGAGTTGGCCTAGCGTAGCGTCGTTTTGTTGCCACTTGAAAGTCACGAGACTCACTTTCCTGCCCTACTGTCTCTGTCTAGACAGCTTCTTGACTACTTGCCTTCAAGCAGTCAAGGGAATCGGTCTTACATCTTCAGTGCGCAGTCGACTTTTAGTGTATTGTTTTCTCTGTGAGGCGATTCTGGAGTTCTCGTTAAAATATTTTAAAGTCATTAATTTTAATATTAACATGAGTAAGTGGAATGCAAATGATAGAGCCTACACGAGTTTCTTGCTATATATAGAAAACATGACATTTTGTGAAATATTAAGCGAAGTGACTATTCTAACAAAAATGTAAGGGATGTATCTTTTCAAAAACTTGTCAGTGAAGTTACAGAAACAGGTTTAGACGTCACAATTACTACTGAACTATTGCATAAAATAAGTAAAACCATAAGAACGCTTTAACGCCAAGAACTTGCAAAAATCCTAAGTCCGAAAAGAGTGGGGCGGCCACTAATGAAATATATAAACCAAAATTAAGTTGGTTTAAAGCAGCAGACGCAGTTGATTTCCAGCTTTGTTCTTGAGGGAATTGCATTTCTCATGGTAGTATTTGTTCTACTTATTTTTGCTTCAACGTTTCCTAATAGCTCCTTAAATTTCTGTACTGTCATCCTTAGATGTTTTGTAAGACGAAGGATCTTCATCTGCCAACTCGCGTAACGGTGTTGAAGAGGCACCATACATTTCCCTTCTAGCTATCCATGTTCTCACCCACCTCTGAGTTCGCTATCTCTGTCTGTTGACATTTTCCAATGTATCATCCCGTAGATTTTTGCACAATGAGTTCATTAACAGTTTAACTGTAAAAAAATACAACAAACCTTTCTACTCGACATTTCAAACAAAAATTAAATGTAGTGGCGTCAAGTACTTGACGCTTCCACTTTCCCCGTGTAGACACAATTCAGCTGTCAAGTTTACTTGACTTCAAGTACTTGAAGCCAGTAAACTTGAACCGTGTAAACGAGCCTTTACACTCAGTGTCAAGTACAAACAAGTATTGAATTAAAAAGTTTCACTTCCTACCAATTTAATAAGACATATTTACCTCTTTAATAGTTAATATATAATAAATTTCAAAACAATATTTACACATGGCACATTAAACATTTTCTTTCGTTATGCTTACACATTTCTACTTTTGACACTAGCCTTTCCATACTGAAATAATCAATTTAGCAATTTGTGCAAAAATGTACACAGTATACAAGTAAATTTACACTATCTGTTCACTTCATGATAATTTTTTGTGTATTTTTTTTTTTAAACCATAATGAATCTTTCATTTCACAGAATAAATTATAAATGTGCAAAATAGAATTACATATACAGTACAGCATCTTTATTTGAGTTACTGAAGGGAAGGCACCATTGAAATTGGGAAGTTCAGGCAATAGTGAACTTAACAAACACCTATGTTACTTCACAGTTACATAAATATGCTGTTAACAGAAAAATGTAAAAACATGTAAACCTTGTTTTGTTACTTATCGAGTCTTATCAGAAAGAACTGTAATTCACAAAACTCTGTTGTCTGGACACATATATTTACATTTCCAAGATACCCTATAATCAAAATTATTTATCATGTCAAGCCTGACTGTACTTGTGCTAGTATAACTGTGGACTGGTTTGAGACACCTATTTCCAATGTGAATTACATTTTCTAGGTGTCACTAACATATCTACTTTGATTCTGCTAGAGATACTTCTGAACTGGCCAGGCAGATACTCATGTTTTAATCCAATGATGAAAAAAAACCAGTAGGAGTATATCAGTAACACCACTGTTTACTTTTTTTTAATATTCTGCATCAGTTATCAGCTTTTATGTGAAAATTCATTGGGACTTGCTGTTATGTGGAGATATCGTGGGAAATCCTGATGGGTTAATGTAATTTATGTTACAATTAATAAATTCAACAATTATATACATAAAATACTGTTATAACTGGGGAATGAATAATAATTTACACATTATTTTCCTTAATGTAGATTTCGTTTGTAGTAAATTTATCTGAAAGTTAATTCAATATGTTGTTTGGAATTTAATGTTAATTTGAGGATCAGTCCCATGACACAAATAAGTCACAACAGTATTTCAGATAATTCAAACACTTATTTCACATTTTTCAAGTAACAAACATGATTTTGTTACAATCAACTGAAAAACTTGTGGCTATAAAAGTTGTTTTACCCGCAAGAAAAGTTACTACTATAGCAGATTCATTTCCAGCAATTTAAAAAGTGAAACCAAACGAAGTTATAGACTGGGACTAAAAGACTCATTACCTTCATTACCTCCACTACTAGAGTTTAGAATTAGAAGAACTCAAAAGAACAGCTACAATTCAGTTACAAATGCTACACTCTTATGGCAACAATATTTTGTACATGGATTCTGCTTTATGTACTATTTACCAGATTGAATTTCATGTTAATGAAAGAAGCATAAAAATATGTTTTAACCACATTTATTAAAAAACAGATTCAATAAATCTGCAACTGTTAATTAAAATTTACAAACAACCTTGACAAAAAATTGTTTTTAACAGTTTAATTTCTTTTCTTGTTATATTTCAAGTTTATTTTAAACTAGATAAAAATAATATTTGTTTCCATGTACACAAAGGAGACCTATTATATATTTATGTAAATATTGTAATAATAGTATATTTTGCATCAATTACTTCTGCCACACTAGCTTAACCAATAAGAAACTTTGTTACATGCAACAGGTTAACTTGGATTTGAATGTGTCAAGGCTACAATGACATTCGTAACAGAATGCACTCTAAACATTCGGATGTAGCATTTTTCCATTAACTCATTCGGATTTTGGAATTAAAAGTTATGCACCCTAGCTGTTTTCCACCATGCCCTTTAGACCCATTTCTTTTTTTTTCTATAGTCCAAATGTATTTTTTTAGTTTACCTAACAGCTAGGATATTTTTAGCTGAATTGCTGCTTTTTTAACACTTTCTTTGGTAATTCCATATAAATAAAAATAAGAAAATTGAGTAGCCCATATTTTAATGAGCTTCATGAATAAACAGATCTGTGCCCATTATCCACAGATTATCAAATGTTTGCCAGACTGAAAATTATAAAAATAATTAACCAGCCATTATAACAAACAGTTAAATTTGGATTTTGTTTAATGACATGTTTATGTAATTATATTAAGCAGAGGGTACTGTATATTATGCTCAATACAAGTGACATGTGCAACAGAACAAAACAAATTATTTTGACATTCCATTAATTTCATATGAATTTGCAAACTTTAGTCTATTGTACAAGACCACAATTTGTGACTTGGTATATTTCAATTTTTTTAATAAACACTAGTAATAAGTAAACAATAATAAAAACAGACCATTCACCTTAACTTGAACAGTTACACAAAATAACTTATGAACATACTGACCCTTCTTTAGTTAGGAACTGTAGATGGGGCAATTGCAAAAGATGCCAATTTCATTTACCACATCATACCATCTAACTTCTCACAAGAACAGTAGTCACTCTGAAGATACTTTTCTTATATTAACAAAGAACAATTTAACTGGAAGCAGCAAACGCTGATTTAGAGACACTACCTAATTCTAAAGTGCCCATGTCTCAAAATCTGATTTGTTTTCCCATCCCTGTTTCGTTTTCGTTCATTTATAGCTTTTATTAGATCCGTAAGCTATGAGGATTACCCAATAATTTCTAGGCTTTGCCTGTAGCATTGTAGCTGGCAGCAACAATGCCTTAAGGTTTAGTTGCACATACGTTATAAGAAAACTTAAAAAAGTGCTGAATTTAAATATGGTCAAATCCATTTTCACATGTCCGAAATATCATCATATAAAGAAATTGTTCAGAAGATGCATGGTGCATATGCGGTTTTGCTATGTAAAATAATGAAAGCCCATACATCACATTTAAAACTAAAGTTGTAAGTATGAAGAAGCTGTGTAGGAGGAGGGTCCCACGTCACCAAAAATGTTTGCGAAAGAAAGATTGTCAAGAGAATTTGCATTGCAGATTGTAACTATAGATGAAATTTGGGTTCATCATTACACAGTCAAAACAATGGACAGAGGCTGGTTATAATGCACACAAAAAAAAAAGGAAAAGACTGTTTCAACCAATAGGAATGTAATAGCATCAATTTTTTGTGATGATAAACGAATATTGTTAACCGTTTATCTTGAATACAATTAAACGTTAATGGGTGAAAATTATGCATGTCTTCTGAACAAAATAGATGAAAAAAATCTTGTTTCATCAGAACAATGCGCCAGCACACTAGCCTGCTTTGGCGATAAGGAAAATCAGGGATATGAAGTATGAGCTGATGGTGGAGCTCCAGCCTATTCCCCCCCCCCCCCCCCAACAACATTTCCAGTCAAATCATGAGATGAGAGCAGCTGTTGAGGGGTATTCTGCAGATCTGGAAAACTACTATAGATACATGATAACGGCTTTGGAGCATCACTGGACAATAGTCGTTCATATTCCTATGAACAACATTACAATAAAAACAATACAATATTCCTAAATATTAATAATACAAGTTCATTATTGGTTCTATAAACCTAAAGTGTATTAATATTAAAGGTTATATTGAAAAATAAAATTTATTTTGAACTGAAAAAATGATTTTTCTTGTAAGACCAAGAACTTATGGACAACCCTAGTAAATGATACTTTTGAAAGTTGTAAGAAACTTTGGTTATCTTTGCTTGAAAAGTGTTCCAAAAAACAGTGTCAATGGATGTTTACACACTACGTTTATAGTGAATTGTCAGTTGTATTTACTGTTTGTATATATACTGAGTATTTAAAACAAAGTGTGTGCAGCATTAACATGAACATGAACGACTTAAGTGCCTGGGACTATTTTTGTGTATGTTCAGGTGTGCAAGTATTTGAAATTTATGAACATTTTTTTCATGATACGCGTGAAAATTTTTTCTTTTCCATAAACATTATTAATTTACTGAGTTATAAAGTTGCAGCACATCAAGCATGTACACATTTATGTTCTGTAATGTATTCTTCTGTACACTATCTTTAATTTGATGTATTCTGACTAAAAATCAAAGTTTCATGAACATTTTAATTTAAATTCATGCATCCTTAATAGTAAAACGGCACTGGCTGCTACAGAAATTATAGCTGCCACTTGCAGGGCTAAGATGTGTTTCCAAGTTATGAAACACATCAAAGTCAAAGAAACCAGAAACGTGTATGTAATGGAAATAGCTACAACAGAATCTCTGGACAAGCTAAAAAATCTCCGATTAATTCAATAAAAAAAAACTAACAAATTTCCTCAGAAGTCAAAATACACTGCCTAACTGAACTTCATTTATTTCACCTATCAAAATAATTATCTTTGTTACATATCATACATTATTGAACAATGTACCTCATGTTAGACTTCCAAATACGAAAAAACTTAGAAGCATCATAAAACACATAAAATGTTTTACATTAAAAGGAGTGAAGCAGATAAAGTACAATATTTATTCAAGTTTAGTTTATATTAATCTGGTATGGTTATTTCTAAATTAATGTAAAATGATAGAAATTATCTTCTCAACTAGTGTAATCAGGAGCTCACAAGGTTACCACTGCGAACACACTTTACTACTTTTTGTGCTTGTTGACCCAAAGTTCTGAACATATTTGTAGATTAAACAGCTTTGTTAATAGTCTGATAATGTTGCATGGCATAAATCTGAAACACTATTGTAGGTCTGAACTTTTGTTTCAAACTTGGAATGCATTGATAACAGGTTTATATTTTATTTAGCGCTTTAGGTATCCAAAAACACTAACGCCAAGTTTCCAACTTAAGCTAGTACTGTACAAGCACAAGAGCTTTGCTACCAAGACACCGGTAGTGTGGGGGGAGGGGCTACTACTGAATGAATACAGACTGTTAACATGCTTGTGTTGGTGACATTACTGGTTCTATAAACATTATTCAGAAGATATTTACTTGTGACTTGGTGTGCACATTGGTTTGAGCTTCATACATTATGTTAGTTATTACCAATTTTAATTTGTTGAATATTTTGTTATGTTGATTTCTTATGTAACCTATCAGCCTATCGTTTAATTATTGTACCTTTCATTGTCAATTACAAAGCAGGTAACTTAACCTTAATAAGTATATTTTCATGTGTAGTTCCATTAAAAAATTATATTAAAAGGACTTCACAAAAAAGTAACAAACAATTCATTCCTTTGAAAAATGTGATGAATCAAAGGAAGGGGCATATTTCTATCTGGTTAAAAACAGTACAGCAAGAGGAGCATGATACTCTGGTGTTTCAGAATTTACAATTAAAAAAATCCGGACAGAAAATAATACATGTTTAGAAAATACACAGATCAGTGTTTTAAGTCCTGGAAAATGCCAAACACCCAGACTGTGTCACACTGTAGTAAACATGGACGAGTTTGACAGATGTGTAATCAGAATTATTCATGATTCACACAGTGCAGAAAAAAGTTGAGTGGGAAAACTACCCCCCCCTCGACTTATAAATAAATATATATTTGCCATGGGTAACACGTCATTGTAAAAAATAAGTAAAGAGACATAGGGTTCTAATGGGAGATTTAATAGTAAAAGTACTAACTGAAAAATGCAAATCATGATGTGGGAGCAACAATATCTTACACAGCTTAAACTGTGCCAGAAAGAGAATACAGGCGTAGTGTTCATACATGAAATGTGGAAGACAGTAACTCAACTCATCAGAAAGGGTGGTGAAGTGATGAATGCAACAATTCATGTTAATTGGAGCTGATCAAAGAGAGTAATAATACTGCATGCAGGGAGGCAGAAATATTTTTATACCTAACACAAAACCTATATTCAAATCCGGTTTTGGGACTATCACACAAATGAATAGTGTTAATTTTGAAAACTGGATTAATGAAAAGCTTTTACCAAACTTACCAGCAAAATCAATAGTTTTATTGGACAACACTCCCTATCCCTGTGTACCCAAACTGAAAAGGCCATCAAAAGACTGTAAAAGAAATGACATTGGCTAGTTAGGAAAGCCATCTGCTGTGATGAAAAATTGCGTTAACAAGATTTATACTGTCTTATAGAAGCACATAGACCAAAAGAAAAGTGCACTTAAGTTGACGCTACTTTGAAAACTTTTAGTCACACACCTCTTCAATTGCCATTATATATGTGCGATCTAAATGCTATCGTCCAGTTTTGTTAGTTTTATTAGCAGCCATCTTAACACCAACTTTGTCACTACTTATTGCCACACTGCTAAATACTTTGTTCTTGATGAGGCCTTTCGGTGTCTTCACCATCTTCAGGTCTTGATTCCGAGCAAATTCAAAAAATTAGGGGGGTCTCTAGGTGTGTGTGTGTGTATGTATGTATGTATATATATATATATATATGGGTTTGTAGAGGTAAAAAATTGTATAAAAAAAAGGTCGTTTAAGATCTGAAGATGATGGAGACACCGAAAGGCTTCGTCAAGAACGAAGTATTTAGCAGTGTGGCAATAAGTAGTGACAAAGTTGGTGAATGCTATTGAATTAGCATGGGCAAAAATGAAACATAATACAGGATAATAATACAACAGGAGATTTGTCGTTAGATGCGCTCAAGAAACTTACTAAAATGGCACTTGAATCAGTAACACCTTGTGACTGGTCAGATATGAAAACCATGTTATAAGAATGGAGGACTATTAATGGGATAAAGATGCCACTACATCAGACATTGACAGTTTTGTAATTGAAACACTTGGTATCAATGATGACAGTGAAGAGTCTGATACATTCAGAACTAGACTAACCACTTACACGAGGTAAGACAACTAACTCGACGTTCTTACCAGTTCATTAGTATTTTTGTTATTAACTGACTGTGACTGTATATTGTCGTTAACCCATTTAGGTAGCATATAAATTACACTTTCTAAAATTAAAACATAAGAGGCTTGAATCTCACCCGAAATGCTGTTTAGTTTACAAACACTCCTGGTTTGTGTTCAAAATATGTGCCTTTTCAAATAGCTACCAAATTATAAATGTGTATAAAAAAATAAAGAAATTATGTTTTTATAAGATGCATTCATGTTTTATCACATACTTTAGTCACATATGTATTCAGTATTTGGTTAAATCACTTTGTGACAAATACAGTTTTACTGTCTTAATATTAATTTTGTATCTCACTTTCCAAAATATACAAGTTTCCGTTCACCTCACAAGCAAAAAAGCTGAAGAGTTCATAACAAATCTTATTTTTCCTATATAATTTTTGTTAATGCATACAAGTTTTCTTATTACTGTATTTTCAATATGTATAACATGCAGTTTTTCCAAAAATGTGGATGTAAATATATGCAAATGATATAATTATATCCTGAATTGTACCAATATGTATAAACATAGGAGAGGCAGAAAATTGGCTATAACTGTCATATATTTAGGCTTACTACTCTGCTATAGCATCCTGTTCAGTTGGCACATCACATTGTCTGTCTTTTCTACAGCAGTTTATTGTTCCTATTCCTGTTTTGTGAATGTATAGATTGTTTTGTGAAGAGTAGAAGAACATCTCTCACTATGCATGCAAAATTTATGTACAAGTAAATACTTGGATGAAAACAGCAATTGAAATACATTAATTTAGGATACTGGAATCTAATGTTTGAGAACAGAAAGAAAAATTCAGTTTTAGTGTATCTGTGATTGATCTTTCCTTGGCAAGAAAGCCAAGTTCATAGGGATAGAAAAGTTTGCTTACACAAATTATTAAAAAAATGCTTTTATTGAAATGATACAGGTTCAAGACAGACAAGTCGCTCAATGTTTTAATATTGTTAATTCGCAATTTCATTGCGATCATAGTTGTTGTATGCTGTTATTAGTACATGGTGTCTTTTTGATATGTTAGACCAGCTACTTCCAGTACAATTTTTTAAATGAAAAAACCTCAAATTCTATGAACTATCTTAAGTTAAAAGTTATTTTACATTTTAAAAGAATTGTAATAATTTAATTTTGTTGTGTTTCAAATAAATAAGCTTGTTCAAGTACACTTCTATATTTTTAACGAACCTTCTTTATGCAACCTAATGTTATATTTAATTCATGATCTGTACAAAGAATCCAAGAAAACATGGGTGTATAGACGCACAAAAACACGTTTTTTAGAAATTGGGTTTCGTAAATGAAATTAGACGCTACAAAAAACTCTTTCAACAAAGAAAGTGTCTAGTACTATCAGCATGGGTAATTTTTGTCAATGCATACAAAATTTCCCTCTACACTTGATCTAACCCCACAATGAATAAATTCCGTTTGCAACAGAATATTACAAGTAAGGAGAAATGTATAATTTTATGAATGGAAAAACATTTTTGTTTCCACATTATAATACTTTGGGACACAAGACAAAAAAGTGTTCAATATTTGAATGTTGGTTCCAGACCTACGAATTTCAAATGCCACATGTTAAACAGGAATACATTGTTTGACATTATGTTTTGAGTCAACATAGTTTATCTGCATGTACAGCAGTAGAGCAGTGTAGGATAACACTACCACTGAACTAATTTTTATAACAAAGATGTGATATCAAATCCTCATAATATAATGAAATTCACCACTGTGTCAACGTTTTTGGTACTAGACTTAGTCTATCTGTCACACTTTCCTAAACCTTTGTCAATTGCCAACAGGATCATTGTGTTATAACTTTCATCTGAGATGCAAAATGCATTAATTCAAATTTTACTTGATACATTATACTAACTCATGTTTCAGCCAGTGAACATGTAATCACCAACACGGCAAGAATTATTTTTCCAATCCTCATCTTACAAAAAGAAAGAAAAAAACATTCACAAAAGCATGAAAAAATCTAACAATTGCTCAGAATTTCAAGCAAATCCAGAATACCTGTCCAGCACTGAAAATTCAGGTAAAACAATCTCATATAAAAACACAGGCTACATGATTTTGTGCACTTTAATGAAACTGAAAAAAATGTTCCAATTAGCCCAAGCCACATTTTCAGTTGAATATCACTAAATGTTATTCACAGTAGGGGGATCTCAAATACGCAAGGTTTTATTTAACCAAGTCACCATTTGTATGGATACATCCATATTTCTTTTACATATACAGAACTTTGCAGTAGTGGAAACAATACTATATATATAGTTATTTAAACTACATATATTGTAACTTATTTTCATGTGTTCATAAAACAAACATGTAGAAATATTTCCGGAATGGAATGCAAATGTGGAGAGACAATCTAGGTTACGATAATCCTAAAATCATCAAATACGTCTTAGGTGACATAGCTACATAATAGGTGAAAATCTAAAAGTAACCCATAACAAAAGGATTCCATTACCGACTGCAGTTCAGCATTTTCAAAATGAAATAAATTTCCCAAATGTAATTGGGCAATCATTCAACAATAGTGTTAATATGCTTTTCCCTTTCTGAAGTTTATATTCTTACCTTTTATTTTTTTATGCAAGAATCAAAAATTGAAAAATCAACTGACAAACTGAAATCGTCCAGATAATATCCAATTTGTAGTTACTAACAATCACTTCAAATATAATTACTTAACCACTGATGCTGTTTGTTGTCATGCAATCCACAAGTTTAAATTGTAATACAGTGGAACCCCGCAGGTCCGAAAACCTGCTGAATCCGAACCGGAAGGTTGAAAAAAAGGGGTCTAAAAATTGGACAAAAAAATAAAAAAACCAACAAAATAACTGGAAGATATGAATATAATTTGTAAATAAAAAGCTGACAAATACACACTAATGCATTTTTTAGTGAAATTTTTATTCTAAAAATACTTTAAGATTGTTTTAAATATATGGCAAAATAAAGTTTTGAATTACGTTCTCAAGAAATTAGCGTCTATAAAATGAATGGAAAAACATATTGGTACTTACAGTTTAGTGCCAGTAAAAGTATATAAAACACAAAAAACTACAATAAATACACACTACTTAAGGTGTTGACACAAAATCAGTCATTTTTCTCTGATGCAGAGCTGTAAATCCAGCAGACACCGCGATGTTCTACCAGCGCCTCAAAAAAAAGACATCTGCCGGTGTAGCATTGGCGTGCTGCTCTACATAGGCTAACAATAGTTCAAAGCTATAACCCGGTTAATCCGAATTTACACCAATCCGGAGAGGACTTGGTCCCAATTAGTTCAGACCAGCGGGGTTCCGCTGTAGTACATATCTGAAGTGGGTAATAAAAGGCTTTTGAATTTACTCACACGACTTTCCATCCAACATAGTAGATATTTCATTTAGGTGAAAAACAGATGTAGTGGGAAGAAGCTTAGGAATAAAAACTTGTCAAAATATTTTATTTACACATATAATTATAAAAAGTAGGGGTAGCAGTAAGTTAAGGCTGTAAATAGCTTTTTAAATGTACACTGTGTGAGTATTTTAATTGTGGTTTCTCTAACACACATACTTAAAGCACATAAGTTCTACACTGCACAATATGGAACCCTATTACAAATTAGAAAACACTGTACAAAAAAAATAAACTTAAGTTCAGTACCATAAAATGTCTTAAATATCCATTTACAGATTTGATGTTCATGTATACCATATTGACCTGAATACAAGACGATTAAAATGCCTACCAAAAAACTGTGCCCAACCTAACAAAAATTTTGTGTTTGTACCTGCAAGTGTACCGTATTTTGTATGATTTGCCAGCTGTTCAGCCTTGGTATATGTGCGCGTGTTCTAATGAATTCAAAGCCAAGGCCTGGCGACACGGCTGAATCAGTTTCGCCACATTCTGTGAGACTGTCTGCAAAATACTTCATTCAAAGATTTTCCGCATGACTTAAAACCATTTCCCCACTCCCCTTTTAAGGAAAATTGACGAACTGCTTGGCCGGATTCTGGTGCAGATTTTCTATCCGACTGCACAACAGCTCCCTACTTGCATTTCCTTAACATTTTTTAATGACCATAGCGGGCGTATACACCTGCTACATGTCTCTTCATAGGGACGTAGTACAGCTCTAAAAATTGTACAGGAAAATTGTTTCTGTAGTCTAGATGAGTTTATCGGCAGATTTTTCTGTATGTGATCACTATAATCACTGGGAACACAAAAACGTATTTGGGCTCACGTTTTCGATCTTTATAAAATTCATACTCTAAATGTTTGTTGGTAACAGGTTGTTTTTTGATTCTGAATATTATTTTCTTTGCCTCTCATTGTTAATATCTTTAAGTATCAAGTCGTAAGTAAGGTAACAGCTTCGCTTGAAGTTAAAAGCGATTGTCTTTTCTGAATGTTAGATATATCAGCCTTTGTACACAAGATTAATTTGTCGGTTTTACAAATATGAAACTAAGCAGACAACAAATTATAATGAAGACAAACGTTTCACAATTTGGAACTGTAATCTAATAACTGAAGTGATACATATTTCACTACTAAGAAAACACTTTCTTCGCGGCAACATTCATAAAGCGAAATAAGAAAAAAAACACGGAAATTTTACGCGTATACTATAAGGAAACATGAATGTGAGAAAGAGGAAATTACTGAAATATTTATTTTCTTATTGCAATGTGAATCAGTTTGTTGTCAATAGACTTGCATGTTACTGACATTGAGTCGCATCCGCCACTTATCGTTTCTCAAAAGGCTAACTGTGAGGCAAACACCAAACACATACAGAAAGCTATGATTTATCAAATATTATCCTTCAGTAGGTTCCCGTGTCTGGCCAAGAGCTTGAATAGGCCGGGAGCAATTAGACGTCGACATGAACGAAGTGGTCGTATACCCACACCACAGCCCATTCATTGAAAAAGTTATATCGACACGCTATGAGCAACCACTTCATGTTTTCATATTACAGTAAAAAAGGAAAATGAATGACCAATTACTATTTTTTACTTGATTACAAGGATATACGACTGAAAAATAGACGGTCCCCTGGGAAGAAAAATTCATTTTACCATGGTCGTTAAAGTGTTGACACTGATCACTGTATGAACGCAAGACCAGCATTGTTGTCTTAGATTTGACCCCCCCCCCCCAACCTGCACAGAACACGTGATTATCTGATCCCCTGAAAACCAAAGACACATGTGCGGCCACATGTTCTTCAATAAATTTGCTACCGATGCCATATGAACACAAGACCAGTACCATTGTCTTTAGTTTTGAAGGCCCCTACAACCTCCAATATACCATCAAGTGTTACTAGGGACAAGAAGGGTGCAAAGTCGGTTATTGTGAGATATACAAGCAATGAAAAATCAAATGTTACCATGAAACTAGGAGTATCTGCCAATGGTAGATGACTTCCACCATATATGTTGAAGACAAAAATGCTTCCAAAGGAACAGTTACCAGCTGAGATTGTTTTTATAGCACAGGAAAGGAGGTGGATGACTCTAAATTGGAAAAATGTATGGTAGATTGGCTTGAGTACATCTGCCAGTTGTTTTATTAGTGCAATCGTGCCTTTCATGGCCACACAACTAAGAAAAGAAAGAAACTTGTTGCAGAAATGAACACAGAAAGGATTTATCTTGTTATAATTTTTGGGGCGAATGACTTCTCAGCTTTTAAGCTATAGATGTGGTAGTTGATAAACCATTTATGGAAGGGAAATCACGCACTGAGTCTGACAAGCAAGTTGAAGAAACCAAAGCTTACAGCTACTGGCCCACTTGATAATCATCCTGGGTTGGGAAAATCAAAAGTGAATCCATTATAAAGAGGTTTTAAAAAATGTGTTTCTAATGACATGCCCGAGGATGACATTTTGTGGAAAGACGACTCCTGTTATAATCTCATTCCAGTAGCTGTACTGATGATGACTTTGTGAAGAAAATGAGGATGACAACTGGGACTAAATATAATAAGGCACTTTATTACTTAGAATTTCACCTTTAATGTAAAATAGCCATATTTATTTAGTTTCACCTCAATCTATGATGGTATTTAGACCAATTGTCTTTCTCATAAAACTCCTCAAAAAATTCAGGGTTGTCTTTTTGTCTTGTAAAACACCTTCAAAATTCTATGATCGTATTATATACGAGACTGTCTTATATTTGGACCAATACAGTACTAAGCCTACTAGTTGTTTTGATCTCATGAGAAAAGTCACTTATGTTTCTGGATAATTTTCAAACAACTTTTTTGTGTCTAAAATTTTCATCTTTTTTTTTTAATTACAAGTTCCATAATTTTATTCTGCTGTTAAAAAAACGAAACATGATTTGTAAATATTACTGTGATGATGATTCATTACAATCGCCAATGTAGATTCATATTAACACTTTTCTTGTATTAAAACAAAATCAACTGAATAGGCTACTGTTTTCTGTCCTGAGCATGTGAAGTTACAATACATTAATTCACACAAAGTTGAACTGATTAACAGAAAAAGATGTTTCAATACATTACACATATGACAGCCAATCAACAATTATTATATTGAATTTGCAACTTTTCGTTTTTAGCACGTTGGGATATTTAACATTCTGTTTGCTGTTTTCACACCTTCTTTATTAGCAGCACTACAAACCAAAGTACCTATAATTAAGAAATTTAAGCCTTTAATGTGAAAGAGCAAAGGGTCCTGTAGTTACAGACAAAAACTAAATTAACTAGAAATGCTACATAAATGAAAACTAAAAATGCTAAAGTTTGCAATTATTAAACTTTCAACTTCTGTGATCTAGTAATAACAGAGATTTTGACTTGTAAAAATGTGTGCACATTAAATAAACAAAACTTGTGTGACAATTTCCCTTTCCAAGTATATCATCATAAACTTGGTTTTTGGTACATACTTTTATACGGGACACTTACATAAACTGTATTGGTATTATATTTGTAGAAATGTAGTTAGTATGATTCTGACACACTTTATTTTAATAACCGGCCTTCCTCTTATCAAGGCATTTGTATGGGAATCACTTTATTCATCATGGTCAGCACTCTTGTATTGTCTAATGTGTACGGACTTCATAAGACCTAAGCACAATTAAGAATTTTTTTTCTTAAGCTGTTGATGATTTGAAACATCACTGTAGCCTGAGAATAAGTCTTGCTTGCCTTCTGCTTTCCACACTTCTAACAAAGGTTTTATCATACATTTATTAGCAGGAGTATGATGTCATTCTAAAACACACTGTAAAAGATAAACAATAAAACTATAAACTGTGACTACATAGCCACATGAACACAGATCTGAGAAGTAGAAGCTATAATAGCAAAATTTTTTAAAGTGTGAAAGAACATATAGTACTAATAATGGTATATAGTATAGTTGTCACTTCCAATAGTTAGTTCCTTTCACATGCAAAGAAAATAAATCTCAACCAAGAATGTCAAATATTCAATGGTCCATACAATCAACAGTGGTAATGTACATGTAACTTACTGTACTTGTTTAAAGGAATTATTCATCAGATTACTACTAATGCCATAAATTATTCTTCTGTTATTATATAAACAATATAGTAACATGAAAAGTGACCTGTATAATTATAGAGTACTGGGTATAGGTGTATATGATTCATCTTTATTTTTGGTGGAAGAAGTTAATAACAATTGCTGAAAACAATACACACATTTCACTTATTACCCATTATTTGCAAAACAACTACAAATAAATAAAAACTGTTGACTACTTTAATTCTTAAGCAGTGTGTGATATATGTAACATGTGATGTTTTCCATATGAAATACTGGTCACTGGATTCAAGACTTGGAACCAAAATTTGCAGTAAAGGTTCAATTAAAATACTAGGAAACAGTGCTGCCTGCCTGCCAGATTCCTACCCATGACAACCGTTCAGATAAACTCCATGCTACAGGTGCAATTTACTTAGTAGTTATTGTTGACTACACAGAACTATCAAAAAGCAGAAAAATTAACAAGTTTTTCAAAGAGACAAACATTCTCTATAATGGTCATTGTTTGGTAGAAAATTTGACATTATCATTAAGCAAACTACAAGTTTTCCTATGCATTTTGAGGGTAGTAGAAATCTGATAAAGCTTGTACACAAACACATATAAACACAACAGAAATACTCTTTTTAAGACAGCAGCACCAAATTTTAATCCTTACCTACAGCTACAATAAAATTGTAACAAAACAAACCATCCACCTGAAAACCTGATGGAAACATTTTTTATATTTTACTGAAACACACACACACACACACACACACACACACACACACACACACACACACACACACACACACACACAACAGTGAAACAATCATGAATTTTGTTATAAATCTTATCCAGCAACACAATTATTTGATATTAAAAATGTTTTGTAACAAATTTGCACCACTTGGACACAAAAGGTTGAAACTTGAGAAACACTACCACTCTTTCAGATTTCAGTCACTCTACAATTTCACGTATACTATGAACACACATGGCCACATTTGTGCATCCGCGCACGCACACACACAATTATATCTTTAAAAAATACCCATTTAAATAAATCCTTAGTATGAAAAAATGCAAGTTTTAATAAAAAATAATGTAGTACCTACCTATCATGTACCTACCTAACAGTCAGGTAATAAAGTGTCTTCAGATGCCTACCTAACAGTCTTGTATTCAAAATTCCTTCAGGTGCCTACCTAATAGCCTTGTGTATTCAAGTTTCTTCAATCACTTTTCACTTTACAATATATATACAACATATTTTTGTAGTCTTATGTAATTAAAAAAAATCTTTTAATGTAATATTTTTTTAAAGTATACAGAAGGCAGTGCAAGTTCTAGTAATTTCACATGTGTAACAAATTTGTTAACTATGTTAATTTTTCTTAGATGGACATTAAATCTAATATATTTTACTCAAGATTATAAGTGTATACCATTTAGTTATAATACTGTTCTCAAAGGCCACATCATGAAAACTGACATCCGAATTATACATATTACACCAAATAATATCTATCATTGGTAATTTGTATGTACAAGCTGCAATATAGTCTATATAATGCAATTCAAATTCGAAACATGGCGAATTTAATTATGCACACTAACTTCACTTAGAAAGTTGTGGGCAAGTTCAGAATATATGTTTAAAAAATTTAATCTCTACACTTTCACCTGCCTCTGCATTTGCACTAATCAAAAATAAAGTCTATACAGCGTTTACAATTTATCTGGTCTTCCGAAATAAAGTCTATACAGCTTTTACAATTTATCTGGTGTTCCGGTTAAAATAAGTATAGTTGTAGCGTACACAAAATAACAAGGTCATTTCAACAATCTAATTTTTTAAAACAACCTACTTTTCTGCAAATTTCTTTAAATATTGGAAATTTCTTCCAATTTTACTATATTCTCAATTCCCAACTGCATAATCCCAAATATTTAATTTTCATAATAACGGTTTGAAGATTAGAAAGGCAATCATACCATGTTAAATGTGTACACCGTACATCGTCTGTTATTTTCACTTAACTATCTACACTTCAGACCTACACATTATAAAACTTGTAGGACAATAAAGAACAGGTTGCAAATTAATTGCAGAAATAAGATAGAAGTTTTTCCTTTTTTTAATAGTGAAATAGGTTTATTGTAATACTGAACACGTTGTGTACATTATCATCAAATGTTGTATTCAGAGTTATAAAAAAAATTACAAAATTACTTTTTCACACCTGAAATTAACCTACACTACATAGAATTCCATTTTATTCTAAGGATACTCACAAGGGACAATTAAGACAACCTTAAATAATCATAAAAATTGGAAATGTTAAAAATATGCAAACAGGCCAGTCTGTTTATACACTCACAATATTTTAACCAACCTAAAAAGTTTAAAATTAAGTTTGTTGTTTTCAAAACCACTACACAGTGTAAAAAAACATTTACACACACATATTTTTCTGTAAGAATAAAATTAATGCAGATGCCTAATATTGGGCCGGAACCTTTTTGTTGTCGTGGAGTTAAAACCCTGCCTGCTTGTTGCACGCCTACCTAAATAGCAGCAAAGAAGTTTTATTAGAACACTGCGGCTCGCACCATGTGCATAAGTTTGGAGTTACTCTTGAGATACTTACTGAAATCAATACCTGCGATTACCGCCGCCGCCATAACCACCACCACCGCCACCACCTCCACCTCCTGGGCCACCGCCTAGAACATGAAAATTACCTTTAAGCCTTCACGAATAGAATGGTCAAACAGAAGGCAATTATAAAGTGTACATCAAGTTTATAACCAAAATAAAGTTTTAAATCAGCTCTCTCTCCCTCTCTCTCTCTCTCTCTCTCTCTCTCTCACACACACACACACACACACACACACACACACACACACACACACACACACACACACACACACACACCTAATAATTGTTACTGATACACTTTTCAATTTACACAATATGTATACACTTTTCAATTTACACAATATGTATTATTAAGCCACAACGTATAATGATCAGTCAACTGTTCATTACAATAAGTTTCAAAAAAATTTTTTGACGTATTTGCTATATTTAGAATTTACTATTAGGAAGTTATCTTTTGTGAAAATTAGCCAATGAATTAGGTACTACATACCATAAGGCGTGTATCGGTTGTTTCCAAGGTAGTTGTTACGCATTGAACCACCACTGCCACCGCCGCCACCGCCACCACCATATCCACCTTGTTGATAACCATTCTGAGCATGGCCCCAGTTAGGGGCGCCACCACCACCACCATAGTTGCCACCTTGATTACTCCAGCCCTGTGGAGAATACTGTTGTCCACCTGTAATGATAACTGACTTAAAAAATGACAATTATAACAGAATACACAAATGTTAACACCTAATGAAGAAAACAATCTAAACTCTTCATAGAAGAATTAATTGACATCTCAAAATTACCACAAAAATTAAGCCACAAACATGATTTAAAATAAATCTTACAGTATCAAGCAACAATACACTGTAAGTGAAATGTACATACATATACTGACAGGACTGCGGAATAACCCTAACTGTAATCAGAGATTAACCCAATTTTAAATATGAATGTCAAAGTTAAAGATAAATCACTTCTATTGATGGAGTATGAGGGTGTCATGCTGTAACTTATATATTCTTACTTTCTACTTAGGCCACTTCTATGCACTTGTACAAGGTTTCTTTTTTGCCGCACAGCACATGTTGCAAAACATGAAACTCTTGCTGGGCTTCAAGGACTAATGTTACGCATAGTTTGTGGCTGTAGCAGAACTGTATCGGTGCTGCCAACCTCTGGTATAATGTCTCTCACATTCCTTTGGGACTGCTCTTGTAAGATGGATTCTGCCGTGTTCTATTATGCTTATCAACAAGAAACTGACAAAAATTGAAAAGAAGATTGGCTGGTTGTCCCTTCAATTCTACAACTGTAAGTTTTGTAAAGGATCATTCAATAACCTCTATGGTAAAAAAACGGAATGGGGGAGAGCCAAATTGCTGTCCTTTTTTTTGTGTCTGTAAAGTGCTCAGTATTGATATACCATTGGCATCATTTTTGTTAAAACGCTTTTATAAATAACCAACGCACAAATAATCATCAACACACTGAACAAGCTTGCTAGAACTAAGACGTTAGCTGCGGGGCAGTAGGTATGATGTGCATTTGCATAAAATGCACAGATTTACAACTTGTACTAACAACATACACGGCTAAAATTTTTGTCATGCATTCTCTATGACATTCTTCAAAACATATAACATGATTTCTTGAAATGCTTGCCATTCGTTTGCATAAAAGGAGCCTTACACTTACTTTCTGTCACGGTTAGTATTTAACCAAGTCAATGAGCAGTTTTTTTTTTTTTACCATCTAACATGGGCATGTTTGTTCATTACTTTTTTAAATATTTATACTTTACTCACTAATTATAATGGTATAAACAACAAGCTACATTGGTATAAACAAACAAAATCCAATAACAATGATTTGTCAAATGGAAATCTTAGAAAAGTACCCCCAAGTTATCAACACTGTTTGATAGTCCCATTAGATGGCAACAATTGGCAATCAAATTAAGACACTTGAGTGTAACCAGCAAATTCCTTTACAATACCCGAAAGCAACAAACAGCGTAGCAGCAGTTATGAACATATATCAAGGAGGAACATTTCTGTCCATTTTTTAGTATGGAATAGGTGAACAGCCATTTAAATGCATTAATACATATGATAAACGAATGGTAAAGCATGCCTGTCACTACAAGTGACCTTGTACATATAACCTCTGAAGTTCCTATATTAATTCTATACTTCTTTCTTTGACCAAGCCAAGCACACAGTAGTGTCAACAGAAATTACTGAAACAACAGTGAAGGAAAAGTACCATGTAATAATAATAACTAAATCAGCCACACACTTTATGGATCATCAATCATGTCACCATATAATATTCTCCAGTTCTATATAGCAACTGCCAGATGACATGCTACACAACTGATGATGATGCATACTAGGAATTCTTGCAGCACTCCCAACCAAGGTCCAACATTTTCAATAAAATACAAGATAAAAAATTCATCTGACACCTCCTTGTGCATACATATATGCGCGCATGTCTTTCCAGATTCTTAAATTAAACTTTGTTTCAAATTAAAATGCCTTTATTATCACTCTTCTCATAAATTTTCCTAAAAATTCTTGATTGAATCTTTATTAAAACTATATTTCTATTTTAGGGTGTTGTATTATTAGATAAATATAGTGAAATCTGGATATAACGCTCTTCTGCGGACCGGCCATAAAGCACTTTATATAAAGTTTTTTTTTTTTTTTTTCCGGGACCGTGAAAAATGAGCGTTACATCAAGGGCCATGTTTTATCACAGGGGTATTATATCAAGGTTCCACTGTATGAAAACAAAAATACGATGAAGCAGCAGTCAACAACCAATGCTTACCTCCCCAACCATTACCACCTCCAGGTCCTCCTCTTCCACCGCCACCACCCTTATTCCAACCGTTATCGCCTCCTTCCCAAGGTCGTGCACCACCTTTACCAGGTGCTGGGCCTCCTTTCTTTCCTGCTCCTCCTCCACTTCCTTGTGCATTCTTATTTAAAGCTTTCCTTACATCTAAAAGTTTTCCTGATACTGAATGATCTTTCCTCACTGCAAAAAAAGCGAACACATTATTCCTTTCAATTTATATAAATCAGTAAATACGGTTTTAAAATTTGTTCTTATATTGCAGACATAAAGACATATGTACTTTGTCTATGCTCTTACAAATGCACTTCTAAATTTACAATTAATAATTACAGTAAAACCTCTCTAGTCTGACCCCGGCTGGTCCGACGCTCCGGTTGGTCCAACCGCGGCTCAGGCACCGACTTGTTGATGACTCACCAGCTTGTTTACATACTTGTCAGTTGTTTTGCTGCCTCAGTGAGCCGGCATCTAGTGTCTAGTGCGTGCTAATTACTCGTCCTGTGTGAATTGGTGTACGTAGTAATTGGTGAGTTTTAGTGTTTACAAATATTTTTTTACACTTTTAATACTGCGTGTGCATTTTGTTGTAGTTTTTGCATTATGTCAGGAGCAAAACGTAAACATGTTACTCTTCCTTTAAGTGAAAAATTAAAAGTGCTACAGAGACTGGACAAGGGGGAATCACTCCAAAAAATTGCTAAAGAACTCAATGTGGGAGTTACTACAATAAAGGACTGGAGGAAAACTAGAAAGGATATTGAATCTTGTATGGTGACGGTAGAGGGCGAGAAAGCACTAAAAAGTCGCAAAACACTAAAAAAGCCAAAATTGGAACTGCTAGACAACGCGTTATGGATATGGTTTTGCCAAGAAAGGAGGAAAGGAACCCCGCTACCTGGGCCTACTGTCAAAAAGGCACTAATTCTGCACAAAAAATTGGAAGTTGAAGGTGAGTTCACAGCTAGTGAAGGTTGGTTAGATCGGTGGAAAACCCATCATGGCGTTAGATATGTCGCAGTATCAGGTGAAAAACTATCAAGGCAGCAAGCGTTTTCTTTGAAATTTAAAAAAATTGTTGAAGAAAATGAATTAGCACCTGATCAAGTCTATATTATAGATGAAACTGGCCTAAACTATTAATAGAATGTTACCGACAAAAACACTTGCTGCATCAAATAAGACCGTGATACTAGGATCAAAACTTGCCAAAGACAGGCTTAACCATTGCTACTTGCAGCAATGCTAACGGTACACACAAGCTTCCGCTTTTTGTTGTTGGCAAGTCCAAAACGCCAAGGGCGTTCAAGAACATTAATTTATCATCGCTACCAGTTTATTACCGCAACCAAAAATCAGCTTGGATGGACTGTACACTTTTTAAGTCATGGTTTTTTGACAAATTTGAGCCTGCTGTTGAAAAAAACTTAAAAGGCCCAAAAACTTCCTGTTCGCGCTCTGTTGTTGTTAGATAACGCACAATCACACCCTTCTGAAGAATCGATAAAAGGAGAAATAAAAAGCTGCATTCCTTCCACCCAATGTAACTTCTCTTATTCAACCAATGGATCAAGGAGTGATCGAGTGGCTGAAAAAGCGTTATCGCCGAAAGTTTTATCGCAGAAAAAGCGTTATCAGCTCGATTTTGGAAAAGACAGGAGAAGGCTGTAACCTTTTTGAAGCTATGAAATCCCTTAGTATCAAAGATGCAATTTACACAATAGCCAAGTCATTGGATGAAATGAAACCTGACACACTGCAAAAATCTTGGCGTAAACTTTGGCCGGAAGTGATGATCGAGAGTGAACAAACTGGGAATGAGCAAGACACAGACACGCCGGAAATTGTCAACAACTTACAAACTTTGCAACATGATATCCAAGCAAATGACGTTGAAGAGTGGATTGCTACATGTGATGAAGATTGTGAAACAAATGAACTAAATGACGATCAGATCGTTGCCGCTATTTGCAAGTTGATGAAGAAACCGTAAATGAAGAACCTGATGATGATGACGAACCGCCTGCCCGTGTATCGCATACGGAAGCCAAGAAAGCTTTTGATGTTGCTCTTCAGTACATCGAACAGAACTCATCCTCTACACCTATGGATATCTTGTGGATCAAGAAATGGAGGAACATTGCAGCTAAGTCTAGACAGTCGTCTACCAAACAAAAGAACAGTACCGATTTTTTTCACCAATAAAATGTGTTTCTTGTTTTTTATTACACTATTGCTGGACTGTACATATTATCATTTACTGTACATAACCAATCATATAGCCTGATAGCCTACTGTATAAGTTTTATTTTATTTTAGACTGTCTCATTTAATGAAATAATAAACATTTTGTATTCTTCTGATAATCCGACCTTTTTTGCATTCCGACCATACCCCCAGTACCACAGGTGACAGATTAGCGAGGTTCTACTGCATATAAATAATTAAACAATAGGCCTACATAAAAAACAATTTCTAGTTATATACGTTATTTAATAGTATATTATTTCATATTACATTATTTTTACGATGCTATGTTTTAGCAGTTTACAAAGTATTGCCAGTTACATATATATTTGTATTTTGTAAAAAATAATTCAGCAAATTATTCTAACATAAATTAAAAATGTCCAAAGTTTTACCAACAGTTCTAAAATAATTTGAAAAAATGCTAGCTATATTATCAACACGTACAGTTATAATAATACAATACAATAATTGCAATAAAAAAGTATATACTCTCCACAGCAGGAATGGTTACTGGTAATTAAGGAAGTACAAATTACAATGTTAAACTAATAAAAACAACCTTATTTATGCAAGCATGAAAGATAGTTTACCTATGCAAGCATTTTTTAAATGGAAACTGCATCTACTAATTAAAGAATCATTATGTGCATAGTTATTAACATTCTCAAAATTATCATACTAATTCATAATAGTCAACTGTGTAAATGCCCCATTTGATCGTTTTGCACATTGTCTGAACAACTTGCCTGTAGCTTTTAATATTATTAGCACAGGTTCTTTTTCTTCAGTTTGCAACACACATTAGCAATTATGATTTAACTTTGATCATCTTTGAAGGCCAAATTTGTAAACCAGTTTTATTTTTAATAAGTTTATTAAGCATCCTGTAATGTCAAAATAAAGTTTTGGCCACGCAATGAGGAAAAATAAGAGCCTAGAAGTAAGACATTGTAGATGCATTAAGAAAAACAGACCTACAGGAAGGCGAATGGAAAACAAATTGTGATAACAATTAACCCAAAAAACTGACTTTTAGTTTGTATGGCATTTAAGTGACCAGCCAGAAAATCTTCCCATTGTATGTATGTCAGTTTGTGATATGACAATGTACTAAACTATCTGCAAGAATTATAAATATTAATTTATATTTAATTTATTAAATTGTAATTTATACTGCAATATAATTTTATGCAAGCAAATGGATACACTTATACTGATTACAACTTAATGGACATATGTATCCTGCAAAACTCACATATGATTTTGTCAACACAGTCGTAATCATCAAACTCTATAAAACCAAATCCTCTTCTTTCACCAGAGTCCTTGTTCACAGGAATGTTGACGGACAATACAGTACCGAACTGACCAAAATATTCGCGTAGAGCCGATTCTTCTTGATCTTTCAAATTTCCCAAATACAATTTTGTTACAGTAACACTAGCCTCTGGATTTCGAATATCCTGGCAAAATGAACATATCATTAAAGTACTGTTTGAACAATTATTTCTTCTGCTGAATGAAATATTTAAATAAATACTTACATCTCTAGGTACTGCTCTTTTTGAATCAACTTTCCTTCCATCAATCTTATGTGGCCTATGTTTCATCGCCTCGTCTACCATTTCCGATTTTGCGTATGTTATGAAACCAAATCCACGGGACCTAAACAAATTTTGTTACAAATCAGTAATTCATAATGCAATCTGAAAACTCAATTTTTACTGCATACATTTATATTCAAGATGAGGGTGAATGCATTATCTACAACCTTAAAATCTACATTTCTATATACACTTATGGACAATTGTCTATTGATCGACAACTGCCTATAATTTTCGAAGGGTTCATTGGTTTTCAATTTCTTTTTGTGCAATTTCCTCTAGATCAGAACTGAAACCACTTAACTCAATTTTCACTACTGTATAGTTACTCCTGTCTAGTTATTCCTGTAAATAGTTTAAACCTTTGGTAAGTGATTCTCGAAATTTCAAAGTGGGGGGCTAATGGTTTCATAGTTAAATAATAATTTTAAAAAAGGGCGTTTTATAAAACTGATGCGTAATTTTAATACTATGTACCTTTACATAATGTATTACAATGGTGATTATTACCATAATTCTGTGCCAAGGGGGGCTGTCTTTAAGACAAATTATGTCCACAATTTAGTCATTTTAGTCTTATTATTTACTCAGTAAGTTTTTCAAAATTAAATGAGAAATAGTTTTTATAATTTACTTTATGCATTTTATGTCAGGATTAGAGGTGGGCCGATATACCTGTAATAGGTATTTTGGAACGATATTCTTGTGGAACGGATGTAACAGTGACTGAAAAGTTGAAATACCTGTTATTCGCGGCGACGCTGTTCCGAGTCGAGACACGCCGCCCTCGCTGTTCCGAGTCGAGACACACCCCCTACGCACCTACACAAACACACACACACAACAAGTACGCAAGATCACGTAAACCAAGGCCAAATACTAGGCGTACAAAAATATCGCTGGAACGCAAGGAACAGCCAGTAACGCGTTATTTAAAATACTAGGTATTTCAAATACTAGTGGTATCACCGATACACAAGGAACAACGCGTTCCAGAGTAACAGTAATATTTTAGTAACACCTAATATTTTAGGAACACCTAGTATTTTAGGAACAGGTAGCATCAAGCATATTTCGAGTAGGAAATATAAGTATATACTGTAGTACGAGCCACTTTTTCGTCCTGTATACTTCATTCTCCGCAAAGAGACGAAGCTGTTTTTAATAAAGGAAATAATTCATCCTCCTGTTACATTTATTCTCGTGTGATATGCAGATATAGAATACAGATTATATGCTAATAAATTATATATTATACTAGTCACCAACTTGTAACTAAAATCGGTTGGTAAAACTTTATGTTTTTACTCAAAAAAACTTTATGTTCCGAGTAGTTAGTGAAATCGTATTTAATTATATCGAGTTATAACCTATAGAGTGGTTGATGTTGATAAGCTATATTATACTTTTTATTAATGTGATTTTAACTTCACTACACATCTCATGTAAATGATGAGATTGTTGTAATGGACATTTATGCACTTTATCTAGTCCTGTTCCTTAAATAACTGTAATGCATTTAATTTACTTTTGTTGTTGCTTATTATTTATAAGTTTTTATTTATGTATTTATATTTAATTTATTACAATTTGTTTTTTATTTTTATTTGTAAAATTTTGTTTATTCTCATTCACTCTTGTGGCTTACCGTTATGTTTTTATTATACGTTTCTGATGTTTTTTTCACATTATTTTTTGTGGTATTACGTGTAGGCCTACTCTAAATTATTTAATTGCCCCGAGTTTCGCAACTGATTTGTCTAACCAATGTTAGTTTGTTTACTACTAGTGAAAACTTAAATTGGTATTCCCAAAGGGAGATAGGCCTATAAATTCTCTTGTTTCTTATTTCCATTTAAACAGTAATAGTTTAATAAAGTCACAGTGTAAAGTAACACTGTTAATACTTTTAGTTTCAATTTATTTCTTATAACAAATTATATAGTATAGGTTATATAATATCTTCAAATAAATACACAGCAAGTAGGTTTATTAATATATTAATAGGTTTATCTAGGTGAAAATTTTCCGAAAAGAAACATACTTGCAGTGTATTTATTTGAAGATATTACATAGGAGACCTGCAGGAAACTCAAAACGAGTTACTTACAAAGGATAATATAGGTTATGTATATATAGTATATAATAACAGGTATTTGTACCTGTTATTTTTTTGGAACGGTATTTTCATACCTAGTATTTTAAAATAACAGTTTAGCCCACCTCTAGTCAGGATGCAAAGGATAAAGTCACTAAAATAACAATCAGCAGTGGTCTGTTGTAGATTATTCATCATGTTGTGACATGAAAGGTGACTCATAGTAGGTAGGCCTACTGTTTGAGTGTTTCATGTGCTGACAAGCAAGCTCTCACAGACAAGTTGAGACAGGCTCACTCAGTTCCCTCTTCTGTCTGTGCAATTTATCATTAGTAGAGGTGGGCTAAACTGTTATTTTAAAATACTAGGTATGAAAATACCGTTCCAAAAAAATAACAGGTACAAATACCTGTTATTATATACTATATATACATAACCTATATTATCCTTTGTAAGTAACTCGTTTTGAGTTTCCTGCAGGTCTCCTATGTAATATCTTCAAATAAATACACTGCAAGTAGGTTTATTTTCACCTAGATAAACCTATTAATATATTAATAAACCTACTTGCTGTGTATTTATTTGAAGATATTATATTTTATCTATACTATATAATTTGTTATAAGAAATAAATTGAAACTAAAAGTATTAACAGTGTTACTTTACACTGCGACTTTATTAAACTATTACTGTTTAAATGGAAATAAGAAACAAGAGAATTTATAGGCCTATCTCCCTTTGGGAATACCAATTTAAGTTTTCACTAGTAGTAAACAAACTAACATTGGTTAGACAAATCAGTTGCGAAACTCGGGGCAATTAAATAATTTAGAGTAGGCCTACACGTAATACCACAAAAAATAATGTGAAAAAACATCAGAAACGTATAATAAAAACATAACAGTAAGCCACAAGAGTGAATGAGAATAAACAAAATTTTACAAATAAAAATAAAAACAAATTGTAATAAAATAAATATAAATACATAAATAAAAACTTATAAATAATAAGCAACAACAAAAGTAAATTAAATGCATTACAGATATTTAAGGAACAGGACTAGATAAAGTGCATAAATGTCCATTACAACAATCTCATCATTTACGTGAGATGTGTAGTGAAGTTAAAATCACATTAATAAAAAGTATAAAATAGCTTTATCAACATCAGCCACTCTATAGGTTATAACTCAATATAATTAAATACGATTTCACTAACTACTCGGAACATAAAGTTTTTTTTTGAGTAAAAACAAAGTTTTACCAACCGATTTTAGTTACAAGTTGGTGACTAGTATAATATATAATTTATTAGCATATAATCTGTATTCTATATCTGCATATCACACGAGAATAAATGTAACAGCAGGATGAATTATTTCCTTTATTAAAAACAGCTTCGTCTCTTTGCGCAGAATGAAGTATACAGGACGAAAAAGTGGCTCGTACTACAGTATATACTTATATTTCCTACTCGAAATATGCTTGATGCTACCTGTTCCTAAAATACTAGGTGTTCCTAAAATATTAGGTGTTACTGAAATATTACTGTTACTCTGGAACGTGTTGTTCCTCGTGTATCGGTGATACCACTAGTATTTGAAATACCTAGTATTTTAAATAATGCGTTACTGGCTGTTCCTTGCGTTCCAGCGATATTTTTGTACGCCTAGTATTTGGCCTTTGTTTACGTGATCTTGCGTACTTTTTGTGTGTGTGTGTGTCTGTGTAGGTGTGTAGGGGGTGTGCCCCGACTCGGAACAGCGAGGGCGGCGTGTCCCGACTCGGAACAGCGTCGCCGCGAATAACAGGTATTTCAACTTTTCAGTCACTGTTACATCCGTTCCACAAAAATATCGTTCCAAAATACCTATTACAGGTATATCGGCCCACCTCTAATCATTAGTGTGTTTCTGCAGTTGGTATGAGTAGGATGTCAGTACATTATATCTGCGTTTAAGTGAAAAATCTTTTGTGGTTTCAAACAGTTTTTAAAGTATTTTGTCTAAGTTATATTAGAGTGTTTATCTATACAGTAATAAATTTGTAGTAAGTTTTTAAAAATATTTATTTGGTGATGTTTCAAAAAAGATTATGTTGTAAGTACTACACGATAAATTAAATATTTATTGAAGCTCTTTGAAATACACAATGAAAAATATAATTTAAAAACTATGATTTTTGTGAGATGATCTTTTTATAAAACTTAAAAACAAAATTAATCACACAATTAGGGATAAAGAGACTGAGAAATGTAACATCATGGATGTTTAGTTTATTTCCTGAAATACCTAAAGAAACTAAAATTTGTGATCTTTGTAGAAAAGATATCGGAAAGTTAAAGGTAGACGATACAAATCAACCTGGTCCCTCTGGCCTGCCTTGTTCTTCAATCGACATTAGCGAGGAATGCAGTTCTGAGCCAGAAGACCCAACCTTTTCTTTAGAATCAAAAATTGTAATTGAACAACTGAATACTTCTATTGTGGAACTAGAAGAGTCTCCTATTAACGTTAAAAAATTTCAATCTAAGCAGTATGGTACAAAGAAAGTAAAAAAGATTAACTCTGCATTGAAGCGTAAACTCTTTTTAGCAGCTGAAGATTCATCTAGTGATGATGAGAATCTAGATGAGTCAATTTTACAAAACCTTAAAGAAAATTTTTCTAATTCAACAAATAGAGTTAAGAAGTTAATGATACTTACCTGTCTCCCAGAAAAATGGGGTATTAGAAAAATAATGAAGGAATTTAATGCACCATATTATATGGTGAGACAGGCAAAAAAAGTGTTAAAAGAAAAGGGTATTTTAGAAAGCCCTAACCCAAAGCCTGGAAAGGCCCTTTCAAAAGCTATTGTTGATACGGTTGTCATTTTATGAAAAGAATGAAATCAGCAGAATAATGCCCGGTATTAAGGACTGTATGACTGTAGTTGACTCAAATGGAATTAAAACAAAAATGTCAAATAGACTAATTTTGTGTAATCTTAAGGAGGCTTACTCATTGTTTAAGGAAAAATTCTCAGATATTACAATAGGTTTTTCAAAATTTGCCGAACTTTGACCAAAGCATTGCATATTGGCAGGCCAAAGTGGCACACATGCAGTTTGTGTATGCCCAATTCACCAGAACGTAAAGTTAATGATAGAAAATACAAAATTAGGAGCTTTGACAAATAGACAACTAAATACATATAAACACTGTTTGGCAAAAATGCTGTGTAATCCACCAAACATTAATTGCTATATGAGTGAATGTAGAGAATGCCCTGGTGTTGCCCCAATTCGCAAAATCATAGAAGAGGCTTTTGAAGAAAATCTTATAGAAAATGTCACCTATCGTCAGTGGGTGTCTGTTGATCGTTGCAACCTTGAAACTATACAGAAATCTAATGAAGATTTTATAAACGATTTTTGTGACAAACTGACTCTCTTAATCAAACATGATTTTATTGCAAAGCAGCAGTCTTCATTCATTAATGACAAAAAAGAAAATTTAAAAGAGTCAGAGTTTGTAGTAAACTTAGATTTCTCTGAAAACTATAACATTGTCGTTCAGGATGAAGCTCAAAGTTATCACTGGGCAAGCGAACATATGGCAATACACCCTTTTGTGATTTATTACAGAGAAGATGATAAAATTAAACACTCAAGTTTTGTTGTAATTTCACCTTGTTTAGAGCATAACACTGTTTCTGTGTATACATTCCAAAAAAAAAACTTGTAGAGTTCATGACAACAAAGTTTCAAACAGTGCCAAAAAAGATTTTTTTATTACTCAGATGGGTGTGCTGCACAATATAAAAATAAGAAAAATTTTATCAATTTATGTTATCACAAGCAAGACTTTGGTGTAGAGGCTGAATGGCATTTTTCCGCAACTGCACATGGGAAAGGACCATGTGATGGGGTTGGGGGCTCAGTCAAGAGACTTGCTGCAAGAGCAAGACTGCAACGTCCATATGACAACCAAATTTTAACACCTATCCAACTTTATGAATGGGCAGTTGAAAATTTATCTGGAATTAATTTCACCTTCTCCACACAAGATCAGTATGTTGAGTCCGAAACATTTCTGAATGACCGTTTCAGCCAAGCAGTAACTATTAAGGGAACTCGACAGTATCATGCTTATATAGCTGTTCATTCAAGCGTATCAAAGATTTGTGTAAAAATATTCTCTGAAGATACAACAGAAGGAACAGTGATCATCCAAAAATTCTCAGAAAAACTACAAATGTCAGAAGTAAGCGGTTATATAACGGCCGTATATGACCAAAAGTGGTGGCTGGCATATGTGTTGGAGAAGAATGAAGAAGAGGATGAACTAAAAGTGACATTTCTACATCCTGCTGGCCCATCATCATCATTTTCATATCCAAGGAAGCCGGACGTATTGTGGATATCACTGACAGACGTGCTTTGCAAAGTTGATCCTACAACTCCTACTGGAAGGATTTATGTAATAACACCTGAAGAAGCCACAACAACTTCACAAGCTCTATCATCAAGTTCTACATAAAATTTTGCTGAAGATGTAAGTGTTAAAGATTTAATGTAAAGTGTATAAATAATTTAATATAGTAATGAAATATGTTTTAATATCTAGGCCTACTATCAGTTTTATAAAACGCTTTTTTTTTTAAATTATTATTTAACTATTAACCCATTAGCCTCCCACTTTGAAATTTCGAGAATCACTTACCAAATGTCTAAACTATTTGTAGGAATTTTTAAAAAATTTTCAAAAATGCACTTTTTGAGAAAATTTAATTTAAAATTTTGATTTTGTGTTTACAAAAAAACATTTTATGAAAAGGTATGTTGTGCTGTATATCATTGAAAAGTGCATGAAAAACTGAGTAAAATAACACCACTCCCATCTCTCAAGCTCAATTAGGAGAGCAGCTGTGGTGATTTCAAAATGTCGTACGTGCGTTTTTGGCCGTTTTTTGAAAACTTTATATAGCCGTAATTTCTAAACCGTTTATTTGAAAAAAAATTGTATTTTTATTAATCTCCATGAGGACTACCTACATACCAAATTTCATCAAATTCTGAGATGGTCAGGTTTATACCCTGTGTTGATTTGATGTGGAATGGCTGAATTATTTTTCTCGTGTTTATATATTATCGAAGAATAGGAAAAGAAATATTTCACCGCAATTTGAGCATAATCCGGATCGTGCACAATTACCAAAAAAACTTATTCCCATAAGCACGCATGGAAAGGTGAATGAGCGCCATATTAACTGTGGCAAATTACATTTAACCTCTCTCTCTCTCTCTCAAGCACAGGTATGCCTTCAATTGCTAGTGCGCAGAGATTAGATGTTAGACAAATGATATATGTAACTTATGAATATACTGTATATATATATATACTACTTGGAGTCGTACTTGAGAATTGTGTAATAAGGTCTGAGGGGCGAAGCCCCGAAGACGGGCAGTCTAGGCAGTCAAGTTCACGCGCGTGAATAGACTCTGAGGCCCGTCGATGGGCCGAGCGGCACCAGGTGCCATTGGACATTAAAGCATTGAGTTCTGTTTCAAAAAGAGTAATGTATAATTTTGTTGCAGCAGCCCAAGCATACATAATTTTGAGGTAATAAAGTTGTTTAGAGGAAGTATATGTTTTTAGCCTATAGTTTACGTAAAACCTGCAAAAACGCCGGTTTTTGCAGGTTTCGTGGCTTTCCAGACAAGGAAGTTAAATTTTTTTTTCTATGTTATATAAACATGGAAAATGTACGTATAAGCGTGTATTTCATAACTGTGGATAAACGCATGTGGCGCGTAAACTAGATAAACTGCAGTGATAGGTAATCCGCGCATGACGTCATAACTCGTCATTTGCTGTGCATTAGTGCGGTCGCCCGACTGCGGTGATCCCACTAACTACTCAGTTAATATGGCTATCACTCACCTTTCCATGCGTGCTTATGGGAGTAATTACTTTATTTTTTCTTCCTAAATAGTTTCGACCGCTGTTTAAAATTATTTTTCCCGTGTTTATATAACAGAAGAATAGAAAGAAAAATATTTCACTTCAATACCAGCATTGTCTAGGAAGGTAACAATTACCGTTATTTCCATGCCCAACTATATATTCCTTTTTTTTCAAGTTCTGTGTATAAAATAAATATTTTATACATTTCAGCATGTAATTTTTCTTTAAAGTACAACTTCACATTACTTAATGGTGGCCAAAAAACTGTTGTAGTGGGAGACTCGATGTGATGTCTGGTTACACTGATGAAAACAATGGCATTGTACATGCTGCTGTTGCTACCAGCCACAATAAAGTATTATAATTGTAACCCTTAAAATATCTTCAACATATACTCTCTTCCATGTGTATTAAAGCTGCCTCTCCTATGGTTTCAACTAATATACTAATAACATTAATATATTATCTGCATACATTACCATAAAAGTTGCTACAACAAAAATCTCACACACACACACACACACACACACACACACACACACACACACACACACACAAAATCTCTAAAGATAATAAGCAAAGTCTACCTCTTAGTGGATGGATCCTTCATGACTACTACATCAACAATTTCACCCCAGTTTTCAAAAAATGATTTGAGAGAATCATCTGTTGTTGTGTAACTCAAACCACCAATAAAGAGTTTTCTAAAATGTTCGGGTTCCAGTGGTTGTTCCTGTAACATCATTTACACATCAGTATATAAATTTTCCTTACCCTTGCAAACGTTGAATTTCTTCATGCAATCGTTTTTCCCACTTTTTAACAAAATGAGTTACTAATATTTGGAAACGTACAGAAAATTCAAAAAGGTTTAATACTACGTTAAGATTTAATTTCTAAACACTTTCAAATAAAAACTGTATGTAAAAATTCATACCAAAAGCATAGAAATAAATTTACAGAATTCTTTCCGCAAACCTACCACTCATTTCCGCCCACTTGTTATTAATCTATCTAAATTGTATTCTTCATATAAATATGATACTGTTACTACTTAAGTTTGACAACACGAAACCTGTTTCCGCAATTATGTGAACAATATAAACAAATGAACTATGAATAAACAAGTTGAAATTAGGATAATCAGTTTAGCATCGCTTAACAGTGTCGACTTTATTTTAGACGTATTAGTTTTTTCAAATATTGCAATAAATGAAAAATACTCAAATAATATACAAATAACGTATTAATCCATTTATTAACGAGTCGATACTTGAAAGCGGGATGGAACATTGCCGGTAAGCTTATGACCAACATTTCGATGATTTAATCTTCAATGCCGGCATAAAAACCACAATTATTTCAATTGAATGTTTCATCGATAATATTCACATTCGTTTAACCCTGTAAATTACTCGCAAACGCATACAAATGCATAACTGTAATTCAATCTTTTTACAGTTAGCAATAATCCGATTAGACAACATGGAGAATCAAGCTTGACACAACCGACGCTTTACCGCCAACCACCATTTCACGGTAATAACGTACTATACATAATTCTATCTACATTTAAACCATAATTTATTATAAAAACCACTTACCTCTGTTGTGCCCATGTTGTCAATATTTCTCTAACTTCTAATTATTCACAACAATCTTCTTTAAAACAAGAGACGCACACCACTCCCTTCTGAACGCTTACAACATAAAATGGCGGAGGACAAAGAATGAGGAAGCACATGATTACTAAATCACCACATCATACACTTTAAAACTTTGCACTGCCATCAAACATAATTCTCAAATTTACGGTCAGAAGTAAAAAATTTTTTACTTTTACTTTTAACTGAAAAGTAAATAATTTCAAAAAAACCGTGTAATTTAGGTTGTTTTTAATTATTTGTCATACATTTCATAAATTAAAATTACACAAAACAATATAACAAATTTCCCATAGGTATCGTACTATATACTGAAATAAGTGTGCTAACAGTGAATAATATATTTTATACATAGTTTCATATAGCACTTATCTCAGCTACAAATATAGATCGTAATTATAGAAAAGTGAAGATTATATATTTTCTTGAAGCATTTAGTTCTATACTCATTCTGAGATTGAATTAGCTTTATTTTTTTTTTAAGTTTTGTGAATGCACTTCATCATTTAGTCTCCGTGCGTTTAGTTGACGAAAAGTGTAGCCTATACTATACTTAATCTTAATACAATCCTATAGCTCCTCGATTTTATTTTTCGTGTAGGTTACTGTCCTTTCGAATTTAATTACTATCGGCCTCATATAAATTTAGTTTGGAATAAATTAACAAATTGCAATCAACTATAAATATCGACAAAACTATTTTGACTAAAATCGTACCAGAGTAGAAATTAATCCTAACAAAATTCCATCCCGCCCAACTGAGTAGGATTGTTTTTTTTTTTTTTTTTGTAAATGGCGATAAATTAAAAGTAAATAAAATGGAAGCGTTGCGTAGAAGCACAGCTGTGACGCCACTTCTGCCCTCGTAAAAGGTTGCAATGTAAATACCATCAAGTTATCTAAAATGTTTAGGCCTATTAATCTCTTATAAATGCAAAACTGTCTTTAATTAACATTGGATTGGACAGGAAAACGTCGTTTAATAAAATTGATTAGAGAATAATATAACCTCTGTAAAGTGCCTCTAGTTGTAGCTTTATGAAAATACTTGTACTTTGGTTTTATTACTATTCTTTCAAAACCAAAACTATGGTAGACTGTTTAAGTTACGTTTATTGTGAAAAAAGAATATGCATACATATTTTTGTTATGTATTTGTTACAATATGTTGTTAACAGAATTAACCCACAGACACAATTTAAAGTTATTTTGTGTTCATGTAACTATAAACAAATATGGGACTGATGAATTGTTTCCTGCATTAGCCTCTATCCGTTTTTATACTTTATGATTTGCACCAAATTTTCTTTTGATCAGGAGAGGAAAGGATATAAATGGATGATATACTGGTGTATCTACAAAGAAACAAATTAGAGAGAAAACAAAAGTACATACCTTAGTTTTATACTATTGCTGATATAGATGAACAATATTTATAACAGCATATTGCATCAGTAGAATATCAGTAAAGGAATTTCATCCACAAGATTACAATTATAATTTTTTTAGAGTAAAATATTTGTTACTAGCATAATTTATGAATGATGAAACTTGAAACTCACTTTATTAAATTGTAGTTACTAAAGCGGCCTACAGACTATCAACTTGGTTGTCAACCATGTCGTCAACTTACCATGTTGAAGACAATGATTGTCTGTAGGCAGGTTGCAGGTTGCAGGTTGAAGTTTCATGTTGAGTCAACGGTTGAAATGAGATCAAAAACTTTGGATTTTTTGTGGGAGGAGCTTAATGTTGGTAAACATGTTGAACCGTCTGTGGCGGTGTTGACAACTCGGTTGTAAACATTTTAGTTCACATCATTGGGTTGTAGAGTGAACTTGGTGAAAGTGAATTAGTTCTGTTTGATTGAGTCGTGATAATAATGGCTACAATACCAAACAATGAAGCTTGGAGGGAGTTTTTCGAATGTTACAAAGGCTTACCCGTATTGTGGATGGTCAAATGTGATAATTTTAAAGACAGGAATAAAAAGAGAAGTGCTTTGGGGATACTTTTAGATGTCTACAAACAAATAGACAAAGATGCAAACATAGACAGTTTAAAAAAGAGACTATAGGTAGACCACGCACATAAGAACCTTCGGTCAGAAAGCTTCGCGCATCTTCCCCTCCGTCCGTTCAAACACTCACTCCCCCACCACCTGACTGACAGTTGTAGACTCACTCACTCACATTACATTCAGTCACACACTGCTGTGGAGGGGTACCCCTCCACTGTACAGTGTTATGCGCCAAGTACGATGCTCAGAACACTTGATTCCGCGCAGGCTCTTATGTCTGTGGTTTTGCTATAATTAATATTAGGACTTGCTTCTGGAGGGAATTGAAAAAAATGGAGCAGAGTCAGAGGTTGGGAGCTGGTGCAGATGAAACATACATACCAAATTTATGGTATTTTGACACACTAGAGTTTCTTCGAGACCAGGAAACTCAAATTCCTGGATTTTCAACCATTGATATAGGCGAGGCGGAAGAAACAGAGAAAGCAGAGGTAAGTAATTTTAACTATGTATACAGTAATCTCTCATTATACGCGTATTTACTATCTTTTTTCCCAATCAAAACGTTCTTTTTAGTTTTTATTCCGTTTTTTCACTTTTCTTATGAAAATTTAGTAAGAACCCTGTACCGAAAGAAAAATGTTTATTAAGTTAATAAAAAAATAAAATAAATAATAATAATTTCTTTTAAGAAAGAAAGATTCATTTAAGTTTAATGTTTAAAAAAGAAAAAACTCAGTTCAAGGAATATTTTAAACCTCCCATCCTGTCAATTACCGAGAAAACGATAAGGCTGGTAATTTCGTCAGATAAAATTCTTCAAATCAATTTCCTACATATATTTTTTTTTATTTAGCTTCATTATCAGTGGTTTTCGTTATCCACGGATGAGTTGAACCTAACCCCCGGGATAACGAGGGATTGCTGTAATGACATTCTTTCTGTACAAAATAATTATTGTATACAATTTTAATTATTTTAGGAAGCTTGTGAAAATCTATCAGTTCTGAGTTCCTCTTCACAGAAGAGGAAGAAAAGCATTGGGCAGCACTTGGCTGAGAAAAACGATTTCCTGAGAGATGCATTAGGGCACCTCAGGAGTAAGGAGCAGAAAGATGAAGCCAGTATCTATGGTGAAAGCTGGGCTACATCATACCGTAAAGTGTCTCCCATTCAACAAATTTACCCCAAAAAGGCAATTGAAGATATTTTGGTGTTAGGCCAATTGGAACTACTCACGCTTCATTCAGTCAATACTCCTTCTACTTCCTCTCATTCTTCTTCCTTTCCATCAAGAACCTCTAGTCCTATTCACCAGCCATCCCTTTCGTCACCACCATACGAAAATGCGATACCATCTCTAACTCCATTACATTCCCTACAAAATCATTCTTCTTCCTTTCCATCAAGAACCTCTACTCCTATTCACCAGCCATCCCTTTCGTCACCATCATACGAAAATGCGATACCATCTCTAACTCCATTACATTCCCTACAAAATCATTCTTCTTCCTTTCCATCAAGAACCTCTACTCCTATTCACCAGCCATCCCTTTCGTCACCATCATACGAAAATGCAATAATTATTCCCACACAAAGACAAACTGAATATAAAAATATTCAGGAATTACTGAGTAGTAATAATTTTTCTTAAATTAAATTTTGTTTTATTATTTAAAAAAAAAACATTTGTTTTAGTTTATTAAATTTGCCTAATATACATTAAAATTTGTATTATTACATTTTTTTAAATACATTTGTTATGCAAAGTATTATGCGTTTTTATTTATATGCACAGATTGCCAAGGAACTGCTCCAACTCCATTAAAATAATTAGTGAATTTTTTTCTTGTCTCTTTTGCAATGGAAGTCGAATTTCTTGATACAGTTGGTTGAAGCTCAGTCAATTGCTGGGTGTCCGTTCTCCATGCTCCAAATTGAATTTCACCAGTGTTTGTGTTTTCAATATCTATACTTCCTTTAAGTACACAGAAGAGTTTTTTCTTCTTAAATAATTGTGTAGATAACAAGCGGCTAAGGTGATCATGGCTGCCTTTTCAGGGTTCAAATTTATTTTATTTAAGAGGACACGAAATCTTGAAGCAAGTATGCCAAAAGCATTTTCAACAATTCGTCTTGCTCTGGATAACCTGTAGTTAAATATTATTTCTTCGCTTGAGTGGTTTTCGCCGCTGTAAGGTTTCATCAGGTTTCTGAGCAAAGGGAACGCATCATCGCCAACAAAAACAAAAGGCATTTCTTCTGAAAAATTGGTTAGTTGCCCAGACTGGGGAATTTTCAATAAATTATCCTTGAATTTATTATAAAAGCTACTATTTGAAAATACTCCCCCATCTGATATACGACCATTTGCAGCGGCTTCTATCATCATAAATTCATAGTTTGCGTTGACTAAGGCTAGTAAAACGATGCTAAATGTCTTCTTATAATTGAAATAGTAAGATCCGGGACCAACAGGTTTTTTTATTTCCACATGCTTGCCGTCAATTGCTCCAATGCAATTTGGGAAGTTCCATCTTTTCTCAAACTCCTCCGAGACTACAATACATTCTTGTTCCGTTTTTTGTACCTATTAATAAAAATAAACAATTTTAATTTTACAAATTGATAAACTGCTTACGTGTACAGCTTTTTCTATTTACTTACCATGGTATATTCTTTTAAAACTTTAACTATAGCAGAACAAGTCTCAATTATTATTATTCCTAGACTTTGTGGTGATATCGCCGTAAGAAATTTGAAGTCTTCAAAAGTCTGCCCACTGGCTAAAAACCGGAGAGTTGCTGATAGCCGTTCATTCATGGAAATCACTTTCCCGCATAATGGTCTCCTTCTTTTCTATTAATGGTCATACTTTCTCTAATAATTCGTCATACGTTTCACTGTCCATTCTTAAAAAGTTTTTTAAATCTGCAGGTACACTAATGCGTAGTTCCTTCAGTAAATTTGAATGTGAAAACTGTGCTCGATTTTGATACCAATCCTTTGACCACATTCTTTTTTTTCAGATTTGTCACCTCTTCTTCACAAACCTCATCAACAATAACACATAGTAAAGACAATTCCTCACTCATTTTTAAATACACAAAGCAAATGTCATCAATCGTACACAACATACATTTACCTACTAAACATATTTTCACGATAAAAGTGATGTCTACATTAGGGCAAATAGGTTGACAACATGGTTGACAACCAAGTTGGCAGTCTGTAGGCTGCTTAATAAACATAAAATTCTTTCTGTGTGTGTATGTGTGTGAAATTTGAAAATAATTCTGTTTGTTTATATGCACTTTCTGTGTGCAAGTACCAGTACTTCAGAATGCAACACCCCAAGAATGTTATTTTTTCGTTTTATGAAATAGATTTTGTTTATCGGATATTTACATGTATTTTATACATAAAAGTATTTTCTTGGATCACATGTAGAATTCAACTTGTCCCTTTTATTCCTTTCTACTTGGTAAGAGTTTCTGAGCAATTTAGAAAGTTTATCAACTTTCTAGCAATTTAGCAATTTAGCAACCTGAGAGTTTATCAGGTTGGACTAAAAACTATCCCGTATGTACCCAAAACAGAATTTGAAGTGGTGATCAGCTAACTTGCTTGAAAGTGTTTATTGGACATCATTGGACTAGTGGAAAGCAACGAAGTTAAGTTCCACATAGAATCTACAATTTAGTGAAAATAAATTAAGTTGAATAGATACTGAAGATGCATTACAATTATAAAGATTTGTATGCATTATGATTTAACTAATTTTCAGATATATATATTTTAGGATTTAAGTAAAAAAAAAAAAACTTGGATCTCAGATGAATATAAACTGAGACAAATGCCAAACACAATAAATAAGATTATGTATATATATTATATAATTATAATTTATATAGCTAACTTATAACCTAAAAATTATATATATATTTTCTTAATTATATATATGTATTAATTACGATTTTCCTTTATCACTGAAAAACACTAATATTTGGTCTAATATTTCATAGATTGTCACCATGTAATACTAATTCTCCTCCATTGTCCATATTGTTATTACAGTCATACAGATCGTCGTGTTGTACAGTGTTAAAGATAACTGTCACTACACGAAGTCAGTAATTACAACTTTAATTGCAGTTCATAATAAACCAAGACACTCATATACAATTATGATAGCTAAACATTGTCCAACACACAGTACTATAACAAACAATAAATGTCACCATATTAACAGTGTCGCACTAAGCAGGGGCGCAGCGAGGGGGGGATTGGGGGTTAACCCCCCCCCCAGAGAGATTAAAAAATATATTTTTTTATGTTGAATGGACTACATAATAAAGAAGTTTTAAAACAGTTTAAGAAGTTCTCATATCAAAACATGCTGACAATGGACTGAGGGGTGTTAATCCTCAATTCCATGACCGTAAACTGCGACTCTCTGCAAGTCCACTCGGTGAGTGTTTGCCGCCATTACCATGGCAGGCAACACCGCTATGTGTAGAATGATGCGCGTTTTACTCGTCATTCACTCGTAGTGGTTCAACCGCTTAACGTATAGAATGCGCAATTTTTATTCAGTTTGTAGCAGGCAAACCGCGGCGGTACACCCGCTCGTGTAGAATAAGCCTTTCCCTGTTTTGAGACCAAGGACGATAGGGCGGCAGACAATGAGACACAATGTTCTGGCCGACTCAGTTGAGGAATACTTCAGAAGATCACTATTTATCCCTTTCCTCGAAAATACTATCCAGGCTTTTGACCAAAAGTTTGAATTTCACCAGAACATACTAACACCTTTCCATTGTTTGATACAAACCAGCCTAGAAGAAAGTAATTATCAAAACACTTCTAGCATTACCAAACTAGCGGAGTTTTATGAACTTGAAACTTCAGGGGTCTATGGTGAGATTATTCTGTGGCAAGAGTTTTTGAAAGAAAAAAAGCCGAAAAATGCAATAGAGGCTTTGCACCATTGCAACGCTGACCTCCTGCCCATGGTAAATTCTTTACTTTCGATTTTGGCAACAATCCCAGTCACTACTTGTACACCTGAAAGGTCATTTTCTACATTGAAGTTGCTGAAGACCTATTTGAGGAACAGAACTTCCGAAGAGCGCCTAAATGGACTAGCTATGGCGTATATTGTAACGTAACAGAGTTGAGGTCCCCGACGTTACATAAAAAACTGTGTAAACATGATTTAAAACAATGCCCAAAGCCTGTTATAATTAAATACAAGAGGGCCCATCTCACCTGAAGAATGCATTAGAGGTACCTAGTAAGGTTACTAAGTAATAAAACATTAAAAGTGTACCTAAATCTAAAATATGTAATGAGTAGTATGAGATGTAAAACATAAACATTGTGTCTAATGGGAGGAGTTTAATGTGTAGGAGTTGAGTATAATATACTGTTCAATTAATATTTAATGTGTTATAAAATGTACTTGGTGTTGTGCTGTAGCATGATATAGTGTTTACAGGATATTTATTTTATGTTTGTGGATAGTAAGTGTGGAGCTGTTGCTTTAAAGAAGTACTTAGTCATTGGTACTCCTTTTGTTTATGTTAAAATTGTATTTAAATAATTAAGTATAAGTACATGTATTAGGTATGATATTATGTTAAATGTATTTACTTTAATTGATTAATGAAGATGTTTAAAATAATGTTTGTAAACTTGGCCAGGAAGGCAATAAGTATTAATAAGTTGGCAAGTAATTCTTATAGTTATGTTAAAAAACAATGAAGGGTTCAATGATGAACTAAATAATATAATGAATTGAAACCAGGAAATTAAAATTGATGTAAGTGGCCATAAGCCAGTGACTAGTTGTACAGTAGGTCAGGTAAAGAAAAATTAAGTTAAAAACAAAACAAAATTATAACAGGTGTAATAAAACCAATAGGCCTAAATTTAATATTTGTAAAAGGAAATTAATACCTTTTTAATAAGTCCAGTCAGATGAAATTATAGTAAAATGTATACGGTTTAATAAGGCAGATTAAGTGAGAGTTTTATGTAATTTGGTGTAATTCCAAGCATGGAGTATTTTATTAAATAAGAGTAGTAATATTTTATAATTCTGGCTCTAGGATATCAAATATTATCCAATGACAGAAAGTAATGGTTGTTAGGGTAACTAAAATGCAAGAAATTTTGTTGATTTCAACATTCGATTGTTATATGCTATTGGGAACAGTTCAGTAGACAAATTTAAACAAAAAATAAAATAAAATAAAATGAATCAACCTTAATAAATCTAATGTATTAAAGCCAATCCATTCAAACAAAACTGATGAATAATTACTGAACTAGATTTCGGGAAATATAATTATACACCTCCCAAAAGTAGCGGAATTACTAATTTCTTCTTCAAACTAATTCCATTAAAGATGATGATGAACCCGATTTACAATTAAACCAAGATACTTATTGAATGGACAAGAAGTCAAAATTAATGCAAATATAAACCAAATATACACAAGAACATTTGGTACTGGAGACATAAACCTCACTTCCAAGAGATTGAAGAAATTATAATACTACACCAATTCCACTGGGACCGGCAACCACGAGGATCGCGAAGAAGACCGAAGAACAGAAGAATTCCTGTTACACTCCGGGACATCACCTTTCAACCTTTATTGATAATCTGGACGCATTTTTTGGTCAAAGGTAACCTTATCCGTACATCTTCAAGCGGTTATAAACAGACACGGCTATCTTGAGCATTGTATGGTAACAAACCAGCTTACATTTAATTTTATACATTAAGAATTAATAATCATTTGTAATACTTAGTAACCTTAATTTTGCATTACCTGGCCTTACTAATCGTTAAAAGAATCACACGTACCCTGGGATAAGAGATAAACAAAAATTATATTTAAATTGTATTATACAGTACTAGTCCATTAACAAATCGATTCAGCATTGTATGATCGATATTATGATCAGATAAACTGTGAGGAAGACTGTTGGAAATTAAAAAATAATATAAAGAAAGAATCCTTCTTGTATGTAATGATGTTCTGTGTTATTGTAGAATAGGTATTGTATTTTGATGGGGGAGTAATTTACAGATAAAGAAGGTGATTAAACTATCAAGTGAAACTAACTAACCTATAAAAACGAGTCAATTACGAATAGCAGCGCTTGCTGCAGACAGCTGGTGGAAACGGGAGAGTGCCGAACTAACGTATTCTCTTCGCCACACTTGAATTAATTTAAATAATACGGACCGAATAGGGTTGGAGAGAATTACCGAATTATTAACTAGGATACCTGTAATATAGAGTGATTCTGTGGTAAAACACTTAGTAATTGATTAACACAGGGCTACGTTCAACATACGAGTTGCAGCAATGATATAATAAATAAATTTTTTTTATTAATATTGAGTTGCAGGAGGTCGCATCTACAACAACATAATAAACATTTTCCTTTTAAACAGATCGAATTGGTTAATTTAAATTTTTTTAAATTAACTACAAACTGTAACTGTAATTAAATAAGAAATACAACTAATATAGTATATTGATATCAAATTGACGCATACCAACGTGGAGCTTGATTAAACCCTAAACAAAATTTATTATTAGATTACAAATTGGCGCTCAACGAGTGGGCTTTAGTTAAGTAAAAAATTAGGCTATTACTTAACTGGAGCAGGCAACTATTAGAGGCACAGGAATGCATACAAGAGGTGTTTCTAAAAGGATTGCAAAGGACCAGGAAACAGAAGAAGATAGACGGGAAGAAGAAGCAGAGGTAGTTACAGACACCGAAATGGAACAACAGGCGGGCGATAAAGAGGAAGCTAGAGGAGGCCTAGATTTAAAAAAATTATGGGAATTAATTAAAGAAGATTCCAAGAAACAGAAGGAAGAATTAAACAAAAAATTTGAAGAAAACTCAGAAAAGCTAGAAAATAAAATAGACAGTATCAAAGAAGATAATAGACAAACTAATGAAAAAATAGACAGTATCAAGGAAGATAATAGACAAACTAATGAAAAATAGACAGTATTAAAGAAGATAATAGACAAACTAATGAAAAAATAGACAGTATTAACGAAAACTCAAAAAACAAAACGAAATTTTGAGTGTGAACTTAATAAAACTAATGAACGAGAAATTTGACAGAAATAAAGAGGAAACCAATGAGAATAACCGGCTGATAAATGAAAGCTTAAACCAAGTTAATGAAAGGTTTGACAGGAACGATGAGAGCTTAAAGCAGATTCAGGAAAATAACAGACAAATAGACGGGAAAATTGAAAACAGTAATAAGGAGTTGAGGCAAATTATAAATGAACAAAACCAAACGTTGAGGGAAGTCATCAATGAAAGGGTTGCAAATGTCAATGAAACAATTAACAAAAGGGTGGATAATTATGAAAAGGAAGTAAGACAGCAATTAACTGAAACTAATATGGGTCTAGAAAAGACAGATGAAACCATCGTACAACTCACAGTGGAAGTAGAGGCCAAAATTAATCAAGTGGAAAACAATAACAAAACTAGAATAAAAGAAGTACAATTAGAAACCCAAGAGAAATTGGACGAAGTGCAAATTAATATAGCTGGGAGAATTGAAATAGTTAATAACGAAATAACACAAATAAAAACCCAAGTGGATCAAAATAAGGGGACTGTCGAAAATATACAGAATCAGGAATTGATTAATATAAAGGAGTCAATAGAAATTTTACAAAATCGACCAATGTACCTGGCACATCACATAGCCCCTGAGCAAAAAGAAAATATCAATTTCAAAATTTATAGAGGAAACCCCATAGAATTTCTGGAGAGAATAGATGAATGGTTTAGTAGGATTAAGGTGACCCGATGGAACATAATAAAAAGTTTGTTGGATGATTGTTTTAAAAGTATAAATGATAATTGGTGGTCAGCGGTCCGGAATGAAATGAGTAATTATGAAGAGTTTAAAAGGGCTTTTAGGTCGAAATACTGGTCGGATTCCGTACAGAACATGATTAGGGATAACATTACCAATGGGAGATTCAATATTAATCAAGAGCAGTCCCCAACTACTTACTTTTTGGGAAAGGTGTGTTTGGCGCGTCATTTGGAACCGCGAATACCAGAGGAATGTTTAGTAAATAAATTATCTTACCATTTTGAAGAAGAGATAGTTCATGCCAGACGCAGTGGACAAGTGAAGACAGTGGGGGCAATGGAAACCTTGTTGGCCAGTTACGAAATGGAAGACTATTATCAAAGGTCTCGACGGCAAAGTGAATATTCCAACAATAGGAGGGAGGAACCAAATCAAGAGTCGCGTCCAGGAATAAATAGATTTAACAATAATAATTATCACCGAAGGGTGAATGACCATTTTATAAATAATCGTTACCGTAATAATCATTACCAAAGCAATCATTATAATAACTATAATAATAACAGATACAGCGCAGGCCGCAGGAATTTTGATAACGGGAGAGACTATTGGAATAATAACCGTGCAAACAACGACCAACGAAATCAAACCGATAATAGAAGTCGAGAGGAGGATCTACCTAGACACCAAGAAAATCACAGAGAGTTCAGACCCAATGATGGCAACCAAGGACCACTGCTAGAGACGATCGTCCGCAGGATAGGGTGGAAAACTAAGTACAGCAGTGGAAGTATCAAGTAACCCCTCACTGCTGGGATTGAAAGGGTATGTACGAACACAAAAAGAAAACAACAAAATTATAAACATTACAAGGAACAATTATTTAAAGGACATACGAAATGATTTAACTGAAGAAGGGTTACAGTCAGAGAATAAAACTGACAATCAAATTGTATATATAATGGCAGAATTGCAGGGAGTTATGACAGAGATGGTGATTGATACCGGCGCGAACGTGTCACTCCTGGACAAAGTAGAATATAAACGAATAAGGGAGATGTACAAGAAAAATATACCAACATTACCAGTTAATAACATGGTAATAATAGGTGCTACTGGCAGACCAAATAAAACAATACGGCAACAAGTAATGATGGAAGTATCTAGTGAAGGTAAAACTATTCCTATGGTGTTTATGGTAGCTCAAGGATTACCATTTAAAGCGATGCTAGGGTGTGATACACTGCGGCGCCACTCAGCTATTATTGATATGGGCAGAGGAAAAATAACCCTGTACCATGAAAATGGAGAATGGTCAAGTGAAATAGTGGATCATAAAAATGCCACTCACCACTGACATTCTTTTACTCTGATGCGTGATGATGAAATGGAATATAGAACACCTTTTGAGGAATTAGCCTGTATTAAGGAGAGTGAATGGAAAGAAAAATTGCAAGAGATTTATTTGTTTAAAACTGCCAATAATAATGGAGTAACACCTGAACAAAAGAATCAATTAATAAAGATTTATAACAGATATAAAAAAGTATTTTCGGATTTGCCAGGAAAGGCCAAGAATTTTATTTGTGAATTGTCGTTTAAACAACCCATCAATTTTAACAGGAAATCATATCCTATACCCCAATCCCTAATACCAGCAGTGAGAAGGGAAATACAGAGTATGATAGAACAGGACATAATTGAGTATAGCTCATCACCATACACCAGCCCTATAGTAGCCATAAAGAAAAAGGACGGTACCGTACGCTTATGTTTGGACGCCAGGGAGATAAATAAAAATATAATAAATGATAGAACCTCACCAGGGGAAATTGAAGAGTTAATGAAGAAATTTAAGAATTGCAAGTATATGAGTATTTGGGATGCTGTTTGTGGATACTGGCAGGTGGAGTTACATCCCAACAGCAGAAATTACGTCGCCTTTATATTTGAAGGTAGGAATTATCATTTTAAACGTCTTCCTTTTGGATTAGTAAACTCTGTAGCGGTTTTTATTAAATGCATGGACCAGGTCCTAGGTAAAGAAGTGTTAGCCTTCACAACAGTATATGTAGATGATATATTGGTACCTTCAACCACATGGGAGGAACATTGCCAACGTGTGGAAATGGTGTTAAGCAAGTTGGAAAAAAGCAACATTACTCTGAAATTGAATAAGTCAAAATTATTAACCAATCAATTACAATTCCTAGGTTTCATACTCTCTGAAAATGGAATATCAACATCCCCTGAAAAAGTGGAAGCTATTCAAAACTTCCCCAGACCTAAAAACATTCGACAGCTGCAATCATTCCTAGGAGTGTGCAACTACTACCGGAAATTCCAAAGGAATTATTCCCAATTAACAGCAAAATTTAAACACTTACTGTCATCTAAACATAAATGGAAGTGGAAGGAGGAAGATGAGGAGACAATCATCTTAATTAAGGAAAAATTTTTACAAAACATCATTCTGCATCATCCTGATTTTGATAAGAAATTTTTTATAAATTGTGACGCCAGTGATGTGAGTCTGGGTGCTGAGCTGTACCAGGAAGATCAAGAAGGAGACTACCAAGTAATAAGTTTTGCCAGCAGGGTATTAAATCAGTGTGAAAGAAATTACAGTGTCACGGAAAAGGAGTTATTGAGTGTGGTATTTGCATGCTGTAAATTCCGCACATATGTATTAGGCTATCCTTTAACAGTACGGTCCGACCATAAATCCATATCATTCATACAAAGGTGCAAACTAAGCCATGGTAGATTAACTCGTTTGATATTGGCTCTCCAGGAATATAACATAACATGGGAATACGTACCAGGTAAACAGAACACTGTAGCTGATGCTCTATCTAGAATGAACCTGGAGAATGGTACTTTTGAAATTGAAAGGGAGGACGTTGGAAAAATATATCATGTAATATTAGCTAGAGAAGAATTAGTAGAAGTATTAACCAAAATTCAGGAAGAACAGGCAAGGGATCAGAGATTATCCACCATACGAGAACGCCTCATCAGTAATGATACTATAATTGTGCAGTATTATCAAAACTATAACGGGTTAATTTTCATAAAATCCCCTGTTGTGAAAAATAAGTGGAAATTGTACATTCCCAAATCTACAGAGTCACTAATAATAAATAATTATCATCAAATGTATGGACACATGGGTTCCATCAAAGTAGTAAAGGCATTGGAGGAGCATGTATATATTAAGGGTTTAAACAAGAAGGTAAGGCAATTAATAAAAAGATGTGGAATATGTCAAAGGGTTAAGGTAAACAGTGAACGAAAGGAAGGGGCTTTAATAACAATTACTTCAGAGAGGAAATTAGAAAAAACATTTCTTGACTATTGCGGGCCTTTCCCACGCAGTGGAGGCAGGCGCCGATATAAATATATTGTAATCATCCTGGACCATTTCACACATTACACTAAACTGTATCCTATCAGTAAAGCATCCACCAACGTTATTATCAAAGTAATCGCAGAAAAGTACCTCATAGATGTGGGAACTCCATATTCTATAATAACGGACCATGGAACCCAATTCAAGGGTCGAAAATGGAAATTAGAAATGTCAAATCGAGGAATTAAAACCTACAAAACTTCAATTTACCATCCTAGTAGTAATCCGGCGGAGAGGGTACTCAGAGAGGTAGGGCGAGTCCTCCGTACTTATTGTTATGACAATCATAGAAAATGGAGTGAATTCATAAATGAAACCGAAACCTTTTTAAATATCGCTCATCACGAAACTATTGGTGTTACGCCATACCAAATGATGTTTTCAAAACTGCCACCTCGAGAAATTACCAAATTAATACAATTCCCTGAAGGACCCGAAGAAGAACTTGACCTTACTCATGTATATAATAGATTACTCCACAAACTCGAAACCAGAAGGAAAAAACAGGATGCTACCCAAAAAAACATCATCAAATACACCGTCGGCGAAAAAATTTTAATAAGAAACCGTCAGCAACCAAGCAGTCCTGAAGGAATAGCAAAAAAATTGTTGTTGTTATATGTTGGACCTTTTGTAATAAGCCAGGACAATCAGAACAACACATACGTGGTATCTGACCCAATAAATAATAGGGTGAAGGGTACCTATAACCAAACGGAAATAAAAAAATACTATGAGTAAAAGGATAACCTGATCAGGGACGAACTATAAGTTTATTTTACTAAACTTCATTGAGCCAAAATAAACTTCTTTCGAAGGGGGAGTATTATGTAACGTAACAGAGTTGAGGTCCCCGACGTTACATAAAAAACTGTGTAAACATGATTTAAAACAATGCCCAAAGCCTGTTATAATTAAATACAAGAGGGCCCATCTCACCTGAAGAATGCATTAGAGGTACCTAATAAGGTTACTAAGTAATAAAACATTAAAAGTGTACCTAAATCTAAAATATGTAATGAGTAGTATGAGATGTAAAACATAAACATTGTGTCTAATGGGAGGAGTTTAATGTGTAGGAGTTGAGTATAATATACTGTTCAATTAATATTTAATGTGTTATAAAATGTACTTGGTGTTGTGCTGTAGCATGATATAGTGTTTACAGGATATTTATTTTATGTTTGTGGATAGTAAGTGTGGAGCTGTTGCTTTAAAGAAGTACTTAGTCATTGGTACTCCTTTTATTTATGTTAAAATTGTATTTAAATAATTAAGTATAAGTACATGTATTAGGTATGATATTATGTTAAATGTATTTACTTTAATTGATTAATGAAGATGTTTAAAATAATGTTTGTAAACTTGGCCAGGAAGGCAATAAGTATTAATAAGTTGGCAAGTAATTCTTATAGTTATGTTAAAAAACAATGAAGGGTTCAATGATGAACTAAATAATATAATGAATTGAAACCAGGAAATTAAAATTGATGTAAGTGGCCATAAGCCAGTGACTAGTTGTACAGTAGGTCAGGTAAAGAAAAATTAAGTTAAAAACAAAACAAAATTATAACAGGTGTAATAAAACCAATAGGCCTAAATTTAATATTTGTAAAAGGAAATTAATACCTTTTTAATAAGTCCAGTCAGATGAAATTATAGTAAAATGTATACGGTTTAATAAGGCAGATTAAGTGAGAGTTTTATGTAATTTGGTGTAATTCCAAGCATGGAGTATTTTATTAAATAAGAGTAGTAATATTTTATAATTCTGGCTCTAGGATATCAAATATTATCCAATGACAGAAAGTAATGGTTGTTAGGGTAACTAAAATGCAAGAAATTTTGTTGATTTCAACATTCGATTGTTATATGCTATTGGGAACAGTTCAGTAGACAAATTTAAACAAAAAATAAAATAAAATAAAATGAATCAACCTTAATAAATCTAATGTATTAAAGCCAATCCATTCAAACAAAACTGATGAATAATTACTGAACTAGATTTCGGGAAATATAATTATACACCTCCCAAAAGTAGCGGAATTACTAATTTCTTCTTCAAACTAATTCCATTAAAGATGATGATGAACCCGATTTACAATTAAACCAAGATACTTATTGAATGGACAAGAAGTCAAAATTAATGCAAATATAAACCAAATATACACAAGAACATTTGGTATTGGAGACATAAACCTCACTTCCAAGAGATTGAAGAAATTATAATACTACACCAATTCCACTGGGACCGGCAACCACGAGGATCGCGAAGAAGACCAAAGAACAGAAGAATTCCTGTTACACTCCGGGACATCACCTTTCAACCTTTATTGATAATCTGGACGCATTTTTTGGTCAAAGGTAACCTTATCCGTACATCTTCAAGCGGTTATAAACAGACACGGCTATCTTGAGTACAGCATTGTATGGTAACAAACCAGCTTACATTTAATTTTATACATTAAGAATTAATAATCATTTGTAATACTTAGTAACCTTAATTTTGCATTACCTGGCCTTACTAATCGTTAAAAGAATCACACGTACCCTGGGATAAGAGATAAACAAAAATTATATTTAAATTGTATTATACAGTACTAGTCCATTAACAAATCGATTCAGCATTGTACGATCGATATTACGATCAGATAAACTGTGAGGAAGACTGTTGGAAATTAAAAAATAATATAAAGAAAGAATCCTTCTTGTATGTAATGATGTTCTGTGTTATTGTAGAATAGGTATTGTATTTTGATGGGGGAGTAATTTACAGATAAGGAAGGTGATTAAACTACCAAGTGAAACTAACTAACCTATAAAAACGAGTCAATTACGAATAGCAGCGCTTGCTGCAGACAGCTGGTGGAAACGGGAGAGTGCCGAACTAACGTATTCTCTTCGCCACACTTGAATTAATTTAAATAATACGGACCGAATAGGGTTGGAGAGAATTACCGAATTATTAACTAGGATACCTGTAATATAGAGTGATTCTGTGGTAAAACACTTAGTAATTGATTAACACAGGGCTATGTTCAACATACGAGTTGCAGCAATGATATAATAAATAAATTTTTTTTATTAATATTGAGTTGCAGGAGGTCGCATCTACAACAACATAATAAACATTTTCCTTTTAAACAGATCGAATTGGTTAATTTAAATTTTTTTAAATTAACTACAAACTGTAACTGTAATTAAATAAGAAATACAACTAATATAGTATATTGATATCAAATTGACGCATACCAACGTGGAGCTTGATTAAACCCTAAACAAAGTTTATTATTAGATTACAATATACACAAGAGAATCTGTGTAACTGAGGATGAAGTACTTGACGAACTGTCTCGAAAGTCACAAAGACTCAATATTTCTTTGTAACGATGAATAAACAAATTTAAAATTTACTTTTGGAAAACTTTTCTATTTGTTGCCAACCTACAAACCTGTGTACCTTAATACTACCCTTTCCCTATTTATCACAGTTATAAATTATGTAAATAGTAGAGTTAATCCCCCCCCCCCCCAGGAGAAATTCCTGGCTGCGTTACTTCACTAAGTAATACACAATAATTTCTTTACATTAAATCACAAATCACAAAAACAACTCCGATAAAGCACTCTAATATAGCAGGTCCCTCTGTGAAATCTATATCTCAAAGCTCTAATAAACTGACCAACACACAACCAAGATCTTTGGAACACAAAAAAAAAACACCATACTTTCAAGTGTCATCACTTTAACTCTGACTGTAAATGTGTCTAAAGGGATATACCCTACATCACTAATTATGTATATAGCTAATGAGTATATTTGACATACTGATTCAAGTCCCAGTTTTCAAGATTTACCATCTCATGAATTCCATCCAGTGGATATTAACATCAATTGTTTATAGTCGGTTGTTGAAACACAGCAATGAAAAACACTGATGGGAACTACAATCCACCCTAATTCCAAGCTGATTCTCAGGTAATTATTTCTTATTTATGTTTTAAACCATGTGAATTCATCTCAGACAGATTAATCTCCGAAACCCATTTAGTAGGCCTTTAGAATTTTTTTTTTATTCTGTGTAACAATTTAAAATTTAATGTACATTTCTATTAAACACATTAAACATACAAAATGTAATTTATAGACAACTCAATACAACGTATGAACTATATACATGTTGATCCTTTTTTTTTTTTGAAATCCTTGAAGTAGTTCTCAGTAATTAATAATTAAAAGTATTTAAATTTGTGTTACCTTACCTTTATTTGGACGTCAAATGTAAGTCTTGACGTTCATGTGAAAATTAAACAAGGTGTCGTCTAGTGTACTCGGCAGAGAAAAACAGGTCAATGCAAATAAACAAGTACATATTTATAAGATCATATAAAACATTACTTTATTTCTTTAACATGACATTCATTACCATTTCTTTTTCTACGTCTTTTTATATAATTATATTACGACATACTGTGATAGCCCATTATAGGATGTTATCAACTAAACATATTAAAAGAAAACCAAATATTGAAAATACACATTATAATCGGTATACCTTAAATAATTAACGCAACCAGTGTTTTGTTCATTACATAATTTTCACACACCCATACATACATATATATTGTAATAATACAAATAAAGTACGTTGAATGTTTAAATAAGCTCCATGTTGGAAACGCCAATTTGTAATAATACAAATAAGTAGAATAACTGTTTAAGAAAATTTTTATTTATTTTTTTATTTATTTATTTTTTTTATTTTGTATAAATAATTAATTTAATTTTGTAATTACTTAATTGTTTTTATTGTTTTATGGTTAGTGTTCGGTTAATAAAACTACTGATTAATAACTGGGTATGATTGGATGAAGAATTATTTGTTTCTCCGCATTAAATAGATTGTCTTGGCCAAATCGATTGCATGTCGCGGTCCAGTCAGTATCTTTATTTCTTCTTCTGCTCGTTCCTTTCCCTCAGAAATTCTCGTTTAATATTTAATAATTAATGTATTTTAAATTAGTACTCAACTAATCAATAAAACAATGTTTTAAAACAATAATTATATTTATTATGCTCGAAGTAATTATTCGGCTTGCGTCGACTAATTTGAGTCGGAGTCAAGACTAGGTTCCAGGTCGATTATTACATATACAAAATTATTCAGATTAAATTATTATATTAGAAGGGTTCTTTGAACTGTAGAAATAGTCAGGAAAGGCAAGAGAATTCAATACTTACAATTATAAAACCTTATTCATTAACAGACAAAAATAATAAAGTATAGTGTATAGAAAAATTGAGATTCAAACCAGCTGATTGCTCTGACGTCACCACGTCCTTTTCCGTTAGACTCGTGCAACTGGGAATTACAAGATGGCCGCCTTCATGAGTTGTTCTGTGATGTAAATCAATCTCCGAGATTTTCCTTCAAATAAACGTATCAGTTGGTTAATTCCTCTTCTGTGATGCTGCTGTTGGAATATCCACAAGTTGTAGTGTGTAGTTTTATTCCTCCACTGGATTTTGTTCGGTAATAGGTGTGTTGTGTCAAATGGTCCCTTTCAATCAGTTGCTGGTTGTATGATGTTAAATTTATTCTTCAGTCGTGTCCATACATAGTGACAGCTCGATTTAGTAGTGTTTAATTTAGTTTTATGGTTTCAATGATCGTTATTGTAGTATTCATTAATTTAATTTATATTCCTTTATCTTTTTATAATTTCATAATATATTGTGTTAGTTAAAAATTCCATTAATTTTCTCTGAAATGTATTCTGACACGAACGTTCTGCTTGGCTTTTAACAATCAACTAACTATATTTGTTTCTTCATATAGAAAATTCTGTAAGATTTTGGTCTCATTTCTCATTGTTCATTATCAGCTGTTTTCATAATTACTAATTCAATTTTGTAGAAAAAGATGACATTTTTATATTTTACTTGCTATAAATTATTTGTTTAGTACCTTTATGGAATTCTAATTATATAACAATATTCCTGCTTTTATTTTATACAAGTTAATACTAAATTTGACCTATTTTGGTTTGAATTAAGCTTCTGAATTACATTCCTTGAAATTTACCTCTAGGCTTTATTCTGATTCACATAATTACCCATTAAATGGTTTACAATATGTTTTATGTTACAATTTTCCTCAAATACGATTACTAATTAAACCATTGTAATTTACTTTTTCTACCTGGCTATTATTCTAAAGATTTAACAATTTATTTGTATTTTACTAGTACTTGCTTTACTGATTACGGCATTATCTTGTACAATCACCATTTAAGTCAATTTTACACTCTGATTCTTTTAATTACTATTATAGGTTGTTGTTATAATTATGATAATGTATTTGTATTCTGAATGGGATAATTTATATCAATTTGGTCTAGGTTCTATTAATTTATTTTCTCTGATTTGATTTATAGGGTCAAAGTTGAATTTGTCTTGGTCATCGATTTTCAATTTTCCTATCAATGTTATTATCGATTCACATTATTAATTTTATCTTCTCTGATTCACTATTTATAGGTCGTTTTAATTATTATTTTGCCTTTCCTTACTTCTCAAAATTATGACATTAATTGACATCATTCAAATACAATAAACACTTATATACTAACATCTAGTATCTCCTACTATCAACATGGTCTGTATTGTATACACATAAAATAATTAAACATAATAATTAGATAAACAAACACATTAAAACCTTATCCTAATGATTGTCTTTTGTTGTCCTTTTAAAACTGGTTTGGGGTGTTCCCCTCAATCACACATTATTTTATTTATAACTAAGTTTACATTATCTCTGATTATTTGGTATTGGATTCTCTTACTTGGTTAGTTGTTTTTCTAAGTTGGTATAGCTAATATAGTTTAAGTTCTTTCATTTATGTGGTTTGCTGCTATAGAGTGTTCTGTCTTTAAAGTAGGTTTTTGGGTATCTTGAGATTTTTCCCTTTTATCAATTGGTTCTTGGCTGTTACTCCTTACTACTCCATATCTTGAGAATTTTCATTTTAATTTATTTGTTCTGGGCTGTTACTCCTTACTACTCCGTATCTTACTGGGTATACTAATTATTTTACTGGGATGATACTCATACTATTTGTTTTTAACACATTTTGCTCTAAATTGAATGTTTTTAATTTCTTTGAATTGAGATTTTTTCTAGTTCTATTAAAGCATTTTATTTATTATTGTGATTACTTCTTTCTGTTACTTTTATTTAAGCTTACTTTACTTCTTCCAGATGGCTTCTCCACTTCTTTTCCTATGTGATCTTAAATTGTACAATAAGGCAAAAACTTTGTTGTGCTACAATATATTTATATACTATTTCTTTAAATCCCCATTTTATTTTTTTAATTAATAGCTTTCTCAGAATTCAGTAGATAACAGATTAAGAGTTTGGTGCATCTTTAATAAATATATAAAAATGTTTATGAGTTACTCATCCCTTTTCCTGTTTCTCATCGTCGTTGCGTCACTGTTTTATAATCAATTTTTTCTCCTTTTAACTTCCGAACTGTTTTTACAAATTGTCACTGCTGTATATACACTTTTCTGTCCGAAATATTTATGAAAAACTGTTTCTATTTAAACTTGTGAAGTATTAACTTCCTTCACACTTTGGTTGTTGTTTTATTAATTCACTCATTATTAGTCGGCCAACTGGATATTTTGCTCGCGAGCACTGTTTTACACAACTGAGCGTTAACACACCCGCGCGGCTGCGAGATCTTTTTTCGACTGTCGATTTTCAAAATGGCCAAAAATCCTCTGTGTGCGGCAACTTGCGTCGGGATTGGTGGAACGCATCTCGAGGAGCTTACGTCATCTAACACCTGGTGGGAAGGAATTCTTCAGGCGTGCTTTTCTTCGTGTGACCGTTGGCCGACTCGCGCGCGCATACGCATGAATTCGCACCCCTTTTGACCATTTACATTTCCAGACTCTTTTGTGCGACACGTACGGCTTGGTACATGGGGGACTGCAAGGTGTTCAAAATGTCATGCGTTTGTGATCAAAATGCTGTTCAGCCTGAGTGGCTACTACTTTTTATAATTATTAAAGAATAAAATAAATCCCAATAGTTTGTCCTGTTACAATACCCCCCATTGAGAGGTTTTCTGTCGAAACAGAAAAACTGTCATTCCCTCAAAACCTAAGAGGATCAGCTAGGATATGGCACCAACAAAACCCCCCTTTAATCCTTATTACAATCATGGGTAACTTACCCCTCTAGTCCAGTGACTATGGCTGCACCTGAATGACATTACTGGACTTCTCTGGTCGAGATCCCAACACCGCAAAGTCAGACAGGCACCCGCCACAGTATCACCAAACTCTGTAACATTCAATCAAAAATATCAATTACGGGCTTTTCAACATACCACATCCTCAACTGCCTTGTTTCCTCTTAGTCGTACTGGTTTGCGTTAAGAAGCACTGGTTGCATCTATTCGTATATTCTTACATACGTATATTACATTTGTATATTCAAATAAACATTCTTATTCTACAAAAACCTGACCTCAAAATAAGCAATACCATTTAGGTTAATTTCTGATTACAATTTTTTAGCAGTAAATAACTTTTATTTCCATTTCCATTAATTAAATATTTTACCTGTTTGCCTGATATTATCATTTCAAATCAAAACTAGATTATTCAATCTCCATCATTGCATTTCTATCAGTTATCATTTATTTTATAATTCAAATCAAAAGAAATCCAAGTTCATTACCAAAATTAACATTTTAATTTAATCGACCATCTCTTTCCATTAATTACATTATTCGAAGACTTCTACATTAATTAAATCCTCTCACATAAATGTTAATTACCTCATAGTCAAACACTGTAAATTACTTCAAAACAATTTTAATTTATTTAATTTCATATTGTCTTTATTTACTTCATAATAAAATTCATTCATCATTTCTTCCATAACCTCTAAATCCAACTTTCAAATTTACTGCCCAAAACTTCTAAGATAAATACAAATTTTTTTCTTTTTTTTCCATTAAGATTTACAGTTATTATGTCCATACTACTTTGGTTATTTTCAATACAACAGAAAATCCTTCTATACAATAGGTACATAAGTCATTCCAACAATCTCCTCCAATACTCCTTTACTATTGGCACTATTACAATAATCATCAATTTATCTTCTCTTTATTCAATCAGAGCTTATTTGTTAACAATTTAAAAACCTTCTTCCACACACACTATGGCTCCCCTTGGACTGTAGCACCCAGTTGTCTCCACAAGAACTGAAGTTAAGGAGGAATTTTGTCATCTCCTTTAATTATTTATTGTACCATTAAATTCTCAACAAAAATTCAAATCTATTGTCAACATCAACATTGTTCTACCTAACATTTACACACTTTCCCTAAGTTAACGTTTTTCAAATTCGTTTAATTTCTTTATTGAAATATTTTACTCTACTTCAAAGTCTTTATCAAATTTATACTTACATATTGTAACGTTACCAAATATGGTAGTTACATAATATAAGCTAATATAACGTCAAGTAAGAGAAAAGCATGGAAGTACGTCTAGATAAATAAACCTAAATGTATAAAAGTGTGTATCTACAAATATATTAATATAAAAATCCAACGATAAAGAAGATAATATTAACATAGCAACATCAAATACAAAATGAAGAAAGAAAATGCCAGGAGCCAAAACAAAATATCAGTAACCAGACCCAATAGGATCCAACAGTGAGGGGAACCGACAAAATAAGGACCAACAAACTCCAACAGCGAAGGAAATAAATAAAGATAGTGACTACAACGAAAATATTGAAGAAGAAGAAAGAAGAAGGACAAGGAAGCGTACCATGAAGAGAGAAGAAGATGGATGGATCATGCAAGGACTCAACATAAACCACGTGTACTAAAGACTATATAAGTGACCAAAAGAAGTGATGATTATCAAATATGAAAAGAAAACCAGTGTTTAACATTTAAGGAACCACAAACAATTACAGTGAGTACTTAACATAGATGTGAAACCTGTGAATAGTTAACTAATTTCAACTGAATAAACCACACAAACAATCCCAGTGCTGAAGTTTATAGTGTAAGAAAATATGTTAATTTCATAATGAAACAGCAAGAATTAAAATAGTCAAATAAACACAGACAATGAGTGTGACTAATTTAATAAAGGTTGTGATCAATACAGATAATCATAAGACCACCAGAATAGAATAAAATAGAACAATTATGTTATTGTTCATAGAGAACTGACAACAAATAAAAAACCTTTGTTTTTATTAAACCTGTTATCAAACAAAGTAACAGGAATTGAATTCAACCAATGACCAGAAAAATATTGTAATTAATACAAAAAGATTTGTGTTATTGTTTAAGAAGGAGTTGTATAAACATGTGTAACAAAATAATTAAAATATTATAGTAAGATACCATACTGAAGTCATGTTAGTAGTAGAAAAATACTGCATTAAAACATGTGGTACATTGTTACATAACCCCATAGGGAAGGCACCTATGAAACAGAAAATCATACATGTTAATATAAATAATTGATCATCAACTATGATATCAATCAAGAATTTGTTATAAATAATAATAAATCCTAAGAGACAATGTATTATATTGCAGCACAATGCAAATAAAACAAAGCAAATATGATGGCACAGAGATAGTAGAGATGGAACAAGTATGCCAATTTAGTTAGACAAAATACAATATCAAAACAAATACCAATGTTAATAAAAGTATTACCAGTAGTGAGATAAATATCTGGTACTACCTTGAGAACAGATTCTGAACATAATAATAACAGTATTGTAACCAAAATATAGTAAACTAACTAACTATGTATATATAACCAGAAGTAAGCTGAACCATTGTATAACTAAATAGCTAAGAAAAATACTGTATCAAAGATTGAACACAGATTGTTAAGGTTGTTACCAGTAGTAAGAGGGAATCCCAATGCTACTTTGAGAACAGACTATGACCATAAAAACAGTCATTTTATATACAAATAATTAAAAACCAAATGACTATAATGAAAGAACCCAGATGTAAACAAACCATGAGGAGCAAGTTATTTATGAAAAATATAACATGTAAACTTGTTTAAAAGTAAATGAAAACATTATCAAGAGTTAGAATAATGTTTAATACTACTTTGGAAACCCAATCCAAGTGTAACAACAACAATTTAGTTATTGTATTAACAAAAATAAATGACTACTATGATATGACACAACATAAACAGACCCATTACTGAAAAATTGAAGGGTTCTGAACTAGCTAAAGGTTAACCATTATGTGTAATGAATTAGGTACAATGTGTGTACACTAATTACAATTAGTACATGATATCATTTATATAGAGAAAACCAGAAATAAGGTAACAATTGTATATAAGAGATAGGAGGGGACTAAAACAATGTAAATAGTAGATTAAATCCAGTCATGTCCAAATATTCTAGTGTAAAATTATGTAAATAGACGTTACTAGTATTATTAGATTGCAATATTACTGTTTTAAATAAGAAAAATTAGTTTTAAGCACATTTATAAAAAATCAAATATGGACGCCTAAAGACGCCATAACGAGATATTGTTTAGGGAACAATTATTCCCAAATTTTGAATCAAACCAATTGAGATATGGACTCAGAGTGTTTATTTAAAAAGTGTTTTAATATAAATAAGTAAAATTTGGTGTAATAGACTTATAAAAATAAGATACACCACAAATAATTAATAAAATCGTTATAGAGATAGAAGTGATGGACGGAAAATAATCATTCTTAGACTTAAATTAAAGCGTAGGATGTCCGCAATTCACTGACATCAACCATTTAACGATAGGACATAGATTAAGAAAGTTATTGTGATTTTAAACTTTTCAATTAAATTTTTGTACCAGTGCTGACGTCACAAAGCCTCAAACTCAAAATCAAATTTGTTAAAAAATTAAATATTTTAAGAAAACAAAGGCTTTTGGGTCGGAGAGTATAGTTTTTTCAACCAATAGAATGAATGAACCTTAGCCAGACGAGCAGGAGACGCTTCGAGGAAGCAACACAGTTCACGATCAGTCTTTCGACGGAGAGGCCACGCCACTCGCCAACATGAAAAAGTTTTAATTTTGAATTTGTGCGCGGCAGTGACATTAAGTAAACCAACATACATAACCTTAACACTACACCAATATATTCGAGTGAAATGTGCGGAGTTATTTATTTAAACAAGTACGATTAGTGTATAATGTCAATCGTACTTGTGAGTGTTGTGAAAGATAAAAAACAGTGAGTACAATTTTTATTTAAATAATATTGAAACAGAAATAATAATTTCGTAAACAAATAATTTTGACACTACGCAAGTCAGAAAAGGTGAAGTATCAAAAACCATGATTAAATTATCAGAATTAAAAGAAATATTAATTCACAATTATTAAAATATTGAAAAAATATTTTAATTATTTATCATTATTAAAAAATTATGTTTGAAACATTTATTACTAAATACGAGTAATAACAATAGTCACTCAATTGACTAAAATTGTTTTCTTGACTTTTCGATGTTTTAAAGTAAACATTATTAACTTTAATACGAAAGAATAAATGTAATCCTGATAATAACACATCAGTATATTACGAATAATGTGTTTATATTTAGATTAAGAAATAATAAATATTAAGAAATAGTTAACCATTATAACAATACCAGTTATAACATAACCTTAGAATCGTAACGGTAACTTGCCAATTTCACTGTTACCAGTCTGTTCTCAAGTAAAATCCAAACCAGATAGAAATAATAACAAGAGTTTTTTTTTAATAAATTTTTCTCTTGCAAATAGATAACTCTCAAAACGAATTATTAAAATAAAGTGATACATTTTAACTGTACAAGCCAGCGAGCTTGATAATTGTCAGAAGAATACTAAAAGTTGCGTGCGCATTCCCGCGTACGATAGTACCATAACTATCAGATATATGGTATAAATTTTCAATTTTTATATTTGTTTGTTTATTATTAATTATTGTTCATTTTATATCGTTATTAATATTACATCTTGTACCTGGTATCATGCTACCTAAAAGAACCTTACGAATATGGTAATTCACTGATACAAGAGAACATAACCTCTTGAAATTAACTTATTGTACAACTAACAGGTTTACCAGCCTTGAGGCTGAACAGAGTCTTATTTTGAATTTTTTAATTGTAATTATTATCTAAAAGGTTGTTAGCCATTGATTGTTCATTGTTCAAAGATTTTATAATATCTCAAATTGTTAATAAACCTCCACTTTTATTACCAGTGAAAAAGAGTATCATTTCAATTCTAAATTAGTTCATTTATTTTTAATCAGTTCTACCAAAGGTGGCGGAAGAGTTTAAATAGATCTAATAATTCAGAGTATTATTTAGGTATTATTTCATTTATATTGTGAGTGATAACTATATTGAATATTCAACCTGAATATCTATCTGTATGTAAAGTGTATGTATTTCAGCAGAACCGTCACTGAACAGGACTAAAATATCCACGTGTGGTAAGTGAGGGAGGTATATAACAGAGTGCGCGAAACATTTTAAATCAAAAAAGTGAACTACGAATACGCACCCATTAAACAATACAATCACACTAATAACCATAATAGTTATAATCAAAACATTTTATAAAAAACAACATTATCGTAGATACCGGTGCGTGTCTGCACTCACACTACACCACCATAAACATAAATACTTGTACTATATTAAACTTGTTATATTGCAAGTTGGCTAGCCCAACAGTGTGGCTTTAAGGAGAAGGACAGTATTTTGTTATACAATAAAGTTGGCGCCCAACGTCTGAGCGCGGATTAGGGAAAATATACCATAACCAGTAACCTAATCACCCCAATCCGTGAAGGGACAGCAGGTACATTACCAGCATATCAAGATGTACACCAGCAGATCAAAATCGAGATCAAAGTCGAGATCAACGTCGAGAAAGAGGGCAACAGAAGTGGAGAAGGAGGCCAGAAGGGAAGAAAAGGAGGCTATGTCGACGGAAGACGTGGAAGAAACTTTACTGGAAGTAAAGGACAAACCAATTGAACCAGCGGAGGGGGTTCAACAACCAGACGAGGAGGAACCGGAAGTGATACCTCAAAAGACCCTACCGGGAACAAGCCAGCCTGAACAAACAACATCACTAGGAGAGCCCGCATTTCAAGAGTGGATGAGAAAAATGATGGAATCACTGAAGACAGACTTGAATAGCAAGCTGGACGAAAATAGTCAATCCACCAAGGAGTTAAGCAAGAAGATAGAAGAAGCCAGTCGATCCACCAACCAAAAAATAGAAGAAGGCCAGAGGGAAAGCCAGAAAAATATGGAGTTGTTAAAAGAAGAATTTAATAACCAGATAAATGAGACGAACAGGAGGATGGAAGATGGGCAAAGAAAAACCGAAGAATTGTTAGAGAAGAAAATGGCCATAATGAAAGAAGATTTATCGGCAGAGTTGGGAGTAAAAATTGATCAGACCAACCAAAAGATTGATGAAATCAATGCTAAATTCAATCGAGATGTTGAAACCATACAAGCTGACCACGAAAGAATATGGCAACAGATAAATATCAACAATGAAAAGACGGAAGAAACTGCTAAGGATACGGTAGAAATGATTGAGAGAAGATTGGGAGAAAATGTTGAGGAAATCGAAAAACAAATGGCCATATTAACAACAGAAATTAATGTTGAGATGTCTGAAGTACGAAAAGAGGGCGAAAATACCAGCCTGAAACTAGTACAAGCAGAAATAGACATCAACCGGCGCATTAGTGATGTGGAGAAAACACACGGTACACAACTAGGGGTGATAGCGCAAGAGCAAACCAAAATGAAGGCAGTACAATCGGCGTTGAAAGAAAAGTGCGAAGAAGTCTCTGGAAAGGTAGACGCTATTAAGCAGCAAGTGCATGATGACAAAACCCAATTAACAGAACGTCAATGGAGAGAATTGGATGACCTCCGAGACGAAATGCATCGTCTGCAAACAATCCCAAACTTCCTATCCGGATTGAGTCACTTAGAAGGCAGGGACCAGATCGAATTCCGAACGTATTCTAAAAATCCACTAGAATTCTTAGAGAGGATAGAAGAGATAATACACAGAAACCGAGAGAGCAGATGGTCTATCATTAAAGGGATGTTGGATGAATCTTTTAAAAATACATTCGACAACTGGTGGACAGCAACCCGTCACGAAGTGGGGAGCTATGACACTTTTAAAACAGCATTTAAACAAAAGTACTGGTCGGAAGCCACACAAAACATCATCAGAGACGACATTACAAATGGAAAGTTCGATGTGAATGGAAGGCAATCGATGACAACCTACTTCTTAGGCAAAATTTGCCTGGCTAGGAATCTGGAGCCTGCAATCCCAGAAGAATGCCTGGTTACGAAACTGGCCTACCATTTTAGTCAAGGTATTTCGCAGGGGAGATTGAACTCACAGATAAAAACAATTCAAGGGATGTGCGACTTGCTAGAAAGCCACAAAAGAGAAAGATATTATCAACGAAACCGACAAGTACCTAGCCAAGCATATGATCGAGGAGGGCCAGGAAATCATAACCCCACCATTCACAATGACAGGTATAGCCCAGGAAGAAATTTTAACAACCCACCAAGATTCCAAAATCAACCAATACCACGCCAAGACGGAGGTGGCAACAACGTGAATAGAGGGAATTACAATAACCATCGTCCAGGTGGATACCAGAGAGACACGCATTACCAAAGAGGTAATAACTACTACAGGCCATATCAAAACCAATCTCCCAATCATCAACCACGACAAGGCAATGGTAATCAAAATAACAATCATTTTCGTAGGGTACACTATACCCATGCCAGCCGAGGTGGGAATCGTAGAAACTATTATCAAGGACGGAGGAGTTTCCCAAACCAACACAGTCACTCCAGTAATAGTGATAGAGAAGAAAGAGAATCCGGCTATCGATCAAATGGAAGCGACAGCAGTGGAGGTCATAGGACAGCCACGCAGACTACAGAAGTTTATCACAATGGACATGGGCCTGGAAATCAGGAACCCATAGCTTCAACGTCACAAGACAGGCACGAAAACGGTGACCTGACTTTAAACACCAACCGGCAGTGAAAAGCCCAAGAACACCCTCACTGAACCGGACTATTGGGTCTGATATTTTGGCGAAACATTCGAATCATCGCAAAATATACAACAACAATTACCTAAAAAACATAAGAAAGGATTTAATGGAAGAGAAGGAAAGTGTTATCGGCGATGCGAGCAATAGTGAAATCGCGTATATATCTGTGAAAGTCAACAACACAAATGCCACAGCAATGATAGATACCGGGGCCAACGTATCATTAATTGACAAGATGGAATTGGACAGAATCCAATCAGAAAATAAAGCTACCATACCAACATTACCAATTAACAACATAATACTCATCGGAGCCACCGGACGTCAGAATAAGACTATTCGACAACAGGTACAACTAGACGTATCAAGCAATGGGAAGACAATACCGATGGTATTCCTTGTAGCCAGTGGGCTACCCTTCACTCTACTCATTGGTTGTGACATATTACGAAAACACACAGCAATAATTAATATGGATACAAATACGGTGATGATGAAGACAGAAGAAGTTGAGTGGACCGCCAATTTAACAGAATATAGGAAGGCACCCTCGGAACATGTAATATATTACATCAGGGAAGGCCGTGAACATCAGGAAGGCGCCATCAACCATGGACTTCACAACTGTCCAGAGGAAGCTTTATGGTTGGAAAAAATCAATGAAATTCGAGAATTCAAAACCAACCAAAATAGCCATGAGTTGACTTGGGAACAACGGGACCAGCTGATAAATATATACTATCAATATCGCCACGTATTTTCTGATACGCCCGGGAAAATAAAGAATTTCCAATGTGAATTAAAATTCAAGGACCAGACAGAGTTCAAGCGAAAATCTTACCCTATCGCCTTTTCACTGAAAGAAGCTGTAAGAGAGGAAGTCCAACGTTTAATAGAAAATTATATAATTGAAGTAAGCAATTCACCATACACCAACCCTATTGTCGCTGTACCAAAGAAAAATGGTGCAGTAAGAATTTGTTTAGATGCACGTGAACTCAGCAAGACCATAATTAATGACAGGACATCGCCTGGAGAAATCGATGAAATACTAAAGAAATTTTATGGTACTAAATTTTACAGTATATGGGATACGGTCTGCGGATATTGGCAGGTCGAACTGCATCCGAATAGCAGAAAGTTCACCGCTTTTATTTTTGAAGGCCGAAATTACCATTTTAAGAGATTACCATTTGGCTTAGTGAACTCAGTGGCAATATTCGTCAAATGTATGGACGAGATACTGGGCCACGGCACATTACAGTTTACGACTGTTTATGTAGACGACCTCTTGATCGCATCTAACAATTGGGAAGAACACTGTGACCGGGTGGCACATGTATTACAAAAATTGGAAGACAACCACATTACACTAAAATTAGATAAATCACGATTGATCGCAAAGGAAGTGCAATTCTTGGGGTTTAACTTGTCAGAGTATGGAATTACACCATCCCAGGAAAAGATGGAGGCAATCCAGCGTTTCCCCGTCCCGAAGAACAAAAAGCAACTACAGTCGTTCCTCGGAATCTGTAATTATTATCGAAAATTCCAAAATAATTATTCTGAACTGACAGCTCGATTTTCAGCACAGCTATCATCGAAGGAAAAATGGAAGTGGGGATCAGATCAAGATTCTACATTTAAATTAATTAAAGAGAAGTTTCTCGAAACTGTTATGCTGCATCACCCTAATTTTGAGAAGCAGTTTTACATGAATTGTGACGCTAGCGACCTAAGCCTTGGTTCTGTGCTATATCAAGAAGACCAAGACGGGAATCATCAAGTGATCAGTTTCGCAAGCCGAACTTTGAACAAATGCGAACGTAACTACCATACAACGGAAAAGGAATTATTGAGTATAGTGTTTGCGTGCGAAAAATTTAGGACTTTTATTTTGGGATATACAGTAACAGTAAGGACAGACCACAAATATATTTCATTTCTTAAAAACTGCAAGTTAAAGCACGGTAGACTAACGAGATGGACTCTTACACTCCAAGAGTACAACATACAGTGAGAGTACATACCAGGGAAGAGCAACACAGCTGCAGACGTGTTGTCCCGAATAAACATCAACGCCCAAACATTTGAAGGAGAGAGTGAAACCATTGCGAAAGTCTACCACCTACTGAAAAGTAAATCTGAACTCACTAACATATTATCGGGTATAACCATTCATCAACAACAAGACCCCAAAATATCATTGATTATCCAGAAACTAGCAAATAATGATGCAAACATAAAACATTACTACTGTACTCATAATCAATTATAGTTCACCAAACATAATAAAGATGGTGAAAGATGGAAGGTAGTTGTACCAAAAGCCCTAGAAAAAGAATTGACCATCGACTACCACATACGCTATGGTCACATGGGCGCGGTTAAGGTCGTAAAGGCATTGCAGGAACATGTGCATTTCAAGGACATGAGCAGAAAGGTAAGAAAATATGTCCAGAATTGTAATATTTGCCAACTGGTAAAATGCAGCAATGAGAAACGAGAAGGAGTGATGATACCAATTACATCGACGACAAAGTTAGAAAAAATTTTCTTGGACATTTGTGGACCATTTCCACGGAGTGGTGGAAGACACCAATATAAGTATATCATCATAATATTTGACCACTACACCAAATATACTAAGCTGTACCCACTTAATCGAGCTACGACAAGTAAAATACTGGAGATAGTCATAAACAAGTACATACCCGAAGTGGGTAAACCATTGACGATAATTACAGACCATGGAACGCAATTCCGAGGACGAAAGTGGTGGGAAACATTGATCCATCTGGGAATAAAGACATACAAAACATCGGTGTACCACCCCAACAGCAACCCTGCTGAGAGAGTGTTGAGAGAAGTAGGAAGGATTTTAAGAACCTACTGTCACAGCCAGCAGAGGAAGTGGGAGGAGTATCTATCCCCGATATAAGACTTCCTAAACCTAGCCTACCATCAATCGACTGACGAAACACCCTACATGGCTATGTATGAGAAAAGACCACCCCGGGAGATCACAGAGATCATTAATTTTCCAATAAGTGCAGAGGTCAAATTTAACAAAACAAGATTCTATAATAATGCAGTTGAAAGAGCTAATAAACTGAGGCTCAAGTACAAAAAATTGCAACCCAAAGTTATCAAATATGAAGTGGGAGATCGAGTACTTATTAAAAATCGAGAACTCCCAAGTACTATCGAGGGCATTGCAAAGAAACTGCTACTGCTATATACCGGACCATATACTGTGACTAAGAACAATCTAAACAACACTTATGAATTGCAGGACCCTATTACAAAAAAGATAAAGGGTACTTATAATCAAACTTCAATGAAAAAATATATCGACAATTAAAATATGGGACTAAAAAGTGAAAAGATAGCGATAAGAAATATTTTATTATGGATATTATGTAAGGGATGAAAATATTTGTTATGAAAAATGAAAATATACTTATGAATATAACTGTTGACTATATCAAGATGAAGAATGAAATGTGGCCATGAAGATTATTATTATTTAAAAAGTGAAAAATGAAGATATGATTATAAAAATAGATGTTGACTAAAGAAAAAGGATGTATTATTGTTATGAAAATTATTATATGTTTATATTAAATGAGAAGTAACTGTATAACTATGTATTGAACATTGAATGTATATTGTAATTTTATAATGTGAGAAAACATGCTCCCAAAGAATTAATGTAAAGGATTCAGAACATTGTATTTATGAATAATAGCGTACTATAATTGAAAAAAGAAAATATTTACGAGGCCGACACACAACAACTGAGGCACAACTATTTCCAAGAGCCACGTCAACAAGTAAATATTAACATCTCACCCGTACTAGAGAAAAGAAGAATTTATGAGGCCGACACACAACAACTAAGGCACAACTATTTCCAAGAGCCACGTCAACAAGTAAAAATTTAACATCTTACCCATACTATAAAAAAGAAATAATCTACGACATCGACACCCTACATCCACGGCATACATGAGATACATCATTAATTCCAAGAGCCACGTCAACCAGTAATAAGAACACCATACCCGTACTATTGAAAAAGGAAGAAGGAGCAAATGAGAAGTTGGAAGAATAAAACTAAAGAAATGTATTAATGTAGACAAACCACCACACACAACCACAATATTCTAGTGTATTTTACTAGAGGAAAAGCCAATACCACATGGAATTTAAATACCAACTAAAACCATGAGAAGGAAGAAAAAATAAATGTACTTATAAATTATATCTAGAAGAATAAAACCTGAAATGAAGAATATGACGAAATGACGTTCAAAATGATACAAAATGAAGAGATTAATCAATGATGAAGAAGAATGAAAAGTAATATACTAACGAAGATAATCATGAGAGTATACCAGTGAGGAAATGTAAAACAAACTATCCCTATAATATGTGAAGAATATCGTTAAGTTGAATCAAGAAAAGAGAGTATAACAATGTATAAACCGCAGATGCGTGAATTAATCCCAAGGATATTTATTATTTGTTGGAAGAACGACCACTATTATTATTTTTTGATGATTTGAGATGAATTGACTGATGAATAATGCCAGCAATCATTTATTATTATTGAAGGAGATGATTTGCCTCCATATTTATTGAAGTTAGTATGGCCAGTAGAGTTGAATAGCCATAGTGAGCCGCTCTAAACTGCCCCAGCTAAACTTATGTTAGGGAATTAGGGAACTAAATAAACAAGGGAGATGATTACATAGAGAAGAAATAAATATGATTCAAACAGAGGAAAGTGATGGGATATATGGAAAAAACATGTGAATCGACATGGAATGTACAACAATTGATAAATTCTTCAATGAAAAATATAGTATAATAATTCAGAATTAATCAATTCTTATAGGAAGGCATATGTAACGTTACCAAATATGGTAGTTACATAATATAAGCTAATATAACGTCAAGTAAGAGAAAAGCATGGAAGTACGTCTAGATAAATAAACCTAAATGTATAAAAGTGTGTATCTACAAATATATTAATATAAAAATCCAACGATAAAGAAGATAATATTAACATAGCAACATCAAATACAAAATGAAGAAAGAAAATGCCAGGAGCCAAAACGAAATATCAGTAACCAGACCCAATAGGATCCAACAGTGAGGGGAACCGACAAAATAAGGACCAACAAACTCCAACAGCGAAGGAAATAAATAAAGATAGTGACTACAACGAAAATATTGAAGAAGAAGAAAGAAGAAGGACAAGGAAGTGTACCATGAAGAGAGAAGAAGATGGATGGATCATGCAAGGACTCAACATAAACCACATGTACTAAAGACTATATAAGTGACTAAAAGAAGTGATGATTATCAAATATGAAAAGAAAACCAGTGTTTAACATTTAAGGAACCACAAACAATTACAGTGAGTACTTAACATAGATGTGAAACCTGTGAATAGTTAACTAATTTCAACTGAATAAACCACACAAACAATCCCAGTGCTGAAGTTTATAGTGTAAGAAAATATGTTAATTTCATAATGAAACAGCAAGAATTAAAATAGTCAAATAAACACAGACAATGAGTGTGACTAATTTAATAAAGGTTGTGATCAATACAGGTAATCATAAGACCACCAGAATAGAATAAAATAGAACAATTATGTTATTGTTCATAGAGAACTGACAACAAATAAAAAACCTTTGTTTTTATTAAACCTGTTATCAAACAAAGTAACAGGAATTGAATTCAACCAATGACCAGAAAAATATTGTAATTAATACAAAAAGATTTGTGTTATTGTTTAAGAAGGAGTTGTATAAACATGTGTAACAAAATAATTAAAATATTATAGTAAGATACCATACTGAAGTCATGTTAGTAGTAGAAAAATACTGCATTAAAACATGTGGTACATTGTTACATAACCCCATAGGGAAGGCACCTATGAAACAGAAAATCATACATGTTAATATAAATAATTGATCATCAACTATGATATCAATCAAGAATTTGTTATAAATAATAATAAATCCTAAGAGACAATGTATTATATTGCAGCACAATGCAAATAAAACAAAGCAAATATGATGGCACAGAGATAGTAGAGATGGAACAGTATGCCAATTTAGTTAGACAAAATACAATATCAAAACAAATACCAATGTTAATAAAAGTATTACCAGTAGTGAGATAAATATCTGGTACTACCTTGAGAACAGATTCTGAACATAATAATAACAGTATTGTAACCAAAATATAGTAAACTAACTAACTATGTATATATAACCAGAAGTAAGCTGAACCATTGTATAACTAAATAGCTAAGAAAAATACTGTATCAAAGATTGAACACAGATTGTTAAGGTTGTTACCAGTAGTAAGAGGGAATCCCAATGCTACTTTGAGAACAGACTATGACCATAAAAACAGTCATTTTATATACAAATAATTAAAAACCAAATGACTATAATGAAAGAACCCAGATGTAAACAAACCATGAGGAGCAAGTTATTTATGAAAAATATAACATGTAAACTTGTTTAAAAGTAAATGAAAACATTATCAAGAGTAGAATAATGTTTAATACTACTTTGGAAACCCAAACCAAGTGTAACAATAACAATTTAGTTATTGTATTAACAAAAATAAATGACTACTATGATATGACACAACATAAACAGAACCATTACTGAAAAATTGAAGGGTTCTGAACTAGCTAAAGGTTAACCATTATGTGTAATGAATTAGGTACAATGTGTGTACACTAATTACAATTAGTACATGATATCATTTATATAGAGAAAACCAGAAATAAGGTAACAATTGTGTATAAGAGATAGGAGGGGACTAAAACAATGTAAATAGTAGATTAAATCCAGTCATGTACAAATATTCTAGTGTAAAATTATGTAAATAGACGTTACTAGTATTATTAGATTGCAATATTACTGTTTTAAATAAGAAAAATTAGTTTTAAGCACATTTATAAAAAATCAAATATGGACGCCTAAAGACGCCATAACGAGATATTGTTTAGGGAACAATTATTCCCAAATTTTGAATCAAACCAATTGAGATATGGACTCAGAGTGTTTATTTAAAAAGTGTTTTAATATAAATAAGTAAAATTTGGTGTAATAGACTTATAAAAATAAGATACACCACAAATAATTAATAAAATCGTTATAGAGATAGAAGTGATGGACGGAAAATAATCATTCTTAGACTTAAATTAAAGCGTAGGATGTCCGCAATTCACTGACATCAACCATTTAATGATAGGACATAGATTAAGAAAGTTATTGTGATTTTAAACTTTTCAATTAAATTTTTGTACCAGTGCTGACGTCACAAAGCCTCAAACTCAAAATCGAATTTGTTAAAAAATTAAATATTTTAAGAAAACAAAGGCTTTTGGGTCGGAGAGTATAGTTTTTTCAACCAATAGAATGAATGAACCTTAGCCAGACGAGCAGGAGACGCTTCGAGGAAGCAACACAGTTCACGATCAGTCTTTCGACGGAGAGGCCACGCCACTCGCCAACATGAAAAAGTTTTAATTTTGAATTTGTGCGCGGCAGTGACATTAAGTAAACCAACATACATAACCTTAACACTACACCAATATATACGAGTGAAATGTGCGGAGTTATTTATTTAAACAAGTACGATTAGTGTATAATGTCAATCGTACTTGTGAGTGTTGTGAAAGATAAAAAACAGTGAGTACAATTTTTATTTAAATAATATTGAAACAGAAATAATAATTTCGTAAACAAATAATTTTGACACTACGCAAGTCAGAAAAGGCGAAGTATCAAAAACCATGATTAAATTATCAGAATTAAAAGAAATATTAATTCACAATTATTAAAATATTGAAAAAATATTTTAATTATTTATCATTATTAAAAAATTATGTTTGAAACATTTATTACTAAATACGAGTAATAACAATAGTCACTCAATTGACTAAAATTGTTTTCTTGACTTTTCGATGTTTTAAAGTAAACATTATTAACTTTAATACGAAAGAATAAATGTAATCCTGATAATAACACATCAGTATATTACGAATAATGTGTTTATATTGTAATAAAATCAATTAATTGTGAGATTCTGATCTTCCTTCTTAATCAAGCCCCACTGTTTGGGCTAGCCAATTTGTAATAAAATCACTAAATTAGATTGAGTCTGTGTGTTCTTAATTGGTGTGGCTCTTGACGTCTTACTGGCCTGAAACACTTCCTTAAGTTTCCCAGCTGGTCGAGTTCCAATTGTAGCAAGACCTGTCAGATAGCGTAATGTTGTTGAAGAAATGTATATGTAGCTTCACCAAAAGTTTCAAAACACAAATTGTTGTTTTGAAGAAAATTTAAAAAAAAAATTATGTTTAAAAAAAAATATAATTTAAAAAAAAATTTCCTTTTTATTAATTAATTAATTATAATCAATTAATTAATATAGGGCTGTGAAGTTTTAAAAAGTGTAATGCTCTTCTGAAAAATTGTATTGAAGTTTTGGTATATTTTAAATAAACTACCACCACTCATAAGATTGTCTCCAAGCCAATCGATACTTGTTTACCTTTTCGTTTTTGTAGGTTATCTCCACTTATAGGTGATAAAGTCCTGGTAGATTGTTAATTAGAATTATATTAGTGGTAATTAGTAATATTTATGAAATAAAGAACTATTTAGTAGTGAAAAGTATTAGTGTTTTATTGGATAATAGCAATATTGACTCTCATCGATTATAATATCGACTCTCAGGATATCGAAACTGTTACAAAGTATATTATATAAAATTCAAACAAGGTTCTTTAAACAGCCAATTATTATCAAAGTCAGAGAAATCGGGCCAATATTTAAAAAGTATAACGTTACAACAAGTTAACAATTATTACTAGATACAGACATTAAATAATAAATTTGAAAATAATATAATTGTTTTCACCAACAGCTGACGTGAGCACGGAGAAGGCATTGAGATTGACAAAGCAAATGGCCACCATCCAGTTGATCAAAATGTCGCTCGATTCTGCTATGTTCTGAATAATGTATTTTCTGGCAGTATTCCTGTTCTGGTGTCTGCAAATCTCTTTTTAAATGTTGTGTAGTGCCTTGTGTAAAGTTTCTGGGTTGTATTTTGTGTATCTGTGTAAATATAAGTTCAAACACTTTTCCCGATTCCGACACTAATATGGTTATTGTATTATACAGTTTTCTGGTGTTTTGTGGTGTTTTTCAGGGTATATATGTATTGTTCAGTGTTATTTAATCTTTCTTGATTGTTTCTGTCATAATGTGAGTGTTCTAGAAGTATTTTATAGGCCACTCGCGATTTCACAAAAACGTACTATTCACTCGCTCGACATTACCGTTGTAAGTTAGGTTAGATTCGTTATAAAACGCTCGTCAAGTTAACCGTTCAAAAACCAATAATCAACTATCTTATTTCCTTCAGTTTCAATTAAACTCTTAGCCAATATAATATTATTCTTAACATTGTTCAAATATAATTTCATATCCTGTGCATATATAATAATACACTATATGATTGCCTAAACTTTGGTTATTTATCAATTTTATTTACTAGATGTTATTTAAATGAATCTTTCAGTTCATTCGGCTTATTTTAAGATTAAATAATGCCGTTTTATAGTGTTTTCTGTCCAAAATTAGTAATTTTACTTTCATTTTGTATTCTCTGAAAAGTCAAAACATCTCCAAAATTTACTTCCTGTTATTATGTAAATTCAGCCATTTTATCAGTTATATTTAATATTAATAATCTTATATTGTATTAAAAGGTTTATATTCCCTTATTTTCTTGTAATTAATTGAATTAGTTGTATTCTAAAACATTATTCTGGAATATATGACTCCCATGTTCAAATTTCTGAGTTTAGTCATTTTCATTTTTATTTATAATTCTGAATATAATTTATTAAAATCTTTCTAAATGGTATGTGCAATTATATGGCTTGATCTCAAGTTTATTTTGTCTAAACCCCTTTTGTTTATTTGCATTTAAATGATTAATTTCTCTGTTTTGATGAAGTTTGGTTTTCTTTCTTTGGCCTAGGTTTTTTAACAATTTTTCCTTACAAAATATTTTACAAACAATATATGATGTGTGATACCCTCTCTGACTTTTAAATATAGTCTTATAAACTAAACATTTTTCCAAATTACACAATAACAATTAGTATTGGTTACAATACAAATAACAGTTAAACAAATAAAGAATATTTTTTAAATAAATGGTTGACTTCAACCTTCAGACATTTTACAACAAAATCCTTATTTCTAACATGGAAATATGGTTCACAAAAAAAATTTGTTACTAACTAACATCTTAATTACTTCCTACTATTTACAAGTAGTAATTATTTTTATAGTTCTGATGTTAGTTGTATCAGACCCAAACAAATGGCCTTATATCTAATACATTTTTAAACATCCTTATACTATATTCATAAAAACCTTATATCTATATTATTGTCGCTAACTATTATTATAAGTAGGATTCTACAGTTTTCATACCGTCTTTTACACATTGTCTTTGGGGAATTGTACCGTCATAAATAAATAAATAGTATAAATTGTTCAAATAGTATTATGAAATCTGTTTTTCTTTTTGCATATAAAACAAAATGTTATTTTAAACAGATTTATGTCTTATAAGTAACATATTCTCACAGTACACATTTCAAGTCATTGAAAGTTGCATATTTCATTGTATTCAATGTTTGTGATTGCCAAGAATGAAACACAAGGTTTATTTTCTACAATACCCAAAACTATCACTGGTTCACTTTGCACTTTTATATTATGTTATTGCTAAATGGTCGTATAGTCTTATTAACATAATAAATTGGTTAGTGTTTTACAATGGAGATTTGTTCCATGGGTACTATATTATTGTTTCATCTTAGTTCACTGGCAACTTTTACTTTATACACTTCTCTCTCTTAATTTTATGTACATGTGGTTTTCATTTCGTTATACTTTTATTGGTTAATGATTTATTTTGGGGGTATGGGGATTTGGGTGTCTTTTATAAGAGCATGACATCTTCTTCAGGATGCTGCCTTCTTCTTCTTTCATCAGTCTTCTTTTCTCCTGCCTTCTGGGACTGGTATCTTCTCCATCTTCTTCTTGATGCCATCAGGTTTCTTGGGATCTTCTCCATCTTCTTCTTGATTTTAGAAATACACCACCTGTATTGGTTGATCTTGGCTTATTCAGGGTTTCTATTCTATTTATTCTTCCTCGTTGTGGGTTTGATCATATTCTGTACTGCTTGGTTATTCACTTTCTTATCTTCCTGGGTTATAATTTGAAAACCTTTGGTTATGAGACTGGTTTTGGATGACTCATCACTAGTAACTCATTTTATTTGAACTTGTATTTTTTAAATAATAATGATTTCTTTCCACAGTTGCTATGAATTAATCTATTTATATTAAACTTAATGCTTTCTTCCAAATTTAAATATTATAACTTTATTATTCTAATGATCAATTGCCATTCAATATTATGCATACATCTGTCACGTTAAAATATTTAGATTAAGAAATAATAAATATTAAGAAATAGTTAACCATTATAACAATACCAGTTATAACATAACCTTAGAATCGTAACGGTAACTTGCCAATTTCACTGTTACCAGTCTGTTCTCAAGTAAAATCCAAACCAGATAGAAATAATAACAAGAGTTTTTTTTAAATAAATTTTTCTCTTGCAAATAGATAACTCTCAAAACGAATTATTAAAATAAAGTGATACATTTTAACTGTACAAGCCAGCGAGCTTGATAATTGTCAGAAGAATACTAAAAGTTGCGTGCGCATTCCCGCGTACGATAGTACCATAACTATCAGATATATGGTATAAATTTTCAATTTTTATATTTGTTTGTTTATTATTAATTATTGTTCATTTTATATCGTTATTAATATTACATCTTGTACCTGGTATCATGCTACCTAAAAGAACCTTACGAATATGGTAATTCACTGATACAAGAGAACATAACCTCTTGAAATTAACTTATTGTACAACTAACAGGTTTACCAGCCTTGAGGCTGAACAGAGTCTTATTTTGAATTTTTTAATTGTAATTATTATCTAAAAGGTTGTTAGCCATTGATTGTTCATTGTTCAAAGATTTTATAATATCTCAAATTGTTAATAAACCTCCACTTTTATTACCAGTGAAAAAGAGTATCATTTCAATTCTAAATTAGTTCATTTATTTTTAATCAGTTCTACCAAAGGTGGCGGAAGAGTTTAAATAGATCTAATAATTCAGAGTATTATTTAGGTATTATTTCATTTATATTGTGAGTGATAACTATATTGAATATTCAACCTGAATATCTATCTGTATGTAAAGTGTATGTATTTCAGCGGAACCGTCACTGAACAGGACTAAAATATCCACGTGTGGTAAGTGAGGGAGGTATATAACAGAGTGCGCGAAACATTTTAAATCAAAAAAGTGAACTATTAATACGCACCCATTAAACAATACAATAACACTAATAACCATAATAGTTATAATCAAAACATTTTATAAAAAACAACATTATCGTAGATACCGGTGCGTGTCTGCACTCACACTACTACACCACTTATATCTACCTGAACTTATAAAAGTTCAGTAATAATATGGTCAATTATTTAATCAAATAAACACCTCATCACCTGTCATAGACTCAAACTATAAACAATTGTCACCACAAATGGCACAAACATAGAGTACATAACCATATGTACCTTCTGAAACATTATAACAATCGTATGACTCCACAACTAAACACATTTTTACTTTGACTCATTTACTATTTATTATCAAGTTTAAATCTTATAAATATCATTTAAATTCATTATCAAAATCTATTTATACCTCATTAATTAATTAACTAATTCATCTCAAATCATTTAGCTCAATCAGTTTTTAAAACACCAAGTTACTTTAATCACAATAGTCAAAACAATTACAATTCATTTATTATCACCTTCATAATTATTCTCATTATTTGTTTAGTTTGATAAAATATTATTATTATTATCATTATTAAAAGCGGTTCCTACTACATACATACATATATTGTTTACCTTACCTACAAAATGCAACATAACCTATTACATAAACATAATTGTCCTCACTATAAATTTATCTACAATTTGTTGTCATATTATATTATTGTCTACCACATTTCATTTCATAATTTAGCCAAGTCATTACCATAAACTAAAATATTTAAAATGTTCATTTACTGCTTGTCTAACCACCATCATCGTAAGTTAGTTTGGTTTTCACATTACACCATTCATTTACAATTAAAGACATATAGCTATTATAATTATAATAATCATCATCATCAATTTTATCCATTGTATCACTATAGTAATTACTAACCTTATTGCATACTAATATTTCAAAATTCCTGTCGACATTTGGTATGGTAGTATTTTCCGTTAACATCAGGTAAGTTAAATCATTATATTCATCTACTACATCAGTTATCTCATAAGGTAAGTAATCAATATCCCCAACCTTATCATAATTTGCTGTACTACCTATTTCGCAAGGTAAGTATTCAATATTATTAACTCTCGTAATACAGTAGAAGCCCGATATAGCGCGGTTGTCGGGTGACATACTTTCCCCCGCGTTATAGGCGTAACCGCGGTATATCGGAAGGTGACCTGTACAGTGACAAATGATGGGGAGGGAGGACCGGGAAAAAGGCTACAGCATAATGCACTACTATATACTGTACGTAAATTACGTCACCAAATGTAGAAATAAAAAATAAGAAAACTGTATTTTAATCCAATATTTTAATCTATTTTAATCCAATGGAATATAAAATACACTATTTATACATTGCTCACTCGACCTACTGTAGGCCTAATTGTTGGTCTTAAAAAAGTCCGTAATTGTTGTTTGACGGGATAATGCACAGCGTTTCTTTCCCGCGTATTGTTTTATAAACGCGAGGTGCAGCAGATGAACATTATTAGATTCACTTTGCCTCTCCATCCATGAAATTACTTTGTTTATGTGTATTATCACTTCACTAACATTTGGAATAACTTCTTTCACTTCCACCCCATTTTCATTTCCATCATCGTCATCGTCTTCTTTTTCTTCGCAATTTGCATTTCGGACTGCATCGATATCTTTATCTCCTATACATTCTGTAACAGGCTCACCGTTGTCAACTTCTGCCTAGTCATTCAAGTCATCTAGAATGAAGTTGCAATGCAGAGCACTACTCGCAGACTGTACATCACTATTAGTGAATCCGGCAACAGAGCAATTTCCATCGGCGATGTTTTGTTCAAAGGAACATTTCTTCCAGCAATTCTGAATCGTAGCCGTACTAATACTTTCCCATGCAAGACCTATTGAATACGCAACTGTTTTCAGGTTTATTGACTTAAGGTAAATTTCCATTTCCTCATCAGAATTCACTATAGCACTCAGAAGTTCACGGCGGTAATGCGCTTTAAATGCTTTTATGATGCCTTGATCTAATGGCTGGATCAGTGCTGTAGTGTTTTCGGCAAGAACATGACTCCGATTTTCCCATCTCTTGACTGTAGCATATCAGCAGGTGGATGTGCTGGACAGTGGTCAAGGGTCAGTACAGCTTTTTCTTCGAGGTTGAGTGACCGCAGGTGGCTTCTCACAGATGGAACAAATTCTTCATGGAACCATTTACCGAAAATATCACTTGTCATCCAAGCATTTTTTGTATTACGATATGTGATGGGTAATGATGTCATGTTAACATGTTGAAAGCATCTAGGATTTCGGCTTTTCCCTATACAGAGAGGTTTAACTTTGTGGCTGCCTGATTTATTTGTGGCAAACAGGCGGGTAACTCTATCCTTATTTATTTTTAATACAGATTTATTTATTGAATTATTCACATCCAGAGTTCTGGTAGGAAGCATTCGAAAATACAGAGCAGTTTCATCACAGTTATACACTTGATGGTCATTTAAATCATTATCGATCATTACTTTGTTTAATGCCTGAGGAAAAAGTGCTGCAGCTTCACTGTCACATGATCGTGCTTCCCCTTCAATGCTTATCTGGCTTATACCATGACGAGATTTCCATCACGAAAACCACCCATCAGATGCATTAAAGTCACTGTTGCCATGTAAATCACTATGGAATTTCACAGCTTGAGCTCTAATAACTGGTCCTGACAGTGGCACACCTTCACTTCGTTTTATTAAAAACCACCTGTACAGACACTCATCTAGTTCACTATCCTTACCTACTTTAGTCTTTTTTCTTTGCAACCCCACTTCACTTTCAACTGTGTTCACAAAACTTTTAAGTTTATCTTCTTCCTTCATCCACCCTCTAATTGTTCCTTCTGGGATGCCACACTCACGTGATAAACTTGCCTTTGACTCTCCGTTCTTCACACGATCAATTATTTTGAGTTTATCACTCACATAATATGCTTTTCTTTTCTGCAACATCACAAAACTCTACACTATGCGAATTTATGACAAAGACTATACACTTTGATAAGATAATATCAGAGTATGATCTTATACTGTAATATAAGAGTACACTATGAGGGAGAGAAGGGATTTAGTTGGCTGCTTGCCTTGGCATGAATTCTTAGAAATGTAGAGACTGTAAATACGGGGCAATTGTTTATGTCTACAGGTACACTTGAACTGGCAATTCTGGCTGTTGTTTACAACGCCGTTTCCAACAACAAGCCTTTGTTTACAATAAACGCAACGCATTCCAATGTGGCTATGGAAGTCACGATAAACAATTCATAATTTACTCACTCTCTACAAGTAAGAATTTTCGCTAATAACGGGCGACATACTCTTCACCGCGTTATATCCGAATCCGCGGTATATCGGACCGTGCTATATCGGGCTTCTACTGTATCTAATTTCTCTACTAACCCTTTATAACCTCTGTTCAGCTTAAATATTTCTCTCTCTCTCTCTCTCTCTCTCTCTCTCTCTCTCTCTCTCTCTCTCTCTCTCTCTCTCTCTCATAATCACTTTGTATTTCCATCAAAATTCCATTGCCACTATTATTATTAATTTTACCTTCTAACACCACATTTTTAATTATATCATCATAATTACCACTAGTTTTAAATTCGTCACTTACCTTAGTACTTGTACCTTCGCTATTTTTGTTTTCTCGTTACACTCACCTGTAACTGTACCATTTTCTACATCCTCCTTCAGAGTTCTACTTTCATTTATTTCGTCTTGTATTTTATTTATACTTATCGTTATCTCACCTTTCATTCCCGCAATAGTCTCATTCATACTTTCCAATCGGCTGTTCATATTTAAATTACTCATTTCTAGTTCGCTTCTTATGTTCGCAACTTCGTTATTTATGTCTACTAACCTTTCGTCTTGTTTGTTAAGTTTATTATTTACTACATTTATCTCTGATTTGATTTCAGTTTTAAATTCATTTAAACTCGTGTTTTGTTGGTCAAACTTATTACTCATTCCTGACATCATTTCCATCATCAACGCTAATTGGTTAAATATATTTATCTCGCTATTTCTACTACATTCAGCTTCGACCGTTTCATTTACATTTGGTGTTTCGCTTATGCTCTCATCAATATTTTCGTTCGTCGATATTAAATCGTCTTGTGTAACGTCTAAAATTGACCCCCCGGCTACATTCTCACATAACTTTGCATTCGTATTTTTCTCTGCCATTTTCGACTAGGTTGTAAATTATTTAATTGTAAATTATTAATTTACAACGTCCCTGTTCGGGCGTCAACTGAAGTAGTTCTCAGTAATTAATAATTAAAAGTATTTAAATTTGTGTTACCTTACCTTTATTTGGACATCAAATGTAAGTCTTGACGTTCATGTGAAAATTAAACAAGGTGTCATCTAGTGTACTCGGCAGAGAAAAACAGGTCAATGCAAATAAACAAGTACATATTTATAAGATCATATAAAACATTACTTTATTTCTTTAACATGACATTCATTACCATTTCTTTTTCTACGTCTTTTTATATAATTATATTACGACATACTGTGATAGCCCATTATAGATGTTATCAAATAAACATATTAAAAGAAAACCAAATATTGAAAATACACATTATAATCGGTATACCTTAAATAATTAACGCAACCAGTGTTTTGTTCATTACATAATTTTCACACACCCATACATATATATATATATATATATATATATATATATATATATCGTCCAGATCCAAATCGTCCATCTCAAATATACTATTTCTTTAAATCCCCATTTTCTTTTTTTAATTAATAGCTTTCTCAGAATTCAGTAGATAACAGATTAAGAGTTTGGTGCATCTTTAATAAATATATAAAAATGTTTATGAGTTACTCATCCCTTTTCCTGCTTCTCCTCGTCGTTGCGTCACTGTTTTATAATCAATTTTTTCTCCTTTTAACTTCTGAACTGTTTTTACAAATTGTCACTGATGTATATACATTTTTCTGTCCGAAATATTTATGAAAAACTATTTCTATTTAAACTTGTGAAGTACTAACTTCCTTCACACTTTGGTTGTTGTTTTATTAATTCACTCATTATTAGTCAGCCGACTGGATATTTTGCTCGCGAGCACTGTTTTACACAACCGCACGTTAACACACCCGTGCGGCTGCGAGATCTTTTTTCGACTGTCGATTTTCAAAATGGCCAAAGATCCTCTGTGTGCGGCAACTTGCGTCGGGATTGGTGGAACGCATCTCGAGGAGCTTACGTCATCTAACACCTGGTGGGAAGGAATTCTTCAGGCGTGCTTTTCTTCGTGTGACCATTGGCCGACTCGCGCGCTCATACACATGAATTCGCACCCCTTTTGACCATTTACATTTCCAGACTCTTTTGTGCGACACGTACGGCTTGGTATGTGGGGGACTGCAAGGTGTTCAAAATGTCATGCGTTTGTGATCAAAACGCTGTTCAGCCTGAGTGGCTACTACTTTTTATAATTATTAAAGAATAAAATAAATCACAATAGTTTGTCCCGTTACATCCTTGTACTTGATACTACAGTACTTGATATATAAAACATTTGTGGGGTGAAGAAAATTTTCAATTTCAATGACAGGTTTATAGTGTTTCTGTTGTAAATAGATTTTGAATATTATTTTGAGTTCATCAAACGTATCCACATTAATTTCATGTAGGCCAGTACCTCTTAAGCTGAGACACGATGAAAATACTGATTTTGCAGTTACAGCAAGTGAAATCTTATCACCAGAATGATGTAAATGTACCTAGAAAAAATTGTGAATTGTTTGTGTTTAATATCAGAAAATCACAAAAAATAGATGTCTAATATGCACACTTACAGAAATTTCCTTCTTCCCTTGGACGACAATGCTATGTTACTTTTGGCATCCTAAACTAAGGAAGCCATTAAAGGAAATTCCTAAATTAAGGAATCCAAGCACATTCTGTTTTTTAATTTGTTCAAATATTTTCCTAAGTACCCTCTCCTGAGTCATCTAAACACTTCAGCTTTGTTCTAGAGCATCCAGGTCTTACTATTCCATGCTACTAAAGGCCTTATGAGGTTATTATAGATTCTTAATTTTGAGTAGCAGCTTAATCTTTCTGAGAGCAGTAGTGACTTGGTAGCATAGCAGAATTGGTTTTCTTTTGCTAAACTTGCTCTTATTTCCTCATCAATATTATTTCTATTCTTTACTGATCCTACATATCAGAAGTTTCTTATTCTCTCAAAGTTACACTCACCCATTTCATACATATTTATGAAAGTGAATAATTAATTAAACTAAATAGTTAATACACAAGTAGGACCAAAATACAGTGTGCACTTAAAATTGTATATTCTTTACTACACATAATCTTGATATTGCGAAACAAAACTATCAAGAAAAAAAAATATCACTATTACATTAACGACTCGGAACACTAGGTTTTTTATAAGTAAAAGCATAAAGTTTTACCTTACAGCCTGAACCGGTTTTCTCCTTTAAAAGGCTTCTTCAGAGGCTGCCGCTGGTAGCGCTGTCCGTCTTGTTGAGAGTGACGGAATCGAATTTCGAAAGAACGATGCTGTGTGTGTGGGGTGAGATATGTTCGAATAATGCGTGTGATTTCAATTGTGTCTGTTCGTTTAGGATGTAATTTTTATTTGTTTTTGTGTGTTTGTATATTTCCAATTGTTCTAGAGTGTCTAGTTTTCGGCCTTTTGTGTGTACATATAGAATGTTCATGTTATTGTCGATGTTTTTATATGTGTGGTTTGCTTCAATGAGGTGGTTTGCAAAGGTGGATTCTGTAGTGGAGTGGAGTGCCTTTGTGTGTTCAATGTATCTCTGTTTGAAGCTACGTCCTGTCTGGCCTATGTAGAATTTATTGCAATTTGAGCAATTTAGCTTGTAAACACCGGGTAGATCGAATTTGTTTTGTGCTTTGTGTGTGTATTTTGATAGAGTGTGTTCTGTTTTGTTAGTAGTTTTATAAGCGATTCTGTATCCTGCTTTTTTGAATTTGTGGGCTATTTTTTCAGTTTGTTTGTTGATGTATGTTAATGTTATGAATTTGTTGTTTTCTGTCTTTGTCTGTTGTTTGTTTTGTGTTTTGTGTAGGAGTATACTGACTATTGTTCTGTCATATCCGTTAGATTCTGCTAGATATTTTATCGTGTTTAGTTCGTCTTTGTAGTCTTTTTCATCTAAGGGGATGTTGTTAAGTCTATGTATTATGGTTCTGAAGGCAGCTAGTTTGTGTTGTATTGGATGATTGGAGGTGTTGTGTATTAGTGTGTCAGTTGTAGTTGGTTTTCTGTATATACTGAATTTGTGCCTGTGTTCTAGTTTTGTGATGGAGAGGTCTAAGAAGTTTATGGTATTGTTGTGTTCGTATTCGGCAGTAAAGGTTATGTTTTTATGTATTTTGTTTATGTATCCTACTTTATGTATCCATTTACGTGTCCACTCCACTACAGAATCCACCTTTGCAAACCACCTCATTGAAGCAAACCACACATATAAAAACATCGACAATAACATGAACATTCTACACGTACACACAAAAGGCCGAAAACTAGACACTCTAGAACAATTGGAAATATACAAACACACAAAAACAAATAAAAACGACATCCTAAACGAACAGACAATTCAAATCGCACGCATTATTCGAACATATCTCACCCCACACACACAGCATCGATCTTTCGAAATTCGATTCCATCACCCACAACAAGACGGACAGCGCTACCAGCGGCAGCCTCTGAAGAAGCCTTTTAAAGGAGAAAACCAGTTCAGGCCGTAAGGTAAAACTTTATGCTTTTACTTATAAAAAACTTATGTTCCGAGTCGTTAAAGTAATAGTGATATTTAGTCCTTGAATTTTGTTGTCCATGACGTGTCCGTTGATTAACTATACTAATAACTAATAAGTATAATACTCCTGACTCTGAACACTAAGTTTTTTGTTAGTAAAAATGGTATAAGGTAAAAATTTTTACATTTTTGCCAATAAAAACTTTGTGTTCCGAGTCAGTAGTATTATAATTATAAAAAAATTAACCCTCTTAAATAGTAAAGAGATGTAAATAGATACTTCGCTCGTGGGAGTATGGAATAAAGAACGTGGATAACCAACTAAGAGGTGTTGAGAAGAATCAAAGAAGTAGAAGGTTTCTGAAGGTTATAAAGAAAACAGAAAAAAGGGAAACAGGATTGGATATATCATGAGGGCAGATGGACTAGTAACAACGATGTTTGAGGGAACAGTGAAAGAAGCAAAGAAGAGGGACCGAACGTTCTGGATGACATACAACGTGGGGTGATGTATGAAAAGACGAAACCTGTAATGGTTACGAATATTGAGACAATGTATAGCAGCGTATGGAAGCCACACCGCATCATAATGACGGTTACAGGCCCGCTCGCGTCTCTTTGTTTGTTTGTGTTCTTTCTCGTCGTACTTCTTTTATAGTACTTGAAAGGATCGATGGAGATGTTACGGCCCTCCAGAAGACCACCGTGTTAACACAATCATTGTTGGCTGACGCAATTGCGGTGGCCCTTTCAGTGGCGGGTTCATGCATAGGCAAAGTAGGCAGTTGCCTACGGGCGGGAAATTTTGGAAAGGTGAAATTTGACGGCCGTTAGTTGGTTTTATAGCTAAGAGATGTTTCAAATGCCGCTCCATTTCGTCCCAATTAGATCAGAAATTTTTAAAAATATATATTGTTTTGTAGCTAGGTTTATTACATAAAAAGAACATATTTACATGCATTATCTATGTGATAATTCCATTGTAGGCCCTATTAATTACTTATTTAACTGTTACTTCGTTTATATTCAAATTTCGAACATCCTTTACCGACTCTGTAATTTGACGTGAGTGACTGTCGATAGATGGCGATATAAAAGAGGCATAATTTCATGACTATAAAAGTCATAGACTGTGAGCGTAGCATAATTTCGTGCCCAACTCTGACCGGCACCGCGTAAATTTTTGGCGTGGCGTGTACTTCTGCGTAAAGTGTGAGTCGTCTGATCACTTTTTCTTAACCCACCACCGCCCTCTCTTGTGTTTGTTTACTTACTAATATATTTTCATTCAGTTATTATTATTTAATTCGTTGATCCAGGCTTCAGTTAAAATGGTTTGGAATAAACACGGCTACAGTAATTTAATGTCTTATTGTACTCTTCCTAGTACGTCATGTAAATTGTTCTATAGAAATGTATTAAGAAAAATTGGGAAGAAAATATATAAAGAACAAATTTTAGGGTAATTGAAAATATGAAGGATTTAATTAAACCCGTGAATGCACCCCCCCCCCACACAGAGATTTGTAGAAGGTGGCAAATTTATACTGCGTACGGGCAGCAAAATGGTGAATCCGCCCCTGGGCCTTTTAAAGAACTATTGTCTTTCTTAAAAGGACTGGAGCAATGTTTCAGTATCACTGCATACATCGTTGTCTTACAATCGTGTGCTGCTGATATTGGTTACTGACCGACTGATGATATGTAGTTGTCTTAGCACTGGGATTGTGCTCATCGCAGCCGCATTAGCGTCAATTTCTTATTACAAGCGCAGTGTTCAATATTGTACAGTCGTGTATTTGCTGCACATGGAAGTTATAAAGTTATAAAGTGGTTCTCGATGCGCAAACTAGCTTTTTCTGCTAGTTATGCGTGGATTCTCCTGGAGTTGATCCGCGGAAGCTTAAAATCGTACTGGCGTGAGCGATCTGCTCTGGCTGAGGACGGCAGGTGTCGCAAGAAGGCTTATGGCACAAACTTACGAAATCCCTAGCTTGGACAACAGATACGCCGAAGCGACCTACGGATTCTGACCTGTACAATGAAATTCAGGACCCGACGGCTCAGACGTGAGGTCAGCCATTAGTCCACCTTATCACTCACAGGAATAACAAGAACATCCTACAGCCGCGTAGGCTGCTCTCTCGTCCTGGTAAACTGTGTAAACTTACGTAAGTGTGGTGGTGCTTCCCGGTTCTGTCCAGCGAACTTAGAGAGTAATTAGAGATTCGTTTTTATATAACTGTGTTTAACTTTGTAGATGTCGGTGGTTTATTAATTGGTTTGACGGTTCACGCTTGTTAGTGAACGAATCTCGGGTGGGCTTAAGTTTGTATTTAATATACTAGGTTAACTTACACCTGAAGACGACCACAGGTGTTTAGTGGTAGAAACGTTTGTGATAAATTATAACGATTGTAACTGTCCGACCTAACCCCTCTGTTAATGTTTACGTATCACCGAAAAGTTAGCTTTACATAATAACTTGTAATTATGAATGAAAAACCTTGCAGAGTGATTCATTGCGAATGAGAATCACGTGAACTTCAAAAAAGTGGAACGACCAACATTTGTGTGGCCCGCACTACCTCTTTGGACACTCTCTTCCCCTTCTGTCAAGAATCTTCCATTCTGTCACTTTATTGATCCATCAGTTTTCCGCTTACCTAATATAAGGTCTTACTTTACACATATAGTCTTGTCCTCTATACGAGGTTTGATTTTAAAAAATCGTGAAATTTTGCAGTTTCCACCGCTACAAGTGCCCCATTAAAAAACTGTTTTACCATGATGTTGGTACACAAGTTATGTGACGATTTAAATTGTAACAGTAATCGTAAAATAAAAAAAAAATTAAAAATTAAGTTTGCGAGCGATTAAGCAATTTTAAATCTCACTATAATACCTAAAACCCCTGTATGTACTCAGTATGAGAATAAGAAGTAATTAAGAAGTCCAAAGAAACATTAATAGAAAGGCAAATTGTAAGTAGTTATTATTGTCATATTTAACCCTTTACTTGTTATCATGCGGTGACCTGTTAATTCCGGACTCGACATGTCTTCCGAGTCGTCTGTAATTTAGGATAAGATAAAAATCATAATGTTAATAATTAAAAAATCTGAAGACACAGATAGTCGTTAAAATAACTCACTAAAATTATATATGTTTATTAAGGCATAGTTTTTGTAATTAAAAATGTTAACTTAAATAAAGATAGGGACTATATTCTCGCGGAGTAGTTGCCCCTCTCTTTTGTTAAGTACCAGTCGAAGCGAGCAGAAAAACTCTCTCTCGCTATGTTGACCTCACAGAGTGCAGACGTACGAGCGAAAGCTCTGACAAAATGTTGTTAGTTTGTTTGTTTAATTTAAATGTAGTTTAGTAACTACCACTGCTAAAAGCGTGTGGCATGTACCATTAACTATAAATATGTGGTAACAAGAAGAAATAATATGTAACAACAAAAAGTAATAGTGTTAACCAAGATGACGACTCCCTTCAAGAAGTAACTCAAATTTCAACATCATTCCTGAAGATGTGATCTGCAGGAACTGCTTAAAGACACGTATACCCGGCAGAAGATGCTGTTTAGGACATCCGAGAATCTACGTATACTTACACCGAAGAAGCTTCAATCTCCTCTGTGAACATTCGACACATTATTGACGAAGACCCGACCCAGATGATGACGGCGCGTACAAGGATTCCCAAGACGGACACCCCAGGACGAGGTTTCTACATTCCATTCTAAAGGTGACTCGATAGCCTGTCTATCGAGAGTTAATAATATTTGTTACACTACACACTTCTAAAAGAGACTTTTCAAAGACAATTAATTTTATGTAAACATTAAAAGAGTAAATCTAAGAGTGTACTGTAAAAAACTCAAACATCATACGTTGTAACGCTTTATATGTTAATGTATCTTATTAGTATTCCAAGTACTAGTACCATTCTTCAAATGGTTAAAGAAGTCTTGCAAGCTAAGATAATGAATTGAAAATAATTAAAAGTCTTTACTATCAAATACAGAAAGTTAACCCGGATCCGAGGTATAGCAAAATAGAATCAATATGATCCCAAAGTTTTATAAAAGAATTTAAATACTTGAGTTTAATTAGTGATGTCATGGGATCTGTCAGTAACAGTTGTTAAATAAAGAGAAGTCGTCTGTTACACATAAAAATGAGTGCGTAAATCAGTACAATACCTTCCCTTGTTTCCTTACACAGTTAGTAAGTAATTTGTTCAGTTAATTTGATTTGAATACAGTTCGTTACAACGTAGGCAGCCCATGTAATTGGCAGAGGTCAGTTAAGATGGGTTCCCTGGATTTGTAACGCGGCAATACGTTACAGTTAGTGACAATCGTCTAAAATTTTAGCCCTCTTTGATGCATAGTTAATTGAGTAAGTCGTCCTTAGGTGTGTTAGGCGAATTTTTTGAATTTTGTTGTCCATGACGTGTCCGTTACTTAACTAAATATAATTAATTCACTACCGACTGGGAACACAAAGTTTTTTATGGGTAAAAACCTAAACGTTTTAACTTATAGCCTGAACCAGTTTACGCTTCTGAAGAAGCTTTTTAAAAGAGAAAACTTGTTCAGGCTATAAGGTAAAACTTTTACATTTTTAGCCATAAAAAACTTTGTGTTCCGAGTGAATTAATTATATTTGGCGATTTTTTTTTCTCATTCTACAATGCAAGATTGAAGAACATGGATTAAATTTTGTGTAGGCTAAACTGTGAGATAAACTGCTCTGTCTTGATAAACGTGTTCAAATGGCTTCTGGCGAGACTGCTGTTCGTGAACAAGCGGTTTACAAGCTTCAAAGACTGCCGTAAATGACGACGTTCGTGGGTGTCAGATGAAGATTATGTTTTTGTGTTCCACGAAATTTCGTCGCTAGGCGCAGTGGTAAATAAAGAGTACTATTAGGAAATTTTACGCCATTTGTATGAAGCTATTCGTAGAAAACGGCCAGATTAATTTACGGAAGAATAATTTATGAAATTGCAGCCTGATAATGCGCATGGACGCACGTCATTGCTTGTTAAGAATTTTGCCAGGCTAGTCAAAAGAAAAGGCTAGTCATAAAGATGACACGGCAACTGCCGTGTTCACCAGATGTGTCCCAACGCGATTTTTCTTCCTCTCATAATTTCCACGAAAGGAGAACGTTTCGCGACTGTTGAAGACGTAAAACGAAAATCGCTAAGCGGCTCAAGGCTGTAACAAAAAGTGCATGCTTGAAATATTTTGAAGACTACTAAACGGCTGACTTAATCATGTTACATTCGACTGAGACTTATTTATATCGACTTACATAAGTGTCGATAAATGAAGGCATAACTTTAAAAGTAAACAAGAACTGCATGAAGTTTTTGATCAAACCTCGTATATTTCTTTAGGTCTATATCCATTTCCACTGCCATTTTTTCTAAAAATGCCTGTAAAAATCCATTTTTACGCAACAAATAAAGGATGTGCATTAATCGAATATTTTATTCATACCTGATAAAATGCGCCAGAGTTTTGATTCTTCTTTTCTTGAATTTGCGCTACATTGATTCCGTTTAGCTTCGGTACTTTGCTTAATTTTACATTTTACTTCCATGTTCCATAAGGAAATGGAAGTATGGTGATGGTGTGTGTGTGTGTGCGCGCGCGCGTGCGTGAGTGTGCGTGTGTGGAATGTTTTCTTTAGCAAACGATAACAGCCGCAAATTCAAACAGAATCAAATAATTTTTTTCATACGTTCCTCAATTATAGAGGACTCAAAGCTTATTGATTTTGGTGAAGATCGGTTACGGGGAAAGGGTAGTTTACCTGTAATGTTTTATGTTTTAACAAGAGTAAAGTACGGTACTTAATTTTGATAAACAAAGTATCCTGATAGATCATAATAATCCACTGTAGAAACGTAGATAAAATATCTATAAATAAAGAGGCTAGTTGAACGGGGTGGGGGTAATTTTCTATAAATAAAAATTATAGTTGAAGGGGGAGGGGATAATTTTTTATGTGTACAACGTTATCGGCAACAAAGAAGTAGTTTTTGTTAAAATTCCTTCCCGGGATATTTGGCCATAGTCCAATGTTTTCTACAAAACCAGACGTTTCGGCAGTGCCATCGACTGCCATCATCAGTGAAAATCGAGTGCGATAACGTGATATACGTTAGTGACCACAGTTCTGTGGTTAAGGTTGAAGCAATAAGCAGAAAAAAGTAGTTTCTATGGAAATATTTCATTTCGAAAATGATTTTAAATATAAATCTTAGAACATGGAAGTCATGTATGGTTCTCTATACCGATATTTTTCTTTTTGCTTGTGGTGCGGGCCCCTAGGCTGCAGCCTATGCTTAAATCCGGCACTGTTACGAAGTCAGGTGATCCGAATCCTGGAAGTGCGAAAAACTGTTACTTTATTAAAGCGTCTCTTCTTATGTCTTCTTAAGTAGGTTTCTAGAATATACAGGAGACACTGAAAAGCAGATAACAATAATTAGAAGACTATTGAGATGAAAGAAAACAGAAAACAGATACTTAAAGAGAAAAAAATTACCAAGTAAACAGTACACACGCGTACAGGAACAGGAAGTGAATGTTATGATAAGTAAATATTCCAGTGGGTAAAGGGAAAACCACTATAGTGGCCATTAAGGGGACGACAGTTAAGAAATGTTTACATTATAGGAGTAGAGCGTCAGTTATTCGAAATAATTGGGACTGCGGATCAGGTAAAAGCCTGATAGTTGTTCATCTGAATTACGTTTCTTGAATGGTTAAATAATAAAAATTTTATTTATAGTTCATTTAAAATTTTTCTTTTTTTTTCGAACTGCCTTCACAATCGAGTTTTGGCACGTACGGAAGATGCTACGGAGAAACAAAGCCAGTTTTCATCTATTCATTCCATCGTTTGAATAAACAATAGATTAGAGAACGTGAATACTTTCTGTCTGTACTCTAAAGAAGTACTGATAAGGCCTTTTCAAAACAAATATCAGTTTGTAGTCTGTTTTCCTTGATATAAACTAAACATTATATAATTAACGTAAAACTGAATCGATAAATGGAAACAAATGTTCAGTATGTGTTGCATATACAATCCTAATTGATTTGAAAATTTTTATTTCTCAGCGAGTTCGAATTTTTAATGGTTCGGATATTTATAATTCGCATAACTGATAACCAAAGCTCTACTATATTTATTTCTTAACAACTCTCAGTGATTACAAACAAATATTGTAAAATGTAAAATATCTGTACACACACACACACACACACACACACACCAAATTATAAATTTATTAGTGGTTTATAAACGGAGAATAAATAACGGATACGGCGGATAGAGACCGAAAGGCAGGGAGAGTTACAAGCTTCCAATAATTTGGCGAACGCCGGGATTTGAGAAAAAGGGAGGGAAAGTCAAGGAAAAAGTGACAGGATACTGTCGTAGTAGACTTGAAAAAAAGAGTTCAAGGACTGGTCAGAGGGAAGAACAAGGAAATTTGGGGTAGTATAACAATGCTATGCTGTGCTGTATACCTACAAAAGTATACTGTATGGAGTAGTAAAAGGCTTGCTGTATACCTACATATCCTCTTCACGGACTTATAGAGTCGTACTTTATATCTATTTATACAGCATTTCCCAAACTTTTGTAGCCCACAGCACACAAATAAATAGTCAGAAGCCACACTATCTCCCTCTACACAGCGACCCCCCTCAGCATCAGTACCTTTCCGCGATGTCTTTAAAACACATTGCAGCGTAACATACCACAATAAAGAATGTTGCTTACTTATCTCAGTACTACTTGTGGTTTCCCAGTTATGTCAGTGCACTTTTCCAGCTGTAACGCAAATTTATCAACAAACTTAGATTTTTGTGACTTGTAAAATTACAAAAAGCCATTGAAACACATTTTCTCATATAACTTTTATTTTCACTTTCTCAATTTACAAAATAATGAAAAACACTATATAACACCTTTTGCGCTCTTTATTAAATTAATTTTCAGTGTTGGTTTCAAGGCAGGGCTATTAACTAAGTAAGCAAACGACTTTTTGATTTCTTCTTTTTTTTTTGCCGAGTTAGGCTTTTATTTTATTTTATATTTTCATGATTTTCCAAAATATCGCGGCACACCCAGTCAGGCTTCACGGCACACAGTTTGGAAAACGCTGATTTATAGTGTGCACGTATAGGGCGCGTTGGAGGAAAAAAACGGCAGCTGAGCGAAAACAATAGCTAAATTTAACAACGTGCTAAAAATAGTGATAAACTGAATCACAATTATATATATACTGAAAATGGAACCCTCTTCCGTCACGGTCGTGGGAAATTCTACTGTATTATATACAATCTTCACGAGTGAAATAGTGTTTGGAATAAGGTTTTGTTCTTACTTCATTTGTGTAAGAACGAAGTTCTATTATAATATTTGTGTTAACGTCGTATTGGGTGTTTCGACATAATTATGTACGACATATATATATTATTATAACACTGTGGGTGTGGCTTCGAGGTTATTCACCTATCTAAATGAGCGAACACATATTTCGCCTTGAACCTGAGACTCCTCTCCAGGAGCTTTTTAACCTTCGTATAGAGAAAAAAATTCATCCATCATTTCTCTTTGTGAGCGATCAGCGGAGACTGGCGCGGACGAAACAATTCACAACAGCACTCTATTGTTAGGAACAGAATTACATGTTTTTTAATGGGAGTGACACGGCAACATGTGATCTGCTTATTACATTAACGTGCGCCTGCAATTTGTAGTGGATTGTTTTCATTCCGTCATTCATTATTGTAACAATAATAGCAATAAAATGCCTTTTCCATTTGCGACCCTCCCATACGCGCGCGCGCGCGCGTGTGTGTGATGCCAGCTGGATTTACAGAGGGACTGAACGGGCTGTAGTCCAGCGCGGCATATTTGCAGGGGTGAAAAAAGTGTGTTTTATTTACAAAAATTGTCGATTTTTTTGGACTAAAGTCCAGTCGGTCGGCCCGCCCTAAATTTACCGTAAACCATTGCAGAAGTTTGTAAAATTATCGATGAGAACGTACAAAAGTTTATCCATATGTTGAATTGTCATGACGATGTTCTTACGTACTCCAGCAATTAGTTGTTCAGCCGAGAGGTCGTTTTCATCGATGTGGCTCGTAAGACATGTCTCTGGGTTACTATTTACGATGATCGCTTCTACCGGTTGGCAGTTCTTCTGTTTTCTCCATTGAATATGATATCACGAGGAGTTTACGTTTTGATGGAATAGTTAATTTTCTTGTTCATGAATTTATTTGAAATTCAGAATTCAGAAATGAGTTTTCTGAGACGTACAAAGGGTTGTACAAGGCGAGATCGTTTGCGTAATGAGGACATTAGGAATGAACTACATGTATTGTCCATAAACGGTACAATTTAGAAATATCGCCTGAAATGGTCGCAACATATGGGGAGACCATGAGCAAGATGGCGAGATATAGGCCTACTGTGAAGACAGAGTAGGCAATATGCCTAACCCGTGAAGAAGAAGAAGAAGATGATGATGATGATGATGATGATGATGATGATGATGATGATGATGACGAACAGTGAACATAGGAAGGAAGACTTTGCTCCCAAGTGTAGATGTAAGTATTTTTACAAGCGTGTTTATATTTTTTATTCAAATAAACTATTCAGTTACGTTGCAAACGCTCCAAAGTTATTTTCAACTTCTGAATCTGCCTTGTAAAACTGCACTCCACTATCGAGATAGATCGCGCACACACAATGGGTAAACAGCTTAAATAAAAAATGTTATTTATATATGGACCACTACATTTTAATTGTTCACTGAGAGGCGGCAAAAAATTATAGGCCGAGAGCGACTGATACGTAAATCTGCCAAATGTAGAGACCCAAACTTGTCCCTCGACAAGTCCTCTAGATCTTAGGCGTACGTCTCCCTCCATCGTGTCACAGAATACCATTATCCTCCTTTAAACTCACAGAATACCATTATCCTCCTTTAAACTTACAGAATACCACTATCCTCCTTTAAACTCACAGAATACCATTATCCTCCTTTAAACTTACAGAATACCATTATCCTCCTTTAAACTCACAGAATACCATTATCCTCCTTTAAACAATAAGACACTGAAACTTGGTTAATTCGAAGTTGAGAGGATCAGAATAAAACTCCGAATTAAGCGAGTCGCTTATTCCTCAAATATGAGAAGTTAATTTTTTACTTTCATACGCTGAGGAAAATTGTATATAGGACTACATTAAAACAATGTAAATTAAACCAATAATTAAACACGAATTCAAGAGTTAGGTTCTAATTCAACTATAAAGGTTTATAAACTACTGTATTTTCAATTTTATTCACACTTTATATATATAGTTGAGTATATATATATATATATATATATAACGTGTAAATAAAATTGAAAATACAGGAGTTTATAAACCTTTATAGTTGAATTAGAACCTAACTCTTGAATTCGTGTTTAATTATTGGTTTAATTTACATTGTTTTAATGTAGTCCTATATACAATTTTCCTCAGCGTATATATATATATATATATATATATATATATATATATATATATATATATAGTTACGACGGTCTCAGTGATCGTCGTATGGTACAGTGGAAAACAAAATACAGACACCAATGAAGCCACTAATCACCAGCTTTAATTTTCACAATTAATAATTTGAAATCAACGAGTTATTCAACAAGATTAGTCTCGTACAATAATTCAACTTAAATTTGTACACACGCAATAATAATGTCAACTAAACTATTAGAATTCCACACTAACTATAGCACAATAACACTTCGCCGCACTTGAGGTAAATTGCCACTCGATCCACATGAAAATCGCTCAACGTAACTGAACTCACAAAGCCAGCCTCTATCCCTTATATACGTAGCGCACGTGTTCTATAATGAACTTTCCATCCTTAAACGTGCGTCAGCTCAACGTGTATTTCAAGGGTTCTTCCGGGGTACTCTGGAACGTACTTGAGCGCGACCTTGACTGAGGTAGACCTGATAGACTAGCGGAGGGACGAGTGGAGGATGTTCTAGGCTGTTCGATAGGGTTCTCGTTACAATATATTTTATTACAATCGACCACTGTACTGTATTTATTTAAAAATAAGTGCTAAAGTATTTGTAATTTAACATTATAAGCTTTTTAATCGTCTTGCTCCATGTACAACAAAACGATAAACGCATAATGTACAGGCCTTAGAACATTCAACATCACCGGCCTGTTGAAGAAGTTTATGTCAATGTGGATAAATATAACATATAACCGTTCCTCTAAAGTTTTGAATAGGATCTTGTGTGTGTGTGTGTGTGTGTGTGTGTGTGTGAGAGAGAGAGAGAGAGAGAGAGAGAGAGAGAGAGAGAGAGAGAGAGAGAGAGAGAGTGTGTATGTAGATTCTTCACTTATTTTCACAACAGAAATTGTGCTTTCATGTACGTTTTTTATTGTAAGCACATATCACGTGTTCATGTTTGAACAGTTGTTCTAACAGAATCCAAACCAAACCACTGCAAGTGCAGTATGGGATTAATACTTGAAAATCATCTACTGTATTTCGCTAACATTTATGTGATATGTACTTATTTATACACTGCATCCATCAGATTACGTCGTGTGCTGTCAGTACATTTTTCGAATATCAGCCTCACAGATTTATTCCAAGAGGCAGAAATAGCCAAACGACTTACGCTAAGTTTCCGGCTGTGGCATTGGATGAGCCGCACTTAAAACGGCCAGATGTCTCCCGACGATTGCGATTCCCGTCTTAGTTTTATTCGTTACAGTTTTGTACGGTCGGCGTAAAAGTTCAGTGAAAACAAAACAAGTTTTTTTGTTAACAAAAAGTTATTCCAGCATTTTAACTTTCGTTTGTGATAATCCGAACCGATCATCATCGCCCGTCAGATGTCAAACGACAAACAATGCTGTCAAACAATACATATTAATTAGTTAACGTAAAACTAGGAATTTGTACTGATACAGACAATGTATTTAGGTTTGTATACCACAGCCACTTTACATCTGTTACATTATACATTACAATTCGGCTTAATTTCTTTCACTGTTCACCGGTTCGCTGCGCGGAAAAATTAGTATAGCTCGGGAACGACCATGTGTAGAACGTTATTTGAGGTGCCGTTTCATATCTCCACAGGTACTATAAAATAAAACACTAATAGTGATAATAGTGAAAGAACTTAATAAATAATACAGTGAAAAAGTGTTGAACTTGGACAAATTTCCCTTAAAATTTCACAAATATCAAAATATCTTCACATTCTTGGATTTCGTTATCCATGACGTGTCCGTTACTTAACTAAATATCACTATTACATTAACGACTCGGAACACTAGGTTTTTTATAAGTAAAAGCATAAAGTTTTACCTTACAGCCTGAACCGGTTTTCTCCTTTAAAAGGCTTCTTCAGAGGCTGCCGCTGGTAGCGCTGTCCGTCTTGTGGGTGACGGAATCGAATTTCGAAAGATCGATGCTGTGTGTGTGGGGTGAGATATGTTCGAATAATGCGTGCGATTTCAATTGCGTCTGTTCGTTTAGGATGTCGTTTTTATTTGTTTTTGTGTGTTTGTATATTTCCAATTGTTCTAGAGTGTCTAGTTTTCGGCGAAGCAACCAATGGGAGCGTAATTGGCCGGAGTGGCCTACCTTATATTCTAGTTACATTGGCTCCCAGCAATATCAAGTCTAACTAGCGCGGAAGAGAAGCTTCAGAGTGTAATTTGTACAAGAAACGGAGGGCTGTTATAAAATTATTGCAGGTAAGCGTGCTTTTATTTTCTTGTATTAATTGATAATGACTATTTCTATATATCTATTCTGGAAGCTTATTTAATGCTCTTTCCAGTCATATAATGGTTATGGAGTTTCTATTCTGTTTAAGTAAATGAAAAGTAACTCTTTGAGAAGTGGCGTCAGGCAGATAATATGGCCGCCAGTTGGCCATATTAACAACACCTGGCCATATTACCTGCACACAGTAACTCATGATTAAACACTTCTAAATAAGTTTATGTATGCGTTTATTGTAAGTTATAAGTTATTTTATTCATAAGTTTAGTAATATAAAAATGTTAAACTGTTAAAATATATAAAAATTTTAAATATAAAAACTGTTATTTAGTAACTTACATAATACTTTTTATATTAACTTATACTTTACATGAAAAAAATAATTTCTTTTATTATAAATTCGTAAAAATTATGTTTTGATAATAAATTTACTTTTTTCATTACAAGTTAAGTTTATTTACTACTATTTTTTTATTAGTAACTTACATTACTAACTTACATAATACTTTTTATTAACTTATGACATGAAAGAAAATAATTTTTTTATTATAAATTTGTAAAAATTAACTTGTTTTTATAATAAATTTACTTTTTTGATTATAAGTTAAGTTTATTTACTACTATTTTTTTATTAGTAACTTACATTACTAACTTACATAATACTTTTTATTAACTTATGACATGAAAGAAAATAATTTTTTTATTATAAATTCGTAAAAATTAACTTGTTTTTATAATAAATTTACTTTTTTGATTATAAGTTAAGTTTATTTACTAAGTTACTACTTTTTCTTTTTTTTTCTTTTGTTCCAGACATGAATCCACTAACTCCTGGAAAGAAAAGAGGTGCTTGGAGCCAGGAGAGCATGACTAGGGCTTTGCACGCAGTAAGGGAAGGTGAGCTCACTCCAAATGCTGCAGCTCAAAGGTATGGCGTTCCTCGGCGAACTCTTCGTCGTTATATTTTAGAAAAAAATTACATTAAATCAAAATTAGGACAGAAGGCAATTCTTAATAGCGATCAAGAAAAGGAACTGTGTAAAAGAATATTTCGACTTGCTGATGTGGGCTATCCACTTACCTCAAAAATTATAAGACTCTGTGTGTTTAGATTTTGTAAAGAAAACAAAATATCCCACAATTTTTCAGTAAATAAACAAATAGCTGGAAGGTACTGGTTGCGAGGGTTTTTGGGTAGGAATACAGAGGTAGCTAAAAGAAAAAGCGAGAGAATGAATCCGGCCAGAGCCATGAAACTAAACAAATTTATTGTCAACGATTATTTCACCAAGCTACGTAAAGTACTCGTTGAAATGAATTTGATGACATTTCCTGAGCGAATTTTTAATATGGACGAGAAAGGGTGTCGCCTCCATTTACACAAGGATCCTGCAGTTTACGCCAAAAAGGGATCTAAGAGAGTACATTTTGTGTCTAAAGAGCATGGGGAAAGCGTTACAATAGTTGGTTGCGGGAATGCAATTGGTACCGTCATCCCTCCAATGATTCTTTTGAAAGGGAAACGCATGAAGCCGGAATGGAAGGACAACTTGCCAGCAGGATCTGACTGTCAAATGACTTCAAAAGGTAGCATGACTACCGAAGCATTTTGTGTTTGGTTGGACCACTTTGCAAGATTTAAACCAAATGGTTCATGCCTTTTAATTTTTGATGGTGCAAAATGCCACCTTGACTACACTATTGTAGAAAAAGCAGAAGAGCACATTACTCTGTTTTGCCTACCGGCAAACACAACCCACGAGTAGCAACCTTTTGACAAATCTTGCTATGGACCGTTTGAGACATTCTGGGACCAACAAGTTCTTCTCTTCCTCGATCAGACAAACCATGATGACATAACAAAAGCTAGGTTTGGTAAAATTTTCTCGCCTGTTTGGGACAAAGCCATGAAACCAGAAAATGTCAAAGCAGGATTTAAAGCGACTGGTGTGTATCCTTTCAATCCAAACGCAATACCTGAGCAAGCGTTTATACCAAGTGAAGTTACCAATGTACCAGACCTAAGATTAAGTTTAGTAACAGAAAACAAAACAAATGATACTCTTGTCACGGTTTCATCCTCTTCAGTCGCACGACCATCATCTCCAGTCGCGGGTCCATCGTCGTTAGTCACAAGTACACCGTCCTCATTCCCTCGTCAATCATCTTTAAACAGTAAGAAGCAGAAACGGTATCGATGCACTTCATCGTCATCTTCATCAGATTCTAGTATTCATTTAGGTGACCTGAGTGACTACTCTAGTGAAGAAGAAAAAGAACACCAGACGTCATTTCATGAGGTGATGCCAACGCCAATCAAGCAGCGTAAAACTACTCGTGTGGCAAAGCCATCGATGAACTCTCGAGCTGTGGTTCTATCTAAGTCACTGTTCACAGATACCACTAGGTCATACCAGAATCCATCTACTCCTGCCACTTCTAAAATTGTGCCAAGTAAGAAACAGTTAAGACAAGTCGAACAGTCATGTGAGAAGAAACTTGTCAAAAAAAATATTCGAAAGAAGAAAACAACTTGTCCAGAAAAGGAAAGCTGGTTTTGCTTCATATGTGGTGTAGATGAAATCAAGGACATGCGGAGATGCGCGACTTGTGGTGTGTACACACACGAGGAGTGTGTCGGCCTAACAAAAGCCGATAAAGACATATTCATTTGCCCTCAGTGTACTTCTTGAATGAACTTTTTTTCTTAAAATGAAGCTTAATTTGTTAAAAATTTGATTTTATAATTTTCCTTAAGTTTTTTAAAGCTTAACGTTGTTTTTTCTTTGATGTTTTTAAGCTACTTCTTTATTTTTGACTTTAAAAAACGTTTTTCTTTAAAAAATTATATAGACATTTTATTTTATAATGGTGATACATTTTTTAATAAGACTTTTTATTCAAAAATCATTAATGATAATAAATTTTGTTTAATATGATATTTTATTAAATTATTTTCAGCCCAGTATCCAATGCTCAAATTTATAAACTGTTTCTTGCCAAATAATATGAATAAAAATGCAAAAAAACACCATTGGCCATATTACCTGCATATGGGCATATTACCTGCACTATGCAAGATTTTTTTTACGTTGGGAAAAAAAGCATAAATACAAAAGATAAAGAAATTATAAATGGTCCATACACAGCCAAACAAACATAGTTTATGACCATATACTTACTTTGGTTTTCCCGTAAATACAAAAAAATATATAAGGAATTTAAATAAGGGTGGCCATATTACCTGCACTTACCTTACGTGAGATATTAACAGTTGGTCGAGTCTTCAAAACTTCAAGAGTTTACACTTTTATTTTCAATATTACAAAAACACAATTTGACATTAACTAAGTAGCCGATGTTACTAAAAAAAACAAACAAGAAACATTGTAAACATTCAACTCCGTTTCATCCATACATGTACATATGAGTGCTACAACTTTTTTAAATAGTCTTATTAGAAAATAATTTTTGAAACTAAAACTTATTTTTATTGTTAAAAAAACAGTTCTTGTCTGTTGTTAAAACACGACAGCGAAAAGAAAATCCCATATACAAATGTAATTCACTTAAAAATGGTGCTTAAAACGCCCTAAAACGTCGATGACGAGGAACATCAGTTGTAACGTATTTTTAAAACATACGCGGGCTTAATTTGTTTCGAGTGTGTGTATGTATCTTTTTTACAATATTATTTTAAACTATGTGTGAGCGAGCGAGTGTGTGTGTGTGTGTGTGTGTGTGTGTTAAAATATAAAATGTCATAATTTTCTGTCTTCATGAATGTTTGCTGCTGTTTCTACTGCAGTACTTCAGCGGTAAAAACATTAGTTTATTTCAGCACACACACGGGTTATAAAAAGAATGTCCCCAAAATAGTGTAATTAAAGTTCAAAATAAGTTGAAATTCACAATGGACAATATACAATGTCTAGTCGAACGTTTTTTCTTGTGAGCGTGTGTTGGAATCTCTTCACTTATCTATTAAATAATTAATAAATCTAATACTTATGTAATTAATCTACTAAAAACCTTGCTGTCAGAAATTCGTGTTATTGACTTTTAAGTTCAGCGGATAGGCCTACTCTTATACTTTCTTTTGTCACTTTGGCTTATTATATTTATATGATACATCTGTCACATGTAATTATACACGTATGTTTTTTATATGTGTAATATATAAATGATTATTTTTGTAAGTTTTACAATTTTTATTATTTTCAGTTTATATGTAAATTCTAAATCTGTACTTATATATAAACCCATAACAAATTAATTTTTCCTTCCTTCCTCAGTTGTAACGACAATTTTACAGAGTTTCATAAAATCCAGTTGATTCATTATTTGGTAGATTAATTAATACAATGAAGAAATCGAGTTGTCAATTTTAACTAGACGTTTGATACTTGTCTATCTATCTATTTGACAGTATGTCTCATGATGACTTTTCAATATATCAACCGATTTTTTAAAACTTAGTATGTGTCTCCATACCTCACAGACCCCTATTGTTTTTGAGACTAATCCCTCAAAAATTAGGGAGTGAGAGGCAAAAAAATTATGGGTCATAATTTTTAAAAAATTGTAAAACTTCATGTTGGGGTATCAAACCGAGGAAAATGTTAACCAAAATCTGAATATGGTGTTCATTTTTGAAAATTTAAAAATGTTGAAAAGTCGGAACAATCCATGTGGGATATCAAATAAAAAATATCGGTATGGAGAACCATACATGACTTCCATATTCTAAGATTTATATTTAAATCTTAATATCGCCTGCCAAGCGCGATATATTTTCTCTTATACATGATTTACATTAAAATGAAAAAATTTTAATTTTATTGCCTGGCAACAAAATTATTTTATTTTTAACAATTACCATTGTTTGAAAAAGTTTAAATAAATTTTCAAGTACTTTAATCTTGTTAAAACGTAAAAGGTTGCAGGTAAACTACCCCTTCCCCTTAACCGATCTTCACCAAAATCGAAAGTCCTTGAGACCTCTACAATTCAGAGAAGTATGCAAAAAATTATTTGCTTCTGTTTGAATTTGCGGCAGTTATCGTTTGCCATAGAAAATACGCTTGATAAAAAAACGTTGCAGGTAAACTACCCCTTTCCCCTTAACCGATCTTCACCAAAAACAATAGGTCTTGAGTACTCTACAAATCAGGGCTGTATGCAAAACATTATTTGATTCTGTTCGAATTTGCGGCTGTTATCGTTTGCCATAGAAAATACCCTTGTTAAAAAAATGTTGCAGGTAAACTACCCCTTTCCCTCAACCGATCTTCACCAAAAACAATAGGTCTTGAGAACTCTACAATTTAGGGCTGTATGCAAATAATCTTTTGATTCTGTTTGAATTTGCGGCTGTTATCGTTTGCCATAACAGCCATAACGAAGAACCCTTGTTAAAACATAAAACGTTACAGGTAAACTACCCCTTTCCCTTAACCGATCTTCACCAAAAACAATAGGTCTTGAGAACTCTACAATTCAGGGCTGTATACGAAACATTATTTAATTCTGTTTGAATTTGCGGCTGTTATCGTTTGCCAAAAAAAAAAAATTTCCCTTGATAAAAAAAAACCGTTGCAGGTAAACTACCCCTTTCCCTCAACCGATCTTCACCAAAAACAATAGGTCGCGAGTACTCTACAAATCAGAGCTGTATGCAAAAAATTATTTGATTCTGTTTTAATTTGCGGCAGTTATCGTTTGCCATAGAAAAAAAATCTACAGACAGACAGACACACAGACACATCGACAGACAGACACACACACAGACACTTTTCGGAAAACGACTTTTTTTCATGTTTTGAGTGTAGTAGAATCAGAATCTGCAATAATCTCGAACACGATTTTTTTTGCCATCACCATACTTCCATTCCTTAAGGAATATGGAAGTAAAATTACTAAAAAATTTTAATACACTATTCAGTTTTAAAAATTTCAATAAAATACCACGGGCCAAAACTAGATTGACGTAAAACTTGTATACATCTATATGTATTTAATAAAATTGTATACACCTATATGGGGTACAAAGATCTGATGAATTTTATTCAAAAAACAAAATCGATATATTTAGTAATTTGACAAAATTAACACTTTAAAAATTTTAGACCACCTTCAAAACGTTTGATAACAGCTGTATGTATTTATTTGAGAAAACTAATAGATGTCATGTCTATAGGTCTATAGGTAAAATGGAACATCGGAACATCGCAAATATAACTAAATTATTTCTCATCTCGGCATTATGGTTATAAATTGAACTAAAAAACCAATGCAGTGGCTCGAAATGTTTAGCTTTTATTGAATGACTCTCTGTTTTACAATTGTTATTTTACTAAAACAAAAATAGTAGAGTAATCGAGGTTTTTGTAATTTTCCTCGTTATTGAAAAATTGCCTAATATTGGAATTTATGTAATAACAAATGTGTTTCGTTCAAAATAATGAACGACTACAGTTCACAGAACATTAGTTACAACAATTATTATCAGTTGCAGATACTCGCTTCTATTTTACAATAACATCAGTGATTTAGAAATTCTTCTATAACATTGTATTTCTTATATAAAACAAAATATGTATAATACATATATTTAATAAATACTAATCATAGATTGAAAATAATTACAAAGTTGTAATAAGTAGTCTATAATGTTTTGCTTTGTGTGTGAGTTTAACAGAACGTGCATAAAAGTTACCTCACAGGCCACATTAAACTTCAAACATTTTTAATCCTTCCGTACTGCATTGTATCATCTTTCTCTACAGTTATTTTAGTTTTGCTAACACATGTTTCAGTAAATTGTGAATAGAATTCCTTAAACGGTTTTTTCTTCTGTTTTCTTTTGCACATAATTGTTTGCTGTTTGCAGTGTTTATTGGAATACTTTAATTAATTCGTTTAATTTATTAAACAAAAATTTATTACCTAGCGATTGTTTTTAATTGTTCTTCCATATTAAAGAGACAACACGAAAACTGAAGACACGAATGTCAATTTCTCTTACTATAAAACCCGTGAGAATTATGACCGTAAAAATTCGTCACAAATTTCGTGTAGCGTAAAAACTTTAGCCAGAGCGATTTGCAGTCTGGACTCCAAGTCTATACGCACTGTACCGTTGAGGTGTTCCAGCAACCAGCTGTCTATGTTGTCTTGTATGAAATTCAGACTCCTCAGGCCGCGAATCTCGGTGTCGTTGTACGGGGCGTGAGGGTCCAGACTCAGAACGATTGGTTCTGAATTCGTTCCGCAGTAGTAATTGTTGTCGTTCACGTAATCGTTTACGACCGTTATTTTCGAATTCACAGTATATTTAACGAGTTTTTTGGTAATTTTACCGAACACCCATTTGCTATTGTAGAACGCTTCGTAAGCGTAATTGACGGAATCCGCGACCAGCGATACGCATTCGTTACACACTATCATCTCGTGTTGGTGGTGCCACGGCCACACCGACGAGTTCGACGGTATCACTAGTCTTCTTAAACACCCGTAGTTCGAAGAAGTCTGTACTCTGGGCGCTTGCAGCCATCCGTTGAACGCGCGGAATTCCACTACACTCGTCACGTTTCGCCATTGGTGTCCGTACTCCCTCTTTATGTCCGGCAACGGGTAGTCTTCTTGGCCGGCGTTTACCAGATCGAACGTTTCCTCGAACACGTCTCGAAAAACGCTTTTCAGTCGATGTATGTCACCAGTTACGCCCCAGTCGGTAATGCGAAAACTGTTGATCGTATGCAACAGCATACACGAGACAAAAAGTTGTTTTAAAAACATACTAAGAGAATCAGATTAACTTCACAACTGCTGAAGTTCTGAGACTCACCGAACCAATTATATTATCTCAATTAACTTATTTGTCTTTATTTTGATTTTATATTACATGGATGTTTATTACTAAAGACCTTTAACCCCATAAATTGTAAATAATTACTGTTTTCCTCAATAGAGCTCCCATGAATGCTGGATTTGTTTTTTTTTTTTAATTTAACCCCAATTGCATACAATCGGTTTCAGATTCAGATGGCCTACACAAGTTCCAAACACGTAGAAACGCAAAACGAAAACCAGTGTAGTAGGTCCATTAAAAATAATGTTTAGGTTGACCCAAATATAGAATAGTATGTTCACAAAAAATGGACGTTACTATTTTCAATTACTTTAAAATTTAATTTTACAATTTTGTTTATAAAGTAAAATTAACACTTCTCAAAGCAAAGGAAATTCTTTAACACTTCTGAAATCTTAAAATTAGTATAACCTGTTTGAAATTATTCTACTCTTTGAAATCTTATGATCTTCGGTCGTTTACTAAAAATGTTGATGTAATGCCAGAAAATAAAAGCTGAAGGATCTATAGATGTAACGATAGGCTACGTCGAATCAGCAAGAGATTTCGATTAATATTATGTTCATATGCAGTCTTCTAAGCAAATCACATAACCTATCGTATGACTTGTAAGGTTAACAATTGAAAGTACCTTAAGAACGGTGTTTTCAAGCAGGCTTGCTCATCCCCCCCCCCCCAAGGCCAATGGTGCAAGTCCCCCGCCCAAATCTCCTTATCCCCACAAATATCTTTCTTTGGCCTCCATCTCATTATATTACCTTCAGATATTATTTTATTATTATATTTATGTATAGTTAAGATCATGCTGATTTTGAATTGTATAAAAGAATTGATATTTTATTATTGACATTTTCTTAATTGTAGTATATAATAGTAATATTTTTGTTAGCTCAAAATGAAATGGACCAATTATATGAGCACTGATGAATATGTTCAATTTTTGAGTTGGCAAATTTCTACTTATTTTTTTTTAAACGTAACTTAGTTCATTTAAAATTTTATTTTCAGCAACTAAGAAAGATCTAAGAACTGCGTAAAATTCCTCCCCCAAAACTCTGATGGCGCATATACTCGCCCCAAGGGTGCAGAAAATCTTGAGGCCAAGTTCTGCGGAGCTTCTCTTGTCGGAACTGTTGTTATATATTTGTTTTATTAACTTATTTTCGTGATAACCTATTTAACGGTTGTGTTTTATTACAATCCTCTGGATGAGTTTAATATAATGAATATTTAAAATATATAAAATAATAATACATAAGAATAGCCGTGTTTCCCTAGACAGACTGTCAAATTGTACTTTGGTTTTCCAGAATGACAAGGCACTGCTCGATGCCGCAAGAGACACAGACAGTGCTCGGAAGCCATAACGAACGGTTTAATGGCGGGTACTATGCAACCCATGGAGGAAGGGCACACATGATGTATACTTCAACCATGGTGCAAACCTACTGTACCTTGAAAACGACAAAATCAAGAAAAAAAACAGCCATATTTAGCGAAAAAGTGTGTTGTTTCACTAAAACAATGCACCATCTCACACCCCAAAAATACAACACAAATCATTGTGTTGTTACAATGACTAAAAACAAAGTATTGAAGTTGGAATTGCTTCCTCACACACCATACTTGTCCTATTTATCCCCGAGTGATTTCTACCTTTTTTCCTAACCTCAAGTAAACCTCAAGTAATGGCTCGCTGGAAAAAGACTTACTGACGTCAATCAAGTCAGCGATGCTGTAAATGGCTACTTCGAGTACCTCGACAAATCGGCTTATCAGTCAGGCGTAACTGCTTTAGAACATCGTTGGAAAAAGTTTATAGAGCTAAATAGAGATTATGTTGAGAAATAAATGCAAATCAATCTAAAAAAAGCGTTGTTTTAATATTCAGGCCCACAACTTTTCACCCTACCCTCGTAAAATACTGAAGCTACACAAACTAACAAACGCATCAAACACAAAAATAAAACACAAAATACCAACAACACACAACACAATAAATACATCACACTCACATACCATAACTCCAACACACACAAACTTGCCAACACATTCAGAAAACACAAGTACAAAATAGCATTCAGAACTAACAATACCATCAAAAAACTCATCAACGATACAAACACGGACATAGACAAATACAATAGAACAGGTGTATACAAATTAAATTGTAATAACTCCAATAGTTTCTACATAGGCCATACTGGAAGATCTTTTTCATCCCGTTACTCTGAACACTTAAAGGCCCTCTTCAACAACAATATACATTCTGCGTTTGCCACACACATACACACACATAACCATAGCTACACCAACATAGATACTAATCTTGAAATATTACACCTCTTACCCAAAGGTCGAAAACTCAACACAGCTGAACAGTATGAAATATACAAACACCACACAACACAACCAAACAACATACTAAACGACCAATTACAATATAAATCACATACACTTTTCGACACAATTATACAAAAAACAAACAATAATTTGGATCCCCGCGCCAATCCCCTTCCTCTACACACCACCCCCACTATACCTTCCAAGCAACAACCGTTACTAAATACTGGCAGTCTGTTCTAAGCTGACGAAGGCGAATACGACGCCGAAACGCGTTCGACGAAAAAGACAAGTAAGTTTTCACAAGAGAAAGTTTCAATATTATATAAAGTATTTATTATTGTTTGCCGTTTCGTGTCGACCGATGTCCATATGGTTCATAAGCGCTAGTTTTCTATTATTATGTTCTTTCTCTCATAAACCGATTTTGATTGTATTATTGATGGGTTTCTAAGTGGTAAGCAATAATCATACAATAGCCCAAATTTATGATGTTAGGGGAGCATCAACCTGAAAACAAATATTGCAGAACGAATGTCTGACAGACATTTCTTTTGCCTTCTTTGAATAATGTATCGATAGTAGGCCCACGCGGTACCTAGGAAGGTACTGCTTAGTCAAATAGAGGGTAGAAGGCTTGTCGGAAGACCCAAGCATCGCAGGATTGACGCAGTGGCGAGGGATGCTGATACTTTGCTTAAAATAAAACGATGGAGAAGTACACATGGTACACATAAAAAATAGGTTTAAAGACATTATACGTAATAATAATTACATATGGAAGAGAAAAAGTAAAGATCGTTTAATGTAACTTTGGTAATGAGATGATAACGATAACTTAGATCGAAGGGCGCACTACACCTCCGCTCGACCGCTCTACAGCTCCGCTCGAGCCTTATTTTATGACTTTAATCCCATCCGCTCGGGTTCGGCAGGTAAATTCAAGAGGAAAGAGGGGGGAAACACGTCCCCCTCCCAGCATAGTGAAACTAACTTTCAAAGTGCTTGTCAAACTTATTTCAATATTTTAAACTAAAATAGGAAGCATAATTCACGCTTATTAGCGATCATCAGTTGTAGATATCCGCTGAGCGAAACTACAATATATGCTTTTTTATTATTTTTTTATTCGTTTTTATAATTTTTTATTTTTAGTAATTTTTATAATATTTTTATAAATAATTATAAAATAAAATCAGTACTGTTTCGTATCATGCACTGTACCACTTAGACATAATTTTAGCATATTGCAGCCTCGAAATATCTTGTCGCCTCTACATGTCTATTGTCCTTTGACGCAGCTGACTTTGTTTTTCACTTCTACTTTTATTCGGCTTTTCCGAACTTTGGATTTTTATGTACGTTTCCATTTGTATACTCTGTAAGACGTCTATAAAAACATACAAAGATGGATAACTATGGTAGAATTTTTGATTAAAATGACTATGAAAAGATTCACAGCGATTTGTGGTCCTGTTACTGTCTGCCGATAAAGAAGCCCAGATGTGCGGTGGGAATTCTGCTTCTTCGTCCACATACACTTCAACCAAATAATCTGCATAAGCGTCAACTCTACAGTTGTTAGGTTTTGTTTCAGCTAATTCCATGACGAAAAAGTCTCCCACTTCGTTAGGTTGTAAAAAGCTCATGCCAAATGTTAACTTTAACGACTTTCCTATTTCAGAATCCCTATTCTTATCTGCACAAACCAAACCTAAGTTTCGTATTTTTCTCCACCAAGATTGTGTTAGTGAAAACTGCAACCAATTACATGTGACTGAGGTAGAACTTCTTCGAGTGCCCGATGTATCGCTTTCTCAAAATCAATCATCACATTCCGGGGATTCCAAAGTAAATCTTTTGAATTACACTCCTCTTTTATTAAACAAAACACATTTTTGTAAGATTCAGTCGTCTTATTTCCTAAAACACAAAACACGAGTGGTAAGTAATGATTATTTCGGAAACCGTGGATTGTAAAAAGTTGTGAAAAACATTTTGTACAAAATTGAAATGACCGTCCATATAAATAGTAGCTGACTCGCACAAGAATTTTAAGTTCGTATAACATGTAAAAATAATAATATTATATGTTTCTGTCTATCAACTACGTATACGAAATTTTCCCCGCGATTTGTTTTTGGTTCAAGTGTTTGTAAAACATCGAATGCTTCTTGGTAACTGTGGCAAAATTTTCCTCCTAGCACGGTAAATTGTTTGTCTAATAGGGCGCACGTCACTCACACATATGCTGCTGGTATCCGTATTTTCGGCTGCGGAACGGAAAATTTTGGATAGTCTTTCATGAACTTCTGCTTCAGCTTTTCGTTTCGCGGCAGCACTAATAATCTGATATTGAATATCTTGCTGGCTAACGGCAGGATGTTTATGGTTACCATCTCTTCTTGAAATTATTCTTTCTTCTGTGGTTCCGATTGAATAAATTTTAGCGGTGTACGTTTTTCTATTACATCTCCAGAGAGTGGGGAATACCTAAGGGGTGATAAAGATGGGCGAGCGGACTTGTTATATCTCGTTTGGAGCCATTAACACAAGGCGAGCGGAGCTGTAGTATGTAATTAAAAAATGTTTACCTGGCCGAGCGGAGGTGTAGCGCGCCCAGATCGAAGTATTGAAAGTCACGTTGTGTTAATTGATTTATGAATGACATTTTGTGACAGTACAAAGTTTGTGTCGATGAAAATAATGCGAAGAATCCGAATCAATAATATTAAACAATAAATCAAATAGAGGTGGAAAGGAAGGGGGTTTGGCTAAGCGATAAGATGATAGACGGTCACTAAGTTAGCTAGATTGGAAGTCATAATGCATAACGAGACCACGACTTGGTGCAAGATGGAGGGAATGGTCTGTTATAATGGTCTGTTATAATGGTCTGTTATAATGTCTGCGTTATAATGAACTGCACAAGAATCGCTCAGAAAATAAATCGCTGAGGAGGCATTCGTTCTACAGTGCGATGATGATGATACGGACGTGCGTGTCCAAACGCACAGTAGAAACATTAGTAAGAATCTGGAAAAGATGAGCCGTGTTTCCTTGGAGAGATTGTCAAATTGTAGTGTACTTTGGTTTTCCAGAATGACAAGACTAATGCCGCAAGACACAGACAGTGCTTTGGAAGCCGTAACAAACAGCAAAATTTAATCGTAGATGTTAAAGACGATAGATTCTGTTAGGCCGGTGCATGCGTTCACCGTGAATAGGGTACTAAACAAAAGAAAGCTGTCGGGCACACCTTTGTTACTGAAATCAATTATCGATGGTTCGGCGATTAAGCAATGACTAAGAAAACGTATCTGCCGGAAGTTATCGTTACTCAATGCGTAATAAAGACGATACATCATGAATGATAAACTAACTGCGATATGTTCACGACACTAATTACCGGCCTGGAGAATCAGTTATCCGACAGGATTGTGACAATTTTCCCAACATGTTCCTGCCTGTAGCTTCGATACAGAATTAGTGTAGAATCCACAGTCGCAAATAAAACATTTCGAAAAACGGTTAGCTTGCGATGAACAACTTGCACACAAAACACACAATTATACTACCGTAACTGTTGTTTCTTTATTTATACCAAACCTAATCATTCTATAAAAATTATTTCTATAAATGATTAGTTTTAGCTTTTTTTATTGTCAATATACCAAATAGTATTATTTTAAAAACTTGTAAAATAGTATTATAAAAGAATACAGAGCAATTACAGTTTACATATAGTATATTATCAATTTACATTCTTTAATTTTATTTTACATTAACAATTTTATTTTACAGTTATACGGAATATTCAAATTTTATGTAGGAGTTCAAAGTTCATGAATAGTTAGTTCTACATATGTATGCTCATACGTATTCTATTACATATTGAATAAAGGTATAATGAATTACAATAGTGTTTGGTATAATGTTCTAATTAACATTATGTCATGTAATATGTATTGATACCTCTGTACGTAATACAGAAGACTAAAAATAGTCGTTTAAAAAGCTATTAAACACGCCTACTTTTGTCCAGCAATTGACCGATTCAACTGTTAAACGTACATATTACTGCGAAGACGTTATTCATGTATCTCTGATCCCTATGAGATGTCAGACTCACACGTTTTTAGAACACCTAATCTGATTAAATTCAAGATCTCTGAGTGGACGGGACGCTTCATAAAAATCTTGTTAATTTTGTGAATTTTCTTATGCAGTATTTTAAGCTGAAGTACCACATTTTCAGCAGGTAGATTAGAGTTTTCAGGACCAGAGTTTGGGAATACTCGTTCCAAAAAAAATGAAACATTTCTAATAATAAAAAAATACACATAAATTTGATATGTAGGCCTATATTTATTTTTTATATTCAAAGTATACCAAAAAAGAATCATTGGGTATGTTGTAAATAAAGAAACAAAGAAACAGAAGTGTAAGCTGTGAGTGTTTGTGTGTAGGTCCTTCGTGTCTTTGCTGTTCGTTTTCGAAACGTTTTATTTGTAACGTGTGGGGTTGAACACTAAATAAAAAATAATATATATGGTATTTTTCTCCGCATTTTACAAAATATTATGAAGAATCATTTTATATACATTGCGCCAACTTTTTCCAGAAGACTTGTAAATTTTCGTACAGTTTTTCCCATTAACCCTACTGATTGGTATTTATTGATCCAAAACCTTCGAACCTCACACTTCACAAAAAAATTCACAGTTGGATTCCTTCCTTGTTAGACAATAGAGAAGAGTATTTTGCTTGTTTTCGTTAACAATTTTAAATAACGATAAATACTTTAGACTTTTCCGATAAATGCTGGAAAACTAATCTTACTGGAGTTACAAACCTTATCTTTGAGGTCAAAAAATAAAATAAAATAATAGCAAGTTCCTTACAAAGTTTAGTTACATATGGACTGCAAATCTCACTTTAGGCAAAAGGTGATACGTGTGGGGCCAAAAACTGTTCCTTGAGTGAACAATAGATCTCCAATAAATGTGACCCTCGATAGATCTTGGGGAACAGTTTTACAGCTTCTTCTACTACCTGCAAGTATTGCCTTACACTCATCATTTTGGAAACGGAAGATTTAGTTCCTAATATACTGAGCTGATATGTCTGAATATAGTCACTGTTCAGATCATGTCACGTACACCTTGTTTGCAGTTTACAACTAAACAAAGTTAAGTACATACATCTCTCTCTCTCTCTCTCTGCAATCTACACACTACTTCTCTCATGGGAATGAATTTGGTCTGTGTGTGTGTGAACCGCACGTGTGCATATTGAGCGTGAATTGTGAACTATTAGTTTGTAACGGCTCAATACTATATAGAACTGTTTCTTACAACGATGACTCAAATCTCTTAGATATGTGTCAGGTATAGTCAGGTTGTGAAATAACCTTCTTCGGTTTATTTTTATTGCACCCTAATTGCTCACTCAAGAAGTTCTTTTTGGGCCCCACATGTATCACTTTTTACCCTTACTTAATATCATTTACGACTACACACACAAGAACCACTATAAAAGTACCGGTACACAAAATTGTAAGAAATCAATAATTTATAGTTTTATACATTTTATTTCTAATTTTTTGTGATCAGTTTTTTCTGTTTCTCCATGATTTCAATTTACATTTTTTTGAGATATGAAACCGCTAGCTGGTAACAGCCGCTAAATTGCCCCACACATGATTAAACTCAGAAGAGGAAAGCAAAATACTGTAAAAGGACTGTTCGTAAACAGAACGCGTTATCAGAGATAATATACGTTTCCAATAAGTGAAGGTCAAATGTCGATAATTCCCTTATCACAGTCGTAAACAGAACGATTAAATCTGCTTTCTTATCCCTCTAAAGCCATTAAAAATTAAATTGTGTATCTTTTCTACTAGCGCACTTTGTATTATGTTATTTACTCACACAGTTGTGATATGAACTTAAACTGTATTTAGTCAAGAGTGTATTTTAAAGGTTACCTAATTTCGTTCCGCCTACACACAAACGCGCTCACACTATTCTGTACTGTAAACATGTGTACATGTTTATGTACATAGGTACAAACAAGATCATCATTACTGTACCGTTCTAAGCTAGTAGATTAATTTTCTTAACCGTTCTGTACATTATCGAAACGCTTTGTTTAAAGTAACCTTAACTAACAAATGAACTTTTTTATTGTCTCCACATTATAAATTTGTCACATCAGAACAGTTTTATGTAAAACGTTGATAATAAATGGGATTTCAATAATGAAAAGCCTCTATCATGAGATTTTAAGCCTCATCTCCTGCCACAGACTCTGCGTTCTGGGACTATAGCACCTCCAAACAGCAACAGAATTTTCGCGAAATTATTACAGGTATTGGTTAAACGCAGGACACTTTTTTGGAGGATAGCTCCTAAGAAGACCTGCTGAATAAAGTCCAAAGAGAAGAAAAAAATTGGATGGAAGAGGCTCTTCAACAGTAGGCAGACAGATGGTGTTCGGGGTCTCGGAGTGTCTTAAATCCGGGATTGTCACGCTGTCTGGGTCGCAGCACGATTAGCATCGGTTTCGGCTCGCCCATGTGTTTGCAGCACAAGGACGTTGGTTTGCGGGTCCCCGTCGCACAAACTACCATGCGAATCAGAAAAGGTTGACTCCACGTTTGAGACATGATACGTGGCTCAGTGGCTTCCTCAAGAGATGATCCGCGAAACCTTAGAGACATATTGGCGTGGACGTGGCTGAGGTCGACAGCTTTTGGCAAAAGGTACTTTCACAACGTTACGGAAGGCCAGGCAAATCGACTACTAAAAATTCAGAGATGTTTTAAATTATTATAAATACGTTTAAAATTCAGGTAGTCTATTATATTATTGTTTCCTGAAACCAGAAAGAAGAGACAAACTTCTTTCTGAAATTAAACAAATTCTCGTTTCTTCTGACAGGCGAAACAGAAACACGAATTTAATCATCATGGTTAACCGCAGATTGATGTTCTTATACAGTTAAAATATTTTGCATCCCTTATTGTACGTTAAATTGTCGGTAATGTAAAAAAAAAGTACGGAAAACTACGAAGAAATGAAACTTGTCATTTTCCTGAAGTTTCTATAGGAATGGTATATGATAATGTTTAATAATTACGACTTACATATGAACCGGTCGGTAAAATAACATATAGGAATATTAATAATAATAAACAACCGATTCCATTGATACTTCTGAAGTCGTTCAGTAGAGTCGAACGTCCGGTTTTCCAAAGATCTTTATTGAAAAATATTCGCTACAGATACATTCTACGTTACTTATTCTAGGCTTTACTTTTCCCTTCTGCAGGTTTCTTCAACGTCAGATATCGTAATGCTTATCTCTCATAATGTGTCCGCCTGACCAGTCTATGAAAGAATTCACCTTACAATTAACTTGTCCACCAATTCTCAGTCTTCTTCTTCCCCTCAACCCAGACTTACAATTTCTTCCTTTCTACAGTCTCTTCTCTTGATCACCACATACCTTCTTCCTTCTTTTATCTCATCCATATACTCTTGCTTGGGCCATTCCCTCCCACTGTGCCCCTCGTTCATTCACTCGATCAGGATGGTGAACCAGTTCGATCGAATGGGGTAGCAAATGCCCAAGCATATTACTTCTCCACGCTTCCACAAGGATCCAATCAACGTCTCTTTGTCACCCCTTGTAATTTATAGTAGAGCGATATTGTAGGAAAATGCTACAGATAGATGTTTAACACGACCAGTTTTTAAATTTACGCACAGTAGCCTATTATCTTAACCACCGTTTTAGGTTAAGCTTACATATTGAGAAATGAATTATTTTGAAACCTAAATTTCTTAGTTACACCTAGTTAGTTAGTTAATAAATTTAGTTAAAAGCTCGGTATATAAATTCAAATTCTGAAAAATTCGAAATTTTTAAATTCTCCTAGAAGTTCGAATTGAAAACATTTTACTTTATCTCAAAACTTGCTAAAGCAGTGATTCCCAAAGTGGGGTCCGCGACAACTTTTCAGGGGGTCCGCAGACACTTTTAAGAAAAAATAGAATATACCATAATTTTCTCCGATTTTTTATGCTCTAAAATCTAAATTTTAGAATCTTAAAAAAATTATTAGAAGATTCCAGGGTTAAAAAGTATTGTGAATGTAATTTTAAACTAATGGCTTTAATAATGTCTTTACATGATGTTTGTCAGCCGAACTGACTTGCACTACTCTTACACTACAAAAAGAAAATTCACTGGCAGAACTTTCAACTGACAGTTCATTAAAATTACAGTTTTCACAATTACAATTAGCTGACTTCTGGTCATATGTAATGACTGACTATCCTGAACTCGCAAAAAAAGCTTTGAAGCGTTTAACTGTGTTTCCCTTTACTTATTTGTGTGAAACCGCATTCTCCCTGCTCACGTACTTGAAGTCAAAGTTAAGAAATAAACTTGATGTCGAGAGTGACTTAATATTAAAATTATCAGACACTAAACCCAATATTGCAGAGCTGACTGTTCAAAAGCAGCTTCATTGTTCACATTAAACTAGGTTTCACATCATTAATATTATAATTTTTCAAGTTAAGAGAATTTGGATTTTAATACATTTTAATTAAAAAGTAAGAGTTTCTATCATATTTACTGTTTGTTTTACTTCAGTACTCATACAACTCCGTGAATTTTTAAATTATTTGGGGGCGGGGTCAGCGGACTGAAAAGTTTGGGAACCACTGTGCTAAAGTATTTTTATCTCAAAACATTATCAAAAGAAGTTGGAGTCTAATTTGTTATTAAGTGAGACTACGGTTACAGAAACATACAATGACGTTAATTATATCGAAGTATTGTAATAAAAACATCCACTGACGACTAGTGCATTCCACTGTTTTCACTCTCACCGGAGATACGGCAGGGGAACAAACCCGTGATCATCACACAGTTGTTATTCATCACCTATCGAGAAGGTCACCTATCTCGACATACATTACGCAACAATGCAACTATGAATGAGTATAATTTTCGTTCATGTCATTGTGCGTTCGCGTACTGGGGAATGCGCGTGCAGTCGTTGAACTTGGCCTTGACGTGATCGCTCCTGAGGCTACGCTTTTTTCTGTGGTGGTGGTTTCTCGAAAGTACATTACGTCACACCCAACCGCAGAGTAATTGTTGCTCCCTTTGTGCATCTTTGACACATACCTTTTGGTAGACACGAAAAGGACAAATTTACTGTTTTATGTACAATCAGACCAAAATATAGAGAGGCCTGTATTATAAAATAGTACTCGGTTGTAGGCGAACGCTACTATGCGAGCCAGGAAGAGTGGCTTAGCCAAAACCTTAATTTGGTGAAGATTACACGATAAAAATGCACGACGGCGTATGTTGTATAGAAATAAACAAAAGTCAGCTCCCATGAAGTTCAGTTACAATGGCCTAAGATGTTTCTATAATTGCATAGGAATTTCAAAATTACTAATTATAAAATACGGAAAAGAAAGGAGTAGTGTGACATCCAATTACACTAGTTGACAAGTTTTTGGTGACATTTCCAAACGAAATTTTCAAAAAATTTTACTCGATTTAAATATGCGTGAAAATTTTAAAACAAAGAGATGCAACTTAGGTTGGAAACATTATTTGCCGGGCTGTTAGCTGTTAGCCCGTGATCTGTTGTTTGTGTGGACAGACGTTTCGGCTCCAACATTGCAGGCCATTTTCAGTGTCGGAAACAATTGGCAAGGTGTCCGCCAATTCACCCCAGTTAAGAGGTGGAGACTAAGATGTAGGTAAGAGACTCCCCTGGGGCCGTGAAAGCCTTAGGAACTCTAAAGAGATGCAATCTACAAATGTATATATTTCTTAAGAGCTATTTACTATTGAAGAGAGTAAGTTATTTCTAAGTGAAGCCTTAAAAAAGTTTCATGTTTACGTAAAATATACTATTAACAGAAACGGACCGCAAGGTATGATTGCTTATTATGGTATTTGTTTATACCGTACTATCACCTTCCTGCCAACGTCTAAACATCTATGAAAGCACTCGTACACGCGCATCAACGCGCGCGCGCTAGTGTGTGTGTGTGTGTGTGTGTGAATTCACGTAACAGCTCACGGACGCGCAATGATTTACCCAAACGTGTGTATCAACACTAGACATCCTTAAATACACAATCCTTTTGGACTTCATCGCCAGTACCGGTATTCAAGTTAAATGTATTATTGTTATATGTGTGTGTGTACATTGGTCTCAATGTACATTGTATATTCTGGAGTAATATCTCTTATCAAACATTGAATGGGGTATTCCATATCAAACATTAACGTGGCGGGACGATTACACTGAATAACCTGAACGAAACTTGGGTTGTAACCCCAGAAGGATTTCAGATAAGAAACAGACTGGTAATTGTGAGGGTGGAAAGAGAGTAATTAAGTCGCTACTAATAAGGAGGGCTTCCCCGATTGGCAGTAGTATTCCTGGAATGCGGCGTATGAACCACTACTAGTTATTGTCGACAGCACTCATTCAACTAGGCTACTATCTACAGTTCCTAACCACACAAGGGGCCTAGTGTTGCAGTCATGGGTACGATGCCGAGTCATCTACAATATCTGGTTTAGTACTTCCGTGTTTTATTTTTCAGGTATCTATGAATCCTTCCACATATGCGTCTGAATTTTGTTAGCTTACTATCCCAATCAATATCAGTTCCATATGAGATATTACAACCCAGGTAATTAGTTGGGTAATTAGGTTAGGTAAAATGACTAACTTGATCCAAAATCTGATTATTCACGACTATCTTAGTTCTTATAGGATATCTGCCCTGAAATGCCATCGTTTTAGATTTTGTAGCAGAGATCTGTAGCCCATAGTCTTGTATGATGCTATTGAACGTAAATATCGCTCGCTGTAACTGGTCTTTTGTTTTCTGTATCATTACTTTGTCATCTGCATAAAGCAATGCATTCACATGAATATTTCGCTGAAGTGATATTCCCGAGTCAACCGTAGCTGTCCATCGCCAAATATGTCGCCCATGTAGATATTAAAAAGTGTCGGAGAAATAGTCGTTCCTTTATACTCTAGAGTAGCGAACGTTTTACATTATCAAAAGCTTTCGACACATCTATGAATGCTAGATGCGCCTCCAAGTTAAATTCCCTTCTCTTTTAAATTATTAATTTAAGTGTAAAGATAGCATCTATGCATGATCTCTCCTTCCTGAAGCCATTTTGTTCTTCTGATATTAAAGCGTCAGCTATTGGCTTCAGTCTCCCATTTAGTATACTAGCGTAGATCTTATATATCCAAAATAGAAATTCCTCTATAATTATCTGTCTTTGTCCGATCTCCTTTTTATAGTTTCATTAACAATAATCTAAAATTTTCCCCACGAAGGAAAAATCCTGGCTCCGCCCTCAGTTATGACTTTACAACTGGACAGGATTCCAGTTGTAAAGTAAGTGCTAATGTCAATGATCACGCGTATAAACAGGCACTTTTATGTCATCATCCTCTGTAGTTCTAACGATTTTTGTTCCAGACTGAGTAATTGACACCACGATCTATGCATCCTTCTAAAGAAAACACGATCCTTCTTTCGTGCAGGTCAGGAACAGGAACAAACTGATGTTGATATGCTAGAGAGAATAGTACCCACTCTGTCGCTAACAGTGAGTGATATTTTCTACATACTTAAGACTTCTCTTGCAGGAAAGTCGTCTGGAATGCATGAACCGCTCTGAGAACCTGTGCGGCGTCGGAGCTACGTAACTCCGCCCTTACATCTTTCACTATCCATTCTTCTGTACTCTGCCGTAACTCATAGACTCTCAGTTCTGTTGTTCGTATCTTTCTTTCTTTTCCTTTTGTTTAAGTCTATGCCTCACTTCCATGCACACTGGACACTGGATGTCCATGGTTTTAAACGATGACAACCATCAAATTGAAAGAGTGAACATTCACTCTCCTAGAAGATGTAGATCTGGATAGTAAGACCTGAAAATTCAACTACATTAAACCATATTACCGATATATTATAATACGTATATTACATAATATAATACGATACACTATCGTAATAACGCTGTTGTCGTTGTTGTTGTTATTACTACTATTGGAAGGGATGCCGCAAATCATGAAACTCACTCTCCGGCACTGGCAAGATCGTTGAAATAGAGAGAATAGAGGAAGACGGACCGCAAGGCACATACCAAACTTGAAGGAGTGGAACGACAGCCAACACGGTGAGGTCAACTACAATTTGATCCAGTTGCTCAGTGGCCACGGCAATTTTAATGCCTACCTCCATAGAATGGGAAAGGTGTAAAGCCCAGCATGCCAATACGAAGACTCTCCCCATGAAGATGCCTCACACACGTTTTTCAAGCATTGCAGATTCGCAAGACAGAGGATGGTACTGGAAATAGAGCTCGGGGAGTTCACGCCCGAGCGCGTAGTTGCGCTTATGCTTCGTTGTAAAGCGGAATGCGACCGCATCAACGCATTTATTTAGTGGGCCGTTCTAAAAAAAAAAAGACAGGCCCAACTTGGACCCAACGGGCAGTAGAAGACGAACAACAGTAGAAGGAGCTCGATAAGGGCGCAATAGGCTCCATCCGGAAGTAATGCGCTAAGTGGTTCCAGGATGGATATGAATGCCTGAATTGGAGGTGGGTTTTTTAGTGGGTGAGAGTCCCACACACCAGAGGAAGCACGGCCTCCTCTGACGGTGCATAAAGCATTTTCCCCCTCTATAAAAAAGTAGTAGTAGTAGTAGTATTTTTATTATTGTAGAACATTGTTATGTTTCAGTAAAAGCGAACGTTATAAACATAAAATATTTAGGTGTTTTAGCAAGTACTGACCGAATTAATGTCTACGCAAAAATCGTAACGAATATGATTTGTATAATATGTCATTCTGTTCGCTAATATTATTTTTTGCCCATAATCTTCACGTAACTCAGACGTGACATTGTGCCTTCATTCTCATTGTTACGAAATACTGTCCGTTGCGTCATTCCTCTTATAAGGGTACCAAACTACCGTCCTTTCGACGTGCTCACGGTTCCAACGCAAACATTCCGACCCTGAACACGGTTATATAATTTAAAAAAAGAAATTCGTCATGACAATAACAGTAGAAAGTAAACAAACATAACGTGTCAGTCGTTATCATTGGTACACGCGTGGAACGTGATGGTTTGTACGCCACCACCTGCCCAATTTCACGACGCCTCTTCTTTGCACCGGTAGAGGTCAACTCAAGAGTGGGGCTCCTTATAAATGTACCCGTTGTTCACGGGGAGGTGCATAGTCCTGCAGTGACGAGTATTGTCCCGACGTACGCTGTTCATCATGAGACTTCTAGTAAGTACGAGTAGGTTAACAAAATAATTCTCATTAATAACACGTGAATTTTCTAGGAAATCCTACTGTCGAATTTTGTTTATATACGATGGAGCGCACTTCATAAATAATTAATGTACAGAACACAGAATGCTTAGTAACAGAATTAATTTTATAAATAAAGATTTAATAAGTTACATGTTTATTAACAAAGTACCAATAGATATATGATAATACATATTTTAGAAGAAGGATTAAGGTTAGTTTTATATATTTATGATGGTATAGGATATTTATTTATAAATTCTGAAACAAAAAATCTAGCTAAGTATTTAGAGATTAAAAAGGATTCGTAAGGCCAACATCCTCTACATGTAACGTTTTTGTTTTTTTAAGAAGTTTTGAATGTTTTTGATAATAAAAAACCGCATTTTCTGTTAGAAATGAATAGTTTCAGTGAGTCATTTCTCTTGCTCGTTACTGTTGACGACAGACTAGAGAGTTCCACTGATCGTGGCTGACAAAAACATGATCAAATAAGTATATTCGTCTTATAAAGAAGAACAAGAGCAACAATTTTTTTAATTCTCTCACGTTGCAGAAAGTTTTAATTTTCTCACAAACACGCGCGCGCACGCGACCGTGTTTAAAAAAATTTGAAGTAAATTTTGGGTACAGGCGATCAGTAGAGTTTATCGTACATTTGACTAATTAATTCTTGTTTGTTCCCCCTTTCCTTACAGTCTCCGATAGAACATAGGGGCACATACATTTAGGGTATAAGTTTGTTTATTTTTTGTCTCTACTTCCGTAAATTTGCAAGGAAAATTTTTAGTTTATGAACTAAACTACATAGTAATACGGCTGCGTATTTAATTCTCAGAGCAGATTTATAGAAATATAAATATTTAAGATGTTAAAAATAAATAGCCTTACTGAATGAGCAGAAATCGTACATAAAACAATTTTATAAACATTACATTTTAAAATAATTCTGTTACCAAGATGTAAAACAAACAACAAAATTTAAAATTTATTAAGATAAAAACTGTACAAAACTAAGTTAATTTTGACAATTAATTCTTCTATTTATTGTGTAACAGCACCGTAGCATACTGTGATAGTGTACTTAAATTATATCGTTTCTACTCTGAAAAGGACGCGCGAGACACGGTTGTGTATACAGGCGATGTGTTACGTCTGTCCCTAACAACGTCCATCGTTGCATATGATAAGTGGCTTCAGTCACCGTTATAGGCTTTTACAAGAGAAAAAATTATCATAATCGTAGATTTATACTCCAAGCGGTCGATATTGAAAAGTTGTTTCTCTGTTACTACTCTTCTCATAGTTGACAGAAATGCGAAGTTTTTTGGGCTTGGGCATATTAAGATATTAAGGAAGTAAGATATTCTCCAAATATATAAAAATTCGTGACATATAATCGTTTCAAAATAACATGTGATTTGTTAGTATTTACTTGTGTCTGTTTCAGTTTCTTACCGCAGGGACGTATTTACAGAGGGGGACGAACGGGACTGGACCCCACTTAGAGGTCGAAAAAGTTGACGTAATTGTTAATCTCTTAATTTTTAGGCCGTTTTATTTTTTTTTTTCAGTTGTTTAAATATACAAACAGGTTTGTTACACAGCATTAGGGTATAAGTTTGAAATATGAAATATAGGGAAATCAGTTCAGTCAGTGTGTTAAAGTATGCCTATCTTTTAACAATGTTTCAGTATCGCGTTTTTTGTGTTATTACCATTTACTTAAATGGGACTGATTTCAGGAAGTTATCGCGTGTTTTTCAGCCACTTTAAAGGTAGTAATGTTGATTAGTCTTAACTTGTTTTTTCTATTGTATGAAGTCGACTCGACCCAAGCTAAATTCTAGATACTTAACATTTATTTAGATACTAAATAAGACTGCTTAACACACATGTCATGGTGTTGGTAGTTTTTATTGTAGGACCTATGTTTACAGTTTGTGCGTGCACAAACTATAGCTGTTATGTACTGTAGTTGTATGTTTTATGACTAACATTGGACACAATTTTTACTTTGTACTGTGACATTTTTACACGCAGAATACAATAGTCGTTATTACTGAACAAACGAAGCGAGTTCTCAGTTTTGACTCGACCGTGTAGAATTTGTCTGTCTTTCTATTTGGGGTATGTCTCACGATAACTTTTGAACGCATCAACCGATTTCGTAAAACGTGGCATGCTGTCCATACCTTTACCCTACAGAAACCTATTGCTTTTGAGATTGATCCCTCCAAAATAGGGGTGGGAGGAAACAAAGTGGGAGGGTCAAAATTGTGAACAAATCGTAATAGCCCGTGTGAGGCAATAAATTACGAGTAATTTACACAAAAATCTGAATATAGCGTTTATTTTTTTAAATTTCAAAATGATTGGACGTCAGAGCCAAAAACGTGAGTGGAAGGTTTAATAAAATCGCAAAAATTCATGTGGTGTAACAAATTAAAGAGAATTTTGACTGACGTCTGTATGTGGTGTTAAGTTTTAAAAATTCAAAAAAGTTTGAATCCCAGACCCAAAAAGAGATCACGAATTTAAAAAAAATTTGTGAAAATCCAGCAGGGTGTCAGACTAAATGGAAATGTAACCCAAACCCGAATGTTTCGAATTTTCAGTGTTTATCGCATGATTGTGTGACCACAATTGTTATAATACTAAAGACATAGTAGAGAAATCGGAATATTTGTAATTTTTCCCATAATTGGAAAACTATCTGATATCGAAATGTACTACAAGCGAGTTGTGTGGTTCAGTGAGCTTACTGTGCTAGTTAACCAGAAGAGTAAGAAACGCCGTCTTGACGAAGTCACTAAAATAACCCAGGATTGAAAGGTAACAAGCCGAACAAGTGAGATAGGAATGCGATCATGGTAGATAAACCTCTCCTGTAAACAAATTTCAGATAATCGCTCCTTCTGTAAGTCTGGTACTACACAACTTGAAAACGCTGGCGTAAAACTATTTCACCGTAATATATTTCAATAACTATTTTATTAATTCCTGACTTGTTATTGATGCGGTTTACTACTTGGATTCATAGACATAGGCTACAACACGCCTAGAAATGTCTAACATAAAGAAAATTTTAAATAACATTTCAAATCCATATACAGAATGCATTCGTCTCGTAAGTAAAATTTCTTAAATTTTTGTACCAGTGCGCTCACACACACACACACACACACACACACACACACACACACACACACACACACACACACACACACACACACACACACACACACACACACACACACACACACACACACACACACACACACACACACACACACACACACACACACACACACACACACACACACAGAAACGACAAGTGAATTTTTTAACGTTACTAACGAGTACTCTTAGTGCATAAAAAAATTGCAACATGTCTAAACTAACTTAACTTAAAAAGAGAGGCTTCTCTAATAACATTTTATTGTCAGTACGAATAGATATACATATACAGTTAAGTGTACACAAGCTACACTTCTACGATAATATTTAACGTTCATAATCATAATCATTAGAAACCAAAATTAAACCAGAAGAAACTTCGTAGACTTTACGCGCACCTACTACCCGTCGTAAAACACGTCAGCAGAAATCGTTGCTGCAATCCGAAGGCGCCCAGGAAGTCGGTACAATCTCGCAGTCACTGATAAGTTGCTAGTGATTTGTATTGTATATATATATATATATATTATGTAACGTAACAAAGCTAAGGTTCCCGATGTTACATAAAAAACTTTGTCAACATAACTGAAAACAATGCCCAAGGTATGCCATAATTAAGTACAAGAGGGCCAATCTCACCTAAAAAATGCATTAATGATACCTAGTAAGGTTACTAGGTAACAAAATATTGAAAGTGTACCTAAATATAAAATATGGAATGAGCAGTGTAAGATGTAAACTATAAACACTGTGTCTAATGAGATGAGTTTACTGTGGATGAGTCTGAATATAATAGACTGTTCAATTAATATTTAATGTTTTAATATTATTCAATTAATTTAATGTTTTATAAAATGTACTTGTTGTTGTGCTTTATCATGATATTGTGTTTACATGATATTTATTTCTGTTTTGTATGTAGTAAGTGTGGAGCCATTGCTTTAAGGAAGTACTAAGTAATGGGTACTCATTTCATTCATGTTGAACTTGTATTTAAGTAATTAAATACAAGTGTGTTTATTATGTATGGTATCATGTTAAATGTATTTACTTTAAATAATTGATGAAGATGTCTTAAAATAATATTTGTAAACTTGGCCAGGAAGACAATAATTGTAGATAAATTGTCAAGTGGTCATTATAATTATGTTAAAAACCAATGAAGGATTCAATGATAAACTAAATAATAATAATGAATTGAAATCAGGAAATTAAAATTGATATAATTGGCCATAAGCCAGTGACTCTTTGTACAGTAGGTCAGGTAAGAAAAATTAAATTAAAAACAAAAAATTATAACACAGGTAATAAAACCAATAGGCCTAAATTCAGTATTTTGTAAAAGGAAATTAATACCTTTTAAAATAAGTCAATTAAGAAGAAAATGTAGTAAAATGTATACAGTTTAATGAGGCAGATTAAGTGAAAGTTTTATGTGATTTAGTGTAATTCCAAGCAGGGAGTATTTTATTAAATAAGTGTAAGAATATTTCCTAATTCTGGCTCTAGGATAACAAATATTATCCAATGACAGAAGAAGCAATGGTTGTTAGGGCAACAAAATGCAAGAAATCTTGTTGATTTAGACATTCAATTGTTATATATAAACGAGGACAGTTCAATCATTATAAATCTCGGAAAAACCACGAAACCTCATGAATTAAAATATAATAAATCCAAATTAATATATAATTACTGATTGAAAAGACGGATTGGACGACTTCCCACTATGACTTCGAGAATATAAATTACCTATAAACAAAATTCAAATCAAAAATCTAAAGAATAAATTAACTAAACCTAACATCAAATGAGTAATAAGGGAAACCATAAATAAAAGAAGATAACCCAGACCTGGAGAAGTAGAAGGGAATAAATACCATGCAACAAAATTAAAGAGAATTAAATTTACCTACTGAACCTCACTTTTGACTACAGAGCAAGAACTTAATACTACACTAATTCCATCGGGACCTGTGACCACCAGAAACGAAAAAATCAGCGTAGATCAAAGACTGAACTTTCCATTACATCCGGGGACACTAAAACCAACTTTTATTGAGAAGCTGGAGTTGGAAATATTCGAGCCATTCTTCTTCACTCGGCTATCTGTCATCGTTAGTGGAACACTGCCTGAACGAGTATCTTGTAAACGTTTGGTAAAAAAACCTGCTTATGTTGACACTTTATATAATAAGATTTTAATTTAAATTGTAATACCTAGTAACCTGGCTTTACTAATAGTTAAAAGAACTACATGTACCCTGAGATAAAAGATAAACTGAAAATTATAATTAAATTCTAACATCTAAACAAGAGTTCAATAACAAATCGATTCTGTATTGTAGGATCGATATGATGTTTTACTAGTCGGAGAGAGCAACTGTTGGAATTTTAAAATAATATAAAATAAAGAATCCTTCTTGTATTGACAATTTTATGTTATTGTAGAATAATTATTGTATTTCGAATAGGGTGTATTTTACAGGGAAAGAAAGTGATAAAAGCATTAAGTGGAACGACTTAACCTATAAGAACGGGTCAATCGCCGATAACAGCGCTCGTTTGCAGACAGCTGGTGAATACGGGAGAATAGAGAACTAACTTATTCTCCGCGCTAATCTCTTTCAAATTTAAATAATACATACTGACTAGGGTTGGAGAAAATTACAGAATTATTCACTATAATAACTGTAATATAGCGTTTTTCTCTGGTAAAACACTTAATAACCACTTAACACAGGTCTATGGTCAATAACCGAATAATATCAAACACTTAATAAATAAATTTTTTTATAATTAACATTGATTTACAGGAATGATTATATTATACTTATAAGATTATTTATATTATAAATATTTGGGCGTAATTAGGCGAGAGTTTCGAAGAGTATAAGGAGTCTCATCATATTGATATTGGAAGTTACAAATTGCCGCATCCAACGTGGAGCTGAATTAATTATAAACCCGCAACCGTAATATACTCGTAATAAATAGTAACACATAATTTGTTTTGTAACAATATATATATCGATAATACATATCAAAGTAACTGACATAGGCGTTGTTTGAACTTAATACGTACACTAAATTTGCGGTATAATTCAACGTTCGTTTCGTTTCAAAATTAATTTTTATTATTAAATTAAATGTTTAATCAATTTAAAGATAAGTCAACACAGTTAAATGCAGGGGTTACATTTCATCATGTCGTTAGAACTATTATGTTAAATGATACTCAAACGATTTTTGTTTAACTTCCCAAACCTAAAACTGAGCTTTCATTTTGCTTGTATGGTTAGAACTAGTTAATTTTTTTTACCGACTTGCTGATGTTTCCTCGTATTTTATTTAACACAGTCAATGTATTTCCTCAATGTCTCAAAACTATTGCAAAAAAATTACCAAAACTTTAAATGTTTTATATATTATAGACCCCCCTCCATTTCAACTTGAAATACCAGTGTAATACTAATTGCAACTGCAATTTCTTTTTATAAAGCAATCTTTTTATCACTTTTCAAAAATATTATAAATACTACAAAAAATGCTAAAATCGTCGTACATTGCAAAGATTTCTTTTATTAAATTTATAATAATGCCTAAATAACAAATAATTTAGTCCTAGCTTTTATGTTTATGTACGATTCCACAGATATGGAATACTGCATGTACGGAACACTTTCCACAAATATATGTATCTGACAACAATGTGTAAAGTTTTTGCAAACATAGCTTACAAATTTTTGAAAGCAGTCAAATGTTTGCAAGGAACTTAAACTTTGTTAATTTAATTTTGTCAAACAGACATTAATTTTGTCAAATTATTGAAGACACTGACTTCGCATTTTGAACAAAATTCCCCAAGATTTGATGCCGTACATAGACTTTCACAATCTTCTGAAAACATTTTTTTTTTCATTTTTGACCCTTAGTGTCCGAAAGTAAAAAAATTCAGTCTAAACACTGCAATCAGAGTTGGGCTTAAAAGTCCCTTCAGCCTGAAATACCCGGCATGAATTTTTACAATTTTTTCAAAATTTTGGTTCACATTTTGGGGCCTGGTGTCCCAGAATTTTGGATTTACAAACCTGAACACTACATTCAGATGTTGGTTAAAATTCTCTTTAGTTTCATACCCCACGCGGGTTTTTCAAAATTTTAGTAACTTTTTGGGCTCTGGTGTACCAGAGTCTTTCTTTTGAAGTTTTGAAATTTCAAAAACTAAACACTGAATTGTGGGTAAAATTACCTTTAATTTTATGCACCACATGGATTTTTGCATTTCCAAAATTTTGATTTCTCTCATTCTTGCTCATGCTCCCTATTTTCGGATGGATTAATCTAAAAAAACAATAGGGTTCTGTGGAATAAAGGTAAAGGTGTTTGGACACACATGTCAGTTTGTATGAAAATCAGATGGTCAATTCAGAAGTTATTCTGAGACATACCCCAAATGGATAGACAAATGTCAAACTGAGGAGTTAAAATTGACAACTCACATCCCTCGTTCAATAATAACTCTTATAAAATATAAGTTACAGTAGACTCCCGACTATCCGGCCTAATGTGGCGGAAGGGCAGGCCAGATAACAAAAAAACTGGATAGGCCAGAGTTCTATATTACTCACTTCGCACTCCACCCATACCATTAAAAACACACTTTTTATACCAAAACCTGCTCTTATTCATATTTTCCTCTTAGTACAGGCCCGTACTTTATAAATGTTTGTTATGCACTGTACCGTACATTTTAAAAATTTATTACAGAAAAAGGAAGTCCAAGAATAAAAATATTGTATACACATTTTAAGATAAATTTTATAATGTCTAACTTAATTGCAGGAAACATAAAATGATGTACACTGTACAGTATGAATACATACAATTTTAAAATAAGCAAAATATTAACATAAAACGTAGGCCTAATTCTTAAAAAAATGATTTAAACTTGTTTTACTCTTCATTGATAAATGATTACACAAATGTGAAAAGGTAGGCCTAAGATAAAAGAGTCAAAACTTACAGTTTTTAGTTTTTGAAAAAATCCTTGACAGATGACTGCTTCTCCCTTATAGCCCTCTTCCACATCGCAATGTTCCTCCATTCACGCAACCAGATGATATCAACTGGCGTCGCTTCCTCCTGCTGACTAATGGACTCCAGCACTGCCTCAATCGTCTTGAACTCTTCCGAATGTGGGATGAGATTTTTTCTGTCATCTAAAGATGCCTCCTACTCCTCTCCTTCTATTTGTTTTCCGTGTGTCACCATTTCCACAATATTGTTGTCATTATTTCATCAACTTCGTCGTTTGCCATCCATTCCCTAATGTCCTCTGCATAGACATCATCACAGCCTGGTACTTTTTCCAGCAACAAAAAAGTTTATTGTTTTCATCTTCCACTTTGGTTTCACACACTGATTCAAGGTTGAAATGTCCACCTTCATGGTCCAAAAGAATTTTCCAAGACCTTACAAGTGATATGTTTGGAACACATCTCTTCCCATGCTTCGGCCAACCACCTTATGACATCTAGCATGTCAATTTTTTTTAGAGTGGGTTAAGTAGTCTTCATTATTATCAGAGGGCGGGGGGAAATCCGCGCTTTTCATGTCGCAACTTGTGTTTTGCACACGGCATGTAGGTTCAAAAGTAGGTCGGATAGTACGGAGGCTGGATAGTCGCGAGCCGGATACGCGAGAGTCTACTGTACTTTAAAAGAAGTTAAACAAAAACATAAAGAGCTTTGAACTAATGACACAGATATATTCAGTTAAATGTCTGAATAATTTCTTGTTTATACGTGTGTGCTAACAAATAGTGAGTTTGTTATTTGAACAGTTGCATGTGTTTGTTCACTAATATATTTACTCTACATGATTTCATATAATGACAATGTTTTATGCTTGAAAACTGATGTAGTCACAATTACAAAATAATAATATTTAGGGCTCACAGATTCACATTGTGTTTAACATGATAAAAGTACTTTTAACCTTACTGCCAAACAGGTGGAACAGAAAAGCAAACGTCATTGAATGGAACACAAAAAGCTCCCATAAAAATTATTACACACGCATTTGTTTTCACATGACATAAGAGTTTCTCTGAGAAAAATATTATTTATACAGTTATACAATATTTTATGTTTCTTAAAATTATATTTCTTAAGTTTATATAACTAAGAAACAGATGAACTCTGAAACAGCATTTAAATTCATTACTGAAAAACCACAATAAATTGCAGTGTTTCAACTTTTCATTCATTGCATGCTTACACACATAATAAAGATACTGGTGAAACAAATTAGAAGTTTCAGAACACCAGAGTAATAAATTAAAATTACGCGCAGGGTAAAAACCAATTTTAAGTGAAACTCATTGTTGCCCATTCAGATTTCATAAGTGATGTGTCCTAGTTTTTTGTTGTAATTCTGAGCATAACTTCTTTTTAATTTTCTACTTCAAGTTACTTCTGAATGACTTAGAAGTCAATTTGGTACAACAGATGCACTTTTTGAATGCGGGTGTTGGTACAACAATGTAGAGTAGCAAAACATGTTTTATTGATTTTAAAAGATGTTTGACAGTTAAATGATACGTTGCTGAATAGTCTCAAAAAGATCAAACTGACGAAGGAGATTGCAACCAGTAGTTAACATGTATTGGGTTAAAAACCGACAGTAATAGTGGATAGAGAGCTGAGTAATGAAACAGAAAACCAATATGGTATCCAGAAGCATCTTCAGAACTGTTTTCTGATGCATTTAAAAACTTGCAAGGGATACAAAAATTAATGGAACAGCAGTAAACAACATTACATATACTGATGTAAGCCATCTTTATGTACATCATCCATTATGGGAATTTGTAACATTGTGGTTGGGGCTTTCTTTATAAATAGGGGTGGGTCAGACTTTGTGCTCTGTCTCAGTCGAGCCACTGAGGATACTATGGGTAAAACAAATGGTTTTAAAAGAAATAAAAAGATGTATGTTCAACCAAAAAACAGTGTTATTATTAATGAACATCATAAAAATGTATGACCGAGATTACTTCATCCATGGTTTACAAAGATTGTTAGATCAATTGGGAAAAACTGGAGGAGAGTAAGAATAGAATTAAGCATATCTCAACTAACTACATTATTATCTGCAAGACATCAAATGCTACATAAATAGGTGGCTTTACGTTAGTAGATTTGTAAAATGGTAATAGTCTTGTAACTGTGTAATAAGTCACAGCACTGTAATACACAGAGAACTGTGTATTGTAACCAGAGCTGATACTTTGGTTGCCAACCATATTACATAATGTAGCAGGTGGATTGTTTATAGATTGTTGTCACCATCATTTTCATATAAATCTCATTAAATAAGAAAACAAAATCTCGAACTTATTATTCTGGAACTTGCTCAAGAAGAAATAAGTTGTCTAAATTCTTCTGTACTACATTCTAGACAAAAATACTAACATGTCCAGCATTAATAACTCATCTTTCAAATAGGAAATTTCAAAAATCAAATTTTATTTTGACAAAATAATTTATAGATTCTAATGACACAATAAAAACAGCACTAATTGAGGGGTTTTCAAGTCCCTATTCGCAAAAACCTGAAAATTTAAAATGGTGCAGACTTGGCATGATTGCTCAGAACTTTAAATTTATGCAGTAATTGTAATAAAATGTTTCTAATTAGGTGGTTTTGAGAAAATTAATCAGATATGTTACTTAAAATTTTAATATTACAAGGTGTTTCTAAAAAAGATAATAAAAATCTGTCCCCAACAAATGGTTGAGAGCACGTAGATGTGTTTTAAAAAGAATTAAATCTATTTCAGTTTTTTTTTTAATAACATTATTTTTGAGTTAAATTTTTTACATTTTTGACCTTTAATTTTTAGCCGTTACTATAGTAGATGGTATGTAAGCAAGTTTCATTGTTCTCACACTGAAGTATAAAAAAATCTGTTTTTTCCTTCAATCACAAGCTTGTCTACTCAAAGCTGTTGGAGAACAAAATTTTTATTTCTTGTTTAATAAACAGCCTTTTTTTAATTCTTGAGTACAAATTGACAATCATAATTTCTTTGATGTAAAAGAAAACGTATTCTATCGGTTTATGAACTGGAGATAGTTAAGTATGAATTTTATAATACTAATTTTTCTTTATTTATTTTCAAGCACATAATTTCATACAATATCAAAATGGTCTCCAAAATAATACAGTCTTCGCACTAATGTACTTCGAATAACTGATATTCTTTTCAAATTTTTTAGCTGCAGTTACCTTTATGTTATTGTAATAAAAACATCAGAATGATTTATAAATACTGTTGTATATTAACTACTGATAACTATTATTATGGTATGACTTTCTTACCATAATAATTTTACATAATTAAATCACTACCGACTCAGGAGACACAGTTTTTTACCCATAAAAAACTTTGTGTCCTGAGTTGGTAGTGATTTAATTATATTTAGTTAATCAACACACATTTCATGGACAATGGAATCCAAGAATAATAACTTTATTTTTCCAATTCACTCATATCATCAGTCTTTTTCTCATGTACTAACAAATTACCTACTCAATCAAAACTGGCTAGAAAGGTTCTTAATTATTTGTTTGTTGAACTATACATCAAATTTAGGTTTTCCTTTTCACTTTTAATATTTTAAGTAAATGTATTTTTTGTGCCAACTGGCATAAAAATTAGAGAAATTAAACTCTTGTTAAGACTTCGTCACCCTACTTTCATCACAGATGTTCTCACAGCAAATAATCTTGTAATTTTAATTGCAAATAATGCAATTAAAATTGGAAATTATTACTGCTAGAGAAATAATTTGTAATAAAAATATATCTGTAATAAACACATTTTTCTCTTTGCAAAGTTTTATACTTTAATACATTTAAGTGTAACTATTAAACTCATTAATAAGTACGCTGTATATTAAATTCAATGTAATTGCACTGAATTCATAAATTAATTCAACTGAATACACACTAAACTGAATATAAAAAAGTGCATAAACTCAGCAAATTTTTATACAAACTTTAAATTCTGTTACAATTGTTAATTTGTTTTGACCTTTAAATACTTCAGCTTGCATTTTATGTTTTGATAAATTTTTTGTCAGGGTAGTAACAAAAAGATTAATCTACTACATTTTTATATTAAATACTCTTAAGAACAATGAGCATTTGGACCCACTCAAAATTTCTTTAATTGCTTTATGTTTTTATTTTAAAAGTTTTAAATATTCTGTAATTCTATTATAGATTAATTGTAATTCTATTTAATTTAATTGTAATTCTATTATAGAATATAAACTAAAAATGAAACATTATAAATAATTGTGCACAATGTATAATTGAATCAAAAAAATAGGTTTGTCATACTACAATATGTCAACTTTTTCAGGAATATATTAAAAATAAAACAAACTAACAGAACTATATTTTTCAAAAATATTGGTGGCTGTATTAAAACAGAACAAAATTTAAAAAAAAAACTGCACCAAATTGTTTAGCATTAAGTGCAAATGTTAAGAGTACTGATAAACTTGAGAATGTGATGATACTTTCCACACACCACCAAAATAAGAAATTTGTATGAAATACAACACATTGCAAAGCAGTCCTAACATCTAGCAGTAATCTGCCTTGGTCGACATACAGTACTTTCATTTTGAATGAATTTTTTGTTCACTGTACACGAATATTTCACTACAATGCTTCTTTTCTTCAAAATATCAACTTGTATTGCTTTCATATAATTTGGCCATACATTTCATAAATTATTATTATTATTATTAATAAATTATTTATTATTTATTTCATAATTTTACTTAATAAATAACTTTCCAACTTTCAAAAATTCTAACCATAGACTAAAATGATGTAAAACTAAATAATTTGTTACAATAAACCCATAAGTCAGTATTCTAATAAAAACATATTTGTTTCAGTTTGTATTCTTCACATTAATAGTAGGTGTAGTGCTTAGTGCGCCTGCACCTGCACCTTCACCATCAGGTTTGATTGCACCTGTAGCACCAGTGGCACCTGTTGCACCAGTTGTTTACTCAACTCCACTTGCATACAGTTACAACTCTTACAGCAACTTTCAGACACATCCTCTTACAGTAAAAGTGCCAGCAATCTATTCTTACCCTTACTCAGCACTTGGTAAGTAATATGATAGATGACTTATTTATTACAATTTACTTGACTTTGTAAATAGTAATAGCACTCAAAATCACAATATACATTAACAGAATTATCACCTAACACAGTAACAAATTTATGATATCTGAAACTTATCTCAAGCCATGGTTCTCAGAACAATTTAAGGTATACAGAAAATGAATGATTTTTTCCCCATCATCTCCAATTGACTTTTGCAGTTAGTACCCAGTCTTAATATAATTGGTTCTTGCATTATACATTATGTAGATTTCTTATTCATAATGTTTAATGCATGTTTCAATGGATATTGTTGTCAGATATTTTAAAACCTAAAAATACTTCACTGAATGTCAACTTGGGCATACTTCACACATGGGCATGCTAAAACTTGCACGTGCCTCCTGTCCTGACTATTGAACATAAGATTTCAAGGCCTCACTTAAGAATTAGTGTTAACTGTACTAGATGTCTTAGTTTAGGCTTATACTCGATGACTTTAAGAAATTCTTATTAGTTAGTTATCATCTGTAGACATTAAAAATATTTAAAAAAGGAAACTTAGTGTTCATGCTTATGAGTTTTCCTTTTTTAAAGATAAAAAAAATAAATGTGCAACTTTTAATGTTAAAATGTGTTAGAGGACAGAAAACAAAAATCATCTACAGAGAATAGCAAATATTATTAAATTAACAGTTAAGAAAATACTTGGAGTGAAACACTGGTGGACACTGGATAAGGATAAGGAAGTCTGGAGGAAAATCCTGAGGGAACCTGGGGCCCACAGCGGGCTGTGGAGCTACTGATGCTGATGATGAACAGTTGTCTAAGCAACAAATGAAAGGTGCCTTTAATTCTAGTCTCATTTGGAGACAAACTAAAAAAAAAGCAAAACTTCATCTATTGATCCAATCACATTATTCGTAGTAGTTACCTTAGAAAATATTACTCAACTAATATGTACATATTTAAATAGGCTTTTACTGTCTATCACCTGTACTGTATTCAGCAGCGGCTCGTCAGGGGAGGCAAGGGAGGCTAAGCCTCCCCAGTGAAATTTCGAAAATTATTAAAAACAAACAAATAGTAATAGGCTCTATTTTTTATTGTAACAGAACCCGTAATCAATCTGTGTTTGGCTTTAAATTGTTTGATTAATTACAAAAAACTTTTTAATCACGCGTTATCAATAGCGCAGAATAGCAGCAGAGGCAGGGATCTGAGTAGCCTCCGTAGTTCTCGTAATGGCTATGTGCCTGACAGATGGTGCGGGGACGTTAGTGCACCTGTAACTGTACTTGGGAGGCAACGAGTGAATTAGCCTCTTGGTATGGATTAATGTGGTTTGTGTTAGTTTTACGCAGTCTTTACTTTCTCATGCTCCTTGTGTGTGTATGTTTATTATTTGGGGAGGGGGGATAGCTACGACTGACCAACTGACTCTCTCGTAGCCTCTCCTTCCTCAGGACACACTGGCCGCCACTGACTGTATTCAGTCTAAGATATCTCAATAAGATAAACTCAATAAAATAAAATAAACTGCTAATATACACAACTGCGGGCTGCTACAGTGTAACCTTAAGAAGCTGTGTCATTATTGACACACATCCTAATATAAGTAAACTAGCTGAAGTACCCGTTCTACGCCCGGGTGGCGAGCATTTTTATTAGCACATATTTAATTATTTATTGGCATATATTAAATACATTTAATTACATATTGGCTATGAAATTTAATTATTGGGCGAAAACTTCTTTGTAGACCACATTTTTGGTGTAAACTCTGTGGTCTTCCTTTAAGTTGCCTTGTTGGTCAGTTCCTAAGACTTTTACCTTGACTTGCTGAAAGGACTTTGTTCTTGAAAATGCAACATAAAGTTGTCCATGACTGACTACTGGAGATGGCAAATAAATACCAACTGAATCCAGTGTTTGCCCTTGGCTTTTGTTGATGGTCATAGCAAAAGCAAGTCTAAATGGAAACTGTTTTCGTCTTAATGTAAAGGGAAGGTCAGGGTCACTGGGTGCAAGAATAACTCTTGGAATAAATACCCTGGTACCTTTAAAAGATCCGGTCAGGATTTCACAGTCAATGACTTTTGACATCATTTGCTTGACGACCATTCTGGTGCCATTGCAAAGACCTCTTGTTGAGTCAAGGTTTCGTAGCAACATTACTACTGCACCAACTTTCAAGTTAAGTCTATGAGGTGTTACCTCCAGGTGTTAAGCTGTTCAAAAACTCCATTGGATAGTTTGCTGCCTCATCGGCATTTGCACTGTCTTGCTGAATAGAATCTATGCTGGTATAGCATTTCAATTCAGATTGAATTCGTCTAAGGACATTTTCATTAAGTTCAAGTGACTCATGGTTTTTTGGAGTCAGGATTGCACGGTTAGCAATGCTTTCATCTCCTGATTGGATGACCTCAGGAAAGACAGCAGCAACAATACATCCATTTTCAATGCAGACTGGAGGAATTTCGAAGATGCCTTCCTCTAATCCAGGCTCTTGGAGTTTTCCATTCCCAAGTTTTAAAAGCCAATCGGAAAAGCCTCGGTGTTCTGATGGGACATTGTCCTCATTGGCACGCATGTTTTGGTCTAACTTTAGGACCTGAATATTTTTCCAACACTTACTATTCTTCATGCATGAAGAAAGTATTTCGGTTCTGCTGCCATGTGGAACAACAGGGAGAATTTGACTAAAATCTCCACCGAAAAGAAAGACCGCACCTCCAAATGGTTTTTTAGAAGGAACTTTTGGATCTTCAGCTAAGAGTTCTTTATACAGTGTGTCAACTGCATTTACTCCATGTGCTCGGGCCATTGAAGCTTCATCCCTGATTATCACTTTGGCCTTTTCCAGTTCATTTGCCGTATTAGTCCCATGTCAAACATTACAGGTTGATGTTTCATTTATTGGAATAGGCAGCTTGAAACGACTGTGGGAAGTTCTGCCTCCCTCAAGCAAAGTTGCTGCTATCCCTGTAAATGCACATGGCAAGACTAATTCATTTTTGCTACGCACATAGTGCATGATTGTGTTGTAAAGGAAGGTTTTACCACTTCCGCCAGGTCCATCAATAAAGAACAGACGTTTGGGTAAGTTAGGGTTTTCAATTGCTTCCCTGATTTTGTCGAAAGCCCTTCTTTGCCCTGGGTTGAGCATTTGAAACTTTTCTTTGAACATGGTTTTTTCGGCAATTGGATCGTAATATTTTCCAGAATGGATTGGCTCGTCATAGCTGCCAACTGGAAGTTCTAGGCCAAAATCTACCAATGACTTTCCATGTGTTCGAAGGACAGATGCAATTTCTTTAAGAGTCAAATAGAGAGCTTTTTCTCCATCAGGAAAGCGTCTCTTATAGTCTTGCATAAGATTGTCCTTATGTCTGTCGAATAATGCTGCTGCATCCGACGGCTCACACGATACAAATAAATGCAAACAACTGCCTAAGTTGTACTGGCATTTGATGGGTTGCAGCTTCTGTTAGGCAAGTATCCCATTCTGAGTCACATCAGTTAATCCCCCTTGCAATGCATGCTTCTTGGAAAGTTGCAAAGGGGATAGGATTTCCTTCGACCGTTCTTAGGTCCTCGAAAGATGTTGCTCCTCTAACATTGAGAAGGAGAATTCGGAGGAACCATTTTTCTCTATCCGTGGGACTTACGGCAAACATTCTGCCAATTGTAGTTTCATGTCCTGTAAGATGTGGTTTCCATTTAGAATTTTTGTCATCCCAGGTATAGTGTTCGGGAATTTCAATATATAAATACTCTCGGGCATTAGGGTCTTCCTGATTAAGTTTAAACCAAGCCAGAAGTTTGGACTTGGTGGCTTTTTGCTGTACAGCTTCAGCTTCCTTGCCTGGTATTAAACATATTGTATGCTTGTCCTCAAGGTGGACATTTAATCTTTCCACATGATCAGTTTAGTGGTGCATTTTGTATTCCCTGAGCCTCCAGCATGCTTCAGGTGCACTTACATATCGGGTCTCCAAGTAATTTTTTACTTTGTCCCATTCAATAGTAGCTTCCTGTTCTGTGGGAACATAACGAATTGAATATTTGCACAGTCATGCCCCTTGTAAACGTATTTGAAGAGGTATTTAACGCTTTGAATTGAGCTACAAATCTCTACGTTAATGTGGGCGTTGTATTTCATAGACAGGTATGGGTTGTATGGCACCACCCATCTGTTATCCACTTTGTTTCCCCCAAGTTCAACAAAGTTACCATCATCTCGGCGTTGATATTTTGGGTAACCATTGACACTGCTGTTGGTCTCGGCACAGAAATCTTTTGGGAATTCTTTTGTGCATTTGCCGTTTTCCATACACGGTGCGTTTGGATTTAATGGACCACATGGGCCGTGTATCATACAGGATTTTACAATTTCATGTAGCCTCGGGTGGGCATCTTTATCAGGGAATTCTGCACAGACAATTTTGTCAATTCTTTCATTCTCCCAGACTTTGTCTTCTGTGGCCATGAATAGCAATAAGTGCCCATGTGGTAGACCACGTTTTTGGAACTCGATCACGTGGAGCATAGCCCTAACACGTCCAGATCTATGGTGTTTAGTTAAGTCTTCAAGTAGCAATTTCAGTTTCAACTCAAACACTCTTGCTACTAAATCAGGCCGGTCGCATGGTTGCTGACCGGGAAGTAAGTTTTCCCTGATTTCCCTCCATTTAGGATTGCACGTGAATGTTACAAATAAGTCAGGTTGCCATATTTCCTGACCATGGCCATAGCATCTTGGTAATTTTGAGCCATATTTCTTGGACTCCCTTGGAAGGTTGAAGGCAATATAACTTTCTTTCCAGGCAATATGTTAACGTCCTCAAAATTGTGGTTGTTCACAAATCTGTGAAGAACATCATAGTCTTCAGCTCTTACTGTGTTTTGATTTTTTCGAAACCAATTCAAACGGTTTGCCTCGGTCTTGCAATAGGCATCAACCATGAATTGGTGAGTCAGCTTTCCTGCGTTGAGGAACTCGTTAAAGTTTCCATCACGAATGGCAAAATGGTATGAATACCATTGAAGCTGGGACACATTTCCTTGACCAACAGCTTTCTTCAGATCTGTGGTCCACCCTGAATCCCCATATGGGAAAAGCAAAGGGTAGGACATTGGGTCACAGAGTCTACTCACGATGGATATATTTTGTAAAATTCCGCTTTTCGGATAAATTGTAATATCCCGATTTTCTGGGGGTGCACCATCTCCACTGTGAAAAACGGCAGCAATTTCTCCTCTGGCAGTGGGAGCGTTGGTTCTGCCGGGGAGCACATTATTTACTCTTTCTCTCAAGAAAGTCATGCTATATTCAATTGGCGTTCGGTTTTCCTGATTTGCCTTTAGCATTTCGTCTTGTTCAAATTTGAGCATGTTCTTGTATTCTCTAGAGAACGGATTGATATCTCCAAGAGGTTTTTGAAGGTTCTCCATTACGACACGAATGCATCCATTGTTTGCTTGATTGTTCATTGTTTCTTGGGCCAACCAAAATGTACAGTTGGGCATACTTTGGTAATTTACCTTGATTTGGGTGTAATGCAGATGTAGCGTGATAAATATGCCCATGGATTCTGTAACAAAAAGGACCTGAACGTCTGGTCACTGATTGGTCAACTTGTGCTCCCATTGAGGCAAAGGCCATTGCACTGTTGTAGGATCTTATGTTTTCCATGAAATTTTTGGAATTTGGATCAGATCTAGTCATGTAATTTGTAATGAAGGGATGCATTCATATTTCATCTAATGCAATGGTCCCTTTATGGCAGCAATTTGACATTAATTCATTTTTGAAATGCGTGGCATTGCAAAATGGACATTTAGCGTCCATTGGGCCAAGATAACTTTCTTCAATTTCGTCTTCATTGAAGTTTTCGGGAAGCAAAGCGGTGTTGCGGGATCGGACATATCTACTCAGACGTCCTCTTTGATGTTGACGTGCAACCCTTTGTCTTTCAAAAAACGACGCGCTCTTGTTGAAGTTGATTTTGTGGCATGTTTTCTCTGTGTTGCCAGTGACTTACAGCATTAGCTTCACATTCTGCTTGAAGCTGCTCTTCTGACATGGCCACTCTACGGCATCTTTGAGTTTCAGCATTACGTGCTTTTTTTGCTGCAATTTCTTTAGCAGTTGGTGGTTGCTGGCGTTTAGGAGGCATATTTGATCGTATTTCATTACTTATTCATTGGATCATCAGAAATACGTATAAACATAAATATCACAATTAAAACATATACAGAAATATAGGACAATTACAAAATATATAGACGTACCTGTATACAAAATTACAAAACATATCAACACAATCGCATAGTAAAAACTTTAAAAACTATAGGAACGGATAAATGTATATATTCGATGCCGGTAAATATCATTTGTTTAGTTACTTGTTACTATAGTAACATACCGATGACTGACACACTACCTAGCGCGTTATATTATACAGAAATATAGGACAATTACAAAATATATAGACGTACCTGTATACAAAATTACAAAACATATCAACACAATCGTGTAGTAAAAACATTAAAAACTATAGGAACGGATTCGATGCCGGTAAATATCATTTGTTTATTTACTTGTTACTATGGTAACATACCGATGACTGACACACTACCTACCGCGTTATATTATACAGAAATATAGGACAATTACAAAATATATAGACGTACCTGTATACAAAATTACAAAACATATCAACACAATCGCATAGTAAAAACATTAAAAACTATAGGAATGGATTCGATGTCGGTAAATATCGTTTGTTTACTTACTTGTTACTATGGTAACATACCGATGACGGACACACTACCTAGCGCGTTATATTAGAGATGAATGAATGTTTCTATAATATTATAAAATGTACTTATAGGATAACTGTTCATGATATTATCATAATGATAAAAACGTTTTGAAGCAGCCTATGAAGTTTAGATGTAGTATCCTGTAGTATGTAAACAGTTTGTGCAGTATGTGTCTAAATCTCTAGATTGACACAGTGTATGATACAATGTTAAAAACAGAACTCTCATTTGTATAAAAAGACTTACCAGTTATTATTAACCAGTTATCCATAAATGTATGTTTGTTTCAGAGAGAGATAATGTGCATCTAAGTTTGAATCCTGTGTGTGTGTGTGTGTGTCAGTGACAGGTTTCCATTGCAGTCCAATACTGTGTACCAGTTGTTGATTGCTATTTTATTCTCTCTTCTTAATGATACTGGAAGAGATATACTATATATAGTCAATGTATTAGTTGCATCATTGCAGTATGGTGAATAACTTGACACTAACGTCTTACACACACATACACCACTACATTATACTAGTTATTTAATACTTGTTATTAAATACTAAGAATATTACTTTATACTAATGAGTGCTCATAAGACTTCAAACTCAAATCTTATTCATTTCAAAGATATACCCTACAACAACAAAAAATATGTTTATCTTTAATAAACTGCTGATTTAAAAAAAAAAAACTACTTTATCAATGAAGCTTGTACTTTATGGAGATGAATGTGACCATTCCAATTGCCACAGTATATAACAGTTTTATTTAAATATTGTATACCGGTAATATTAAAATTAATACGAATTCCACCATAGTATGTAAGAAGGAATGTCTCCTCTTCTTTGGCTCACAATTAGTTACATGATTCATAAATTACATTTTTGTTTCAGGTTATGGCTACAACTATCCTTATGTTTTGGTTTAAACAATAATGGATCATATCGACTCAATTCATCACAAACATCTTTACTATTATAATAATTATTAGTATTTTAAATTAAAAATTATACTTAAAACAAGATATCACTTTTTAAATTCTTGACTCCTGAATATCCTCCTAACCTGTGAAAGTTGAAGATCAAAGTGTAGCATTTCAAACTGATTACTTTAAACGTTATTCTTGAATAAAGTTCAGCATAATTAACATATGATTAAATTAAAAAGATTAAATGAGAAATTCAGTCTCTCTCAGTGCCCTGCAACAACTATCCTCAGTATTTTATCAACTGAAATAAATTACAAGATTAATACATGGAGGCACCCAGAGTGAAGAACAATTTTTAAGCGCCTGAAACTCTACTCCACAAACAGTTTAGACACTTTCAAAAAGATAGATGATCAAAGATTACAGTGTATGTAATATGATAGTTCTAGTAATACACAGAACAGTGCAAATCAACAAAAATTTCTAGGATTCATTAATCAGTATAATGAATGTATAAATTAATCAGCATAATTAATCAGTAAAATAAATCTACAAAGTTTGTGAAACATTTTACACCTCCTGTCACAATAAAAGCCTCCTGAAAAATAATTTCAGCTGAACAAACTACAGTTCCATGGTAACCACAAGCACTCTCATGACACTATCTGTAGTACTAAGACACTAGCTGCTCACAGTCAATACAGAGACTGATACGTAGTCAAAATTATTAAATTTACTTCCATGAAATATTTTAGGCTGTTGAACAAAATGACAAACTTAAAAACTTAATTAAGGATTTTCAGAATGTTAGTATTAAAAAAACTGTCACAGCAAATCTTCTTCTTCAGGCTGTGGACCTTATGGGTCCGACCATCTCTTCTTTGGTCTTCCAATATTCCACCGTCCTTTCGGATTATAAACCAAAATTTGATTTGGTATCCTGGTCTTATGCATTCTTTCAACATGGTCTGTCCAATCCTGTCTGTATTGCTTTATCCTTTCGTTTAGGTTGTATATCCTAATGATGTTCCTTATATCATCATTTCTTATCCGGTCCCTCCATGATACTCCTAGTACTGAGTAACAGTACATTAGTACTCCGGGTACAAATGCCTCATTTCACTAGCCTGTATCCGGTTTTAGGTCTTTGTATTCAGTGCCCAAGTCTCACTGCCATAAAGGCTGCGTGGCACTGCCATCACTTTATAAAATTTCAAAATAGTATCTTTCTGACCTTTCCATTCAGTGTTCTTCTTATCATTCCACAGATGTGATTAAACTTCTCTATTTTTTGTCCACATCTATCTCCCCAACATAAGACAAGTCCAAGGAACAATCCAAGGAACCTGAACGAATGTGCTTGCTTGATTCGTTGATCATTCAGTCATAGCAAATAAAATATTAAATAGAACATTTCTGCAAAACTTCTATTTAAGAGAAATTAAATATTCTCTGCCAACATCATTTTCAATTGTTTTGGGTTGTGTGGAAAATATTTCACTGTATATTGTTTATGGATAAAACAGTGTTTTTGACTACTTCAATTACATTACCTAACTTAGTTGTTAATTATAAGTTTTTAAAGTTATGCATATTGCCTGTGTCCCTTCTCAGCCTATTAATATTCAGCATTAACATACAATAATTGCACATTTGACATCGTTTCCCACTGATACTGATGCACTACTAAGATACGTAGTATAACACTGTATCTGGTGCATGATATTTCTCATCTGAATATATGAAAACAAAATACATAATGGTTAAGTATTTCAAGCCATAGTCCTATTAACTCTTCCATAAGAAGACACTAGAATAGCTTAATTATCAACCACCTTTATGCTTATGTAGTTATGTATTTAGCACACTATGTATTGATTTTTATTTGCAAATGAATGTTAGGCCTCTATTACACTAGGAAACTGAATGCACAAAAAGTTGTGGAGCACGGTTTAAATGAGACTTATTACACTTACCGTAATCGGTTACATGGTCTGCAATCAATTGCAAGCCATGCAACTATTAGTTTCACATGCTCGATGTTGGGCATTGATTCAAATGTAACCTATTACACTGTGCAACCAACTGCATGCAACTCACATTTTCCGGACAACAAAGAAAATTCTGACACAGGACGGAAACAATAATACAATTTTTTACAAACTGCCAATATCTTGAAAACAAAAAGGAGAATTTTATTGAAACAAAAACCAACAAAAAATTTGCAATTTTGTCTAGATATCGCTCACTGACACCATCTACCTATTTCTTATAGTACAAAAGTTTGTTGCATGCCGAAAATTTCACTATATGCAAATTAACAAAGAAATTTCATGACACAGGACCATTTTAAGGTTCTGTTTTTTTAAAAATTATTAAAGTTATCAGTTCAAACATATGTCTAAAACCGTCCTCAAACTTCAAGGAATACAGTGGTGAAAGAATTTTTTTATTGGATCAGTAGTTTCTGAGGTTAGCCTAGACAACAAAACAAACAAACTTTACCTCTTTATAATAGTAGTATAGACTACACGCTTAGTGTGGAACTGATTGCAGAGCAGTTGCAGCTTGTTTTTACTACCCAGAAACTAGTTTCACGGAGGCTTGGTCTCAAGCAAACTGTGACAACATCATGACAGACTCAAGAAATCTGTTGTTGGGCCAGTCTTGGGTGTAGGTTCTACATGACTAAATGTTATTATAAGAGGCTACTTATAATAGAATCTGTTATACATATAACAATATCAGGTGATCTAATACAACTTCTGAATTAAATATTTTAGACAAATTAAACAATAAAAACACTGACACATCTACAAAAAACCTACTAATACTAATCAGACTATATCTAATGATTCAAACTACTTGCCATAATACAAAGTGGCAGCTTTCCACTTATTTTATAACAGACCGTACAAAATATCTTTTAAATACTAATGAAATAATAAAATAAAGAAACACAATATTATAAAAACAATCCATTTACGGAAACACACAGTAATAAATAAAGATAATCAGCAAGTTGTAGAAATGTGTAATAATCATACCATCAAACAATGCACATAAAATAAGTAACCTATATAACAACAATGACAATTAGTAATTACTAAACAATAGTAATTACAAAAACAAATCCAAATTTTATGGATCGCAGAAACAAAACAATGTTAAAAATGCTACTTTGAACATCCAAATTCAAATGAAAACACTAACATCTGAATATCAAATGTAATCCCAGACATTAATAGACAAAATACTCACACTGAATGTAGCTGGTGCTCCAAAGATCAAGCACAGCCTCTTCCACTTCCTTACACCACTTACACCTCGAAGCTGGTGTACTGTACACACTCTTGATTCATGAACTGCAATTATTGTTTTGCACATGACAACATATTAATAGGTCTAATTTAAATATTGTGCATTAATTTTATGTTCTATTAAAATTTTTTCTCTAATAGTTTTTCAACTGTTAATGGTTTGAAACGACTAGCATTAGAAGTCAATATAAAGAAATAGTTTTCAGTACGCACAGTTATCTTAAGAACCTTGTAATAAACTGACCAAATGCTACCATAAGTGAAGTATTTTCTGTGACAATATTATAAAACATACTATCATTAACCTGCAAGAAAGTGACAGTGACAGAGATGGACCACACGTAACTCTATCTTGTACACCGTAAATAATAACATCAATTCTCTCCCTCTCTCTCTCTCTCTCTCTCTCACACATACACATGCATGCACACACACACACACACACACACACACACATACACACATGAAAAACGTGTTTAAGACAGAAGTTCGTAATTAAAACTTACAGTGAATAAATAAAGTAATAATCAGTACTATTTTATGTTTACAATAACTAAACATAATAAATTATTAAATGTAATAATTTAATAACAAACAACCTTTACTATTTAGATACATACGAAAAATTATATTAATTCATAATTATTTTTGAAATGGCATTAAATACTAAACATTAACAATATCCAGTATCTTTTTATACAGTAGGTACACTAATACTAATACTTATAATGTCAGAATTTAATTTCACCAACTCTTTACCAAAATCAAACAACCATGAATCACAGCAGCGAAGGTGCAGTAAGTAAGCAAAGTAGTGGGCAGGTGAGCGCTGCTTTACCTTGGAGCGCTGATTAAATTCAACATGATGTTGTTAAAACATATACCACACAAAAGCTCTGATAGGAACATATGCACAAGAAAATTCTCTCCTCTCCCTCTCTCTCTATCACATACACACACAAATCTTCTTATTCTTGCTTGAAAGGATTACGCACTTCTGGATGTTATGGCTTCACCATCTTATCCTTGGTCTCACAACACTTACAGCTCATAGCCTGTCTCAGTATTCTATCCAGGGACATATGCATAACATGGTCCTTCCATCTTTATTTATACTATGATGTTATTTCTGTTATTGATTTTGTTGTCTTCTAGGTAGCGAAGCGATTGAAATAAAATACTTGTATCACTGTCAACACCTTGCTTATCTCTCGTAAACATGTTTATCTAATTCTTTACAAGTAAATATATCACACAGATTTCAATTCACAACTGTGATATCAATTATTAACACAACTGTAATTTATACAAACAAAAAAATAACACACAATATAATATTAATCCATAAATGTGATACCAAATACACGCACTAATTCTGTAACTAAAATCACTAGCTCTCAGAATCAAAACTGAGCAACTCTGTCTCTTATGATTTTTTATATAGGTTGGTAATGACACCATTCACCAACATGTGTCACTTACAAGAATTGTCTAGCAAGTTCAAGGCGTATATTCGAAAATTTGGTAGAATAAACTATCCTTCCTTTCTTTTATGGCACTACAGCTCAAGTCAGGCCCTGGCCTCCAATCTACTCTATCCATTGCAGCCCTCCTCCAGTTTCTTATCCCCATGTCCTCTGCAACGCCATCTTCCCACCTCTTCCTCGGTCTATGTGTGTCTATAAACACATAGACATGTCTATAAACTATGTTTAACTATAAATGTTGTTACAGGACATTCTAGTGTATTCTATAGTGTGTATCAATATACATAAGTTATACACAAATAGTGGATAATATAAATATATGTGACTAACGTAACTTACGTATTCTAATTACAAAGAGTTTTAATACTACCAATCACTTTATATATATTGTAACGTAACAAAGTTAAGGTCCCAGACGTTACATAAAAGCTTTGTCAATATAAATTAAAACAATACCCAATGTATGCCATAATTAAGGTCAGGAAAGTAAACCTCACCTAATAAATATATTAATGGTACCTAGTAAGGTTACTAGGTAATAAAATAGTAAAAATGTATATAAATATAAAATATGGAGTGATCAGGGGAATATGTAAACAATAAACACAGTGTCTAATGAGACGAAATTACTATAGACAAGTTTGAAAAGAGTAGACTGTTTAATTGATATTTATTGTTTTATAATGATGTACATGTTGTGCTTTATCATGATATTTTGTTTACATGATATTTATTCTGTGTTTTGTATGTAGCAGGTGTGAAGCCATTGCTTTAAGAAAGTATTGAGTAATGGATACTAATGTCATTCATATTAAACCTGTATTTAAGTAATTAAATACAAGTGTATTTATTATGTATTGTATCATGTTAAGTGTATTTACTTTGAATAATTAATGAAGATATCATAAGATAATATTTGTAAACTTGGCCAGGAAGACAATAATTGTTAATAAATTGTCTAGGGGTCATTGTAATTATGTTATAAACCAATGAAGGGTTCAATGATAAAATAAATAATAATAATAATAAATTGAAATCAGGATAAAATAAAATTAGAATAATTGGCCATAAGCCAGTGACTCATTGTACAGTAGGTCAGGTCAGAAAAGCTAAATTAAAAACAAAAAATTATAACTCATGTAATAAAACAAATAGGCCTAAAATTAGTATTTTGTAAAAGGAAAGTAATACCTTTTAAATAAGTTGATCAAGAAGAAAATGTAGTAAAATGTATATGGTTTAATAATGCATATTAGGTGAAAGTTTTATGTGATTTAATGTAATACTAATAAGGGAGTATTTTATTAAAAAAGTGTAAGAATATTTCCTAATTATGGCTCTAGGATAACAAATATTATCCAATAACAGAAGAAAATGGTTGTTAGGGACGACTGAATGCAAGATATCTTGTTGATTTTCAACACTCAATGTGAATATAGTAGAGTTATATGTGAATTATATGTTATATAATTCACTTATATGTGAATTAGTAGAGTTGAGTTAATACAAATTTAAAACCAGAAAGAAAACCAAAACTAAACAAATAAAATTAAATAAATCAAATTTCATAAAAGGAAATCCATTAAAAAGGACTGAGTAGTAACTCCTGAATCTATCTCTCAGCAAATATAATTCTACATACCATTAAAGTTAAATGAATTCCAAAAAATAAATCATTCAACCTACTAACAGCAAAAGAGTAATGATGAAAATGAACTATAATTAAATAAAGATGATCCATAACTGAGGAATGCCAAATTAATTAAAAACATTTTAAAAAACTAATGAAGAAATTTAGAATTACGTCCAAACCTCACTTTCCACAACTGAACGAAGTTTTAATACTACACAAATTCCATTGGGACCTGTAACCACCAGAACCGGGAAGATTCACGAAGATTAGGACTGAAACTTCTACTACATCCTGGGACATCAATACCAAACTTTTATTGAGAAGCTGGATGCTGATATTTTCCAGCCATCAAAGCAACATTCTGTTCTCGTCTCTGCGTAGCGAAACACTGCCACATTAAGTATCTGATCGAAGTTGGTGAAAACCCTGCTTATATTTAATTTTATATAATAAGATTTGATAACAATATTGTAATACTTAGTAACCTTAAAATTGCATCACATGACCTTACTAATAATTAAAAGAACTACATGTACCCTGAGATAAAAAACAAACTGAAAATTATAATTAAATTGTAACACATCTAAAACCCGAATTCAATGACAAATCGATTATGTATTGTCTAATCGATATAGTGTATTAGTAGCAAGAGGAAGCAGCTGTTGGAATTAAAACATATATAAAATAAAGAATCCTTCTTGAATTTGACGATTTCTTGTTATTTGTAGAATAATTGGTGTATTTCGAATAGGGTGTAAATTACAGAGAAAGGACGTGAGAAACGCATCAAGCGGAACGACTTAACCTATAATAACTGGTCAATCGCCAACCACAGCACTCGTTTGTTGACAGCTGGTGAATACGAGAGAATAGAGAACTAACTTACTCTCTCCGCTCTCTTCTCTTTACAATTTCGATAGTATACACCGACTAGGGTTGGAGAAAAATATTGAATTATTCAATATAATAACTGGAATATAGCGTTTTTCTCTTGTAAAACACTTGATAACTATTTAATACAGATCTATTATCAAGAACAGAATAATATCAACCACACAAAATATTTTTCCTTATAGATTTGATTTGTAACAAAATATATACATATACACACACACAATACTGATACTACTTTGAACAAGGCTGGGGATTATCTAGTATACAATTGTATACCTAATTCTTGTCTTATATCATTACTTTTTACATGGATAGATATAACCTTAGACTGACTGAAGAAACCTAATTTCTGAGGATTCCATCAATCTAAAGTCTCCTTTCATAGGGGCCTATGATTCTGATCCTTAACACGAAGAGGGGACTGCCATCACTTATAAAACTTTGAGTTTTCCCCTTCACAGTTCATCTTATAACGACATATGTCCTTCGATATTTGTCAGTGTTATCTAAAATGTGTTTGTCCTCCTCATATGTTACATCACACCCCAAATACTGTAATTAAAATGTGCTACCTTTTTGAGCATTTGATTGGTATTATGAAGTTTATTTGTACCGGATGTTTTTTATGATGCCATGGTCTCGTGTTTTTGCACTGATATTTTTAAATTCTAAGTGTCAAACAACTGATCCAATCTCTGTACAGCTAATTGCAATTTGTATTCACTGTCTTGGATTATAATATGATCATCGCCAACAAGAATAGCACAATTCATGTTGACCAATTTGTTCACCTAAGACTAAATATCTAAAAAAATTAGAAAACAATATACACATTTTAAAAACATTATACACTGAAAACACTCACAAAATAACATATGTCAGGTCTGTACACACACTTCCACAGCCAAAATACAGCAATCAAGCTCATTGTCAAGAGTAAAATTCACCCCTTACAACATAACTTCACCAGACAAGCAGGCCTACACATGCGATGGCTGGCAATGGGTACACAAATTAAAGTAAGAAACATGACTCAAGTAAATAACTGTAACTCTATCTTGTACACCATAAATAACATCAATAACAAAGGGTTGGGTTTGTGAATACATTTCAAGTCCCTGTACTTAAACTGTCCAATAAATTTTACCAAGTGGCATAACAATGATTATACACAAATGGATGTACAAAAGCATATGCAAATTTATTTTAAAATGTACAACTTTAATACTTCTGAAAATACTTTTCAACTTACATTGAATTTTAGTATTATTGTACAGACTGTATGTCTCTTTATAAACAGTTATATTTTTGTTATATGATGCCAAAAATATACATCTGAAATTTGAGACTTAAACATGTTGACACAATCAATCTATCCATTATTTCTTCCCATATGATACTACACTTCTAGATTTTTGTTAACAATGCCATTACCATGTCCTTAATAATGCCACATTGTACTTCCTCAGAACATTAAATTCATATTTTTTTACCATGTGCTCCATTACTAGAGGAGCTAACACATCAGAGATTGCATAACCCGAACAATCTAATTATTCAATTGTTTCTTTTCCTGCTTGTCAAACTTCTTTATACAGATAATGAATGTTCTCCTATCTCCTTACTTAACTAGTTGAGCCAGTTGTTAGTTGTGAGCATGTACGTGTGTGTGTGCACAAGACGCGTACGGATGCCTGTACAAGAACTTAAACATAAATACTTCAGTAAACCATATCGTTACCAGTGTTCAATTGTATCAACAGATAATGCTGTGATCAGTTCACTATGTAAATTGTTTTTTATGGCTGTGTGGTTAAGGAACATATAATAAATGAATCCAAAATACACAATGGAAAAATTTATTGTTAAATATGTTTACAAAAATATTACAATAAAATTTATTTATTTAAAGATAAAACTGTAAACATAATAGCTCAGCCTGTTACTCGACACACACACACACACAATTTTACTTAACTTGAATTAATCAGAAATTAATTAACAAGATTACAGATTTAGAAAGATAATGGGTTAACTAAAAATTATACATATTGAATTTGCTTCTAATTGAATACACACGGGCCATTAAGTGGCTTGAAAAAATTATTTTTTTATACTTTCAGTAACAAAAGGTTTCGGTTGTTAAAAACAATTTTAAAACATTATTGTTGAGATTTTTACAGTTTTATTGTTGGAGTTTGAAATTTATTATCATCAGGATCTGTGTATGGGCAATACAGAAATAGTTAATACACACATAATGAATGTTAATATTTATGGAATATTACAATTCTTAATATAAGAATAATAATATGTATGCAGCAGTTGCTATTCTTTACAAACCATATGCACATACATTCATACAAAAACACTCATAAAGTGTTTATTTCTGTTTCGTGAATACAGATCCGGACAACAATAAAGTTTGTCAGAATGTTGACACAAATATTTTAAAACTACATCTAATTAATGAACGACTCTTACAAATCCTTTAATCATTAATTAATTCATAGTCACTGATAAACTAAGGATAACTCCTAGTGTTAAGCAACTTATAGCCCACCCTGTAGAATCTTGTGTTAATACTAAACATACTCTTACAGCTAATTCACAAGAGATTCATCAAGTTCTTTATCAACAGATTCATTAAACATATATTCTCAACACTCCACTGAATAAATCCAACTGAAAAAATTATTGTATAATAGATATTTACCATATATCCGTCGTGCGACTTCGTTTTTCTCGTCTTATTTTGACGCGTTTCGGCAACGAATTGCCATCTTCAGAAATCTTAATCACTCATAGGAGATCGTTAAAAAATTAAAAAATCATTACGGTAAAAGTGCACTTTTACGACATTGGAAACTCACAGACGCGAACATGAAAGTTTATGTTTCTCGCGTGGACAATATCGATCGACTGCTTTCGCGTGGACAATATCGATCAACTGATTCACTGTTTATATAGCCACTGATAAACCTGTTTTGCTTATTATAGCCCGTATGTACTGTGACATTTCATTTACCGGCGCCCGTGTGCAAATATTGCCGTGTCGTACAATATGTTATGTGAAAATGTAAGTTTATCATTCAAGACATAATCACTGTTGATTTTGACGGCTTTATATATTTCGTATTCCTCAAGCGCGTCCATGTATTTTCCTTTCCTGCAGCAATGCAAAGGCTGGAAATTTGTCTCAAAATCACTGTAGTTATGATTACATAGTATCAGGTGCCTGGCAAAATTAGATGTTGTTTTATGTAATTCCCTTCTGGGAAGATGTTCGTTATATCTTTCTTCAAACGGTCTGCCTGTTTGGCCTATGTAGAACATGTCGCATGAGCTGCAATTCATCTTGTATACGCCGGTTCTTTTTCTTTCTGGTATACTGTTTTTCCGGCTAAGAAGTCTCTGAATGTTGTTATTTGTACGGAAAGTTACAATTACATGGTGTTTCTTGAGTTCGTTAACTAGAATATTTGGTAAAATGTTTGTGTAATCTGCAGATATGTATTTATTAACCGGAAGTGTGTTATCATTGTTCGACTTTTTTAATTTCTTCTCTTTGTGTTTACTTATTAATTTATCCACTAATGAACTTTTATATCCGTTAGCCGCTGCTATGTGCTTGATGGTCCGTACAAATAACAACATTCAGAGACTTCTTAGCCGGAAAAACAGTATACCAGAAAGAAAAAGAACCGGCGTATACAAGATGAATTGCAGCTCATGTGACATGTTCTACATAGGCCAAACAGGCAGACCGTTTGAAGAAAGATATAACGAACATCTTCCCAGAAGGGAATTACATAAAACAACATCTAATTTTGCCAGGCACCTGATACTATGTAATCATAACTACAGTGATTTTGAGACAAATTTCCAGCCTTTGCATTGCTGCAGGAAAGGAAAATACATGGACGCGCTTGAGGAATACGAAATATATAAAGCCGTCAAAATCAACAGTGATTATGTCTTGAATGATAAACTTACATTTTCACATAACATATTGTACGACACGGCAATACTTGCACACGGGCGCCGGTAAATGAAATGTCACAGTACATACGGGCTATAATAAGCAAAACAGGTTTATCAGTGGCTATATAAACAGTGAATCAGTTGATCGATATTGTCCACGCGAAAGCAGTCGATCGATATTGTCCACGCGAGAAACATAAACTTTCATGTTCGCGTCTGTGAGTTTCCAATGTCGTAAAAGTGCACTTTTACCGTAATGATTTTTTAATTTTTTAACGATCTCCTATGAGTGATTAAGATTTCTGAAGATGGCAATTCGTTGCCGAAACGCGTCAAAATAAGACGAGAAAAACGAAGTCGCACGACGGATATATGGTAAATATCTATTATATTAATATAAGCGACTTGGAGACAACTAACCTAAAATGTATTAAAATTATTGTAATTCATTATATAACATGTATGGTGAATGCTATCACACTTAATTGAATTAAGTTATATTTTCTTACAAACCAATATATTCATAATGCACATTATTTTCAATTATATATATTTTTTTACTATCTGTGTTGTGATTAAAGCTAGGCTACTTAAACCCATAGAACTTAACTCAACTGGATGTAGACAATAATGCAAATTACTGATTCAGTATTAAAAAGGTTCACATAGACCTGCAGTAGTATTTTACACTGAAAACAATTTTTTTTCATTTAAAAGCTTTATCGATGGTTCAGCAATGATGAGATTTAAAAAATTCTATAAATCATAATAATAATACTGACAAAATAATTATGTACATCAATATCAAACAACCTAATGAGAAAAAAGTCAGCGATATACTGTGTAAAAAAATATAGATACGCAGAGATAAATCGGTGCAATAAGTCATTTAATGTAGGGGTAGGTTTTTCAAATGTATCAATGATATTAATAGAAATGACAGACTAAGGCAATTCTGCCTATAATACATGATAGCAAAAGTAGATATGAGGATCTAAAGCATACGAGTTTTGCATGTAAAATATTTAATGTACTGTAATACACATATTTGTTCATTAGCTCTTGCAACACAATTTTCAACATTCTTTATATTGAGTCAGATCCCAAAACAGAAGCTTCCACTTTAAACCACCACAGTCTGCTAATGAAGCAATTATGTTTATTTTACTTTATTTGTTAGTTTTCTTTTTCATTTTCTACAGTATGAACAGACAATACAAAAATAACTGGCATATCCTGAATACTTATTCAACATCAAGTATTGGTGATGTTATAACAAAAACATTGGAGTTTTATAACTAGGATGATGCACACATACTATATACAGTATAATACATGACATAATACCAGGACAATGTTAATCGGCACATCATTATGCGAGGACTCATTAAACCTGCCAGTCGTAGGCACCACTCAATTTATACCATCACATATAATTCAACTTCAGCATCTGGCTTATTGTTTCAATCATTATTTTTTAGTAATGAGGGAAATACAGTAAAACAAGTAACTACACCAATAATAACAGTATAAGTACAAGGCATGTTTTTTAAGTAAGTACCGTTTCGCTATATCGCCGCTACAGCGCAGTGGTCGCCGTTCTGCGCATGTGCACAAGTGTCTGCATCTATTGGCTTGCTACAGACACCATTACGTGAGCAGAAGTCTTTGTTTACATTTTCCTGTGAGTGTTTAAAATGCCTCATACCATTGAAAGTCCCGCCGATTGTGAAATATGGGCTGTAATTCGTTTCCTAAATGCAAGAAACGTGAAAGTGGCCAATATTTCGACATCTTGTGAAGTGTTGTAATGGTACATAAGTCCGTGTAGGAATTTGTAGGTACATATAATTTTATTGTGATTTAATGTATTAAACGACATGAGGTTAAATTTTCCAATATATATCATACAACGCAGTTTGCCAGAACGAGTTGACGCCAAGGTCACTGGTGTACTTGACACACGACAGATATTCAAACAAAACGACACACGGACAATGCTAAAACGTCATAATAAATACGACAGACGTAATAACTGAGATGCAAAACAGTGCCGTCATCAGCCGAGAACAATAGGTTGATGACGAATTATCCCTTCCACCTGGCGAATTTACGCCAATATGTCTGTCCCAGTCGACAAACTACCAGCAGTGCAGTAGCACGTTATAAAACTCGCTGGCAAATTATTGCCAGCCAAAGTGTTTTAAAAGTATAAAAATGTGATCAAAAAAATGTAACCAAGTATAATCAGTGAACAACCAGAGTACACAATGTAACGTAACTTCAGTGCAGTAAAAGAACAGACATAAAACAGTAAAAAGTTCGGCGAACACCGGCCGGCAAATGGAGAACGTCTGATGAGAAAACACAACACTCCAAGTTCAGGAAAGTTAAAATTTATATCACCATTGTTTATTATTTGAGCTCAAAATTCTAAATTAAAAATGTACCATTAATTTGCTGTATGGGGAGAGAGTGTGCGTGCGAATGAGTCCCGGCACATACAGGCAAAGCCACGAGGCATTGGTTTATGTACAAATGTAAGAAAGTAATAAATTGAAATAAATGATAACTGCAGTTTATTAGAAATGCACTTGATTATAGATTAAATGATGAAGATAAAAAATATGAATAATTGAGATTGACGTAATTTTAATACGGTGGAAATACGTCGCCGCCATTTTGTTCAATATGTAAGAGCGACTCCATTTTGTTTTGTTTTGTGCCTATTTCAATATTAATGTCAGTAAAAAGCAAGTTTATTTACCATACACTGTTTGAGTTAGTTATTTCGAACAATCATCCTGTCTCTGATGATCGCTTAACAAGAATCCTGGAACCCTTAGGTCAATTTAAAATCTTACGTTGGTACTACAAGATGGCGCCTGAGCAAGCATGGCATATAAAATAAATGTGGTAGTAAAAGGTGAGTTATCAACAACAAAATAAATAGAGTTAATGTGGTAAGTAACAAATGACGGCCCGAACTGGGACATATAATTGTTTGTTTGTTAACAGTGTCGACAGATAAGTGAAGTGTACGGGGAAAACGCTATGAGCGATGGCATGGTGAGAAAGTGGGTTAGAGTATTTAAAGAAGGCCGTACAAACGTGCACGAAGAGGCATGGAGTGGGCGACCGTCTGTCATTAACGACGACCTGGTGCAGAAAGTTGACAAAAAAGTTCGTGAGAATAGGCGGTTTATGATTTCGTCACTGTCTAATGAATTTCCTCAAGTTTCAAGAAGTGTTCTCTATGAAATTGTTACAGACCGCTTAAATTATCGGAAGTTGTGCTCAACCTGGGTCCCAAAATGCTCAACGCACCCAAGACTGATTACGTCATTTGGCTGGGAAAAACTGGATCATCTCCCCTACAGTCCAGACCTCACGCCCAGTGACTATCACTTGTTCCTCCATTTAAAGCGACACCTTGGTGGCCAGCGCTACGACAACGATGATGATGTCAAAACAGCTGTGCAGCAATGGTTATCTTCTCGGCAGCTGATTTCTATGAAGACGGAATACTGTAGCTGATCACACGATACGACAAGTGCCTCAATATAGGTGGAAACTATGTTGAAAATAGTTGAATGTACTTGCTTTCATGTAAAAATAAAATTGTTCAAAAAAATATTACTTGTTATTAGTATCAAAACAGTACTTACTTAAAAAACACGCCTCGTAAAAAATTAAACACACTCATATTCTACTTAAATACTTGTTAACACACACACACACACACACACATACACACACACACACACACACACACACACACACAATTATTTGTTTTATATAAAAATTAAGCTACCCTCCAAATCAATATTAAAATTTTACAGTCATCAGATACACTTTGCTGATTCGGAATCGTCAGTTATATTTCTTTTCATATAAAAATATTAAAATTGTTTATACAATTTCTGTAAGTCAATTTAAAACAATCTTACCAGTCTGTAAGTGTAATATTTTCAAATTCTGTAATTATGAGATTAGTTTAATGTAGCCCCTTCCACCCCCCCACACACACAAAGTGATACAGATGTCTAGTTTAATGCAATGTTGCAGAATTCTGCGATGTACTTGCAGAATTAATCATCATATATGCATCACATACATGGTAGCTGGGTAGCCAAGCATTTGTAAGGACAGGACAAAGGATACATATTAACAATGAGTTAAACATATATAAAACTTCAAATTTAATATTATTCCAGTGAATCATAATACAATGGTTTTTCCTTCATAAGTGTTACTTAAATATATTTTCATAAAATTATTTAATTATTTGTACAAAGTTCATCTATTCTAAGCAGTCTTTAAAAATTAAAAATTACTCCCCCTTTAAAAAGGTTTAAAACAGGTACACTCGAGCAGAATAAAATAACAATATCAGGACACAAAAAGTAATAAATTAAAAAATGATCTTAAAGTTTATGTATTTACAAGGCAACCCATAAAAGATCTATACCATTTCACAGTACAGTTTCAGTGGACTAATAACTCTAATGTAATTTTTTTTTTATTAAGCTCAGTCTACATTTTAACTAATTTCGTTTACATCTATTACTCATATGTCCTTTATCTTTCAATTAACATATTTTGAAATGTTGATAATTATTTTTCAAAGAACCTCAATTACAATGGGTTTCTACTAATGTGACTTTAAAACGTAGTAAAGGAAATTACAACAATACACAACTACAACTTTATACTTTGTAAGTACATGAGCCATATTTTTAAAAATTTTGATTAATGTTTGCAAAGAGACTGTCACTCTGATGCTTTTATTTTTTTATTTACTCTTTATATATAAGTTTGACAAATTCACATCACGCTTATAATGGTTTCCATGTAGATGTCACAAGGAATATTATATTGATACAAATTAGTAACATATGATGGTGCAGGCCAATAAAAATACACCTAATAGTCCTAAAGTAAATGTCCTTTATTCTTTTTTATCTGAACACCTCTTTACCACAGTGGGCAATTAGCTTTACATTTTTTGCTAATATATTTCCATCATATTTTGTTACTATTTTCTAAGTAGTAGTATACATAAATAACAGTATGTTCAGGAATAAGAAAATTAATAAAAATAAAGCTGTATAAGGTCTCACCAAAAAGTACATGAAATTTTTGAATACCTCGCGCTACAAGTGTTTGATTAAAAAACTATTTTTATAAGATGGTACATATCCTACTGACAATTGTCTACAATTTTAGCCCTATTGGATGCATAGTTCAGATCTGTCAGCTAATCAAGTTGCATTGTGGTGAGTTATTTTTGACATTCTATAATGAGAGACTGAACATCTATTGTGGTGAACATATTGTAGAGCCCTTCTGGCGGGTCTGGTATGTATGAACTACCTGTTACAAATTGGGTGCAAAATCTTCAAAGACTGTCATGAGTAAGTTGAAGATCACAATAGATGAAGATTATATGGTTTTGTGTTCCATGAGTTTTCATCACTAGTGGCAATGGTAAATACACAGTACTATTCAGTGTTTTACACCACTTGTGCAAATATATTCGTAGAAAACCACCCGATTTATGGAAAGATAATTTCAGGAAATTGCACCCCAATAATATGCAAACGACGTATGTCATTACTTATCAATAATTTTAGGCAAAAACATATTAACAGCGCAGCAATCACCTTATTCACCAATATGTCCCCTGTGTCATATTTTCCTCTTTCCAATAATGAATGTTACCTGAAGGATAACGTTTTGTAACTGTTGAAGACATCAAACAAACATTGCACGAGTGAGCTCAAGGCTATACTAAAAAGTAAATTAGAGAAATGTTTTGCATTAACTTTTTTATCAAACCTTGTATATGGAATAATATTAGAAACATTTAAAAATAAAGCCAGACTGCAGACACTAGCATGTTTATATTATACTTTGCCTCTCTAAGTAGTACTATACACGAGTGAAACATGGGCATAAAAAAACTTTGACATTAGAGTTTAAATTTCTCAAAAGAATTAAAGGATATACAACAGAGGAAAGAATAAGAAACAAAACCATGTGAAATGAGTTGAGTGTGGACCTATAGAAGAATATATGAAACAGATTCGAGATTATTTTCCTAAAATCAAAGGCAATATACAAAATGCTGTCACATATAATTATTTTTGACTAAATTATTATTATTTAATTAATAAAGTTGTGTTAGTGGTTGTAATTACAAACAGAAATACACTATTACCAATTTGATGATGAGCTGTGAAGCTTGAAAGCACTAACATTTTTTCTATAGTGGTGTGCAACAGTGTTATTTCTGTTTTAAATTATTGCTGTTGTGTATTTTCAACATTTTGTATAAAGGATTAATTATATCACTTACACAAAATATTAAGTACAAACAAATAAAAGTAGACGATAAGTATTTAATCATAAAATTATGCACAACTGAACATAATTTTTACCAAGTATATAAGGCAAAACTCCTCAATGGAAAAAAAAACCAATCCGTACACTTACAACATGTATTACAGAATTCAGTACATTTATGGTGTGATGAATTTCATTTTCAGAGACAAATTGCTCAGTGCAGTGGTAGTTGGATGGTATGTATGAGATAATGATCCGTATGATGATCCTGATATAATTTTTCATACAATTACATTTATGTATATGTTTATATTATTCTACAATCATATCTTTGGAACACACAGTAAGTTCCACAAATACTGAATTCCATCTCAAAAAACAACTTCCTTAGTCAGCACCTCGCCACGAGAGACCTAAGATAACACGGGCTCAGTTAAGAGACCCTTAACTACATAAATTTAGTTATTTTAATATTTCTTCAGAACAAAAGACAAAAAATAATAATAATAATAAAAATTCTATTATCACATAGAATTGGTTAAAATAAGCTGTGCTTTGTAGATTAATAAACAAGTGCAATTCAGAATATGCATACACACTCAATATTATTTTAATAGAATGGTGGGTTTCTGTCACAGCACTGATGTAACAGAATTTAAAACATATCCATACCATTCTTGTAGAGTCAAGTCATGTTTACAACCATGTAAAGATGCCCACACACACACACACACACACACACACACACACACACACACACACACACACACACACACACACACACACACACACACACACACACACACACACCAAAAGCATCCATCTCAATTTCATACTTATTTCACTTAACAATATAAACATAAAAAGTTAAAAAAATAAATATAATTAATTGAAGAGACATATTTTCTTTGTTGAAAGATATGTAAGCTAGAATGTTTCCTTAATATCCACAGGATATTAAAAATATAAATCCATCATTTACATGTCCGTTCATGGCACTGTCTTTACATTCCCATCAGCCATACCAAAGTAGACTTTACGGGCCATATCAACAAACAAGCCTGTCTCTACAACACCTATGAACAGAAAAGAATGATACTTTTAATAAGAATATTTAATTGAATAATAATGCCAATTTATCAACATATTCTAATTTTTCCTTACAATTACATTAACATAATTAAACAGGTAGGAAAGAAATATACTGTAGTTCAAAGACCCTATTCAGTTGTAATATAACATTAATATTAATGTGTAATCAAAATAATAACTATTCAAAACTCATGAAAAATAACATCGTTTTTTGTTACACACTATACATGATCATATTTTTTTAACAAGATTGTAATAAAAATTAGGTGATAACATTTCCATTATCACTGATTACTACTATGTTTAACATATATCTGAGTATAAATTATGATACAATATTGCATATAACAAATATATATTATATTATTACAAATCACTGACTACAGCTGTCCCCAGTATCACGACCAGCCAAGATTACCTGGCACAATGAAGACTACAAAGTACCAGACGTTTCTCCTTAAATCTATAGATATCCCCTCCATTCCATAGACCTCCTGTACTTGAAGTCTTACTCAGTAATTGTTTGTTAATTTAATATTATTTTTTATATGTAAGGTATAATCCAGAAATTCATTTAGTGTACTTTGGCAGAGAACAGTGAGCAAATACAAATAACAATGCACAAATCAAGTAAAATATAACATTATTTATTTTTCTTTGAGAACATAAAAAAGATCATGAACACATTTATTCCGCCTTAAGGCATAAAACTGATTATCAACAAACTACAACATCAAAATACTACTACGTATATCAAAATTACGCAACTCAACACTTCTTGTTAGGCCTATAATAATTTTTCATTCACACAAACATACACCTTTACATACTTTTAGATTTTGTTGAGCTCAACTTTATAATTTATGAAAAAGCCAGTATTTTAATTATTTTTGAAATGTCTACTTCCCTATTGATGCGTAGAAATTCGACACCTGGGGCGTCAACTCGTGGCTTGCACTGTTTGCTGTTTTATAGTTCTCACTTTCACATTTTACGGCCGAACTGTCAATTTACTGCGGTTAGTCACTATTATGGATGAAAATTTAGCCAAGAACTGTTTGTATTTTGAAATATATATAAATTCACATTTTCTGTTGTATGCTGGCGCCCGCGATTGCTGCTGCAGACAGTGAAAGATGAAAGTCGAATGGCATTCAGTGTTACAAATTTTCCGTTTGGTGCGTCTCAAACTGCTTCACCCCGCTCCCCACCGTACGTCTCGTCCTCAGTATTATCACATTCCGTTGAGTTGAGTTTTGCTTTTTAACTTCGTCGCGAAATGTTTTTCGTCAACAAAATACTTGATGTGTTGGTCACTGGCTATAAATAGATTTTAGTCTTTTTACTGCATAACCATACATGGTCATGAAAATTATTTACTGACTTCGCCTCCCCTCAAAGGGGCCTCATCTTTGCATGTTACAGAATTTATGAAATTACATAATAATATTTAGGTAAATTTAGACCCATTACAATACCCCCCCCCCAATGAGAGGATTTATGCCGAAGCATAAAAGCTCTCATTGACACTCATACTTTCTAAAGGGATCAGCCAAGGTATGTCGCCACAGCCCCCTTACGTTTTATTCAAAATTATGGTTAACTTACCCCTGGTCCAGTGACTGTGACCATACCTGAATGACCTTACTGGACTTCTCTTTCGAGATCCCAACACCGCAAGGCCAGACCGGCACTTGACGCTCCTGCTCTGACACGCAGGCCAGCACAGGACCGCTGCCACAGCATCACTAGACACTGAAACATGAAATCAAAAAATATCAAATAGTGGCCTGGTATAATAGCATATCCCTGACTGATCTGGTTCCCCTTAGCTGTGTTGGTTTGCATTAAGAAGTACAGAGTGTAACGGGCCTATTTTGGGGTAATAAGGCAATTTGTATTTTTTTTTTATAAACAAATAACATTTTTCGATGATAGGGACAAAATTTATAGAGAGAGGTAAATTTGGTGGTAGGCGACGGTAGCGAAGGTGGTACGACTGATTGTCAATAGTGTATGTAAATTTCTCAAGCGAACAGATTCAACAACCGACAAATTGTGTCAAGGTCAGACAATGACACACACAAATCAGCAAAACAAATTATGTAACAGCGTCAGACCATCTGACGTCAGTATATACGTCAGAGCCTATCCTTGGTGTGGAATTCAGTTATGTAACGAAAGCAGTCTGCTGGCGGAATGATACAAACTTTAAAACAAAGGAAATTGATCATCCAACAACGGCCGCTTCACAAATTAGCGCCTGTGGCTCTTCCCCAGTCTAACTCCATCACCACTCGCGAGTGGTACCTATCCAAAGTTTCGGAACGTAAGTGCGGGCCCGCAGAACTACAAAAATGTAAATTTTTATATATTTCAGTATTTAAACAGTCTTTTATAACAATGAAGTAGAGACAGTGAGTGCAATTGGAAATAAATTAACAGTTCGGCCATAAAAATGTGAAGTACGAGGACCAACAAACTGTAAGCCACGAGTTGATATCTATGGCGTCAAATTCGCCGCAATAGCAGGAAAGTAAACATTTTTTTTTAAATCATTCAAAATACTAAATTTTTTTTTTCAAAATTGAGCTCAACAAATAAAAATGTACAGTATGACATAGTATGGGTATGTGTTTGCGTGAGTGTGTGTGTGTGTGTAGGTACCTATCTAAATATGACATAAAAGCGCTGGTTTACGTTAGGGAAAAATAGGAGTAATTTTCAGCATATATTTCAATGTTTTAATTATGAATTTCAATTATATTGTTTAAGTATAACCTGAATAAAGTTTTATGTAAAGAAAATGTATCGCAGCCATGTTGAAATTTGGAGAAGGAGAAGGATTACATTTTGTTTTGTTCTTAATAGAATATTCAGATAATTAATAAATACAAGTTTAAAACTACTAATGAAATTAAAGTTTAGCCTATCATTTCAAACAGCCATTTTGTTTTTCCAGCTCGCCTAATTCGAACATCTGGACCCTAGTAAGTATAATGTCATGTTGGTACCATACAACATGCAAGTGCAGAAGTAAACAAAGCGTAATATGTTATTGAAAAAATATTGTAATAAAACAATATATCACAATTGGCTTCCGAACGTAGGGACTATTTATATAAATACATTTATATAAATATAGGCCACTTGGAAAGCAGAACGGTTGTTTGAGGTAAAGCTGAAATTACGCAAAATAGACGTATAAGTAGTAAGGTTATGTCATGTTTTTGTAGTATGGGTAAGTAGAATATTTTTTTTATAAATATGTGTTACATGCAATAATATTTTATAAAGAAATATATATCTAAAAGATTTATCAAAAATGGCAGATAATAATGACGTCAGCTTATCTGACAATCAGATAGAGAATCAGATAAGTAGCGACTCTGGAATTCAAACCACTGACAGTAGTCTTGAGGAGTCAAAAATAATACAAACAGTTGAGATTCATTCAACACCTATTTTAGGAAATCAAAATAAGAAATCTGATAATGATACTATGTTAGCAAGATTGTATGATATGATGTACAATAGTTTAGAAAAACAAGACAGCATGTATAACGCTTTAGAAAAACAAGATAGTAATTTTAGAGAATTGAATGACAAATTTGATAGACAAAGTAGGGATATTAATGAGTTGAAATATGAGATTCAAGAAATTAATAGACATTGTGAAAGTACTAAAGTAGAGTTTACTAATAAAATTAACCAAATAGAGACCAAGTTAGATGATTCAATACAAAAGATAGATGTCAAATTTAATGAAATAGATAGCCAAATAGATAGAGTTGAGAAGCAAATCAATGAAAACAATGAAATATTAATAAATTCAATGAATGAGTATAACAATGACATAGAATCTAAAATTGTTAAATGTAATATTGAAACTGAATGTAAGTTGAGTAGCGTAGTAATGACAGTTGAAAAAATTAGTCAGAATATTGATGAACACCAAAATAAGATAGACTCTAAAATAAATGAAATTGAAAGTAATTATAAGACAGAAATACAAGCAGTAAATGAATCTATTGAAGTAATATCAAAAAATAATGTACAATCTGAATATAGTAATGACAAAAAATTATATTCACTTGAACAAAACATTAGTAGTATGAGAGATGAATTAAGTTTAGTAAAAAATCAAAATGTAAACAATGTTACTGAACGAATATTTATGACACGAGACCCAAATAATGAAATAGAATTAGAAACTTTTAGTAGTGAAAATAGGAGAGTGCATCCAATGCAATTTTTAAATCGAGTGCGGGAATTTAATCGATTTAATAGTAGTAGTTGGGAGGTTAAATTGCTGAAGATTCTGAAATGTTTTAAAGGTAGTGCCGAGATATGGGCGGAAGTACACCATACCGAATGGGGTAGTTACGAGGATTTTGAGGTAGCTTTTCGAAACAAATATTGGTCAGAAAAAAACCAAGAAATCTTAAGAAGTAAAATAATGGGTACTGGGAATTTTGGTAGGATTAATAACCACCTAACCATATATGTGATGATGATATATAACGAAGCTAAGTATCTAGAACCACCGATACCATTCCGGTCATTTGTAAGACATATTAGCAAACACCTGCCCAGAGAGGTGCAAATCACGTTAATGACTAGAGAGATTACAAATATTAATGAGTTAGAGAGCATGCTAGACGTGCTACAGAATATAGGGGAACGCGACATAGGACGACGTCCAAACACACCAGTAGTACCACACCATAATAATAATAATAATAATAATAATTACCATCAGAACAGGGGTACACAGAATTTTCATAGAGGAACGCGGGGAGGAAGTTTTGATAATAGGGGCGAGAGCTGGAGGTGTAGAGAATGTGAAACCGACAATTATGCTAATAGAACAAATTGTTTCAGATGTCATCGAAACAGGGAGTGCGCCAGGAACGAGAGAGCGAACCCACCACCCAATCAACAGTCGAGAGGAGGAGAATTTCATAGAGGAGCGCCGAGAGGAGGAGGACATTATAATAGAGGAAGGGGAGGAAATCCTCCAGCTGTGGCAGGTCCCTCCACGGAAAACTAGGGAGGACAATGGAGAAGCGGGCCCAACCATTGTCTACGGAAAACAGGAGGGTCCAAATAATCAACGGATACCATAACAACGTTATCAAGATGGACATGGCGAAGGAACTGTTAGAAGAGGAGGAGAACAAGGTGATGGAACGCAGAGCAGGATTGACTGAGGTGACGATTAACATTGAAGGTAAGAATTATAAAACTTTAATTGATACTGGTAGTGAGATCTCAGTAATTTCTGAAAATGTCATGGGTGAATTAAAGGAGTTAAACAAGAATATACCGTCATTACCAGTTGCCGGGGTTACAGTAGTGGGGGTAACTGGGGTGAGAAGTAAGAGAATAACCAGACAAGTACAATTAAATATTTTAATGAATGAAGTTGGATTTGAAAACACTTTCCTAGTAGTTAAAGGGTTGAGTCTAGATGTAATATTGGGAAATGATTTTTTGGAAAGAAACGGAGCAGTAATAGATTTCAATAAACAAATAGTAAAATTTGAAAAGGGGAATAAACCAGTCCGAATAGAGTTTAAGAAAGTGATAAATGAAGCTAAAGTCACGGGAATAAAAATGTTACATAAGCAGATAGGCGCTAGAGAGATAGAGACCAAAATAAATATATGTCTAGAGAGTGATAGTCTAGAGAATGAGGAGGGAGAAATGCATGAGCGTAATGAGAGTGTGGGTAGATAGAGCCGACAAATTTTTCAATGAAAATACAGTTGTAGGAAATATTCAGCGAGAGGAGCTGTGGGCAGTTGTGGAGCGGTACAGAGAGGTGTTTGATGAATCACCAGGGAAAGCGAAGGACTACATCTGCGAACTGAAAGTTCGGGACCACGCACCATACATGCAGAGGAGCTACCCGGTGCCGTTTTCGAAGCGAAGGGCTGTACAGGAGGAACTAGACCGGATGATGCAGGGAGGCATAATTGAACGCTCAGTATCACCTTACTCAAACCCTTTGGTAGTAGTGATCAAAAAGGATGGCAAGGTAAGGTTATGTTTAGATGATCGGAAAATTAATCAAATTATTATACCTGACAGGGAATCTCTGGAACCCATAAATGAGATTTTACAGAAGTTTAGCGGAGTCAAATACATGACGTCCTTAGACCTGACAGCTGGATACTGGCAGGTGCCATTAGCAACAGAGAGCAGGAAATACACAGCTTTTCTTTTTAACGGTAAGAATTACCAGTTCAAACGCTTACCTTTTGGATTAAACACCAGTGTTGCCAGTTTTATCAAATGTTTAGATAATATTTTACAACCTAAGGATTTAGACTTTTTAACTGTATATGTCGATGATATCTTGATAGCCTCTAGAACATTCACTGAACATTTAGAACACATAGAATATGTATTAGATAAGCTGCAAAGAGGGGGTTTAACAGTGAATTGGGACAAATCTAAATTTCTGCAGACAGAAATACATTTTTTAGGATTTATTATTACACATGAGGGGATATTAGCCAACCCTGACAAAGTCGAAGCCATAATGCGATTCCCCGAACCTAAAAACATTAAGCAATTACAGAGTTTCTTAGGCCTATGCAATTTTTACAGGAAATTTCAGGAGAACTACGCACACACAACATCCAAACTGAGTGCTGTACTGCAGAAGAATAAACAGTGGAGATGGGGCGATACGAAACGAGATGCGTTTAATGAAATTAAGAGAAAGTTTAGTCACATGATCATGATGAATCATCCCGATTTTAATAAGACTTTTTATTTGCAGACCGACGCCAGCAATGTAGCGCTAGGGGCGGAGCTCTACCAGGAGAGCTGCGACAAGGAACACCTGACGATTGCCTTTGCCAGTAGATCGCTGCTGTCGGCTGAGAAGAATTATACTACAACTGAAAAAGAACTTCTAAGTATTGTGTTCGCCGTGGGTAAATTCCGAACCTACATCTTAGGTAATACCACGATAATCCGGACGGACCACAAGGCATTGTCATTCCTTAATTCATGTAAGCTAACACATAGCAGATTAACCAGGTGGGTATTAGCCTTACAAGAATATAACTTTTCATGGGAGTACATAAAGGGGTCAGATAATAAGGTACCAGATACACTTTCTAGAGTAGATGTGGTAGACAATAAAACTGGTAGGGACCTTAAAGAAATAGCAATCTTTAGACTAACTAGAGAAGATAGAATTTTTGGTGAAGAATTAAGTGATATTAAAAATCTGCAAAGATCTGATAGCAAACTGGGTAAAATAATTGTTAGTTTAGAAACAGATGTAGAGGGAACTGAATATAATGAGCGATTTCAAGTATATCAAGGTATTTTGTTTAAAAAAGTAGATGGTGGGGAGCGTGATTGGAGGTTAGTTATACCCGTGGGGTTGATAGATAAAATTGTTTGGGATTGTCATATAAGGTATGGTCATTTTGGTGCGAGAAAGTGTGCAAATGTTTTGAAAGAGTCATGTATATTTAAGAATATGGAGAAGAGAGTTAGGAGAGTGTTGAGAGTGTGTGATTTATGTCAGAAATCGAAAGTAGTGAATTACAAAGTAGAAGGGGAGATGAATTACATAAAAGTAGATAACCTTTTGATCTAGTTGCGGTTGATTTATATGGACCATTACCCAGAGGTAGAGGAGGTGTATTATATGTATTCGTAGTTCTAGACACTTTTTCAAAGTTTGTAAAGTTATATAGCGTTAAGAGAGTGACTAGTAAAGTACTCAGTGAGAAAATAGTAAAAGACTACATGGTCAATGTTGGAAAACCGAAAATTATATTATCTGACCACGGTCCACAATTTATAAGCGGGAAGTGGCGGCAGACGCTTGGATGGGAAGGTATCATACCCAAGCATACGGCAGTGTACCATCCTCAGTCGAACCAAGCAGAACGGGTGATGAGAGAGATTGGCAGGATATTTCGGGCGTACTGTCACGCCAAACACACAGAATGGCCATCCTACGTGAAAAAAGTAGAGGAGTGGCTGAATTGTACCACCCATGAGTCCACGGGATTTACGCCGCATGAGTTGATTAGGGGAACAAGACCGCCCAGGATATTGGAACAACTTTTCGAATACCCACCTGAAGGTCAAGTTTTGGACAGGAACATGAAAATTAGATTGGCCAACGAGAATTTACTCACGAGAGGAGAGCGAAGAAAACAGAAACATGATGCCAAGGGTAAATGGACCAAGTATGAGGTAGGTCAGTTAGTGTTAGTAAAAAGACATGATTTGTCCAGTGCTCAAGATAGAGAAATAAAGAAGTTCTTCTTGTTGTATGAAGGACCTTATGAAGTTGTAGAAATAAAAATGCAGAATGTGTATGTGCTGAGGAACCCAGCGACGCAGGAAATAGTAGGTACTCAAAATGCGACGAATTTAAAATTGTATCGGTCACTTTAATTATGTTATGTTTATAAATAAGATTTTAAATATTGTTGTATGTTTACAGAAGGGATCCTCCCCCATTTTCGGGCGGTCACGATCTTACCAGTCCTGGCCGTGGAATTCGGAACTCGGAGGCGGGCCATGGTTGGCAGATCTTCCTTCGGGCGGTGAAAGCAACGATGGTCCGGCTCCACCAAAATCGGTATAAAGTAGAAAACTTAACTACATATTTGAACGGGGAGGGGGACCCCAACAGGTACGTGACACAAATTATTTTTTTTTATTAATACACTCCAGGTGCAACACTCTCGGTGTACCTGTCACGTGCCTGCACTGCTTTAGTGTTGTATATAATGGAGGCTGCATTTAAATATAAGGCAGTGCGTACAAATTTAAAAGTTTTAGAACCAGTGGTAAAATTAAAATCAGCCATTGGTTATAGTTTCTGTTTAGTCCGACGTGTTGAAAGTCAAGATAGAGTCAGCCTTCAATGTAAATAGAATGTAAAAAAAAAAAAAAAAAAAAATATACCAAAACAATTTTGGATGTTTAGAATTTTAAATTTAAAGAAATGTTAGAATTAAGTGACCAAATATAATTGTCAAGTTTCAGCATCAGTGAGTATAGGAACGCTTTGAAAAGATGTGTAATAAAATAAAAACTTGATATCAATACAAGATGTGGGGATAATTTTGGGGGGTAGTTTGGTGCTCAATGAAGTGATAGAACAGTGGAGTGTGGAACTGCAATGGTAGAAAGTTTAGTTTCAATTTTAATTAATTAGTTAGTAAGTTGATATTGCTGGGGTGGCATGTGCCCCAGTAGATAGCGGAAAGTGTTGGGGGTAACAGTGAGTGTTACCTCCATCGGAGGCCAACATGGCGAAAATGCACGGCACACCTTTTGTATGATTTTATATTGTACCTTGATAAATTGCCGTGTCGTGCATAATAATGAAGTGTGTACATGCCTGAAGGAAGAGATGATTTCCCCGACTTTTCGGGCGATTACTGCCTTACCAGCACTAATCGTGGTTTTGGCTAGCGGTTAGCTATGGTCATATCAAGTCCCTTGACCATAGCTGGCTTGAAATTGGTCTATATTAGAAATTAATGGGGGGCGAACTAGGGGAAATCCCGGAAACTATGGAACAGCGGCTGCCACTCTGTTCGAGGAGGAACAGCAGAGCCAGGTGGTAGACCCGTATTAAGGGCGCATATTTATATAACACAGATATGTTGATATCTAGAATCTTTAACATGTAACGCAGAAGCAAGGACACGGAGATGTCCCATTCCTCCACAATTTCAGTCCTTGTGGACGCAACTGGACGCCACAGTCCAGGGGGGGTCATAGTGTGTGTGGCTGGGAGGTTATCCAGGGGATAACGTATTAGAAATTTGTTGTATTTTAATAATGATGATTTGCTACTCAATAATTTTGTTTGATTTGAAAAATAGATGCACTAAATACTTCCTATATTGTGTTTATTATGTCTTATTGTGTTAATTGCATTAGTATGTTAGGTATAAGGATTATAAAAATATAATAATATGTTTTCAATGTGTTTATAGATTTTAAATAAAATGAAATAAAGTTATGATGTTAAAATTTTCAATGGGTTGCAAAAGATAGAATTTGGGTGATGAATATTTGTGGGACATATAGATCTGTCCAAATTGAAGTCAAAGTTAAAGGAATAGTAGAGATGAAAATAATGTAAGGTTGTTTCGAGTTAATGTGTTCTAGAATTTTGAGAAGTATTGATGTTGACACAGTAGAAATGGAGAAGATATGTAGAACTTTGAGTGATATATTGTTGTTTATTTTGTTGATGTTATTTTGTTGTAGTTGTAGTGAGGTAATGAGATTGAGATTTTGGGGATGGCAATTTTGTAGTAGGGGGTAGTGTAATGTGGGAGTCCGCAACATAAGGGTTGGGACGGGATTTGGTATAGATTTAGTGGGAAGGGGTTGCCTTAGGTAGAATCCAGGAACCAGAGAACGGGAATTGAGTTTTTTGGGGGGGGGAAACACATATCCTATGTACAAAGGGTTAGAGAGTATTTTTTCTATATATTGAGAGAAGGTGGCGAATTGAGTTAAAATAGTAAGTAGTTAGAGGTAGAGAAGGGTTAGTAGAATTTTTGATAGTGGGGTGTCATACTAGTTAAAGATTTTGTAAGGGAGCGTTAGAGTAATAAAAGGGGTAAGATTATGAGTAAATGCCAATTTGATAAAGTGAATTATAATGAATAACGTAGAATCACCCAAATTAATGAAAGGGAATAATAAATGAAAGGAGGTGTAAAACAAAGATTGAAAACAAAACAAAAAAAATTTTTTTGAGAAACGAATTAATAAAAGTTAAATTGAGATTAAAAGGTAATTTTCTGATTTTATATGCAAACTTAATGATGTAAAGTGTGTAAATTTTAAATACAAATTGTTTATTTTAAGATAAGGATAACAATGTGAATTATGAGTGTACTATGTTTTCTTATGTTATATTGTGTTTGTTAGTTTAAGAGAATTTTATGAATTTAAATATTTTAAATGCACTTTGAATTGGGGATGAGATAAATGTAATATGATAATGGGAATGTTTATTTAATTTCTGATGGGAATCAGGTCAATGATTTTGAATTTTGGGATAAAAGTTAACAAGAGAAAGTAGATAGAATGAGATTATGGGATTTATAAAAGTGGGTATCATGTTGTGTTAGAAATTTTGATATATATGTTAGAAATAAGTAGAAAACAAAACCAGTGCTTCTTAGCGCAAACCATCATCGCTAGGGGGAAACAGATCAGTTGGGGATATGGTGTTGTATAAGGCCACTATTTGATATTTGATTTGTTGTTTCAGAGTTTTGGTGATGCTGTGGCGGCGGACCTGAGCTGGCCAGCGCGTCAGAGCAGGGGCGTTAAGTATCTGTCTGACTCTACGGTGTTGGGATCTCGAGAGAGAAGTCCAGTATTGTCATTCAGGTGCGGTCACAGTCACCGGACCAAGGGTGAGTTGATTATTTTTTTTAGTAAACCATACAGGGGGTTGTGGCGACATATCCTGGCTGATCCCTTTAGCAAGTATGAATGTGTCAATGAGATTTTTTATGCTGCGGCATAAAATATCTCATTGAGGGGGTATTGTAACGGGCCTATTTTGGGGTAATAAGGCAATTTGTATTTTTTTCTTATAAAGAAATAACATTTTTCGATGATAGGGACAAAATTTATAGAGAGAGGTAAATTTGGTGGTAGGCGACGGTAGCAAAGGTGGTACGACTGATTGTCAATAGTGTATGTAAATTTCTCAAGCGAACAGATTCAACAACCGACAAATTGTGTCAAGGTCAGACAATGACACACACAAATCAGCAAAACAAATTATGTAACAGCGTCAGACCATCTGACGTCAGTATATACGTCAAGAGCCTATCCTTGGTGTGGAATTCAGTTATGTAACGAAAGCAGTCTGCTGGCGGAATGATACAAACTTTAAAACAAAGGAAATTGATCATCCAACAACGGCCGCTTCACAAATTAGCGCCTGTGGCTCTTCCCCAGTCTAACTCCATCACCACTCGCAAGTGGTACCTATCCAAAGTTTCGGATCGTAAGTGTGGGCCCGCAGAACTACAAAAATGTAAATTTTTATATATTTCAGTATTTAAACAGTCTTTTATAACAATGAAGTAGAGGCAGTGAGTGCAATTGGAAATAAATTAACAGTTCGGCCATAAAAATGTGAAGTACGAGGACCACCAAACTGTAAGCCACGAGTTGATATCTATGGCGTCAAATTCGCCGCAATAGCAGGAAAGTAAACATTTTTTTTTTTTTTAAATTTTTCAAAATACTAAATTTTTTTTTCAAAATTGAGCTCAACAAATAAAAATGTACAGTATGACATGGTATGGGTATGTGTTTGCGTGAGTGTGTGTGTGTAGGTACCTATCTAAATATGACATAAAAGCGCTGGTTTACGTTAGGGAAAAATAGGAGTAATTTTCAGCATATATTTCAATGTTTTAATTATTAATTTCAATTATATCGTTTAAGTATAACCTGAATAAAGTTTGATGTAAAGAAAATGTATCGCAGCCATGTTGAAATTTGGAGAAGGAGAAGGATTATATTTTGTTTTGTTCTTAATAGAATATTCAGATAATTAATAAATACAAGTTTAAAACTACTAATGAAATTAAAGTTTAGCCTATCATTTCAAACAGCCATTTTGTTTTTCCAGCTCGCCTAATTCGAACATCTGGACCCTAGTAAGTATAATGTCATGTTGGTACCATACAACATGCAAGTGCAGAAGTAAACAAAGCGTAATATGTTATTGAAAAAATATTGTAATAAAACAATATATCACAAGAGTTTTTTTTTCTTTATCCTACATATGGATGAATACTTAGTCTAAGTCTAATACATTATAAGAATTACATACCAACATTCTGTATAACCTTCTCTAGTTAACTCTTACCCCAAAATTCGAAATGATCGCTCTGATTCCCATCAAAATTTAAATAAACATTTCCATTACAACGTATAAATCCCTTCCATTATAAATATTCCATTCACATTTCAAAATTAACAAACTCCTTATATAGAGTAAAACACATGAAATCAACTACATTAGAACAAATTACTTACTTAACAATCGTTAAGTATCTTCATATTACTCTTTATTACATTAAAATAAAACACTCCTCGTCAACACATCATTCATTTGTTTACATCAGAAAATTAATTACATACTCTACATTATTGATGTAACTCATTTTAATATTTAATATTTCATTACTAACAACCTAGTAACCAGCTTCTCCATCATCACATAATTTGTTATAATTTATTAAATTATGAACTTATTTTAACTCCTCCTTCCACACACACACTATTACCCCCCCTGGACTGTAGCGCCCAGTTGACTCCACAACGACTGAAGCGGAAGGGGTGAACACTTTTTTCTTTTCTTTCTCCCCCATCCTTGCTTTAGCGTTATGCAAAATTCGGCATTACTGATATCCCGGATACCAGTAATCCTACTATATTAATATTCACACTCCCTTAATCGGTCTATCACCCATACTTCCATACTTAGGTATATAGCCGTGTTCCAAAGTTCTATAATCTTAGATTCCCCGAATCTAAACCCCCCAGTTGTATTTCTAAGTTCACCAATTTAGAATATTAAGCCAAATCCACGGTCAGGGTTCGATGAAGCCGTGACCGCCCGAAAATGGGGAATCGCATTTACCATATCTCTGGTATGGTTCATGATCCCTACACACTAACATAATACAATATAATAAAACATAGTAAACACTCACAATGAACATAAACCTAATTACATCAAAATAAACATCTCAGTTACATCTGAATAAAATTTCCAAACATTCCAAAACTTTAATTTCAATTGAATCTGTTAATACTCAATCTTTAATTATTTACCACTTCTTATACCATTAGATTCTCCAAAAATTCAAATTTATTACCAACATTCATTTTACATAAGATTTTATTTATTAAACATTGCGATTATTACCTCAAAATAAACAATTTGCATATAAAATTATAAACATTACACTTTAATTTCAATTGACCTTTTTACTAATCAATTATCAATTATTTAGCATTCACTACACCGTTAAATTCTCCAAAAAATTTTTTAATTTGTTATTAACATTCATCTGGTACAATATTTCATTTATCTCCTTTCAAATTTATTCAATTATTTTGTCAAACACATTTCATTACTTAACAAAATTCACAAAGTTGAGTATATTTCACCTTGCAACATTCTTACATTTAATATCAACACAACATTATATACAATCCACATTACCATTTGTTATCGTTTACCACAAATCATTTCATAAGACAGTTCATTTCAAAACCACTATTCACATAGTTAAACGTTCATAAACATTAATTGTTTACCCCCCATCATCGAACAATAACCTGGTCTTACGTCTACACAATTCATTTTTTATTAAATTCATTATATCATTTCTATCAATCTCACTACTATTTAAATTCTCATATTTTTCCACAATATCAACTGGATTATTCCATATTATTACTTCATATAATTTGTCACCACCGAGTATAGTCAAGTCATTCTTAGTATAATTTGTCACAATTGGGTCAATTATAATCTCATCATTATTATCACCTGCTGCTATACCAGATTCATCACAAGGTAAGTAATCAATATCATCAACCCTATATCATTTGCTGCACTAACTATTTTACAAGGTAAGTATTTATTATCACTAACTCTCTCAATATCTAACCTCTCTATTAATTCTTTACACCTCCTACCAATCTCAAATAACTCTATCTTCCTATCAACATACCTTTCATCATAACACCAGTTCATACTTTTTCTATCATTCTGTACAGAGGGTACAAAATCATAAAAACACCTACTAAAAATTAAGGGACTACTTGAAAACACATTGGTTTCCTCTAAGGGACTCTTGCCCTTCAAAAACATTTGTAACCATCTTGGTTTACAATAAACATGGGGAAAATCTACCCTCTGCCCTATATTCACAAAATAATTCTCTTCATACTCTCTCTCTCTAACTTATAAACACTGATTTCTACTCTCTCACTCTCTCTCACTGTTCCTATATTATCATCATCACTATTTATTTTCACGGTATTACTTTTATATATCTCATTTTCAACTATCTTACCACTATTACTTGTTAATTCATTTTCGTAACTAACACCTACCTCGTTAATTATTTCTTCGTAATTTTTTGTTATTTTATTATTGACACCATGGTCGTCTGTTATTTCGTCATTTTCATTTTCGTCACACTCACCCGTGTCATTAGTTTTGACACCACTACACCCACTCATCCGGTTTAATTCAACTCCTATATTTTCTAGTTTATTATTTATCTCCGCGAACTTCTCACTCACCCCATTAAAACTCTCATTTATACTTTTAAATTGGTTATTCTTACTTAGATTACTCATTTTTATTTCGCTTCTTATGTTTACAACTTCATTATTTATGTCTACTAACCTTTCGTCTTGTTTGTTAAATTTACTATTTATTTCATTTATCTCTGACTTTAACTCATTCAAACTCGTGTTTAAATTATTATTTTCTGACTTCATTTCAGTTTTAAATTCATTTAAACTCGTGTTCAAATTATCATTATTTTTATTTTGTTGTTCAAACTTATTATTTATCATTTCCATCATCAACGCTAACTGGTTAAATATATTTACCTCGTTATCTCTACTACCCCCAGCTACTACTGTTTCATTTACATCTATTTCGACAACATTCTCACTAACAATTTCATTAGTTGTTACCATATGATATTGAGTAATATTCAACACTGATCCTACATCTACACTTTCATCTACATTTGTATTTGTGTCTTTCTCTGCCATTTTCGACTAAATTGTAAATCAATTTTAATTTACAATGTCCCTGTAAATTCGGGCACCAACTGCAATGGTAACAGTTATTTATTTATTAAAATGAATATGTTCAGGCGAAACAACTGCAATGTTACTCAGTAATTGTTTATTAAAATTAATATGACTATATATAATGTTTGGTCCAGGGAATCGTTTAGTATACTTTGGCAGAGAACAGTGAGCAAATACAAATAACAATGCGCAAATCAAGTAAAATATAACATTAATTATTTTTCTTTGAGAACATAAAAAAGATCATGAACACACTTATTCCGCCTTAAGGCGTAAAACTGATTATCAACAAACTACAACATCAAAATACTACTACGTATATCAAAATTATGCAACTCAACACTTCTTGTTAGGCCTATAATAATTTTTCATTCACACAAACATACACCTTTACATACTTTTAGATTTTGTTGAGCTCAACTTTATAATTTATGAAAAAGCCAGTATTTTAATTATTTTTGAAATGTCTACTTCCCTATTGATGCGTAGAAATTCGACACCTGGGGCGTCAACTAGTGGCTTGCACTGTTTGCTGTTTTATAGTTCTCACTTTCACATTTTACGGCCGAACTGTCAATTTACTGCAATTAGCCACTATTATGGATGAATATTTAGCCAAGAACTGTTTGTATTTTGAAATATATATAAATTCACATTTTCTGTTGTATGCGGGCGCCCGCGATTGCTGCTGCAGACAGCGAAAGATGAAAGTCGACTGGCGTTCAGTGTTACAAATTTTCCGTTTGGTGCGTCTCAAACTGCTTCACCCCGCTCCCCGCCGTACGTCTCGTCCTCAGTATTATCACGTTCCGTTGAGTTGAGTTTCGCTTTTTAACTTCGTCGCGAAATGTTTTTCGTCAACAAAATACTTGATGTGTTGGTCACTGGCTAAAAACAGATTTTTCGTCTTTTTATTGCATAACCATACATGGTCATGAAAATTATTTACTGACTTCGCCTCCCCTCAAAGGGGCCTCATCTTTGCATGTTATAGAATTTACGAAATTACATAATAATATTTAGGTAAATTTAGACCCATTACAAATTATCTACCTCTGATACCAGTTGTATTGCCCTTATCCAAAATCTGTCTCATGCTCTTCAATAATTTGCTTAGTTTAAAAAGAAATTACTATATACCTGTGCTAATAACATCATATGTGCAAATATTTGTGTAAAACACTTAAACCAAACGGATTTAAAAATGTATGTGCTATAAACCAAAAGGAATAACAACCCCACGTTACTGGAAAGTAATTTATCATGTACTTCACCCTGTTCAGTTCAATGTGATTACAAAGGTTTAGGCCAGGAATACTGGCATAATCCCTAACATTTTTACAATGATATACGAGGGCTATTTTTTTTTCAACCTCTGATAGACCAATAAACAGACAAAATGAATGACATCAATAATTTTATTATACAGAAAAGTTTCGTATATATGTAAACTACATTTCTACATAGTCACCACCATTTTTGATTCACTTATCATAGTAAGGCACCAACTATTCTATGCCCATGTTGTAGAATGTTCGCTCCTGAGTAGTCAGCCAATCTGCAGCACTGGACTTTAACTCATCATTGGAGTCAAACCCCTGCCCACCTAACCACTTTTTCAAGTCAGTGAACAAATGGTAGTCACTTGGTGCCAAGTTTGGGCTATAAGTTGGGTGATACTGATGGACCCATACTTCGAGTCTTGTGAACATCTGCGAGTTGTTTGGGAACCCACCGAACACAGAGTTTCCTATACCCAAGCTTCTCAGTAAGAATATCATAAAGAGCAGACCTAGAAATTTCAGGGAAATCAGCAGAAAGTTCAGTAATTGTGAAACGACGGCGCTCTCGAACCATCCTGTTTACCCTTTCAACATCATCATCAATAGCCACGGACTTTCTTCCTTGCCCTCCTTCATCATGAACATCAATTCGCCCTTCTTTAAATTTTTGACAATATTCCCAAACTGAACCATCACTCATCACATTTTCTCCATACACATTACACAACCTTCAATGAAATTCTGCAGCACTATGACCTTCAGCTTGAAGAATTCTAATAACAGACCGAATCTCACACTTGGAGGCAATTTCAGTTGTAGTTGCCATAATTAAACTGCCATCACCACAGTAATAGACAAAATAACTATAAAACCAGTGGTGATAGGTTAGAACAAAGGCTCAAAAACATCAATCAACAATCAGATTGTTGCTATGACAACAGAACCAGGTTTGCCAGCTCACCGGAGGTTGAAAAAAAAATAGCCCTCGTACTTCACAACAAAAACTAGGTTTTCATAACTCTTCTGGATATGTTTTTGTATGATATTAAAGAACAAATAATATGTTTGTACTTACCAGGAATCATTTTGATCTTCACATTTACTGCATTCCAATTATCATGTACATTTTCTGGGAAATGCCAATCCAAAATAAAGTTTCCATTATCTGTTATCACTGGTCCCTTGACATACAAAAGTATTATTAATTCACACGTTTTTTTCATTACAACATTATTCAGTCTATAATAACAATAATTGATGTCTTAGACTTTCACGGCCAGCATCAATGCTAAAATCTTGTCTTGCCGGACTGTATGGCCATGGTCCGAAGTTGTTAGTTCCAGACTTGTTTACTGACTCTGATAACTTGGTCAGTATTATGACTTATTCAAACTTTATGCACTGAAGATGGCCATCGAAGGTACAGCCAAAACGTTTGCCACTCACAACTTTGGACCACAGCCTTACAGCCCGGCAAGACAAGATTCTAGCAATAACAATAATGTTTATTAATTTTTGTGTAGTGACACCCAGTGGCATAACTAATAACTAGAAGCTGCTCTGGGGAAGGGGGGGAGATTAGTTTCAGGAGGGGATGAGACTACTTGAAGGCTGGGCCCCCAATTTTACTCATAATCATAGAGAAATTGAGGATTCTACACATTTAATATTATAAATACATTTTATGTCTCAAAGGTTTTGAGTAAACCAACATGAAGTGTAAGGGTAGAAAAAATATGGAAAAGCACAGATTTCAAAATATTCTATCTTGATTAATTGTTAATCAAATTAAAGGTAATAAATATCATGCCATTAGGAATCACTTAAAATCTACATCTGAGATGTTAATAAATCTTATAAAATGAGTCTTTCCTGAGATATTTTGAAAAACCCCGGTTTTATTACCCCTTCACACTTTAATTTAAGGATGTTATTACAAGAATGTTTTACGCAACCCACAGTTTGTGTTACTGTTTATAAAGATCTAACAATAGTCTTCTCATTTTTTACAATGATACACCAACATCTGGCTAAGTAATATTACCTTTCTGCCCATGCTGTGAGGTTTTTTACACTAGCCACTAGTTCACACCTGTTTATTATTTTAGTTCAACCTCTGTGCTTTATAAATTTCAGTGAAATGGAACAGGTATGAGCAGTCAGAAAAAAATAAGTTGGTTAAGTGAATTACTTCCAAGTATCTGCCTCATTACTTAATTGTTCCACAAAATCAAAAGGACACATTAATTATATTCCGTTTAAAAAGCTATACATAAAGGATACATGGTTTTAAAAAAGCAATTTTTGTTATAGATTTAATTACAGTATAAAGTGCTGGTATAATATATAATTAAAAATTAAACTTGTGTATAATAATAACAATGAAAATCCCTTTTTTCATTCCATCAAGATGACTTAGAAGTGGCAGAATAAACTGCCTAAACTGAGTTGCACAGTATACAAGAAGCTTGATCAGTAGTGACAGCATACTTAATACTACTCGGTGCCTAAGGCCTATTTCACCTAGGGACTGAAAAACAAACCTAATTTTATGGTGGTGTTTGGCATCAGACAGATAGTCTAGGTAGCCAAGCACCATACTGGGTGATCTAAACACACTTGTATATGAGTAATTGGTAAATTATATTTACACACTTCAACTTAAAAACAGCATCTATAAAGTTATTAATATATGTTTTAACTTACAGCTTTCATTTTTGCCATTCGAAGAACTGCTTCACCACCCAGGATCTCCTTAATTTTATTTTTTATTGGCTGGAATGCTATAGGAAGAACTTCTATAGGGATGCCTTTCTTGTATTGTTCACCCAAATTTTTTGAATCCTTTCTAAAAACAAGAAATTTTATGTTCAGATTTTTAATAAGGCACACTGTAATCAATATACATTAAATTCATCAAAAATAGAAGTATGGTATAGGTCTCAAAGTATCAATTCTTCATTTCTATTTGGTGACATCATCAAGCAGTATAGCGTCTTAACAAGCAGACTGCTGTCAAAGTTAGAATCTTAACAACCTGGATATCTGATAATTATAAGGGAGCAAGTACACAAATACCAAACTACAGAACCATGATCCAGGAAGTGTGATGGTTACAGAACTATAAACTCGGTTACATTACACATAGTACAGATAATTTTGTAGTGGATTCAACAATTTTAATGTAGACTGTAATAAGTGACAGAATATAAAAAATCGGTATGGAGAACCATACATGACTTCCATGTCCTACAATTTATATTTAAAATCTTTAAATATTAATTAAATAAGTGGATGCTTGAGTTCTGAAGAAATTATGTATCAGCTAAAATGGTACCACCATGTCAGGTGGATTAAGACTATCCTCAATCTTCGTGAGGAAGGACTGTACTTTTGGATAAAATGTCTGTACAGGTCGAACGAAGAGCTAGCTAAAGGTAGCTGCGAACTGATTCCTGTAATGAAATTGGACTCTCGCTGTGAGGGGCCGAGGGATGTGTATAGTGTTATCAAAGTCTTTCCTGTCAATACTATACTAGTCATTTTTCTTTTTTAAAATCGAGTCTTGATTTCTTTCTTTCCATTTGTCTTCCGATTTCCTGAACGTTGATTCTGTTTACCCGTATAATTATAAATTTCTCAGCAAAACATTTCTTCCTTAATACGTTTGTGTCTCCTGTTTAACACTCACTGTTGTACCGCCCGGGGCTGGGCCCTCACAAAGTGAAAGTCCAGTCATGCGGACAGGATAGCCGTGGGAGTGGCTCGTTATTAAATAAGACATTTACTTAGAATAACAAAATTTCTTTAATTCATCAAAGCAACTATGTTTGTTATGTCTAATGAAAAGTTTTATCTTAATGAACAAAATGACAATAATTGTTCTCTATAGATTAAAGTGACAATCTCTCGTTACAATAATTCGATTTCTTACTTGAATATTTTCACTAAGACATAATGTTACATTATATATAAAAAAAAGCATTCATTATATACTGAATATTCTTATTAAAACATTATAAAAGCTTTACTGAATATATTTCTGAAATTAGAAAATTACTACTTTAAAATAGACATAAATGATTGAGATGTCAACCATACATGTTTCTTAACAAATTTAGAACACTACTGAGCATTTCTGAGTACAAATAATTCATTTGCCAAAATCGATTAATGCTTTAAGTTTGAACAAAGTAAAACAAAAACAAAGTTGTAATTACACTTTCGATGTGGTTCCATTGTTGACAGAAGATGTGCGTATAGTGCGCAGAGAAGCCAAAAAGTGAACAAGTGTGTAAGTGAGCATTCTTCCCAGTGCTCTCGTCAGTTTTATACTCCCCATGACGCAAAAGTGTCTATGAGTTAACGCCCAAAATTCAGCCAATCAGAACTGGACTTTGCACGTGTCTCGAAACTTATCAGGTTACACAAGAGGACAATTTGACATTGATTTTTGTGAACCAAAGTGGAACTCATTCACAAACACTGACAAGAAGACTATTCTTAGCTTCTTTGGTTGATAACTCACTACACGCGCCACGATAAATATGGTCAGCACACTTCCTCACAATCGCTCAGTTTGTTCCTTAAAATAATTCTTTCCTTAAATAAAATAAAATAAAATAATACATTGAGTAGTTTGAGTATTGTAATGGTACATATAACACATCCAACACCAACATATTACAAATGAATTAAAAGCTACTATAAATAAAATTATCTACAAAGTTGAACCTACAATCATGAATAGAGGAAGTATTATAAGCCAAAATAGGGGAATAAAATAAATAATGAATTACCAGTAAATGTACAAATGAAGAAAAGAAGACTAAACCAACGACAAGACGACATACCTAATTATCCAATAGATCAAACAGTGAGAAAGAAACCAGTGACAACACCAAGAAGAAATTTATTAAGAGTAAAGAAGGAATCAGTGCAAATAAGAAGAAAACATAATCAAGTCAAACACCAAAGGGAGATAATATAAATGAGAATGAATTAACATATGAAAATAAAAGTATTATTATTGAAAAAGAAAGTATAAGTGAGACAAACAACATGATTTAAATCCCTAAGCTGTAACTTGACACTGACCTAAACTTATTAATCAAATACCTTCCATAACAATACAATACAAACAGAACTCAATAAAAATTAATTATAGAAAACAGAATTTAATAAAGAGAATGAGTACCAGTAGGGTAATTGCATAGCTAAATGATGTGTAAACATTAAAATGGGACTATGTCCAAAACACTAATAACAGATTGTAAAGTGGAATTGAAATTGTAAATAACCACTAATTATCAATAATAAAGATTGTGAAAATCAACATATTGAAATCTAGTGATAAACAATAATATACCAGTGCTATATAAGAATAAATAAATCAGGTATAATGTAGAAATTCAAAACTGACATTCGACCATTGTTGAATGACCAAATTATAACATAACCTAATCTGGCCAACTAGTTTTCAACAAAACCATAGAAAAATAAGACTAAAGTAATGTTAAACTAAAATGTGTTGTAGTATAACATAAATAGATGATATAAGGAACATTTAATGTACAACAGATAATGTGTTAAGGAAACCTAAATGCTGAATAGATGTAATCTAATATAACCATATGCATCACATAGAATGGTTGCATGAGACAACAAAATTATCAAGTAAACTTGTAATAAAAGAGTAGGAACTCAACCAATAACACTGAACAAGGTAGAATAACGTTTAGATAAGTAAATTCAAGGATTATATCCACCTAATTAACAATAATAATACAAATAATAAGTAAACCCTAGTAAACACTAGATGCAAGGAGTCAGAGTAACTTCAAACCAAAGTAATTGTCAATGTAAATGCAGAATTAACTACTGCACAGTACTAACAGTGTTATCAGAACACTGATAAGAGATAATAAAACAATAATGAGATTAATGTGAAAGAATTACAACTCACGAAAAATGTAACATTCAAGAGTACTAAAAACTCACAAAAAAGACTATAATTAAGGTAATAAAACCCAGTGATATATAAAAATGACACTATCAGAAGTGGTAATGACCAATGCATTATGCATAGGCCATAACAAAATGGTATTATCAACAACTATTATTGTGATATAATTAATAAACAATGTATGTGATAATAGGCCTAGAATTTGAACCTAGGAAAATGGATATTTTATAACTATAAGTACATAACCAGGTGTAAAAAGTGCATAATACAGTAATAACATGTTATCACCGTGAACACACGGGATAAAAACAATATATTTAATCTATTAGGTAACTTAAGAAGTATTATTAATTTGTACCAAGTGCGGTTTTATCAACCCCATGTCAGAACTATATGATGAGGGTATGCAAATTACTCGTAATCGAAAGATAGAAACGGTGGGAATTATAAAAATATTGTCAGTGTAATTATAGATAAAATATTTGACTTATAAGAAAAATTAATAAATTGCCAGCCCTTGCGCGTGGCTGTGTAACCAGTAAACCATAGCCTCGAACCCAGCCACTGACGCTAGTTTGAGCTTCTATTTTGACGAACCTCGCCGAGAGTACACAAAATAAAGACAATTAGCCAATCAGAGCTCATTAAAAAGTATGAAGTGCCGAATCCCGACCAGGTAACAAAAACAGTTCATCACCAGCAATCGAGACAGACTCCACGTTAGCAGAGCAACCATCATAACATTGAATTGACAGCCGACAGCTGATAACGCACAACTAACCTCGAAACTTTGAGTTGAGGTTAGGTCGGACCAAACGGACAGTAAAGTCTATTTTCAAAGTGTTCTATAACGGAGTTCATGCGTATAGGCAGTGTGTGAAGTGAATTAATAAAAATTAATTAATTATTAAAAATTAAAAAGCGTTGTGTTAGTGGTACTTCGACCCAACAGTGTACGCAAATATCAGTGCAAATGATCATTATATTATATAACAAATCATTAATCAATTAAAGAACGCTAATAGCGGATTTAATTTATTTAAATTAAATAAAAAATAACCAGATTTCCACCAGGAAAGGGACTTTGAAAAATTACATAAACAATAATCAATGAAGGCTTTTGCTAATGACAATTTTAACTTTCTAGATTAAAAATTAATTGTAATAGTTTAAGAAGAGACGTTGAATAATCAATGAGGGAACAATGAACCCTAACAATTAATAATTTTAAGATATTATTGTATTCAATTGTAGTACATTAACTCAAGGTCACACATGAGTGAACCCTAGTAGTAATTTAATTTGAATAACCTCTTTTTGTTTACATCCAATTTTGGAGATCATTCAGAAAATATCACTGAATTTAATTCATAACAATGTGGTACAAAATATGTAATGCCTTCAAGGAAGCATCAATTAATTAATCTCAAATAAGTAAGGTTACCATGAACCGTAGTTAACCTCAATTATAAACAATGAACAATCGTTCATATTTTGTGTTATGTTAAAGCAACTACTATTATTTTTATTCTCCGCCTACTTATTATCACAGTAGTGCATTTTTTTGTTGAAGTGTATCTTGCAGACTCAAAAGAACCTGCTAATTTTATAAACCATAATAACCAAATTATTTACAATTAGACATAGTCGATTTTTCAGACGCAGTCTGACCACCCTGAGAGTTTAATAATTTTAAGAGTTCATACTCGATTTTAATTGTTTTTTAAAAAAGAAAATAAATTACATAATTGTAATAACAAGCATACAAATTGAGTTAAATAAATAACTATTATTTCACGAATAAATTAAAGTGTTGACCATTATTGAAAAGAATAGAATTACAGCTTAGGTTGTAGCGGGTCAATTTTTGGGTGTTTTTATTTTAACCGTTTGGGGCATTTATATATTTGTATTCATTTCATTTTCGGTCGGGAGCCTTATAAAATATGGCGAAATAACTGTATTATTGTGCAACGTATAACAGTCAGTGTAACAGAACAGTGAAACAAAGCAATAAGACGCAGGATGTTGTTGAGTAATGCGGCGAAGAATTTACCACCCCAATTTTTTGCAGAACTTTGCGTATGTATGATCACGCCCGTATGCAACATTGATGGGCGGCGCGCCTGAGGGACGCTTGGAAAACACCAAAGTTGAGGCAAACATGGCGATTGAATGAAAAGTTAGTAGCTCCAAGTGACCGGCTACCGGAAAACAGCATTAAACTCCGCCTACTGTTGGTGACATCAGCACAGCCAAGTCCAATATCGGCCGCTGGTCACACACATATATCAGCTCCATTCCATATATAAAATGGTTACCCAACAGCAAATGAGCAATGAACGACGACGCAAAGCGGGCGGCAGTGACCAACAGCTTCCCTCCAAAGAAAGCAAGCTGTACCTGTTACGTTCTCGGTGACGGCGCAGTCGACTAACCACCCACGCCATGCGTGGCTGCTATCAGTTTTGTGCCCGGGCAAAATTTCCGTATTTCTTCTTAAGTCGGCCGACTAAATAACTATGTGAGTTCAAAAAAAAAAACATACAACAGTGCCTATGGTGACGATGAATACCTATTGATCGTGATTAAATGTTACACGCTTGAAAAAATCTGGAGAATGAAAGACTTTGTTAAACGCAAAACGTGGTCGGGCAATACGACGCAACACACGTAATGTTACATACTAACGACTTATAGCGCTAATTTTACATAACAAGGGGGTGTTTTTATGAGTTTTTATATGAGGGGTTTTTAGAATGTGAGTAGCGCGTGTGCAGGCTGGGCTATTTTAAAGTAAGTAAATAATAGAAGTTAAGCATAGTACGTAAGTTATAGGAGTTACACAATTTTTAAAAACCAGGTAAACCTATAAAAATGAAATTGGAAATTTTATAAATGGAAAACTAATAGATTCAATATTTCTGGTTAATAAACAAAAACATAATTTCTCTTCCAAAAAATTGAGAGTTAGTTTCTTTCAAAACCTTAGTTCGTTTTATGTGCTGTCATAGTTCGTCGAACGAAATGGGTGTACCTCCACTACTCGATCCGGCCAGATCATTGATAAAAGGTAAGTATGAAATTGAATTTGAATAAAATAAAATATACCGAAAAAGTACAAGTTACAAGGTGAGCAACAACAACAGTTGGTACCAGAAGCCAGAGCGAGAATTTGAATCTAATGATTCTCGTCAGCTATATTATCTCACATTATTAGCATACTACAACCGCTCGTAAGTATTGTATAAATGTTATGCTTATGTTAATTTCAGTACAGGAATGCACCGATCGAATCACCTCAGCTAATGGCAGAAAAGTCAACGCAAACCATTCAACTACGAACTCAAGACATCGAACTAAATTATAAAAAATCTAAATAGGCCTATATTTAATAACCAAGTTGAAGAGTAAGTGAACAGATTTATTTATATTGGATTCAATACAAAAAAAGTTGATTTGGATTGAATTCATTGGGAAGTCACTAAACCATAACTTAATAATAAATAATAATAATACAATACTTTATAAAAATTTTACGAGACAATGATCTCGTCCTACTTATAAAGTGGACGCCAACAACGTGTGGCTGATAGTCAATAGGACCTAATCGGCGTATTTACAGTATGAGTAGAATCCTCATTTACAATTATATATACAAAGTCACAACGTGGAGTGTGCTGGGCACAACACCCCTCCCTCCTTTACCAAAGGAAAGTACAGGACGTACTTTTCTTTTAAAAATTTATCCAAAGTGTAAACAAATTGCAGTTTTACTCAAGCTCAATGTTCGAACACCTACTCTGTTTACAAGTAGATAAACAAACCAACAAAACAAAAAGATAAGACTGTGCTGTCTGCGGTCAGTCATTCATTGTTATTGCTAAGCAGCTGTACACGCTCAGCTGTGTGTAGATACCACATTGTGTCTATGTACACAGATTACCACGTACATATTGTAATGTGACAGAAGATTGCACAAGATTTGCAAGTTTAAATGAATGAAGAAAAGCTGTAAACTGAAAAGCTAATAAACAGAATTAATAGAACAAGACCAATAAACTAAATCTGACACAGACAAAGACAATGACTATGACAATACCCAATAGATTGGAAAAGTGATAAAAGAATATAGTTAACATAATGAGTCCAAATGCCCTATTTCAGAAAGAATTATAATAAATATTACCAATAATAAAAGTACAAAGTTGAATTGTGAAATAAAAATAGTAAGTAAACATTAGATAATTTAATGTGAAAATCAAAGATAAGAACAAATATAATAGTAATAATAATGGAACAGTGTTGATAAAATAAAGATACAATGTTATAAAGTGAAATAAACTAGTGATAATAGAGAAAGAAAAGTGATGTATTATAATAGCTAATAAACCATGAATAGGACCCAGATATAATAAACAAACTATATGTTAATTATCTTGTTGATCCATCCTCTTCGTTCACTTTATAAAATATTATTATATATATAAACTTTCACAATATGAACTTACTTTCTTTATCACTTTCCCAAACGTTTCGAGGTGATGTGCCTCTTCCTCAGTGGGAGTAAATACTGATTGTCAGTTAACAGAATAACGGTTATGGACTTAGGTGTGTGTGGTGGGGGTTGATGGTGGAAGGGAATTGGCGCTGAGGTTCAAATTGTGTGTTTGGATCAGTGTATCGAATAGTGTATGTGATCTATAATGTAATTGTTCATTTAATATGTTGTTTGGTTGTAGTGTGATATCTGTATATTTCAAATTGTTCAGCTGTGTTTAGTTTTCTACTTTTAGGTAAGTAGTGTAATATTTCCATGTTGTGTTGTATGTTTGTGTAACTGTGGTTTTCGTTTTGTAAATGTGTGGCAAATTTGGAATGTATGTAGTTTGTGGTGAGGGCTTTTAAATGTTCTGAAAATCTGGAGGAAAAGATCTTCCCGTCTGGCCAATGTAGAATTAGTGACAATCATTACAATTTAATTTATATACCCCTGTTTTGTTGTATGTGTCTGTGTCTTTGTTAGTATTATTTATGTTTCCTAATTGTGTTGTTGGTTCTGTAGGCTACTTTATAATTATGTTTCCTAAATGTGTTAGCAATTTTGTGCGTGTTGGAATTGTAGTATGTAAGTGTTATGTATTTACTGGGTTGTGTGCTGTTGGTCCGATGTGTTTTACTTTTTGTGTTTAGGATGCGTTTGTGTAGTTTATTTATTAATTCGGGGGTGTATCCATTTTTGACTGCTATGTATTTGATTGTGTTTAATTCTTCTTGGTAGTCATGTGTGTTTAGGGGTATTGAAGTGAGCCTATGGAGCAAGTAGTTGAAAGCTGCATGTTTGTGTCGAGTTGGGTGGTTGGATGAGTTATGTATGACCATGTCTGATGTGGTGGGTTTCCTGTATATTTTGTATGTGTGTGTGTGTGTTGTTTGTTTTGGTGATTGTAAGGTCTAAGAAGTTGATGCTATTATTTAGTTCTATTTCAAGCGTGAATTTTAATTTATGGTGTATAGTGTTAATGTATTTGTGGAAATTTTCTATTTGTCTTTTGTTGCCGTTGTAGAGGAGTAAAATGTCATCAACGTACCTATGCCAATATATTATTTTATCGGTGTATTTGTTATTGTTCAGTATGTGTTCCTGTTCTATGGTGTGTATAAATATTTCGGCTAGTATACCTGATATAGGGGAGCCCATGGGTAGTCCATCTGTTTGAGTGTAAAACATGCTATTGTGTGCGAAATAATTTTGATCAGTGATAATTTTTGTTAGATGGATGATCTCTTTTATGTGTGTTTCAGGTGTGTTATTTATTTTTAGTAATTGTTCTAATGTAGTTATGGTTTCTTTTATGGGAACATTGGTGTATAGGTTTGTTATGTCGAATGAAGCTAGTGTGGAATTGTGTGGAATGTGGACATGTTGAGTTTTATTCACTAGATCTAAATTATTTTTGACGGAGGTGTTGTTTGTTAAATTTATGCTATTTCTGTTAATTTATCTAAGTGTCTAACTATTTTGTGTGCAGGTGCTTGTGTGTTGTTTATAAGTGGCCTGATGGGAATATTTGGTTTGTGTAATTTCGGTAGTGCATTTAGTGTAGGAGCGTTTGGTTTGATTTGTTTTAGATATTTGATGTTGTCAGGTGATACTATGTGTTTTGTGTTATTTAGGGTTTTGTTTATTTGTTTGTGATATTTTGGGGTGGGGTCATTATTTAATTTAGTGATGTTGTTTTCATTAAAAAATGTTTCGATTTTGTTATTTAAAGCCTGTTTTTCCATTATGACATTTATATTACCTTTCTATTTCTTTTGTGTTCTATTTTAAACAGTTGTTTAAGACCTGAAGATGTCAGTAATGACGAAAAGCTTAGTCGAACAATAAAAAATTATAGCAGTTAGCAAATTCACAAAAGAAATAGTAAGGATGGCTGCTAATTTAAACAATACGAAGTATATTACCTTTGTCTGCTTTGAGTATGGTTAGGTTGTGTTCTTGTAATTTACGTTTTATGTTTTTTAGTGTATGGAATTCATTATTGTGTTGTTTTTGTTCATAATGTTGTGTGTGTTGTAATTTGCATTTTATATCATGGCGTATGGTATCATGATCTTTGTTAAGCGTGTGTTGTATGGCTGTTTCAGCGTCTAGGACTATGTCGCGTGTGTGCCTTTTATTATTGTTGTTATTGGTTGGAATGATGTCTAAATTGTGTTTTAGACCTTTATCTAATAGGTTTATTTCATCATTAGTGAAATTGGTCGTTGTTGTGTTAACTGTACGTGTGTGAAATTTATGTGTCGGTGTAGGGACGGTTTCATTTCTGCGTGTTAATAGGTTATTGATTTTTCTGTTATGTCTTTCCTGTATTTTTAATTGGATTTTCTCTATGATACTTCGTGTATATAGTATTATGTGTTCAAATTCAATGTGGTGTAATATTTGTGAGAGTTTTACGTGTTACCAGAAAGAATTATAGTTACGAGTAATTGAATAGTTTTATAAAAAATAAAATGTTTATCATCAGTATAAAAGAAATGTTTGTTAAATATAAAATACTGATAATTCCTTAAATGTTTAAAGGAAGAATTATGTTGTATTATAAGGATAGTAAACAATCCAGTGTTATATTTCAGTTATTTGTATTAAGGGATTTAGATTTCAAAACTATTAAGCTTAATGGCAAACCCATAATCTGTTACACTAAGCATAGGTAAAGAGAATTATGTACTGTATACTGTAAGTATGTTCAATATGAAATACTAATACTCACCTAATGTTCAATTTCTATTATGTTTTGTTATGATTATAATTAATCATATGTAATATTACAACTAATGAGTAACAGGACCAGTAGGGTGTTCATTTTGTAAGGCAAAAAATAAAATTTAAAATTTTTGCAGACTTTGCTTACGCCCCGAGTCTCAGTGATGTAAAAGATACATATGCCAAATTTCAAGAAGATTGGATAATATTTAGAGGTTGCACACTTCGATCAGTTTTGTAAAAGTAGGCAAAAAATACGATTTTTCAATGTTAATTACTTTTATTGGAAAAACTAGAAATCACAAACTTAAAATAATATTAAAACTAGACACTAAGATTAATAGGTAGTATCATAGGCAAAACATGTGTTATATTAATCAACTTTGAACGATGCAATCCCTTCTTTTGTTCTCTTGGTGACAACTTTTCTGTGATGCTCGACTACCCTCAACAAGAATTGTTTTTGTTGTTCGTCCCTGACCAATTCATTAAACTTTTTTATCAGAGCAATTCCTCTTTCTGCGGTATCATTGACCACCTTAAGAGCGTTCACATGGCTTCTTAGAGAATCACTGCAGTATTCTGTCACGTCGTGGATCCCAAACAATTCAAAGAACATCTTTGTTTTATTAGTAACGAAATGGCTCAGGTCTTTTCCTTCAAAAACAAGGTTTTTACCCTCTAATCGTTTCATTTCCTTTTTCTTTGCAGGTTTGGTTTCTAAATTTTTAGTCATATTTTCCTTAACAGCCTGAGTAATACGTTTGTCCAAAAAAGCCAATCCTACGTTTGTTTCTGACAGATACCAAAGGTGTCTCTTAGCAACTGTGAGAGCACTATTTTTGACGTCTGCATCTGGGTAAGTGCTCAGAAGCTGTAGCATATTCAAATCATTCTTTGGAGCCCATCGACTTACAATTGCCTTGTGCCAAAAGCGAACATATATGAGGCTGACAAAATGTGCAACCCATTTCATTCCTTTCAATTCTCGTTGAGGAATATTCAACTGTTTAGTGAAGAGGACAATTTTAAGTGCATATATTGCCTTTGCCATCCACCTTGCTTGATGCAGAGCCCCTGGGATCCTGAAATTGAAGTCGTTTTTAGACCAACCTCCTAGGTATAGGAGTGAGAGTTGTAATAACTCTTTGTAGTCTTCTCTTGGATGACTTCCATCTTTTAGGACATTTTGGATGTAGTTAACCATTTTCACTTGTGGTTCTTCTAGAAAGCCTTGAACGGGACTTTCTTCATCCAGCATTGTCGTATATGACTTCTTATCAAGTGAAGCCCACAGACTGGAACTTCAGAAAAATCTGGATGTCAGGACCACTTGATGGTATGCCACAACACTCCTCAAACACTCCTTTCAATATTAGTTCATGGGTATGATGACGGCAAGTATAACAATGTATTGTGTATGTCAAGTCTTTTGTCGGGTGTTACACTCCGCGCACTTGTACTTACTAATTGCCGGTTTCTCTGCGACGACGTTGTCCTGCAAACACAACTTATGCTAATATGTGTATGTGGGCGCCACTTGGATGTTTGGTCCAAGAAATTATTATTATTAAAAATTGATTTTTGAGTTGTTAAATTAATTATAGAAAAAAATGTGAACAAGACAATTTGAATTGCAAATAACGTATGTTTAATGATCTTTCTTTTCATAAAATCGTCTGAAGGACTGACAATCAAATTAAGCAAAATTGCAGAGTTACAAAAAATTATTGACAAGTTTTTTATTAATCATCGGCTGATAAAAATTTTATTGCTCAGTTGAATAGCATGAATTTAATCCTTGAAAAAACTTTATACTCAGGACGTGACTCCTTTGAACTATCAAGACAAATCAGTGGGATGCTTTACAAAATTTGTGTGATTTGAAGGTGTTTGACATGTGTAGTACAATTGTGTGACAAGGATACCAGGTAAAAAATGATTTTAATTTTTGAACAACTCACGTTCCGGTGGGTAAGTATTTCCGTCACTGGACACTGTTCTTGGGGACGATTCCAACTTGCGCCTCTTCGTATTTACGTTCCTCACTCACTGGTAACTATTTATAAGTCAAATTACGGTTTTAAAACTCCGCACAATTGAAATGAAAATCGTACTGTTTCTATGCTTTGAATTCTTGGCAGCGAGAAAACAGCGACTGCCTGGCCTCTCTATTCTGCCGTCTCAGTGCTAGTTCCAACTCAAGGTATTAGGCTTTGCGTTAGTAATTTGGTTGGGGGTTTGTCAAAGTCTGTTTATTTTCGCAAATACCAGCAAAATTGATTTGTCTCTATTAAAATCGGTCCTTTTCAGGGCCGCTGGATATTTGGCTGTGTGCGTTTCTATTAAATATGGCGTGTTGTTGCTCTATTCAACAACACGTTAGCGTTTTAGCGATATACTCCTGATATAGGTTAAGTCTGTCTATTGTCTGTTACGGGAAAAGCCTTTTTGAGTTTTCGGGTCGGATTCCTCTTCTTCGAGTTCGCCTGGGATTAGATGATTGGATTCATAGGTGAAGTGTCTCTTGTGGATTCAAAGCATAAAGTGTTTTTTGTGTCAAATTTTGTCTTCCTTTTATACTCTGTGTAAAGTGCATTGTTTTTAATTTTTACACATGACTTCCAGTATTTTTGAGTAAAATTTTCTTCTGGAACGTTCGAGAATATGCAAATAGAACATCATGGAACAAATTCGACTTCCGTAGAAGCTTTAGAACAAAAACTTCTTGTTCTTCCTACTAAAGGATATTACTGAAATTATTCTGGTATTTGTCAAACAATTTTACAGGACTACTTACAATCTGCATGCCATTATTATTTTTGGATTCTCTGCTTTCAACTGAATAAAATGATACCATTCACGATTGGTTTTGAATAAATTAAATCTAATAAATTAACATAAAATACAATTCTTACCTTGTAGTGTTTGCACAAAATTCTAAGTTTCTAATTAATAAAATGTTATGAAGTTGCTTGGCTCTTGCTATAACATTAATACATAACATAATTATCTTTACATAACAAAATAAATAAATATTAAAGCATATAACATATAGATAAGTTAATTTTTCTGTAGGCATTACATATGGCCTTGTTTTTTGTCACTGGTTTTTATTGTAATTTTGTCTTTTTCGGTATTATTTATGGGATTTTTTGGGTATTCACTTAGAGTTTGTTATATTGTTTATCTTTGGGAATACCTGGTTTATCCTATTATATTTTATTTTTATTGTAATATTACTTAGCATCTCACTGTTTTTGTACACCCATTTCATGGGTGTGACAATTTTCACTTTTATGTTTTAAAAATTCTCTATGAATTAAGCTTGTCTTCAATTGAGCAAGTATGTTTCCATTGTACATTATAGAATTGTACCTTTTTCCTATATTTTTTCTAATATTATACAATTAGTCTGTCAAATATGACTATTTTTGTGATTGTTTTTTGGTCTCAGCCTAGTATGGTATAGGTAACTAGTTTCATAACTTGACTGTTAAAGTGTTTTAGGTGGTCATATATATAAGTATAGTTACTTTATATTATGGTTCAACTTTAAAATACAATTTTGTTGCATTTTGATAACATTAATTTCATAAATATTACAATTTTATATGTTCATCACATGTTTCTCAGTTTAACACTGTTTTTGATTATTTTAATTGACTTCTAATCAATTTACAGCTTTCTCTATTTAAAATAATTTGTTTGTCTTTGTCTAATTGACATTTACATATAGTTTTTATATTAATTCTTTAATAATTAGTTTTCACATAAAATCTGAGCGATTGGTCTCAACTCCAAAACCTTGATTTTTTTGTCATAACATTTATATATTTTTTATTTTAACTTACATCCTTTTTGATGATGTATTCAAATTATTTAATACATTTATTTTATTTATATTATAAAGTATAATAACAGATCTTGTCTATTATTTCACAATAAATGGGTTTTTATGCTCTATTCAGAGTTACATTTCTAATATGTTATGACCTCATTTTGGTCATTTCTGAGATTATATGTTTCTCTTATAATACCTTATCAGTTTTACACTGTTCTTCACTTAAACAATATATGGGGTTTGAGTCTTGGTCATAGTCTTTGTCGTTTTTACATGTTAATGATATTAATTATCGGACAATATTACAAAATTTTTTGGATTACTTGGGTTCGATACTGTTCATCTCACCTTCCTCTTATGATAATTTACTTTGCAATTAATTTCCTTTATGGAACGTTCTGCGACGTTACATATGCCTCCTCATTAAAATTGATAATTTGGGAAAAACATTTCTTTCAGTTTTGATGAAATTATCATTTCTATATTAACCTTTTATTAGTTTCATTATTATTTCATTCTTTTATATTATAATTAGATTCCTGTACTACTCCTTTAATATATTAATCCATCTCATTATCCATGTCTCAATATTTACCATATCTCCTTTTCCTTTCCTTTACCTTGTTGTTAAATATTTAATCTTTGATATAACTGCCTAACAATTCCCTAACTTTTATAGCGGGTTCGGAGTCAGAGGGGCCCCATTGGCAATCCATTCTCCGCCGTTCCCTTACTATAACCACTGAAATCAGAGGAAACAAATCTCTGTCCAGAAAATATATAAGACGTACTTATAAATTGCACTTTTGCAACAAATAATAATAATAATAAAATTCATATTCAAAGATCATAGGCTCCTACACATAAATTCTCTTTCTTAATCTCTTCTGATTATTTCTCAATTATATTAATATACTGTTCTCCGCAGGTAAAATTATCTTTTAAAATCATTCGATGTCAATAGCTATATTTATAAATTCATCATTACCTCCTTATGTAACACACTGTTTCCCCTTTTTTCCTTTTTTTTTTTCAATTATCATTTCCTTTTAGTATCAAATATATGACAGTATTTCTCCTCCTTAGTAATATCAATTGTTATTTGATTGTTCAATAATTTATTTAATTAATTTGAGTAACATTGTAAATTATGTCTTTTCCTCCTTTCCTTCTCTCCTTCTCTAAGTACGGGTAAGTTGGTAAATATACGTTGACTTGGCTATCGGAAATAAATTTATATTTTACATACATATTTTTGCCTTTTGGTGGAAGGTGTCCTTCTCGTATTTTTATTTATTAATAATATTCTCTCCTTCTATAAGTACGGGTAAGTTAGTAAATATACGTTGACTTGGCTATTGGAAATAAATTTATACTTTACATATATATTTTTGCCTTTGGTGTAAGGTGTCCTTCTCATATTTGTATTTATTAATAATATTCTCTCCTTTTCTTAGTACGGGTGAGTTGGTAAATATACGTTGACTTGTATCTTTATTTATTCATGGTACCTTCTCAACGACGCCTGATTATATGTACCCTTTATTTTATTACTGATAGTGTCTGTTACCTCATATGTATTGTTTTCTTTATCTTTCGTAGTTGTAAAAGGTCCTGTATATAAAAGTAATAATTTTTTTGTTATACCTTGTATAGTACTGGGCAATTCTCTATTCCGGATTAACACCTTTTCTCCTACCTTATACTTAATAGCCTTTGGTTGGGATGTAAAATATTTCTTTCGTTGTTGTTCCGTTTTTTCTAATATTCTATTATAAAATTTGGTTCCTTCAAAGTGATATTCAGGGAATTCCCTTATTTCTTCCAATTTCTCTAACCATAATTCTGGGTTATCCTCCTGATATAAGGGCATGTTTAGTGGTCGATCGGCACAATAATAATGATTTACAATGGCCTGATAATGTGTATTACTTGTACTATTTCCTTGGGTATCAATTAACTTATTGGTCCAAATTCCCTCTTTCGTCTTTAGCGTGATTACCTTACTGTCTAAATTTATTATCGCTTTATATGGCCTAAGTATATCACAGCCTACTAGAATATTCATGGGTAAATTGTTTGCTACTAATAGTCGTATTGGCAACGTTACACCATTACTGGTCATCTCTAACTCTAACGACACCTGTTTTTTTTATAGATTTATTCTGCCTTCCCGTCGCTCCGACTAGTATAATGTTATTTATAGGCAGGGTGGGTATGGGTAGATTACTATTCTGTTTAATTCTTTCTAACTCCACACTGTCTATTAACGATACGTTTGAACCTGTATCAATTAGTAATGTTGCATCTATTCCATTTATATGTGCCTTAATTTGTACTATCCCATTATTATTTTCAATTATATTATCCTTCTCTTCTAACAATTCCTCCCTAATATCTCTGAGATAATTATTTGTTCTTAATGTCATTGTCCCGTCTTCGTCATGTCTATTTTTTCGTCCAGTTACCCCATAATATTGGATCAGTGAAGGGCTGTCTTCCTTTTTCACTGCCGCGTCTAGTTTAAATGAGCGCCTGTCTCATTTGCCCGGTCTCCCGGAATATTGGGTTGCTGACTTGTTTGTGGTTCCTGTCTAACCTCTGGGTTACCATTACTAGGTCGGCTATTTGTTGTATTACTTTGGTTACCTTGCGTCTGCTGTGGGTAATACACGTAAGTCGGTAAATTGTGTTAGTAAGGTCATTGACTATTGGCCATCGTATAGTTTACCTGGGGTCTGTACTCCTGATTCCTTCTATCACCTACTCCTTGATTACCTCCGTTCCGATAATTATTTCCTCTATAATTGTTGCCCCGATAATTATTTCCCTGATAGCTGTTCCTAAGGTAATTATTTTCGGGGTAATTACTTCGATTTGGCCCCGGATTGTTACGGTTATTCGGACTTTGATTATTATTATTGCGGCTATTTAGTGGGGTGTTATTGTTATGGTTGTTCGGGTTAAAATTATTACCATTTCCGCTTCCATTCCGATTTGGCCCGTTGTTACTATTATAATAGTCTACCTTACGACTGGGGGGTTGGTAGTCTTGAAATTTTCCCGCGGATTCGCAGTTCTCTAATAGCTTAGCTAAGTCAGTGATTTTACTAAGTTGCTGGTATAATTGGGCATCTTTAATACCATAGCTATAGTGTCCAGCCAACTGTCTCACCAAACATTCTTCCGGGATTGGCGGTATTAATTTTCGCGCCAAACATATTTTTCCCAGGAAATATGATGTTGGGGATTGTCCCTTGGATGCGTTGTATTTCCCATAAAATATATCCATTCTCACTTTGTTTTGCGCCGTTTCTGACCAATATTTTTCTTTGAATTGGCGTTTGAGTTCGTTCAGGTTTGTTACTCCGGGTCGTACTGCTATCCACGAATTATCCCTCGTATTTCGGAATGTTTCGTCTAACATTTCCCTTATTCTATCCCATCTTGTTTCCCTATTCCTTTCTATGAACTCTTCCATCCTCTCTAAAAATTCCATAGGGTTCCGGCGATAATTTTGGAAGTTAATTACCTCCCTATTTTCGCTATGACACATATGGGTACTTAAGATCGATGTGTCCCTTAGCGCTTCTAATCTCTCCTGCAGGTTTTTCTCCCTCTGGTCAATTTCCTGTATATTATTTCTATTGGTGTTTATCTGCTCGTCTAATCTATTAGCTATGTCATACGTTCTTTGTATTCTCTCGCTAACGTCTTTCCGGACTTCTCCTACCTCCTGCATAATTTCGTCCTGGTTTTGTCTGACTTTATTCTCGAGAGTTCGAACATCTTCTTTCGTCTCTACGGTTCGTTCCTCTATGGTTTCAAAACGGGTATTATTTCCTTCCTGCAATCTTTCTAACTGTTTCGCCATTGTCTCGACCCTCCTGTCACTGTCGACTTTACTATCATCTTGGTTTACCATCTCATAATTTGCACTAATTTCCTTTTTCAGGGACTCTATACTTTTTTTATTTTCCTCCTGAAATAGCTCCAGCTTTTTTCAATTGTCATTTATTTTATCGGTTATATATTCCCTTAAGATTCTATTTTTTTGTCTAATACCTCCTTATCCTCCTGTCTATTTTTATTATTATCCTCCCTATCTTCCTGTCTATCTCTCCTTAGGGATTCTGTATTTTTGTTATTTTCCTCTTTCAGGGATTCTATACTTTTATTCGTATTTTTGTTTATTGTTTCTTCCATTCTTTGGAACATCATCATTATTGCGTTCATGTCGACGCTCCCTGTTGCTTTTTCTGGTTCGGGTTTCTCTGTTTGGTCTCCCATTTGTATGGGTCCTTCTCCCGCTTGTTCCTCTGGTTCATCTCCCGTTTGCATGGGTTTTTCAATTTCTAGTGTGGGCGGTTCTATTTCTGTTTCCTCGACTTGGACTGCCTCCCCATCTTCCACACTTAATTCGGGTTCTACATTTTTCTTCACCTTCTTTCCTTTTGGTAGCGGCATCTTGATTTGTTGATAGTTGCCGGGCTTGTTCCTTTCCTTTCAAGCCTTACTAGTTGGGCTGCCAATTTTATAACAATGGTATTGTTGTATGTCAAGTCTTTTGTCGGGTGTTACACTCCGCGCTCTTGTACTTACTAATTGCCGGTTTCTCTGCGACAATGTTGTCCTGCAAACACAACTTATGCTAATATGTGTATGTGGGCGCCACTTGGATGTTTGGTCCAAGAAATTATTATTATTAAAAATTGATTTTTGAGTTGTTAAATTAATTATAGAAAAAAATGTGAACAAGACAATTTGAATTGCAAATAACGTATGTTTAATGATCTTTCTTTTTATAAAATCGTCTGAAGGACTGACAATCAAATTAAGCAAAATTGCAGAGTTACAAAAAATTATTGACAAGTTTTTTATTAATCATCGGCTGATAAAAATTTTATTGCTCAGTTGAATAGCATGAATTTAATCCTTGAAAAACTTTATACTCAGGACGTGACTCCCTTGAACTATCAAGACAAACGAGTGGTATGCTTTACAAAATTTGTGTGATTTGAAGGTGTTTGACATGTGTAGTACAACTGTGTGACAAGGATACCAGGTAAAAAATGATTTTAATTTTTGAACAACTCACGTTCCGGTGGGTAAGTATTTCCGTCACTGGACACTGTTCTTGGGGACGATTCCAACTTGCGCCTCTTCGTATTTACGTTCCTCACTCACTGGTAACTATTTATAAGTCAAATTACGGTTTTAAAACTCCGCACAATTGAAATGAAAATCGTACTGTTTCTATGCTTTGAATTCTTGGCAGCGAGAAAACAGCGACTGCCTGGCCTCTCTATTCTGCCGTCTCAGTGCTAGTTCCAACTCAAGGTATTAGGCTTTGCGTTAGTAATTTGGTTGGGGGTTTGTCAAAGTCTGTTTATTTTCGCAAATACCAGCAAAATTGATTTGTCTCTATTAAAATCGGTCCTTTTCAGGGCCGCTGGATATTTGGCTGTGTGCGTTTCTATTAAATATGGCGTGTTGTTGCTCTATTCAACAACACGTTAGCGTTTTAGCGATATACTCCTGATATAGGTTAAGTCTGTCTATTGTCTGTTACGGGAAAAGCCTTTTTGAGTTTTCGGGTCGGATTCCTCTTCTTCGAGTTCGCCTGGGATTAGATGATTGGATTCATAGGTGAAGTGTCTCTTGTGGATTCAAAGCATAAAGTGTTTTTTGTGTCAAATTTTGTCTTCCTTTTATACTCTGTGTAAAGTGCATTGTTTTTAATTTTTACACATGACTTCCAGTATTTTTGAGTAAAATTTTCTTCTGGAACGTTCGAGAATATGCAAATAGAACATCATGGAACAAATTCGACTTCCGTAGAAGCTTTAGAACAAAAACTTCTTGTTCTTCCTACTAAAGGATATTACTGAAATTATTCTGGTATTTGTCAAACAATTTTACAGGACTACTTACAATCTGCATGCCATTATTATTTTTGGATTCTCTGCTTTCAACTGAATAAAATGATACCATTCACGATTGGTTTTGAATAAATTAAATCTAATAAATTAACATAAAATACAATTCTTACCTTGTAGTGTTTGCACAAAATTCTAAGTTTCTAATTAATAAAATGTTATGAAGTTGCTTGGCTCTTGCTATAACATTAATACATAACATAATTATCTTTACATAACAAAATAAATAAATATTAAAGCATATAACATATAGATAAGTTAATTTTTCTGTAGGCATTACATATGGCCTTGTTTTTTGTCACTGGTTTTTATTGTAATTTTGTCTTTTTCGGTATTATTTATGGGATTTTTTGGGTATTCACTTAGAGTTTGTTATATTGTTTATCTTTGGGAATACCTGGTTTATCCTATTATATTTTATTTTTATTGTAATATTACTTAGCATCTCACTGTTTTTGTACACCCATTTCATGGGTGTGACAATTTTCACTTTTATGTTTTAAAAATTCTCTATGAATTAAGCTTGTCTTCAATTGAGCAAGTATGTTTCCATTGTACATTATAGAATTGTACCTTTTTCCTATATTTTTTCTAATATTATACAATTAGTCTGTCAAATATGACTATTTTTGTGATTGTTTTTTGGTCTCAGCCTAGTATGGTATAGGTAACTAGTTTCATAACTTGACTGTTAAAGTGTTTTAGGTGGTCATATATATAAGTATAGTTACTTTATATTATGGTTCAACTTTAAAATACAATTTTGTTGCATTTTGATAACATTAATTTCATAAATATTACAATTTTATATGTTCATCACATGTTTCTCAGTTTAACACTGTTTTTGATTATTTTAATTGACTTCTAATCAATTTACAGCTTTCTCTATTTAAAATAATTTGTTTGTCTTTGTCTAATTGACATTTACATATAGTTTTTATATTAATTCTTTAATAATTAGTTTTCACATAAAATCTGAGCGATTGGTCTCAACTCCAAAACCTTGATTTTTTTGTCATAACATTTATATATTTTTTATTTTAACTTACATCCTTTTTGATGATGTATTCAAATTATTTAATACATTTATTTTATTTATATTATAAAGTATAATAACAGATCTTGTCTATTATTTCACAATAAATGGGTTTTTATGCTCTATTCAGAGTTACATTTCTAATATGTTATGACCTCATTTTGGTCATTTCTGAGATTATATGTTTCTCTTATAATACCTTATCAGTTTTACACTGTTCTTCACTTAAACAATATATGGGGTTTGAGTCTTGGTCATAGTCTTTGTCGTTTTTACATGTTAATGATATTAATTATCGGACAATATTACAAAATTTTTTGGATTACTTGGGTTCGATACTGTTCATCTCACCTTCCTCTTATGATAATTTACTTTGCAATTAATTTCCTTTATGGAACGTTCTGCGACGTTACATATGCCTCCTCATTAAAATTGATAATTTGGGAAAAACATTTCTTTCAGTTTTGATGAAATTATCATTTCTATATTAACCTTTTATTAGTTTCATTATTATTTCATTCTTTTATATTATAATTAGATTCCTGTACTACTCCTTTAATATATTAATCCATCTCATTATCCATGTCTCAATATTTACCATATCTCCTTTTCCTTTCCTTTACCTTGTTGTTAAATATTTAATCTTTGATATAACTGCCTAACAATTCCCTAACTTTTATAGCGGGTTCGGAGTCAGAGGGGCCCCATTGGCAATCCATTCTCCGCCGTTCCCTTACTATAACCACTGAAATCAGAGGAAACAAATCTCTGTCCAGAAAATATATAAGACGTACTTATAAATTGCACTTTTGCAACAAATAATAATAATAATAAAATTCATATTCAAAGATCATAGGCTCCTACACATAAATTCTCTTTCTTAATCTCTTCTGATTATTTCTCAATTATATTAATATACTGTTCTCCGCAGGTAAAATTATCTTTTAAAATCATTCGATGTCAATAGCTATATTTATAAATTCATCATTACCTCCTTATGTAACACACTGTTTCCCCTTTTTTCCTTTTTTTTTTTCAATTATCATTTCCTTTTAGTATCAAATATATGACAGTATTTCTCCTCCTTAGTAATATCAATTGTTATTTGATTGTTCAATAATTTATTTAATTAATTTGAGTAACATTGTAAATTATGTCTTTTCCTCCTTTCCTTCTCTCCTTCTCTAAGTACGGGTAAGTTGGTAAATATACGTTGACTTGGCTATCGGAAATAAATTTATATTTTACATACATATTTTTGCCTTTTGGTGGAAGGTGTCCTTCTCGTATTTTTATTTATTAATAATATTCTCTCCTTCTATAAGTACGGGTAAGTTAGTAAATATACGTTGACTTGGCTATTGGAAATAAATTTATACTTTACATATATATTTTTGCCTTTGGTGTAAGGTGTCCTTCTCATATTTGTATTTATTAATAATATTCTCTCCTTTTCTTAGTACGGGTGAGTTGGTAAATATACGTTGACTTGTATCTTTATTTATTCATGGTACCTTCTCAACGACGCCTGATTATATGTACCCTTTATTTTATTACTGATAGTGTCTGTTACCTCATATGTATTGTTTTCTTTATCTTTCGTAGTTGTAAAAGGTCCTGTATATAAAAGTAATAATTTTTTTGTTATACCTTGTATAGTACTGGGCAATTCTCTATTCCGGATTAACACCTTTTCTCCTACCTTATACTTAATAGCCTTTGGTTGGGATGTAAAATATTTCTTTCGTTGTTGTTCCGTTTTTTCTAATATTCTATTATAAAATTTGGTTCCTTCAAAGTGATATTCAGGGAATTCCCTTATTTCTTCCAATTTCTCTAACCATAATTCTGGGTTATCCTCCTGATATAAGGGCATGTTTAGTGGTCGATCGGCACAATAATAATGATTTACAATGGCCTGATAATGTGTATTACTTGTACTATTTCCTTGGGTATCAATTAACTTATTGGTCCAAATTCCCTCTTTCGTCTTTAGCGTGATTACCTTACTGTCTAAATTTATTATCGCTTTATATGGCCTAAGTATATCACAGCCTACTAGAATATTCATGGGTAAATTGTTTGCTACTAATAGTCGTATTGGCAACGTTACACCATTACTGGTCATCTCTAACTCTAACGACACCTGTTTTTTTTATAGATTTATTCTGCCTTCCCGTCGCTCCGACTAGTATAATGTTATTTATAGGCAGGGTGGGTATGGGTAGATTACTATTCTGTTTAATTCTTTCTAACTCCACACTGTCTATTAACGATACGTTTGAACCTGTATCAATTAGTAATGTTGCATCTATTCCATTTATATGTGCCTTAATTTGTACTATCCCATTATTATTTTCAATTATATTATCCTTCTCTTCTAACAATTCCTCCCTAATATCTCTGAGATAATTATTTGTTCTTAATGTCATTGTCCCGTCTTCGTCATGTCTATTTTTTCGTCCAGTTACCCCATAATATTGGATCAGTGAAGGGCTGTCTTCCTTTTTCACTGCCGCGTCTAGTTTAAATGAGCGCCTGTCTCATTTGCCCGGTCTCCCGGAATATTGGGTTGCTGACTTGTTTGTGGTTCCTGTCTAACCTCTGGGTTACCATTACTAGGTCGGCTATTTGTTGTATTACTTTGGTTACCTTGCGTCTGCTGTGGGTAATACACGTAAGTCGGTAAATTGTGTTAGTAAGGTCATTGACTATTGGCCATCGTATAGTTTACCTGGGGTCTGTACTCCTGATTCCTTCTATCACCTACTCCTTGATTACCTCCGTTCCGATAATTATTTCCTCTATAATTGTTGCCCCGATAATTATTTCCCTGATAGCTGTTCCTAAGGTAATTATTTTCGGGGTAATTACTTCGATTTGGCCCCGGATTGTTACGGTTATTCGGACTTTGATTATTATTATTGCGGCTATTTAGTGGGGTGTTATTGTTATGGTTGTTCGGGTTAAAATTATTACCATTTCCGCTTCCATTCCGATTTGGCCCGTTGTTACTATTATAATAGTCTACCTTACGACTGGGGGGTTGGTAGTCTTGAAATTTTCCCGCGGATTCGCAGTTCTCTAATAGCTTAGCTAAGTCAGTGATTTTACTAAGTTGCTGGTATAATTGGGCATCTTTAATACCATAGCTATAGTGTCCAGCCAACTGTCTCACCAAACATTCTTCCGGGATTGGCGGTATTAATTTTCGCGCCAAACATATTTTTCCCAGGAAATATGATGTTGGGGATTGTCCCTTGGATGCGTTGTATTTCCCATAAAATATATCCATTCTCACTTTGTTTTGCGCCGTTTCTGACCAATATTTTTCTTTGAATTGGCGTTTGAGTTCGTTCAGGTTTGTTACTCCGGGTCGTACTGCTATCCACGAATTATCCCTCGTATTTCGGAATGTTTCGTCTAACATTTCCCTTATTCTATCCCATCTTGTTTCCCTATTCCTTTCTATGAACTCTTCCATCCTCTCTAAAAATTCCATAGGGTTCCGGCGATAATTTTGGAAGTTAATTACCTCCCTATTTTCGCTATGACACATATGGGTACTTAAGATCGATGTGTCCCTTAGCGCTTCTAATCTCTCCTGCAGGTTTTTCTCCCTCTGGTCAATTTCCTGTATATTATTTCTATTGGTGTTTATCTGCTCGTCTAATCTATTAGCTATGTCATACGTTCTTTGTATTCTCTCGCTAACGTCTTTCCGGACTTCTCCTACCTCCTGCATAATTTCGTCCTGGTTTTGTCTGACTTTATTCTCGAGAGTTCGAACATCTTCTTTCGTCTCTACGGTTCGTTCCTCTATGGTTTCAAAACGGGTATTATTTCCTTCCTGCAATCTTTCTAACTGTTTCGCCATTGTCTCGACCCTCCTGTCACTGTCGACTTTACTATCATCTTGGTTTACCATCTCATAATTTGCACTAATTTCCTTTTTCAGGGACTCTATACTTTTTTTATTTTCCTCCTGAAATAGCTCCAGCTTTTTTCAATTGTCATTTATTTTATCGGTTATATATTCCCTTAAGATTCTATTTTTTTGTCTAATACCTCCTTATCCTCCTGTCTATTTTTATTATTATCCTCCCTATCTTCCTGTCTATCTCTCCTTAGGGATTCTGTATTTTTGTTATTTTCCTCTTTCAGGGATTCTATACTTTTATTCGTATTTTTGTTTATTGTTTCTTCCATTCTTTGGAACATCATCATTATTGCGTTCATGTCGACGCTCCCTGTTGCTTTTTCTGGTTCGGGTTTCTCTGTTTGGTCTCCCATTTGTATGGGTCCTTCTCCCGCTTGTTCCTCTGGTTCATCTCCCGTTTGCATGGGTTTTTCAATTTCTAGTGTGGGCGGTTCTATTTCTGTTTCCTCGACTTGGACTGCCTCCCCATCTTCCACACTTAATTCGGGTTCTACATTTTTCTTCACCTTCTTTCCTTTTGGTAGCGGCATCTTGATTTGTTGATAGTTGCCGGGCTTGTTCCTTTCCTTTCAAGCCTTACTAGTTGGGCTGCCAATTTTATAACAATGGTATTGTTGTATGTCAAGTCTTTTGTCGGGTGTTACACTCCGCGCTCTTGTACTTACTAATTGCCGGTTTCTCTGCGACAATGTTGTCCTGCAAACACAACTTATGCTAATATGTGTATGTGGGCGCCACTTGGATGTTTGGTCCAAGAAATTATTATTATTAAAAATTGATTTTTGAGTTGTTAAATTAATTATAGAAAAAAATGTGAACAAGACAATTTGAATTGCAAATAACGTATGTTTAATGATCTTTCTTTTTATAAAATCGTCTGAAGGACTGACAATCAAATTAAGCAAAATTGCAGAGTTACAAAAAATTATTGACAAGTTTTTTATTAATCATCGGCTGATAAAAATTTTATTGCTCAGTTGAATAGCATGAATTTAATCCTTGAAAAACTTTATACTCAGGACGTGACTCCCTTGAACTATCAAGACAAACGAGTGGTATGCTTTACAAAATTTGTGTGATTTGAAGGTGTTTGACATGTGTAGTACAACTGTGTGACAAGGATACCAGGTAAAAAATGATTTTAATTTTTGAACAACTCACGTTCCGGTGGGTAAGTATTTCCGTCACTGGACACTGTTCTTGGGGACGATTCCAACTTGCGCCTCTTCGTATTTACGTTCCTCACTCACTGGTAACTATTTATAAGTCAAATTACGGTTTTAAAACTCCGCACAATTGAAATGAAAATCGTACTGTTTCTATGCTTTGAATTCTTGGCAGCGAGAAAACAGCGACTGCCTGGCCTCTCTATTCTGCCGTCTCAGTGCTAGTTCCAACTCAAGGTATTAGGCTTTGCGTTAGTAATTTGGTTGGGGGTTTGTCAAAGTCTGTTTATTTTCGCAAATACCAGCAAAATTGATTTGTCTCTATTAAAATCGGTCCTTTTCAGGGCCGCTGGATATTTGGCTGTGTGCGTTTCTATTAAATATGGCGTGTTGTTGCTCTATTCAACAACACGTTAGCGTTTTAGCGATATACTCCTGATATAGGTTAAGTCTGTCTATTGTCTGTTACGGGAAAAGCCTTTTTGAGTTTTCGGGTCGGATTCCTCTTCTTCGAGTTCGCCTGGGATTAGATGATTGGATTCATAGGTGAAGTGTCTCTTGTGGATTCAAAGCATAAAGTGTTTTTTGTGTCAAATTTTGTCTTCCTTTTATACTCTGTGTAAAGTGCATTGTTTTTAATTTTTACACATGACTTCCAGTATTTTTGAGTAAAATTTTCTTCTGGAACGTTCGAGAATATGCAAATAGAACATCATGGAACAAATTCGACTTCCGTAGAAGCTTTAGAACAAAAACTTCTTGTTCTTCCTACTAAAGGATATTACTGAAATTATTCTGGTATTTGTCAAACAATTTTACAGGACTACTTACAATCTGCATGCCATTATTATTTTTGGATTCTCTGCTTTCAACTGAATAAAATGATACCATTCACGATTGGTTTTGAATAAATTAAATCTAATAAATTAACATAAAATACAATTCTTACCTTGTAGTGTTTGCACAAAATTCTAAGTTTCTAATTAATAAAATGTTATGAAGTTGCTTGGCTCTTGCTATAACATTAATACATAACATAATTATCTTTACATAACAAAATAAATAAATATTAAAGCATATAACATATAGATAAGTTAATTTTTCTGTAGGCATTACATATGGCCTTGTTTTTTGTCACTGGTTTTTATTGTAATTTTGTCTTTTTCGGTATTATTTATGGGATTTTTTGGGTATTCACTTAGAGTTTGTTATATTGTTTATCTTTGGGAATACCTGGTTTATCCTATTATATTTTATTTTTATTGTAATATTACTTAGCATCTCACTGTTTTTGTACACCCATTTCATGGGTGTGACAATTTTCACTTTTATGTTTTAAAAATTCTCTATGAATTAAGCTTGTCTTCAATTGAGCAAGTATGTTTCCATTGTACATTATAGAATTGTACCTTTTTCCTATATTTTTTCTAATATTATACAATTAGTCTGTCAAATATGACTATTTTTGTGATTGTTTTTTGGTCTCAGCCTAGTATGGTATAGGTAACTAGTTTCATAACTTGACTGTTAAAGTGTTTTAGGTGGTCATATATATAAGTATAGTTACTTTATATTATGGTTCAACTTTAAAATACAATTTTGTTGCATTTTGATAACATTAATTTCATAAATATTACAATTTTATATGTTCATCACATGTTTCTCAGTTTAACACTGTTTTTGATTATTTTAATTGACTTCTAATCAATTTACAGCTTTCTCTATTTAAAATAATTTGTTTGTCTTTGTCTAATTGACATTTACATATAGTTTTTATATTAATTCTTTAATAATTAGTTTTCACATAAAATCTGAGCGATTGGTCTCAACTCCAAAACCTTGATTTTTTTGTCATAACATTTATATATTTTTTATTTTAACTTACATCCTTTTTGATGATGTATTCAAATTATTTAATACATTTATTTTATTTATATTATAAAGTATAATAACAGATCTTGTCTATTATTTCACAATAAATGGGTTTTTATGCTCTATTCAGAGTTACATTTCTAATATGTTATGACCTCATTTTGGTCATTTCTGAGATTATATGTTTCTCTTATAATACCTTATCAGTTTTACACTGTTCTTCACTTAAACAATATATGGGGTTTGAGTCTTGGTCATAGTCTTTGTCGTTTTTACATGTTAATGATATTAATTATCGGACAATATTACAAAATTTTTTGGATTACTTGGGTTCGATACTGTTCATCTCACCTTCCTCTTATGATAATTTACTTTGCAATTAATTTCCTTTATGGAACGTTCTGCGACGTTACATATGCCTCCTCATTAAAATTGATAATTTGGGAAAAACATTTCTTTCAGTTTTGATGAAATTATCATTTCTATATTAACCTTTTATTAGTTTCATTATTATTTCATTCTTTTATATTATAATTAGATTCCTGTACTACTCCTTTAATATATTAATCCATCTCATTATCCATGTCTCAATATTTACCATATCTCCTTTTCCTTTCCTTTACCTTGTTGTTAAATATTTAATCTTTGATATAACTGCCTAACAATTCCCTAACTTTTATAGCGGGTTCGGAGTCAGAGGGGCCCCATTGGCAATCCATTCTCCGCCGTTCCCTTACTATAACCACTGAAATCAGAGGAAACAAATCTCTGTCCAGAAAATATATAAGACGTACTTATAAATTGCACTTTTGCAACAAATAATAATAATAATAAAATTCATATTCAAAGATCATAGGCTCCTACACATAAATTCTCTTTCTTAATCTCTTCTGATTATTTCTCAATTATATTAATATACTGTTCTCCGCAGGTAAAATTATCTTTTAAAATCATTCGATGTCAATAGCTATATTTATAAATTCATCATTACCTCCTTATGTAACACACTGTTTCCCCTTTTTTCCTTTTTTTTTTTCAATTATCATTTCCTTTTAGTATCAAATATATGACAGTATTTCTCCTCCTTAGTAATATCAATTGTTATTTGATTGTTCAATAATTTATTTAATTAATTTGAGTAACATTGTAAATTATGTCTTTTCCTCCTTTCCTTCTCTCCTTCTCTAAGTACGGGTAAGTTGGTAAATATACGTTGACTTGGCTATCGGAAATAAATTTATATTTTACATACATATTTTTGCCTTTTGGTGGAAGGTGTCCTTCTCGTATTTTTATTTATTAATAATATTCTCTCCTTCTATAAGTACGGGTAAGTTAGTAAATATACGTTGACTTGGCTATTGGAAATAAATTTATACTTTACATATATATTTTTGCCTTTGGTGTAAGGTGTCCTTCTCATATTTGTATTTATTAATAATATTCTCTCCTTTTCTTAGTACGGGTGAGTTGGTAAATATACGTTGACTTGTATCTTTATTTATTCATGGTACCTTCTCAACGACGCCTGATTATATGTACCCTTTATTTTATTACTGATAGTGTCTGTTACCTCATATGTATTGTTTTCTTTATCTTTCGTAGTTGTAAAAGGTCCTGTATATAAAAGTAATAATTTTTTTGTTATACCTTGTATAGTACTGGGCAATTCTCTATTCCGGATTAACACCTTTTCTCCTACCTTATACTTAATAGCCTTTGGTTGGGATGTAAAATATTTCTTTCGTTGTTGTTCCGTTTTTTCTAATATTCTATTATAAAATTTGGTTCCTTCAAAGTGATATTCAGGGAATTCCCTTATTTCTTCCAATTTCTCTAACCATAATTCTGGGTTATCCTCCTGATATAAGGGCATGTTTAGTGGTCGATCGGCACAATAATAATGATTTACAATGGCCTGATAATGTGTATTACTTGTACTATTTCCTTGGGTATCAATTAACTTATTGGTCCAAATTCCCTCTTTCGTCTTTAGCGTGATTACCTTACTGTCTAAATTTATTATCGCTTTATATGGCCTAAGTATATCACAGCCTACTAGAATATTCATGGGTAAATTGTTTGCTACTAATAGTCGTATTGGCAACGTTACACCATTACTGGTCATCTCTAACTCTAACGACACCTGTTTTTTTTATAGATTTATTCTGCCTTCCCGTCGCTCCGACTAGTATAATGTTATTTATAGGCAGGGTGGGTATGGGTAGATTACTATTCTGTTTAATTCTTTCTAACTCCACACTGTCTATTAACGATACGTTTGAACCTGTATCAATTAGTAATGTTGCATCTATTCCATTTATATGTGCCTTAATTTGTACTATCCCATTATTATTTTCAATTATATTATCCTTCTCTTCTAACAATTCCTCCCTAATATCTCTGAGATAATTATTTGTTCTTAATGTCATTGTCCCGTCTTCGTCATGTCTATTTTTTCGTCCAGTTACCCCATAATATTGGATCAGTGAAGGGCTGTCTTCCTTTTTCACTGCCGCGTCTAGTTTAAATGAGCGCCTGTCTCATTTGCCCGGTCTCCCGGAATATTGGGTTGCTGACTTGTTTGTGGTTCCTGTCTAACCTCTGGGTTACCATTACTAGGTCGGCTATTTGTTGTATTACTTTGGTTACCTTGCGTCTGCTGTGGGTAATACACGTAAGTCGGTAAATTGTGTTAGTAAGGTCATTGACTATTGGCCATCGTATAGTTTACCTGGGGTCTGTACTCCTGATTCCTTCTATCACCTACTCCTTGATTACCTCCGTTCCGATAATTATTTCCTCTATAATTGTTGCCCCGATAATTATTTCCCTGATAGCTGTTCCTAAGGTAATTATTTTCGGGGTAATTACTTCGATTTGGCCCCGGATTGTTACGGTTATTCGGACTTTGATTATTATTATTGCGGCTATTTAGTGGGGTGTTATTGTTATGGTTGTTCGGGTTAAAATTATTACCATTTCCGCTTCCATTCCGATTTGGCCCGTTGTTACTATTATAATAGTCTACCTTACGACTGGGGGGTTGGTAGTCTTGAAATTTTCCCGCGGATTCGCAGTTCTCTAATAGCTTAGCTAAGTCAGTGATTTTACTAAGTTGCTGGTATAATTGGGCATCTTTAATACCATAGCTATAGTGTCCAGCCAACTGTCTCACCAAACATTCTTCCGGGATTGGCGGTATTAATTTTCGCGCCAAACATATTTTTCCCAGGAAATATGATGTTGGGGATTGTCCCTTGGATGCGTTGTATTTCCCATAAAATATATCCATTCTCACTTTGTTTTGCGCCGTTTCTGACCAATATTTTTCTTTGAATTGGCGTTTGAGTTCGTTCAGGTTTGTTACTCCGGGTCGTACTGCTATCCACGAATTATCCCTCGTATTTCGGAATGTTTCGTCTAACATTTCCCTTATTCTATCCCATCTTGTTTCCCTATTCCTTTCTATGAACTCTTCCATCCTCTCTAAAAATTCCATAGGGTTCCGGCGATAATTTTGGAAGTTAATTACCTCCCTATTTTCGCTATGACACATATGGGTACTTAAGATCGATGTGTCCCTTAGCGCTTCTAATCTCTCCTGCAGGTTTTTCTCCCTCTGGTCAATTTCCTGTATATTATTTCTATTGGTGTTTATCTGCTCGTCTAATCTATTAGCTATGTCATACGTTCTTTGTATTCTCTCGCTAACGTCTTTCCGGACTTCTCCTACCTCCTGCATAATTTCGTCCTGGTTTTGTCTGACTTTATTCTCGAGAGTTCGAACATCTTCTTTCGTCTCTACGGTTCGTTCCTCTATGGTTTCAAAACGGGTATTATTTCCTTCCTGCAATCTTTCTAACTGTTTCGCCATTGTCTCGACCCTCCTGTCACTGTCGACTTTACTATCATCTTGGTTTACCATCTCATAATTTGCACTAATTTCCTTTTTCAGGGACTCTATACTTTTTTTATTTTCCTCCTGAAATAGCTCCAGCTTTTTTCAATTGTCATTTATTTTATCGGTTATATATTCCCTTAAGATTCTATTTTTTTGTCTAATACCTCCTTATCCTCCTGTCTATTTTTATTATTATCCTCCCTATCTTCCTGTCTATCTCTCCTTAGGGATTCTGTATTTTTGTTATTTTCCTCTTTCAGGGATTCTATACTTTTATTCGTATTTTTGTTTATTGTTTCTTCCATTCTTTGGAACATCATCATTATTGCGTTCATGTCGACGCTCCCTGTTGCTTTTTCTGGTTCGGGTTTCTCTGTTTGGTCTCCCATTTGTATGGGTCCTTCTCCCGCTTGTTCCTCTGGTTCATCTCCCGTTTGCATGGGTTTTTCAATTTCTAGTGTGGGCGGTTCTATTTCTGTTTCCTCGACTTGGACTGCCTCCCCATCTTCCACACTTAATTCGGGTTCTACATTTTTCTTCACCTTCTTTCCTTTTGGTAGCGGCATCTTGATTTGTTGATAGTTGCCGGGCTTGTTCCTTTCCTTTCAAGCCTTACTAGTTGGGCTGCCAATTTTATAACAATGGTATTGTTGTATGTCAAGTCTTTTGTCGGGTGTTACACTCCGCGCTCTTGTACTTACTAATTGCCGGTTTCTCTGCGACAATGTTGTCCTGCAAACACAACTTATGCTAATATGTGTATGTGGGCGCCACTTGGATGTTTGGTCCAAGAAATTATTATTATTAAAAATTGATTTTTGAGTTGTTAAATTAATTATAGAAAAAAATGTGAACAAGACAATTTGAATTGCAAATAACGTATGTTTAATGATCTTTCTTTTTATAAAATCGTCTGAAGGACTGACAATCAAATTAAGCAAAATTGCAGAGTTACAAAAAATTATTGACAAGTTTTTTATTAATCATCGGCTGATAAAAATTTTATTGCTCAGTTGAATAGCATGAATTTAATCCTTGAAAAACTTTATACTCAGGACGTGACTCCCTTGAACTATCAAGACAAACGAGTGGTATGCTTTACAAAATTTGTGTGATTTGAAGGTGTTTGACATGTGTAGTACAACTGTGTGACAAGGATACCAGGTAAAAAATGATTTTAATTTTTGAACAACTCACGTTCCGGTGGGTAAGTATTTCCGTCACTGGACACTGTTCTTGGGGACGATTCCAATCTTGCGCCTCTTCGTATTTACGTTCCTCACTCACTGGTAACTATTTATAAGTCAAATTACGGTTTTAAAACTCCGCACAATTGAAATGAAAATCATACTGTTTCTATGCTTTGAATTCTTGGCAGCGAGAAAACAGCTGACTGCCTGGCCTCTCTATTCTGCCGTCTCAGTGCTAGTTCCAACTCAAGGTATTAGGCTTTGCGTTAGTAATTTGGTTGGAGCTTTGTCAAAGTCTGTTTATTTTCGCAAATACCAGCAAAATTGATTTGTCTCTATTAAAATCGGTCCTTTTCAGGGCCGCTGGATATTTGGCTGTGTGCGTTTCTATTAAATATGGCGTGTTGTTGCTCTATTCAACAACACGTTAGCGTTTTAGCGATATACTCCTGATATAGGTTAAGTCTGTCTATTGTCTGTTACGGGAAAAGCCTTTTTGAGTTTTCGGGTCGGATTCCTCTTCTTCGAGTTCGCCTGGGATTAGATGATTGGATTCATAGGTGAAGTGTCTCTTGTGGATTCAAAGCATAAAGTGTTTTTTGTGTCAAATTTTGTCTTCCTTTTATACTCTGTGTAAAGTGCATTGTTTTTAATTTTTACACATGACTTCCAGTATTTTTGAGTAAAATTTTCTTCTGGAACGTTCGAGAATATGCAAATAGAACATCATGGAACAAATTCGACTTCCGTAGAAGCTTTAGAACAAAAACTTCTTGTTCTTCCTACTAAAGGATATTACTGAAATTATTCTGGTATTTGTCAAACAATTTTACAGGACTACTTACAATCTGCATGCCATTATTATTTTTGGATTCTCTGCTTTCAACTGAATAAAATGATACCATTCACGATTGGTTTTGAATAAATTAAATCTAATAAATTAACATAAAATACAATTCTTACCTTGTAGTGTTTGCACAAAATTCTAAGTTTCTAATTAATAAAATGTTATGAAGTTGCTTGGCTCTTGCTATAACATTAATACATAACATAATTATCTTTACATAACAAAATAAACAAATATTAAAGCATATAACATATAGATAAGTTAATTTTTCTGTAGGCATTACATATGGCCTTGTTTTTTGTCACTGGTTTTTATTGTAATTTTGTCTTTTTCGGTATTATTTATAGGATTTTTTGGGTATTCACTTAGAGTTTGTTATATTGTTTATCTTTGGGAATACCTGGTTTATCCTATTATATTTTATTTTTATTGTAATATTACTTAGCATCTCACTGTTTTTGTACAGATGAGTTATTTCATGGGTGTGACAATTTTCACTTTTATATTTAAAAATTCTCTATGAATTAAGCTTGTCTTCAATTGAGCAAGTATGTTTCCATTGTACATTATAGAATTGTACCTTTTTCCTATATTTTTTCTAATATTATACAATTAGTCTGTCAAATATGACTATTTTTGTGATTGTTTTTTGGTCTCAGCCTAGTATGGTATAGGTAACTAGTTTCATAACTTGACTGTTAAAGTGTTTTAGGTGGTCATATATATAAGTATGTGGAGCGGTCGTGACGTAGTGGCTAGCGTGTGTAGCTGCTACGCTGTCGGCGCGGGTTCAACTCCCGCCAGGGGCCATCTGACTTAGATACGACCGTTCCCCCTCGCAAGGCAATGGCAAACCAGCGAGAGGTATCCTGCTTAGTATAAACCTTCCCCAACTATGCCGTTCGGATCCGGCGTTAAACTGTAGGTCCCATATACCTGTGAGAGACTCAGTACCACACGCACCACGGGTATATGCGGGGAGGGTACAAACCAGTCGTAAGACTGAAGGACTACGAATATATAAGTATAGTTACTTTATATTGTGGTTCCACTTTAAAATACAATTTTGTTGCATTTTGATAACATTAATTTCATAAATATTACAATTTTATATGTTCATCACATGTTTCTCAGTTTAACACTGTTTTTGATTATTTTAATTGACTTCTAATCAATTTACAGCTTTCTCTATTTAAAATAATTTGTTTGTCTTTGTCTAATTGACATTTACATATAGTTTTTATATTAATTCTTTAATAATTAGTTTTCACATAAAATCTGAGTGATTGGTCTCAACTCCAAAACCTTGATTTTTTTGTCATAACATTTATATATTTTTTATTTTAACTTACATCCTTTTTGATGATGTATTCAAATTATTTAATACATTTATTTTATTTATATTATAAAGTATAATAACAGATCTTGTCTATTATTTCACAATAAATGGGTTTTTATGCTCTATTCAGAGTTACATTTCTAATATGTTATGACCTCATTTTGGTCATTTCTGAGATTATATGTTTCTCTTATAATACATTATCAGTTTTACACTGTTCTTCACTTAAACAATATACGGGGTTTGAGTCTTGGTCATAGTCTTTGTCGTTTTTACATGTTAATGATATTAATTATCGGACAATATTACAAAATTTTTTGGATTACTTGGGTTCGATACTGTTCATCTCACCTTCCTCTTATGATAATTTACTTTGCAATTAATTTCCTTTATGGAACGTTCTGTGAAGTTACACAAGCCAACCACAACAATGTCCGTCCGAATTCCCTTTCAATTCTGGTACATGCCCCTTGGATCAGTCCTGTATTAGATTATAAAAGTTTTACGAATCGGTCAGGGACGAACAACAAAAACAATTCTTGTTGAGGGTAGTCGAGCATCACAGAAAAGTTGTCACCAAGCGAACAAAAGAAGGGATTGCATCGTTCAAAGTTGATTAATATAACACATGTTTTGCCTATGATACTACCTATTAATCTAACTAGAGTCTAGTTTTAATATTATTTTAAGTTTGTGATTTCTAGTTTTTCCAATAAAAGTAATTAACATTGAAAAATCGTATTTTTTGCCTACTTTTACAAAACTGATCAAAGTGTGCAACCTTTAAATATTATCCAATCTTCTTGAAATTTAGCATATATATCTTTTACGTCACTGAGACTCGGGGCGTAAGCAAAGTCATATGAAAATCACATCTTTGGAAAAATGAAACACCCTAAGGACCAGGGAAAATATATGTTCAATATTGGATACTGGCACTGGCCTAAAATGTTTTTTTTTTTTTTAAAAAAAGATGTATATTGTATATACAATATACATTGTAACTAAATGTTATAGTTTAGTTAATTGTATTATGGTAATTATGTTTAAAACACTTAAAATTAACATAATCAGTTGTAATGAATGAAGATAAAGAGAATTATTTATTCTAGGCATTAGGCCTATATTTGGGAAAAAGAAAATTGTAAAATTTAATACAAAAACAATAACAAATAATGAATTAATGCATGTAATCCTGTTAGGTTTCACGGTAAGAGTATGGAAAACAAAAATAGATATAAAATAATTAGTTTAGAGTTAATTTACAAAAGAAAACCAAAATGTTAAATGTATGGATTGGTTATTAGTTGAAGAAAAGTAGTCATGAAGTATATCAAATTAATGTGTAGGGGAAAAGCAATACAATGATGTTATTATATTTAGTATTACAGTTAGTATAAGGAAATAATGTTAATTTAAAAGATTTTAGTAATTTTGTATAGAAGAACAATAGCTATGTTTAACAATAATCCCAAATTGTCAACCAATGAGAAGGAGTGTTTGAACCTTAGCAACCAAAATATCTAGTAAATAAATTCATTAGTCTATTATTAACTCTTGATGAGTACAGATTGGAAAAAACTGCAGACCATTGGAGAGGAGAAAAATATTTAATATATAAATAAGTGATGGAATATTGTACCAGAATGATGAACAATAAATAATAACCACATTGATTCAATACCAAAAGAATAACTTCATTAATCCATAATTAATTTCTGAGGAGTACAAATTAGAAAAACAGCAGATCACTGGAGAAGAGAAAAAATATCTAATGTATAAAAGATTGATGGAAGACTGGACCAGAATGATGAACAATACAATAAATTATAACCATTTTGAAAATTTTAAATACCAAACGAAGATCGGAGTATCTAATTGATCAAAGGAAAACGAGCTGTACCTAAAGTAATCCTATCCGGACTGAAAATAAAGAGAATTGCTAAGTATATTTTAAATACAACTGTAACATCAACACGAAAAAATAATAAGTGAACCCCACTATTAATACTAATTATCACTCACTGATCAAACACTTGAACTCCTTATTATTTAATGAACACTTAGAACTGAAAAGTAATCTCACCGTTATAATAATTACTTATATGAAGAAACTTTAAGATTAAATATTAGTTAAAAACAATTAACCTACAAACCCATTTTCAATAAATATAGGTTATAACTAATTGTAATTATTTCACAACTTGTATAATATTTGTGTGTTGATTGTAAAATTTGGTACTTTTATTAGTATATTTAATGACATTTTCTGTAGCCTCAAGAACTTCATGACCTGAGATATTAATACAATATAAACAAGAGAAACTCCCATATTGGAACAGAATAGCCAACCTTGAATAATTAAACATGCCGGCACAGATTTCGTTATATAACTTGGAAGGATTTGTAATATAATAAGGAACACAAGAATTGCTAATAAAAACATTATTGAACTTCTCACTGTATGTTTGATTTTTTAATAATCTTTACTATAATTTGGGTATTATTTCTAACATAATAAACATTAAAAATTTTGATGACCAAAAAGGGTTGGTGATACCGGTTTGGCAGAGAATTCAAATTTGAACGTTAGAACGGGTGAGTTTAACTCTATAATTAATACCAGAAAATTAATTTCGTTACAAACTGCCACAACCAACATGTGGCTGGTAAACCATACGACATCGATTTGTAACAATATTTACAAACAAAAATTATTATATCCAAATTTTCTAATACAATACTACATAATTGACTCTTTTTTTTCTATTCAAACATAGTTTTATCAGTTACATTCAGCACTTTTTGTTTTCCTTGGGTAAGTTCACAACTATTATAATAATAATAATAATAATAATAATACATTTTTTTTTGTTTACATTTTCCTTACGTACTTCTCAATTCTTTATATAGATTCAATATATCGCTTTATTAAACAAACAACCACAACAAACTCGTTAATTTATAATTGAGAATGGGCAAGTCTAACGCCTGGTTTTACGACAGCATTCATTCCGTCTGGTGAAGTTACCTCTGGAACTTCCTCTGCTTCTTCTTGTGTTGCCTCAGCACTCGATGTCGTTGCTGGTATGAGAGTAGAAATTTGACATTTAGAGACTGACTTGGTTCGGTAGACGAGATATAGTAGCAATGCTGCTCCAATAATTACGACGGTAATGCTACCGGCATAGCGAATAGATTGTTCATTTCGTGATTGTTGCTTTTCTCGTTGTATCTCTTGGATACCATTAATAAGTCAGTTCAGTGAAACGTCATTGAAGTCGTTGTGTATTCCATGCAGTAATTCGTCGATATTCAATTCTGTAACATCTGAAATCTTCATGTGAGTGACATTATTTGTTAAAATTTTAGCTTCGAAAGGACTAATCAAAGAGGATATTGGCTGTTCAATCATGATAGGCTTAGTAAGGTTACATATACTTCGTCCATAGGTATGTGGTAATAAGGTAAAATATTTGGAATATATGTGACAATGGTGTGGATTAAGAAGAACTCCTCTCTCCTTAAGAATCTTGGTCTTAGTATCTTGATCACATCTCCAGGTAACTCGTATCGGTTCTGGTGCACTATATAACCACGCATCCTTGTTTGGCATCTGATGTAGAATTGGACGGCTGAAATTCTGTATAACCTTCTTCTCACACTGAACACGAGCACTGCTGGTCTCTCCAACAAGTAATGCATAGATACAACTGTTGTTATGGTACGAATATAAAGGTATATTGGCTGGACACACACTATACTTGGAACCTCTGAACGCAATTACATCTTTGTGTGTAAGTTCAACATACTCTTGTCGCGTTTTAGTTAATGCTAAGTACTCAGTTTACATATATAAACTTATTGATAGAAGGTTCTCTATACGGCAAGGACTTTACAGAATACAGGTCTAGTAATCTGTTTTCTGTTTTTAAAGGAATTTCTATAATCAACTGAATATATTTCGTTTGAGATATAGCATGAACATTCATTTGAATTAGCAGATGTTAATTCATAATAAATATACATCTCTTCTAATTTAGTACTTATATTATAATTATACACCTCGTTATCATTAATAGCAAGTACATATTTCTATTTATAATAGCAAGTAATTCTATTTTTAACATATTTGCGACAATACGCAAGCGACTGACTTCGAGTTAATGGAGTCCTTGGCTCGCTAATGGAATAATCACTATTGTATGAAAAACAATAGTAATTACATATGTGGCATTCTAGGTCGAAGGTTGTAAGATGAAGATGGAGATTCAGACAAGGATATTGGTTGATTAGGATGCCATTCAGGATCGTTAGGTGTAGGTGGTGAAGGTGAAGATAGTGCTAAACTATCTTCAAATTCAATAGGCGTAATATCTAAAATAGGTTCATCTTCTTCTTCAATCATTACTATACGCATCGGTCTCCCCACTTGTCCCTTGGTTAAAACATTCATATCACAGGTTTCAATGCCATCAAACCTTGACCCTGTACTTGATTCATTATCACTATGTTCGAATGAAACATCTGTTTTTCTTGTGCGTTGCTGACTCCGTGGTTTCTTATCTCAACCTATACCACGACAGGAGATAGGTATGTCTACTTAATGGATCACAATTTGTATGATGCTTACCTGGTTTGTGAATCACCTCTTAATCAAACTCTGACAATCTCAATGCCCACCTGGTCAATCTTGAAGATGGATCCTTTAGATTTAACATCCATTTCAATGCTGCATGATCCGTGATGGCTGTGAACTTCCTACCATACAAGTAACAGCAGAAATGTTTAGTCGCCCATACCAGTGCTAAAAGCTCTCGTTCTGTCGTCGAGTAATTCCTCTCTGCGTTGTTGAGTTGACGACTTGCGTATGCGACTGGATGCTCTTGTCCATCGTGAACCTGTGATAAAACAGTGCCAATAGCCGTTCCAGATGCATCTGTGCTCAATAAAAATGGTAATTGAAAATCAGGATATTTCAAAATTGGTTCCATACAAAAAATTTCTCGTAATGTGTCAAAAGCTGTACTTTATGCCTTTGCTCCATTTGAATAATAAACCTTTTCGAGTTAATTCAGTTAAAGGTTTAGCCAAATCTGAAACTTTTTTAATAAATCTTCTATAATAACCTACAAGACCTACAAAAGATCTTACATCTCTTACTCTTTTAGGTACTGGATAATTCTTTACAGCTTGAACTTTCTTCGGATCAGGTTTAACCCCCTCAGAAGAAACAATATGTCTTAGATATTGTAACATCACAAAATGTTCCATAATAATAATAAACACCAGAAGAGTGAATAATACTAAAATAACTATAAATGAGTCACCAGGAAGAATGTAACAGTAAAAATAATAAACCAATAAAGAATGGAAGGAGAGAAGAAATTCAAGTGAACAGTGGTAAATCCATTATCCGCATAAAATGACACTACAACATAATAAACAGAATGACAAAGACGAAATGACAAGACAAGTTTCCCACATAAACTGTTAAGTGAGCGCAATAAAACCTTAGATGAATAAAATCAAATAAAATAAGTAAGATAAGAAATGACATGAATAATGTTTGTATCATGTATTATAAATAGAAACAGCACATTAGCTGATCCATGTCAAAGTAATAATTTGAAAAGACAAATATAAAGAATGATACTATGATTAATCATAAACTGTAAAAGAAAATAAGAAAACCAATAATATGTGTTATCATAAATTAAGAATAACAATCAATGTAACCACTGAATGTGTTTAGGTAACATCATAAGTAGATAAAATATGTAAAGAAATGTCATAATAGTCAAGGAACAAAACATTATAAAGGAATGATAAACTCAGAATGACCAAATTAAGTCATGAAAATAAGAATCAGATAGAAACCCTACTAAGCATAGGGGAGAAAAAAAATGATAATGCCAAAAAGAATGTAAAGCACCACTACTTGAGTGATGTTATAAGAATAAAAGATAAGAAAGACATGTTGAAGTAAAAATAGTTAAATATGGAAGTTTATAATAAACAATCAACAAATATATGCTAACAATTAATATTGTTCAGCTGGATACAGCATTTACATATAATAAGGTGTTCTTTTTAATCAAATAATCATGTTCAAATTAGAAATTAAGAATAATTAAATGAATATTAAGAATAAGTTATTAGTCGGATCTGCAACATTTAGCAGACGAATGTAAACAATGCATTAGTTAGTTTAGAATAAACTAATTTAGTTAGTTTGGAATAATGAAAACTATGATCAAACTGGCATCAAGCCATGTCAAAATAAAGACAAATAAACAAGCTTTACAATGATAGTAATAGAACCTGAATCGTAATTGTAATAACTGAGATATAAACGTTAGCATCATAAATTTGGCGAATTTCGAATAAATACAATGAAATAATAACAATAGCGACAATGACGCTCCGAATGCAAATATGTAATGCCTATAAATAGAATTACGTCAAAATGACATCATTTTCAACCAATCACGGACTACTTTAGAAACCCGCCGACACTGCCTAGCGGACTTCTAAAAAAACTATATAAACGATGCAATTGTAAACAGAGAAGCATTTGGTCTCTTTCCACTCAATCAACAAAAACTAATCCAGGTCGATTTATCATCCAAAATTCAATAATCAACGAGAAGGAAGAAGTATAATTAAATATCAGTGCATCGATAATAGTAGTGATACTTTTACTAGAAGTGCGTGTTAAAGAACGAGGTTAAGTATCAAACATAACCAATGAAATAATCAGTCAAGAAGAAAATAAAATCGTTCATGTGCGAAATAAAGTGAAGTGTAACCACGATCAATGTATCAGATCGTGAGGAGTGGTAATAAATAATCATTGAGATTAATAACCACGGAGTACGGTGCACATATTTACATTGTTTACGATTAAGCTATTAGCAGTATAATATAACACACCTGTATACTGATGCAAGAAACAATAATACAATAAGTACTCAAACTGTTTTAAATTTATTTAAAGGAATTATAATATTCCGACTTAAGATTTCATGTATTAACGTTATCATAACTAACCTAAGATTGGTACAAATTGAACGAACTTTTCGTTTACTAATTTCAATAACTAAAGGTGTCTAACCTAATAATCTAATATTTTGTAACAGCATTGTAAAGTAAGGCAGTGGCGTTCTATTCTGTAAATTAAAAGAAGTCACCCTTGAGATAGCTAATAATTATAAATAATCAAATGATTAAGACTAGAGTCTTCATTGCAAACAGTCTGAGTTAGATAAAGTTAAAAGCCGGATGATCTGTAATCCGTTTGTTGTAATAAACTGAATGTATTTAATTGAATCAATTATAGTGAGCAATAAACCAATGAATTGTAAAGTAACAACTATTGTCTACAATTATTTAAATAAATAATTAATCTTTATTACTAGTTCATGAGTTGCAATTTCAAAGTAAACAAACAGTTAAGTTGGTTATAATTCAAACAAGCGAACCGCCAACAATTAGTCAATTAAACAGAAAAAAGGGAACTTAACTCCTGATACTGATATAATCACTAAGTCAATTATTAACTTAAAATCAAGCAAAATTAATCATTCGATTAATCAAAAGAATTCTTTTTTATGGGACATTTCTCACGAAATCCCATATGGCGCCCAAGTAATATTTATAAGTGCTCACTGAAATATTAACAGCACTATTATACTGTTTGATAAAAAACTTGACAGTTTATTAATCACCTGAGACCGACCGAACGTCTAGTACAACATCAAAGGTACGTGAAGGTTTAAATTATATAAAATAACTTTGTCTAAACTATACACTGACTTACACAGACGACACAATTCAACAGGAGTGTGAACGAACGTCAAGAGGTCTACGAAACTATTTACATTCAAACAACGGATCTACAACCAAATAAATACTCAAATATAAATAAACAAGAACATCAAAATCGAATTAAACAATTAATTGAATAAAATAAAAATCGTTAAAGAAGTTATTTAACAAAACCGAGTGTTAAATTCAACAAGTCAAAGTGAAAGTTATAAACAAATTACATAAATCTTTAGTATTACAGAATTGACGCCAACGACGTGTGGCTTATAGAAACAGTAGAACGCGATAGTATCGATTATCGCCGGTAAAACATAAGTAGTTATAATATTCAACCTCTTGAGACCCAAAAACACATTTTTCTAATTGCATACGAAGGTTAGCTTCTTTAAGTCGAGAAAATACACTATTTAGTCTGTCAGCATGACTATGAATGTCGGGACTAAACACAATTATATCGTCAAGATATACCAAAGCTTCAATACCTTTAATACCAACTAAAACACTGTCCATTAAATGCTGAAAAGTAGCAGGTGCATTCATAAGTCCGAAAGGCATTTTTGCAAATTCAAAATGATGTCCTGGAATAGAAAACGCGGTTTTCTCCCCATCTTGTTTATCCATATGTACTTGGTGAAACCCACTAGCCTAATCTAGCGTAGTGAAATATTTAGAATTTCCCGAACAATCTAACGTCTCAACAATATTTGGTAACAGATAAGCATCCCCCTTTTGTTATACTATTTAACGCTCTATAATCAACACAAAACCTGTACTTAGGTATACCATCTGGACTCTTTTTCGGAACTATCACAACTGGACTACTCCACGGTGAGTTTGAAGGTTTTATTACATCTTTCTCTAACATCTCGGTTATATGACTCTGTATCGCACTCTTCATAGACTCAGGAAGTCTGTAAGGTTTCTTTTTAATCGGTAAAATATCACCAGTATGTATTTTATGCTTTATATCTACAAGACACCCTCTATGCTCCGGATCCTCACGGAACAAGTCTCTATATTTTAATAACAGTGGTTTCAAAACTTCACTGTCACTCTCAGACAAGTGCTTTAATTTCCCTAATATTAATTCATCAATATTCTCATTACTACCAAAATTATCATCATTATTATGTTTCTCATGTTCTAGAACATCAACAACTCTTACACTTCCATAAACTTCAGGCTGGTATTTCTCTGCCACACCTAACATAATTCCTTTTGAATTACAAGTGGTTCTCCACTACAATTAACAACTTTAACAACTACATTGTTATCGGTGTCTACAGTACTTAGTACACGTGCAATTCTTATACCCTGCACATCTAATTCTTGCGGTTCTACTAAAACCTCTTGTGGCACCAGAATGTCACGTAGACCAACCATTCAGCAATTTACTAATACCTCACTTAAGGGTGGCAACTCTTGCTCGGAAGCATTCATGACATGCCAAAATTCTGCATCATTCCTGACAAAATTACAACGAGTTATAGGTTGATCAGGCCCACAACCGTTAGTGATACCAGTGGAGACTACCCTGCAATCCCTCTACACCGGAGTCGAGTGATATGACTACCGAGTTATTATTCAAACTCAACCATCGTGATGGCAAGTCTATTATTGCACCCAGTGACTTTAGTAAATCGAGGCCTAGTATACCATCGTAAACATGAAAAAAACTATCATCCCTTGGTACTACAAGAAAAGTGTGTACAACTTCAATGCTTCCCAGACGTAACCTCAAATTTTGTGTCCCTTTTACGAATAAGTTACTCCCGGTAACCCCTTTAGCATTTATAGCAGTTTTATGTGTGGCACACCTACTGATACCTTCCTTAATTAAAGAAATACTAGATCCAGTGTCTATTATAAATTTACATAATTTCTTTTCAATTTCACCCATAATTACTAAATCATTTAAACCGTTAGAAGAGATTGTAGGTATCAAATAACTCATCCATTCGACCCTGCCGTGTCCTAACAAGTCGAACTGCTGGCGTTTGGGTGTGTATTTTGCTTACTATTGCAGTTACGAGCGTAATGCCCCTTAGCATGACAATTATAGCATTCTATGTCTTTCAAAGCCGTTTTTTGTGCATTGTTATTATTTTTATTATTACGGTTCTGATTATAACTGGTACTGCGAGCATTATGTGGCTGAGTTTTACCACTAGCTTCTCTTGATAACTTTTTAAAACAATTCTTAGCTAAGTGACCTACCTTGTTACAGTGATAACAGGTGACACTAGTCACGAAGACATGTCCACCGGCGTTATTTCTCTTACCATGTCCCCAAGTATGCTGCTATTGTCGATCAGCTGAAGCCACAGTATTAGCGATCTGAATTGCCTCCTCCATAGTATTAGGTAATCGGTATCGTACTTGCTGTCCCACAACACCTTGTAGGCCATTTATGTATGCAGCTAAAAGTCGATGCTCCGCCTCTTCCTCGATGACTTTCTGCTCCATAGGATCAGCAACCTGTCTAATAGTCTTTGAACATAAAATTCGGCAACGATCAGCAAAAGATTCTGGGGGTTCATCCCTACGCTGTGTCGCTGACTGAAGTGTTGTATAATGATACTGATCTAACTGCTTAACTTTAAATCGTTCAATAAAACACTATGCTAAAACGTCATACTTTAAATCTGCTTTCTGTAGCTGCAGACAACTGTTATAATATAATTCTGCAGGTCCCCTTAATTTTAATGAAACGATGAGAACCTTATCAGAATCGTTCCAATTGCCTATTGTCGCGGCATCGTCAAATCTTTTTAAAGAAAGCATGAACAGGAATACCCGTACCATCGCCCCTCCAATTTTCAATTAAGTTTGCTATAGTCAGATCCTTAGTGACAGTAGCAGCGACAGGTTCAGTACCTGTTGTCTGCATACGCTCGTGTAACTCGGCTACGATACGTTTTAATTCAGCTACCTCAGACATTTTAGGCATTTGTAATCAAACTCTTAATAGTTTTATTTAAATAATTAGTTTCTATGATTCTTTGTAATAGACTTCGAAAGAGAGTCTTGCACCCTTCCAAATAGTATTAGGATCTTGGATTGGATTGGTGTGTTATAAACAGGTAAAGTGACAGAAGGACTACTGTGGGTATAATAAGCTGTTATAACCCCAACACGCATACCAACCCGCATAAAAAGTTCGAACACGCCCCAAAATACAGACACGCTTAGTATAGACCCATTAACAAATCATCACTTAATTCTTTCTTTAACTTCTTACTACTATTGCCCGTCAATAAAGAGCCACTTCAATGAGAGAAATGTTTAATTAATGTGAGTAAAGTAACAGTCCCAAATTTAATATCCCAAATTCTGACACCAAATTTGTTGTAAAACCCCCGGGGCTGGGGCCTCACAAAGTGAAAGCTCCAGTCGTGCGGACAGGATAGCTGTGGGAGTGGCTCGTTATTAAATAAGGAATTTACTTAGAATAACAAAATTTCTTTAATTCATCAAAGCAACTATGTTCGTTATGTCTAATGAAAAGTTTTATCTTAATGAACAAAATGACAATAATTGTTCTCTATAGATTAAAGTGACATTCTCTTGTTACAATAATTCGATTTCTTACTTGAATATTTTCACTAAGACATAATGTTACATTATATAAAAAAAAAAAACATTCATTATATACTGAATATTCTTATTAAAACATTATAAAAGCTTTACTGAATATATTTCTGAAATTAGAAAATTACTACTTTAAAATAGACATAAATGATTGAGATGTCAACCATACATATTTCTTAACAAATTTAGAACACTACTGAGCATTTCAGAGTACAAATAATTCATTTGCCAAAATCGATTAATGCTTTAAGTTTGAACAAAGTAAAACAAAAACAAAGTTGTAATTACACTTTCGATGTGGTTCCATCGTTGACAGAAGATGTGCGTATAGTGCGCAGAGAAGCCAAAAAGTGAACAAGTGTGTAAGTGAGCCTTCTTCCCAGTGCTCTCATCAGTTTTATACTCCCCATGACGCAAAAGTCTCTATGAGTTAACGCCCAAAATTCAGCCAATCAGAACTGGACTTTGCACGTGTCTCGAAACTTATCAGGTTACACAAGAGGACAATTTGACATTGATTTTTGTGAACCAAAGTGGAACTCATTCACAAACACTGACAAGAAGACTATTCTTAGCTTCTTTGGTTGATAACTCACTACACGCGCCATGATAAAATATGGTCAGCACACTTCCTCATAATCACTCAGTTTGTTCCTTAAAATAATTCTTTCCTTAAATAAAATAAAATAATACATTGAGTAGTTTGAGTATGAGTAGAATCCTCATTTACAATTATATACATAAAGTCACAACGTGGATTGTGCTGGGCACAACACCACCATTCTGATTCATGTCATAACGCTATATTCCACACAGGCTAGTAAATAACTAGCCATCAGGGATGTCAAAATATTTTCAAGGAGGGGCAAACAATTTTCCAAAGGAGAAAAATATTTATATATTTTTCATACATACACACATGCACATATTAGTTTATAATTCTCATATCATAATAGAAGTAAGTACACAGATTGTATTAATTGCTTTAATACAACACTGCCCAGCGATCCACAGGAAGCAAATATATGTCCATCTTTTCGGCTTGCACGCGTTGTGTTGGTATGGGTTTCGGCACTTTCCATTTAAAAAGCGAGCAAACATAAGAAAATAAATATGAGTGAGGCCAGAAATAATGCGAATTTTATATGAATGTGTGTGTGTCCTGCCAGCTTTTTTATTGCGGTAATCACAATAATAAAACTTTGGAAAAGTAAACATTACATAATGGAGATATGCTTGCCTGCCACAAACGATATATTTTCACTCATACGTGATTTCAATTAAAATGAAAAATATAGAATTTGTTAAGTGAAATGAAATGTTTCCATAGAAACTACTTCTTTGTTGTCAATAACGTAATACACATATAAAACTTATAAAAATTTACCTCCTCCATCAACTACCATTTTAATTAAAAAAAAATTACCCCCTCCCTCCGTCAACTACCCTTTTCATTTATAGATATTTCATCTACCTTTCTACAGTGGATTATTATGACGTTCTTTTCAGGATACTTTATTTATCAAAATTAAGCACTTTACTCTTGTTACAATGTAAAACGTTGCAGGTAAACTACCCCTTTCCCTTAACCGATCTTCACCAAAAACAATAGGCCTCAAGTCCTCTACAATTCAGGACTGTATGCAAAAAATTATTTGATTCTGTTTGAATTTGCGGCTGTTATCGTTTGCCATAGAAAAAATTTACACACAGACAGACACACACACAGACACTTTTCGAAAAATGACGTTTTTTCATGTTTTGATGGTAGCACAATCAGAATCTGCCGTTATCTCGAACATGATTTTTTTTTGCCATGACCATACTTCCATTTCCTTATGGAACATGGAAGTAAAATATGTATAATCTGTAATTAAAAAATCTGTATGTTTCTTGTATAGTTTAAAGGAACTATTATGTAAACAACAACTTTCTATTAAAACTTACACATTATAAAAAAAGATTTCCGATTACTGCCTTTTCATAAACTGTAAAAAATAATCAATAATGGTTATCAATAAACTTCATTATCATAGATTTTATCCAGTTTGCACCACAAATTACAAAACATAACTAATCTGATACACATTAACTACCACAGTTAATAGTTATTTATAACCGTTTATAAATGGTTACTTATAAATTTAAACAAAGAAAAAGACATAAATCCTTATCTTTTTAGTTCATTTCTTTATACTTTTCATCCATTACTTTAGCATTTTATAGTTTTTGTGTCTCTTTTAACTTTTTTTTGATTACTCTTGTGTTCTTATTAAATGAGACAAAAAGGACAGAAATTACATAACTACCATCAAGGTTCAATGCAGACACAAACTGGTTATAGATTACTTGTAAACAAGAAGTAACAGATTTTAACACAGTCTGATCCTATAGTGTATATGATATGGTAAAACTTTGATAATCTGAGTCATACTTGGATAATCTGTGTAATTGGATAACTTGGAGTAATTTACTTATTACTGTGACATTTTCTTAGCATCTTTTACGGCTTGTGTCAACATTGTTGGAATTATTATTTGCTCTTAGGCCGTGGTCTACTGCTTTTGTTCAAGACAGATGTTTCGGTCCCATCATCACGGGCTGTCTTCAGCATCAGAAAAAAATTGGCACGGTATCTGTCAACTCATCCCAGTGCTGAGGTAGAGACTATGTATTTTCCCTGAGAAGGCCCACTTAAATAAACTTTCTAAACCACCACGATTTAAGCTGGAAAACAGCATTCACCAATGAGCATCAAGTGCTACTTGACTGGCTTGGAAGGACAGCACAAACTTAATTTTTTAGAAACTGTATACAATTTTTGAATGTAATCATAATTTCACAACACAACTATATAAATTTTACTGTTTTTCCTTCAGCTAAGTAATTTGAAATATTTTGTTTTAAACACTATGTCACTTAATCATACGTTACATTCACCAATCCTCAGGATTTACATTCACCATCACAATAAAACTGTAATGCTTACGTGTAATCAGCAATAACAACAAACTCCTTGGCACAGGATGCCACAATTTTCTCTTGGGCTAAACATCCACCACCACCCTTGATGAGGACCATATCTTTATTCACTTCATCTGCACCATCTATTGCCAAGTCTAACTGTAACAAACATTATAAAATATGTGCATCACTGACTAACGTTTCTAGAGATGTCCACTCAATTTATAAATACATTTAAAATCATAACAAACCATATTTATTATATAACAGGGAACTTCATTACAGAATAAAGTTAACAATATGAGAAACTTACCCAGAGACAATATTTTCTATTACAATGAACAAAAAAACAAAACAAAACAAAACACAATTTTACTACAAAAACAGCATTTATAACATTGGACAAATTAAAAAAAAAGTTAATACACACACTCATTATGTATACTGTTTACTGTGCTTATTTGTATAACTGAAAACTTTTGAAAGTCAACATCAAAACACGTATGCACTAGAAAAAAACAAAAAATAAAAAAAGGTTCACAATAGTAACTGATTTCTGCTACCAACTGCAAGTTGGTATATCATGACAAAATATTGGAATGCACCACATTATAGTTAATTTCATCCTATTGGTGATTACACAGGAGTATAAAGGCTAACTACCAGACCTACTGGATGAGAAGTGTTTTATTCCACAAATGAGAATGGCATGTTCATTAAATAATCACAACAGTGACAAAAACTGGACCTCACGGTATTGGCAACTCTTCTCTCCGAGGCTGATACAAGCTTGTCAGATCAAGTTACCTGGTTAAAGATCTTCGAAGTACTGGTAATTTTAAAGAAATTTTCATCATGAATTTCTATTTGATGTAAAAACTATTAATAGATACATAGTATTCTATGGAAGTAATCCAATAAATCAGACAAAAGATGTATAGGAAATGGCTAAAATTTGAAAACAATATATTGGTTATTCCTTCATCATAACACTGCACCAGTAACGACCTGCTATTTCTTCACGATTTGTCATTTAGTTTATACCAAAACAGTATACATGGAATATGTGTAACACACACACACACACACACACACACACACACACACACACACACACACACACACACACACACACACACACACACACACACACACACACACACACACACACACACACACACACACACACACACACACACACAGCCTGTACTCACAAATATTTCCTATCAAAACAAAATAACCGAGTTGCCTAAAAGCACATGATGTCATCATTTAATTACTTTCAGTTTTTTTTTTAATCAACTGGTTCTTTGTTAGTGGACAGTTTCCTGCACTAAATAGTAGTGTTGAAAATTATATAAATTGACAAAGCTTTAGAATACCTTCTCTCAAGTATTTTGCAATTATAACCCACACAGATGACATTTATTTTAGCTTCAAGATTCTTTATTCTTAGAATACATAATTTCACATCCAGAAAAAACACACAACTACGTGTGGTAGTCTTGGTTATCTACTGAGACCCACATCTTTGGTAACTTTGAATCTGTAGTAAGTTGACATTTCACTAATCATGTGGTACATTTCTGGAGGTCGAATGTTCTATAAAAGATCAATTAAAGCTGTTGTATAAAGACAGCACACACACAATTTCTGAACTGAATGCTACAACGTTACTTCTGAGAAACTTCAAAAATTAAAAATGTTTCTAACTCCTTAACTTTGTTCCAACAGATACAAGCTACCAATTTTATTTGAATTGCTGAAATTTCTACCCCCAAAATTCTGGGCTATAATACAGTTTGTTTTCATTATTGGCAATCAGTGTTTGGTTCAACATATAATAAAGCTATGATATTTTATAAAGATATATTAAATTAGCCTTCTATTAATGTACATTCCATGCACACATGCATAACACAATGCTTCTTTTAAGTGATATAATAACCTGTGGATTTGATTCCAAATCTGTCAGTTTCAGTTTATTTTCAAGTATTAACTGACGGGCCTGAAATGAAGTTGGAACACACAACACACTCAGTCCTTCAGAACGTACTCTTTCCGCTAGAACAAAAAATATATACACTATATACAAGTCTGACTAAAGTGGACAAAAATTACATCAAACCTTACACAATAATCCAATTATATGGCCAAACGTTTTAACAGATACTACCAAAATCACACACTTTTAATAATATTAATAATTTCAACTTTCTAGTTGTGCAGATCTAACACGCTAATTACCTGGAATATCTGACAAGAAAATATAGAGAGGAATATTCAAAAGGGTGTTAAAATTATACACACAAAATTAAGTATAAGCAAACAACAGTACAATCAGTTTATAATTATCTTGTTGGTACATCCTCTTCATTCACTTATTTAAAATATTATATATATATTAAACTTTCACTGTGAACACTTACTTTTTGGTTTAGTTTGCCAGACGTTTCGACGTGGTGTTCGTCTTTCTCAGTGGGATTTAAATTTGAGTATTTTATTTTAAATCCCACTGAGAAAGACGAACACCACGTCGAAACGTCTGGGAAACTAAACCAAAAAGTAAGTGTTCACAGTGAAAGTTTAATATATATATAATAAATCAGTTTATCATTAATTGAATTCTTATTGGAAATGGTTCGGAGTATAAATACCTTGGACAAAAATTGCAAATGTTGCACCTAAGGACGTTTGGCCAATTGGAAGACAAATAACATTCTGCGTGAAATAATACATTACAAGCAAACACGTAAGCTTATACAGCACTCTTATAACAGTACTGCTACATGCGGAAGTAAGGTGTGGCTAAATTCAGGCCAGATTACAAAAAATACTAACAGGAATGAATTACAGAATACTGAGCTATACAAAATCATGAACTAAGAAAATACCAAACCACGCAATAACAGAAATAATGAATGCTTCACATAACCAATAAAAATAGCATTTAATGAGTACTTGAGTGTATAACATATAATGTAACAATTGGTTTTCTTTTTGTTTTTATAAATGCAAATTTTTGTATCAATCTTCCCCGTACATAACCCACAAAAGTAACACATACATAAATCACATAAATAGCATATAAGGTAACAATTTTTCTTTTTGTTTTTATAAATGCAAAATTTTTTGTATAAATCTTCCCCACACATAACCCACAAAAGTAACACATACATAATTGACATAAATACACATATAAATATAAATATATATCTCTATCACATCCACATTTTCAATATCACTATATCAATAACCAACACCCTTATAATTTTAAAGCCTAGCCACCCGCCTATATACATCTTCTCGACGTACATATGTCGCCCCCATCTAAAAGAAATAATTAATAATTAACTGGAAATTCAACCACCTTACCTCTCCAGACATACGAATATGTATAAATATATCACTAGTGCTCCCATGAATCTGGGTTGGCCAAAATCCCAGATACAACTTTAAAGTGCTCTTAAACTTGGTGAAATTATAATCAATAAGTCAGAAAAATTATAACTGACAATAATAAATACGAAAGAAGGTAAGCTACAATCTTTCCGTGCCCTGAACTGTATTTGTGAATTTGGTGAGATAATAATTTATAAAATTTTAGGTAGAAACATAGGTTAGCGATAACGTTTAAAAAGTTACAATAATTATATGACCTGATACGTTATGTAACATTTTAAGAAAACTGAATTGACAATAATACATTTAAAGAACTTTTACAACTTTGAGGTGACATACTGGTAGGCTATATAACCTTTTTAAGAAAACTGAATTGGCCCGAGAACCGCCATGTTCCTAAGCCTGGAGGATGCCTATGTCTGCATACAAACCTGCCTACACAGGATTAAACAGGGGCCGGACTGTTACTGAATCAGAAAGCTTATTACCCTTACATAACCCCAAAACGTAATTTAAATATGTGAAATGACAGTGATTATCTGAACTAACCTGACAGGAATATAGCTGATCCCTACCAGCTGGTGGGGTTCATCCTGTCACCAACGGAACCTCCCTTACATATTTGAAATACCAGTCCCCTAATACTTGAACCACCCCCTTTTACCTCAAACGAGAAAGAAAATATTAGTGAATAAATTGTAAGAAGCTACGAATACATGACAGCCCCCGGGCTCACACTTAATACGAAGTTAGTACATAATAAACAAAATTCCCCCAAAATCCGCGCACAATTCTGTCCAGTTAAACTGGGGCCCAACTAAAACGTTTCAAAGTTGATAGAAATATGATAGTGTGTCACTCATACCCCACAAGCTTTATGGAGTGTTATCGGTACAAATCCGGGTGTCTATGTAGGTCAAAATAAAATAATAATAATTGGTTTGAGGTCACCTCGTTCGTCACATGTGGTGGTGTTTGAGTTCCTACTTCCAGTGCCTGTAGTGTTGGTTTGGCATGGTCATCTCGCTATCCCCTCCGGCAGACGAAGTCGAGAGCCTTTGGTGATCGTTCAGGCGGAGCTGTTCATCCTGTGCCGGCGTCCCCGTCTAAGCCCGGGAGCCCGCAGTTCTGTGCGAGTTTATCTACCCATCCTGGGTGATAGAATCTTTTCAAATAATTGACTTCGCACTGTCGAAGAGACACGAGATGTTGGCGGTTTGGGCTTCGAAGCAAGACACCACAAAAACGGTAGGTACAGCGCAATACCGAATCAAAGCTTCCAGGTGAACGCTAGAGTGCGTGGCATGTACCACGGCGAACTAAATTTCGCCGTTCCGTTAAACACCGAAACAGCTAAACATTTTCCCGTTTGACTACATATTATTTGAATATATTGCTTGTATCAGCACCTGTTGTTAGACAATCGGCACAACAAATATAACCCCTCTTTAGAATTTTTATGCTTTATAAAAAAAATGTTTTTTTTTTGAAAAATTTTTTTGAAAGTTTCTTTTTTTTTTTTTTGAAGAGGGGCCACACTAGTTATTTAAAACAAGGCCAAAAGCCTAGAGAAGCCAAAATGCGCTGGGTCCAGTGGGACGGGACTTGCAATTAAACTCTCTGGTATAACCAACAACAATAGCATTTATTGAGTACTTGAGTGTATAACATATAATGTAACAATTGGTTTTCTTTTTGTTTTTATAAATGCAAATTTTTGTATCAATCTTCCCCGTACATAACCCACAAAAGTAACACATACATAAATCACATAAATAGCATATAAGGTAACAATTTGTTTTCTTTTTGTTTTTATAAATGCAAAATTTTTTGTATAAATCTTCCCCGCACATAACCCACAAAAGTAACACATACATAACTGACATAAATACACATATAAATATATATCTCTATCACATCCACATTTTCAATATCACTATATCAATAACCAACACCCTTATAATTTTAAAGCCTAGCCACCCGCCTATATACATCTTCTCGACATACATATATCGCCCCCATCTAAAAGAAATAATTAATAATTAACTGGAAATTCAACCACCCTACCTCTACAGACATACGAATATGTATAAATATATCACTAGTGCTCACACGAATCTGGGTTGGCCAAAATCCCAGATACAGCTTTAAAGTGCTCTTAAACTTGGTGAAATTATAACTGACAATAATAAATACGAAAGAAGATAAGCTACAATCTTTCCGTGCCCTGAACTGTATTTGTGAATTTGGTGAGATAATAATTTATAAAATTTTAGGAAGAAACATAGTTTAGCGATAACGTTTAAAAAGTTACAATAATTATATGACCTGATACGTTATGTAACATTTTAAGAAAACTGAATTGACAATAATACATCTAAAGAACTTTTACAACTGTGAGGTGACATACTGGTAGGCAAATATAACCTTTTTAAGAAAACTGAATTGGCCCGAGAACCGACATGTTCCTAAGCCTGGAGCATGCCTATGTCTGCATACAAACCTGCCTATACAGGATTAAACAGGGGCCGGACTGTTACTGAATCAGAAAGCTTATTACCCTTACATAACCCCAAAACGTAATTTAAATATGTGAAATGACAGTGATTATCTGAACTAACCTGACAGGAATATAGCTGATCCCTACCAGCCGGTGGGGTTCATCCTGTCACCAACAGAACCTCCCTTACATATTTGAAATACCAGTCCCCTAATACTTGAACCACCCCCTTTTACCTCAAACGAGAAAGAAAATATTAGTGAATAAATTGTAAGAAGCTACGAATACATGACAGCCCCTGGGATCACACTTAATACAAAGTTAGTACATAATAAACAAAATTCCCCCAAAATCCGCGCACAATTCTGTCCAGTTAAACTGGGGCCCAACTAAAACGTTTCAAAGTTGATAGAAATATGATAGTGTGTCACTCATACCCCACAAGCTTTATGGAGTGTTATCGGTACAAATCCGGGTGTCTATGTAGGTCAAAATAAAATAATAATAATTGGTTTGAGGTCACCTCGTTCGTCACATGTGGTGGTGTTTGAGTTCCTACTTCCAGTGCCTGTAGTGTTGGTTTGGCATGGTCATCTCGCTATCCCCTCCGGCAGACGAAGTCGAGAGCCTTTGGTGATCGTTCAGGCGGAGATGTTCATCCTGTGCCGGCGTCCCCGTCTAAGCCCGGGAGCCCGCAGTTCTGTGCGAGTTTATCTACCCATCCTGGGTGATAGAATCTTTTCAAATAATTGACTTCGCACTGTCGAAGAGACACGAGATGTTGGCGGTTTGGGCTTCGAAGCAAGACACCACAAAAATGGTAGGTACAGCGCAATACCGAATCCCAGCTTCCAGGCGAACGCTAGAGTGCGTGGCATGTACCACGGCGAACTAAATTTTGCCGTTCTGTTAAACACCAAAACAGCTAAACATTTTCCCGTTTGACTACATATTATTTGAATATATTGCTTGTATCAGCACCGGTTGTTAGACAATCGGCACAAAACAAGTTCATGAACAAGAACAGTGGTTGACTAGAGAAGACTGGAATATACTGGAGTGTGGGTTGACACTGGGGGTGGTATTGGAAGACAAAAAAAGTAGGCCTACATTACACAGCTGATAATAATGAAGAAGGAATGAGATTAATATTCTTTGTACATATTAGAGGTGGACCGATATACCTGTAACAGGTATTTTGGAATGATATTTTTGTGGAACGGATGTAACTGTGACTGAAAAGTTGAAATACCTGTTATTCGCGGCCTCGCTCTTCCGAGTCGAGGGACCCCCCCTCCAACGCAACTAATGAGTACACAAGTAACAAGTAAACAAGTACTACAAGTATTAGGCGTATTTCCGGTACACAAGGAACAAGTATACCAGTATTAGGAGTATTACGGATACAAGGAACAACAAGTATTTGGAGTATCAGGAGTATTTCGAGTACACGAGTACGAAGCCATTTTTTGGTGCTGAATGCTTCATTCTGTGCAAAGAGACGAAGCTGTTTTTAATAAATGAAAAAAATTCATACTGATGTTACATTTATTCTCTTGTGTTATGCAGATATATAATACAGACTATAATAAATTATATATTATACTAGTCACCAACTTGGTAAATTTTGAAGAAACGAATTATATTGTGTTATAACCTACAGAGTGGCTGATAGTTGATAAGCTATATTATACTAATATAATATTATATTAATGTGATTTTAACTTCACTGCACATCTCACATAAATGATGAGATTGTTGTAACAGACATGTATGCACTTTATCTAGTCCTATTCATTAAATCTTTACTGATGTGATAAGGCTACCCTAAAACACGGTGTTTTCGTAAATTTGTTTCTTTTATCTAAACTACTGATTTTGAACTTTTGTCTCTATCACTTTACTTGTCATTCGACTAATAGTAGTTTCCACTTAGTAAAGAAATAAAAATAACAAACTCCATAACAGATAACACAAATATAGGTGTAAGTGGTCAAACTGCAGCCTAAGATAAATACACGATCTGATGAAGATAAGAATTTACTAAACTTATTAGAGGGCCATAAGAAGAGAAAGCTATAAGTTTATCTGAATTTCTTGGAGACTGTAACATTCATGATTGATTTATGATATGGCTTCAAGTTTCCATTATTTGCCCAACTTGTTCTTTTGCCAGGACCTATCAGTTGCACAGTTGATCTACTAGTAGTGATTCCCAACCTTTCCGGACCCGCATACCACTTCGGTCTTACGTGTTCTTTTCGAGTACCACCTGATAAGAAAATAAAATAAGGCAAGGGCAGATACCTAATGAAATTTTACCGCAAACTGTTCAGGTTGTGTTTTTATAAGGGTAATCGGTTTAAATCATGTCTGATGAAAAGTATTGTTGTTTTGAACAAATTTGTATAAATAAAAAATTTGTATTTTTTTTTTTAAGTAAATACTTTTTCCTAGCTAGGTCTTCTTGCTTACAACTATTACTTTTTCACATTATTTACTGTGTTATTACACGCACTCAAAATTTCATTGCCTGAGTTTTGCAACTTATTTGTCTAACCAATGTCAGTTTGTTTAGGCCTACTCCTAGTGAAAACTTAAATGGGTATTCCCAAAAGGAGATAGGCCTATAAATTCTCTTGTTTCTTATTTTCTTTTAAACAGTAATAGTTTAATAAAGTCACAGTGTAAAGTAACATTGTTAATATTTTTAGTTTCAATTTATTTCTTATAACAAAATATAGGTTATGTAATATCTTCAAATACACTGCAAGTAGGTTTATGTTAATATATTAATAGGTTTATCTAGGTATCTTTATATGAAGATATTATATAGGAGACTTGCAGGAATAATATAGGTTATGTATAATACGAGGGCTGTCCAGAAAGTAACTTACGTTTTAGAATAAATCAATAAAAAAAACGAAAGAAAAATTTTTTATTTATACAGTTGAAAACTACATTCTTAGACTATTTTTCCACATAGTCGCCATTCAAGTTAAACCACTTATCGTAACGATTTATGAGTTTTTGAAAGCCCTCATCGTAAAAATCTGCTGCCTGTGATTTCAGCCATTCATTAACGCCCGCCTTCAGCTCTTCGTCATCTTCAAAGCGCTGTGTTGCCAGCCACTTTTTCATACTCATGAACGGGTGATAATCGCTAGGTGCCAGATCAGGGCTGTATGGGGGATGATTGAAAAGCTCCCACCCAAACTTTCCCAGAAGTTCTTGCGTTTGTGATGCTCTATGCGGTCGGCCGTTGTTGTGGAAGAACAATACCCCGGAGCTCAACTTACCGCGTCGTTTGTTTTGGATTGCTCTCTGCAGCTTTTTTAAGGTTTCACAGTAAACCTCGGAGTTGATTGTAGTACCCCGTTCCATAAACTCTACCAGGAGAACCCCTTTTCTGTCCCAAAAAACTGTCACCATCATTTTCCTTGCTGACAAGGTCTGCACACACTTCCTCGGTTTTTTAGGCGAGTGAGTATGGCCCCATTCCATGGATTGATTCTTGTTTCACAATTAACGTACCTAACCCAGGTTTCATCCCCCGTTACAATACGGTCCAGTAGAGAATCACCATCCTTGTCGGAGGCATGAAGAAATGATAATGCTGATGCTATCCGCTGGTTTTTGTGCATTTCTGTAAGCATTTTCGGGACCCATCGCGCACAAAACTTATGGTAATCAAGCTTTATTGTGACAACTTCATGAAGCAAACTATGTGAAATTTGAAGAAACTCAGTAATCATAAAGCGGCGATTTTCACGGATATTTAAATTGATTTTCTCCACCAATTTGTCAGTAAGAACACTTGGCCGGCCACTCCGCTCATCATCGTGCACATTGGTGCGGCCATTTTTAAACAGAACACACCACTGCCTTACTCCTCCCTCACTCATTACATTCTTCCCATACACCTCACACAGTCGCCGATGAATGTCCACCGGTCTGCAGTTTTCTGCTTGCAGAAATCGTATTACTGAGCGCACTTCACAGCTCACGGGATTTTCAATCGCAGCACTCATTTTAAAAATTATTATTGAAGCACAGAAACACAACACAGACCTATACCGGCCCGAGCTGGATGCGTACAGAGTCATGCCTTCCGTGTCACCAAGATGGCGGTGCAAGCCCCTCCCCATTGCCGCCCACACTGAAACGTAAGTTACTTTCTGGAGCTGGATGCGTACTAGGGTGGACCGAATTTTTATAAAATTTTTATTTTGAAACGCTATACTGCAGAAAACTTGCCTCTAGGGCACCTAAGTAAAACGCAGATGAAATAAAAAAAATATCAAATCTATCGGTAGCGCATTGTGCTTAAATATTTGAAATTTATTGAAAAATAGAAGGTTATCTTGGACCTATAAAAATACAAGATAAAAAATTGCTATATTGAAAAAGCTTTAAAAGTAATGCAAAGAAACACGTTGGATTAAGATAACTATAAAAATTACTTTATTCTGAGTAGCGCAAAGCGTTACAATTCTGTAATTTAACGTATTTTTTACGAACCGTACGTGACGCGCAACGGTGTCTACTGCAGCCCGTCACCACTTCTAGAGTTCCGGTTGTCGCTCTGCATCTGTACTGCACCCCCCCCCCATCACACCATTGCTATGGAATTTACCCACAATTCAATGCAAAGCGCGCGCACCTCCCGCCATTTGTGAGCTCCGTGACACCAGAGTATCTGTCAGTGTTGAGCCAGGCAATGACCGTGAAGGTGTGTTTCAGTAGTGTTTGCTTCTTCAATAATGTTATTTTATAACTGATAAGTGTGTTTGTTTTAGTAGTGTTTGTTTATAACATTATTTTATTACTGTGTCCTAATGGCTGTGTCTAAGAAAATTACTCGCAGCAAGTTTAATTGTCCGTTATTCGGTCACCCAAAGGAGTTATCTGCGAGTAAACTTCCGACGTATGAAGACGTTCTCAAGTGTTTTTTCAATGAACATTACAATTTGGCATTGAAAGCAAACAACAGGTCAGTAAGTTTTTCTCAAGTTTCGAATACTGTGGCACCACAAGTTAAAGCCGTGTTTGATAAAGCTTCAATACCAACAGTTACGCTTTACAGAATTGTTCAGTTAATTAATGCATACCATAACAGTTATCGTAATCTTATGAAGTCTTATAAGCGGGATAAGGAAAAGGAAAAGTTCAAAAAGAGAGTTGAGGAATTCAAGCAAAAATCTTCTTTACTATTTGATATCTCTGCTTGTAAGTGCAAAATAACTTTAGACTGCAATTGCCAAAAGGCCACTGAAGTTTGTGAGTGCCCTGTGTCTATTACCTGTACGTGTGAAAAAGCAAAAACAATACCAGTCATTGAACTAAAATTCATGTACTTGCAAAGAAAACATGGCATAGGAAAAATTGGAAGTGTGGACGTAAAGGAAACAAAAAAAAAAATTACTCAGAGACTTGAAAGAAAGATTGTCGAACATAAAACAACTCATTCCACAATTGACGCGATAGCACAGCCATCTTGCTCAAAACAAACAGATACAGAAACTTGCCTGCCAAAAGAGGTAGTAAGTAATTCATCTGAAGACATTGAAAATGACAGCGATGAAGATTTTAAATTACCAAAGTCTGAAATTAAGTCACCATGGCAGATGCGCGTTAAATTGAAAAATACTGCGCTGACTAGTGATAGCTTTGGATTGTCAGATAGAGCAACGGCAGCTGTGGCTTCAAGTCTGTTGCGGGATTTTGGTATTGTAACTGATGAAGACAACACCTATGTTGTTGACGAAAATAAACTTAGACGGGAAAAAAGTGTTAACCGTTCAGTACTTCAAATGCAAAACGAGGAAAAGCATAACCCACTTCAAGGACTGTATTTTGATGGAAGGAAGGATAACACTCTCGTGATTGAAAAAGTTAACACAAAGCAGTTTCGAAGAACAATAAAAGAGGAGCATTACACGATGTTAAAAGAACCAGGTTGTGTTTACATCGGCCATGTTTCACCCTCTTCTGGTTCTGCTGAAGACATTGCTAACAGCATTATCTCTTATTTAACTGGAACTGGATTTTCACTTCAGGAACTGGACGTAGTTGGATGTTATGGCACCGTTACTAATACGGGTTGGAAAACAGGTGTCATTCGTAAAATCGAAGAACACATTAAAAGACCACTACAGTGGGGGGGGGGGTGTCTCTTACACTTCAATGAATTGCCATTCCGGCATTTGTTTCAAGCTTTAGATGGTGAAACAATGGGACCAAAATCATTTAGTGGTCCGATTGGCACACAACTCAGTAAATGTGAAAAATTCCCGGTGGTAAATTTTGACAGTATTGAATGTGAAATTCCAGATATTGACCGAAAAATACTAAGCAGAGATCAACAGTACCTGCTGGACATTACTTGTGCTATAAAAGCAGGTAACTGCCCTGAAGATTTATCTGCTCGTGAACCTGGCCCACTTTCCCACTCAAGGTGGTTAACAACAGCGAACACAGTTCTCCGATTGTATATAAGTATCGAAAACCCAACAGATGAACACAAGATCTTAGCTTCTTTCATCTTAAAATCATATATGCCTGTATTGTTTCAAATTAAAACAAGTAAATATTTCACGAATGGACCAGAACATGTATTTGAAGTTATAAAATCGTCAAGATTCCTTCCAGAAAACTTGCTAAAGGTCATTGACCCAGTAATTGAGAGAAACGCATTTTTTGCCCATCCAGAAAACTTACTTTTGAGTATGATAGTAGATAAAAGGGATCATGTAAGAGAGTTGGGTTATAGAAGAATTATAAAGGCTAGAAACGTAGGTTCTAAAAGGAAGTCAATCAGGAGTTTCCAAACACCCAAAATCAATTTCCAAGCTAAGGACCACATCGAAATGATTCACTGTGGCACTACTACACTTTCACCACCACCTTTGCTGCGAAGAGTCACCGATCAAGAGATTTGGTCTAAGGTCAAATCAAGTGGAACAGCAGCTGAATGGAACTTGAACAAATTCCCATGTCATACCCAAGCAGTAGAACGATGCGTCAAGCTTGGCACCGAAGCATCTCAAAAGGTGGTTGGATTTAGTTCAAGAGATGGTTTTATAAGAACGACACTTCTTTCAAGATCATCAATGCCAAGTTTTTCAAGCAAATCTAAATTCAAAATACCTGAATAAGACAAGTAAAAGACTACATTGCCTTACAAATTAAACATTCCAAGTGACAGAAAATAAACTTCTATTTGTTTCTTTAAAATATGTCAATTTTGGATTTTTATGTTGTTTTTGAAGTTTAATGTACTAATAAAATAAAGTAAAATGTATTATTTTTCAATTTATTTATCCTTACGACGAAATTTGTATATTTTCTCAAAGTTTCAGGCTAATGCGCTACCACCAGGTGTAAGATAATATAATGTACCTTTTTTATTTACACATAACTGTTCTAGAGGCAAGTTTTCCGTGGTATAGCACTTCAAAATATTAATTTTTTTATTTTTCGGCCCACCCTAATGCGTACACAGTCATGCCTTCCGTGTCACCAAGATGGCAGTGCAAGCCCCTCCCCATTGCCGCCCACACTGAAACGTAAGTTACTTTCTGGACAGTCCTCGTAAGTATATAATAACAGGTATTTGTACCTGTTATTTTTTTGGAAAGGTATATTCGTACCTATTATTTTAAAATACTAGTTTAGCCCACCTCTAGTACATATTACACATAAGTAAAATGTGCATGTGTATAAAATATATGTATGTCAAAATCTGAATGTCCAAGTTACAAAGTCATTAAGAATGATATAAGTCCATTGGCTATTCTGAACATATCTCAGAAAGATGAAGCTTCATGTAAATGTTAGTGTAATAACTTATTATTATAGCAATATTCGCACTCTATAACACGTGTTGCTATTAAGTGCATTATTGCTATTATGTCTATAACCACAACAATTCTTAAAGTCACTGAATTTAAGACTGATTTTTATATAACACTGTACAGGAAAAGTGAAACAAGTATAAATTACAATAGCATTCCACAAGTAATTCTTGGCCTAACTTGAATATTTGGGTACTTTAATTTCACAATTTCCACTCAGAATAACATAAAGTTGGTCTTATCTGTTCTCACTATCTTATACAATTAATGAATAGACTGTTAAGAAAACTGATCGGTGCAATAACTAGTAAGCAGTAAAGCGATAAAACATTCTGTTTTTGAAATAAGCATTCAGGTGATATTCTGATCTTCACACTTCGTTCTTTTTCCACACATTATTTTTCAACCTTATATCACCCTAGACTATCCTTTCTGAGCCATAACAAGTAACTGTAGCATGATTCCAACTTCAACATTTGAAGGTTACATTATCTTCATATTTTTGTTACAGTATATACAATACAACTCTTATTAAGGTTCTGATACTCCCTTAAGACTGCATATTCAAATATAACAAAACTAGCTCTAACTGACAACACATATTCAGTAGTATAAATGGTTTAATATGAAACATAATGGGTTTATCAGAAAGTTCACACAACTAAGTACTACAGAATAAGAAATTTCATACTATAGACAGTAGACAGAAAATTTCATACACTACACAGTAGATACAAAATAAGGCAACAGCCTAGTAGCTCTTCAATATTCTTCCATGGAACATGACAACTTTTCAGTACAAAATGTCAAATACTGGCAATACAAACAGTTAAACAATCACAACTTTTACTAATCACCTTAATCTTAATTACACTTATTTCAATAATTTTTTTACAAATAATCTAATATAAATTATTCAGTTTTCTGTATTGCACCACTAAAAATTATTATATCATTCAAACCAAATAATCATTTAGTACTACATCATACTTCCCCCAATAACACAATCTTGTAATCAACATTACTTGCTGTCAGGGGACAAACTGCCCAGCTGATCTATTTATTCAAGGTGACAGTCATGGCTACAATACAGCTATATTTGTGAGAACTTTGGGAAATAACTAAAGTTTCTGCAAGCGCTCGCACAATATTCCTCTGTACCTGTGGTCAGCAAGAGACACATACATCATGCCAAAAATTTTATCCTCAGTGATGAACAATATTGGTTATACTGTCTTTTAGAACCAATAATAAATTAATTAATATACTTAGACCTAAACTGCCCTTACCTATTGAAGAAAAAACAAGCATTTATAAACTGGTTTGCAATGATTGTAACAGCTTCTATATAGGTCAGACCGGAAGAGGTTTTTACAAACGCTTCCGTGAACACTTACCAAAAAAGACCCATAATTACAATGATATAAAATCGAATTACACTCGTCATCTGACCCAACACAATCACAATTATACAGATTTTAAGTCCAATCTAATGCCTTTGCATATATGCAACAAGGGCCGTTTTATGAATCCCTTGGAGGAGCTGGAAATTTATAGTGCATATAATAATGATAGCAGTCGTGATTGTGTTCTGAATGAACAATTGAACTTTGTATCCAACTGCTTGTATGATACTGCTTTGAGACTGCTCAACGAATTCCAATCAGTAGCAGACAACACTTGAACGGGTGCGCACCCTACATCACGTGCACATAATATGCTTGTTTCTGCAATTTTATTTATTTTTTGACAAACGCAGTTTTGTGTGATATATGTGTTTTTGGTTTTAAACGTCTGATGATGAGGCATACGCCTTGAAACGCGTAACGCAATAAGTTTGAGAAGTCACACGGCGGACCGCATACAGGTAATCACTTATTATGACATACTACATAGTCAGAGAAAGATTTTTTCTTACAATAATATTCCATTTCTTTATTTTGGTTTTACTAAGGCAATCAGAATTCTTTAGGTGAACAATTTTTATTTTTCTTAAAACAAAGAGATGGATGCAGGCCAATCATCATAGCCTATCTACATTTGAAGTCTCCTTCCGGTCTGGACTGTCTAAGACAACATTTCACTCATATTATAATGGATATCCTTAGGTCTATGTTGACATAGACCTGAGGACACCCATAGTAATGTGGGTGAAACATTGATTTACAAGACATATTTGATGCAGTCCACACCAGAAGAATACTTCAAATACAGACTGGACCAGCTGCGGAAGCCCAAGTGAGATTATAGCCTGTCATTTACAACTACAAATGGACCCTCTATTGAATGATTAATTATTAAAGAAAGTGATACATTACAGTAGACTCTTAACTATCCGACCTAATGTGGCGGTCGGCCGGGTCGGATAGCAAAAAAGTCGGATACACCGGAGCCGTAGGCATACCAGCCACTGTAAGGTCAATTACCGCCACCCTATTGTGTTGAATGTACTTGTTGCTATTTGGATGCGTACATCATATCAGTTTGTCCTTATAAATGACGTACAGTAATAAATGAATTAGAAAGAAATGAAATAAGAATTCACAACTACAGTATCTTTCACAAAACCTTTATTTGAAGGACGACACAAAATGTGCAGTTAACAATAAGTTGAATGAGTTTTACTATGAGTTTTAATTTATACGAAAGCTTTCAAACAAATTAGTTGTTAATATAAATCAAATTATAATAACCTAAATCTATGTACTGTATAATGAAAGAACAAGTGAAACTTACATTGTCTAAGGTTTGAAAAAGTCATTTAATACCATAGCTACAATATCTTTGTCTGCAATTTCTTCGATTTCGTCCTTTGCCAACCATTCTGTGATGTCTTCCAATGAAGCTTCCTCACATCCGGGAACTTTTTCTAACAGCGATACAAGCGCAGTATTATCAGTTGCATTTTCCACATCACATTGCTGTTCTACCTCTTCCCACTTATCACTGGCTCTGTGATCCAGCAAAATTTTCCACGATCGCACAAGTGTTAAAGATGGAATTTCATCCCATGCCTCGGACACCCATCTGATGACGTCAAGCATGTCTACTGACTGTAGTGCCATCGCAACTTATGTATTATCAATTGTCGCGATGATATAGCTTAGTAGCCTACGTCGATATTTCTTTTTTAAAGCTTGGAGCACTCCCTGATCCATTGGCTGACATATAGATATAACATTTGCAGGCAAGAACAAAGCTTTTATGTCTTCATCTTTTAATTGGTCATTTGCTGGATGTGAAGGAGCGTTATCCAAAACTAGGATTGCTTTCCTTGTTAAATTGTTTTCAGCTAAATGTTTTTCAACTTGTGGCACAAATTCCTGTTCAAACCAATTTTTGAAAATTTCTCCATTCATCCACGCCTTTTTTTGATGGGTATAATGCAGGGGCAAAGAACTTAAATCTTTAAGATTTTTAAAAGCCCCAGGCTTGCGAGATTTTCCAATCAAGGTCAGTCTCAACTTGTGGTTTCCGGTTGCGTTACTACAAGCTAAAACTGTAACGCGGTCCTTGCTCTTCTTGAACCCTGGTGTGGCCTTTTCCTGTTTAGACGCTAGTGTTTTAGATGGCAACATACGGTAATTCAAACCCGTCTCATCACAGTTGTACACTTGTTCTCCGGAAATACCTTCCTTATCAAGCAGGTCAAAAAAGTGTTTTTTAAAGTCAGGGACAGCATCCTTATTAGCAGACAATGCTTCACCACTAATCGTCATCTGACGAACACCAAAACGTTTCTTCCAGCGATCAAGCCACCCGTCACTGGCAGTAAACTCACCATCGTCTCCTTCGATCTGTTTTTTAAACTGACTCGCTTTTTCTTAGAGCAAGGGGCCTGAAACTGTCAATCCTTTCCCCCTCACATTTTCATACCACAGATATAAATAAAGCCTCTTCAACTTCCACATGTTTTCCTTTTTGCATAGTTTTTCTAACTTTCACGCCACTGCCACTTGCTTGCTTAGAACACCATTTTTAAATCTCTGCGTGATTTCTTCGCCAATCACCCACAGTAGTTTTTCCAACTCCTAACTCCAGTGCAATTTTGTTTACCGACTCACCAGAATCCATTCTTTTTATTGCTTGCAGTTTTTCTTCCAAAGTTACTACCACTTTCTTTCGTTTGTCACCCATATTTCACTTAAAAATAAAAGCCACCAACAATACTGTATACACACTTTATAACAAATTAACAATCCACGAACGACTGAACCGCACGGACTGACTTCTGGATACAAACTGACTGATGCACCTGTTACACACTCAAGTAGGAACACAAAACTTTCCTGTTACAACATGAATCAATTGGCGTACCGTATTGGTAACTGGTGATTCACGCGTAAGCGCCTTCACCCGCGTGGCGGGATTGCTCACATGATGTTTGAAGGTGCTAGTAATCGGATCGGAAATACTGCATACGTACCGTACTTTTTTTTTTGAGTAACGGGTCGGGTCGGATAGGCCGGAGGTCGAATAGTCGGGAGTCGGATAGCCAAGAGTCTACTGTACTTATATAAAAACAGTCATTCAATACAAATGTTTTTTTACTATAGTTGATTTTACCATTACTCAAATCGATTAAAATCTACAGTAATTAAACTGTCATCATCTATTATACTTTAATTTAAAAAAATTTCAATCTATTTTTCACAAAGAGATAAAATGTAACAGCCACATATGGTATAGATCACAACACATTTCTGTCTTTTAAGTCCCAAAACAAATTTGGAAAACAATGAATTAAAGATTATTAAAATATCATCAGATTAAACTGGTAACATCAGACACTACAAGTATTTTTAGCTAAATTCAAAGAATTCATAGCCACAGTTACGTGAACAGTATTTGCATACTGTAATATGTTAACTCCACATAAACAACTACAGTCAAACCCCAATTATCTGAGGGGTCAGATTATCCATTACACACAAATTATTGAAATTAATGAATCTCAACACTGAAAGGTAAAATGACACTGTGGACAGAAAAAAAGTTTAAAATACATTTTTGCAATTTATTTCTTCTTAAACAATAAGCAATACAATAATATATGTTCAAACACTGGGACACCGGTAAATCAAATTACTTGCTGGCTGAAACATATACCAAATAAGAAAAAAAAAACATCTTGAATGTAAAGTAGTATGTTACAATGATACACATTGCTAAATATATCGAGCCACATGTTGGAAGCGACAATTTTTATATACAACGATAGAGTGTTATAAAATGTAAGTGTCGGGAGCACGCTCATGAGCGACAAAATTATACAACAGTAAATAACATTTCTAACAACGTGTACGTGTAATTAGGGGTTCAGGTGTAATTACAATAATGGTAGCCTTTTTAGGAAAATCAAAATGTTCCTATTTATTAATTTAAACAAACATATCAAGAAATAATAATATACAAATAATGATTACTTCGTCATACGATACTCATTATACATGGTTTCAAAGTTTCTTTGTTTGCTGTAATCTCATCACCAACATACAGCTTATATCATAGATATAATATTATTAATTTTAATTAAAAACATTTCTTCATTATGTTATACTGTCTGGACTACTCAGTCTGAATGTGTGCTTTCAATATAAAAATATTTAACTAAGTTAACAATTTGTTCATTCTTTGAACAAATCTAATTGATTCTTTCAAATGTACATTAAAATATTTTCAATAAATTATCAATTAAAAAATTATGCTTCCATAATTACTCTACAATTTAAATTTAAATATTTTCAATAAATTCTTAATTCAGAGTTTATGCTTTAATAATTACTCTACCATTTAAATTAAAATATTTTCAATAAATTATTAATTCAAAAATTATGCTTTCATAATTTTTTATACAAGACATTTATATTTATAAGTTATAAATTACACTCTTTTTTGAAATTATTGTCTTTCTTTTGACAATGTTTATCAATCTTTAAGTCTTTTGTTATGAGGAATACATGGCTTTCTTTCACCTTAATTGTAGCGGCTCCTCAGCATACCCTCTCCTGGTCCTGAGTCCTTGATGTTGTGAATCCTGCACAGTCATGAAGTCCTGGATCCTTTCCTCGTTCTCCGGGTCCTCTCGGAAGTCCTGGATCCTTTCCTCTTCCTCCGGGTGCTCTCGGAAGTCCTGGATGCTTTCCTCTTCTTCCGGGTCCTCTCAGAAGTCCGATGACTCGTCCTTTACGTCTGGAATTTACGCTATGTAGTGCTCTTGTCTTCGGTCTGGAGTAATGCTCTTAGATGTAGATCACTTGTCTGAAATCTTGTAGAAATCTGACGATTTCTTTTTTACGGTAATTTTTAATTACTGTTTCCCATTACCATTTTAAATCGAAATATTTATTGTAATACTTTGTAAGTTATGCTTAACAAAAATTCTTATTGGTGTTAGACATATTGTCTAACTCTGTCCAAAGTAATTAAAATTTCGCGTCTCTGACGCACATAGCGTTCCACCACGAATGAAGACTGTTAGAAGAGAGAGATTAGCTCTCCTGCGCTTGTATTTATATTCACCAAGAAAACTGCAGCTGTCGATTCAGGAATTAGCCTGTCGACAGTTGAACCATGGCGTGATAGCCCCCACTCTCGTCCTATTTCACATAATTGCACTTTTTCGCCAATCGCACTGTTTAACGCGGATTTCACGGCGATAAAATATTGTCTAATTTAATGACCTATGTGATGTGCAATTATCATGATGCTCGCACCACTAGTGTAATTATAATGCTTTAAAAATCGCACAGAATTCGCACTGATTGTCCGAATTATGTAAAATTCGCAATGCACTTGTGTCTGATTTTTACACATTTTTAGAAGTTTTTACCTTCTCGCTAACATTTATGGTTTGCTTAATATTAAATATATTCTTAATTTAGCATTGACTTGGGGTGAGGTTGCAAACTTTCAGGCTCAAACAGGCTTCACGCACACACACTATTTACTTGTATACACGCATGCAGCGGTAATCGCGTGATCCTGCGTGTTGACTCCTGTTTGCAAGCCAGCTTCCAATTTCACACCTGCTCGTCTATTATATATTATTAAAATTAAATTAAATATTTATTTTTTATTATATATGCGCATTACAGCCTATGATTGTATTGTCGCAATGTATTATATAGTAACTAATTATATATGTCATGGAAATAATTGATTTTTTTCAGTTAATTTTATTTTATTCAAATACTGCATGACTGCTATTTCCCTACTTACCTAATCTTTGTACACCATATACGACTGTTGATCCACTACCAATTCCAATTACCGTATTGTCCTAAAAAAAAAAAAAAATAGAAATTAAACTTTAAAACTTTAATAGAAGAGGGTGGAGCTTGAAGTGTGAATTCTGCCAGTGATATCAGCTAAATTTTACCCATCACACTCCTGTAATTGCAAATAGCAATTGAAGCTTTCAAGATGCTGCTAACTTGTTCAAATTTGGTAATAACAGCAGATAATAAAGAAACAATAGAAAATAATATGAATTATGAACAATATTACAAATTAATAAATCGTATAGGGGAAGATGAAGTCGAGTGAACTTTTATAAAGACACCACAGTTTTGTTCTAACAGAATAATATCACACTTATTATATGAGGAAATAATAAGTACAGTAATAACTATTTACAAAATCAAAATTATGCTTTTATGTAATTAACACAAATTATGACCTACAAAAGTTAAAAAAAATTGAAATTTATAATTGTTGATAAATATTGTGCTCAGCATAATCAGTATGATTATCTTTGGCAAATAAATGCATAATAGAAAGAAAAGGTTACTTTGTGAACTACTGGATAATGATTAAAGAGGCTGACAAAATGATCTGTATACAATACAACATTGTATGGTACTGAAACAGGGATGCTAGGGATTAAACACCATGAAAAAATATTTGATGTACTGGAGATCTGAATATTGTAGAGAATGGAGGAGACAAGGTAGGACGGTAAAATAGGAAGTGTTCAAAGGACTGGTGATGAAAACAAGCTCATGAATGTAAGAAGAAGGAAGATGAACAATTGATTGAGTGAGGTAAGTTTGTTTGTTGAATGTGAAGAAGGGAAGGAAGGAAGAAAGGAAGGGGGTACTGGATGGTGAATTCAACTGAGACTGGTGGCAAATCTGAAGACACTAAAAGACTTGCACACAATAGAGAGGCATGGAAGATTAGCCAATGAGGGGCAGAACATGACTCTTGATATCAGTGGGTATAAAAGAAGTATTCATTGCCAAAGTCTAAACGCTTTAAATGCTTGAAAAGTTAAATTGTATCCAATATCACTATGCTATATTTGGTTGAAAGTACTGGTGTAATACCAAAACTACTGGTTATTGTTGGCTGAAATGTTATCTTAAATAAGTAAGTATAAAATGACAATGATAATTAGACAGAACATTGTTCTGACCATAATACCCAACACAACTGGGCTTACTCCTATTTGATCTGTACATGGTAAGTGGATGTGTGTGCGCATGTATGTGTGCAGATAAATAACAGAGACTACAAAAAACAGGAAATTTGTTCTTGCCATATAAAATCTAAAACTAATTTTCATAAACAGAAGTTAATAAAACAGATGTTCTAAGTTAATAAACAGAACTAATATAAATAACAGAAGATATCAATGCTGTTTATATAAAGAATATATCTTTATATAAACTGACAAGCAAGTTGATAGCAAATGACAGCACATTAAACTTCTGTCTCGTGATAACTTAATACCAGTGTTCACTAGATGTTTCAATTTCCTTACCAGATCGTCAGTATAAATGTTAAAAAGAGTAGGTGATATACTGCACCCTTGTCTAACAACTTGATTGACAAATATTTGTTGAGATATCCTACAATTAATTTTAACAGCTATTCATGTTCCCTTACAAAGGCCTTGTATAGTTCTTATAAGTTGGAGTGGGCATCCCTGTTTCTATTTACTCTATCAAAGGCCTCCTCAAAGTCAACGAAAGCTACAAGTTTTCGTTTACTGAACTTACAATGCTTCTAAATGATTTGTGTAATAATAAAAGCATCGTCTGTACAAAATCTGGTCTTCCTGAATCCGTTTTGTTCTTCCAAAATAAGATGCTTGGAAATAGTCTGCGGATGGTGGTTTATGGTCCTTGCATATATTTTGTATCCAGTATCAAACAAATATATTCCCCTACAGTTATTACAGTCATTCTGTTTTCCTTTCTTAAAAATAGACACCACCCAAGCAGTTAACCAATCCTGTGGGACGTGTTGTCTTTTCCAACACACATAGAAATGTAATAATCTAAGTTTAAGTAAGATACCCCCATACTTGAACAATTCTGCGTTCAATCCATCCTGTCCTGTTGCTTTCAATTTTTAGTTCTTCCACGGGCTTCTTCAAGCTTGTCCATTGTTATTAAGTCTCCCTTGTAGGTAACAGAATTGTTGGTTTTTCATATTACTAAGCTCAGCTTTCATATTATTATTAGACTAGAGAGCTTTATAATGATCTTTCCATTTATGTTCGGGAATGATGTTATATTTGCTGTCATTTTCATTTTTATTCATGGCTTTTAACATTTTATAGGCTACAAGTTGTCTTCTATGTATATCATGTTCAGTGCTCCAAATAAACTGACTCCATGATTTTTAATATACCTGTTTCACTAAACCCTTAGCTCTGTTTCTTTTTCTTTATAGATGTCTCTAGCTTTATCTTTATTTAGTTGTATATACATGTGGTGCAATTTCCTTCTCTTCTACTGCTTTAGCAACTTCATCGTTCCACAGACTAAGACCCCTTCTACTCTGTACCTTCTCGTTTTTACCTACCGCCTCTTCTGCTGCTTCTTCTATACAACCTCTTATAATCCTCCATTCGGTTTCAACGTTCTTGTCTGTTTCCACTTGCTGTAACTGCTGATTTAAATAATTTTGATAAAACGTTTTAATACTGTCATCCTGCAGTAGATATATTTTAAATACCTCCTCATTTGACTTAATACAAGGTTTCTTTCTCTTCCACTGAGCAAACATGACATTCTTAGCAATAAGGAGATAATGATTAGAATATATGTCTGCACCTCTGTACACATGGGTATCTTGAATTTGCTAACTACTCTTACTATTTAGCAGAATGTAATCAATTATACTCCTCCTAGCGCTCCACATATACTTATCTTTTTTTCCTAAAAAATGTATTAGTGATTTTCAGATCATTGCTAGCAGCAAATCTTATGAGGGAGTCTCCATTACTATTTCTATGTTGTTCTCGAAATACTCCTACTGCCCCTGACACTGCATTATTTCCTATTCAAGCATTAAAATCCCCACTTACAATGAGCGAGTCTGTTCTGTTCTACTTACAAATTTGTTTCTGTAATCTTTTATAGAACTCCTCCGTTTCTTCTTTCTGTCCCTCTTCTGGAGCATAAACTCTTACCACTGTTAGATAGTTGTGACAGGTCTTGAATCGTAGTTAGTATTCTCTTGCTGACATATGTATAGCTTTCAACTCTCAATTTCTGTTTTTTGATCAATCAATTTTGCTACTCCTCTGCTTTTTTTTTGTTGGTCAACTCCACTATAGATCATTGTGAATCCATCGAGGTCATTAGGTCCTCCTAACTTCTTTTTTTCTGAAATTATGGCAATATTAATATTTCTTTCTATTAATTCCCTGCACAGTTCTTCTTTTTTAATAATACTCTGTACATTCCATGTCGCCAATATCAGTCTTTTGATTATTCCATATCAGTTGTCCATTATCTCCATCCAGCTGTGTTCTTTGAAAGTTGTGAGTCAGTTAAATTAATTTCCATATTATAGAGTATCAGCCTGTTTCGTCATCCAATGATTCCAATGCATTATCATCACCATCACTGTTTTCAACTGATTCTTCCTCTTCTTCAACTTGAATAATAACCTGGTCCCAGGGCCGGCCCAACCCTTTAGGTCTGACCGGGCCGAAACACAATTTTGCCCCCCCCCCCCAAAATGTTTTGATGCTTATTTTCTTATCAGTACTAATTTAATAACATTATACTTTAAAAGTTTTATCATTACTATTTTTAAGGTGACCAACTTTTTTACAATGAAAAGGAGGATACAAATAAATTGAAGAAAAAAAAATTGTAAATGAAAGAAACATTTTATTCATTGCAACAATAATACACTACATGTTAAATGCACAATAAAAACATTTGTAACATTTTATATTGTAATTATGCTTGCATGCCTATTAATTATTATTTAAATGAGTACTTTCCCATTGAATGAATATTTTTTGTCAATGTATCATCTTCTAACAATATATTGGAAATATCTGAACAAGAAATATCCTTCATATTGAATTTTACGGCAAGTGCTGCAGCTAGAGTATCAACATTCAATCTCGATTTCTCACTTGTCCAAAATCATTAGCAATTGAAAAAACTCTTTCAACTGCTGCATTAGTTCCAGGGCAGCACAACGTAAATTGAACAAGAATAAATAAATTTTCACATGGAAAATGTTCATTTTTGAAATGGCTGAATATTTCCACCTATCTTTTATCAATTTCAACGTGTTGATTTTCCCATTGTCTTAATTTTTCAGAATTTAAATATACATTGTCTTCTAATTTCTTCAAAGAGACAATTGACGTCTATTTTAATGTCTGGCATTTCTTTAGATAAAAACTCAACACAAGATTCAATATCTGTCCAATATACTTGCGATGAAGTCAAAAAACACCATTGAAAACTGTTATTTCCCGTGATGTTTGTTTCAGACCATTCTTCGATATATTGAAAACATGTTTGGTAAAAATTCTGCACTTCTTTGATAAACTTTTCCGTTATGCCCGGATTTGATTCCTCTAAGTCTGACAATTTTCTTTTTATAATTAAAGGAAGAAATTTTTCTTCAAATTGGGATTTATATTGAAGGATAAAGTCATTCAAAATAAGACTAACTTTTGTAGCTGAAATGTGTTCACCTTCAATCTTTTGAATCATTTTGTGAAAAATAGATGCTTGATTATGTACAAAATACATTAATATCTGAGATATTTCATTACTGAAAAACGATTCCAGGATTTTAGGACATTTGTCTAAACTTAAAAAATATGAACGGAGAGGCTCAAATAATTGTAGAACACGCTCTATAGCAGGTGTTAGAGCATGCCATCTAACTTTTGAATATCCTAAAAGTTTTTTGTATTCAACATTCGCTTCTTCACAAAATTGTTTTAAAGTAGCCACACGAATGGTAGAACAACTAAAATACAAATAAATTGTAGTTATTATTACTTCTACATCAATTGGCATGGCACATGACGCCGTGTTGATTGCATTTGACAAAATATGTGCATTACAACCTATTCCTAGTGTTTTCTTTTGGAGTAAATTTTGTAATTTTACATACACATTATTCACCCCTTTGCGTCTTCGCCCACCAAAATTTGTGTTTGTATTATCAGCTGTTAGTGCAACAACTTTGGATTTCAAATTGTTTTCATTTATTACTCTGTATAGATGGTTTGACCAAATTTCAGCAGTTTCACCCTCAATGGATTCTAAATTTAAAATTTTTACTTGAATGCCCTTGTTAACATTAAAATATCTTACTAGTATTGGATACAATTTAGTTTCATTATGATATGATGAAAACCGTTACAAATGCTGCAGTTTTCAAGTCTTCTGTAAGTATTTTATCACAGTAATTTTTAAATACTGATTTAATAATACCCTCGCATTTTGTCCTGGCACATGAAAATTTAGCATTGTGAAACTTTTTCAATAATTTAGTTGTACAATCCATACTACGAAAACTTTGATTGTGAATTATGGTATGAAATGCAAATGTTCCCTCTCCATTGCAGCTAACTGTTTTTCATCTTCAGAATAACTTGAAGTTTTAAAAAAACTTGTTACTTTACAACTGGAAGCTGATGCATTTAATGATTGCTTATGTTTGTTGGAGGTCAAGTGTTTCGTTATAGGTGCTCTGCCCCCAACTGCAATACAAAATTCTCCTCTGCAAATATTGCAGAAAACAATGGTATCTTTCTTTGATATGAGGAATGGAAATTCCTTTTTCAATTGATCGTTGAAATGGCATTTCCTCTTTTTTGATTTTTCCATCCCTTAAATGAAATTAAAAATAAAATATAGAGGTACACGAACGATGCAAGCACATTACGAATAAATAAAATTAATTATTAAAACTGAAACTTTAATAACATAAGCGAATAAACTCCACGAAATTTTAAATTTAAGTTGTTTTACACTTCTGTTGACAACAGGGTTGTATAAACATTGTAAATAAAATTATACATATTGTAACATGACATAAGATGGTGAAAATACACTGATGATTAATAATAAACAAAAAAGCTGAAAATGAAAAGAAAGGCCAAAAACTTATAAATCAAAGATTAATGACCAAATTACGATAACAAATGACTGAGAAACTGACAATGACTTGACCCAATAGATTGGAAAACAACAAGGAAAATATAATATAACAAGGAAGACAGACACTGTATTTAAGTGAAGGGATTAGTAAGTAAGACATATCATGTAAGGTACAGTTTAACAGTAGTATTATAAGAGTTTTGTTATTGTTCAAGAAACCATAGAATGTAGTAAATTATAAGATAAGCAAGATAATAGTAAAAAACAGAAAACTAGTTAGAAGTTTAATTTCAGGCTTGAACCTGGCAAGGAATATTTTTATAATAGGAGGTGTAGTTAGAATCACCAATGTTTTATTATCTGTTTGTATAAAAATTGTTTTAATGTACCATATATAAAGTTAATAAGTTACAAAGAATGTTAAATAGTAGTATGGGGAAGTCTAGGCTCTAGGCCTAACATTTAGTGAAGGAACTTTGTAAATTTAAAAGCAAAACAATAGCCCAGTATCAATCAGAGTATACCAAATGTTCAAACAGTTAAGTAAGTATACCTAATACAAAAATGTAAAAATAATATCCAGTTTTAGATTAAATATATATGAAATATAAATAAGGAAATAAGGAAAATGTTATTAACTAGTCAAAAGTAACCATGAGGGATATCAAAATAATCCTTAGCAAAAAAGAAGAACAATGGTGTTCATGTAATTAATATAACTACTAATATAAGAAAGAAATCTTGATTTGAAGATATTTTATAGATTTAAACCAAAATAAAACGTTAGAATATAACAATGACATAAAATAACGACCAATGAGAATTAGCATAATTTAATAAGTAACCATAGCAACTGAGATTTATTACCAAAAAACCGTTGGAATTCTAATGACTTCATTATTGACTGACGCGGAGGGCGGATGTATGCAGCTCTCAATCCGAAATTAACTATAAAAACTTAAAATTTGTATAAACCAAGAAGGAAGAAGTATTGGAGAAGCATCCCATACGACACCTGATGGAATAACCAGTAATAAAATATTTAAAAAATAAAAATAACTGTAAAAGAAGAATACTCCGAAGGAACGTAACGACGGACGACTCATCCCGAAGGAAGAAGGGGATCGACCTACTTCAACCTGAGGATACGAATGACTACGGAACAAGAGGGAAGCCGAACTTTAATTGAAACCATCTGAACGGGAATTGAGAACCATCCGAGGAAGAGAAGACGACTAGACCTATCCGGAAGAAGTAGACGAACATCGAAGAAGCCACAACGAGAACCCGATGAGTATAAACTAATAATTTCACTTAAAAATAAATTCCCCTTTATCCATAATAACGAGGTAAAATTTTCACTTCACTGATAACAATTTTGAAACAAGAACTGAAGTTAATTAAAATATCACTATTAATAAAACTTAATTAATTAACAACCTTTGAAATTGATTTATAATAAATTGTTAATGAACATAACTTGCTGACAAAATTCTAACCAAACACTATTCTAATTCTCATTGCCGATAACTTACTTGAATGTATTAGTGTATTAAACACTGTGTACCTAGTTTTAAGAAATATTATAATTTTGTGCATTTTAGCCGATAATCCAAACTTCTGTAGTCAAAAGGACTTAACACCTTGAGACGAAATAATAATTGTAAACAAACATTATAAGTCATGCTGGCGTCTCGATATACGACTGAGCGATACCAACCGAGAAAATTGTAAAAGCCGGGATTAATATAAAAATCGGTACTATTCATTAAATGTAACTGAAGGGATAATAGAAAGAAGGGTTAATAAATTTTCATGTTCCTCAACGCTGTATGTTTGATTCATAGAAAATAAAGTAATATAAACAAATACTAAACTGAAAACGCCTACATACGGTAGTTAGCGAAATCGACACTGCAAGACAACGTGGGCCAATCAGGTAACGAGGCGGCAAGATTCGAATCGAACCACGAGAGATACAGTTTGCCCGTTAAGTATTAAGAAAAAGTATATTCCGACTCGTTACATACGATTAACTCTTCACAGAGTATTTGACAGATTATTACCCACAATTACATACTTATACTACGAACGCAATGAGCGAAATTACAACGCTCGTCACACATATTTACAATACGATTACAACGGGTGACAATTAAAACACCCCACAAACGTTTTATTACAAAGTGACGCATCCAACGTGTGGCAGAATAACACGCATTCTACAAATCATTAAAACACCCATAAAACGTTTTTATTACAAAGTGGCGCGCCAACTAGTAGGGCTAGAATAATTAAGAAATTATACCATTAAACCTTACAGATTCTAGCGGCGGCTGCAGAAAATGGAACCGGCAAAATACGGCATGAGGCACCAGACTAAGCTGCGCGAGAAGGAGGCGGAAAAGAAAGCAGAGACGTTAGAAAAAGAGATCGAGAAGGACGTCAGAATGGAAGAAAGGGAAGTAACTTCGGTGGAAGATGTGGAAGAATTACTAACTCCCGTGGAACCAAATAAACCCACACAACAGGAGGAAGCCAGAGGTGACCTGAACTTAATGCAATTATGGGAATTAATGAATGAAAAACTAGATAAGAAGTTTGAGTCAGTAAAAGAAAATTTCAAGAAACAGGATGAAAAAATGGACAAAAATAATGAGAAAACTAATGAAACCTTAAAAGAAATGAATGAAAAATTGGACAGCACCAAGAAAGAAATGAAGGAGGACAATAAAAAATTATTAAAACAAAATAACGAGGAGTTGAAAAAGCAAATGAATGAAAAATTCGACCGGAACGAGGAGAGTAATAAAAGGAATATGGAAACATTAAGACAGGAGATGAAGGAAGAGAATAAATTGATCAGTGAAAAAATAGAGAGAAGTAATGAGAAAACCAGCGAAACCTTGAGACTAATGAAAGAAGATATTGAAACGCTGAACGATAAAATTGAATACAACCAAGATACATTACAACAACAATTGACGGAGTACAGGGAAGAATTGAAACAGACTGTAATGGAAACGGAAGAGAAGATAGAGAAAACCAGTGAAGTGGTGTTACAAGTCCGAGAAGAAATTTTGATCAAGGTAAATGAGGTTGAAGGTGAAGGTAAAAGGAGGGTTGAAGGACTCCAGAAAGAAGCAAATCACAAATTTGAACAGATACAAACCCGAGTCGAAGAGAAGTATAGCCAATTGGATGCATCCGTGAGTGAAGTTAAGGACACCACAACAGCCCAAGAAGGAAGAATAGCAGAATTCAGAGTAAGAGAATTACGCCTCCAAGAAGAGATAAATGCACTGAAGGACCGACCACTGATAGGTTCACATATCTCATGCAGTGAGAATAGGGAGGCAATCAATTTCAAAAACTACAAGCGAAACCCAATTGAGTTCATTGAACGGGTAGAAGAGAATCTAGCCAGAACCAGGGAGACACGGTGGACGGTGATCAAAGGTATGATTGATGAAATGTTTAACGAGGTCCACGACAATTGGTGGACGGCTGTACGACCAGACATACACAATTTTAATGAATTCAAAAAATTGTTTAAGGACAAATACTGGTCGGAGGCGACGCAGCATGTAGTTAGAAACAATATCAGTAACGGCCGATTCGACCCTTACCTGAGACAATCCCCAACGGCTTATTTCTTAGGCAAAGTCAGTGTGGCAAGAAACCTAGAACCTAACATCCCAGAAGAGTGCTTGGTGACTCAACTAGCGTACCACTATGATGGGGAAATTACCAAAAGCAGATTAAGTGGGAGAATAAAAACAATTCAAGAGATGGTTGCTTTATTGGGGGAGTACGAACGAGAGAAGCATTACGTACTCAACAGACAAAAGAACACCCCAAGTTACAGGAATTATGGATGCAAGAAACCATCCAAATGGGCCACAAGGAAACAATGCACCAGCCAATCATCCGCCAAACAACCCCAATAATTTCAGAAATTTCAACAATAATTACCCCAGGAATAATAACCAAAATTATTATAACCATAATAATAATAATCAGAATAATCCCTATAACAGAGGAAACAATCAAAATGGTGGTAATTACAACAGGCCAAACCACCAAAATAACAATAACAACCATCAAGGGCCGAATCAAACATACAGGCGACGGGTAAATTATGTTAACGCTGAAAATAGAAACGACGGAAGACGGGGTTACCGAGGACCTAGGAGCAGAAGTGCGGAAGAAAATAGGAGAAGCCGGGAGCGGACAACATTTAATGACCACTCGGTTGAAAGGATGCAAACAACTGAAAATAACCACTCCAGCCGACCAGAGGACCGCGCCGAAGGCAACGCCCAACATTTAAACGAACAGCGGCAGTGAGAATCCAACAGGACCCGTCACTCATCCGATCTGTTGGGTTATTAACCAGACTGACTAACCAGACAAATGACGAAACAATAACGATAATTCAAAACCACTATCTGAAGAACATCCGTGAAGAGTTGATGGAAGAAAATACCACATTAATTAAACACCCTGACAATGAAATTGCATATGTTATTGCCAATGTATATGGAATGTCAGTAAAATTCATGATTGACACGGGCGCCAATGTGTCCTTAATTGACGCAAATATGTATAACAAAATTCAAAAAGAAAGTAAGGTCAGCTTACCCTCGTTACCAGTAAGTAACATTGTTTTGATTGGAGCCACTGGAAGGCAAAATAAAACCATTAACAAACAAGTGTCTTTAGAAGTAATGAGTAATCATGAAACACTGTCAATGATATTCTTAATCGCTCATAATTTACCATTTGAACTTCTAATTGGTTGTGACATCTTAAGAAAGTATTCTGCAATTATTGACATGAGATTATCCAAAGTAACTATGAGACATGAAAATAAAGAATGGATGGCAGAATTAACTGGGAGCAAAGGGGTCGTCCCAATTAGCACAGTATATAACATAAGGACAATTTGTGATTCACCAGACAGAAGGTGGGAAGAGAAACCAGAAGAACAGATAAATAGTGACATTCTATGGAATCAGAAGTTAGAAGATATCCGACAATTTCGAGGTACTCATGACAGGAATCCCTTAACAACTCAAGAGGTAGAAAAATTAATAATGATCTACAACAAATACCGCCATTATTTTCTGACCAACCAGGAAAGGTAAGGGGATATCAATGCGAGTTGAAGTTCAAGGAGGTGGCAAACTTCAATAAAAAATCCTATCCGATTGCATATGCGGCAAAGGATGCAGTACGTATGGAAATTAATAAAATGCTGGAAGAGGACATAATTGAGTACAGCTGTTCGCAGTACACCAGTCCTATAGTGGCTGTTACCAAGAAAGATGGAAGGGTACGCCTATGTCTCGACGCTAGAGAAATAAACAAGATCCTAATTAACGACAGGACATCTCCTGAAGAAATTGAGGAGATCCTCAAAAAGTTTCATGGTACTCAGTTTATCAGTACCTGGGATACAGTTTGCGGGTACTGGCAAGTAGAATTGCACCCAGCCAGTAGAAAATATGTAGCGTTTATATAGGGTAGGAACTACCAGTTCAAACGACTACCTTTTGGGCTGGTAAATTCAGTAGCGATATTTGTCCGCTGCATGGACCAGATATTGGGCCCTGAAACCATGAATTATACAACTTGTGTACGTTGATGATTTGCTGATCACTTCATCCAACTGGGAAGAGCATTGTACAAGAGTAGAACGGGTACTGGAGAAATTATCCATAAACAATGTGACATTGAAGTTGGAAAAGTCAAAGCTAATAGCAGAAGAAGTCCAATTCCTTGGATTCAACCTATCACGACAAGGAATAACACCATCAACCAACAAGATAGATGCTATTCAACGTTTCCCTACCCCTAAAAATAAGAAACAGTTACAGTCATTCCTGGGCATCTGTAACTACTACAGAAAATTTCAGCAAAATTACTCTGAGCTGACAACCAAACTGTCACCACAACTATCATCTAAGACCAAGTGGATGTGGGGTCCAGAACAAGAAACAATTTTCAACACCATTAAAAAACACTTCATCGACACAATTATGCTAAACCACCCTGACTTCAATAGACCCTTTTACATGAACTGCGATGCAAGCGACATTAGCTTGGGATCGGTACTCTATCAGGAGGACAATGATGGAAACCGCCAAGTAGTAAGTTTCGCCAGCAGAACGTTAAATCAGTGTGAACGTAATTACCATGTAACCGAGAAAGAGCTGTTGAGCGTAGTATTTTCTTGTGCCACATTTCGAACTTATATCCTTGGATATCCTATCACTGTGCGCACCGACCATAAATCTATATCCTTTTTAAAGAACTGTAAGCTCAGCCATGGTCGATTAACCAGATGGATACTTGCTCTCCAAGAATACCACATCAATTGGGAGTATATCCCCGGTAGTAAAAACACAGCAGCTGATGTGCTATCACGCATTAACACCGAACAGCAAACATTCGATGGAGAGAAGGAGACAATAGTGAAAGTGTTTAATATTATGAAAAGCAAGTCCGACCTAGATGCTATACTGAATAGAGTAAAACAACACCAAAAGGAGGATAAGAAATTGAACCAGATCCGAGAGCGGCTGAACCAACAAGAGGAAAGAGTCACACAATTCTATTGTTCACATGAAGATACATTGTTTATCAAAACCAAGCAAAACCAAAATTCGTGGAAGTTAATAATACCTAAGGGATATGAAGCTGAAATTATAATGGAGTACCACCTCAGATATGGACATATGGGAGCACTAAAAGTGATCAAAGCACTAGAAGAGCATACCTACCTGAAGGACATTAACAGAAGAGTAAGGAAGGTCATAAAAAGCTGTCACATATGCCAACCAGTCAAGTGCAATAACGACAAGAAGGAAGGAGTAATGCAACCTATAACTTCTGCCAGCAAACTGGAACGAGTTTTCTTAGACATATGTGGACCCATGCCACGCAGTAGAGGAAGAAAACCGTATAAGTTCATAGTTATAGTAGCCGCGCTCAAAGCGTTTCCAGGCGGAACACTTTGATTCTCACTCAAAGGAAACCAGATGGTCTTGTCCCTAGTGTCACTCAAAACAAGCTGACAATGTTGCCAAGTTCTTCTCCCACCTATAGTGAAACTTAGCGTGAAATGATTCTCCTCTTCAATGTTATTATTATTATACGTATGATTAACTCATGTAGTAGTAATAATAATAATAATACAACTCAGGACTTCTCAGAAGTTTCAGTTTTAAGTAAGTAAACCTGACGTTTACATTATCTATAAAGAATAAAAATACAACAAAACCTACAAAATATAGGTCTATACCTTTTCGACATAACTTTCAAAATGATTTTCATTATTAAAATCTCACAAAGCTTTGGGTTAAGCAAATCCCTGCAATATCAGAAGGATATAATAATAATAATATCAGAAATTAATAAACCTGAGTAAAACAAGACAAAATCGCAAATAATTAATACATAGCCTGGGAGTAAACTACTCACCGTTTAGTTGGAGTCGCGGTCTGAGTCATCATCACTGTCGTCTGCAACATGAATGATGAGGCGGTCTTCTTCTTCCCACAGGTCTGCATAATATCCCCGTTCTACCTTCATAGTTTTTTCCACACATTTCCTCCAGTATTCGGCATCTATGTTCTCAGTACAGTTCCGTAGGGCTTCACAGACACTTGCACTTAACTGAGGAGTTATGTTGCTCTTCCTGACGTTAGACTTTAACCGTGCCCAGACTAATTCGATTGAATTTAATATGCAGTAATAAGGGGGAAGTCGTAACACTTCATGGCCTGCCTTTCGAGCCATCTCATCAACTGCGTACATTTTGTTTATATTCCCCGCTTTTATTCTTTCGAGCAAGATTAATTTAATGGGGACTGGGTCCGGTACTGGTAAATCAAATTTCTTCATAAATTCAATAATTTCGGACTTGTTTGACGATTTAGTTGGGATTTTGATAAGTTGTCTAGAATGGTAACTCGCATTGTCTAAAACTATGACATACTTCCTGTCTTTTGAAAGATTTTGCAGTAACAAATTTTTAAACCAATTCTCAAAAACTGTAGCATTCATCTCATCGTGGCTGTCAGCTTTAGCATCTGAAATATTTTTGGCAGACAAATAAAGACAATTAGGAGCCCACCCCTCAGCTCCACCAGCATGTAGCACCATGATGCGCTTCCCTCTAGATACAGGGACGTTAATAGCGCAGCCACATGTTCCATCATCCCATCCCTTCTTCACGGTGTCATGTGTATCGAACCAAGTTTCGTCTAGATACACAACATCATAACCCTGTAAACGCAGTTGGTGTAGTCTATGGTGGTATTTGTATCTCCAAGACACAATTCTTGATGACTCCATTATAACACGCCTCTTATTAAGTGTCCGAAATCGAAAGCCGAGCTTCTTCACAAGGGATCTTAGCATTGTTTCTTTATAAGGAAAACTTGAAATGTTCTGAAGATGCTGGAGTAGTTCGGAAATTGTGGGTGGCTGTCCTTTCTTGTAAAATTTGTAAATTTCTTGGCTGATAATGTCGCAAACAAAATTATCAATTTTATTAAAACACGCTCTTTTGTTACCTGGCTTCTTGGGAGTCACGGGACCTCTAGAAACAATTTTACGAACAGTCGGGCTGCTTAATTTCACAATTTTGGCTGTTTAAGTAATTGAACCCTTACCTACTTTGTTATTTACAACATATTCATGCACGTTACACACTATAGTTTCGCTCCGTTTCGAAATTGTTCTAATCGAATTTTTTATTAGCCTACTAGTGCCTGGAGTGGCCGAGATTTCCCCGTCGTTCGAAAACTCCCCATTATTGTCACTTACATCACCACTATCACTGTTGCTAACTACATCAACAACGATTTCTTCACTATCACTATGACGATGACTCCCTTCTTCATTATCAGCGTGCTGAGGATATGGTTGTTCTCTCTACCAAAGTCTCCACATTTTAAACACGTGAACACGGAACAACACGGAACACAAACACGGAACCGAAAATTACAATTATAAATAAAGTAAAGCAGTACTACTGTGATATTTAAATATAAATATACTATGTAAAATACTATGTGCTGTAAGAAGGTAACAAATTAATAATTCCTAAAGCAGTGGTTTCTTTGGCAACGGACTTGAAATTCAGACAAGCGGGCACTTCCGATGGTCGCGCAAAGACTGGTCCACATTTCATTCAAGTTTAAAGTACGTTTGGCATCATTGGAGATGTTTCAAAAGCAGCTAGCTTTGTTCACAGCTGTCAGCAGCAGGGCGTGCCTTCGCTAATTGGGCTATTTAACTGTTCTTTGATGCCGCCTGGAAACACATTCAGCGAGGCTACTATATCATCATGGACCATTACACCAAGTTTGTAAAGTTATACCCCATCAACCGTGCTACCACAAATAAAGTACTGAACATAATAACACAGAGATACATACCAGAAGTGGGGAGTCCAACAAATATTATCACTGATCATGGTACCCAATTCCGAGGGAGAAAATGGAAGGAGGCATTGATGGATCTGGGCGTCCGAACATACAAAACTTCTATTTACCACCCGAACAGCAATCCAGCTGAAAGAGTGCTCCGGGAAGTTGGGAGGATTCTTCGAACGTACTGCCACGACCAGCAACGTAAGTGGAGTGAATACATAGAAGCCACAGAGTTTCATAAATCGCGCTTACCACGAATCTAGTAGGGATACCCCTTATACCATCATGTACGGAAAACCACCACCTCGAGCAATAGAAGAACTTGTTAATTTCCCCACCAATCCTGAATACCAGTTCGATAATGCAAGATTCTACAGCAAGATAGCGGAACAAGTAGAAAAGAAGAAGGAAAAATACCACAAAATCCAACCTAAAGCAATACGATATCAAGAAGGAGAAAAAGTGTTAATACGGAACAAAGAGTTACCTAGTTCTAGAGAGGGAATCACAAAGAAATTATTATTACGTACAACGGTCCCTATATCACTGTCAAAGATAACTACAATAACACCTATGTCGTAAGTGAGATAACGACCAAGAGAATCAAAGGGACTTACAACCAGTCTTCTTTGAAGAAATATTATGAGGTGGTGTCAGAGAGTTAAAAGAATTTGGAGAGTAAACATTATCCAAATTCAAAAATCAAAGTAAGTACAACTTACAAATAAATATTTGATTGAAATTAATAAATGAATGGAAAAAGAATTTAGAAGAAAGATTATCTAAATTCAAAAATCAAAGTAAGTACAACTTACAACCAAGTGTGAAACAAAAGGTGTGAAACAAAGTAATTTTGAAAAAAAAAATATATATATATATATATAATGAAATACCATAAAAACTGACATAAAATAATAAAATATAAAACAAACAATGATGACGCTACATAACATCATTAACTAACCCTATTACAAAAGGGAAGAATAAAGAATTAACGTTTCACAAAAAGAAAGGACAAAAACAATCAAATAAAAAATGACAATGACATATTAAATGGACAATCAATGATGAAAAATATAAGTAAGCCAGAAACCAGCTTCAATGTTAATATTGATTATAAATGAGAAAGAAAGTGATAACCAATAAAATAACTATCATATGAAGTAAGTTGATGAAACAATGATAAAATATCTATTAAATATCGCCATAAGCATAGAAAAGGAATCCAAATAAGTCACTGAGAAGAAAAGGTCATGAGATGTATAAAAGAGAGAATAATTAATCCCAAAAGTGTTTTATTGTATTGATATTATATGAGTCGAAAAATAAACGACTATTATTATGATTACTATTAATATTATTATTTGATGATTTTATGTTGAGATACGTCCAACAATTATTTTATGTTATTGAGCAGATAGGCAAGACCTCTGAACTCAAAATTTGTATAAATGGATAGCAGAGTAATAGAGCCACACGTACCCTCTGGCTAGTACCAATTTATATGAATAGGAGAGAAGAAAATTTTAGGGAGATAGAACATACAAGGGATAACACTCGTAAGGAAAGAGTAAAGAAGAAGAATAATACCAAGTACCATATCATGAACCATGACTTAATAAAAATAAAATAAAGAAGAAAGTAGCGATTTATGAATTCCTTAATAATAACAACTTGATTGAATGAACTATATTGATAATTTCAGAAAAGATAAATCTGTATTTTCGAAATAATCAATTTTGGTGGCGATGCATTATGTAACATGACATAAGATGGTGAAAATACACTGATGATTAATAATAAACAAAAAAGCTGAAAATGAAAAGAAAGGCCAAAAACTTATAAATCAAAGATTAATGACCAAATTACGATAACAAATGAATTAATAAATTATTTACCTTAAATTATCCGCCGTGTGATTTCTTGTGCTTCGTCTATGACGCGTTTCAGAGCTTATGCTCCATCATCAGATATTAAAAAGTTAAAACTATCACTCTTGCGAGATCGTTAAGAAGTTAAAATATCAAAATTTGCATATGAACCGTACGCGGATTTGGGTGCGCACCCGTTCAAGTTCATTCTGCCACTGAGCGGTTGCTACCTTATCGTAGCCCCAGCAAGCAGACTCAAGGCGGTATCGTACAATCGGTTGGATACAAAGTTCAGGTGGTCATTTAATACGATATCGCGACTCCTTGGGTTTGCATATGCACTGTAAATTTCAAATTCCTCCAAGGCATTCATGAAACGGCCCTTCTTACACACATGTAACGGTATTAAATTGGAACTAAAATCTGTGTAATTATGATTGTGTGAAGTCAGGTGTCGGGCGTAATTTGATTTGATGTTGTTCAAATTACGCCCGACACCTGACTTCACACAATCATAATTAGACAGATTTTAGTTCCAATTTAATACCGTTACATGTGTGTAAGAAGGGCCGTTTCATGAATGCCTTGGAAGAATTTGAAATTTACAGTGCATATGCAAACCCAAGGAGTCGCGATATCGTATTAAATGACCACCTGAACTTTGTATCCAACCGATTGTACAATACCGCCTTGAGTCTGTTTGCTGGGGCTACGATAAGGTAGCAACCGCTCAGTGGCAGAATGAACTTGAACGGGTGCGCACCCAAATCCGCGTACGGTTCATATGCAAATTTTGACATTTTAACTTCTTAACGATCTCGCAAGAGTGATAGTTTTAACTTTTTAATATCTGATGATGGAGCATAAGCTCTGAAACGCGTCATAGACGAAGCACAAGAAATCACACGGCGGATAATTTAAGGTAAATAATTTATTAATTCGTACAAGTGATTTGGTTACCATATTAAACATGAATATTAAGATAACAAATGACTGAGAAACTGACAATGACTTGACCCAATAGATTGGAAAACAACAAGGAAAATATAAGGTAACAAGGAAGGAGGAATAAGAAACTAAACGTAACCAAGAATGTGATAACGAACATTGTAATCTCCGAATTATGACTATAATATTTATGTAAACCAATGCACTAAAATAGTTAGGGCATAAATAAGAGATAACCATATTAACAATAACAAGTAAGATAGTGAGGTTATATGTAAAAAATAACCGTACCCAAATTAATAGTGATAATCATAGTCAAAGCCTATAAAAGATGCTTTGAGCCAAACAAAGGCAATAATTAAATAATAACCAAAAGTGATCAAGGTGATTTGAAAGTAAACTAATTATTCATGACCCATAATCACACAGTGATATCAAAATAATCAGACAAACCGTGAGAATAAATAAGTGAGTGAAATAAAAAGTGTATAAAAATAAATAAGTGGTGAAATGCTAGGTATAGCATGTAATAAAAAAGTGATAGTGATAACAGATAAAGAAACCTTCTATGAAGGGAAAAGTGCAGTGGGTGTGCAGAATAAAGTATTTTATAAGCAGACTATAATAAAATAGCTAAACAATCTTTGATAAACTTTATGTTAGCAAGTAAGATTAAACTGATTGTGCTATTATTAATTTAGGTAATAGGAAGTAAGAATTATAAAATAAGTTAAAAATTAAGTTATTAGAATGAATAATAAAATAAGAAGGACAGACACTGTATTTAAGTGAAGGGACTAGTAAGTAAGACATATCATGTAAGGTACAGTTTAACAGTAGTATTATAAGAGTTTTGTTATTGTTCAAGAAACCATAGAATGTAGTAAATTATAAGATAAGCAAGATAATAGTAAAAAACAGAAAACTAGTTAGAAGTTTAATTTCAGGCTTGAACCTGGCAAGGAATATTTTTATAATAGGAGGTGTAGTTAGAATCACCAATGTTTTATTATCTGTTCGTATAAAAATTGTTTTAATGTACCATATATAAAGTTAATAAGTTACAAAGAATGTTAAATAGTAGTATGGGGAAGTCTAGGCTCTAGGCCTAACATTTAGTGAAGGAACTTTGTAAATTTAAAAGCAAAACAATAGCCCAGTATCAATCAGAGTATACCAAATGTTCAAACAGTTAAGTAAGTATACCTAATACAAAAATGTAAAAATAATATCCAGTTTTAGATTAAATATATATGAAATATAAATAAGGAAATAAGGAAAATGTTATTAACTAGTCAAAAGTAACCATGAGGGATATCAAAATAATCCTTAGCAAAAAAGAAGAACAATGGTGTTCATGTAATTAATATAACTACTAATATAAGAAAGAAATCTTGATTTGAAGATATTTTATAGATTTAAACCAAAATAAAACGTTAGAATATAACAATGACATAAAATAACGACCAATGAGAATTAGCATAATTTAATAAGTAACCATAGCAACTGAGATTTATTACCAAAAAACCGTTGGAATTCTAATGACTTCATTATTGACTGACGCGGAGGGCGGATGTATGCAGCTCTCAATCCGAAATTAACTATAAAACTTAAAAATTTGTATAAACCAAGAAGGAAGAAGTATTGGAGAAGCATCCCATACGACACCTGATGGAATAACCAGTAATAAAATATTTAAAAAATAAAAATAACTGTAAAAGAAGAATAATCCGAAGGAACGTAACGGACGACTCATCCCGAAGGAAGAAGGGGATCGACCTACTTCAACCTGAGGATACGAATGACTACGGAACAAGAGGGAAGCCGAACTTTAATTGAAACCATCTGAACGGGAATTGAGAACCATCCGAGGAAGAGAAGATGACTAGACCTATCCGGAAGAAGTAGACGAACATCGAAGAAGCCACAACGAGAACCCGATGAGTATAAACTAATAATTTCACTTAAAAATAAATTCCCCTTTATCCATAATAACGAGGTAAAATTTTCACTTCACTGATCACAATTTTGAAACAAGAACTGAAGTTAATTAAAATATCACTATTACAATTAAAACACCCCACAAACGTTTTATTACAAAGTGACGCATCCAACGTGTCGCAGAATAACACGCATTCTACAAATCATTAAAACACCCATAAAACGTTTTTATTACAATATTTGGAAATATTAAATAGATAATTGTAACGGGGCAGAATTGTGCGATAGGTTTAATTTTAATTGTGAATGCGACGCAGTGTAGTTACCCATACAAGGCCTCAATCTGTAACAATAGAAATTCCTGTAGGGAACGCCCATCTGCATGTTGGTCCAGAAAATTTGTCAACAAGCACTGCTAGCAGGTACTCTGGAATGCGAGAGCGCGCGGAACTGCCCGTTCGTACAGTTGAATTATCACGTACACGGCTAGTTGATCAGTTACAGTGAATGTACTATATACAGTGTTAAAAATTTGTCGTGTCACGTGGTACCCCTGGTAGCCAATGGGAGACCAAGTTGCCGTGGATGAAGACGCCTGGCCATCTTGAAAAAGACAGTTGGCGTGGGTTGTCTTGCTACAGCGATCGAACCGCGCGGTTCAACATAAAGGCTCGCGAGCCAAAAAAATCTTTTAACCAGTATAAAATGCGAATTAAACACGGAATCGGAAGCTATAAAACAGTGCAACATTAACTAATCTCAGTGACATCGAAATTAAAGCAGTATAACATTTTTCGGACAAATGGTGATGGAAATGCGGAGTGCAGCACGTGGGCAGCAATGACGCCGTTAAAGATGTAAATGTATCATCTTCAATCAATTACGAAAATTTAATTTAAAAGAGCTCTTTATTATGGGGAAAATAAAACTTAAATGTGTATGAATGAGAGAATGGGTAAGATGCTGAGTCGCCTTTGTTATAAATTAAATAATATAATATAAGTTATGTAATTGTCTGTGTTCAATATAATATTAGAGAATATTAAATTTTGTTTGTACTTGTTAAATGAGGATGTGGCCTCAATATTGATTGGAATTAAATTCGGAAAATTATTTTTAACTATATTTCAGAATCTGTTTTCAGAGTACAAAATGTAGAGAAAGACGAAATTGTTGATGTGGTAGTTTAGCAAGAATGACAGAGTAAAACGAAATAAATAATGTTTTATATGAAATTATAAATATGTATTTGTTATTTGCATTGACCTGTTTTTTCTCTGCCGAGTACACTAGACGACACTTTGGTTAGTTTGCACAAGAACGTCAAGATTTAAGTTTGTTTCAATTGACGTACAAATAAAGGTAGGTGACACAATTTAAATATTTTAATCATTTAATTAACGAGTAATACTTCAAACGACGCCCGAAACAGGGACGACTTTAAATATTTTAATTACTAATCCACGCCAAACACTTCATAATGAATTAATAAAACGTGAATTGTACTTACCTGTGTATGATTGAATATTCACTGAGAAAGAAATAATTACCGTGAATCTACTGCGTGCTATGTGCCGTGTCGTGTTTCGGTAAGAAGTAGGCCTAAACAAAGCCACTTGCGCGCGGCTCCCAAGGTCTCCCGTGCGGAGCGCATGTGTATCATAATCGCGTCTCGCCGCACTGTACCGAGCCTTGACGAACTGTCATGTCAAATACAAATACGTCAAATCACTCGCAACGGATCGGCTCGGCATCGATCGAATACGGAGATTTACAGATTAGTCTTCAAATATCGAAAAGGACATGTAGGACAAAACACAATTGTCTTTTCACATGTAAAGTTTATTTTTACTACAAATGTCACACCAATATTTATTGCATTAAAGTTTTTCTTTTAAAATAAAAAAAACATACACTATATTTTGGTTTTTGAAAGTTTAGTTAAATTTCTTTCTTCTTGCTTTTGCCTCAGCAAACGTTTTAACAATTTTCGTTAAATCTAACTGGTTTGCAATGTCATTTTCAATAGAAATTGTTGCTAGAGATGATAGGCGGTCTTGCGTCATTGTAGAGCGTAAATAAGTTTTAATTAATTTGAGCTTACTGAAACTGCGTTCTCCACTAGTAACCGTGACAGGAATTGTTAAAAGAACCCTCAGTGTAATCCATATACTAGGAAAACAGTCAATCATGTTACTTTTTGAAATAAATTGCATAGTTTGAACAGGAGTTTTTATCTCAGAGGTCTTCAGAAATACATCCAGATGTTTAAGCTCCTCAAAAAGGTGGTTGCCATCAATGCCACTTTCTCCTAATTTATCTTCACCTTGAAGAACTTTTTGAAGATTCAAACATTTTTGTTTCAAGATTTCGGATTTTGGAAGAGTTTTCACATTGTAAGAGTTTTCACGTTGTACAAAAAACACCAATGCTGGTTATGAGTCTCAAGTTGTGTAAAGCGCTGTTCGATGGATGTCAGAGTCTGATCTATAAACGGGTAAAAGACAACTGTTTTAAACAACTGCTCTGGATCTGTTGGGGCTTCGTCTCGGGACTCATAATTAAATTGCCATTTTTTCTTTTTCTCAGGCTGCTTCTTGTAAACAGCTTCAATTTTCAAGTATTCAGCTATGTCTTTGGGTGTTACTACACGTCCAGTTTCACGATATTCTTTTAAAAATGTTTGGCACTTTTCAAGATGTGCAACTGTTGATAAGTCACTGTTGGCGTTTTGCATAGTATTGCTGACGAAGTTTACTTGAAACAATATATCATGCCAAACAACAAGGGAGACAATGAAGTTAAAAGATGTTAAATTGTTTTCCAATGACTTGGCTTCAGATGTCACTTTTGGATCAATGAGTTCCTCTTGGATTGCCTGTAGTGCTTCACAAACTTCAACCATTTGATACCTGACTGCCTTTACACTGTTAATCCTACACTCCCATCTAGTTTCACAGACTTCTTTGACAATAAGAGTCAACAGACTTTTCTAGAGTATTTTCCATCTTTTAGTAGATGATGAAAACAGGACGTACAGACGTAAAACTCCAAACAAAGAAACATTTTTTTCAGATGAGGCAACAGCATCTCCAATTACTAGGTTAAGTGAATGATATCCACAAGGATTGAAAAAAGCTTTAGGAAACATTGACAAAATTCTTGACTGCACTCCTTTATATTTTGCAGTCATGTTGCCTTTGTTATCGTAACCTTGGCCCCTACAATTTTTTTCATCTCTAACCCACAGGTCCCTTCAATTTCTTTCAAAAAGGCAGTTGTTAAACCTTCTCCAATAGTGTCATCAATATGAAAAATGACAAGAAATGCTCTTTTACTTGAACATCTGTTTCAGTACATTCAGCAAAACGAACTGTAAATGACAATTGTTCTTGGTGGCTGATATCGGGCGTACAATCTAATATTAGTGAAAAGTACTTAGCTTGCTTTGCTCTTTCAATGATATCATTTTTTATTTCAGACCCAAGCAAACTAATCAACTCATTTTGGATTGTTTTACCCAAGTAATGATCATGGATTTCATTAAATTTAATTTTTTTTAATGTGCTCAGCCGTAACTACAAAGTACCTTCCAAGTAACTCAACAAATCCCAAAACACTTCCATTACTTTTTGCAAATAACTGGTCATTATTTCCTTGGAATGCCAGGTTATGTTCAGATAAAAACACCGTTATTGCAATTGGTAATGTTACCATACCCAATATGGTAATATTAGGTGAAAGTGAGGAAGAAGTATGTACGATGCTAGATGACTTAAGCAGTAAGTGTGAACAGTACGGAATGAGGATTAATGAGAAAAAGACAAAATGTACGGTAGTTGGTGGAAAAGGGGAAAGAATAAATATTAGACTGAATAACGAACAAATAGAACAACAAGTAAACAGTTTCAAATACTTGGGAAGCATAGTTACAGATGACATAAAAAGCACGAAAGAAATAAAAACTAGGATTGGAATAGCAAAAGAAGCATTCAATAAAAAGAAAAATTTGTTAAACGGACCAGTACATAAAGAACTAAGGAAAAGGTTAGCAAAGTGTTATATATGGAGTGTGACATTGTATGGAGTGGAGACGTGGACTTTAAGGAAGGATGATGAAAAAAGGATTGAAGCTTTTGAAATGTGGATGTGGAGAAGAATGGAAGGAGTTAAATGGGAAGACGGAGTGCGGAATGAGGAAGTATTAAGAAGAGTGGGAGAGAAAAGAGAAATATTAAAAACAATAAGGAAAAGAAAGAAGAACTGGATATGACACTGTTTAAGAAGAAATTCTATTATAAAAGACAGTCTAGAAGGCGTGGTTAGTGGAAAGAGAGGAAGAGGAAGAAAGAGACGACAGTTGATGGACAACATCAAGGTGGAAAACTACATTACCACGAAAAGGCTGGCAGAAGACAGAGAACAGTAGAGGAGTTCATAAAGAAAACCTGCTATACAGCAGATGAACCTGATGATTGCAATTAGACGTTCTAAAACTTTTTTCCAGTGCTCTACCTCTTTTGTAACAATTTTTCAACTTCACTATCAATATGTCCTTGGAATGTCAGGTTATGTTCAGATAAAAACACCGTTATTGCAATTAGACGTTCTAAAACTTTTTTCCAGTGATCTACCTCTTTTGTAACAATTTTTCAACTTCACTATCAATACCCGTTTGACAACGAATATTTTTTTCAGCATCAACCCATTTGCTGTAACATGTGTAGTGCTCAGTTGAAGTTTCATGATCTTTTAAATAATGTTTTATATGTTTCCAGTTGTTAATACCGTTCTGCCCTAATCAAACAACTTACAACTAAAACAATAGACTCTGTTTTTTGACTCAGAATATTGAAATATCTCTGACACAATTTTTCATTAATGAGCAGTTTGCTATTGCAGTAAAACAGTGAGAATTTTCTGTTTCTCGATCTTTTTGAATCAGATTTTATTAAGTCAACAGGAATCTTGAATCCAGACACTCAATTTTTTTTGGACCATTTTAAATTATTTCATCCCTTATGTGACGAGTCAAGGTAGGCCATTCGCCGATATCGTCCAAATTACATGAGGTAACATCGCTGTGGGATAAAGGGTGAACTTTATCTTCATGTCTGTCCGTTATTAGGTTTGATGAATTAATCGTAACATCTTTGTCAAGGGAAAAATCGTTACCTTGGCGGCTCGTCCCAGATAGTTCAGTTTTCCATCATCTCAGTCCCATTGTAACGGTACAGATAATACCATCCAGGGATATTTTGTGAATGTGGGTGATTTTATTCGTAAATTTTATGGGGAAAAATTATTAGCGTTAAGGTCGGCAATATAGCGGAGGAAGACAGCTATTTTTAGACAAACGAACTCTGAACTTTGCATTTTGAAGTCACACTACATGACATCAAGGGCCAAGCCCCGATGATTTCATTTCACTTTGGAATGAGGCGAGGTCAGCAACGCCTTAAAATCTGGCTATGTAATACAAATTACACAATAGAACGAGACCACGTGATCGCCCCTCCAGCTCAGAATTGTCACCAACTTCGCTCGTCCCAGTTGAAATTATACTCTCGTCCTGTACGGCCATACAACAATTCGCAGACGAATTTCGGGCGCTCACAACACCAAAAGGTGTAAAAATGTGAAGCAGCAAAATATAATCCACTTAATTAGTGGATTAACAGTTAAATCTTTTTCAAAAACATGTAAAATCAGTGAAAAAAAAAATGGAATAATCTATGTAGTGCATGTGGAGCAATACGAAGTCTTCTGGCTAAATTTCAAGATAAGTAACATTGGGGGGGGGGGGTAAAACCAAATTAACCCTTGTTAACAAAATTCAACATCATTTTTTGATTTTATTATAAATTGAGATCTCATAAGGGCATGGTGTGTGTGTGTGTGTGCGTGGGGTGAAAATTATGTCATAAAAAGAAGCACTGGTCTGCGTAAAAGTAAATTTAAGTTTGTGTTTAATTTTTTTGTTATTTTGAATTTATATACATTTTTTGCTATTTTTTCATTATGTCTATATAATCATATAATCAAGGTATTGTTTATTGTTAAATTAATAACAGATAAGGGAGGGAGAAAGAATATTTTGTTTGCGATGGGAAGTAAATGATTTGAAAGTGTTTTTTTTTTAATAAAGTAATTGATGAAAAAATAAGAATTGAAATAATAACAAATAAAATTTAATTCATTGGAAACAAGTAAATGAATTATTTATTTCGAATAACCATTCTACTCTCCAGCTCGTCCAACCGAACCCTGGACATTGGTAAGTAAATTATGCAGTTGGTATCAATGAAAGATGGCGTCAAAAAAATTGGATGAAAACACAGCTGAGTTTGTAAACAACAAAAGTAAATAAAAAGTAATAGTAAATAACTTTACACCATCATTAGTGTCTTGAACATTGACATCAAAAACTTGTTCTGACTATCTAGCACTTGAAAAATCAATTTTGGTTACATCTTCTTTTGGACTATTTTGATCAGTTTCTATTTCTAAACTTTGAGAAAGAAAACCATGCATGAACTTAGCACCTTGTTTATTTTCATTGAATATTTCATTCTTTCTCTTTCTGTTGTGAGCTCCTGAAAGTTTGTGGTTTGAAGCCATTTTTTAAAGTCTTTGAAATCATAAACTGCACTCGTACATGTCAAAAATATTCAGAGCACTGAAACGAAAATTAAACGAAATTTTACAAACCGAGTTAAAACGAACAACATTGAAAGTTTTCTTTTTATTTTTATTTTTTTATTTTATTAGGCTCTACTGTTCTTTTTTTCTTTTCGGGGTTATAAAACGGTTTAAAGACGAAAGACCTAAACCAAACCACCGGTCGAATGGCCATCCCGAATGTTGTACACACTAACAATTAAACTGTATACAATTTTAAATATGGGGCAGAGGGTAAATTTTCTCCGGGTATATTGTGAAACAAGGTTTTCACAGGTGGTTTTGGAGGGCAAGTGTCCCTTAATCGGAGACAAAAGGTCTCAAAATGATCCCTTAAGTTTTTGTAGTTGTCCTGGAAAAGCCAGGAGGTGTTTTTATGATGTTCCAGTGCCCTCTGCATGGATAGAGAGATAAAATGTGAAATGGAAGTGGGAAGGTGATTTGGAGAATGAGAGAGAAATAGAATTATTCAAGTTGAGTAGAGATCATAAAGAGTTAGTAAAGAGAACAAGTACTGAGAGAGTTGAAACTTACCTGGTGGAGTAGATAATATTGACAATAAAAATCACTTACCTTGGAGTAGAATTAGTGTACATGATGTAGTAGATGAATATGATGATGAGATCATAACTTACCTGGGGTTGACAAAAAATACTTACGGAGACTGGAATAGAAATACTAAAGCTAACATGATATATGATTTGGTAATAATGTGGAGTAATCCTGTAAACCATTGTTATGGGGTAATGGAACCATTGGAAAAAACAAATAGTTGTTATATTGATGGTAGTAACAAAATGTACTTAAGTAAAAATGAATTGTGTATACGTAAGATAAGATTATTGTTTGACGATGGTGGTTAGATATATAGTGAATGAACATTTAATTATTTTAGTTTATGGTAATTACTTGACTAACTTATGTAATGAGGTGTGGTAAACAATAAAATGATATGATGAAAATGGTAGATAAATTTGTATTGATGTTAAATGTATTGTGTTAAGGTTATGTTATTGGTAGGTACATTGTATTTTGGGTGATCTATTTATAATTTTGATGGAGTTAAATGAAATAATAATAATAACAGTTGGAATCTTTAATTGAAATATCGGTATGGAGAACCAACCATACATGACTTCCATGTTGTAAGATTTAACTTAATGCTTCAGCCTTAACCACAGTACTGTGGTCACTAACGTATACCACCTCATGTTATCGCACTCGATTTTCACTGATGATGGAAGTCGATGGCATTGCCGAAACGTCTGGTTTTGTAGAAAACATTGGACTACGGCCAAACATCCCGGGAAGGAATTTTAACAAAAACTACTTCTTTGTTGCCGATAACGTTGTACACGTATATTTAAAAAATATGCATAAAATTAATGGCTTGTATAAGTTAATGATTGATCTCCATTAAGTAGTGCTCAAGTTTCCAAAGTTTTAATATTATGATGTCCGTAATTAAAACATCAGAGCAGGTTTAGTGTGTATGAGGGTACACCGTGGACAAAAATGTTCAACATTTCCTATTGAGCGTTTCTTAGAGTAAAGCTGCGAATCTACAGTGTACGTTTCACAGAACAAACACGCGGAAAAGAAGGAGCGCACCGAAGTCACTCTTGGACCCTCAGCATCTTGCAGAGGGTTCATTCCCTAAAGACGAAAAGTCTGTCTATGAATCGTTCCTCTGTAAACACGTGCAGTTACACTGCCCAGCGATCCACAGGAAGCAAATCGCTATCCATGCTGGACACTTTTTTGGCTTGCACGCGTTATGTTGGTATGGGTTTCGGCACTTTCCATTTAAAAAGCGTGCAAATGTAAGAAAATAAACATGAGTGAGGCCAGAAATAACGCGAATTGTGTGTGTGTGTGTGTTCCCTGCCTTGTTATTGCGGCAGTCATAATAATAAAATGGAAACGTAAACATTACATAACTGAGATATGCTTGCCTGCCACGAACGATATATTTTCTCTCATACATGATTTACATTAAAATGAAAAAATTATAATTTTATTGCCTGGCAACAAAATTATTTTATTTTTAACAATTACCATTGTTTGAAAAAGTTTAAATGAATTTTCAAGTACTTTACTGTTGTTAAAACGTAAAAGGTTGCTGGTAAACTACCCCTTCCCCTTAACCGATCTTCACCAAAATCAAAAGTCCTTGAGATCTCTACAATTCAGGGACGTATGCAAAAAATTATTTGATTCTGTTTGAACATGCAGCAGTTACCGTTCTTCATAGAAAATTACCCTTGATAAAAAAACGTTGCAGGTAAACTACCCCTTCCCCTTAACCGATCTTCACCAAAAACAATAGGTCTTGAGTACTCTACAAATCAGGGCTGTATGCACAAAATTATTTGATTCTGTTTGAATTTGTGGCTTTTATCATTTGCCATAGGAAATACCCTTGTTAAAACATAAAACGTTGCAGGTAAAGTACCCCTTTCCCTTAACCGATCTTCACCAAAAACAACAGGTCTTGAGAACTCTACAATTCAGGGCTGTGTGCAAAATAGTAGTAGATTCTGTTTGAATTTGCGGCTGTTATCGTTTGCCAAAAAAAAATTACCCTTGATAAAAAAAAACCGTTGTAGGTAAACTACCCCTTTCCCTCAACCGATCTTCACCAAAAACAATAGGTCGTGAGTACTCTACAAATCAGGGCTGTACGCAAAAAATTATTTGATTCTGTTTGAATTTGCAGCAGTTATCGTTTGCCATAGAAAAAAATCTACAGACAGACAGACAGACACACAGACACTTTTCGAAAAACGACTTTTTTTCATGTTTTGAGTGTAGTACAATCAGAATCTGCAATAATCTCGAGCACGATTTTTTTTGCCATCACCATACTTCCATTTCCTTAAGGAACATGGAAGTAAAAACTTGAAACTAAAGTTGTAATGTGTGCAATATTGAGGCAAATTTAAAGATAGGTGAGATGTTTATTTTAATGTAATAATGTTAATGTTCAATTTGAGTGTTTATTATGTTATATTATGTTGATTATGAGAAGCATAAAGTGTCTAATTGAGTAGTATGTAATTGTGTAGGGATATAAAACATGTATTGTATGTTTTAAATGCGATTCCCCACATTTCGGGCGGTCCCGGCCTTACCAACCCAGACTGTGGTTTTGGTTTACAATCAGTTATGGGCAGATTTATTGTATACTGACCATGGTTGGTTGCCTTTGAAATTGGTGTAACATAGAAATTTAACGGGGAACAAAAGGGGAATCTAAGAATTTTGTTTTTGGAACATGGCTACATACCTATGTATGGGTGGTAGACCGAATAGGGGCGTATCAATAAGTTTATTAATAGGGGTACTAGTACCCTGAAGATTATGTAATGCCAAAGCAAGGATGGGGGTGAAATAAAAGAAAAAATGTTCACCCCTTCCGCCTCAGTCTTGTGGAGGCAACTGGGCGCTACAGTCCAGGGGAGGCAATAGTGTGTGTGGAAGGAGAAAGTTAATGATTATTATTAATGGGATAAAATAAACCGGTTAAATGGAATTATGTTGATAATATAGAATGTGTAATTGATCTTACAATGTAATTAAATGATTTTTGTGTTGTTTTGAAGAGTATTATGGAGATGATTAACGACTTTTTGAGAAAAGATATATGCTAATGTCCGCTCCGCGTGGACCGGAAAATGTTTTGTAGAAGAATGTTAAGTGTGAAGTTCTATATACTTTAAGTTGATTCACCAGGATGCAGAAATGATGAAGCAAGTGGACTGTAATTAATTTATTTATTTAATGTTCCCAATTACAATAAAAATTGTTAGGTACCATTTTGAGTGATAGATTGGCTAATAAGCATTTGTGAATACCATTCGTATTATGTTAAATTGACTTGATGAAAGGGCCTAAAGGGCCATATATGAAGCGTTGGCCTAAGGCCTACATTAATGGCCGTAATGAATATGATAGGCGCGAATACGTGACACTCGAATACTTGAGTGCAAGTATTGGAAATGTGACAATAAGGATGCAAGAGCGAGCCGACCGCTGCTGACGAGCGTCTGTGACGAACTGTGCGGAGCACCGACATGAATGATCAGATTACAGTAAAAATTAAAGCGCAGATTAGCCAACCTATAAAGTAAAAATTACCGCGCTACTGTAGATAAGCTGCCTGTCAAAAATCAGTAGATTTTTTACTACATTTTAGTAAATTATAATACATTTTGGTAACTTAGTATATAACATACAGTGTTCTTAATAATGAAAGTTAATTTCAAGGCTGCGTTGAACCCTGAGTTGTAATATTAGATAACAGCTGTACGTTAATGGTTTAGCGATAAGCATGAATAAAGATAAGCCTTAAAGATAAGCGTTTGGTGGGCCAAGGTTGGCGAGCAAACTAATTTCATGCATGAATAAAAATGTATGCGTTGGCAATGTATTGCCGACATGTTGTATGTGTACAATATTGAACGTTATGAAACATGAAAAATACATAATTAGACAATGTTTAATAATGTATGATCGGAAGCTCATCACATGATGGCCCGATAGCTTGTAACCCTATGCAAGTCATAGATGGTTACTGTGAAATAGTTGAGGCCAGTAGACCTGTACAGAGTATTGCTTACATGAACAAAATTGTCACAAATTATACATGTTTAAACGTAAATCTAGCATGGCGTCATATATTGAACGAGTCACGCTATACCTGAAGTTTCAGGAACTTACAATATGTTGTTGTGTGAGAACAAGCTATAGATAGCTGACTGATTGCAAGCACATATGTGATGACATGTATGTCATAATTTAAGCAGAAATAATAATTGTGCAATGCATAATCACAAAATACAAATACAATATAAAATAAATCTAGGCGTGGCATGGTTACATACAGTAGACGCAAAAAACAATAGGTTTTACATAAATACAAGTTATATGATAAATATAATAAACACCAATTTAGTTGATTACAAATATGTATACATATATTGAACAATCGTGAAAAATAAATTCAGAGAATAACAAAATTTTTTACATAATAGTAAGTAAGACATGAGGCATAAATCAAATGTTGCATATACGAAAATACAAAATAATAATTAAGCCTTGCATATTAACTAAACTAACACTTGCTTGAGTAAAACAAACAGTTGCTGAATCAAAAAATATAAAAATTAAAGCTTATGCTAAACAAAGTGCTTATAACTAACAAGTCTTCTGGAACATTTGATTTATGTGTATTTAGAAATATATACAAAGGAAAATAAAACCCCTTTCCTTTATTGTTTGTCCCTAGTAGGGACCAAACATAATTTATGGATTGGTCTGCGCAAAACACCAGTAGGCGTGCGAATGTCTACGACTCTAATTAAGTTATCTGGGCCGGGAAATGTGGCGGTAATTACACCAAATTTCCAGGCTAATGGAGGTAGGTTATCCTCAATAAGTAAAACTAGGTCCCCAATGGAAACATTATCCTTAGCGAATTTCCATTTGTGATGCTGTTGTAACTGGTGTAAACAGTCGCGAGACCATGCCTTCCAAATGACTTGGACAAACTTCTGGAGAAGTTGCCAACGTCCAAGACGAGAGATAGGAATATGAGATAGGTCTGGGTCCGGTATCGCCGTTAATGGTGCGCAAATCAAAAAATGGCCAGGTGTAAGTGGCACCGGATCATTTACATCCGAAGAGATGACAAATAAAGGGCGAGAGTTTAGACATGCCTCTATCTGAGACAAAACTGTCGTAAACTCCTAGAAGGTGAGTATAGACTTGCCTACCACGCGGCGCAGATGAAACTTCAAACTCTTTATGCCGCTCTCCCAAAGGCCACCAAAATGAGGTGACGAGGGCGGAATAAATGACCATGATATACCCTGATAGGACGTGAATGATTTGAGTGATGAGGTGGCATCCTTATTATGCCAAAGGTTGTAGAGATCATGTACAATATTGTGGGCCTTCCTAAAGTTTGTGCCATTATCAGAGTATAACTGACTGGGTATGCTCCTGCGGGCCATAAAACGACGTAAGGCAGCTATAAACGCACTGGCTGTAAGATCGGAAACCAATTCCAAGTGAATGGCCCTGGTTGCTAAGCAAATGAACAAAGACACGTATGCCTTAGAGAGAGTTCTGGATTTCTGCCCGCCATGACGAATCATGAAGGGACCACCATAATCAACCGTGCAGAATAGAAACGGCCGTGATGGAGTGACTCTAGGAGATGGTAAAATACCAAGCCTCTGAACCTGCTGTTTGGCACTAAACCTGAGACACTTGACACATTTGCGAAAGATGGAGCGAATGACTAACCTGGCATTAACAATCCACCAAAGTTGACGAAGTGAGTGATGCACGAGTTGAGCACCAGCGTGAAGTAGACGAATGTGTTCGCATTCAATGATGAGGCGAGTAATATGAGCCGATGGATGTAAGACAATAGGATGTTTAGTGTCGTAAGGTAATTGCGACTGCTGTAATCGCCCGCCTACGCGTATCACTCCAGAGTCATCAAGAAACGGGTCGACAGAAGCCAACTTACTCCTAATAGAGACAGAAGACCCATTACGAAGACAATTAATTTCGGCTGCAAAGTGGATCGACTGAGATTGTTTTATGAAGAACTTAAGAGCATGCTGAATTTCGACAGGGGTAAGATCGCCCGTAAATTTGTCAGCACTGGAGAGTCTAATATTTTTGATGAACCGAAAACAGTAAGCATATACGCGCGTCAGACGATGCAACGAGGAAAAGTCCTTAGAAAGGTCGATAGCCAGGGTAGACATTAGAGAAAGATTATGGGTTTGTTTCTCTTCCGCAGTGACTTCAGAAGACGACGGATTAGAAGGTAAAAAGGGTGGAAAAGGATTGGACTCGGAAGATTGAGACAAACAAGTGGGACCGTGCCACCAAAGCGAACAATCGCGCAAAACGTCAGGGAGACACCCCCTGGAGATAATATCAGCAGGATTGTGTCTAGAATTGATGTGATGCCAAGTATAGGCTTGCGTAAGACGCTGAATTTCAGCAACACGATTAGCGACGTATGTTTTCCACCTCGTTGACTGGGCATGAATCCAGTAAAGAGACACCATAGAGTCAGAATATAAATGAACACTATTACTAAATGAATAAAGCGCAGGAACGACCTTAAATACGAGTCACGATAACAACAAGCAAGCGCAGAGTTCGATGTGAGGTAATGACACCTGTCGTAGGGGAGCCACGCGAGATTTAGAACACAGGAGATGACAAGAGGCCGATGAATCTTGATAAATGACTGATATAAATACAGCACCCAAACCCCTTTTCAGAGGCATCCGAAAAACCACGTAAATTAACTGTACTTGCCTCAAACTTGCAACGAATAGAACGTGGGACCACAATCTTGCTAATCAGACACAATTTGTCGCACAATGAATGCCAATCGAAAAGTGATTGGCCGGAGATCGGTTCATCCCAACCAAGTTTGCAAAGCCAGAGTTGCTGCATAAACTGTTTGTACAAGAAAACAACGGGACCGATCAGTCCAAGAGGATCATATATGCCTGCGATGATTGAAAGAATTCTCCTCTTGGAGATGCTTGATTCAACGGGGAATGATTTAATGTCAAACAGAAATGAATCGGCAGTGTTATTCCAGAGAATGCCCAGGGTACGCACATTGTCCTCCTTGTTTAAGGGGAGTGATAAATTGTCATGACTTGCGACCACTCTGGGTTCATTAGATGCCCATTTATGCAACGTGAGACCGTATTGACTCAATAACGCACCTAAATCAGATTTCAACTTGGTCAGATTAGAGATGGTGTCAGCACCGGTAAGCAGATCGTCGACATAGAAATCATTTGTTATAGCTAACGCCGCATCAGGAAAGGAAGCTTGATGGTCCCTACCAATTTGAATAAGACAGCAAGTGGCCAAAAACGAAGCACTAGCCTTGCCGTAGGTTACCATTCGCAATGCAAAATGTTTAAATTGTTTGAGAGGAGAGTCACGCCACAGAATACGTTGATAGTGACAATCCCTTTCAGCTACGCGAATCTGTCGATACATCTTCTCGATGTCGGCGATGAGAACATATTTATGCATGCGGAAACGTAAAAGAAAAGAAAAAAGGTCTTGTTGAACATTCGGGCCTACCAACAATATGTCATTGAGAGAAAGGCCATTGGTAGTTTTAGACGAACCATCAAAAACGATGCGCAGTTTTGTGGTCAAGCTAGACTGCTTAAACACGGCATGGTGAGGCAGATAGTAAGTATTTGACACTCCTGAATTGATAGAGCAACTATCGATAAGCGTCATGTGGCCAAGATCCTTATATTCATTAATAAAGTCTGCGTAATCGCGTGCGAGATTAGCATCACGCCTGAATCGACGTTCTAAATTCAAAAATCTTGCTTCAGCATTGGCGTAAGATTCCCCCAACTGGAGATTATCGGACTTAAATGGCAGTGAAACCACGAACCTACCCTCATGGTTACGATGAGTAGAACGCACGAAATGCTCCTCACAAGCTGACTCGTTATCAGGTGTGTTGTCAGGGATAGTTTCTGCTTCCCAAAATTTTTTAAAGAGACTGTAAAATTTGACTGTCGTTGTTCCTAGCTAGGAACGAAACAGCAGGACCCTTGTAGCGGCAGTGGTTGGGCAGATTGCCAGCCAAAATGTAGCCTAACTTTGTTTCCTGAATGATGGGAAAATGAGGGCTGCGTACGTATTTGTTGGCTAAAATTAAATCCAGGTAAAATTGCGCCCCTAAGAGTATTTCGATTTCGGATGATATATTGAAATTTGGGTCAGCAAGAAAAATGTTGTCCGGAATGTTGAATTGATTTATGTCAAACGATTGTGCCGGCAGATTGTGGGTTAATGCAGATAAGATAGCACATTTTGCCTCGAAGCTAAATCTCTGATAACGAGAAATGATGCGTATAGACGCAAGATTAGTGGCATAACACGCTGTATTATTTATACCCATAATTGGTATGTTGGATTTAGTCAAATTAAGCCTTAATTTCCTTGCAAATGATTTGGTGCAAAAATTTATTTGTGACCCGGCGTCTAAAAGAACTCTTGCCCTTTCTCTGTTGCCAGCCTGGTCAATGACAAATACAATTGCTGTTGATAAAAGAATATTGTTCGTGGATTGTAATTTAAGTGAGCAATAGTTACTACTACTGGCAGAGATTGCGTTAGGCACATTGTTCGTGTGCAACAATGTGTGGTGTCGTTTTGAACAGATCTTACATGCCTGCTTGTTCTTACAATTAGATACAAAATGATCTGATCTAAGACAATTGGACAACATTTGTGATTTGATACAAAGTGTCCTCGCTCAGTGGTGCTTAATGCACAAAATTTATCACATGCGTAAAGCGGATGATTAGATTTACAACACAAACATGAATAATTGCTTGACGCTGAGTGATAACTCTTAAATGTAGTACTGCCAGCAGCGTTTCTTGATTTATATTTATCAGATTTATTGTTGAGTCTTAAACTCGGCTTGTTGAGTTGCTGTCTGGCATCGATAGGCAGTGTATTTTCTAACAGCTGTGTACGTGCATTTAAAAAATGAGTCAAATCTTGAAAGTTAGGAAGATTATCAGGGTCTATAGACTCCTTCCATATTTTAAAAGTAGTAGGGTCGAGTTTAGTTGATAATAATTGTATAGTAATAAATTCAAATGAATTCACTGACAGTTGCATTGCCGCCAGTGAATTAACGGAAGACGTTATCGTATTTGTGAATTCTGCCAAACTTTGGACAGAGTCTTTAATTGTCGACTTGACTTGAAGTAAATTTTGAACATAGTATTTTGCTAGTATGAACTTGTTGTCATACCTTGCGGACAGCAAACTCAACGCTATTGAGTAATTTTCCTTACAAATAGGTAGTGATTTATTTAAATCTAACGGTTCATATTTTAAAGAAGAATGTAAATAATGTAGTTTCTGCACTGGCGTTAGATCGGATCTTGTATGCACCAAGTCCGTAAAAATTGAATGAAAATGCTGCCATTCCAAGATATTGCCTGTGAAGCAGGGAAACTTATTGGTTTTAATTGCATATGGGTCGATAATACGGGAGGTACAGTCTGAACATTAAATGTATCAATCAATTGCAAAATATTTGCTTCCATCGAATATAGCATTTCTTCGACCTCAACTCGGTCTTCTTGAGCAGCGTTTATATCTTTACAAATAAGTTCGATTTCAGATTGTACCTCGTCGTACTTCGATGCCAAGCTTTTCAAACTTTCAAGCCTTACGGTTAAAAAGTGTTTTGTATTGGAATTTGTATCAAAGTTACTGACAGCTGATTGTATGCGCACTATTGCGGACTTTAAGCCGCCTCTTTTTCTGACTAACACTTTGAGGCCTTCGTCAGCCATTGTACGCACTTTGATATGATGTTATTGAGGTGATACCTTGTAGGCGATGTCCTGAAGCGTCGACGCCGTGGAGAAGATGGCAAACACAGCTCGGAGATATGACAGCCTTGTTTGACGTACTGAAGCTAGCAGGCTCTTGTGATGATGTTGTCAGGAGGCTCAAAGGCGACGAGCGAAATGCTGATCGAATCACGCCACGGTCGTTATCAGTGGATATGCTGATTCGCCCGTGATGGCCAGAAATAGGGGCAGAAAAATAATAAGTTTGAATAATATCCGGAAATCCAGGTCCGGAGCGACCAAAAAATGTTAATGTCCGGTCCGCGTGGACCGGAAAATGTTTTGTAGAAGAATGTTAAGTGTGAAGTTTTATATTCTTTAAGTTGATTCACCAGGATGCAGAAATGATGAAGCGAGTGGACTGTAATTAATTTATTTATTTAATGTTCCCAATTACAATAGAAATTGTTAGGTACCATTTTGAGTGATAGATTGGCTAATAAGCATTTGTGAATACCATTCGTATTATGTTAAATTGACTTGATGAAAGGGCCTAAAGGGCCATATATGAAGCGTTGGCCTAAGGCCTACATTAATGGTCGTAATGAATACGATAGGCGCGAATACGCGACACTCGAATACTTGAGTGCAAGTATTGGAAATGTGACAGTAAGGCTGCGAGAGCGAGCCGACCGCTGCTGACGAGCATCTGTGACGAACTGTGTGGAGCACCGACATGAATGATCAGATTACAGTAAAAATTAAAGCGCAGATTAGCCAACCTATAAAGTAAAAATTACCGCGCTACTGTACAATATAAGTAGATAATTTGTGATTATGTAATTGATTTAAATGTGTTTAAGAGGAATTCTAGTAATGAATTTAAATATTTTGAGATGGGAAATTGGTAATGAAAGATATTTGTAATGATGTAATGGGAAGTGGTTATTTAAATTCTGATTGGAATCAGGGAAATATTTTGAATTTGGGATAAGAATTAACGAGACAGGGGCATACAGAATGTTAGTATTGAAAATTTAAAATGCATCATTTATATTAAGGATATATGTGTATTAGAAGTTAAGAAAAACCAGTGCTTCTTAACGCAAACCAGCACAGCTAAGGGGAGACCAGATCAGTTCTGGATATGGTATAATTCAAGGCCATTTTTTTAATATTCCGATTTGATGTTTCAGTGTCTGGTGATGCTGTGGATGCGGTCCCGTGCTGGCCCACGCGTCAGAGCAGGGGCGTCAAGTGCCTGACTGGCCTTGCAGTGTTGGGATCTCGAGAGGGAAGTCCAGTAAGGTCATTCAGGTGCGGCCACAGTCACTGAACCAGGGGGGTAAGTTACCCATGAGTTTTAGTAAAATGTAAAGGGGGTTATAGCGCAATATCTGGACTGATCCCTTTAGGAAGTATGTGAGTGTCAATGAGAGTTTTTATGTTTCGGTATAAAACCTCTCATTGAGGGGGTATTGTAACGGTACAGGTAATACCGTCCAGGGATATTTTGTGAATGTGGGTAATTTTATTTGTAAATTTTATGGGGAAAAATTATTAGCGTCAAGGTCGGCAATATAGCGGAGGAAGACAGCTATTTTTAGACAAACGAACTCTGAACTTTGCATTTTGAAGTCACGCTACATGACGACAAGGGCCAAGCCCCGATGATTTCACTTTGGAATGTGAGGTGAGATCAGCAACGCCTTAAAATCTGGCCATGTAATACAAATTAAACAATAGAACGAGACCACATGATCGCCCCTCCAGCTCAGAATTGTCACCAGCTTTGCTCGTCCCAGTTGAAATTATACTCTCGTCCTGTACGGCCGTACAACAATTCGCAGACGAATTTCGAGCGCGCCCAACGCCAAAAGGTGTAAAAATGTGAAGCAGCAAAATATAATCCACTTAATTAGAGTGGATTAACAGTTAAATCTTTTTCAAAAACATGTAAAACAGTGAAAAATACGGAATAATCTATGTAGTGCGTGTGGAGCAATACGAAGTCTTCTGACTAAATTTCAAGATATGTAACACTGGGGGGGGGGAGTAAAACCAAATTAACCCTTGTTAACAAAATTCAACATCATTTTTTGATTTTATTGTAAATTGAGATCTCATAACGGCATGGTGTGTGTGTGTGTGTGTGTGTGTGTGTGTGTGTGTGTGTGCGTGGTGTGAAAATTATGTCATAAAAAGAAGCACTGGTCTGCGTAAAAGTAAATTTAAGTTTGTGTTTAATTTTTTTGTTATTTTGAATTTATATACATTTTTGCTATTTTTTCATTATGTCTATATAATCATATAATCAAGGTTTTGTTTATTGTTAAATTAGTAACAGGTAAGGGAGGGAGAAAGAATATTTTGTTTGTGATGGGAAGTAAATGATTTGAAAGGGTTTTTTTTTTTATAAAGTAATTGATGGAAAAATAAGAATTGAAATAATAACAAATAAAATTTAATTCATTGGAAACAAGTAAATGAATTATTTATTTCGAATAACCGTTCTGCTCTCCAGCTCGTCCAACCGAACCCTGGACATTGGTAAGTAAATTATGCAGTTGGTATCAATGAAAGATGGCGTCCGAAAAATTGGATGAAAACACAGCTGAGTTTGTAAACAACAAAAGTAAATAAAAAGTAATAGTAAATAACTTTACACCATCATTAGTGTCTTGAACATTGTCATCAAAAACTTGTTCTGACTATCTAGCATTTGAAAAATAATTTTGGATATATCTTCTTTTGGACTATTTTGATCGGTTTCTATTTCTAAACTTTGAGAAAGAAAACCATGCATGAACTTAGCACCTTGTTTATTTTCATTGAATATTTCATTCTTTCTCCTTCTGTTGTGAGCTCCTGAAAGTTTGTGGTTTGAAGCCATTTTTTGAAGTCTTTGAAGTCATAACTGCACTCGTACATGTCAAAAATATTCAGAGCACTGAAACGAAAATTAAACGAAATTCTACAAACCGAGTTAAAACGAACAACATTGAAAGTTTTCTTTTCTTTTTTAATTTATTAGGCTCTACTGTTCTTTTTTTCTCTTCAGGGTTATAAAACGGTTTAAAAGACGAAAGACCTAAACCAAACCATTGATCGAATGGCCATCCCGAATGCTGTACATACTAACAATTAAACTGTATACAATTTTAAAGTTTGATTAAAATGATAAAATAAATAAGTTGACTCTCACTGCCTGCCATTTACAAAACATTTTCTCTTCTTGCTTTTAATTTCTAATTATTTAAAGTAGGCCGCTTACTAACAAAATGAAAACAATAAAAAGCATACCTAGATAACATAAGAAAAATCAAACACTTAACGCGCACTTAAAAATTCTTTACACTGTTATTCGCACCACTGGCAGTTGCACGGTGACAAGTCACAACAAAAGAAACAACTGAAACAAAAGAAGGATGAAGCATGCAGGGTACGATGTTCGTGTGGAGGAGGTAGGGGAGCTGCCGAAGATTACCGAACTTATACGATCTGTTTCAAGGCATTGTACGCGTCAGCGAGTGAAGCACTGTCTTGCCTATCTTGTTGCCGTTTTGTGGGTGAGCGTGAATGTCAAAATACATCAAATAATACCGCTTTGTAAAGATTTATATTGACTGTCTTATTATGTTCCAAACAGTGGCATTCATTGATAATAGAGTAAACTGTTTAACCTACTTGAGAGAACAACTTCATCTATTAACAATCATAAGGAAAGAAAAACTTGATTTTTTTTATCCATTATTTTGGTGCCATCTAAAAATCTGCGCCTGGGCCACGGCCCGGTTGGCCCGTCCTTAAGTCTGGCCCTGGCTGGTCCACTTCATCGACTAGTATCCTCTTTCTTTCTTTAGTTACATGGAATAAGCAGAGTGTTTTGTTCCACAATATTCTGTGCTTCCTCTTCAAAACACATTCTTACGGATATAATTTTCTTTAACTGAGAATGAAACAGAGCTCCTCGTCCAATAGAGAGCTTACTTGTGAAGGACGGGTCCTTGATCGTCCTCTTCGATAAATCACAGACACGTTAGTATTGAAAAAATGCCATAAAAAATATGAACACTTACAATTAAATATACCGAGTACTGTACGGGTAGAGTGGACACTCACTGAACTCTGGCTAACAAATGATTGGTAAGACGTAGAAATAATCGAGTTGGCAATGCTGCGGTGAAAATGGAACTTATGTGGTCACGTTCAAGTTTCCTATTGGCTGCTCCCCTGCCTCTAATCGTTTGCTCCACATAGATCCTAGATCCATGTTCTGACATTAAGATTATATACTGTCACCGGACAAATGGCGCCAATTGTACAACTCTTCGTTTTTTGGTGACCCTCAAAAGCGCCATGCGGTGAGAACGCTGAGATGTGTATTCCGCCCGAACCACGCTGAGGTGTTCAGCAGCTGCACCCGCTCTTAGTGGCATACTGTAGTCCTCCTCTTCTTTCGGCATCAGTTTGTAGAGTCCGCTGCCGGCCCAGCGATGTCCATCACTGGCTCGTCACAGGGCGAAGAATGTCCGTTCTACTCTTCTTCCTGTTCCTTCCGGCTGGCTCTGCGTTGATGTTGTCCGATAGAGGAGTGGCAATGAAGTGCGTCCGATGGCAGGGCGATGGAGTGTGCCAAAAAATTTTCTATCGGAGCTCTTTTTATGCTCTGACCGGGATCCCTGATTCACTCGCTGCGAACTCGTCAGGTGTCACGTCTCAGCTGCTGATCCCTGATTGGCTCACTACGTATTCGTCAGGTATCATGCGCCACCAGGTGTTCGTGGCGATCTCTCGGCTGGTACTGGGGAGCAGACATTTGTCTCGCTGTAATTAAAAAAACTGAAGCTAACAGGCCTATATACTGTTCTACGTTTAATGTTATTAAAATATCTCATGGAGCCACCATGGTCACTTTTGCTGATGGTACTTCAATATTGTCAGTTAGCCAGAATGGTGAAAAGGTTACAGGGAAGCTCCAAGAAGGCAAAAACAAGATTAATATATGAACTACTGGTCATATATGAAATATAGGCTACTAGTCAAAAATGAAAGGAAGTCAGTGTGTGTAAATGTTAGAAACAAAAGAGTATTGTACTCCTAAACATAAATAAGTAAATTTATCATAATCTAACAGAGAAGAATACTTGTGAATGTCGGGTTATAACCGAATGAGTTCATTAAGTAAAACATTTGGATGAAAAGAAAACAACTGGACACCAAGTTTTGCAAACATTATTGGCTTCTGGGCAGAAAATCATTACTGTCAACCCAAAACGAGCTGTTGGTGTACAACACTGTCTTCAAGCCTGTGTGGACATATGGCTTACAGGTTTGGGGAACTGCATCTAAATCCAATATCGCCATAATCGAAAGGTTTCAGACTAAGGTGTTGCATGACATACGCAACGCACCGTGGTTCATCACCAACAAAGACATCTATAGAGACCTGGACCTGCCCTCAGTCAGTGAAACCATTGTGATGTTCAGTGAAAGCTATGTGAAACGGCTTGAAGAGCACACAAAACCTTTAGCGATAAATCTACTAGACAACAGCCTACAGACAAGACGTTTAAAGTTAACATTCCCTCTGGACTTACCAAGACTCTAAAACTATAAATATATTGTACATAATATGTTACTTTTAAATACTCATACAGAGAACTAGTTAGTGGTCTAGTTCTCTTCATACCATGTATTCAGTGAACAATTATGCTTGTTATGTATTAACAGATTGCATAAATAAATGTAAAAATAAAAAATAAATAAGTAAAAAGTCAACATCAACCATCAAAATAATTTTAAGATCCTGATACAGACATACAAACCTAGAAAGTTTAAAGTCTATGGGAAATCTGGAAGTGGCAAAGTTTACAAGATTACTGAAAAAACACATGTGTTGGGTTATTTTGCCAAATTTATGTTGCCAATTTATCTCTTAACCCATTCGCTGACTTTGACGAGTGTAGCTCGCACCATTTTATCAGTACTGTGGAGACTTTGACGAGTGTAGCTCGCGCCACTTGTTCAGTTCACTGACTTTGACAGCAATCACTCACCCATTTATTTCAATGTAAGAACTGCTTTGTAGTAGTTTTATGAATCTTGTAATAAAATAAAAAGGGATTTGCGGTTGTTAAATAAAATTATGTTTATGTTTGAAATATTATTTTTGAATGTATTAAGGTTTGTAGTCGTTTCCAATTGAAGGTTACTAATTTTGTAAAGCGATTTAAAATGTAACATTCGAGGTTACTCAAAGTGTGTTTACAATTTTATAACTATAATTGTCAGAAAAGAATTCCCTTAATTAAAATAAAAATCGTTGTGTTAATATTATTTAAATACTAGCTTTGCTTAATTTCAAAAGTAAAGTATAAGAGTTGGTCGCTTGATGATGCTGATCGCCTTGTTGATACTGGCTGTGAAACTTCTCCTCCAGGTCAATAATAGTCTAAGTACGTTACGTCTAGTAATGTCTGGACAATAGAATAAATATAATATACTTTCACGTACCTGGTCGTGTTTTCTAGAAGTTCAATAAGCTGCCAAGACAGTTTACAAAAACCAACTCACTTCAGCTACAAGGTTAAGTTGCCTTGTTTGATAGTGGGCGCCACACGGATTTATTTTTGGGAAAATCTCGTGTAAAACCCATGAATTGAATCAATTAATAATTTTAAAAAAAATTTTAAATAATTGTTTGTTACCTTTATGGCAATGCTATTCCATATATTCAATCACAACTGAAGGTTGTTTAATTTTTCCTGAATAAAATATTTAACTATCTATTAGAAATAAATTAAGTCGAGTTACGCTGTTAATAATGGGTTTTATTCATACCCTTGATAGAGAATTCAAAACAAATATGATTAAAACATACAATGATGTACAATTGTAAATAAGTTATTATATACCCTAAAAGGCTTGCTCAGAGCACAAGTGGTAATTCTGGCTAAGTCCAGATATTTGTTATTTTTAACATTAATATTATTAAAATCTCAGATGTGAGTTCTTTGAGACACGAAAAAGAAAGTCATGCCTACACAATAGCTAATAATTTTCTGATATAATATTGATCAATAATGTTTTTGACGTTACTTTCATAAAGTAAACAAATAAAAATAACCTATTTGATAGGTTGTGCGTTCGTCACGCTTGGTTTATGAATTACAAAGTTTATAAATTGAGAACACTTATAACTAACATTCAGCTTAATTAATAATGACAAATTCATCAAATAAATTGAGACATGGTGTAATATCGAAATGTTTCTGTGTTTTGCGTCAGTACAGATCAGTGTATAAAAACGTACAGGTTATGGCGCTTGTAGTGAAAATGAATAATGGTTGCACTGTTACCTTTTGGTTTTAATTATTTAATTAAAACTCATTTATCACCTCGATAATCGGATTATAATGATTATCGTTTCACTGCACACGCACAAGAACAGAGAATTTCGATCCGCTTCTAACTTAATGGATCATAAATAACATTATTTAATTGCTTCTGTTCATTATTTTCCCGCACAAAATTGAAATAATACTGCACATAATCACTATGGTTCTCTGTAGAATAATTTGAAGTAGTTGTAGGTTGTTGTCGAATTGTTTCCTTTGACGTGTGATGATGATGGCGCTATCAGTTAATAAAAATGTTGAGATGGCTGGCGCACGTTCCGCGCTCGATGAAGTTGATAAGTGTCTGTCGAGAATCGGTTACATCCTCTTATATACTCTACTCTTCGATCGGCTTTAGGCAAAAATGTTAATTACTAACTAATTTTGTGATTGGCTCTTGCAGGTGTGATGAATATGACGTATTGTCATTTTGGCCGTTAATAACGGTTTTCTAACCGCCAAGCTCTGAAATGATTGACAGCTTGTCGATATTGTTGTTATTAGTACCTAGATTTCTGATGCATATTTCGTAAATGATGCTAACACCTTTCACGCACTTAATACAGTTGCGATTGGGGCGATATTACAATCAAATTAAAGATCATTTTGTCCTCTTTAATTTGATATCGTTTGATACCGAGTTAATTTCACTTTTACTGACATTGCTACATAAACAATGTTCAGGTACACTACTCCGCACTGTCGTCTGCTTACCTGATCCGACTAATATACACTTTGATTAACATTGTTTGTGTTCACATAGCATTTTATTACTCAAACGTTTATGTGAGAACACTATTAACTCTGTACTGACATTTTACTGAACATTATGAATAAACCTTATCTTTATACATGGTAATGAACGATCCTTACTACTATGACATTTCGTTTTACACTAACTCGCTCTATTCTACTAACTAACAATTGAATTATTAAATATATCATTTTAATAATGGTTTTCTGCTATGTTTGAGCATAACAATTGTTCTGTGCATTTAATCTACACTCATGTTACTTCCTAATAATAAACTTACTGATTATTGTTTGGTCTAGGCTTTGTTAAGACATACCGTTTATATTGGAATTTTGCCTTAACAACATTTATTGGTTCACAATTCGGTAATTTGTTGAGGTACCTTATTCGTATAAGATTCCCTCTTACAAATGGTTTTTCTTTCTCGTCATAAGTATATTTGAGATTGAAATATATCTTTGTTATCATTTTGGTGGCCATTGCTAATTTTAGTTCTTGGCATTCATAAATTACTAGTCATGGTTAAATTTATTATCAGCAAAATGCTAATTCTGATTTCACATTATTCAGATTCTTATTGACTCACTTTTTATTAACATATCATATTCTGTTTACATTATTCACTGACTCGCTTGACAGCTTAAAGTACATTTACTCTGTCCATCAGTTTGTGTTAGTCATTGTCTGGTTGTAGTGTCAAACAGTATTTGGGTTTACTGTTTCATTTGGCACTTCTGCTTCTTTCTTCTTCCATGATTTCTCTCTTCCTGGTTAGTCTTATCACTATATTCCCTATTTACATTATTGTTATGTACTTATTAAATCTGATAGTATACGTTTAGGTTAGGTAACATTTTGTTATGTTACATATACTCCCTCCTCAAAATTGATCATTTGAGAAAAAATTTATTTTTTATAAAATTATCATTTCATGTCAGTTTCTACATATTACTACTGTTTTTTGTCTTGTACTCTTTACATTGATCTTGAATATACTATTAGTGTGTTACTCTAGCTTGATTTTTTGTCTAGTGATATAATTCTTAACTTACTAGTATTTTTCAAGTAGCTTACTTTTTAAGTCATTTAACTACAATAGATCTCATTTCTTAAATTAACAATTTCCTGTCTTATTCACATTCTTCTTTCTTATTACATATCTTTACTTTCGTGATTATCTTAATGGTTATTATAATTTATACCTCACAGATTCTTTCATAATAGTCCTTGATACATTAATACAATATAACTCCCTAACTTTTGTAGTGGGTTCCGAATCAGAGTGGCTCACTGTGGCTTACATTCTCTGCCGTTCCTCAATACACATACTCAGATTCAGAGGCATTACTCTTCTCTGTCTGAGAAAAAAATAAACATTGCACCAGGCAATAGTTGCACTATCACAACATATAAAATATTATAACACATCATTCATTTTCAATAATATAATATCTTTAATATAATATTCAAGGTATCAGAGGTTTTTATTTGTATCACATTTCCATCTTTATACTTGTTAACATGCTTTCTTTTTTACAGGTAATTATTTCTTTTCAGACTTGACACTCTCAGCTATGCTTTTTATCAGCCGTATTGTTACTGGTTATACTAGTTGACAATTTGCTTTGGTTCACTTGAGTATTCTTAAGATTATACACTTATTTTGCTGCTTATATACTTATGCAGTTGGTTGTTTACATCTAGAGTTTACCATATCTTATTTTCACAATAGTTCATTAGTTTTTTTTTCTTAATAATTTATACTTATCCTGAATTATCAGGGTTTACAATATTCATATACTAATTGGTTTTTTGTTAGATGTTCTCTGACATATTTTGCTACATACAATATTTGATAATATAACATATTATGTGACAATATAATAACATATTAATATCTAATTTTATAGACATTCTTGGGGTTACATGGTTCATTTAATAAACATTTTTTCTCTCTCTTTACTTTCCATAATAATATCCTTCTTTCTTTATACTCTCTTTGATCTTCTGCCTCTCTACTCCTTCAAAGGTTAGTTGGGTGAACCTTTATTCTGGATGGTTTTATTTAATATTTTAGTTTTATGAGAGGTACACAATAATCATTTGATAAAATTTAGTTACATATAGTATTCATTTGGATAAACATTTTTTTTTTTTTTTTTTTTTTTTTTTTTTTATTAAGTATAGCATAGTAATTTTAGTTATATGCCACTACTGGCTCTTTATGACATAATAGATGTCTTTTCTCTCATTAAATCATTTAGTTTACAATACATATCTTTCTATCCTCTGGTGTGATAGATCTGGTTCCTTTTTAACAAGTAACAAATAGTTTGGCCTGTATCTTAATCCTACACACTTTTGTAACTCGATAGGGTAAATAGATTTGTTGTAGTCAATTAGTTACCTTCAATAATTTGGGCCTAATATGTGATTCTTTTAATCACTAAATGAGTCCGTTTATAGTAATCGTTTTTAAAACATATTTTTTCCTTTTATACTCTAAATATTCGGGTGATAAATGTCGCCTACCCCTATATTTTATCTGCTCTTAATAGTAATCATTTTTATGGTTTACATACATGGGGTTATCTTATGCTTTTCCACTCTATTGCTAGTATTACATGTTCGGGATATCTGACATATGTTCAGTACTAGTGGTTTTGGAGATACCTTCCTATCAGGCGGTTCTTCCACTTTGCGGCTACCAGATAGTCATCGGCTTCCCGTTTTCTCGTCTTCTTCTTCTCATCATTTTGTGTATCCATGTGCCCAGTGTACGCCTGGTCTTGGTTATTATTGATGTCTAGTACCTCTTCTAATTCAGGTTGACCGTCATTAGTTCCCTGGTTGGATTTGTCCATTGATTGGTTTCTCTCCTTCCGCAATTCTTTTATTCTTTGGGCATACCCTTCAATGATCCGGTCCAGTTGTTCTTGATACCCTTTTCTTTTCTTAGAATGCCTTATTCTCCCTTTGGAAATATCTGCTTTAAGTATTTTATTGGTTAAAGTCTTCTTTGTTGTAGCACATTTCTTCTCTTCGTTCATCTTCATGAAGCTCCTTCGGTACTCCTTCCTGTAGACTCCTTCTTCACGGTTGGTGACTGGGAAATAAATCATATTAATTAGACCACTTCGAGTCATTTCGAATAATTCTTTTGTTACTCTAGTCTTCTTTGGGCGTATTATTCTTCTTATCTTCACCTCCTTTTCTTCCGTTTTCTTAATTATTTCGTTCCGTTCTTCATGAATTTTAATTTTTAAATTCACTTGTTCGGCGTTTTTACTTCTGGGTAATTCTTGTGTTTCCACTTGATCATTACACATGGGTAGACTATTTTGTTCTAAGTCTTCATTCTCGGCTAATAACTCTTCCGCTTCTTCAATTACCTGAGTCTTCTCTATACTTCCGGTATCAATCTCCTTATATTGAACATCTTCCTGATTTCTGTCAAACTCATTTTCAGTTAATAATGTATTTGAGTCCCCTTCATTCTCAGTTTGTTCGACCTCATCTTCAGGTTGCAATTCTTCTGTGGTTTCATCATTTGGTACTTCTTCTATCGCTGGTTTGTCATCGTCCTTTCTTTCTTCATTATCCTCAGGCTCTGGACTCATTTGTTCCATGTATTTGTCTTCAGATACCTTCTGTTTTTCTCTCCACTTCCGGTTATTTATTTCATCCATTTTCTGGCTAATTTTCTTTAATGTGGTGTTCAAGTCTTCTCTTAAGGCTCTACTGTTGTCATCTATTTTACTGTTCAGCATGTCCATGGATTTATGGGTATTATCTATCCTTCTATTCAAGTCTTCTTTCAGCGACTCCATATTTTTACTAATAGACTCTATATTTTTATTTAAGTCACGATGATCCTCCTTCATTGACTCTATATTTTTATTTAATAACTCGATATTCTTCCGATTCTCCTCCCGTGATTTCCTACCATCTTCTTTTAATGACTCATTACTCTTATTCACGGTTTCTTCCATCATTGTTCTCATCATCTCGAAAAAATTCATATCGCCTGGTTGTGGGATTCCTTCCGGTCGTCTGGGTCGGTTGTCGACCCTCATGTCTATTTCCGGTTCTACCTGGGGTGTTTCTTCAGGTTGAGTTTCGATATTATTGATGGTAATGACTTCCATTTCGTGTATGGGTTGTGCTTCAGAGGTCTCTATATCCCGTTGTATTTCTCCTACCCGACCGTCCTTATATCTCGTATCATACTGATGGGTGTGTGGCATGTTTATTCTTTCGCGTCTACCGGGCTGTTTATTAATATAAAAAATATTTTTATTTAATATTTTTAAGCCACACTAGTTGGTGCGCCAATTTGTAATAAAATAAAAAGGGATTTGCGGTTGTTAAATAAAATTATGTTTATGTTTGAAATATTATTTTTGAATGTATTAAGGTTTGTAGTCGTTTCCAATTGAAGGTTACTAATTTTGTAAAGCGATTTAAAATGTAACATTCGAGGTTACTCAAAGTGTGTTTACAATTTTATAACTATAATTGTCAGAAAAGAATTCCCTTAATTAAAATAAAAATCGTTGTGTTAATATTATTTAAATACTAGCTTTGCTTAATTTCAAAAGTAAAGTATAAGAGTTGGTCGCTTGATGATGCTGATCGCCTTGTTGATACTGGCTGTGAAACTTCTCCTCCAGGTCAATAATAGTCTAAGTACGTTACGTCTAGTAATGTCTGGACAATAGAATAAATATAATATACTTTCACGTACCTGGTCGTGTTTTCTAGAAGTTCAATAAGCTGCCAAGACAGTTTACAAAAACCAACTCACTTCAGCTACAAGGTTAAGTTGCCTTGTTTGATAGTGGGCGCCACACGGATTTATTTTTGGGAAAATCTCGTGTAAAACCCATGAATTGAATCAATTAATAATTTTAAAAAAAATTTTAAATAATTGTTTGTTACCTTTATGGCAATGCTATTCCATATATTCAATCACAACTGAAGGTTGTTTAATTTTTCCTGAATAAAATATTTAACTATCTATTAGAAATAAATTAAGTCGAGTTACGCTGTTAATAATGGGTTTTATTCATACCCTTGATAGAGAATTCAAAACAAATATGATTAAAACATACAATGATGTACAATTGTAAATAAGTTATTATATACCCTAAAAGGCTTGCTCAGAGCACAAGTGGTAATTCTGGCTAAGTCCAGATATTTGTTATTTTTAACATTAATATTATTAAAATCTCAGATGTGAGTTCTTTGAGACACGAAAAAGAAAGTCATGCCTACACAATAGCTAATAATTTTCTGATATAATATTGATCAATAATGTTTTTGACGTTACTTTCATAAAGTAAACAAATAAAAATAACCTATTTGATAGGTTGTGCGTTCGTCACGCTTGGTTTATGAATTACAAAGTTTATAAATTGAGAACACTTATAACTAACATTCAGCTTAATTAATAATGACAAATTCATCAAATAAATTGAGACATGGTGTAATATCGAAATGTTTCTGTGTTTTGCGTCAGTACAGATCAGTGTATAAAAACGTACAGGTTATGGCGCTTGTAGTGAAAATGAATAATGGTTGCACTGTTACCTTTTGGTTTTAATTATTTAATTAAAACTCATTTATCACCTCGATAATCGGATTATAATGATTATCGTTTCACTGCACACGCACAAGAACAGAGAATTTCGATCCGCTTCTAACTTAATGGATCATAAATAACATTATTTAATTGCTTCTGTTCATTATTTTCCCGCACAAAATTGAAATAATACTGCACATAATCACTATGGTTCTCTGTAGAATAATTTGAAGTAGTTGTAGGTTGTTGTCGAATTGTTTCCTTTGACGTGTGATGATGATGGCGCTATCAGTTAATAAAAATGTTGAGATGGCTGGCGCACGTTCCGCGCTCGATGAAGTTGATAAGTGTCTGTCGAGAATCGGTTACATCCTCTTATATACTCTACTCTTCGATCGGCTTTAGGCAAAAATGTTAATTACTAACTAATTTTGTGATTGGCTCTTGCAGGTGTGATGAATATGACGTATTGTCATTTTGGCCGTTAATAACGGTTTTCTAACCGCCAAGCTCTGAAATGATTGACAGCTTGTCGATATTGTTGTTATTAGTACCCAGATTTCTGATGCATATTTCGTAAATGATGCTAACACCTTTCACGCACTTAATACAGTTGCGATTGGGGCGATATTACCATCAAATTAAAGATCATTTTGTCCTCTTTAATTTGATATCGTTTGATACCGAGTTAATTTCACTTTTACTGACATTGCTACATAAACAATGTTCAGGTACACTACTCCGCACTGTCGTCTGCTTACCTGATCCGACTAATATACACTTTGATTAACATTGTTTGTGTTCACATAGCATTTTATTACTCAAACGTTTATGTGAGAACACTATTAACTCTGTACTGACATTTTACTGAACATTATGGATAAACCTTATCTTTATACATGGTAATGAACGATCCTTACTACTATGACATTTCGTTTTACACTAACTCGCTCTATTCTACTAACTAACAATTGAATTATTAAATATATCATTTTAATAATGGTTTTCTGCTATGTTTGAGCATAACAATTGTTCTGTGCATTTAATCTACACTCATGTTACTTCCTAATAATAAACTTACTGATTATTGTTTGGTCTAGGCCTTGTTAAGACATACCGTTTATATTGGAATTTTGCCTTAACAACATTTATTGGTTCACAATTCGGTAATTTGTTGAGGTACCTTATTCGTATAAGATTCCCTCTTACAAATGGTTTTTCTTTCTCGTCATAAGTATATTTGAGATTGAAATATATCTTTGTTATCATTTTGGTGGCCATTGCTAATTTTAGTTCTTGGCATTCATAAATTACTAGTCATGGTTAAATTTATTATCAGCAAAATGCTAATTCTGATTTCACATTATTCAGATTCTTATTGACTCACTTTTTATTAACATATCATATTCTGTTTACATTATTCACTGACTCGCTTGACAGCTTAAAGTACATTTACTCTGTCCATCAGTTTGTGTTAGTCATTGTCTGGTTGTAGTGTCAAACAGTATTTGGGTTTACTGTTTCATTTGGCACTTCTGTTTCTTTCTTCTTCCATGATTTCTCTCTTCTTGGTTAGTCTTATCACTATATTCCCTATTTACATTATTGTTATGTACTTATTAAATCTGATAGTATACGTTTAGGTTAGGTAACATTTTGTTATGTTACAATCTCCAACAGATGTCGGGCAAATTTAAATGCTATCTACATGTTTTTATTTACTGCTATGTACCATTGTTTAACATATTTGTAGGTAATAAATCTGCAATAAAAAATTGACTTTTTTTGAAAATTAATTTGTTAAGTATCAGGCCCACGTGGACCAAAAAATGTTTAGTAAGAAGAATGCTGAATGTGAAAATTTGTACTTAGTTGATTCGCCAGGATGCAGAAATGATGAAGCGAGTGGACTGTATTCAATTCATTTATTTGAATTCAAAAGGTACATTAAATATGTAGTTAGCAGTTGTTTGAATGACAGGTTGGCTAATAAGCGTGATGTGATACAGTTCGTATCCACATTTAAATTTTCTGATAAAAGAGCCTAATGGGCCATATGAAGTGTGGCCTAAGGCCTACGTTAAAGGTCGTAAAGAATACAACCCGTGATAATACGCGGCACTAAAATACTTGAGTGCAAGTATTTAAAAGACAGTAAGGCTGCAGGCGAGCCGACCGCCGCTACGAGCGTTTTAGACGTACTGTACAGAGCACCGACATGAATAATCAGATTACAACAAAAAGTAAGGAGCAGATTAGCCAACCTATAAAGTAAAATTATCGCGCTACTGCACATAAGCTGCCCGTCAAAATCAATCGATTTTTTACCACCTTTTTAGTAAATTATTATATATTTTTGTAACTTAGTTTATAACATACAGTGTTCTTAATAATGAAAGTTAGTTTCAAGGCTGAGTTGAACCTTGAGTTATAATATTAGATAACAGCTGTACGTTAATGGTTTAGCGATAAGCATGAATAAGATAAGCCTTAAAGATAAGCGTTTGTAAGCCAAGATTGGCGAACAACTGATTTCAAACATGAGCAAAAATGTATGCGTTGGCAAGTATTGCCGTCATATATTGTATGTGTACAATATCGAACGTTATGAAACATGAAAAATACATAATTAGACAATGCTTAATAATGTATGATCAGAAGCTCATCCCATGATGGCCCGATAGTTTGTAACCCTATGCATGTCATAGATGGTTACTGTGTAATAATTGAGGCCAGTAGACCTGTACAGAGAATTATTTACATGAACAAAATTGCCAAAAATTACATGTTTAAGCGTAGATTTAGCATGGCGTCATGTATTGACCAAGTCATGCTGTTCCTGAAGTTTCAGGAACTTACAATATGTAGCTGTGTAAGAACAAGCTATAGATAGCTGACTGAATGCAAGCACATATATGATGACATGTATGTCATAATTTAAACAGAAATAATAATTGTGCAATGCTTAATCACGAAATATAAATACAATATAACAATACAACATAAAATAAATCTAGATGTGGCATGGTTACATGCAGTAGACGCAAAGAATGATATGTTTTACATAAACGCAAGTTATATAATGAATACAATAAACAACAATTTAGTTAATTACAATACGAATAATCGCAATGGCATAAGTAACAAATACGATACTGTGATTACAAACGTGGTACATGAGTTGAACAATCGAAAAATAAGTTCAGAAAATAACAAAATTTTACACAATAGTAAGCAAGACATGAGGCATAAATCAAATGTTGCATATATGAAAATACAAAATAATAATGAAAGCCTTGCATATTAACTAAACTAACACTTGCTTGAGTAAAACAAACAGTTGCTGACTCAAAAATATAATTAAAGCTTATGCTAAAACAAAGTGCTTATGCTAAAACAAAGTGCTTATAACTAACAAGTCTTCTTGAACATTTGACTTATGTGTCTTTAAAAATTATACAAAGGAAAATAAATCCCCTTTCCTTATTGTTCGTCCATGGTAGGGACCAAACATAATTTGTGGATTGGTCTTCGCAGAACACCAGTAGGTGTGCGAATGTCTACGACTCGAATTAAGTTATCTGGGCCGGGAAATGTGGCGGTAATTACACCAAATTTCCAGGCTAATGGAGGTAGATTATCCTCAATAAGTAAAACTAGGTCCCCAATGGAAACATTATCCTTAGCGAATTTCCATTTGTGACGCTGTTGCAACTGGTGCAAATAGTCGCAAGACCACGCATTCCAAATGCCTTGGACAAACTTCTGTACAAGTTGCCAACGCCCAAGACGAGAGATAGGGATATGAGATAAGTCTGGATCCGGTATCGCCGTTAATGGTGCGCAAATCAAAAAATGGCCAGGTGTGAGTGGCACCGGATCATCTACATCCGAAGAGATGGCAAATAAAGGTCGAGAGTTCAGACATGCCTCTATCTGAGACAAAACTGTCGTAAACTCCTCGAAGGTGAGTATAGATTTGCCTACCACGCGGCGCAGATGAAACTTCAAACTCTTTATGCCGCTCTCCCAAAGGCCAACGAAATGAGGTGACGAGGGCGGAATAAATGACCATGATATCCCCTGAGAGGACGTGAATGACTTGAGCGATGAGATGGCATCCTTATTATGCAAAAGGTTGTAGAGATCATGTAAGATATTGCGGGCCTTCCTAAAGTTTGTACCATTATCGGAGTATAATTGACTGGGTATGCCCCTGCGGGCCATAAAACGACGTAATGCAGCTATAAACGCACTGGCTGTAAGGTCGGAAACCAATTCCAAGTCAATGGCCCTAGTCGCTAAGCAAATAAACAAAGACATGTATGCCTTAGAAAGAGTTCTGGATTTCTGCCCGCCATGACGGATCATCAAGGGACCACCATAATCAACCGCGCAGAATAGAAACGGCCTTGAAGGAGTGACTCTAGGAGATGGTAAAATACCAAGCCTCTGAACCTGCTGTTTGGCACTAAACCTGAGACACTTGACACATTTTCGAATGATGGAGCGAATGACTATCCTGGCAATAACAATCCACCAACATTGACGCAGTGAGTGATGCACGAGTTGAGCACCAGCGTGAAGTAAACGAATATGTTCGCGTTCAATGATGAGGCGAGTAATATGCGCCGATGGGGGTAGGACAGGATGTTTAGCGTCGTAAGGTAATTGCGACTGTTGTAATCGCCCTCCCACGCGTATCACTCCAGAATCATGAAGAAACGGGTCGAGAGAAGCCAACTTACTCTTAACGGAAACAGAAGATCCGTTACAAAGACAATTAATTTCGGCTGCGAAGTGGATCGACTGAGATTGTTTTATGAAGAAATTGAGAGCATGATGAATTTCGACAGGGGTAAGATCGCCCGTAAATTTGTCAGCACTTGAGAGTCTAATATTTCTGATGAACCGAAAACAGTAAGCGTATAAGCACGTTGGACGATGCAACGAGGAAAACTCCTTAGAAACATCGATAGCCAGGGTAGACATTACAGAAAGGTTATGGGTATGTTTCTCTTCCGCGGTGACTTCGGAAGACGACGGATAAGAAGGTAAAAAGGGTGGAAAAGGATTGGACTCTGACGATTGAGACAAACAAGTGGGACCGTGCCACCAAAGCGAACAATCGCGCAAAACGTCAGGGAGACACCCCCTGGAGATAATATCAGCAGGATTGTGTCTAGAATTGATGTGATGCCAAGTATAAGTTTGCATAAGACGCTGAATTTCAGCAACACGATTAGCGACGCATGTTTTCCACCTCGTAGACTGGGCATAAATCCAGTAAAGAGACACCATAGAGTCAGAATACAAATGAACACTATCAATGAACGAATAAAGAGCAGGAACGACCTTAAATACGAGTCGCGATAACAACAAGCAAGCGCAGAGTTCGATGCGAGGTAATGACACCTGTCGTAAGGGAGCTACGCGAGATTTAGAACACAGAAGATTACAGGAGGCCGATGAATCTTGATAAATGACTCTGACATAAATACAACACCCAAACCCCCTTTCAGAGGCATCCGAAAAACCATGTAATTCAACTGTACTTGCCTCAAGCTTACAACGAATAGACCGTGGGACCACAATTTTGCTAATCAGACACAATTTGTCGCACAAAGTATGCCACTCCAAACGTGATTGGCCAGAGATCGGTTCATCCCAACCAAGCTTGCAAAGCCAGAGTTGCTGCATAAACTGTTTGTACAAAAAGACAACGGGACCGATCAGTCCAAGAGGATCGTATGTGCCTGCAATAATCGAAAGAATTCTCCTCTTGGAGATGCTTGATTCAACTGGGAATGATTTAATGTCAAACAGAAATGAATCGGCAGTATTATTCCAGAGAATGCCCAGGGTACGCACATTGTCCTGTTTGTTTAAGGGGCATGATAAATTGTCATGATTTGCGACCACTCTGGGTTCATTAGATGCCCATTTATGTAACGTGAAACCATATTGACTTAATAACACACCTAGATCAGATTTCAGCTTGGTCAGATCAGAGATGGTGTCCGAACCGGTAAGCAGATCGTCAACATAGAAATCATTCGTTATAGCTAACGCCGCATCAGGAAAGGAAGCTTGATGGTCCCTACCAATTTGTATAAGGCAGCGAGTGGCCAAAAACGAAGCACTAGCCATGCCGTAGGTTACCGTTCGCAATGCAAAGTGTTTAAATGGTTCGAGAGGAGAATCACGCCACAGAATACGTTGATAGTGACAATCCCCTTCCGCTACGCGAATTTGTCGGTACATCTTCTCGATGTCGGCGATGAGAACATATTTATGCATGCGGAAACGTAAAAGAATGGAAAAAAGTTCTTGTTGAACATTCGGGCCTACCAACAATATGTCATTGAGAGAAGGGCCATTGGTAGTCTTGGACGAACCATCAAAAACAACGCGCAGTTTTGTGGTCAAGCTAGACTGTTTAAATACGGCATGGTGAGACAGATAGTAAGTATTTGACGCTCCTGAATTGATAGCGCAATTATCGATAAGCGTCATGTGCCCAAGATCCTTATATTCATTAATAAAGTCTGCGTAGTCGTGCGCGAGCTTAGCATCACGCCTAAATCGACGCTCTAAATTCAAGAATCTTGCTTCAGCATTGGTGTAAGATTCCCCCAACTGGAGATTATCGGGCCTAAATGGGAGTGAAACCACGAACCAACCCTCGTGGTTGCGCTGGGTAGAGCGCACAAAATGCTCTTCACAGGCTGACTCGTTATCAAGGGTGTTGTCAGGGATAGTTTCTGCTTCCCAAAATCTTTCGAGACTGCAGAATTTGACTGTCTTTGTTCCTAGCCAGGAACGAAACAGCAGGACCCTCGTGCGGCAGTGTTTGGGTAAATTGCCAGCCAAAATGTAGCCTAGCTTTTATAACCTCTTCTCTTGAGTTATAACTTAGGGAACCAGTAATAATTGGATGTGCCAATTATACAGGCTGCCTTCGTTGTGAAGCACTGAAAATAATCACAACAAATAAAACAATTCTTATAGCAGGATATTAGGAAGGGGAGACTGTTGATTTATGCACTCAGTTTACTTGGTACTCAGATGACATCTCTTTATTACATTTGGTGATTAAGTTCTCAATTGAAAGTTCTCAAACAATATAGTTTACTATATGATTATATATATATATATATATATATATAACTCCTTTACAAAGGGGCCTCAAAATATGATGTACATCCTTTTTAATTAATTCCACGGATCCGGGATTAGATATATTAAATGAATCATGGTCACCTTGCCATGCACAATATTGAAACTCTAACCATTTGAAGAATGGTTTTTTATTAATCTTCTAAAACAACAAAACTTTTAGTTTAAACTTTACCTTTTTGCTATAACTAGTGTTATTAGATTTTAGACTACATGTTACTATAATGTCAGTTTTCTAAAGTCTTTAATGTTATTACCTTTAAAGCATAAGTTTTAAAAGTCTTTAATATGATAATTTAAATTGTCTTTTGGGGTTTATGATATTGTAACTCTTAACCATGGAAGACAAGCCTCCATGTCACCTGTGTGTTTCCTGAAGTTGCTGCAGAATTAGTTCTTCGGTCCTCCTGATGTTTCTTGAAGTTCAGTCGTTACCTTATCATACTGTGATGGTGAAGTTCTAGAAGTATGTCAAATCATTCCTGGTGTGGTACATTCATCTCAGGCGACTGTAGTTATTCTTAGTAATTCTTGTAGTTAGAATACATAAATAGAAAGTTTGTTTCACTGTTATACACTTCACATGATTATAGATTAGTTGACTATCACCTTCTTGGCTGTAGTACTTTATAAATTACATAGTCCGTTATTTTATAACATAGAGAGATGTCATCACCACACAAATTTACTTATTTAAATAGTCATTGAATCAAGCCTTTCACATTTTAAATATATACGTAGCGAAACAACGCTTTACGCTGCTTACGGCGTGCGCGCTCCATTGCAAGTGGCAGAAATAGTTAAGGGAGAGAGTAGTAATCTCAAGACAATTACTAGGCAACATAAAAGTAGTTCCGTGTTTCTAATTTAATTAAAGGACTAAAGTTTGATTAAATTATTAACTAAAGATATTCTTAGTTACAGAAGTTATCAAAGTACGTAACAGTGGTTTTATTTAATTATTTAAAAAATAACAAATTTACAATAATACTTAGTTTATTTAGGGGTCAGAAAACAAGTTAATTCTGGTCAGTTCCTGTTTATGCAGGATTAATTAATAAGCTTTACCCTTTCTGTACAATTCCATTCCCTTTTATTTTATTATTAGACTTTATATTAAATATTATTATTATTTAATGATTGCAATAAGATTTAGTTTACAATGTGAGATTTTATTAAGAATTTAAAATTTCTCAGCTTATACATTATCAACTTAATTAATTAACATATTTTTTATTAATGAAATCGTCACACTTTGTTTCCTGAATGATGGGAAAATTAGGGCCGCGTACGTATTTGTTGGCTAAAATTAAATCCAGGTAAAATTGCGCCCCTAAGAGTATGTCGATTTCGGATGATATATTGAAATTTGGGTCAGCAAGAAAAATGTTGTCCGGAATGTTGAATTGATTTATGTCAAACGATTGTGCCGGCAGATTGTGGGTTAATGCAGATAAGATAGCACATTTTGCCTCGAAGCTAAATCTCTGATAACGAGAAATGATGCGTATAGACGCAAGATTAGTGACGTAACACGCTGTATTGTTTATGCCCGTAATTGGTATGTTGGATTTAGTTAAATTAAGCTGTAATTTCCTTACAAATGATTTTGTGCAAAAATTTATTTGTGACCCGGCGTCTAAAAGAACTCTTGCCCTATGTCTGTTGCCATTCTGGTCAATGACACATACAACTGCTGTTGATAAAAGAACATTGTTCGTGGATTGTAATTTGAGTGAACAATAATTACTACTACTGGCAGCTATTGATTTCGGCACGTTGTTCGCGTGCAACAATGTGTGGTGTCGTTTTGAACAGATCTTACACACCTGGTTATTCTTACAGTTAGATACAAGATGATCTGATCTAAGACAATTGGTACAACATTTGTGACTTGATACAAATTGTCCTCGCTCAGCGGTGCTTAATGCACGAAATTTATCACATGAGTAAAGCGGGTGATTAGATTTACAACACAAACATGAATAATTGCTTGCCGCTGAGTGATAACTCTTAAATGTAGTACTGCCAGCAGTGTTTCTTGATTTATATTTATCATATTTATTGTTAAGTCTTAAATTCGGCTTGTTGAGTTGCTGTCCGGCTTTGATAGGCAGTGTATTTTCTAACAGCTGTCTACGTGAGTTTAAAAAATGAGTGAAATCTTGAAAGTTAGGTAAATTGTCAGGGTCTATTGACTCCTTCCATAGTTTAAAAGTAGTAGGGTCGAGTTTAGTTGATAATAATTGTATAATAATAAATTCAAATGAATTCACTGACAGTTGCATTGCTGCCAGTGAATTAACGGAAGACGTTATTGTGTTTGTGAATTCTGCCAAACTCTGGACAGAGTCCTTAATTGTCGACTTGACTTGAAGTAAATTTTGAACATAGTATTTTGATAGTATGAACTTGTTGTCATACCTTTCGGACAGCAAACTCAACGCTATTGAATAATTTTCCTTACAGATAGGTAGTGGCTTAATTAAATCTAAAGGTTCATTTTTTAAAGAAGAATGTAGATAATGTGACTTCTGCACTGGCGTTAAATCGGATCTTGTATGCACTAAGTCCGTAAAAATTGAATGAAAATGCTGCCATTCCAATACGTTGCCTGAGAAGCAGGGCAAACTTATTGGTTTTAATTGCATGTGGGTCGATAATACGGGAGGTACAGTCTGAACATTAAATGTATCAAGTAATTGCAAAATATTTGCTTCAGTCGAATATAGCATTTCTTCGTCCTCAACTCGGTATTCTTGAGCCGCGCTTACGTCTTTACAAATAAGTTCTATTTCAGACTGCACCTCGTCGTACTTCGATGCCAAGCTTTTCAGACTTTCTAGCCTTACCGTTAAAAAATGTTTTGTGTTGGAATTTATCTCAAAAGTTATTTATGGCAGATTGTATTCGCACTATTGCGGACTTTAAGCCGCCTCTCTTTCTGGTTAACACTTTGAGGCCTTCTTCAGCCATTGTACGCACCTTGTTATGCTGTTATTGAGGTGATACCTTGTAGGCGATGTCCTGCAGCGTCGACGCCTTGGAGAAGATGGCAAACACAGCTCGGAGAGATGACCGCCTTGTTTGAAGCACTGTAGCTAGCAGGCTCTTGCGATGATGTTGTCAGGAGGCTCAAAGTCGACGAGCGAAATGCCGATGGAAATCACGCCACAGTCGTATCAGCGGATATGCTAATTCGCCCGTGATGGCCAGAAATAGTGGCAGAAAAATTAATTAAAATGATACAGTACATCGGAAATCCAGGTCCGGAGTGACCAAAAAATGTTAAGTATCAGGTCCGCGTGGACCAAAAAATGTTTAGTAAGAAGAATGTTGAATGTGAAAATTTGTACTTAGTTGATTCGCCAGGATGCAGAAATGATGAAGCGAGTGGACTGTATTCAATTCATTTATTTGAATTCAAAAGGTACATTAAATATGTAGTTAGCAGTTGTTTGAATGACAGGTTGGCTAATAAGCGTGATGTGATACAGTTCGTATCCACATTTAAATTTTCTGATAAAAGAGCCTAATGGGCCATATGAAGTGTGGCCTAAGGCCTACGTTAAAGGTCGTACAGAATACGACCCGCGATAATACGCGGCACTAAAATACTTGAGTGCAAGTATTTAAAAGACAGTAAGGCTGCAGGCGAGCCGACCGCCGCTACGAGCGTTTTAGACGTACTGTACAGAGCACCGACATGAATAATCAGATTACAACAAAAAGTAAGGAGCAGATTAGCCAACCTATAAAGTAAAATTATCGCGCTACTGCAAATTCCTTAAAAAAATAGTCAGTGAATGGGTTAAATATTGGCCTCTTACAATTAACAAATGATTCCATTTGGTAAGTAAAACAGTATTTACATATACATTTTATATTAATTAAATACTTAGCTTAATGTGTGTATAATTTATATGACCAACATTTTTAAAATTTTCTTATAAATTTTATGAATTCCTATACCCATCTCTATTATCCTACATTGTTGTAGAGCAAATACAACGTCCTAGCAAAAGATATGAAGTCATCATGTTAAACTGATACTGATACTTCAGAAACACTCATAACTACACAACAACAAAATGTCAAAACAGTTGTATTAAAAGATAATTCTGTAGGTAATATTAATAATAAATGTAATAAATAATTGTATATAACAATAATGATATGACAGTTATATATTGTCCTATTTGTGACCTCTGACAATATCAGTGGATTCAAAAAGAAGCGATTCGGTGCTATACCGTAAACGTCCTATATGCTTTAAAAGTTAAATTTTATTAAATTGAAACTATGCAGTATCGATTTAGTTGAACTACAATTTAAGCAATGGGAAAATAACAAATAATCATAGAGTTATTGTCAGAGTAGACTGTAATATTTTCTTAAAAAAGTAAACAGAAAAGTTAGGTTTTCTAACAAAAAATATCAACCTAGTTAAATTTAGTTGTTGATTTATAAATGAATCTTGCATAGAAACACTAAGCTAATGTGATTTTGGAAGTTACTTTGAAAGCAGTATATTCTGAGTTACTCCATCTCTAAGTAAATCCATGATGCCGAACCAATTGTGTCTGGCCTTCTACCTAGATATAGAAAAGCAGTCCTAGTTACAGCGCTGTTATGCTACACTAACTTTCTAGTGTAGCCTAGACTAAAATCTGACCCTAAAGCCTGTAAACAATGGATAACTATGTGTTTGTGTGATAGTTTAACAACGCTTATAAAATTAAAACCAAGTCATGGGAATTTATACTGATTCTATTGACTCAGAAATTCAATACAAGATCGTAAGCTACATACTTACACGTATCTTTTAACGTAAATTTGAATTTTGTGTCTTTGTAAAAGGTATCCAATTTAAGATATTGTAAGTACATGACTTACACATTGTACTGTTAAGATACCTATTGTTACAATACAAATAAGTCACCCCAGTACCAGGGATAAAAAAGATGATAATAAATATAAATATACTTCATATTAAATAAAATGATCAAAAATAAATAAAATATAAAGACAGTGACACGACAAACGACGACATTACCTAACCCAAGTGATTGACCAAACAAACAGGAAAACAAACAAAGAAGGGAAAAAACCAAAACCAAAGAAGAATAAAGACAATTGAAGGAAGTGAACGAATTCCTACAACTAAATAAAATTAAACCAGACGAAAAGGAGAGAACCGAATTAAAATGAAACCAATTGAAAAGGAAGAAGAAGGAGAAGAAGCAGAAAAATGAAGAGGAAACGAAGTGAAACCAAGGGATAAGAAACACCACATATAAAAGGGAGAATTGGTACGCTCAAATATAAAATATTGTGAATAAAACCAATAATTATCCAATACTAGAAATAAATATTATTATAAATGAAATAATTAATATAACTGTTTTAACCAAAACAGTAAAGTAATCTAATAAAAAGAAAAAGTACACTAACCCAAAAATTAGAGTTAGATATAGTAAAATCTATAGAAAAATATCAAAAATACTGTGTATAATTTGTAATGAAAGAAATAGTGAGAAAGTGACAAAGAGAAATAATTATAGGGATTACCCACTAAGAAACACTTAATGTAAACAGTTAAAAAGTGCAATAGTGAAGGTGTAAATACCCCAAAATAGTGAGTGTATCAGTGATAAACACCAATTAATTAAAGGTGAAAGTGATAAGTGAAAAAAGATATTGTAAATGATAAAAAGATAGTAATAGATAAGAAAACACTTAGTAAATCATTGATGAACAAATAAATGATTTAAGAGTGAGCTTATAAAAAAAATTATATAGTTAAGGATAATTAGAAATAGTATTTAAAGTAGAGATAGATAAAGGATATGATGTTATTCAGGGGAGAAAGCCCATGTAAGATGAACAGTTTGTGTTAACATGGAATGGAGAAGGGGATTAGTAAAGAATTAAGAAATTAAGTATATAATTAATAAACACCCTATGTTATAAGGGAAAATAAATTAAATAAGTTTGAAGGAAGTGGTGATGTTTCTCACCCAAAATAATAGTAAAAGAATGAAATGTATGTTAAACCAACAGTAACTAATAACTTGTAAAGAATTGTTCTTTTTAATTTTATGGATAGGATATGGCTGAATGAAGCTTAAAGTCCATAGGCCTAATTGTTATATTTTAAGTATTAAGATATAGAAAATAATCTTGACATGTAATCAGAACACAACCAAATTCAAGACCCGACAACCACTAAACAAATCAATTATAACAACAGGACAAAACGCTTTGTAATAAAATGAAATATAATTAGAATATAATAAGTAAAAATAATCAATGGCTACTTAGGCCTAGGAAATGCCTAACTGTGTAGCGTGACAGAAAATCCACTACTTATTAAGTCATTTAAAATCATAAAGGTTTAATTACACCACATATGTTAAAATAATATTGAATAAGATTTAAGGAAATCAAAGGAATGAACCACGATAAAATAAAAATCCTCATTACATTATATAAGAACCACTGTTTAAATATCAAAGAAAGTATTGAAAGCAACTCATATTATAAGATCAGTAATTTACCCAGGAAGCTAGGAGCAGTAAACAAATTATATAACACCATATCAAGAAGAAAGAGAATCAGTTTAAGAGTGGTGAATACCAAAATACCCCAAAAAACAAGAAGAAGGAAGAATAAAGTTTGTGAAAAGGAAGAAAACAATACCCTGAAACCTTTAGAGAAGAACAAGGTCCGTATCAGTAAATAACTTAGATGCTCCAAACTAAACATCAGTCGAGATAACACAAAGTACCTTGGTTTACCCAAGAATGAAGAAGGAAGACAAGAAGACCAGAAGAATGAAGACTAGAAGAAGGACAAGAATGAAGACAAGAAAGAAGATGAGAAGAAGGACAAGAAAGAAGACAGGAGGAGAGGAAGAAATAGTATGAAAGAAACACCGTTGTAAAACCTATTATTATTATTATTAACTACCATCAACCCCAAACCCACAAAAACGATTAAAAAGAAAGTATAACATACCAAAATCCTATAAAAATGTAATTATTTAGAAAACTAAAGTGCTGTATAGTATTATAAGAAGTGAACCGACTAAAGCTATTGTGTGATAAGAAAATAAACAAGTCTTAACAGTCCATGATTACTAAAGGTCTGGTCTGAGGTAATAAGACTCAAAATATCAGAACCAACAGTGAAAGTGAATTTGTGTAAGTGTTTTTTGGAAACGCAATAAACTTAAAGTTAGTGATACTATGACTTATCAATATGCTATATAACAACTTTAATATCCAATAATAAACAGCATAATAAAATAATAAAATGGAAGATTTCCAGTATTTTATTATTTTCATGTAACTCTTTGTTTTCAAGACATTTGTAAAAAATGCTAATAACTAGAGTATGGGTGGTCATGTTTACTGATGAGGGGATCATAAATAATAATGGTTTAGACCAGAAAGGACTGGCATTAATTTAGTATTCATAGGTTTAAAATGTTTAAATAGACTGTTTGTTCACAGCCATAAAATCAATGTATTTGTAAGAGTTGTTAGAAAATAAGATTTATATTATATGTTTAAAATGAATTATGTTTGCTAAATAACAGCATACATACCATTAATAATGTTTCAATAGGTATGCTATGTTAACTCAAAAAGAGTTAAAAGTATATGTTCAAACCATGTCAGCAATATGTTCAATTGTGCAGATTGCTAAATAATGTTCATAATTATTTTTATTTTAATAACAGTAGTGTTAATTAAATACTACACCTCACAATAAGTTATAAACCATTTTATTTTCATGTAATAGTAACTATGTAAAGTCAGAGGAGGAAGTAGGATTAAATTTATTTGAGAAAGACAGAAATATAAAATTCTAAACTCTAGGCCATTTGATGAATTCACAGAAACAATATAAACCAGTATAATTCACTTATAAATCCTGTAAACTAGCCAGGTTTAGATAAGGTAATTCAGTTAACCACTACTGGGAATGATCCTATGAGTTAAAATGATAATAAGGAAATATACCTTAAAATATTGTAAATTTTCAAAATATATAAATTAATCAATTTTAAAGAGCAATGTCAAATTCAGAGATTAACACAAAAAACCAGTTGAAAGGTTTAATTTATATGTATTTAAGGAAAGGAAGAGGAATATGACTAATTAAAATTTATTATAATAGTATTAATGATAATTAAAATGGAGGAAAATTGTATAAAGACGGAAATCCAATTTTGAGCCTATATTTCCAAAATGGAAAGAAATTTGTTAATTTCCACAAAATGTCTACAGGTATGGACTATAATATATCACTATTTCTTTTATGAATTTGCTAACTGCTATAATTTTTTATTGTTCGACTAAGCTTTTCGTCATTACTGACATCTTCAGGTCTTAAACAACGTCTATCAACTGTACGTTGTAGGCTTTTATACTTTAGGCCCCTCCCCTTATGTCATCGCCCCTCCTATTGGTTCTAGCTGCTACCGCTCTTCACGGGAACTTTGTCTACCTTTTTCCGTTAGGCATTTTTCTAACGTCCGTCAAATTGTTTTAAGAATCTCCCGTTAATTTCTTCATTCTTGACTTATAATTTTTTTTTGTAACCTTTTACATTTCGTCATTTTTTAGTGTGTTATTCTTATTATTTTAATTTATTTTTGTTTATTGTTTAATATATAATAAAATATTTCTTCATTTGTAATATCCACTTTTATATTCATTAATTTATTTTTATCTTCTTTTTTAATTTTAAGTATTTCTAGTTCTTCTATTAATTTTCTTTTTTGCGGATTGTTTTCTATTTTGATTATTTCCATATTTTCATTGGGATTTATGAATTTATGGCCTGATTCGTTGAAATGTCTTGCATATAGCGAGTTCGTTACTCTAACCCCTTCTCCTTTTGCGTGTTCATTCATTCTAATTTTAAATTTTCTTCCAGTTTCGCCCAGATATATCTTATTACATTCCCCACATTTTAATTTGTATACGCCGCTTTTTTCTGTTAATGGAATTTCTTCTGTTTTATCATTTTTTATATATTCGAATACATTTTTCGTTTTCTTTATTCCTATCTGTATTTCATATTTTTCGAAACATTTTTGTAACATTTTTGTTTGATATCCTATGTATGTTATTGCTCCTTTATATTTCTTTTCTTCATTTGTTTTTTCTTTTTTGTTATTTTCTATTTCTTTATTTTCCTCTATTTTCTTAACTATTCTATTAATTATTGTAGGGTTGTAATTATTATTTTTTGCTATTTGTTGTATTTTCTTTAATTCTTTTTGTTTGAGTTCTTCATTTTCTAGATAATTTATAGCTCTATAGCAAAATGAATTTAATGCTGCCATTTTATAATTGACTGGATGATATGATTCTTGTGGAATTATTAAATCTGAGTATGTTTCTTTCCTATATATATCGAATTTGAGTTTGTTATCTTCAATTTTTATATTGATATCCAGGAAATTAATTTCTAATCCTCCAATTTCTTCTTGAAATTTTATTGTTTTTTCTATGTTATTTAGTTGTTCCGTAAATTAACGGGAGATTCTTAAAACAATTTGACGGACGTTAGAAAAATGCCTAACGGAAAAAGGTAGACAAAGTTCCCGTGAAGAGCGGTAGCAGCTAGAACCAATAGGAGGGGCGATGACATAAGGGGAGGGGCCTAAAGTATAAAAGCCTACAACGTACAGTTGATAGACGTTGTTTAAGACCTGAAGATGTCAGTAATGACGAAAAGCTTAGTCGAACAATAAAAAATTATAGCAGTTAGCAAATTCATAAAAGAAATAGTAAGGATGGCTGCTAATTTAAACAATACGAAGAATATAATATATCAATTTAAAGGGAATGAGATGATTAAACCAATGATAAGGTTCATAATTCATGAAAGTGATGAATAAAATAAATAAATTCCATATATAATGTAATATTTTATCATGTGTATGAGTAATCGAAATATGTTAACAATACTTTTTCAAAGATTAACTGGGCCAGATTTTGACCAAGTTAATTAGTCTTTTGTTGAATATCAAGCTGAAGAGTTGTGTAAAAAACGTTCCTTTAAAACCGAGTCGAAAATGGTACTAACCGTCAGCCATTATAATATAAGTGAATCGAGAGTTAGACGAATTAGACACTTTTTTAACTAAATCTACCGAAACGTTCACGACAATAGTGAAAACAAACACCTAACTTCATAATACGAGTGATATAAAACAGTAAAACAATATATTTAATCTAATTCACTCTACAAATCCTAACCATATCTTGAGAAACTTAACCCACGGGAGTGAACACATACAAAATAAACTAATTAACACAAGTTTACACGGAACACTTCTTCAGAACACACCAAATAACTTAACAGACATATTACACCAGTGCGGGAATATTTCAAACATTCATGAAGGTATATTTGCTGTGATTTTTTGACACGATGACATCGCAGTGAACTCGCCATATCTAGTAGCGGCCATCTTGAAATTCAAGCCTGCCTTCCTCATCATCCAGCAGTGACGTCATAGTCTGCATATGGTTTGACGACAACTTTCATAAATATTACATATCAGAATTATTTAAATACTATTGAATAATAATTATTGTATTTATTTTAATTGTTAATGTTATACTTTCTCGTCACCCTTCTCTGACTATTAATTTTAATCGCTCAAAGAACCTGTCTTTTATATAATACATATCATAAATTTTGTTCTGTATGCACAATCGATAATTCCCTGAGACGGAGTCGACAATTGTTCTCCATCGATAAAAAATCGATTATTATTTAATTGTTCAATAAATCTTTATATTTCCATTATTTTTATCTGTTATTATTTCACAGGCTAATTTAAGATTATTTATCAAGGCTGAGGGACTTCAAGAAGAAGAAAATATTTTATTTGAGTGAGATTTTGGACCAGCAAGAAAATTCACCGATCGATTGCTGACTGGAGTTAATCTATTTAACTCCAGACTTGGTTCAAATCTTCCAGAAGTGCTCGATAGTCAATAAATACCTGCCTGATTATCAAAATTTTTACAAGAACCTTTTAAAACAATTATTTCTTATTTAAACACATTTATTAACATAACCGAAATTATTTTTATTATTGAAAATATTATTTTTTATAATATTTTCCATCTACTGTTTATTTTTGTAACGACCGGCATACAGCGGTCTGGTTACAAAGTGGCGCCCAACGTGGGGCTTGATAAGATAAGCCTGGCAGCGGTTATACAGTCAGGAAGAAGGGCAACAACGATAAATCAAAATGGCAGAACTTACAATGGAAGAGAAGTGTGACAAATTAATAGAGATGTTCCAACAATATATGGACGAGAACAGATGGTTCAACCAAGAATGGATTAAGGAACTGAGAGAGGACAGATTAAAAAGAGAAGAAGAGGAGAGGACCAAAGAAATAACATATGATAGCAAACCAGAACCAGAAGAAGTACCAAATGATAAAACGCAGGAACAAATGGTAGTATTACCTGAAAGGAAAACAAATGGAAACAAAGAAAATACTAAAGATATGGAAGTGGAACCAAAGGAAAGGAGGAAAACGCTTCCAAGGAAATTAATGAAAACCAAGGAAGAAATGGAAATGATGAACCATGGTTTAATGGATGTCAATAATATTCCAATTACCGACCATGAAGAAATCAGGAATTCCAGAAATTACGGAAGGAGATTAAAAGTAATCTCAGAAATAATGTACCAACAGACAGTAGTCTACCACTGGGAAAGGACCAGAGGTAAACGGAATACAACATGTGGACCAGATCAGTTTCAGCGCTGGACTGGACAGTGTATTCCAGGAAGATGGAAATATAACATCTTATCAGACTGTGATGATGGCACAGGTGAATCACCAGAGTGTGTTCCATTAGTGCGCCATCCAGGACTATTCCAGTGTACAATTACACAAAAATGTATACCTTCAGGACGGATATGTGATAGTGAACCAGATTATGGGGCTTCAGAGAAGCAAATAATTGATAAACCAGATGAAGACCCTCACAGATATTTTTCAGGTCATACAGCATATGGACCAGAGACATATTGGTATACAAGACAATATGATATGGGGAACAACATAAGCTTTGTAGCCAACAAAGGAATAACGGCCAGAAGGATGAAATACAAGGCAAAGGCTAAAAATGTCACTGGTACCGGAACAAGTATGAAGACTATGGTCATCCGGACCATGAGAATAACTGAAATGACAGACTATGGTTAAATCAAATACCACACCCCTCCACTAAAAGGGACGGATGTCATGATAACCGACAACGGCAAAAACCACCACAAAGAAGATGAAAATAATTACCACTGAGGAAAAATGAGAAGAAGGAGGGACAAAGAACCAAAACGGGGATTTAAGAAATAAATTAATTAAGAAACTACACCTTACAAAGGAAATATGAGCAACAATGCACCATAATAAAAAGCATCCACCTGGGTATAAAAGAATAATAATAATAAGAAATACGTTTGAATAAAGACAAGAAAAGAGTCATACAATATTTATGAAACTAATATGATATGTTTACAACATAATATAGAAAACTATTACCATTATTTATGAAAAGTATCATGAGAAAGAAAAATAATTTGGACAAAATCATCAAAATTCCAAAGACAAAGTAAGTACATCTTACTACACCATTATTAATGAAACCATTTAGAAGATATGTACAAGAAGAAGTTAGAATTTAAAACCATCAAAATTCCAAACAAGGGTAAGATCACCTTACTAACAAAAAATTTGAAAAACTTTACGACAAGAATATAAAACAGAAGTTAGAATTTAAAATCAACAAAATTTAAAAACAAAGTAAGTTCACCTTACATAACAACTATTTGAAGAAAACTTTATGGCAAGAATATAAAAAAGAATTTAGAATGAGAAATCATCTAAATTTAAAAAGATTGTAAGTTCACTTTACTAACCAAGAATTTGAGAAAAAACATTTTGAAGAGATAAATATAAAACAGAATTTAGATTGAAATAATATAAGTTCTAAAAAGAAAAGCAAGCCCACCTTACATACAATTATTTGAGAACTTTATGGAATAATATAAAAAGAGTGAATTTTGAATTGAGTATAAATCAAGTTTCCAAACCAAGAATAAGTACAACTTACCAACCAATTATTAATAAAACACTTTGGTGAGATAAACAGAAGAGATTTAATACCATATTTATGGTAAGAATAAAATATAATTACCATGTTAATAAAGGATCATAATGGGATGAATAAGGGAAACAGACTTTAGAATTAAAACAAATAATTCTGGACAGTATGATCATGTCTAATTTCAATATAAAGAGTAAAAACCTTTCCATAAAATGATGACAAAGGAAATAAAAAAAAAAAAATTTTTTTTTTAAATACGATTTGAGTTGATACGATTTGAGTGATTGAATATAATAAAGTACAAAAACTTATTTGGAATTATGAGATAATAAAACTTTGAAGTGGTATGAGGAGAAATTATGACCTCATTATGAATTAATAAAAAACATTCATTCAAAAGTATAATAACCATGACAGGAATAATATGAGAATAATATCAAAGATATATGTAATTAAACGAATTAATATAAAATGATTTATGAATTAAATGTCAATTATGATAATGACAGTTATTATGGAATATTATAGATTCAGGTATAAGCTATATATATAGTGATGTGTAGTGTGCTTGCAGATACGCTCCGGTATCTGCTGTGATGTTGTCTTTCTAAAAACTGCTCCAATTATAATTATTAGGAGTTATTAGTGTGATTGTATAATCTGTATAAGTGTCTATGAATAATTCACTCTTCTGATTTAAGTAGGTTTCGCGCACTTTTGTTGTATGCCTCACTTACCACAAGTATCTGTTTCAGTCCTGTTCTGTGACGGTTGTTGCTGAAATACATACACTTAAAATGCACACAAATATTCAATTTGAATATTCAAAACAGTTAGTACACACAATATGAATGAATTAGCACATATAGATAATACTTTAAATTACTCTCTGTTTGAATTCTTCCGCCACCTTTAGTAGAACTGGTTTAAAAGAAATAATTTAATTTATATTTGAAATGATACTCTTGTTCATAGGTAAATAAGTGAAGGTTTATTAACAATTTTAAAATAGCAAATTTCAAAAACAATTAACAATCATTTGGGCTAATAACCCTTTAAATAATAATTACAATTGATTAATTTTAACATAAAACTCTGTCCAGGCTCTAGGCTGGTAGTCCTGTCTTTGGTACAATAATTTGAACTTAATAGGTTATGTTTTCTTGTCAATGTATTATCAGGTTGTTAGGTTCTTTGAGGTGACATGATATCAGTGTCAAGATGTAGTATTAATAGAATTGAGAAAATTGAACAATGGTTAATAAATAACAAATAAATATCAAAAATAAAAGTTGGTACCATATATCTGAGAATTATGGTACTACTGTACTTGGGAATGCGCACGCACCTTATTACTTGTTAGCCAGCGTCAAACTCGTGGCTTGTACAGTTTCAATGTATCGTTTTATTTTCAACAATTAGTCTGATAAATATATATTTTCAAGAGAAAAAATTAATAAAATACAAAAAAAAACTCTTGATATGAATTCCATTTGGTTTGGAATTTATTTGAGAACAGATGCAACAGTTAAATTAACAAGCTACCGCTACTATTTTGAGGTTAGCTATCACAGGTAATGTTATTATGGTAAATGATTTCTTAACTGTTATAATTTCTTAATTTATATTTCTGAACATATTATTAGTAACATTTTGACATGTTGCTATTAGAATTGCTTTTATACTTTTGTATGAAAGTTAATATTATTTATTTCAAAACATCGAAATAATCGAAACGAAATAAGTTGAGTCAAAAAAGTGACTAAATGTTAACTCTTGTAATTAATGACAATTACTTCAAACATAATTATTAAAAATATGAAAATTAATTAAAATATTTATCTAATATTTTAATAAGTATAAATTGACATTTCTTGGAATTCTAATAATTCCATAATAAGTTTAACCTTTCGCTAGTACTCGACTCGCGTAGTATTCATATGTCTATTTAAAATTATTATTTTTTAAACCAAAGTTATTTAAATAAAATATTGTACTCCCTGTTTATTTATCACAACACACGCGAGTACGACCGGGATTATACACTATCGTACTTGTATCTCTCCATAATACCGCACATTCCACTCAGAAGTATTTTTGTTGTGTCAAGGTTATGTATGTTTATCAACTTATTGTTAATGGACGCGCACAAATTTGAAAATAATACTTTTCCATGGCGTAGAGCTGCGTGGCCACTTCGTCTGAAGGCTGATCGTAGACTGTTACATTTTGCCGGAGCGTCTCTTTCGAGTCTGACAAAATGCGTTGATTTGATTGGTTGTAAACACTATAGTCTTCACCCCAAAAGCCTATGTTTTATTAAAATATTTGGTGTTTTACCAAATTTTGACTTTGGGTTGGAGTTTATGTGACGTAAGCACTAGTGTAAAAAATAATTGAAAAGTTAATAATTACAATAACTTCCTTACTGAACGTCCTATCGTTACATGAGTTATGTCATTGAATTATAGACATTTTCTTCTTTAATTTAAGTCTAAACAACATTATTTTATTTACATCGCTTCTCTTAATATAACGTTTTTATTAATTATCTTTGGTGTTTCTTATTTTTATAAGTCTTTGTCACCAGATTTAATTATTTTTAATAAAAACACTTTCTAAATAAACACTTGGAGTCCATTTCTCACTTGGTTTAGTTTATTATTTGGAAATAATTATTTCCTTAACAATAGCTCATTATAGCGTCATTAGGCGTCCAACTTTGTTTTTATATAAATGTATTTAAAATGAATTTCCCTTATTTAATACAAGTAATCTTACAATCTAATAATACTAAAACGATTATTTACATGATTTCACACTAAAATATCTTTACATGATTGTATTAAATATAATATACATACTGTCTTATTCCTCTTCTACCTGTCTCATACAATTGTCAATATAATTTTAGTCTTTTCTATATAAATTATATTATGTATTAAATATCATTAGTGTACATATATTGTACTTAATGCATTACATATAGTGGTCAGCTTCTAGCTAGTTTAGAACCCTTCAATTCTTCAATAATGGGTTTGTTCCTATGGTGTCTCATCATAGTGGTCATTTATTTTTCATAAAAACAATAATTAAACTGTTATTGTTACTTTGTGTTTGTGTTTCTATATTTGGTATTAGACATTACTCCTACTTCTGGTAATGTTCTCAGTTATTCTTAGACAAATTTATAGGTCATATTTTCCTAAGTAACTTACTTAACATGGTTTGTTTACATCTGATTTCTGTCACTATGGTCAGTTCGTTTCTAATTATTTGCATATATACTGACTGTTTTTATAGTTCTAATCTGTTCTCAAAGTTGTATTGAGTTTTCCTCTAACTACTGGTAATATTGTGAACAATCTGTGTTTAATCTTTAATACACTATTTTCCTTAACTAATGGGCCATACAGTGGTCCATCTTACATCTGATTGTTTGTACATGGTTAGTTAGTTTACATCATTTTGTTTATAATAATGTTGTTATTATGTTAATGATCTGTTCTCAAACCATTACCAGATATTGATCTTTCTACTGGTAATATTGTTATTCACTTCGGCATTGGTTTTGATACTGCACTTTGCCTAATTGAATTGGCATATTTGTTGCATCTTTGCTATCTCTGTTTGCCATTGCATTTGATTGGTTTTATTTACCTGGTTGCATTTTAATGCATTGTCTATTAGGATGTATTGTTATTTATAACAATTCCTTAATTGATATCATTGTTGATAATCATTTATTTTCCTTGATATGTTTGGTTTTCTGTTTAACAGGTACCTTCTCTATGGGTTATGTAACAATGTACCATCTGTTTTAATGCAGTATGTCTCTACTACTTACATGGTATCAGCATGGTATTCCACAATAATATTTTACTTATTTTGTTACACATGTTTATACATTCCTTCTTAAACACTAACACGTATCTTATTGTATTATTTATTATATTTTTCTAGTCATAGGTTGAATTCAATTCAATCCATTTTGTTTGATACAAGGGTTTTTTATTTGTTGTCAGTTCTTTACCAAAAAAAAAACATAATTATATTGTTCTATTTTGTTTTATTCTGGTGGTCTTATGATTATCTGTGTTTATCACAACTTTATTAAATGCGTCACACTCATTGTTCGTGTCTATTTGACTTATTTAACATCTTGTTGTTTTCATCATGGAATTAACATATTTTCATATACTTATAAACTTCCTCACTATAATTGTTTGTGTGGTTTTATCAGTAGAAATAGTTAGTTATTCACATGTTTCACATCTATTAAGTACACACTGTTATTGTTTGTGTTTCCTTAAATGCTAAACACTGGTTTTCATCCTTACATTTGATAATCATTGTTTCACTTGTCACTTATATAGTCTTTGGTACACGTGGTTTTATATTGATTACTGGTATGATTTATTCATCTTCTTCTCTCTTCTGAGTCAGCTTTCTTGTCCTTCTTCTTTCTTCTTCCTCGTTATTTTCATCGTAGTCATTATTTCTTAATTGTTCCTCTCGCTGTTTGAGTTTGTTAATCCTTATTTCGTTGTTTCCCCTCACTTTTGGATCTTGTTAATTCTTATTTCGTCGTTTCCCCTCACTTTTGGATCCTATTGGGTCTAGTTACTGGTATTTTGTTTTGGCTCATGTCATTTTCTTTCTTATGTTTCGTAGTTGATGTCACTAGGTTGATATTATCTTATTCACAGTTGGATTCTCATATTAACACATTTGTAGATACACCTTTATATACATGGATTTACTTATCTAGATTTACATTCACATTTTTCTCTTACTTGCCGTCCTTTAAGCTCATTTTATGTAACTGCCATATTTGGTTATGTTACACAGTTATAAAAAGTTCTAGAAAATAGAACAAGTGGAATAATAAGAACAAAGAAACAGTCTAAAAATGTCATAAAGATATGCTACAATAAACAATGCAGATTATAATAAAAAAAACAGAAGGTAATAAAGAATTTATAACCAAAAGATTTATATGATAAGAAAAGTTGAAAAATGTAATAACAGAAGAGCTTCCTACCCTAATATCAAATGAAAGAAACATCCAGTTAACGAGTCAGAAGAACAACTGAGATAGGAATATTAAAATCTCTGAGAAATATAATAAGTAATAAGTGAAGTATCCCAAAGATATTTTTTTTTAAATAGTAACAAATGTGTACTATTCTGAATAATTGTTTAATCTGTCTGTAGATAATTCCAGCAGTATTAATATGTTTTTTGAGCAGAGATGATTTGCCTCTGTACTCAAATATGTGTGAAGTATTGGACAGCAGAGGAAGTAGCGTACAGTGCCTCTCTGAACTGAACCAGCTCACAAAGTAGGGAACGATAGGGAGGAAATATCCCAAGGAGAAAATACTAAGAAGAAATATGAAAATGAAATAATAAATATGAACTCAGATGACTATTACTATCAAGGAAGATCAAGTGAGAATGATATAAACTGAAATATAAATAAGAAAATTTTTAAAATGGAAGGAAGTCCAGAATAATAACAAACCTAGAATAATTATCATAAGCAATTGTTTCAGACAAAGCAAGTATAGTCTGAAAAAATTACTTCTGGAGAAGGGCATTCTGTAGCGTGACAGAAAATCCACTACTTATTAAGTCATTTAAAATCATAAAGGTTTAATTACACCACATATGTTAAAATAATATTGAATAAGATTTAAGGAAATCAAAGGAATGAACCACGATAAAATAAAAATCCTCATTACATTATATAAGAACCACTGTTTAAATATCAAAGAAAGTATTGAAAGCAACTCATATTATAAGATCAGTAATTTACCCAGGAAGCTAGGAGCAGTAAACAAATTATATAACACCATATCAAGAAGAAAGAGAATCAGTTTAAGAGTGGTGAATACCAAAATACCCCAAAAAACAAGAAGAAGGAAGAATAAAGTTTGTGAAAAGGAAGAAAACAATACCCTGAAACCTTTAGAGAAGAACAAGGTCCGTATCAGTAAATAACTTAGATGCTCCAAACTAAACATCAGTCAAGATAACACAAAGTACCTTGGTTTACCCAAGAATGAAGAAGGAAGACAAGAAGACCAGAAGAATGAAGACTAGAAGAAGGACATGAATGAAGACAAGAAAGAAGATGAGAAGAAGGACAAGAAAGAAGACAGGAGGAGAGGAAGAAATAGTATGAAAGAAACACCGTTGTAAAACCTATTATTATTATTATTAACTACCATCAACCCCAAACCCACAAAAACGATTAAAAAGAAAGTATAACATACCAAAATCCTATAAAAATGTAATTATTTAGAAAACTAAAGTGCTGTATAGTATTATAAGAAGTGAACCGACTAAAGCTATTGTGTGATAAGAAAATAAACAAGTCTTAACAGTCCATGATTACTAAAGGTCTGGTCTGAGATAATAAGACTCAAAATATCAGAACCAACAGTGAAAGTGAATTTGTGTAAGTGTTTTTTGGAAACGCAATAAACTTAAAGTTAGTGATACTATGACTTATCAATATGCTATATAACAACTTTAATATCCAATAATAAACAGCATAATAAAATAATAAAATGGAAGATTTCCAGTATTTTATTATTTTAATGTAACTCTTTGTTTTCAAGACATTTGTAAAAAATGCTAATAACTAGAGTATGGGTGGTCATGTTTACTGATGAGGGGATCATAAATAATAATGGTTTAGACCAGAAAGGACTGGCATTAATTTAGTATTCATAGGTTTAAAATGTTTAAATAGACTGTTTGTTCACAGCCATAAAATCAATGTATTTGTAAGAGTTGTTAGAAAATAAGATTTATATTATATGTTTAAAATGAATTATGTTTGCTAAATAACAGCATACATACCATTAATAATGTTTCAATAGGTATGCTATGTTAACTCAAAAAGAGTTAAAAGTATATGTTCAAACCATGTCAGCAATATGTTCAATTGTGCAGATTGCTAAATAATGTTCATAATTATTTTTATTTTAATAACAGTAGTGTTAATTAAATACTACACCTCACAATAAGTTATAAACCATTTTATTTTTATGTAATAGTAACTATGTAAAGTCAGAGGAGGAAGTAGGATTAAATTTATTTGAGAAAGACAGAAATATAAAATTCTAAACTCTAGTCCATTTGATGAATTCACAGAAACAATATAAACCAGTATAATTCACTTATAAATCCTGTAAACTAGCCAGGTTTAGATAAGGTAATTCAGTTAACCACTACTGGGAATGATCCTATGAGTTAAAATGATAATAAGGAAATATACCTTAAAATATTGTAAATTTTCAAAATATATAAATTAATCAATTTTAAAGAGCAATGTCAAATTCAGAGATTAACACAAAAAACCAGTTCAAAGGTTTAATTTATATGTATTTAAGGAAAGGAAGAGGAATATGACTAATTAAAATTTATTATAATAGTATTAATGATAATTAAAATGGAGGAAAATTGTATAAAGACGGAAATCCAATTTTGAGCCTATATTTCCAAAATGGAAAGAAATTTGTTAATTTCCACAAAATGTCTACAGATATGGACTATAATATATCAATTTAAAGGGAATGAGATGATTAAACCAATGATAAGGTTCATAATTCATGAAAGTGATGAATAAAATAAATAAATTCCATATATAATGTAATATTTTATCATGTGTATGAGTAATCGAAATATGTTAACAATACTTTTTCAAAGATTAACTGGGCCAGATTTTGACCAAGTTAATTAGTCTTTTGTTGAATATCAAGCTGAAGAGTTGTGTAAAAAACGTTCCTTTAAAACCGAGTCGAAAATGGTACTAACCGTCAGCCATTATAATATAAGTGAATCGAGAGTTAGACGAATTAGACACTTTTTTAACTAAATCTACCGAAACGTTCACGACAATAGTGAAAACAAACACCTAACTTCATAATACGAGTGATATAAAACAGTAAAACAATATATTTAATCTAATTCACTCTACAAATCCTAACCATATCTTGAGAAACTTAACCCACGGGAGTGAACACATACAAAATAAACTAATTAACACAAGTTTACACGGAACACTTCTTCAGAACACACCAAATAACTTAACAGACATATTACACCAGTGCGGGAATATTTCAAACATTCATGAAGGTATATTTGCTGTGATTTTTTGACACGATGACATCGCAGTGAACTCGCCATATCTAGTAGCGGCCATCTTGAAATTCAAGCCTGCCTTCCTCATCATCCAGCAGTGACGTCATAGTCTGCATATGGTTTGACGACAACTTTCATAAATATTACATATCAGAATTATTTAAATACTATTGAATAATAATTATTGTATTTATTTTAATTGTTAATGTTATACTTTCTCGTCACCCTTCTCTGACTATTAATTTTAATCGCTCAAAGAACCTGTCTTTTATATAATACATATCATAAATTTTGTTCTGTATGCACAATCGATAATTCCCTGAGACGGAGTCGATAATTGTTCTCCATCGATAAAAAATCGATTATTATTTAAATTGTTCAATAAATCTTTATATTTCCATTATTTTTATCTGTTATTATTTCACAGGCTAATTTAAGATTATTTATCAAGGCTGAGGGACTTCAAGAAGAAGAAAATATTTTATTTGAGTGAGATTTTGGACCAGCAAGAAAAATCACCGATCGATTGCTGACTGGAGTTAATCTATTTAACTCCAAACTTGGTTCAAATCTTCCAGAAGTGCTCGATAGTCAATAAATACCTGCCTGATTATCAAAATTTTTACAAGAACCTTTTAAAACAGAATTATTTCTTATTTAAACACATTTATTAACATAACCGAAATTATTTTTATTATTGAAAATATTATTTTTTATAATATTTTCCATCTACTGTTTATTTTTGTAACGACCGGCATACAGCGGTCTGGTTACAACTGTCAAAACCAATAATTACAAATTGTATAAAATCCACAAGGAAATTAACAAATCTAAAGCAAGTAACTAGCCAAAAATAATATATAAATCATTTAAAAGAAAAATGTTACAATAAGAGTGTAAATTAAAAGAAATATGTAATTATCAAATGTCAACATAATTAGACAAAAGTTAATATCTAACAGAACATGACCTTATGAGGTATTATTTTAATCTTTGAAAGGAAATAAATACGATAGTGATAATATTTAATACCCAGAAGGGAAGACAGAAGAACAAAATCAATCAGAAAATATATAATAAATTTGAATAAAAATTTCAAATATGATAACAATGCTTTTAATCTAGGCCTTAACCAATCAAAGGGTTTCAGTTACCATAGAAACTAATTACTAATAACTAGTTACTAATTTTCCGTTAAAATTGCTTACTTGGAAAAATGACGCTTGGGTAGTAGGGACGCAAGATTTTGTATGACCGAAATTATACTTTAAAAAGTTTAAAAAACATTCAAAAGTCAACATGAACCAGTGAAACGGAGATGAAGAGGTTCAACGATTAACAGATGTCCAGGAACTAAATAAACGAAAATTAAATAGCAGAAATTCCCAAGACAATTTAGAAAAAGATGCCCGCAGCCTAAGTCACTCCAAAGTCGATGAATTTTCCATGACCCAAGATCAGCGATCTATCACAACCTTCTGAACTGATAAGTATCATTTAAATACCCTAATCCCAGGAGTAAAAGCACTTTATATATTTCTCACATCAATACAAAACTCTCACTATGAAGTAAAAATAATTTTCTTTCAAGGATTGAATAATATAAACTTACGTAGCAAAATTGTTAACTATAAAATAACCTCGCACTAATTTGCGAACTTTGTAACAACTATTACTACACTGCCGAACAATTTGTAACCACACTTTATACTATTTAAGTACGGATAAGGTACGGTAGTGTACTTTTTTAATGTAACCATATTTTATGTTTTCTTTATAATTTCAAGAACTCCAGATTTTGGGGCGAGCTGACAAATAATGTACAAACAGTAGCCACAATGGCGTCAGAATAACTCGTTTCAAAATTAATTTCATCAGCCTTGAGATTTGTGTTTCATGTTTTATGCCGGAGCAATTTTAATGAAAACTAAATTATACTATTATTGTCACATTGATGAGTTACCAAACTATAATTAAAGATACAGTACAGAGTGTTACCATTGTTTTATTTCATAGGAAGTTGTATAATATAATATGTGTGTGTTAGCGATTTCACGGAGCAGACAACTAGCGCTCTTGCCATATGTGCAATACAGTAAGCTGTACAGAGGCGGGAACCATTCGAACGCTCCAGCCGTCACCGCTGAAAACACCAATCTAACTTATTAATTCACAAACTTGTTTTCAATAAACAATTTGGCGCCACCCGGGATTCACAACCCCTATGAAATTACAGGTAGGTTGTACTGATAATAGTGACAATGCTACGGACTTCGGTAGCAACAACCTTTAATGTAACGACAGGTGCGAGACGAACACACCACACTAACACTTTCTACACATAAAAAACAGGTGTACACATTTTAACAGATACAACCGAGTCACATTTCATAACGTTACAGATTGGCGCCCAACATGGAGCTAGAAAAGGATGACTAGCGGCGATTATGAAAAGACATCATATGGTTACAAGATTCGACATTAAGAAAGGAACAAATCAAGAAGAAATGGAAGAAATTGAGGAGATGATTGGAGGATTGTTTGAAGAGGATCCCCGGGCGGACCAACCAGTCAAACCAACTGGAGAAGCGAAATTAGATAGCTTGATGAGAATGATGATGGAGCAACTCGTAGAAGGAAGACAAGACAAGGAGGAATTGAATAAAAAGTTAGAATCATTGCAAGAGGGAAGGAAAGAAGACAGGGAATTTTTGAAGGAGAACATAGAGCTCCTGAATAATAAATTGGAAAGCAACAAATGAGGCTTGAAGAGAAGCCAGGAGACGTTAGAAAAGAAGAGTGAAGAGCTGAAGAAACAGATCAAGAAAGATCTGGAGATAGTGAATAAGAAGATTGAAAATAGTAATGAAACACTCCTACGACAAATGAAGGAAGATGGTGAGAAGAACAGAGAAGAATTAAGATTCATGCTAATAGAGTTTCGTGAAGAAGTCAAACAGACAAAAACGGGGATGAACAAGAGATGGGAAGAAACAAGCTACCCAGTAGATCAACTTAATGAAACAGTAGTTAGTGATTTCAAACCATCGAATGAAACACTAGACACCGCTTCTGAAGACAGTAAGGAGATGGAAAGTGTAGAAGAAACAAGTGTATTGTTTTCTGAAAATAAAGATAACAATAACACCGAGGAAATCAAGCGCATAAAAACCAACAGTAGACGAGGAAGAAAGAAGAATCAGATAATTAAGAAGATTAAGAAAACAGAGGAAATGGGAAAGGTATATAAAAAGAAACTAATCAAAACAAAAGAAGAAGTGGAGATGATGAAGAACGGACTCATCGATGTGTTTAATTTGCCCCTTACCTACCAAAGCAAATTAATGAAGTATAAAGATTGTAGGAGGACTCTGAAGGAAATTATAAAAGGAAATCACAACCAACCAGTGGATGAAAAATTCAGCAAATCTATGCTTAGATGGAAGATGCCAGAAATAGAAAGGACTGACAACAAAACAGTGTATAACAAATTAAGGAGGCCCCTGAAACACTGGAACACACCAGAAATGGAAATACAGAATAAAAGATCAATAACATTAATGAGAGAGGCACAATTAACTTCTCTGATTAATCAACAAAGTAATAAAATGATTGAGGTAGACATTAATACTACGGAACATATGGTATTACAGGAATTAAGGTACAAGATGGAAGATACCTATTTCACAAGAACGGAAATAGTTCTACGCACCAAGGTTATCCGAACCACAAGTGCAGAGGAACTGATGGACCATGAGTAAACTAAGCGAAGATACCACACACCAAGAAAAGGGACTGATCTTCGAATTACCGACCAAGCAACCCAATGGAAAGAAAGAAGTATTAAAATTAAATTAAACCACTAAATAATCACCAAAACAAAAAGGGACAAGAAATGACTCAATGACCAAGACGGATTAAATGAGAAAAATTAAACCATAATAAATAAATTTAAAAAATTATCCAGAATAAATGTTCAACCATCTAACATTTGAAGGAGTAGAGAAGAAAGACAACAAAGAGTGTAATCTACAAGAGAAGGCAATAATAATGAAAAAAAGGAGAAGATCAACTTACAAAAAAGTATAAATAACAGGGACCGGTATAGAGTACGATATAGGTCCATATGTCATCACAAAGGATAATGGTAACAATACTTACCAAATAAGTAATATAAACACACGAAAAATAAAGGGAGTTTACAACCAAGCTTCAATAAAAAAGTTTTATAAAGAAAAATAAATTACCATAAAGGAAATAAACAAATGTCAAGATTCAAAAAGTTTGTAAGAGCAACTTACTACCTTATTTAGATGACATATGAGGAATGAAAAAAAATAAAATAAATGAATAAAAATATAAAAACTAAGGAATAAGTTACCAAATTCCTACCAAGTAAAATCAACTTACAGTCTATTAAAGTTGATATATGAAGTATAAAATAAAAAATTATAATAAGGGAATCAGTTACACAAATTCCTATAAAGTAAGAAAAACTAACTTACAAAAAATTATCAAAAATATTTAAAACAAAATAAACAAACATAAAATCAAGCAAAAACTGCTAAGATAAATACCTGAAATAATAATGAGTTTAAGGTATTCAAAGAAAAAAAAACAAAACAAAAAATCTGAACTGGTACAAGGAAGAAAAAGAAATTATGTATAAAACAAATATACAAGATATGGCTCAAGCAGAATATTGCTAAACAACCAAGAGAAAAAAATAAAGATGTCCAAGATACTTAAACTGATCACAAGAAGAATAGAAAAGCAAACTAATGAAAAGTTAGATATGATGAAATTAACATATGAATAAATAAAAAACAATCAACCGTATGAGTAGATGACAGTATATAGCAAAGGTACAGCGGAAGGAAGAATGAGTAAAAGGCCAAAGTGATCTAAAAACAAACCACAAGGTGGACAATTCCAAAATATATTATTATTATTAATTTAAGTCACAAGTTGACAAAAAACGTATTTAAGTTTGACTGTTGAAAAAGTCCAGCAATCAAAATAAACTGAGCAGAGATGATGTTCCTCTGGTCTCAGAAAAAATGAGTAGTAATGGGAGAAACCAGCTACTAAAAAGTTAGGGAAAAAATTATATAAAAGGGAGAACACACTAATGGAAATAAATAAAAACAGATCCAAATAAAATGGAATGAATCGAGTAAGAAGAGAAATAAAGAATGGAGAAACAAACAAGAAAGAAAAGGAAAAAGATTATATATAACTGATAATTTCATAAAAAACTATGTTAGTGTTTTACTAAAATGATCAATTTTGAAGGAGAGGCATTATGTTACAATACAAATAAGCCACCCCAGTACCAGGGATAAAAAAGATGATAATAAATATAAATATACTTCATATTAAATAAAATGATCAAAAATAAATAAAATATAAAGACAGTGACACGACAAACGACATTACCTAACCCAAGTGATTGACCAAACAAACAGGAAAACAAACAAAGAAGGGAAAAAACCAAAACCAAAGAAGAATAAAGACAGTTGAAGGAAGTGAACGAATTCCTACAACTAAATAAAATTAAACCAGACGAGAAGGAGAGAACCGAATTAAAATGAAGCCAATTGAAAAGGAAGAAGAAGGAGAAGAAGCAGAAAAATGAAGAGGAAACGAAGTGAAACCAAGGGATAAGAAACACCACATATAAAAGGGAGAATTGGTACGCTCAAATATAAAATATTGTGAATAAAACCAATAATTATCCAATACTAGAAATAAATATTATAAATGAAATAATTAATATAACTGTTTTAACCAAAACAGTAAAGTAATCTAATAAAAAGAAAAAGTACACTAACCCAAAAATTAGAGTTAGATATAGTAAAATCTATAGAAAAATATCAAAAATACTGTGTATAATTTGTAATGAAAGAAATAGTGAGAAAGTGACAAAGAGAAATAATTATAGGGATTACCCACTAAGAAACACTTAATGTAAACAGTTAAAAAGTGCAATAGTGAAGGTGTAAATACCCCAAAATAGTGAGTGTATCAGTGATAAACACCAATTAATTAAAGGTGAAAGTGATAAGTGAAAAAAGATATTGTAAATGATAAAAAGATAGTAACAGATAAGAAAACACTTAGTAAATCATTGATGAACCAATAAATGATTTAAGAGTAAGCTTATAAAAAAAATTATATAGTTAAGGATAATTAGAAATAGTATTTAAAGTAGAGATAGATAAAGGATATGATGTTATTCAGGGGAGAAAGCCCATGTAAGATGAACAGTTTGTGTTAACATGGAATGGAGAATGGGATTAGTAAAGAATTAAGACATTAAGTATATAATTAATAAACACCCTATGTTATAAGGGAAAATAAATTAAATAAGTTTGAAGGAAGTGATGATGTTTCTCACTCAAAATAATAGTAAATGAATGAAATGTATGTTAAACCAACAGTAACTAATAACTTGTAAAGAATTGTTCATTTTAATTTTATGGATAGGATATGGCTGAAGGAAGCTTACAGTCCATAGGCCTAATTGTTATATTTTAAGTATTAAGATATAGAAAATAATCTTGACATGTAATCAGAACACAACCAAATTCAAGACACGACAACCACTAAACAAATCAATTATAACAACAGGACAAAACGCTTTGTAATAAAATGAAATATAATTAGAATATAATAAGTAAAAATAATCAATGGCTACTTAGGCCTAGGAAATGCCTAACTGTCAAAACCAATAATTACAAATTGTATAAAATCCACAAGGAAATTAACAAATCTAAGGCAAGTAACTAGCCAAAAATAATATATAAATCATTTTGAAAGAAAAATGTTACAATAAGAGTGTAAATTAAAAGAAATATGTAATTATCAAATGTCAACATAATTAGACAAAAGTTAATATCTAATAGAACATGACCTTATGAGGTATTATTTTAATCTTTGAAAGGAAATAAATACGATAGTGATAATATTTAATACCCAGAAGGGAAGACAGAAGAACAAAATCAATCAGAAAATATATAATAAATTTGAATAAAAATTTCAAATATGATAACAATGCTTTTAATCTAGGCCTTAACCAATCAAAGGGTTTCAGTTACCATAGAAACTAATTACTAATAACTAGTTACTAATTTTCCGTTAAAATTGCTTACTTGGAAAAATGATGCTTGGGTAGTAGGGACGCAAGATTTTGTATGACCGAAATTATACTTTAAAAAGTTTAAAAAACATTCAAAAGTCAACATGAACCAGTGAAACGGAGATGAAGAGGTTCAACGATTAACAGATGTCCAGGAACTAAATAAACGAAAATTAAATAGCAGAAATTCCCAAGACAATTTAGAAAAAGATGCCCGCAGCCTAAGTCACTCCAAAGTCGATGAATTTTCCATGACCCAAGATCAGCGATCTATCACAACCTTCTGAACTGATAAGTATCATTTAAATACCCTAATCCCAGGAGTAAAAGCACTTTATATATTTCTCACATCAATACAAAACTCTCACTATGAAGTAAAAATAATTTTCTTTCAAGGATTGAATAATATAAACTTACGTAGCAAAATTGTTAACTATAAAATAACCTCGCACTAATTTGCGAACTTTATAACAACTATTACTACACTGCCGAACAATTTGTAACCACACTTTATACTATTTAAGTACGGATAAGGTACGGTAATGTACTTTTTTAATGTAACCATATTTATGTTTTCTTTATAATTTCAAGAACTCCAGATTTTGGGGCGAGCTGACAAATAATGTACAAACAGTAGCCACAATGGCGTCAGAATAACTCGTTTCAAAATTAATTTCGTCAGCCTTGAGATTTGTGTTTCATGTTTTATGCCGGAGCAATTTTAATGAAAACTAAATTATACTATTATTGTCACATTGATGAGTTACCAAACTATAATTAAAGATACAGTACAGAGTGTTACCATTGTTTTATTTCATAGGAAGTTGTATAATATAATATGTGTGTGTAAGCGATTTCATGGAGCAGACAACTAGCGCTCTTGCCATATGTGCAATACAGTAAGCTGTACAGAGGCGGGAACCATTCGAACGCTCCAGCCGTCACCGCTGAAAACACCAATCTAACTTATTAATTCACAAATTTAATTGTTTTCAATCAACAATTTGGCGCCACCCGGGATTCACAACCCCTATGAAATTACAGGTAGGTTGTACTGATAATAGTGACAATGCTACGGACTTCGGTAGCAACAACCATTAATGTAACGACAGGTGTGAGACGAACACACCACACTAACACTTTCTACACATAAAAAACAGGTGTACACATTTTAACAGATACGACCGAGTCACATTTCATAACGTTACACTATGCACAATCTCATAGGTCTTCATCTCTTTGAAAGTAATAAACAAAGATCATATCAGACTGGGATATATGAAAAGAAATCACCATCTCTCTCTCTCTCTCTCTCTCTCTCTCTCTCTCTCTCTCTCTCTGTCATATACACACACTCATTTGTAAATTTATATGATGACTACCAACTAATTTATCATTTACAACATTGGTTGTTAGTTATGATCTTGTAACACGTGATAACATATTAGTATGTTGAAATGTCTACAATGATAAAAATTTTATCATAATTTGATAATTAATTCATGTTACCAGATAAATAATAATGCGATATTTCTATACAGTGAATACTGGCAACTGGAATTATAAAATGTTTCAACTGAAGAAACAAACAAAATTTATTTGACAATTATGTCTACAGAATATGTTTACATTTGATATATTCACAAATTTACTTTCACAAAGACCCTCTTCAGGTCTTTCTAAATAAACAATTTTCTGCTACTGTGAAAAGTATGAATGAAATATTTTCATAATTAAGGAGATTTAAAAATGTGAAATATGAAAATGCAATTTTCTGGTAATTTTTGTTTACAAGTTTTCACAAAAGACATACAATTTACAGCCTTAGAACTTTTTTTTTATTCTTTAAGCAATATTGTATGTGAAATCAATTTTATCCATGTAAATGGTGAATAAATTTGTTTTACATTATGAAAATTAAAAACTATCGGGCTGCTGGGCTGTGGTTGCTTGCTTAAAGCTTGGTTCATTCTTTCTTCTAAGGGTTTGCCCACCCACCAGAGGCCTTCTTCAGTAGCAAAAAGTTCAACAAAGAATCGCAGGTTGAACACCTCCAGCAGAGGTATAAGCAATACAAGCTAAGCAATGAAGAATTATTTAGGTATAAAGTAAGTAATGATCAAGAAACAAGGATAACTATTCAAGGTCAAGGGAGACTGGCAGACTTCACCACCCAGAATTTTTTGAAACAATAAACAGTTGAAAAAATAAAATTAAAATCCTTAGCTAAAGATTTACGCAACAATTTATCCAAACACTCACACAATTTCAACAAAAGTTGTGTTGCTGGTTAATTTCACTACCTTCTTAGTAATACTTATATCTCACCATTAGGGTTGAATTAAAGTAAAAAATTTGAAACTGATCTGATGTGTGGTGACAGCACTTGGGAAAGTTTTATTAATTATAAATATAACTATAAGCTACGTCTTTAGCAAATGATTTATTACAATGAAGTATTGTAACATGCATTGGAAAAGTGTAGAAGTTCGGAAAGACTATAGAAGAGATTAACAAACTTTTAAATTCAGAAATTGCAGTATGGGAATCTGATAGTACAAAGAAAGTGGATTTTCTCTTAACGTGTCTACCTTTATTCTAATTATAAATTTTGTAGACAAAAATGAAAGAATCCTATAATACAAAACAGTAGGCTACCTTATAAGACACATGGGACATTCACACTATCTCTCAAAATGATACTCATGTACCTTATATCAAAGTACTTGAATAATTTATACTTTGAAACGGCAGCCACACGCAAACAACTCAAAAATATGTACAACAAACAACAAATATCTAAACAAAAATATATCCTGTCTCACCCAAATGTTACAAAACATTTAGTTATATCAGTCAATTGTAGAATATGTAACAGAGCAGAATATACTGGTTGCTTTATACATGCACACATCATATAATTTTGGACACACTATCTTTCCTCAAATCATACTTATAAATGTATTCTAACTACTTAATAACTGACAATAACCACATAAATATCTTAGGTTTAGTTTTGAATTATTTCACAAAGCAGCTGCTTTGAAATTTCTCATTTAAACTGATGAGTTTCAATTTATATATTACAATGCCTTGATCATATATTAACTATAAGTTAGTCTATTTTACACTGAAATTTGGATATTATGTACCCGTATATTTGAGAAGCTGAGAACTAAAGGGACAGTTTTATGAAAAATAAGGGAAGTAAAGAAACTGAAAACTACAAATAAGCATGCACAAAATTTTCTTGTGGATACCCACAGTATTTTCTTTTATCAGTTACCCACTTACACGCATTCAGCAACAATTAAGGCAGGTGGATAAAACTTGAAGTTTTCATTCTACACTGTTAATAACATTTCTCTCCAAAATTTTATAGGAGTGGACTGTTAAGTTATTAGTTAGTGATCATTCTTAGAATGTAATCAAGTCTTTGAAAGAAAAGGTGACAAGGAACAGCTCCAACATTTTTATACTTGATGACTGGTGTACTCTTGTCACTAAATCCAGACAAAAGTTTATGATCACAAGAATGAAGCCAGACGACTTCAAATCTATTGAAGAAATGGCACAGCACGTCAAGGATAAAATCGTAAAATCTGAAAAATCCGATGGAAACTAAGAGATGCATTTCAACAGCATTTCTTTGCAGATGAATGTTGGGAGACCACCAGTTATACACCTAAATTCACTATATTACACTCCCACTTGGATTATAGTGCAGACTTACAAAAACCAGTTGGTGTTACTTCCGTTTGGTCTTCCTGCGCATCACGCATTTTACAAGGGACTAGTATACTGAGAAAGAACAGAACAAAAAACCACAGTGAAACAGAAGAAGTGAACAGGTATGAAGAGGATGATGGAGAAGATGATAAGATCCTTGAATACGATGAAGACAGTTGAACAAGCAGAGTTCAGAATGTCATTTTAATGTTTTATTTTTCAAATTTTCATTGTAGATCTATTGTGAAATGGCTTTAGAAATTCAGTGTATAAGTCTAAAAGTCTGTTACATATTCTTAAATAAAAATGCTTCTTACTGTATTAGCATGTACAGCTGCTCACAAAATAACCTTAGATGCAAAAGAGTACAAATTCTTGTTACTAAAAAATGGGTATACATAAATGCATGGGTTAAGTTAATAAAGGTAATTTAAAGGGTAAGTTGAGTTAAAGGGTAAAATACTTTTTAAATTATCAAAAAATTTGTGCCAGAAAATTCTAAAAATTTCTCAGTATTTACATCAACTAATCGACTTTGAAGCTCTTTTTCCCAAAAGTGAAAAGTTATTTATACTTATTTACTTTTCAGCCACTCACTTGAAAAGGTAAAAACTTGAACTTAATTGATCTATAAGTTACATTTTATGTAACTACCTAGAGTTTGTGATTCTAGTTTGAAACGGCATGGTACTTCTTTAATTTAAAGTTAATACTGTGAAAAGTCTTTCAAAAGTGGCTATCTTTACAAAGGATAATTCATTAAAAATATATAAATAATTAGATCCTGCTGACCACAGCAAACTGTAAAATCAGGCAGTCAACTGACCTTTAATTAAAAATTTAACTGAACCTATAAAACAATTACTAAGAAAATACTGACTGGCTGAGACGAAAAGTCGGCTATATTTTGTTTCCTGCATGACATGCACTATGCATGATACAGATGTATTATTTAATAAATATATTCTTTCCCCTCTCCATCTCTTTCTAATGAATACTAATCACATACTACTGCAAATACCAAAAATTGGGAACCACCCACCATTACTGCTTTGGACACTTACACCCTCTCTAAACCAAGCATAATTCTGTTCACTTTAAAATTGCAAGTGCTTTTACGTTTATTATTCACATTTGAAATATACTGTGTAGTTACTAAAACTGAACAAAACCTTAATGCTTATAAAGTTTACTAGATAAAGCTTAGGGATACAGGATAATAAAAGATATTACGGAGAGGACTTCATCTGCAAATGGTATATAACCACTACTTAGTCAATTTCCTTATGAACTGGTTAGTGGAGGTATGCTTCCATAAGGAAAGCTGTAAGTTACAATGTCTAACTTTTGTTTGTTTGGAATTGATATAGTAATACAAAAAATTATATCCTACTTTATTATTTGTTTTTATTGACATTACAAAAATAACCTCACTTCACATTTTATTAGTAGCTAATATTGTATGGGTCTTTTTTTGCTACATCAGATTTGTTATTACTATATAGTGACTGAATCTAGTTAATTTCATTATCGTCTGAAAGCTGCGACTAAGAAACTAAGATGGGGTGATTTAATTAATTAATAACGGCTTGTTTGTCAATATGTCATTTAAAACGCACATATAGCCAAAACCAAAATATTATTCCTTTTCCAACTGCTGACTGCTTATAGGAGCTGACATTTTGGTGAGCAACTGATACACAAGATTTTTTTCTTGATTATCTTCTTTTAATTAAAAGTATTTTTGTTTTTATCACTGCTATAGTGTTACACATTTTTAGTTATTCCGAAGAAGTCGTTTACACTAACACAAACTAAATGTAGCTTAATAAACGTACAAGTTTGTGGTTACGTTTGTTTAAATATCCACGAGTTGCTTGCAAAATTTATATAGGCCCCTATACAAATTACAAGCATTCGCATAGTTGTTCATACTTGCAAATGATAATTTGTATTAATTTTTTTCATTATTTTTATATTCATTCAATACGCTGCTACAAAACATGACAATTCTTATTAAATACGTTCTTATTATGGATTCATAATTTGCATAATATGGACGCTCACGCTGATGTCCTAACCTCTTCAACATCGCAACATAACGAAATAACAAGTCATCAGCTGTTATTGAATTAAAAGAAAAATGATGAATGTAATCAATTCTTAAAGCATTTACCTTAACGAAGTCATCTACTGCAGTGAATGCAGCTAATTTCTTTGCTTTTTCTAAAGATTCCATTGATCCCTCGCTTCGGCTATTCACTTTGTGTAAACTCCTCACTGTATCTCCCGGGTTAACGGCTAAACCTTTCGCTGCATAATACCAACTAGCCTGTACGCCAAAGATGAATAGAAACATATTCTGTAAAGAACGTGAAAACGACCGAGGAAGACATCCCCCAACCATTTTAGTCTTATTTCTGGGCAACGAGATACCTGACTTAAACGAAAGCTATTAAAAAACTGTAGTGCTTTTATTTATATTCCATCAACTGCTACAATATCGCACGTCAAAAGTAATCCTTAACAGATATGGATCATGTCTGTTTTAATAAATTAACATTACGAATGGTATAATAATAAAATGATGCAATGTTTAACCTAATTTACAAATTTACGTTACGTCTTATTTTGTAACAAACTGACATTTTATCAGTTAATTACATTCTTCGATTTCTGTTTATATTTTAATCAAATCGTTACATCTAGTTATCTGAAAATGCATATGACCCAAACGGGTCGGGTGGACTATCCAATAATACGGTTAAACATACACTTATTTAATATAATAATCCAGAAAATACAATGTAATCTAATAATTTAAATTTCTAATTGCTTTTGTTTTAAAGAAAATTACGACTAGTGGGAAGACTTCGGCAACTTAATTCCTATTAATAGGTAACAGGTTTCATCGTCCTCCAATGAATGGTGTTTGATAAAAATAGATATAGGCTAATATATACTTAATAACAAACGATAAGTAACAAGTTTACTGTAAAATCCTGACTTCCTTCATTTAAAGTGGCCGAAAGAAACTCATTTATCGCACTTTACCGGTAGTATCTTCTATTACATTTTACCAAGGGGCTCTTATTTCTTGTGTGGGATTTGCTGAAATATAAAGGGTACATCCTATTTGTTTCCTGGCATCTTTTGTCAGTTATAAACAAGATATTCTGGTTCTCAAACCTGGACCGTGGGGCAGCAAATTTTCGAAGGAGGTAGGTACTTCAAATATTACCAGTAGGCCTACACCAGTGGTGTACGATATATAGAATTTGACCTTGGGAGGGGGCAGTCCGGTCGTGTCGGTTTCATATAAAAAGAAAAAAAACATGTTACGAATAATCAACTTTCTGATCTTCCAAATGACTGAAAAGCGAGTGCTAACGTTCTGAAATAAATCCAATTAAACTAAACGAAAAAATACGTGCTATTGAAACTTTATATTGGTGATAAATTGTAACTTTCACTGGTGAACACTTACGTTTCTTAATGTCATCGTACGTTTCGGTGTGCTGTTCACCTTCTTCAGCGAGGTTTAAATACAGAATGTCTTGAAACAGTTGTAACGGAATTTTTTCACAGGTTGGTGGTAGTGTGGGGGAGGTTGTTGGTGGAAGGGGGTTGGCGCTGGAATTCATAGTATGGTTTGGTTTCTGTATGATTGTGTCAAATAGTACATGTGATTTAAAGTGTAGTTGGTCATTTAATATGTTGTTTGGTTGTAGTGTGTGGTGTTTATATATTTCGTACTGTTCAGCCGTGTTGAGTTTCCTACTTTTTGGTAGGTAGTGTAGTATTTCGAGGTTGCTTTCTGTTGGTGTAGCTGCGGTTTTCAGTCTGTATGTGCGTGGCGAATGCGGAGTGTATGTAGTTATTAGAGAGGGCTTTTATGTGTTCGGAAAATCTTGAAGAAAAAGATCTTCCCGTCTGGCCTATGTAGAAATGTTTGCAATCACTGCAGTTTAATTTGTATACAGTCATACCCCGCTTTGCGCGACCCCACATAACGCGAGTTTGCTACAACGCGTTTTTTTTTTTTAAGAAAATATTTATTATACGTATTAACAATTACATATACAGTACCAATAATATTGTATATATACTGTAACGTGACAGATATTCCACTAATAATTAATTCAATTAAGATCATATAAATAATTAAATTACATATAACCAAAAATTTCAAATGAAAATAAAATCACACTTCAAAGAAAAACACCACTATAAAAGAAAAACAATAATTAAGTAATAAAAATGCAACAATAAAATTCAAGCCAATAAATTAAAAGGAAACTCATATTAAAAAATTAAGATTACCCAGGAGATTAGGAGCAGGTGATAAACAAGATACCCCAAACACAAGAAGAAACAAGAAGAGGAAGTTTATTAACAGGTGATAAACAAGATATCCCGAAATCAAGAAAGAAGAGTAAAGTTGGTTAGGTGATAAGAAAGATACACCGAACCCAAGAAGAAAGAAGAAATTTAGAAGCAGATGATAAAGAAGATACCCCGAACCAACCATCGGACAAAATAAAACAAAGTACCTTGGTTTACCCAAGAAGGAAGAAGAGAAGAAAGGAAGATATAGGATGGGAGAACCACAATAAAAAACCTATTATTAACTACCATGAACCCCAAACCAAATGTTAATACCATTAAAGAAAGTATAACACCCCAAAAACCTTATAAAATTGTAATTTAATTATAGACAAAAGTATTGAGTAGTATGATAAGAAGTGCACCAACTAAAGTTATTATATGGTAAAATAAACAAATCTTCACAGTCCATTATGACTAAAGGTCAGGTCTGAGAATATAATAAAACTCAAACAGAAGTCAGAACCAACAGTGAATGTGTACCAGTGTAGTGTTTTTAAATGTAATAAACTTCAAGTTAATATTATTATATATAAAAAACTTTCACAAATGAACTTACTTTTGTTCTCACTTTCACAAACGTTTCAAGGTGTTGTGCCTCTTCCTCAGTGTGAGTAAATACTGAAAGTCATTGTTGCAGAATAATGATTATGGACTATAGGTGTGTGTGGTGGGAATTGATGATGGGAGGGAATTGGCGCTGAGGTTCAAATTTTGTGTTTGGATCAATGTATCAAATAGTGTATGTGATCTGTAATGTACTTGTTCATTTAATATGTTGTTTGGTTGTAATGTGCGATATCTGTATATTTCAAATTGTTCAGCTGTGTTTAATTTTCTACTTTTTGATAAGTAGTGTAATATTTCCATGTTGTGTTCTATGTTTGTGTAACTATGGTTTTCATTTTGTAAATGTGGAATGTATGTAATTTGTGGTGATTTATATGTTCTGAAAATCTGGAATAAAAAGATCTTCCCGTCTGGCCAATGTAGAATTGGTTACAATCATTACAATTTAATTTATAAACTCCTGTTTTACTGTATGTGTCTGTGTCTTTGTTAAAATTTATATGTTTCTTAATGGTGTTGTTGGTTCTGTAGGCTATTTTATAATTGTGTTTTCTAAATGTGTTAGCAATTTTGTGTGTATTGGAGTTGTAGTATGTAAGTGTTATGTACTTACTGGGTTGTGTGTTGTTGGTCTGATGTGTTTTATTTTTATTTTTTGTGTTTAGGATGCGTTTGTGTATTTTATTTACCAAATCGGGGGTGTATCCATTTTTAACTGCTATATATTTGATTGTGTTAAGTTCTTCTTGGTAATCACGTGTGTTTAGGGGTATTGAAGTGAGTCTATGGAGCATGTAGTTGAATGCTGCATGTTTGTGTTGAGTTGGGTGGTTGGATGAGTTATGTATGACCATGTCTGATGTGGTGGGTTTCCTGTATATTTTGTATGTGTGTGTGTTGTTTGTTTTGGTGATTGTGAGGTCTAAGAAGTTTAAACTATTATTTAGTTCTATTTCAAGTGTGAATTTTAATTTATGGTGTATAGTGTTAATATATTTGTGGACATTTTCTATTTGTCTTTTGTTGCCGTTGTATAGGAGTATAATGTCATCAACATACCTGTGCCAATATATTATTTTATCAGTATATTTGTTATTGTGTAATATGTGTTCTTGTTCTATGGTGTGTACAAATATTTCGGCTAGTATACCTGATATAGGTGAGCCCATGGGTAGTCCATCTGTTTGTGTGTAAAACATGTTATTGTGTGTGAAATAATTTTGATCTGTTATAATTTTAGTTAGATTTATGATCTCATTTATGTGTGTTTCAGGTATGTTGTTTAATTTTAGTAATTGTTCTAATGTAATTAAAGTTTCTTTTATGGGAACATTGGTGTATAGGTTTGTTATGTCAAATGAAGCTAGTGTGGAATTATGAGGTATATGGATATGTTGAGTTTTATTCACTAGATCTAAATTATTTATGACAGTGGTGTTGTTAGTTAAATTTATGATTAATTTATCTAAGTGTCTAGCTATTTTGTGTGCAGGTGCTTGTGTGTTGTTTATAAGTGGTCTGATTGGAATATTTGGTTTATGTAATTTTGGTAGTGCATTAAGTGTAGGGGCTTTTGTTTAATTTGTTTAAAATATTTGATGTTGTCAGGTGATACTATGTGTTTTGTGTTATTTAAGGTTTTGTTTATTTGTTTGTGATAATTTGGGGTGGGATCTTTATTTAATTTAGTGATGTTATTTTCATTAAAAAATGTTTCGATTTTGTTTTGTGTAACTATAACTTAAACAAGGTGCTATTAAATAACTTTTATATTTTATAATTAACAGGTGATGAAATATTAAAATGAAAAATATTTCCAATATTTCACAAATAAGGTCAATTTATTATATCAAAACATTCATAGTAATGCTAATAATAAAGGAAGTATGTGGGGGAATGTTTACTATATCAAGGGGTTAGATAATAATACATATATAATCAGAAAGGACTGAAAATAAATTAATTTTAAATAAAAAATTAAGAAATTAAATGGCTAATAATGTTCAGAGCCTGTGAACTCCACTTTAAAAGAGTTATAATAGAATAAGGTTTGTATTTAGAGTAAGATGTTTTAATTATATACCAGCATGCATACAGATTAAAATGTTTAGGTATGGATGCTGTATTAATTTGTAAAATGTTTAAAATGTATGTTTAAAATAGTTCCAGCAAACATGTCTAACTTTGAAGACTGCTAATTCATGTCAAATATTATTTTTTGTATTAGTAGCATGAATTAGTGCTACAAATATCAATAACTAGCGAGTACCCGGCATGCGTTGCAATGCCACTCAAAGAAAGAAAGTGTTTGTATATATATAATATATAAAGACTTCGTTCGCGTGGTCTTCAATTTAATGCGATAATATATTTAGAACAGAATCTATTCCACTGGGTTGCCATAGTAACCAGATCTAATAAGTTAGTTTTTTAAGACTCCAAAGGACCCCCCAGAGGATCGTATCGAAAAAAAACACCTGTCCTATGTTGGTTCTCCCGTTGCGTAAAATATTTGTGCCAAGTTTGGTTGAAATCGGTCCAGTGGTTTAGGAGGAGATGTGGAAGACCCCAAAGAACCCCCAAAAGAACCCCATCGAAAAAACACCTATCCTATGTTGGTTCTCCCTTTGCGTAAAATATTTGTGCCAAGTTTGGTTGAAATCGGTCCAGTGGTTTAGGAGGAGATGTGGAAGACCCCAAAGGACCCCCCGAAGTATCATATCGAAAAAACACATATCCTATGTTGGTTCTCCCGTTGCGTAAAATATTTGTGCCAAGTTTGGTTGAAATCGGTCCAGTGGTTTAGGAGGAGATGTGGAAGACCCCTAAGGACCCCCCAAAGGACCCCGTCGAAAAAAACACCTATCCTATGTTGGTTCTCCCGTTGCGTAAAATTTTGTGCCAAGTTTGGTTGAAATCGGTCCAGTGGTTTAGGAGAAGATGTGGAAGACCCCAAAGGACCCCATCGAAAAAACACCTACCCTATGTTGGTTCTCCCATTGCATAAAATATTTGTGCCAAGTTTGGTTGAAATCGGTCCAGTGGTTTAGGAGGAGATGTGGAAGACCCCACGAACCCCCCAAAGGGCCCCATTGAAAAAACCTTCATAAACCTTCGTGGGCGTGCGCACAACAACTCACCGAAGTTTCATCGCAATCGGATGAATGGTATAGGAACGCATACGGGACAAAGAAAGAAACAAACATTCATTTTTATAGATATAGATTATGTAAACAATTTTATTTCATGTTATGTTAACTTTTAAAAGTCAGAGGAGGTGTAGAATTAACTTTATTTGAAAAAACCATATATGTAAAATACTAAACTCTAGGCCAAATAATGAATTCCCAAAAATTAATATAAACTACTTAATCAACCAATGAACCATGTAAACTAACAAGATTTATGTAAGGTGGATGATATTTAACTACTGTAAATGATCCTATGATTTAAAAGAGTAATATAGTAAAATGTCTTAAATTATTAAAAATTTTTGAAATGTAAAAAAAATAACTATTTCAGAGGAGAAATAGTAAATTAATGAATTATCACTAAAAGACAGTTCAAATGTTAAATTGATAAGGCATTAAGGAAAGCGAAAGATTTGTGACCATTTGAAATTTATTATAATTATATTTATAACACCTAAAATGGCAGGAATTTTATACAAGAACAGGAAACAGAGTTTTGGCCCTAGATTTCCAAAAAGAAGGAAATATGGCTATTTTAACAAAAATCTCAACAAATATGGACTATGACATATGAAATTAAACAGAATGAGATAAATAAACCAATTATGTGGTTAATAGTTCATGAAAGCAATCAATAAACTAAAAATATTCTATATATAATGTACTTTATAATTATGTAGAAAGGAAATGAAAATTATTTTAACAATACTTTTCCAATATTAACTTGGCAAGATATTTCCTAAGACGAAGGAAGTAAATTAGTTCTTTGTTAACATTCAACGGGAACGGTCGATGCTGAATCGCGTTCTAAAACCGTATAACGAAGTGTAATGGAGTAAAAGTTGAAAATAAGTGAAATACGAGAGCTACCTAATTTGACCATTTTGAACTTAAAAACAGTGAAATACTCTACCACAATAGTGAAAACAAATGATACACAACACAATACAAGTGAATTAAACCATTCAAACAAACTAACATTAATAATTCACTTTGTAACAACTTCTCGATTTTTTCGTCATAACCAGCAAACATTCTACATACCAAAAATAAGACAATTAACACCTGTGAACACTGAACACTTATCCAGGATACCAGAACAACACAATAGACAATATACACTATCACGGAGACCAATAAAACAGTTGTGAAGGGGAATTTATTATCAGAATTTCCAACCATCAAGTTACAGTAATATTCCACAGCGAGACATGCCGCCATTATGAATTTCCCGTGATGCAAAGTACCAACCAGCTACGAAGTCACTAGTCAACGATTGGGTATAAATTGTATACTACAAACATTATATATTATTAACCAATTGTCATTTTTTACTTTTTTAAGACTTATATTTTTGTAAATGTTATACTTTCTAGGCCTACCCTTCTCTGACTATATAAATATAATCGTTATAAGAACCTTTTTTCAATATTAATATAAAAAATAACCTGTAATCGCAAATCGATATATCCCTGTGAAAGAGTCGAATAGTTGCTCAACATCGATTTAAAATCGATGTTTAAGAACTATTATTAATAAAACAATTTATTTCATTGATCTGGATTTTATAATTATTTCACATTTTAAATTAAGAGGTTAACTAACTACAGGACTTACTGGAAGACGATAAATCTTAACTGAAAGCACTGGAGCAGCGCTGAAAATCATTAATCGATTACAGCAAGAAGATAATCTAATTAACTCCGGATTTAGTTAAGGTCTACCAGAAGTGTAAAATTTAACCGAAATAAACTCACAGAATTTTAAAATTTCAAACAAAACACAGAACCAGGATTATTTCTAAATTATAACAATAACAAACAAACATAAAAATTTTTTTTTTACATTTTTTTGTTTAAATAAAATTTTTTTTTTCTTTGAAACTACACAAAGAATTGGATTATTTGTAACCAGTAAACAGGTCTAGTGTTACGATACGTATCATCGTAAATGTAATGAATATGTAAATTTTGAATTTAACAACTAAAATTTGCGTATTTTATTTTGAAAATGACAAATAAACAAATAATTACATTACTGTATTATTTTTTAAGGAGTACGAACACGGTCAGCCTACCAACACGTTTGGTGGAAACGTAAAAACAGACAGCTGATTTGTACAGATAAATAAGAGGTTGCATTAGGTCAGACATAGATCTGTATATGTCAGCCAAAACAGTAGTACGTTTTGTAAACATACATGGCTGTGCCATTAGACATTATAAATGTTATTTTGACCTTGAATACTCTTGTTGGCGAGATTCTGACAAATGAGAAATCGTATCTCTCTGCTGGAGACCCGTGGTGATGCTGAATAGACACAACACATTTTCACTACATAGAGGTGGGCTAAACTGTTATTTTCAAATAATAGGTATGAAAATACCATTCCAAAAAAATAACAGGTACGGGTACAGGTAACAGGTAGTAACAGGACCTGTTATTATATACTATATATACATAACCTATATTATCCTTTGTCAGTAACTCGTTTTGAGTTTCCTGCAGGTCTCCTATGTAATATCTTCAAATAAATACACTGCAAGTAGGTTTATTTTCACCTAGATAAACCTATTAATATATTAATAAACCTACTTGCAGTGTATTTATTTGAAGATATATAACCTATTATATATAATTTGTTATAAGAAATAAATTGAAACTAAAAGTATTAACAGTGTTACTTTACACTGTGACTTTATTAAACTATTACTGTTTAAAAGAAAATAAGAAACAAGAGAATTTATAGGCCTATCTCCTCTTGGGAATACCAATTTTAAGTTTTCACTAGGAGTACAACTAACATTGGTTAGACTCAGTGGCGAAGTTACATGGAGGCAATTGAGGCAATGCCTACCCTAAAAAATTCTGTAGAATAAAAATTATAAATACGTATGAAGTATGTAACGTAAAGATTATACATCGTTACTGTAATTGTTGAATTTACTAATTACATGCTTTACTCAGCGACCGCTAGACGGTGACAAGTGACAGCAGAAATAGTTAGTTTAAAGCGAATGAGGCAACGTGAACCTGCCTCAGCGTTTTTTGTATACATCGTATATGTAAGCAATGTGTTGGCCGAGACTTGGCAGAGCGGGGAGCGGGGGATTGACCAGCGCTCCACACACTGTAGCGTTGAGGCATGTCTCACTGCTGTTGTGCGAGTTTTAAAGCGCGCTGTGTTGTTTATAATCGTGTTTATTTTGTGCGGTTATTAAAAGTGTGCCTGTGATTCTGGTGAACTAATAGGCGATCAACACTGTCATTTAAATTATTTGTGACATTAAACATATATATAGAAACTAATCAAGTTATAAATTTGGAAGTTCAATTAGTTATATTATTGTGTATGAATATAAGTGTGTCGCCCGAAATGAGTGAACGCGGTCCTTTTAATACTTTGTCAGGTCTTTTAAACTTATTAAAAAGTAAGCCGTTTTCTTCTTGGAGTTACGAAGAAAAATGTGGTGTTAAAAACAAGAGATTTACGCCTAATTTAGAAATTAAACATTTTGATGGTAAAGTATCTAGAAAATTTCAGTTTTCTTGGTACGAGCGATATTCGTGGTTGACAGGGTGTTCCGAAACCAACAGACTTTTTTACTTTTTTGTTATACATGTATCTTGTTTACTGGTGAAAAAGAATGGATTTTATATGGAGTGACGGTAACAAAAAACTTTCTTAGAAAGGCAGACAAACACCAGAATTCAAATAAACATATTCAAAATGAAGAGCGGTACCGTTTGCTGGGACGCGTGAGGATTGAACATACTCTCTCTGAAGGGGCTAGAATTCTAGCTGTTAAACATAATGAAGTCGTGAAACAAAATAGGCTTGTTGTTGACAGACTTGTTGATATTGTGTGTTTTCTCGGGAAACAGGAGCTTGGATTTCGAAGGGGAAGACTCAGTCAACCGGGGTAATTATCTAGAATTGTTAGATCTTCTGTATAATCAGGAGCAGTACATTCGAGATCATCTCCAGTCTACGTCAGGATTTAAAGGTACATCAAGTGATATTCAGAATGAATTAGTTGAATCTGTAACTGTATAATTCAAGAGAAGATTAAGGTGGAGTTAGATTCTTGCGATTTTATTGGAATTCAGGCAGATGAAACTTTAGACGTATCAAGTAGATCTCAAGTCAGTATAATTTTTAGATTTTGTTCAAAAGAAGGTCCAATAGAAAGGTTCATTGGGTTTTATGATGTTTCAGTAGATAAGACTGCATTAGGCTTATCAGAATTAATTGTTGACGTTTTAAAAAAGTGGGGTGTAACTGAGAAGGTAGTCTGTCAAACATATGATGGAGCCTCTGTAATGGCTGGAAAGCATGGAGATGTTCAGCACTTTGTAAAACAGACTTGCCCAAGAGCATTATTTCTACATTGCTATGCTCACAAGTTAAACCTCGTACTTCTTCATTGCACTAAAACAATAAAATTGGTTAGGCTCTTCATTCACAATCTGACAGCATTTCACACATTTTTTTGTAGATCCTCAAAGAGATCACAGCTTTTAGAATCTAGAGGATTTAAACTTCCACAAGCATCCACTACCCGTTGGAACTTTCATTCCAGAGCAGTTCATACCATCTTTTCCAACTATGGTGACTTGAGACAAATTTTTGAGGACATTACAGAGAATGATGAAGGATGGGATAGTGATTCGTACAATTCTGCTGTTGGATTGCTTAACGTACTCAAAAAGACCCATTTCATTTACTTACTTTGTTTTTATAGGGAAATATTCGTTTATACTGACCATCTCTTTTCTCTACTGCAACACAAAACTATCTCCGATATAATTCTGTGGAACACTGAAATTAAGAAAACTACTGCTATCCTCAAGGACATGAGATCAGAAAACATTGTGTCGTCTTGTATTAAAATATGTCACCAAATAAGCAGCGAGGTAAATATAGATGACAGTAACAGGAAACTGCTGAAAACGTTACTTATGAAGTTCTTGATACTTTGATTATGCAGCTGGAGGTACGGTTCAGTGATTTCGAAAGTATCCAGTTTGTTGAGTTGTTGGTTCCAAATCACTTCATTTCGTACAAAGAGAGTTTTCCTTCTACTAAACTGAACAGGCTTATAAATAAATACCCTTTTTTCAATAGTGAAAGACTAGAAAATAAATTAAAAAACATTTACTCAGATACTGGAAAACATTTGTTCCCTCAAAGACTTTTACATTTTATAATTCTTAATGACTTACAACCAGTGTACGTGGAAGTTTCAAAATTAATTCGTTTGATTTTAACGTTTCCTGTTACCACGGCTTCTTCAGAAAGGAGTATGAGTACTTTGAAAAGAATAAAAAACTACTTGCACAATACGATGACTAATGAAAGACTTAACTCTCTTAGCACCATTGCTATTGAAAAAAAAATTGTGAAGGAATTGATGAGTGACCAGTTGTTCAAAGACCGTGTAGTTGACAATTTTGCAAGCAAGAAAACTCGCCGTGTTGAACTACTCTACAAAAAAATTTAAGGTAAGACTTTTGCCTACCCATTCATTAACTACTAGCTTCGCCACTGGTTAGACTTTAGACAAATCAGTTGCGAAACTTGGGGCAATTAAATAATTTAGAGTACAGTACACGTAATACCACAACAAATAATATGATAAAAACATCAGAAACTAATAATAAAAACATAACAGTAAGCCACAAGAGTGAATGAGAATAAACAAAATTTTACAAATAAAAATAATAAAAACAACTGTAATAAAATAAATATAAATAAATACTTATAAATAATAAGCAACAACAAAAGTAAATTAAATGCATTACATACCTGGATAATCTTCAGATTCATTCACTAATATACACAGAATATTCAAGTTATGAAATGTCACACCTATTTACATTATAATCTGTTTCACTTAACACATTATAAATAAAATTAAACAATTGAATTGTTTTTAAAATACTGGGATTTCAGTTATTCAAACACTATTTTAAATTCGCATTCAAAAATATCAACTGTTGCAATTTCCTTGATGATAATCGTGTTCTTCGCTCAGATATTTAAGGAACGAAATCCCATTAATAAAAAGTATAATATAGCCTTTCAACATCAGCCTCTATAGGTTATAACACAATATAATTAAATACAACTATTTCACTAACGACTCGGAACACAAAGTTTTTTATGAGAAAAAACAAAGTTTTACCTTACAACCTGAACCGGTTTTAGTTACAAGTTGGCGACTAGTATAATATATAATTTATTAGCATATAATCTGTATTATATATCTGCATATCACACGAGAATAAATGTAACATCAGGATGAATTTTTTCCTTTATTAAAAACAGCTTCGTCTCTTTGCACAGAATGAAGTATTCAGGACGAAAAGTGGCTGTGTACTAGTTCCTACTCGAAATACGCTTGATACTATCTGTTCCTAAAATACTAGGTGTTCCTAAAATACTACTGTTCCTCTGATACGCTTAGTATTTTGTGTATCAGTGATACCCCTAGTATTTCAAATACTGGTTGTTCCTTGCGTACCAGCGATATTTTTGTATGCCTAGTATATGGCCTTGGCGTATTCGTTTACTTGTTACTTGCATACTTTTTGTGTGTGTGTGTCTGTATAGTAGCGTAGGGGGCGTGCCTCGACTCGGAACAGCGAGGGCGGCGTTTCTCGACTCAGAACAGCGTCGCTGCAAGTAACAGGTATTTCAACTTTTCAGTCACTGATACATCCGTTCCACAAAAATATCGTTCCAAAATACCTGTTACAGGTATATCAGCCCACCTCTACTACACACACCAGTGGCTGACGTTTATTAACTATTTCTGAGTTCCCGATGCCACAACTCAGATTAAACTGTGCACAATGTTTGTAGAAAAGGCGGACGTATGTGACGTAGGCGTTAGTTTGCAAAATGCATCTTCCATTCCCGCCAGAAATGTATTCACGTTTCTTGTTTATCTTGTCTCAGCCAAATAAACATTACTGTACTGTATACGTACTAATTTACATTCTTGGAATGGTAGTTCGGGTTAATCCATCCTTTTTAGGGCCCCTTGTTGAACTTAAGTCTCGGCAAATTTCCTGGAAAACCATTCACTCTTCCCCCCGTTATTGTTTCAAAACATTGTTTTCCTTTCAGTTTAGTTCGAACATTCAATTAGAACGGATTAACAATGTGCGCTGATAAAATTTCAACATTAGCAGTTAAACGTAAATCGTTGACTCTTGAAGTTAAAATGAAAATTTTAAATCGTATGGAGTCGGGTGTTGGTGCCACAGAAGTCGGTCGTGAGTTTGACATATCGGAGTCAACCGTACGTACAATTGTAAAAAATAAAGAAAAAATTGTGCTATCCAGTCAGTCCGCGGGTACATCTATTGCTGCTACAAAAGTGAATCAGTCTAGATCCTCTATTATAGAAAAAAATGGAACACCTACTGTCAGTTTGGGTTGAAGATATGAACCAGCGGCGAATACCTTTAAGCCAGGCTGTTATCATGGCTAAAGCTATGTCCCTGTTTGACGACATTAAAAAAAAAGGAGGAAGAATTTTCGACCATTGAATTTAAAGCAAGTCGAGGTTGGTTTGATCGATTCAAACGTCGCTCAAACCTTCACAGCCTTCGACTTCAAGGTGAATCAGCAAGTGCCGACATGGAAGCAGCTGATAAATATCCTTCCACATTTACGGATTTGGTGAACAGTCGAAGCTATCCCCCTAACCTTGTTTGCAATGTGGATGAGACAGGGCTGTTGTGGAAAAAAGTTACCTTCACGCACTTTCATTTCTAAAAGTGAGCGACAGGCCCCCGGCTTCAAAGCGGCCAAGGATCGGCTTACACTTCTATTAGGGGGTAATGCAAGTGGAGATTCGAAATTAAAACCTCTTTTGGTGTACCACTCAGAAAATCCATGAGCGATGAAATTTTATAAAAAAGAAAATTTGCCCGTCATATGGACATCAAACAAGAAGGCTTGAGTGACAGTGGCTGTGTTTAATGATTGGTATCTTAACCATTTCATCCCCGAAGTAAAAAAATATTGTGAGGAGAACGACTTAGAACATAAAGCCCTTAGTTCTGGATAACGCGCCCGGTCATTCTGTTACCTTGGAAAGCCTCCAAACTGATTTTCCTGTTGATGTTGTGTTTTTTCCTCCCAATACAATTTCATTATTGCAGCCTATGGATCAGGGAGCAATTGCTGCTTTTAAAGCGTATTATTTGCGCCACACATTCGGCCAATTAATTCATGAAACAGATTCAGCAGACAAGCAGTCAATGAAAGAATGGTGGAAATCATTTAACATTATGAAAACCATTGAAAATATTGATCTTTCATGGAAAGAAGTTACACAACATTGCATGAATGGTTGTTGGAAAAAACTGTGGCCGGACGTGGCCAAAAATGAAGAAAATAAAGTTTTTTCAAATTTAGTGAATTACATCACACAGCTAGCCAACACAGGGAGGCTAAGTGAAGAAACCATAGAAAAACAAGACATTATGGAATTGATTGAATCCGACGTGCAGCCTTTGACAAACGAAGAACTTCTGGATCTACAATCTCAAGATGAAGCGGAAAAAGAAGAGATCGTTCCTGAAGAAACACTGCAAATTTTGTCAACTAAAATTTTCCAGGAAGTTTAATGTTAATTCAAACAGGATTAAACCTCATAGAGCAAAATGAAGTTGATTGGGAGAGAATTGCGAAAGTCAAAAAAGTTGTCAATGATGGAACAGATTGTTATCAACAACTATTAAATGAGAGGAAGCGAAAAGCATCACAACCAACTCTACACACATTTTTCAAAAAGACTGCGACTGAGAAGCCACATGAGGAAACTCAACCCGGAACTTCTCAAGGATCTTCTTTGTGATCAATTCTAAGTGAATTAGGTAGATGTTTGTATAAATTATTTTTGTACATATTCGTTTGTATGTAATCTTTTAAATTAAAATGCCTTTTTTGAGATTTTGCATTATGAATATTTATTTATCAAAACCTTTGTACGTACATATGTATTTTATTATGTTTATAACACATTTTGACAAGGAAAATCATATAAAAGCAATAAAAACTAAAACAACGAGGTATTGGTCGATAAAAAATAGGAAACCCCGCTTAGCACGATTTTCGTTTTACAGTCGGGTATGACTGTACTCCTGTTTTGTTGTATGTGTCAGTGTCTGTATCGTTTGTTTTTTGATGGTGCTGTTCGTTCTGTAAGCTATTTTATAGTTGTGTTTCCTGAATGTGTTTGCGATTTTGTGTGTGTTAGAGTTGTTGTATGCAAGTGTATGTATTTATTAGGTTGTGTTGTTGGTATTTTGTTTAGGATGTGTCTGTGTAGTTTGTTTATTAACTCGGGGGTGTGTCCATTTTTTATCGCTATGTATTTGATTGTGTTAAGTTCTTCCTGATAATCTTGTTTACTTTGTGGTATTGATGTGAGACTATGGAGCATATAGTTGAATGTGGCATGTTTGTGTTGTGTATGACCATGTCTGTTGTGGTAGGTTTCCTGTATATTTTATGTGTGTGTGTTGTTTGTTTTGTTAATTGTAAGGTCCAGGAATTTTATACTATTGTTATGTTCTATTTCTAGTGTGAATTTTAGTTTGGGGTGTATTGTGTTTATGTATTTATGAAAATTTTCGATTTGTCTTTTATTGCCTTTATATAGAAGTAAAATGTCATTACATATCTGTACCAGTAGATGATTTTGTTTGTGTTTAATATATGTTTTTGTTTTGTTGTGTATGAATATTTCAGCTAGTATTCCTGAAATAGGGGAGCCCATCTGTTTGTGTGTAAATCGTGTTGTTTTATGAGAAGTAATTTTGTTCGGTGAGTGTGATGATCTCCTGTATGTGCGTTTCTGGTGTGTTGTTTTGTCTTAGTAAATGTTCAAGTGTTAGTATGGTGTCTTTGATGGGTACGTTGGTGTATAGATTGGTTATGTCAAAAGAAGCTAAAGTTGAATTGTGAGGAATATGGATGTGTTTAGTTTTGTTAACTAATTCTATGTTATTTTTGACGGAAGTGTTGTTAGTTAGATTTATGTTTTTTCTTATTAATTTATCTAGGTGTCTTGCGACTTTGTGGGAGGGTGCTTGTGTGTTATTTATTAATGGTCTGATGCAGTGGTGCCCATCCCCCCCAAGGCCCAATGCGCAAATCCCCCCAAAAAATTCTCAGCACTCCTCCCCAATTGAAGGCTATACAAATTATTTTAGTTAAAAAAGTCATGAAAAACAAAACAAGATCCTACACTACAGTTATGATAATTGTTACACTTGATAAGTTGTTTTAAATTGTATCATTGTTTTAAAAGATAAGGCGCTACACTGGTGTGGGTGTGGATGAGAAGCAAAGACATTTGAGAGATATATTTTAAAACATATTGGTCATATTGGAACGTGGATGGCCAGTTTAAGCTTACAGAATTTTATCATTAGCCCTAATAATATTGTTTAGAAGTTTTGTATGTCATTACTTTGAACAAAACAGGCTAGATTCAAAGGGTATTGGAGTAATTAAAAACCAAGCAAATATTGTACTTAGCAAATTGTATTTAACAAATGTGTTGCTAAACTAAAAATACATTTTAAATAATTGTACTATTAAAACCAATACAATGAAATGACGCAGCAAAAACGACGTACAATGTAGTTTAAATTATGATAGGAAAAATATGTTTGTGTAAAAATATACATTTACATTAGTTATCACCTTGTTTAAATGTCTTGTACAAAAGCAGTTTTTTTCTGTGTACAATTGTGGTTGCAAATTTGTTAATGATTTCTTTGTTTTGTATCTGGCTCAGTACGTTGTTTTCACAGGATAGAATCAACAAACTTGACAGCCAACAGTCTCCCATGCTGTTCGGAAGCCGATTTTTCACTATTTTCAAACGGCTCATCGTTCTCTCTGCAGAGCAGCTGGTCACGGCAAGAGATAACAATATTCGGTACATCACTGTCAGATTAGGTAGAGCCGAAAGGTTAAGGACACACCTGAATGGTCTAATGGTCTCTCATTATACATTGGTCCATCATCCTATGTTTCTCACTTTGTAAATTTCCTTCCTTTACCTCCTCATTTTCACTGCCATCTGGATCCTCTGCCCCTGCCGGGATTCGCACTTCATCCTCTGTTATCTCCATCCTTTCAGCTTCAGGGGAATGTAACATGTCTGATATGTCGATGTCTGCGTGTGTGACTTTGTACACATTGCAAAACGTCTCCAATTCTGAAGCAATTAGGTCATTGTCCAGATTATAATACTCACACAGCTCTTTTATCTTATCGGGGTTGAAGTCTTTTCCAGTCTCCAATTCATGTGCGATTTTCATAATTCCTCCATGAGAAAAATAAGACATTTGTTTAACCATGGCAAGCGAGCTGTCCGGGAAACGATCATTCAGTTGAGACAATAATGAGTCTAAGACTAGGAAATAAACCTCAACCTTCATTTTCTTTACAGGGTCATCAATTTTTTCGTCTATCGAAAGTTCGTCCATGAGGCGTTTCCGTTTTCGGTTTCACTGAGTTCGGACTTGCGAGACGTTGTGCTGATCAGAAAATTGTGTTATTGAACTTGTGTGTCCCACTCTTTTTCACTTCTTAATGTCTTTAGTTTCGCCCTCGTCTCTGAGATAACTGCTGGTATCATGCCATAATCAACTGATTTGGCTTGTAAGCAAATTGTGATTGGAGAAAGAACTTTAAATATAGTTGAAGCAACGTGCATGGCACATATATTTTCATAATCTGACATACTGTTGATCAGTCCTTTCGCAGGCGCTTTAGTGTCATTGTCAGATTTCTTGTCAAGACAGATTTCTTTGAGGGTCTCTTTGATGGTTTTGTAACATGTTAGCACAGTTTTGAGAGCATCACTCTTATTCGACCATCTTGTAGTCTGCACTCGTTTTACTCTTTTCATTCTGTTTTGTGCTAGGCCCTTTTTCAAATTGTCGATAAACATGTGGTGACGTCGATGCCCAGATGTGAAAACACATCTCTTGAAGGAGGGAGAACATGTTTCGCATTTGAGGGCAAACATCAGTAGACTTTTCTACCACTAATGCAAACCGGTGAGAACAACACCATACATAAAATGCTCGGGGACTCTCTCTAAGCACAACAGATTTTAAGCCATTGTACCGACCTCTCATGTTCCCTGCTCCGTCCATGCTTTGCCCCACCATGCCATTAGGGTTGATTCCTATGGATTTTAGAGTGTTCATTAATTCGTAGGCTAGGTTTTCCCCTGTTGTGTCGCCACTTGTGAACACTTTGATCAACCGTTCTTCCGGTTTTCACTGGATTGTTGCTAGCTCCTTGCTCATCTAGGTGCTCAACATATCGGAGCAAAACCGCTGTGCATTCTTTTTTGCTTATGTCTTGTATTGAATCCAGGATGACTGAGTAGGTGTTACTAAAATTTATATTGTTGACTATTTTTGAGACTACAATGTTACTCATAACATTAATCAAGTCAAATACATTTCGATAACTGAGAAAATTTGACCCCAATTTTCCCTTTTGGTTTCTGATTTTTTCTATCTTTTCAAGGTACACTCTGGCATCGGGATTATACTTAGCTATCAGTGAGAACAGTTTCACCAATTTCTCTTCTGAAACATCCTTTTTTCTGAATGCTAGCATTTCTTCACCTAAATACCGACAACAATCAATTATTACCAACAACACTTCTCTGTTGTGATGAACGAGTTGGTCAGATTCTTCAGCAAGTGAGGAGTCTATTCTTTTCTGCGATATCCACTGGATTCTAGCGACTTGGGAAGATAAATGCTGTTTTGACTGTTTATGCTGTTCTATGTAGCGCTCGCCTCGATGCTCAGTCCAACCTCTGCAGCCAGTTGTACTCCATACCGTTCTTTCTCCTGGCAGAGCAAATAGAGTGCAATGCAGGCAAAAAACCACATCTTTCATCGGACTATAAACTAGCCAGTTTCTTTTACTTCTAGTCCCATCAGGTAAAGTGCTGATTTTCCAAGCTGGATTAAATTTTCTTCCATCTGTTGAAGGGAAACTCATCGAAGACAAATCTTGATTTTCTAGTCAAAGACCCGAATTTATCTCCTCTGCCGATAGTTTGATGTTGGCAAACGATGCAGGGTCTTCTACATCATGAACACCAGGTAATGGGTCTGGATTATCTGGTTGAATGTTTTCTGGGCTCAGATCTGAGCCTGAAGGGCTACTGATTTCTAACTCTACATTTGGCGGTAACAATAATTTAGTATTTAAATAAAGTCACAAATGAAGGAGGTGCTTTAGCTTGCATTTTGTCTTCATTTCCACCCTCCACGATATCATATGTTGGATTTATATCTTGGGACTCGTCTGGGGGTTTCGCACTTGAAGTTGATGGTACATCTATGTCCTCAGTTGTAGGGTCATCGTTAGCAACGTCACTGGTTACATTCGATCTAAAAAAATACAACGATTTTAGAACTCTCCCCTCCCCAAAGTTGTTATTTTATTGTTTGCTGTATTTTATTATTTTTAATGTTTGCCGTATTAGTGGAAATAACAGAACAACAAAAATAATAAAATGTTACCGGTAGTACAAAAATGCTAATAAGCCCTAATAAAAATTACGCAATAAAGCGATTCCTTTGTATCTTATATAGAGTTGTTTCTATTTTGGCCTATTCAAACGGTAACTGAACGAGACAAAAATAATTATATTTTACATACCTGGAATCTAAACTATGATGTTGACTGGTACTGGGGTCAGCAGAAGATTCAGCATCAGTGTATTTCACCCACAGGCCGTCACCAGACTTCACTTCAACCATTTTAAAACTAATGTTTAGGTTATGTCTAAATTTATAGGCTTGTTTCTTCTTACAATGTTCTAACCACTTGTCTTTTCGATGAGTTGTGTTACACATAACCTCCATACACTTATACTTAAACGATTGTTTCAGTGTTTTCGGCATTTTGACAACTATCACGAAACACGAGATTACATTCCAACCACAACTCACACAAACAAGGCACCGCATTACAGAGTAAAACTCACGGGCAGACTGCTGCCGTGCGCGGCTGGTGGACCAGAGATAAGAACTGAGGACCCGCTCCCTTTACTCCACTGCCCGCCGGTCAACAAGCTTAGCACACGCACACATTTTTACATTCACGATCACGGACTCTGACTTATTGACAGGATGTTGCTGCAGGCTGCCAGGGTCAGTTTTCCAAATTCCAAAACAAAATTTACTACTAGTTGTACTGGTAGAGACATTTGTGCCGCCAGTTCGTTAAAACAATCATAAAGATATGCAATTGCTTTAGTTTTTTACTAATAGCTTAGTCTGTTGCACAAACACGGTAAAAATGTCCATCAATGTTGGATTTAAAATGTTATTCTTGAAAAAATCCCCCCCAAAATTCTCAATGCGCAACTTGCGCTATGATCCCCCCCTGTGGGCACCACTGGTCTGATGGGAGTATTGGGTTTGTGTATTTTCGGTAACGCATTTAGTTGTGGGGGGTTTGGTTTGATTTGTTTGAGGTATTTGATGTTGTCCGTTTGGATTATGTGTTTCGCGTTATTTATGAATTGGTTTTTGATATTTCAATGTGGGGTCTTAATCTAATTTAGTTATATTGTTTTCGGTGAAGAATGTCTCGATTTTATTGTTTAGATCTTGTTTTTCCATTATAACGTTTGTTTTCTTTATCGGCTTTTAGTATTGTTAGGTTATGTTCATGTAATTTGTTTTATATTTTTTAGCGTTCGAATTTCGTTATTGTGGCCTTTTGGTTGGTGTTTTTGTGTGTTGTAATTTACGTTTTGTCATGTCGTATGGTGTAGTGGTCGTTGATGTGTGTATTTTGTATAGCTGTTTTGGCGTCTATGATTAAGTTGCATATATGTCTGTTGCTGTTGTTGTTCGATGTATTGCTTTTTAAATTGTTTTAGTCCTTTGTTTAATAAAGTTATTTCATCATTTCTGAAACTGAAATTAGTTGTGTTTACTGTGCGTGTGTGGAATTTGTGTGTCGGTGTGGGGATTGTTTCATTTATGAGTGTTATTAAATTTTGTGTTATCTCTATCTTGTATTTTTGATGTGAGCTTTTCTAGGTTGTTTTGCGTGTGCTGTATTACGTTTTCAAGTTCTATATGGTGTAATACTTGTGTTAGTTTTACGTATAAGTTGTTGGCCAGTTTGTTGAGTGTATCTTTCTTGCGGTATAAATCATTAATTATGTTTAGGTATATGTTTTCAGCTTTACGTTTGGTTTGGAATGCAGCATGTGTGTTTTGTTTTATTGTAATTTGTGCATGTGCAGCTATGATGTTTGCGGCATGTTTTGTTGTAGGCAATGTTTAAGGATGTTTTTGTTACCTGTTTTTTGAAATTTCTGTATTTATGGACGAGATACGCCTTGTTGGCGGTGTTACAGTTGTTTTGGTGGTTCATCCTCCTCATTCACGCACTTAATATTAGTGATAAATTGTAACTTTTACTGGTGAACGTTACCAACCTGTGAAAAAATTCTATTACAACTGTTTCAAGACATTTTCTGTATTTAAATCTCGCTGAAGAATGTGAACAGCACACTGAAACGTACGAGGACATTACGAAATGTAAGTGTTCACCAGTGAAAGTTACAATTTATCACTAATATTAAGTGCGTGAATGAAGAGGTTGAACCACCAAAACAACTATTGAAACTTTGCTTAAAAGGTACTTACTACATTTTACATATAGACCCTAGAGTTTGGTTCCTCTTGATTCTTTGGCCATTTAATTAACAACTTCTTCTGGGGTCAGATAACTTATTTTCCTATACTGGTATTTTATATTACAAACGTGTACCCAAATGCTGTTATAAGTCTGTATGTATACGGTACTTAAAAAAATTACTACAGTATTACCTTGCAGATAAAAAAAATAATTTAAAAAAACTCAAAATTTTGGGGGGGAGTGGGTCTTCTCCCCCATAAATACACAAAAGACGCCAGTGCAATTACTTAGTTAATGACATGGCCTACAGTAAACAAGCTCTTCTTTACTTCAATGTCCTGTAGAAGTGGTAGAGAAGGTACTTACAGGTAACCATTTACACACAGGTTAGTATGTCATAATTCTCCAATTTCTTTTTGCAAACTAAATTCCATACAGTAAGAAAGAAAGCCCTTTAACAATCAAGTAGAAGAGGAGAATCCCTCAAGTAGAAGAGCATCCCTTAAAAGCATTACAGATAAATCTGATGACTTTAAAAATTAGTTTATATGTCATCTAGAACTTAATGCAAAATCATTATACTGCGGATGTATGAATTTTTCTGAAAACTATTCATTTATTTATCCATAAATCTGTTCAAGGTTTTTAATATTATAATGTGCTAGCAACAGTACATCCTTTTGCCATCTGTTATAAAGATAAAGCTAGTGACAAATTGCTGAACATGAACTTCTGCATCATAAGCAACACCAAAGGACGACTTTCTGTACGCCATACATACTTTTCTATGAAAATTTATGTTGACACTCCAAAAGGAATTAGGCTGGATTAAAATACGATTTATTTTTCAGAGTACCAAATTAATATAAAAACAAGTAATATTAATCTCTTTGCTAATATTAATTTTCCTAAAATCTAATGTCATATTTAAGTAAAGAAACTTGCTTGTGATGTATATTGTTGCATAACTGCAAATTTATTTCAATATACAGTATGTGACTTTAATGATTTTTAATTTGTGTAATACATACTGTTACATCACAGAACAATCTACATGTTTCTCGAACGATCCAGTGGAATACAACTAAATGTTGTGGCATACGTGATTTCAACATGCGCTCATGAGAATTTTCTGGAAGCCACCAACCGCGCGGACTGTGTCAAGGCTGCAATTAATTACATCGTAGTGTAGAGCTAATGCACAGTATGGAATAATCTAGTATTTGGGGGGGGGATAAACGACGTTCAGTTTCAGTTATAGTTGCAATATATTACAGTGCGATTCGAGTTTATTGTCGGGCAATTACTGTGTGTGTTCAAGTGGTTATTAGTGAAGTCTTGTGTTTTATATAATCGGGCGGGCCAATTGTGTTTTATATTAGTTGACATTTTATTTCGTGTGAATAATTTTTATTTCATTTGTTGTAAGAGACTGTCTTGTTAATTACGAACTGTTTAATTGTGATAATTAAAGCTGGTGATTAGTGATGTAATTGGTGTCTTGTATTTTGTTTTCCACTGTACCATACGACGTCAAGTAGACTGTCGTAATAGTGGTGTCAGAAGTGGGAAAGAACCGGAAACAGTGAATACTTTGTAATTTATAATTAATCGTAAACAATGGATGCCAGTCAGTGATGGAAGTTTTTCAATCGCTGCTGCGGCAGACACACAAACAACAAAAAGAAGAACAAAGACACGAAAGAGAAGAAGCAGAAAAGCAACAGGAGGCGGAAGAGACAAAAGAAGAACGCCGACAGGAAAGAGAAGAACATAAGCCTGATACAGAGGAACGGAAGCGTGAAACAGAACACATAAGGGCATCAATACAGGAGCAGAAACAGATGCAAGAACATAGTACCACAGAATTGGGTCTTCTACAAGGTGAGCTTAATAAACAAGTTACTAAAATATAGGAGGTACAAGAATCAATTACATTAAAAATAGCTGAAGTAGACAAATCTGTTTAGATTGTTGAAAAATCAATGTCTACAAAAATATCTGTCATAGAAGAAACCATGTGAAATAAAATATCTGCAGTAGAAATCTCAACGGCAAACATAAGAGAGCAGTTCCTGAAGATACAACCAAAACAACTTTGTGAACAGACTGTACCAATGATAGACAGAAAATAAGTTAATAGAGAAAGTCACTTTGCCTGCAGTAGGGACAGTTCATGTCAAAGCTCCAATCTTTGACGGAAGCAGTCACTGGACAACGTACCTCCGCCATTTTGAAGCTGCTGCATGCGCAAATAATTGGACAGAGAAAGACAAGGCAGTTTCACTCGTTCTCGCACTAAAAGGACCTGGGGCAGAACTACTACAGAAAGTGCCACCTGACAGCCAAAACACCTATGACGAGTTGATAAGAGCTCTAGAATTACACTACGGTGTTAAACATTTGCGAGATGTGTACTACGCTCAGTTGAGAACAAGATGACAACGTTCGGGAGAGTCTTTAAGAGTTTGAAGCAAGTATCGACAGACTGATTAGATTGGCCTATCCTGAAGCCCCAGAAGATTTTCAAATAAGGTTTGCTGTGCAGACATTTATTGATGGCATCGGAGATTGTGAACTCCAGCAAGTGTTATGAATGGCAAGACACCGAAATAGCTCAGAAGCTCTTGTTCACCCCCTAGAGTTTGAAGCTGCCAAGTCAGCGTCCCCCGCTACAGTAATGGGTTTGTGCCATAACATTGCAGTCAGATCCCTGTATCACATTGCTGTTACGATGGGTGCAGAAAAACAATGTTGTCGGACAAACAATTCAGAAGATCAAGAGCGCCGCAACGATTTGAACGATGGGAAAAAGACAGAAGACCGAAGTGTTACAATTGTGGAAAACATGGTCATCTACAGGTAGACTGCTGGGAGAAGAGAGTGATCGCACCAATTGGAGAAGTAAAGCCCCAGAATAGCACACAGTTTCCACGCTACATAAGACCTGTGGAAACTTGATTATTAATGGATTTGCGGATGGTAAACCAACATCATTTACATGGGTGCAACAGTGTCCATTGCGTGCTCTTAGTCAGCTACTGCCAGCCTCTAATTAGCTCTTGTACAATACAGACTGTGACTGGAAGCCCCGTCAGGTGCTAGGAAAAGTAGACGTATGTGTACACCTGGGTCTTCTCAAGTTTAGCCACCAAATGCTCGTTGCAGACATTGTGGATTAAGTGATTCTTGGGACGGACGTTATGAATGCCTACGGATTTGTGTTGAACTTAAAGAGAGAATGTCCTGAGGGTTGGGCAAGAGAAGATAAAGCTTTGCATGGCTAAAATGACAGTGTCTACCAAACATTCGATTAAGCAAGTGGCACCAGTCGAAGAAAAAGTCAATAGGTCTGGTCAAGAGGAACCCTCCCTATTGCAAGCGGAAATGGAGGAAGTACAAATAAGTGTAACGATAAAAGAAGTTATTGGAAAGCCAAGTATGGGTGTCGAGACAAGACTCTTGCTTGTTCCTGAGCTGTTAGAAGCACCCAGGGGAAAAGTTGCTGACGATAACCAAACAGACTTGGATCAGCCAGTGGTGTTTAGGTTATCAGTACATGATACAATGGGAGTGATTCCAGCAAAACTAGTGGTTGAGAGGAAGACTCGCATTATTGGTAACTTGATGTTCGGATCACACGAGACTGAATTCGAAGAACCAGAGAATTATCTTTCCCAAGGACGTCCACCTAGATCGTCTGGTCGAGTATTACTTTGTTCAGAGACGGTTTGCCAGTTCGGGAAGAACAGGCTTAAGGAAGGGCCAGTGTTACGACATCACAGAACAATCTACGTGTTTCTCGAACGATCCAGTGGAATACGGCTAAATGTTGTGGCGTATGTGATTTCAACATGCGCTCGCGACACTTTTCTGGAAGCTGCCAACTGCGCGGACTGTATCAAGGCCGCAATTAATTACGTCGTAGTGTAGAGCTAACGCGCAGTATGGAATAATCTAGTGTTTCGGGGGGTATAAATACCAGTAATCAACGACATTCAGTTTCGGTTATAAACAGAATTATCACTGTTGCACACCACTGTAGAAAAATTATTCCCGTGTTGGGCGGTGATCGATTTTCCAATGAACGATGAGCTGAGAAGCTTGAAAGCGCTAATCGGAATAATTTTTCTATAGTGGTGTGCAACAGTGATTATAACCACTAACACAACTTTCTTAATTAAGTTTCAGTTATAGTTGCGATATATACAGTGCAGTTCGAGTATATTGTCAGGCGATTACAAGTGATTACTGCAACAACCCACTGTTTCGACTGTTCCTTGGTTTCAAGTTGATAGTATGTATTCAAGTTTCACAACTGTTACAAAATGGTGCAAAAATTCTTCTTAATTATGCTGAAACAGCTCCAAACCGTTGAAGCTGTTCAGGTTAATTAAAGATTGAAATATTTAAATCGTCCCGGTGCGGACGTTATCTGAAATATTACACGTTAATTAATTATTAAATTATTGAAATTTGAAATGTTACCTACCTTTCGTAATTTACCAAGGTCTCGTCTGGTGTACTGGCAGAGAAAAAAACAGGTGAATGCAATGACAAATACATGTTTATATTGTTAATTAACACCTTTTTATTTTATCTGATTTTATCGTCAAATGATATCAAAACTCCCACCTCAACCATTTCTTTTACGTTACATCGATAATAACTGCTGGATAATAACGATAATAACTGCTGGAAAAACTCTCATTGCTAAACCTCTAAGAGAATCGGTGAGGATGTGGTGCCAACCACCCCCCATTAATTCCAAACCTGGCCTTTTACCATACCAGATCCTCAACCGGTATGTTCCCCCTTACATGCACACTGGGTCGTCTTTGGCAAATACTGGGCGCGTACACATACTCATTCCTATATTCTGAACAAATTCAATTTCCTACTAATAAATATACAAATTTTCTACTTCAACTCACTCTTAAAATATTTCGTTTTTCAAATTTCAACTTCTTTTCGTCAATTAACTTTACGTTTTCAACTCAGAACACAGCAGCTAATCAAATTCAAATCATTTAAGTTTCATTAAAAAATTCCTTTCAGTTCTAAATTAACCTGTTATATGACCATTACTTTCCTCAAAACAAAATAAAAAAATCTTTTACATGAATCTAGCAAATTTATCAATTTTCTTCACTACTACTAACAATTACAAAAAACAAATTGAACATCTTATTAAAACATGAATTCACTTACCCTAACATTTGTTTATACATATATACTAAACAATGTAATTCAATAAGCACACTAGTAATACACATAAACAATAATATACTTGAAACTCAAAACATCATCTATATGGCAGGCATAAAAATAAATTTTTTTTTTAAAAAAAATTTAATTTACAAAAATATCTCTTATCAATCTCAAAAAAATCATTTACTTTGAGTAACACCATTGTGTGAATTAATTAAGCACACAACATTCAAAATTAACATGGTTATTATTATCTTACAATAAACAATAAAATTTACATTTAACCTGACCAAAATTACACATTTTACAGTTTTATTTGACTTCCAAGTCCTACTCAATCTTTTACTTGTTTCAATTACTAATATTTTTAACTATGACTCTCTTCTTTAATATTTTCATTCTTAATTAGTTTGGGTGACTCTCAATTATTCATAATAATTTGATCTACTAACTTGGCATTTACATATAATCTTGCCCCCCTTCTGACTCTAACATTCACTTAACAGATTTATCTAGTATGACACCCATCTATCAAAACATCTACCACCCATTCTCTACCTCTAACTTACTACTCTAACTCATTTCGCATCATTCTACCCTTATAACAAAATACTCTCTACCCCTTTGTACTCAGTATGTTTCCTTCCCAATGCTCATTCCCTCATTTGGTTCCTGGAACCTCCCTAGGTAACCTTTTCCGGCGCATATCGGTTCCCCTCCCGCCACAACGCTTTTCGTTGAGGACTCCTTATCCTGGTCACGGCACCATTGTAACTTTATTATTTATCCTGGTCACGGTACCATTGTAACTTTATAATAATTTAAACTTCCGCCTACCTTTAATTCTTTTGTGTTGGCCGTTATATGTGATCTCTAGTGTTGGACTTCCCCGCTCGTACGACGAACTGACCAGTGCAGCAAATGAAACGAGGTATTTGAAATGATTATTCACACATTTATCAAATAAAATAATGTAATGAATTTATTATTTTATATTGTGACATTCTTTGTTCTCCTTTCTTTTATAATCATTACTTCTCGCTCATAACTCCAACATTTAAATTAAACTGTATTCAATATTGAGGTGAAGCCCCTTTTTACCAGCAACAATTTTAACATATTTTATTACTTATATCTATATTATATTATTAATTAATGAATTAAAGGCGACCCAGCTTGCTATTCTCTCACATTCATTCTGTTTTAACACCCCATTTTAATTAGTTAGGGCCCAAAAAATGGAATTATTTATTTAGTGTAATTGTCAGTCGAGTACTTAACCCTTGGCGACTCTGATGACCACGCGCCGCACCGATTATATGTCCGAAAGTTTACCACATTTTCACTTCTCTGTCTGCACTTTACTCACTTCGAGCTCAGAGGTTGCTTTGTTGTTGATTTAACTTACATTTTTTTACACTTTGTGGATACGTTATAAAATTTTGTAGTTCGCGAACTTTTACTAACCCCGGCCGGGGGGAGTATTTCGTCTACTGATGAGACGACTAAAAAAATCCCCACCTTTCCTGGCTGCTTCTGGTAACACACTCTGCCTTTTGGATTACTAAGTTTTCGTCATTGTACCGGTAACATGGGTTTGCATTGTGCCCAGGTGTTGACAATACCAACCGGCAAAAATATTAAGGCTGTGGAAGGTGGAGTTTCTCAGCTACATCCGCCGTCACAAAACCACATGGCACAAAACTTTCGTTTTGCCATTTTCGGCAGCGTCGGTTCGGTCTCTGAGGCGCATAAGCTGCGCGCATGTTGGTATTGCGCGTAGTCTGTACGTGACTCAATGCTTAATTACCTTGGAGTTACACCCGACATCGCATTCCATTGCCCCGACTACGTCATGGTTCACAGTTAACTGGAAAGACAGGGAATGTCAGGGAAATAAAAAAATGTCAGGGAAACTGTTTGAAATATGTCGAAAGTCAGGGAAATCAGCTAGTTTTCAGAAAAATGTCAGGGAAGTTTTCACCGGATTCTCTTATTGTGGTTTTCGCAAAAAAAGGAGAAGACACAGATCTACATTCATTAGAAGTGTTGATTGTTTTTAACTGTCTTGTGACATCAGCTGAATTGGAGTACTAGTATGTAAGTGTGTTATAACATGGTACTATTACAATGTGTATTGATACAATTTTGCCTTCTAGTAAGCTTACACATTTTTTATTTTACGTAATATTCTTATTGTTAATACTGTACTTGTTTGGTTCAGTTGTTGCCAAAAGCAAAGGAGGTTGTGTGTGTGTGTGTGTGTGTGTGTGTGTGTGTGTGTGTGTGTGTGTGTGTGTGTGTGTGTGTGTGTGTGTGTGTGTGTGTGTGTGTGTGTGTGTGTGTGTTATAACATCACCAAATTCAGATAAATTTTGATAACAATAAGTATGTATAAAAAATGCTAAATGATATTATGTTTGAATAAATAAATTATGTGGAGAGTAAAAAATAAATAAAAGGTAATTAACATGGAAGGAGAAGGAGTAATAAACCGAAAGTGATTAATAAAGAAACTAAAATAATACACTGACAGACAAACGACATTGACCCAACCCCAGAGATTGGCCAGTTAAGAAACCAGTTAAGAAACCAAAATAAAGAAAACAAGACGGAGGAAGGAGAAGAAGAATGAAAACCAAGAAAGAACAAACCCATGAGGAAGAAAACAAAATGAAACGCATCAAGAAAACTAGACAAGTAATAAAAAATAGAGAAGGGAGAAATAATGTAACCCAAAATAATAAAGACAATGAAATTCGGTTAAGAACCAAAACTATTAATGAATGTTAGTATTGATAAAATGACAATTATAAACCGTCAGTAATATGAAACAATGTATAAAAGTACACTAACCAAAAGAGTTAGGGATATATGTAATTTGTTAACTAAGAAAGACACAATATTAATAATGTTATATAGATAGTGGGTAGAGAAAGAGAATAAAATGATGAGAAATAAATGGAAAATAAATACAAATATTGTCTATCATAAAAATAGTAAGAGGAGAGTAGGCTAAGGTAAAGACTTAGTAAAATAACTCATGTTTTAGTTTTAAGAGTGAACAATAACATTTAACAAAGTTACAATGAATAGTATTTAGGATAGAACATTGATTCAGTAAATAATGAACACTAAGTAGTGATATTCACTGTGATGACTAGGAAATAGTATTGTTATAACTTAAAAATGTATTGTACAAGTTTAAAGGTGTGATTCACAAGGAAAAGTAATCAGACGGTGTTAACATGGAAGGGAGAGCAAAAAGCATTAGAAAATAAGTCTGTATTAACATTAAGTAAATACCCATGTTATAAGGGGAGTTTAATAAAAAAAAGTTCAATAGAGGTGAGATTGTTTAGCACCAGAACAACAAATAAAAAATAATGAATTGTATAAACTGTTATTTATGAATTGGATATGGCTGTAAGAGTCATACAGACCATAGACCTAGATGTTATATGTTATATTGGAAATGAATAGCAAATAATTAGCAAGTAAGATGGAATAACACAGTTGTTACTAACAAAGACTAAATTAAAACACATCCAGAGACATTAAACCCAATTATAAATGCAAAATAACAATTTAGGACTAAAAGAAATATATTGTGTATGAAGCCATAAAAATCACCGTGTAATGGACAAATCCAAGGTGACTGATTCATCAAGGATGAATGGTAGTTATTATTAAAAACCAAATATTAAATTAAGGAATTATATAAACAAAGAAAGGTAATTTAGTAAGTATGAAATTAATTGTAAACTTAGAAAACTTGATAAAACCCAATATTGTGGGGTACCAAAATAATCTTTGTGAGAAAATATAAATGACAGTGCATTTAGATAATAACCCCGAAGGAAGATAAGAGGAGGAAGAAAGTCCGAAGATATGGGAAGATTTGAAAGGAATTCGAAAATTGATAACAATGTGTTTATGTTCAGCTCACCCAATGAGAGCAATGATGTAACCATGGAAACGACCATTTAATGAGGTAATTACCGTTAAATACAATTACTTGGAAAGTGACGCTATCGCAAGCCAGATGCGAATTTTCTGTACAACACATTTTAATATTTAAAACATCTTAAAACTAAAACCAAGTATAGAAATTGATCATAAAGAAGTCTGATGGATGCGGAATACCATTTCCAGAGGGAGAAGACGTTTAATTCAAGACGAAATTTCTAAATAAGTCCAAACAACTTTGAAAAAGATGCCGAAGCTTGAATAAAGAACACAGGAATAATATTGATGCCATAATCCTTCCTTCTCGACATCCCGAGTAATTCTGTACTGCAATGCTGTTAAGTATCAGTTAAATTATTTCAACTTCCAAAAATAAATGCACTATAATATTTCTCAATGTATGTTGAATACCACTGAATCATTTTTATTCTCTTGCAAGGATTGGACCGTAAAATTAAATTACTGAAAATTTGTTAACTATAGAACTAACCTCATATTTATGTACAACTTTTAAACATCTTGTATGACACTCAAACAAAACAATTACCACTACACATTATCCTACTTAAGGAAAAAAACATTGTAAGGTTGTGTATTTTTAATATTGTAACTGCATCTGAACCTTTTAACGTGATCCAAACAACCCACAAACATCGACCAAAATATTTGTTGATCGGCGAAATAAAACGCCATACTGTTTATTTGTATTCAAAAGTCGATAGTTTAACCCTGGAGAGAGTCTTATAAAGAATTATCCGGTGCAGAATTATATATGAAACATTAATTACAACTTGTGTCTATAAAATATTAACTTCAATTTAATAATAAATTTATACTGTGTGTGTTAAATCGTGTTTTATTTTCAGTAGCAAAGTGCATGTTTAAAAATATAATGTATAGTGAAGGTTTCCGATGCGACGTATAGCGCACAAGTAGCGAATACTGCAACTGCTAACTCGATTGACAAACAATTGAGAGAAGGCGGGACGGATTGAATTCGTCACCTCGTTCAAATAGAACGTTGATAAGGAAACCATTTTAATTGTTTTATATAAACAATTTGGCGCCACCCGGAGTTTATCCACTACGTTTGACCCTCAGATCGGGAACCATGATACCTGGTCCCCAGTATGTTCGCTACGGGCCCAAACATCGTGAATTACATCGCCGTGCGAGGACGCAGTGGTAAGAAAGAACCAGAGAATTATCTTTCCCAAGGACGTCCACCTAGATCGTCTGGTCGAGTATTACTTTGTTCAGAGACGGTTTGCCAGTTCGGGAAGAACAGGCTTAAGGAAGGGCCAGTGTTACGACATCACAGAACAATCTACGTGTTTCTCGAACGATCCAGTGGAATACGGCTAAATGTTGTGGCGTATGTGATTTCAACATGCGCTCGCGACACTTTTCTGGAAGCTGCCAACTGCGCGGACTGTATCAAGGCCGCAATTAATTACGTCGTAGTGTAGAGCTAACGCGCAGTATGGAATAATCTAGTGTTTCGGGGGGTATAAATACCAGTAATCAACGACATTCAGTTTCGGTTATAAACAGAATTATCACTGTTGCACACCACTGTAGAAAAATTATTCCCGTGTTGGGCGGTGATCGATTTTCCAATGAACGATGAGCTGAGAAGCTTGAAAGCGCTAATCGGAATAATTTTTCTATAGTGGTGTGCAACAGTGATTATAACCACTAACACAACTTTCTTAATTAAGTTTCAGTTATAGTTGCGATATATACAGTGCAGTTCGAGTATATTGTCAGGCGATTACAAGTGATTACTGCAACAACCCACTGTTTCGACTGTTCCTTGGTTTCAAGTTGATAGTATGTATTCAAGTTTCACAACTGTTACAAAATGGTGCAAAAATTCTTCTTAATTATGCTGAAACAGCTCCAAACCGTTGAAGCTGTTCAGGTTAATTAAAGATTGAAATATTTAAATCGTCCCGGTGCGGACGTTATCTGAAATATTACACGTTAATTAATTATTAAATTATTGAAATTTGAAATGTTACCTACCTTTCGTAATTTACCAAGGTCTCGTCTGGTGTACTGGCAGAGAAAAAAACAGGTGAATGCAATGACAAATACATGTTTATATTGTTAATTAACACCTTTTTATTTTATCTGATTTTATCGTCAAATGATATCAAAACTCCCACCTCAACCATTTCTTTTACGTTACATCGATAATAACTGCTGGATAATAACGATAATAACTGCTGGAAAAACTCTCATTGCTAAACCTCTAAGAGAATCGGTGAGGATGTGGTGCCAACCACCCCCCATTAATTCCAAACCTGGCCTTTTACCATACCAGATCCTCAACCGGTATGTTCCCCCTTACATGCACACTGGGTCGTCTTTGGCAAATACTGGGCGCGTACACATACTCATTCCTATATTCTGAACAAATTCAATTTCCTACTAATAAATATACAAATTTTCTACTTCAACTCACTCTTAAAATATTTCGTTTTTCAAATTTCAACTTCTTTTCGTCAATTAACTTTACGTTTTCAACTCAGAACACAGCAGCTAATCAAATTCAAATCATTTAAGTTTCATTAAAAAATTCCTTTCAGTTCTAAATTAACCTGTTATATGACCATTACTTTCCTCAAAACAAAATAAAAAAATCTTTTACATGAATCTAGCAAATTTATCAATTTTCTTCACTACTACTAACAATTACAAAAAACAAATTGAACATCTTATTAAAACATGAATTCACTTACCCTAACATTTGTTTATACATATATACTAAACAATGTAATTCAATAAGCACACTAGTAATACACATAAACAATAATATACTTGAAACTCAAAACATCATCTATATGGCAGGCATAAAAATAAATTTTTTTTTTCAAAAAAATTTAATTTACAAAAATATCTCTTATCAATCTCAAAAAAATCATTTACTTTGAGTAACACCATTGTGTGAATTAATTAAGCACACAACATTCAAAATTAACATGGTTATTATTATCTTACAATAAACAATAAAATTTACATTTAACCTGACCAAAATTACACATTTTACAGTTTTATTTGACTTCCAAGTCCTACTCAATCTTTTACTTGTTTCAATTACTAATATTTTTAACTATGACTCTCTTCTTTAATATTTTCATTCTTAATTAGTTTGGGTGACTCTCAATTATTCATAATAATTTGATCTACTAACTTGGCATTTACATATAATCTTGCCCCCCTTCTGACTCTAACATTCACTTAACAGATTTATCTAGTATGACACCCATCTATCAAAACATCTACCACCCATTCTCTACCTCTAACTTACTACTCTAACTCATTTCGCATCATTCTACCCTTATAACAAAATACTCTCTACCCCTTTGTACTCAGTATGTTTCCTTCCCAATGCTCATTCCCTCATTTGGTTCCTGGAACCTCCCTAGGTAACCTTTTCCGGCGCATATCGGTTCCCCTCCCGCCACAACGCTTTTCGTTGAGGACTCCTTATCCTGGTCACGGCACCATTGTAACTTTATTATTTATCCTGGTCACGGTACCATTGTAACTTTATAATAATTTAAACTTCCGCCTACCTTTAATTCTTTTGTGTTGGCCGTTATATGTGATCTCTAGTGTTGGACTTCCCCGCTCGTACGACGAACTGACCAGTGCAGCAAATGAAACGAGGTATTTGAAATGATTATTCACACATTTATCAAATAAAATAATGTAATGAATTTATTATTTTATATTGTGACATTCTTTGTTCTCCTTTCTTTTATAATCATTACTTCTCGCTCATAACTCCAACATTTAAATTAAACTGTATTCAATATTGAGGTGAAGCCCCTTTTTACCAGCAACAATTTTAACATATTTTATTACTTATATCTATATTATATTATTAATTAATGAATTAAAGGCGACCCAGCTTGCTATTCTCTCACATTCATTCTGTTTTAACACCCCATTTTAATTAGTTAGGGCCCAAAAAATGGAATTATTTATTTAGTGTAATTGTCAGTCGAGTACTTAACCCTTGGCGACTCTGATGACCACGCGCCGCACCGATTATATGTCCGAAAGTTTACCACATTTTCACTTCTCTGTCTGCACTTTACTCACTTCGAGCTCAGAGGTTGCTTTGTTGTTGATTTAACTTACATTTTTTTACACTTTGTGGATACGTTATAAAATTTTGTAGTTCGCGAACTTTTACTAACCCCGGCCGGGGGGAGTATTTCGTCTACTGATGAGACGACTAAAAAAATCCCCACCTTTCCTGGCTGCTTCTGGTAACACACTCTGCCTTTTGGATTACTAAGTTTTCGTCATTGTACCGGTAACATGGGTTTGCATTGTGCCCAGGTGTTGACAATACCAACCGGCAAAAATATTAAGGCTGTGGAAGGTGGAGTTTCTCAGCTACATCCGCCGTCACAAAACCACATGGCACAAAACTTTCGTTTTGCCATTTTCGGCAGCGTCGGTTCGGTCTCTGAGGCGCATAAGCTGCGCGCATGTTGGTATTGCGCGTAGTCTGTACGTGACTCAATGCTTAATTACCTTGGAGTTACACCCGACATCGCATTCCATTGCCCCGAGTACGTCATGGTTCACAGTTAACTGGAAAGACAGGGAATGTCAGGGAAATAAAAAAATGTCAGGGAAACTGTTTGAAATATGTCGAAAGTCAGGGAAATCAGCTAGTTTTCAGAAAAATGTCAGGGAAGTTTTCACCGGATTCTCTTATTGTGGTTTTCGCAAAAAAAGGAGAAGACACAGATCTACATTCATTAGAAGTGTTGATTGTTTTTAACTGTCTTGTGACATCAGCTGAATTGGAGTACTAGTATGTAAGTGTGTTATAACATGGTACTATTACAATGTGTATTGATACAATTTTGCCTTCTAGTAAGCTTACACATTTTTTATTTTACGTAATATTCTTATTGTTAATACTGTACTTGTTTGGTTCAGTTGTTGCCAAAAGCAAAGGAGGTTGTGTGTGTGTGTGTGTGTGTGTGTGTGTGTGTGTGTGTGTGTGTGTGTGTGTGTGTGTGTGTGTGTGTGTGTGTGTGTGTGTGTGTGTGTTATAACATCACCAAATTCAGATAAATTTTGATAACAATAAGTATGTATAAAAAATGCTAAATGATATTATGTTTGAATAAATAAATTATGTGGAGAGTAAAAAATAAATAAAAGGTAATTAACATGGAAGGAGAAGGAGTAATAAACCGAAAGTGATTAATAAAGAAACTAAAATAATACACTGACAGACAAACGACATTGACCCAACCCCAGAGATTGGCCAGTTAAGAAACCAGTTAAGAAACCAAAATAAAGAAAACAAGACGGAGGAAGGAGAAGAAGAATGAAAACCAAGAAAGAACAAACCCATGAGGAAGAAAACAAAATGAAACGCATCAAGAAAACTAGACAAGTAATAAAAAATAGAGAAGGGAGAAATAATGTAACCCAAAATAATAAAGACAATGAAATTCGGTTAAGAACCAAAACTATTAATGAATGTTAGTATTGATAAAATGACAATTATAAACCGTCAGTAATATGAAACAATGTATAAAAGTACACTAACCAAAAGAGTTAGGGATATATGTAATTTGTTAACTAAGAAAGACACAATATTAATAATGTTATATAGATAGTGGGTAGAGAAAGAGAATAAAATGATGAGAAATAAATGGAAAATAAATACAAATATTGTCTATCATAAAAATAGTAAGAGGAGAGTAGGCTAAGGTAAAGACTTAGTAAAATAACTCATGTTTTAGTTTTAAGAGTGAACAATAACATTTAACAAAGTTACAATGAATAGTATTTAGGATAGAACATTGATTCAGTAAATAATGAACACTAAGTAGTGATATTCACTGTGATGACTAGGAAATAGTATTGTTATAACTTAAAAATGTATTGTACAAGTTTAAAGGTGTGATTCACAAGGAAAAGTAATCAGACGGTGTTAACATGGAAGGGAGAGCAAAAAGCATTAGAAAATAAGTCTGTATTAACATTAAGTAAATACCCATGTTATAAGGGGAGTTTAATAAAAAAAAGTTCAATAGAGGTGAGATTGTTTAGCACCAGAACAACAAATAAAAAATAATGAATTGTATAAACTGTTATTTATGAATTGGATATGGCTGTAAGAGTCATACAGACCATAGACCTAGATGTTATATGTTATATTGGAAATGAATAGCAAATAATTAGCAAGTAAGATGGAATAACACAGTTGTTACTAACAAAGACTAAATTAAAACACATCCAGAGACATTAAACCCAATTATAAATGCAAAATAACAATTTAGGACTAAAAGAAATATATTGTGTATGAAGCCATAAAAATCACCGTGTAATGGACAAATCCAAGGTGACTGATTCATCAAGGATGAATGGTAGTTATTATTAAAAACCAAATATTAAATTAAGGAATTATATAAACAAAGAAAGGTAATTTAGTAAGTATGAAATTAATTGTAAACTTAGAAAACTTGATAAAACCCAATATTGTGGGGTACCAAAATAATCTTTGTGAGAAAATATAAATGACAGTGCATTTAGATAATAACCCCGAAGGAAGATAAGAGGAGGAAGAAAGTCCGAAGATATGGGAAGATTTGAAAGGAATTCGAAAATTGATAACAATGTGTTTATGTTCAGCTCACCCAATGAGAGCAATGATGTAACCATGGAAACGACCGTTTAATGAGGTAATTACCGTTAAATACAATTACTTGGAAAGTGACGCTATCGCAAGCCAGATGCGAATTTTCTGTACAACACATTTTAATATTTAAAACATCTTAAAACTAAAACCAAGTATAGAAATTGATCATAAAGAAGTCTGATGGATGCGGAATACCATTTCCAGAGGGAGAAGACGTTTAATTCAAGACGAAATTTCTAAATAAGTCCAAACAACTTTGAAAAAGATGCCGAAGCTTGAATAAAGAACACAGGAATAATATTGATGCCATAATCCTTCCTTCTCGACATCCCGAGTAATTCTGTACTGCAATGCTGTTAAGTATCAGTTAAATTATTTCAACTTCCAAAAATAAATGCACTATAATATTTCTCAATGTATGTTGAATACCACTGAATCATTTTTATTCTCTTGCAAGGATTGGACCGTAAAATTAAATTACTGAAAATTTGTTAACTATAGAACTAACCTCATATTTATGTACAACTTTTAAACATCTTGTATGACACTCAAACAAAACAATTACCACTACACATTATCCTACTTAAGGAAAAAAACATTGTAAGGTTGTGTATTTTTAATATTGTAACTGCATCTGAACCTTTTAACGTGATCCAAACAACCCACAAACATCGACCAAAATATTTGTTGATCGGCGAAATAAAACGCCATACTGTTTATTTGTATTCAAAAGTCGATAGTTTAACCCTGGAGAGAGTCTTATAAAGAATTATCCGGTGCAGAATTATATATGAAACATTAATTACAACTTGTGTCTATAAAATATTAACTTCAATTTAATAATAAATTTATACTGTGTGTGTTAAATCGTGTTTTATTTTCAGTAGCAAAGTGCATGTTTAAAAATATAATGTATAGTGAAGGTTTCCGATGCGACGTATAGCGCACAAGTAGCGAATACTGCAACTGCTAACTCGATTGACAAACAATTGAGAGAAGGCGGGACGGATTGAATTCGTCACCTCGTTCAAATAGAACGTTGATAAGGAAACCATTTTAATTGTTTTATATAAACAATTTGGCGCCACCCGGAGTTTATCCACTACGTTTGACCCTCAGATCGGGAACCATGATACCTGGTCCCCAGTATGTTCGCTACGGGCCCAAACATCGTGAATTACATCGCCGTGCGAGGACGCAGTGGTAAGAAACACAGGCACATGTTTACACTCAGACACACTGTTATATTTTACAGAGGTATACTATACGAACGAAGAGACGAGACACGAGTTTGGTTATAAATTGGCGACCAACCGGTGGAGCTTGAAAAAAGGAAGATACGAAGTTCTAGCGGCGGTCACGAAAGGAAATCAAGATGCACACAAGAGGTTTATCGAAAAAGTTGGCGAAGGAGAAAGAGATGGAAGAAAATAGAGGGGAATAAGAGGAAGGAACACCGATTGAAGAAGTGGAGACATCAATAACCACAACAGAACCAACCCAAGACGAAGAAATGGAACCACAGACTGGAGGTAGGGAGGAAGCCAGAGGAGGAATGGATTTACAAAAATTATGGGAATTGATTAACAAAAATTTTAAGAAACAGAAGGAAGAAACGAACGAAAATTTCAAGAAACAGGAGGATAAATTCGACGGAATGAAGAAAGAAACCAATGACAATTTGAAACAGATCAATGAAAAAATAGTAAGTACAAATGAAAGTACTAAGGAAGAATTGAGAAAAACAGTCCACCAAAATAATGAAACTTTACAACAACGATTGATGGAGGAAATTCAGCAAAGAAACGAAGAATTGAAGGAAGAATTGAGGGAACAGCTGAAGGAGGACCACGAGAAAAACAAAGAAGAAATGAAGCTGCAGATGGCACACCAATTAATGAAGTACCGAGAAGGAGCAAAGCAGCAGATTATGGAAATCAATGACAAATTAGAGGAAACGTTGGAGAAGCTAGAGAAGACCAACAAAAATGTTTCTGGAGTCCGCGAGGAAGTACTCAATAAAATGCACCATCTCGAAGGAGAAAATAAAAGGAGAATTGAGGAGGGTCAGGAAGAAACAGTCAGAAGGTGTGCCCAGATGGACCAGGACATACACAAAGTCCGGGAAGAAAACCAGAAGGAGGTAGCAGCTGTACGAACAGACTTGGGGGAACGAATGGAAGGAGTTTACAGCAATTTAAATAAAATAGACAGCAAAGTAGACAAAAACCAACAAAGGATTGAAGAAATGCACAGAATAGAAGAGTCATTACGGGAAGAAGTGGACGCATGGCGTGACCGACCATGTAACAATAATCATGTCATGAACACGGACAACAGAGGTACTATTAACTTCCGTAATTATAAGAGGAATCCTATTGAATTCTTGAAGAGGGTAGAAGAGTTAATCATCAAAAATCGAGAGACCTGGTGGACAACAATAAGAGGAATGCTGGACGAAATGTTCAAGGAGACTTACGACAACTGGTGGACTGCCACCAGACCAGGCGTACAAAGCAATCAAGGGTTTAAGACTCAGTTCAAGGCTAAATACTGGTCTGAATCAACTCAGAACATGGTCCGCAATAACCTGAGCAATGGAAGGTATGAAAATCAAAATGGACAATCTCTCACCTCCTACTTCTTGGGAAAAATCTGCATGGCCAGGAATTTGGAACCACGTACACCAGAAGAGTGTCTGGTAGTACAGTTATCTTACCACTACGACGACGCCATCCAAAAAGCACGGATGTACAGCCAGGTAAAGACCATCCAAGACATGGCTAGCTTATTGGAAAGCCATGAGCACGAGTGGCAATACAGAAAAAATAGAGTGTCCAGTTTCAGGAATAATAGAACCAATGATGGACAATTATCACCGAACCAACAGGGAGATAATAAGCCACCGGTAAACAACCCTAACAATTATCAAGGGAACCCACGGGGCAATAACGCGCCCAGAAATTTTAACAGAAATGGAAACAATAATAATAACAACTTCAGGAACAACTACAGAGGTAACTACCCATCGAATGGTTACAACAACAATTATCGCCCTGGAAACAATAACAATAACCATAACAATAATCCAGGATACCGGCCACAGGTAAATTACATGAGGGGACAAAGACAAAGGAGTCCAGGAAGAAACTATCCCCCATCTAACTATCGGCGAACGTACTTTAACCAGGTACCCGATACAGGAAGTCAGCCATTCGAAGAAGATCACAGGAACAGTGTGGATGACCGGAACCATCGACAGGAGCCGAACGCTAACCAACCATCAAACACTAATGAAGTTAGGGACAATGAGGTCAACCCTCATTTAAACGCTTAAGGCCAGTGAAAACTGTGGACAGCCCATCACTGGACCAATCTCTTGGGGAATGTACGACGACGAAAGATATAATCACTATAATAACAATGCATTATCTAAAAAATATAAGAGATGAATTGGTCAAAGAAAGTAATCAACCAATGGCCAGCCGAAACAGTGAGATAGTATACGTGAATGCCCAAATCAATGGAGTAATGTCAACATTAATGATCGACACTGGATCCAACATATCTTTAATTGACCAAATAGAGTTAAACAAAATACAACAAAAAAGTAGTACATCTATACCAACTCTACCAATAAATAACATAACAATTATCAGTGCTACCGGCAGACAAAACAAAACTGTCCGGAAACAAGTGTCCCTGGAACTTGAAAGTGAAGGACTAACATTCACTATGTCTTTTCTTGTTGCCAGTGGCCTACCATTCTCAATACTTGTGGGATGTGACATACTCCGACAATATTCTGCTATAATTAATCTAAAGCAGGGAGAAGTGTCATTAAACACGGAAAATGGAATATGGACAACCAGTATAGTGAAGGGTGTCAACTTACCTTCAATAAACCACTGTTATACAATATTACAGAATAATTACTTTCCACAAGCACAGGTAAAAATAATGGATGAGTGGGAGGACAAAGAAATATGGTCAAACAAGTTGGAGGAGATCAGACAATTCCAAAGAGAAGTACGAGATAAAAACATTAGTGCCAACCAGGCAGAGGATCTCATAAAAATTTACAATCAATACCGACACATTTTTTCTGATGCCCCGGGAAAGGTAAAAGATTATCAATATCAAATTATATTTAAGGAGCCGGTGGATTTTAAGAAAAAATCATATCCTATCGCATACTCTCAAAGAAATGCAGTGAAGGCCGAGATCAACCGGATGATGGAAGAGGATATAATAGAATTAAGCCAATCCCCGTATACAAGTCTGATAGTGGCGATACCAAAGAAGGACGGCAAGGTAAGAATATGCCTTGATGCTAGAGAAATCAACAAGATGATAGTAAATGATAGAACGTCCCCAAGCGAAATTGAAGAGATCCTAAAGAAATTCCATGGCACGAAATACATCAGCGCATGGGATACAGTCTGCGGATACTGGCAGGTAGAGCTACACCCGAACAGTAGAAAATACTTAGCTTTTCTGTTCGATGGGAGAAACTACCAATTCAAGAGACTGCCATTCGGATTAATTAATTCGGTTGCTGTATTCGTCCAGTGTATGGATCAGATACTGGGACAACAGGTACTTGACTTTACTACCGTCTATGTGGATGACTTATTGATTACATTATCAAACTGGCAAGACCACTGTAATAGAGTAGAAACAGTTTTGAAAAAATTATCAGATAACCATATTACCCTTAAGCTGGACAAATCCAAATTTATAGCCAGCAAGGTACAATTTTTAGGTTTTAATCTGACCGAAGAAGGTATCACCCCTTCAGCAGAGAAGGTTGAAGCAATACAAAGATTCCCAACACCTAGAAGCAAAAAACAGCTGCAATCTTTCCTGGGAATATGCAATTATTATCGGAAATTCCAGGACCATTATTCCAAGCTGACAGCACAATTTCAAAAACAGTTATCCGCAAAAAATAAATGGACATGGGGAGCTGACCAAGACAAGGTATTCAAACAAATAAAAGAAAAATTTTTAGACACCGTCATGCTACACCATCCGGATTTCCAAAAACCATTTTTCATGAATTGTGATGCGAGCGACGTGTCGGCGCTGTCTTGTATCAAGAAGATGATAAAGGGCAACATATGGTCATAAGCTTTGCCAGTAGTGTGCCGGTGTAAATCCGGCTATCGAAGGTTTTAGTTAAAGTTTTTTTTTAATTATGAAATAACGCGAATGCAAGAGTGCTGAAGCGACCCTTGTACTGCGATGTAAATGGACGGTTGCGCACGCAACTCGTAGTGTGGGGTCGCTTTTCTCTGCTGCTGACGGCAGTTGAACTCACCGCCCGCTACGAAATACATTGGCCTCTCTCGCTCTCTCTTCGAACAATTACGGCGTAGTTTTCTGCATCTTCATGGCTGGCTGAAGCGTAAACGACTCCCGGTAAGAATTGCATTATTTTATGTCTTATAAGTAATTCATATTAAATGGATGATTAATAACTAGGTGTATGCAACCGTATATAAAACACGTAATTATGTGTGTGCGACCCGACAGTTTTTATATTAAAAACATTTTATATTAAATGTTCCGTTTATTATTACTAGAATAGTGTGAGAGGTATTGCAATTGTCATTGTCATGATAAAGGTGTACAACATTAAAAATTAATGGCTAAAGTTAGTGCGTAGTCAGGGAATGAACTGTCCATGCATGCAGCAGACTGTCGGGGAGCTCTTTAATTAGCTTTACAGTAGAGAATTATTTGTGAGAACTTCCCTAGATGAAATTTTATTAATGTTAAAACATTCTTAATGCTGTGAGTGCCTTGCAGTTAAATTTTTTGGTCAAATAATGATTATTGCTCACCACGTGGCTGTTTAACCTGCAAATTTCTGTCGAAGCATGTAGATCTGGTGCTGATGACTTTTACATTACGCCACTTTTGATGTAGTCGTTTCATTATTAAAATCTACTTATTCCATGGCTGACTTTCTACCCTTTAAGCTGGTTGCAAAGACTTTATTAATGAAACTTGTGCATTTATGGAGAGTTAGTTGATGGCCCGTTCTGAGGTTAATTACCTGAACTCGGGTGTACAGTTTTGGTGAACATTTCTCTAATTTATATGAATTAACAGGGTTCTTGATTAAGCCGGAGATTTGGCCTTGCTGATTGCCGTACACCTGCATCAGTCATGGACCATTAGACAAGATCCTGTCCGGAGAGGGAGTTGGTGAGCGGTTCACGATGTAGCACCTTGCCAGCAGTATTAAGGTGATATGCACTCTTTTATTTTCCTTTTGGGGGCCGGGCCGGCAGTGCGCCAGTTTTACATTAAATATCATTTGAATCCATGTGACCACGTGTCCGGACTGTCTGCTATAAAGGGGAGCAGCTGATCATCACTCTGAACATTATAAGTTAAATTCAAGAACTTTTTTTTATAACTGAATTACATAACACTAAGTGCTCTGCTTGTAATTGTGTGCTGCACTGGGGGAGCGTGCCAGAGATATGTTACACTTGGACATTTTACAGTTGCATATCATTCTCATATTATTCTTTACAACATTTTTTGAACAGGTTAGCAGCTCTGTTCCGGCTGGAACAGAAATGAGTATATATTAACTTAACCTTGGGTTTAACATTTAAGGGCTGGGGGTTTTCTTTTTTTTGGGCCGTTTTCTGGAGTTTAAAAAGGGAACTTAGTTTTTGTCTGACACATGTTTGTGCAGCCTGAGGCAGGTTAGATTCCTGTCAAATTTTGTCGACCACATGCTGGCGCGCTTCCACAGCTGCTAGGGCACAACCGTTTTATTGTACTTTCATTTCAATTATATTTATATAGCCCGTCGGGTTTTAGTAGAAAATAATTTGCACATTTTTCTGGGCATATACTAGTTAATTTTGTACCTCACAAAAGTCTAGACTGATTGTTTTTCTTTTACTTGTAAAACATATAATGATCAATCTTATCCACTTGTAGCATATACTGATTTATTTTTTTTTAACTGTAAAACATACTGATTAATATTTTTGACTATAGAACATATAATGATTAATTTTTTCTACTTATAAAACATATACTGTTTGATTCCTTTTTCAAAATTTTGTAAAGCCTCAACTGATTAATTTTCTACTGGTAAAGTATACTGATTTATTGAATCCTTCTGAAATTGTGAAGCAAATTAACCTTTTAGAATTGTATAACAACTGTTTAAAAATCAGGTGATGTAGTTTCCGTAAATTTTTATTTAATGCTGTGGAAGGAACTTAAGGTTCATACGCTCATGATGGGTCTGTGATCAGTGGAATGCTATACAAAGGGGCGGTCCGGTCTTACTTATGCGTTATGTGTAATAATCATCCTTTCTGGGGGTTCTGGCTTTTATATAATTCTACATAAACGGGTTGTTGATGAGCGAACATTTTATCACTGCTGGGTTCTGAGTATTGTAGTTACACTGCCTGCAAGGCGGGTGCATTCCAGGGGCATTCGTGTTAGAATTAATGTAATTGTGAGTCTATGTGCCTTATGTTTCTGTGTGTGTTGTTATGTTTGTCCGTGTCTAGCTAGTCACAAGATGGGGGAGAACTTTATATTTATATATATATATATATTTACTGAATTTATACACACTTGTTATGATATACACATGTTGTTTTTCTTTAATACTGTTAAAGCAGGGCTTAAATTATTCGTGTTATTTATGATTCATGGGGGGGATAACTATGTCATAGAGTTGGACTGCATGTATGAATTCTCGGCATAAAATAAAATTGTTATTGTTATATTACAGCTGAGTTTCATTGCAAGTCCCGTCATACTGGACCCGGCACAATTTTTGTTTCTCTAGGCTCCAGCCTAGTCCTAATTGACTTGTGACTTCTCTTTCAAGAAAAAAATATTAAAATAAAACAAGTTGTTTTATACTCATAAACAAAAAGGGACATAAAAGGAAAGAGGGGTCACAAATGGTACCGCAGAGCGTGGTTTATAAAGTCTGCTACCACAAATGGTAGCAGTGAGCGTGGTTCATCCTAGGCTTGAACCCTTGGGTCCTGGTGTGTGACGGGGCTTGCAAACTCGGAAATATTAATGCCATTGTTGTGACATAGTTTTGGTATATGCCCGTGTAGGCTAGTTGTAGGTACTATAACTTGTGAGTCGGGTCACACCACTGAGGCGGTTATTTGTGTTTGAAAAATGTAATGGTTGTACGGCCGGGGAGTCTCAAGTGTGGCCTGGATGATGCAAGGTTGATTCGGGGTCGGAGTTTAGCGTGTTATATTGGCGGGATGCGGTATGGCCCGATCGGAAATCGGTACCGGCACCGACTTGTGTCCGGTTGATGTTGAAGTATTAATTCCCGGATTATGACTTTCAATTGTTAGTTGGTTGTTGTGAGTTATGTGTTGGTATGGAGTGTGTGTCGAATTGCTGTTTGATGTTATGTGTGTTTAGTATTGTTGGTTGTCACTTGTCTCCTTCTGTCGTGGATGTGAATGGTCCAGAATAAGCCAGGTCTCCGCAGCGCTAGAGAACCCGGGGGTCCGCTCAAAGGAAGGACAGACTTGGGTTTTTCCTAAATGTTTGTGAATATTTTTTGTAGGTTATGTTTGTGTTAGGTGTTTAGTGGGGATTTGTTTTATGATTGTTTGTTTTGAATTGTGCAATTCTGGCGGGGATATGCTACGAGAAATTGCCCCACCCTCTTACAGGCGTTCTCCAGAAATTTCTGGTGGTGAATGGATTTGATGAGGAGCAGTTGCTAGTTTTCTTGGATCTTGTTCTGCAGGTGGCAGATTTCCCGGGGGTGTCCGATGGGGAGGTCTTGTCTCTTATATACCCGTATTGCCGGAGTACGTTGGCTGATCTGGTCACCAAGGCTCTGCGTCGGGGTGACAGTGTTGATGCTTTCCATGGGGAGGTGTTGAACTTCTTCCTACCCATTCGACGACGTGCCCAGCTTGAGTTGGAAAAATTCTATCGCCTACAGGCCAACGGAGAGGCGTTAGGGGACTTCGTGCACGATATATGGAAAGCTGCCCGGGTGTTAAGGTTGGGGTTGCCCGAGACAGAAGTTATACAAGCGATTCTGGAAGGACTGCATCCCCAAAAGAGATCTCGTTCAGTATTCGCGGACCGTCCATGTTGTTTTGCGGACCTTGAACGGCTGTGTGTGGTTTCAAGAACGGTCCAGGAGGTTGATGAGTCCCGGGGAAGAGATGTTACACATGTCCAATACTCCAGTGGTTCATCGGGAAGATCTAAAAACGACAAACATGGTGGTTGGAGGAGAACACAAGAGACTGTCAGGAAGCCTGAATATTCCAGAAGTGATGGAGGCTATAAGGGGGTGGCAAGTGTGAAGACGGTAACAACAGCTACAGCACAGAAAACAAAGAAGTATGAATTTAACAGGGGAAGAAGAAATTATGTGAGGGAACAAACATCGGCCAGCAGGGAGCCGGTAGTTAGGCGTTATTCTTGTTTGGAGAAAAAGGAAGCTTTGAAGGTTCCAGAGGAAGTACAAGTGCCTAAGAGAGTAGTGGATGAAGAAGGTGAAGCAGAAGAAGAAAAGCGGAATAACTTCTGTGGACAAGGACACGTCAGTTAAGACGGAGTTGCAGGACTCGAAGAGGACGTCATGGTTGAATCCAGAGGCCACAGAATTTGTTCCGGTATTTACATCTCGGTTCGTGAGGGATCCAGATCCTGTAACATCACCATCGCCAGTAGAAATTAATTTAGTCATTGCACATGAACCTGGACAGCTGGATTCCAGGGTGGAAAATGTTGAGGATGTTGTTGTTGCTGAGAGTGGTCAAGGAGTGGAGTCGACAGAAGAGCGGTCTGCGGATGCTGCACACGAAGGTATAGTTGTAGGTGTTAGGGAGACTGTAGAGTCTGAAGTTGCAGATGGACACAGGGATGTCTGGGCTGCGAGTGTTTCTGAGGTTGTGGATGGACAAGGGGATGTTCATGCCGCAAGTGTGGTAGAAGTAGATGAGGTAGAAGTTGAGGAGAAATTTGGTGGCAGCGTTGTAGAGTTTGTGAGTGAGAGTGATGTAGTGTGTGAAGAGGTGCAGACGCCTTCTGTAAGTAGTGTTGAGGATCCCGAGGAACGGGAGGAAGTTTCAGGTGGACCAGGTGAGCAACTAGAGGAGGACGAGGATGTGCAGTGTTCAGATGGTGGTAGGGGAAGTGATGGCGATGACGTTGGTGATGAACGTGTTGATGAAAATGAGATCGGAGAAGAGGTTAGTCAAGAGGTTCGTGAAGGAGCTGGCGATGCATGTGATGAAGAAATTGGTGAGGAGCTGAGGGAAGAGGAGGTTGAAGATGGATCAGAGGAGCAACGGGAAGATGCTGAGGAGGTGCAGTGTCAGGAGGTTGATTTGGATTATGTGGACGAAGAAGGGGAAATTGTAGAAAAGGAAGAAATTATAGCAGGGGAGTTAGACGATGAGCATAATCCAAAGCGGAGTGAAAGTAGTGAGGTAAGTTGCCTTGATTCTGATTCCGAAGAAACCAGTCAGTAAAGCTCAACACGAGATAATTTCTTAGACAGTGGTGTCCGAAAGGAGCGAATACCTAAAGTGCGTCATAGAAAGGTAAGAAGAAGAGGTTAACGGGTAGCGGGTAGATGTTCCCCACAGTCCCAGTGGTGTTCGTCTACTTCAGGGTTGCGCCCCTGCCCACGCGAGCCTTGGTTTTCTCCAGTCATCTCCTTTTCGGAGGGAACCATGTCCTTACCCTTAGTCCTAACTATTGACCCTTTAATGATCCTTGCCCCGTTTCATCTTCCCGATTTTCCTACCCCTCCCCTTAGTAAAAAAAAAAAAAAAACCTATCGATAAGGAAGTTTAGAGAGACTTGCCAGAAGTGAGTGGATTGTGGTCTTTGAGATCTTCAGTTTCCCCTGAAAGAGGGGTCACAGTAGGACCCTAAATGCATGTGAAAGGAACTACCACGTTACGGAAAAGGAGTTACTTAGTGTTGTATTCGCCTGCGACAAATTCAGGACATACATTTTAGGGTACAACGTAACCGTGAGGAGTGACCATCGATCAATATCTTTCCTTAAACAGTGCAAGCTTAGCCATGGAAGACTAACTCGATGGATATTACTATTGCAGGAATACCATATTAACTGGGAATACATACCAGGAAAGAAAAATATTGCTGCTGACATATTATCACATATCAACGTCCAGCAACAAACATTCGACGGAGAAAAAGAACTGCTAGTCAAAGTATATAACATCATTAAAGATAGAACAGATTTGGAAAAGATAACGCTGGAGATAAGCAAACAGCAAAAGGTGGACCCAAAGATAGTGAGTATCAGAGAAAGAATACTGAAGGAAGAAGAACCCCTTGTACAGTATTATAAAATACATGACAATTTATTATTCATCAGAAATAACCCTAACGTCGGAGAATGGAAACTAGTAATCCCATCTACAACCGAAGAACAGATAATCATGGACTACCACATCCGGTACGGCCATATGGGTGCCATGAAAGTAGTGAAGGCACTAGAGGAGCAAGTATATATCAAGAGTATCTATCGAAAAGTAAGCCAAACCATACAAAAATATCACATCTGTCAAATGGTGAAATGCAAGGGTATGATGATACCCATAATATCAAGCCAAAAATTAGAGAGAGTATTTCTTGATATGTGGTCCGTTTCCTCGCAGTGGAAGAAGACGCAGATTTAAATTCATAATCATCATATTCGATCACTTTACCAAATTATATTCTATTAACTGTGCTACTACCAAGAAAATCATTGAAATTATATTGGACAACTATATACCAGAAGTGGGAAAACCGACGGCAATAATAACCGATCATGGGACCCAGTTTAAAGGAAATTTGTGGAAAAATAAACTCTGGGAAAATGGCATCAAAACATACAAAACATCTGTTTATCATCCCAGCAGTAACCCAGCTGAGAGAGTGCTTAGAGAAGTGGGCCGAATTCTGAGGACTTACTGCCATAACAAACAAAAGGAGTGGCACAATTACCTAAAGTCCACTGAAGAATTTATAAATCTTGCTTACCACAACTTCACTGAAACCACACCATACTCAATGATGTTTGAACGCCCACTACCTAGGGAGATAAATGATTTAATTAAATTTCCCACCAATGCCGAATACCAATTTGAAAAGAGAAGAATTTATAACAAAATTGCAGAGAAGGTAGAGCAGCAGAAAAGTAAATACTCTAAGAATCATCCACATATGATCAAGTACCAAATAGGAGAGAGTGTATTAATAAAGAACAGGGAATTACCCAGCTCCATAGAAGGCATTACGAAAAAATTACTATTGCTGTATGTAGGGCCGTACACTATCACACAAGATAAGGGCAATAACACATATGAAATAACCAACCCCACCACCCAGAAAATAAAGGGGGTATATAACCAAGCATCGATTAAAAAATACTATGACAGTCAAACTTAACTGAAAAGAATTCAAGTTGAAAACGCCAACCAAGTTAGTTGGAATAAAAAGAAAGAAGAATAATACAAGCAGATGAAGATTGCTGATAAATAATAATGAAAAAATATAGATATAAAATGAATTTCAAAATTCAAAAAAGTTATGTAAGGACAGCTTACACAGATAATTCGAGAATATTTTAGACCAATAATAACATGGAGAAATAAAATTACCAAGAATCCACATAAAGTAAGAAACACTAACTTACTATAATCTTTGAATAAAAATTAATAATAAGGGAGTGAAGTTACCAAAACATTCCTAACAAAATAAGATTAAGTTACAATAATCTTTAGCCAAAATGTGAGGCACAAAATAGCAAAACGTACTATAATGGAATGAGCTACAAAAATTCCTAAATACTAAGAAACACTAACTTACTATGATATTTAACAAGTTATGAAAAAAAGTAATATCAAACAAAATGATCAACTTCCACTACTATTTAGAAAGAAATGGGAAGTAAGATTAAGAAAAACCAATGATCAAAAAACGAAACAAATAAAATAAACATTCTAAGAGTTGTAATATGAATTGAGATGAAACAAAAAGTAGTTAAAAATGAATACAAATGTGAATTGTATCAATAAAAAGCAATGCTTCAAGTATTACTAAGCAGTATCTATGAAGAAAGATGAAAAAATATATGACCCGAACTGAGCAATAATGAAATATAAAGGTAAAAGTTCCCAACAAATGTTATGATTATTATTATTATGTTGAGTCATGAGATGACTGTATTTAAGATTCATTAATTGAGATTGACTGTTGAATAAGTCCAGCAATCATTTTACTGAGCAGGGATGATGTTCCCCTGATCTCAGAATAAGAGTAGTTTTGAACGACGGAGTTAGGTAAGCCAATAGAGCCCATCCGAATCGATTGCAACTACAAAGTAAAGTTAGTTAGGGAAAATAAGATTTATAGGGAATAATTTATAATAAAAAATCAATAAGCCAGTTCGTAATAAGAAAACAAATGACGAAGAAAAGAATCAGGAGAAAGGAAATAAAAGACACAGAATTAAGCATAAAAATCGAGTGAGAAGCAGGAAAGTTTAAGAAGAAAATGATACAATACAATTGATAATTTCATCAAACTTAGAATCAAGTTTTATAAAATGATCAATTTTGGTGGGAGAGCATTATATAACATCACCAAATTCAGATAAATTTTGATAACAATAAGTATGTATAAAAAATGCTAAATGATATTATGTTTGAATAAATAAATTACGTGGAGAGTAAAAAATAAATAAAAGGTAATTAACATGGAAGGAGAAGGAGTAATAAACCGAAAGTGATTAATAAAGAAACTAAAATAATACACTGACAGACAAACGACATTGACCCAACCCCAGAGATTGGCCAGTTAAGAAACCAGTTAAGAAACCAAAATAAAGAAAACAAGACGGAGGAAGGAGAAGAAGAATGAAAACCAAGAAAGAACAAACCCATGAGAAAGAAAACAAAATGAAACGCATCAAGAAAACTAGACAAGTAATAAAAAATACAGAAGGGAGAAATAATGTAACCCAAAATAATAAAGACAATGAAATTCGGTTAAGAACCAAAACTATTAATGAATGTTAGTATTGATAAAATGACAATTATAAACCGTCAGTAATATGAAACAATGTATAAAAGTACACTAACCAAAAGAGTTAGGGATATATGTAATTTGTTAACTAAGAAAGACACAATATTAATAATGTTATATAGATAGTGGGTAGAGAAAGAGAATAAAATGATGAGAAATAAATGGAAGTTGAATTAGTGAAAGTGATTTATCCTAGAGTGATATAATACTAAAGAAACACTAAGTAAATTATAATGAACACTAAATAATTTCAGAAAGTGCAAGTGGAAAATAAATACAAATATTGTCTATCATAAAAATAGTAAGAGGAGAGTAGGCTAAGGTAAAGACTTAGTAAAATAACTCATGTTTTAGTTTTAAGAGTGAACAATAACATTTAACAAAGTTACAATGAATAGTATTTAGGATAGAACATTGATTCAGTAAATAATGAACACTAAGTAGTGATATTCACTGTGATGACTAGGAAATAGTATTGTTATAACTTAAAAATATATTGTACAAGTTTAAAGGTGTGATTCACAAGGAAAAGTAATCAGACGGTGTTAACATGGAAGGGAGAGCAAAAAGCATTAGAAAATAAGTCTGTATTAACATTAAGTAAATACCCATGTTATAAGGGGAGTTTAATAAAAAAAAGTTCAATAGAGGTGAGATTGTTTAGCACCAGAACAACAAATAAAAAATAATGAATTGTATAAACTGTTATTTATGAATTGGATATGGCTGTAAGAGTCATACAGACCATAGACCTAGATGTTATATGTTATATTGGAAATGAATAGCAAATAATTAGCAAGTAAGATGGAATAACACAGTTGTTACTAACAAAGACTAAATTAAAACACATCCAGAGACATTAAACCCAATTATAAATGCAAAATAACAATTTAGGACTAAAAGAAATATATTGTGTATGAAGCCATAAAAATCACCATGTAATGGACAAATCCAAGGTGACTAATTCATCAAGGATGAATGGTAGTTATTATTAAAAACCAAATATTAAATTAAGGAATTATATAAACAAAGAAAGGTAATTAGTAAGTATGAAATTAATTGTAAACTTAGAAAACTTGATAAAACCCAATATTGTGGGGTACCAAAATAATCTTTGTGAGAAAATATAAATGACAGTGCATTTAGATAATAACCCCGAAGGAAGATAAGAGGAGGAAGAAAGTCCGAAGATATGGGAAGATTTGAAAGGAATTCGAAAATTGATAACAATGTGTTTATGTTCAGCTCACCCAATGAGAGCAATGATGTAACCATGGAAACGACCGTTTAACGAGGTAATTACCGTTAAATACAATTACTTGGAAAGTGACGCTATCACAAGTCAGATGCGAATTTTCTGTACAACACATTTTAATATTTAAAACATCTTAAAAGTAAAACCAAGTATAGAAATTGATCGTAAAGAAGTCTGATGGATGCGGAATACCATTTCCAGAGGGAGAAAACGTTTAATTCAAGACGAAATTTCTAAATTTTGAAAAAGATGCCGAAGCTTGAATAAAGAACACAGGAATAATATTGATGCCATAATCCTTCCTTCTCGACATCCCGAGTAATTCCGTACTGCAATGCTGTTAAGTATCAGTTAAATTATTTCAGCTTCCAAAAATAAACGCACTATAATATTTCTCAATGTATGTTGAATACCACTGAATCATTTTTATTCTCTTGCAAGGATTGGACCGTAAAATTAAATTACTGAAAATTTGTTAACTATAGAACTAACCTCATATTTATGTACGACTTTTAAACATCTTGTATGACACTCAAACAAAACAATTACCACTACACATTATCCTACTTAAGGAAAAAACATTGTAAGGTTGTGTATTTTTAATATTGTAACTGCATCTGAACCTTTTAACGTGATCCAAACAACCCACAAACATCGACCGAAATATTTGTTGATCGGCGAAATAAAACGCCATACTGTTTATTTGTATTCAAAAGTCGATAGTTTAACCCTGGAGAGAGTCTTATAAAGAATTATCCGGTGCAGAATTATATATGAAACATTAATTACAACTTGTGTCTATAAAATATTAACTTCAATTTAATAATAAATTTATACTGTGTGTGTTAAATCGTGTTTTATTTTCAGTAGCAAAGTGCATGTTTAAAAATATAATGTATAGTGAAGGTTTCCGATGCGACGTATAGCGCGCAAGTAGCGAATACTGCAACTGCTAACTCGATTGACAAACAATTGAGAGAAGGCGGGACGGATTGAATTCGTCACCTCGTTCAAATAGAACGTTGATAAGGAAACCATTTTAATTGTTTTATATAAACAATTTGGTGCCACCCGGAGATTATCCACTACGTTTGACCCTCAGATCGGGAACCACGATACCTGGTCCCCAGTACGTTCGCTACGGGCCCAAACATCGTGAATTACATCGCCGTGCGAGGACGCAGTAGTAAGAAACACAGACACACTGTTATATTTTACAGAGGTATACTATACGAACGAAGAGACGAGACACGAGTTTGGTTATAATATATATATGTACCAATCTACTTATTACTGGTGGCTATATAAAACTACCTTTATTTAAAGGTGGCCTTTTAATTTTTAGTGTTTGAATCATTTTTAAGTTAAATTCAATGTTTATAATTATTGGTTTGTTTATTCCTGATATATCAACAATTTATCAATCTGAGAGTGAAACATGGCTATAAGGAAAACTAAGTTCAGTGATCTGTGGTTGGACTCTAGGTGGAATCCTGAGTTTGTTGCCTGGTTAAGTAAAGGACCTGACAGTACCCAAGCTTTCTGCAAAATTTGTAAAAAAACATTTGATTTATCTAATATGGGGCGCCAAGTTGTAGTATCACATTCAAAGGGTAAAACACATTTGAATTTAATGAAAACTCAAGAGACACAACCATCCTTAAAAACGTTTTTCAGTACATCCACACCTAAATGTAGTGAACCAAAAAACCGTGAAAGTGAGACTAGAGATGAAGTAATGCCATCAACAAGTCGACAAAATATTGAAGTTTCAAACTTGCCTTCTGAAGTATCATCCTCCAAACCTAATCAACAGTCAGTTACATCTTTTTACATTAGGGATGATACCACAAGAGCAGAAATTCTTTGGGCTCTGAAGGTTGTAAATAGCAAAATTTCACTAAATACATGTTCAGATATAGGTGATTTATTCAAATTGATGTTTTCTGACAGTACCATAGTTTCAAACTTCAAAATTGGAGCTAGAAAATGCAAATATCTCATTAATCATGGTCTTTCTCCATATTTTTTTCATGAAATGAAAAATCGAATAAGTCAGAGTGATGATTTTGTCATATGTTTTGATGAGTCTCTCAACAAAGTCATTCAAAGGGGTCAGATGGACATATTTGTACAATATTTTGACATTAATAGAAGTAGAGTGTAAAGTGAATATTTCAACAGTGTTTTTTGGACAGAGCTACAGGACAAGATCTTTTGGACAATTTCATCAAAGGAATCCATCCATTGCAATTAAAAAAAGTTCTCCAAGTTTTTATGGATGGACCCAATGTCAATTTAAGTTTCCTGAAAAAGTTGGATGAAAGAATAAAAGAAGATGATCCTAATGGGAAATTACTGATAAATGGTGTAGTTTGTGGGCTACATGTTATAAATGGCGCAGTAAAAAATGGGCTGCAGGCCGTCAAGTGGGATGTGGATAGTTATCTACGTGATGTTTACTATATATTTCATGATTCTCCAGCCCATTGTGCACAATTCACAGCTCTTACTGGAAAAACATTGTTTCCTCTAAAATATTGTACAACCAGGTGGCTTGAGAATATTCCCTCTATTGATAGAGTTTTAACCATTTTTGATGACGTCAAGAAATATATTGATAACCAGAAATTACTTCATACTAAGCCTTTGAAAAACGTTGCAACTTAAACTAAAGATGGGTTTTTAAAATGTAAATTGGCATGTTTTAAGGCAATTTCTCAAGAATGTGAGCCATTTTTAATAAAATTTCAAACCTCTGACCCTCTTGCTCCTTTCTTATATGCAGATCTACAAAGTCTTTTGCAAAATTTGATGGAAAGATTTGTAAAGACCAGTAAAATACCTACATCAGTGAGCAAACTAATTTTTTCCCTTGATCCGAATGACAAAGAAAATTTACGGGAAGTAAAAAACCATTGATATAGGCTTCCAGACAAAAAAAATTCTTAAAGAAGTTACAGCAAATGAAGCTGAGATCCTAAGATTTAAACTGGAATGTCAAACTGTCTTAATTAAAATGACAGAGAAAATATTTGGAAAGATGTCCTCTAAAATATAAAATTGTCCAGGGACTATCATCTTTGGATCCTGGTCTTATTTATCATCAACCACAACAGGGCAAAATAAGATTCACATTGCTGCTAGATGAATTTTATATTCACAATAGAATTACAGATGTTGTTGCAGAGAGGGCTAAAGGGTAATACTCTTCCTTTTGTGGGGAAGCCCATTCCTGTCTTGAGCTTAACATCAAACAATTTTTTGAAAGTAGAGCAAGTGTAAGACTTGATGATTTCTTTTCATCAATGCTGTTAGGAAACCAACATTACTTAGAGCTGTGGAATATTGTGAAGCTTGGTCTAATATTTTCACATGGAAATGCAACAGTGGAAAGTGGATTTTCTATCAATAAAAACTTATTAATAGAAAACTTAACTGAACACAGTCTCATTGCTCAAAGAACTGTTGAAAATGCAATCAGGTTCTATGAAAACATTGAAAAGATTCCCATCACCTATATAATGCTAACACATGTAAGGGCTGCTCATAGAAGATACGAAGAGTATCTTAAGGAATCTAAACAAAATCAGAAAGAAGTAGAAAAGAAACGAGTTGAAAAAAGGAAAATTTCCTTAGAGATAAAAAAACTTGAAGAACAAAGAAAGATACTGAAACTTCAGACAGCTAAAGAAGAAGATGCCATAAAAGCAAAGATTCAGATTCTGGAGAAGAAGAAATCGAATTAGCTTTACTGATTTGTTTGAATTTTGAGTTTATATACTTTATGTATATACAAACAATTGTCTTTGTATTGTTCTTAATTTGTAATATGTAATGTTTTGTCAAATATGACACAAATAAAATAACAAGGAGAGCATTGGACGGCTATGGGGATGGTGGAGGCCGATGAAAAAAATCAATTAAACAAAATTGCACAGTTTTGATTATTTATTTCCTTTAAACTTCACAAAAATTATCACCTTCTGATTTCAATATATTTAAAGATATTTGGAAAAAAATTACAGTACCATATTCAAAAATCTCGATTGTCAGGGAAAAGTTCTCAATATTGTCATGGAAAGTCAGGGAAATCAAAATATGAAAAATAGTGTGAACCCTGTACGTTCAAAACTTCACTCTGCTGTTCTTGCTTTACATACAACGCTATTTAACACGGGACTGGCCATGCAGATGGAAAATAAATTTATGATGTGAAATAAAACAAAAACCCCTCCTTTTAGCCCCGTTACAAATTTATGTATTACTCATTGTCTCCAAAAAACTACTATTTATCTACATATTTGATTTTACGTTATTTCTTTGTTATTTTCCCTTTTTCTCAGAAAACATTGTTATTTATCTATTATACATGAAATAAGACTTGTTGAATTACTTATTGCTAACAATCTTAAATTATAATCATACTCCTAATTGTAATCAGACGATACAGCTTGCTACATTCACTCACTCATTCCTTATTCCCCCCTTTTTTGTGTAAAATGATAATAATAATAAACTGGTGAAATACGGTTACATGGTCTGGCGTCGTAGTTCACGACCGCGTGGTGCGTCTCACATAATTCTCTTGTTTGATGTCCGAAAAGTTAGGTTTTCACTTTTGACAAACTGTTATTCGTTCACTGTTACATATCTGTTTAGCTTTTTCTCTTTACACTACTTTGCACGTTCTGATTTATACTATAGGTGGTCGGCCGACCTTAAATTTGCACGCACAAAGTTTTTTCTAGCCACGCGTGGCCTGTAGTTAAGTCGACTGAGACCGGCACACAGCGCCCCGCTTCCCACCAATATTCTGTGAGGCAGCTGGAAACCACAGCCTTCATGTGACAAAATTTTTTGTAGCGGCACCGGTAACGTGGATTTCCAATGTGCCCAGGTGTTAACGATATTCCATTGCCACGAGGCAGTAGACTCAGGTGGGCGTAGTCATCACGGACTTCCGTCATCATCCAAAGCACGTGGCGAACAAAATCTTATAATTTAGCCATCTTGTTGGCGTCGTTTCTGCGCGCATGGTCAGGTTGCGTGTATGAGTACGTAACACAACACTTGATTTCCCGGAATCGTACTGCGTTCTTACCACACCCGCTTGCAAAGCTATACCACTGTTCATTGTTTGACTGCTGCCGTATTTTACGTGGGCGTTACAATTGAAAATTAAATAAAATTGATAAAAAATAAAACCTCCCATTCTGCCCCATTACAAGACCCCCCCCCCCACAATGAGAGGTCTTCTGCTGAAACAGAAGAACTCTCATTGCTAAACCCCTAAGAGGATAGGTGAGGATATGGTGCCAACAACCCCCCGTTTACTTCTTACTTCTAAACAAATCATGGGTAAACTACCCCCCTAGCTTAACACCATAAAATCGGACAGATACTCACCATAGTACCTTCTAACATTCCACCCCAAAATCAAAACCCTGGCCTTATACCATACCAGATCCTCAACCGATATGTTCCCCCTTACATGCATACTGGGTCGCCTTTAGCAAGTCCTTTTTTTTTTTTTTTTTTTTACAAATTTCCCAGTTTACTTAAATCCAATCAAGTTCAAATCCAAAATAAACTAAACAATTCAATTTTAAATTTTTGTTTGCCTAGAGGAATTTAGCTAAGTTCATTATCCAAGATCCATTAATCTGATCATTTCAGTACATTTACTTCCAAAATTTTAAAAATCTTTTAATTGGATTCATCACTCTTCTTAATTACCTACTAACAACCATAATGAACCAATAAAAATACACAACTTACTTCTACTATAAAGTCAAAACTCAAAATAAATGCACTTGTATACAAAAGAGAACATAAAAGGCATCTCATAAATCAGCTAACACCTTCCCTACTTATAATGAACATTACCATTTATAATAACGTTATTTAATACAATGAATAGAACAAAAACATTTTTTTTCCAAAACATTTTAATTTCCCAAAATTCCCAAAATATTTCTTTTCTTAATTTCAAGAAAAAATAAAATTATTTAATTTAATTAAGTAACAAAATTTCATGAATCAATTACTAGAAACCTGTCCTGTCTCTAACATCAGCTATCAGCTGATCTCTCTGGGTCAGGTGATGACCTTGCTCTAGATATAGCTCGAAATTTATACAAGTTAAAATACATCACATATGTTCATCATTCTTACACTCTAACATAATAAAAATAATGGCACAACAAAACATAATAAACAAAATCTGATAAACATCTACACTTGAAATAGTCTTTCCAGAATCAGTAAAGTCCTTTATGAAATTATTATACAGAGTATAACACACTTCAATCACTTACGTCTAACCAGACTATCTACTACAGTATTACTTCTTGAATCAAAATAAAATCATTTATTTAGCTCGTCGGCTAGTCAGCATCATTACGTCTCAAATTTTAGTTCGTTACTCCCCTGAGTAACCCCGCTTACCACACACACTATGGCCCCCCTGAACTGTTGCGTTCAGTTGCTTCCACAAGGACTGAATTTGAGGAGGAATTTTGACATCTGTCCTTGCTTCAGCCTTACATGTTTAAAATTATCAGATATCATAATACCTGGAAGTTACATATTTAAAACCTTAATGTGGGTCTATCACCTTTTTTTACTGTTCCTACGCGAACAGAGTGATAGCCGCTGTTCCATAGTTTGGTGATTCCCCTGAATTACCCCCTGTCAATTTCTAAATTCACCTTTACAACGATAACAGCTATGGCCAGTTAAGGCAGAACGTGACGCAATGAGCCCCAACCACAGCTGTCAAAGCTAAACCAATTCCACGGTCAGGGTTCGGTGAGGCCGTGACCGCCCGAAAAGTTGGGGAATCACAAGTAAGAGATATGTTTGTTTATGACATGGTTACATTTAAAATTCACAATTTACATTGCATGAAATTCTTAATATTGATTACGTGTTCGAGCACTACTCATTTGCTTTCTTATCTTTCCTACTTGTGGCCTTCATTAACATAAAACAGTGATTACAACAAAATATTTACTTATTCATCTGAACTAGTTTATACCTACTTACATAGGCCATCATCAACTAATGATTGCATCTTTAATTACAACTTAATTGGCCATTTAAATAAAAAGGATTCACTCTCTCACTACATTAAAATAAACATTTAATCTGCATCTGAATAAAATTACAAACATTTCAATTTTAGGTCTAGTCTCAAATTCCATAAATCTCTCATCCCGTTACATTTTACTATGAACTTCTATTGATCATTTTCACAGACGACATTAGAAAATTTTATTTGAACACACTGCCTCACTAAAATTATTTACATACATTCTTAGGCAATGTTGGTACATGGTGTTGTGCACCTTTTTTATGCACCTTGAGTGAAAAACATTGTTACCACGTACCTTAGGGGTCCCCCTCCCCGTTCAATAGTGAAATTTCTAATTTAGACCAATTTTGTGGAGCCGGATCATCGTTGTTTCACCACCCGAAAGAAGTTCTGCCAACCATGGTCCGCCCCCTTATGCCAAAACCCACGGCCAGGATTGGTAAGGTCGTGACCGCCCGAAAATGGGGGAGGATACCCTCTCCTTTAAATTATACCATAAATGGGTGTTTATTTATTAAAATTAAAAAAAAATGTTTAATATCACTCAGCTAGATAATACTTTTCTTAATTGGGTAACATATAGAGATCGAAATTTTAAAAAAAATTTTAATTTCTCGATCAAGTAGCACGTTCCCACACTCGAGTCGACGGACACAAGCCCAGGTCGTAAATAATGACGAATTAGGGACACGTCAGACCCGACGCCAGTGCGAAGACAAGGAAAAAACGTCTGTGTACAGCACACAATAAGAATTTGAGGGCGTCGTTGACAGCTCGCAGTTTGTTACAATTTACAGCACCCAGCAATCGAAAACAAAGACTTCGTCCAGCTGCCGAGTTACGCGGAAACGAAATGGAACGCCTGCTGTGGAGGTGAGTTGTAATGAGCACAAATATGAAAGGCTTCACTCTGCTACAAAGGAGTACAGAGCAATCTCGACAAACAGATAAACAATAGAACGTAAACTCAGTGAATACTGCAAGTGCACCCTGCACAGCGTGAAAACAAACCTTTGACAGCTTACTGGAATTTACGACTAGAAAGCGTGGGATCGACGAGAGACGACTCCAACGAAGGGTTGATAATCGGCGGAACGAACAACGAATAACTTGAACAATTAACCAGGACTCTGCAGTCTGTTAACAAAAGATAGGTCAGAACCTTGACAAAGTCTAAACAAAGGTTGACAGACAGCCGGAGAATTGCTCTAGTTTCTCAGAATCCGTACCACGTTCGTCACATGGAATACTCCGGGGATGACGACGACCAACCAGCGTCAAGCATCTTCTAAAAGAGCTCGTGGAGAGAGTAAGAAGGGTTCGGACGACGAATCGGGAAACAGAGGATGAGATCTGCAGAGGAGTAGGAATTTGAAGAACCAATCACGGATCCGAAAGGGCGTAGAAATCCAGAATTTAGACTTATGGGTAAGATGTTTTAATAAAACTGTTTTGCGAAGACGCGGAGCAGCAGTCTACAAGTCAATCGGTCATAAGTTAATAAGTCAGTGCGTACGACGGTAAGACGGTTGGTTATAGTCGGAGCGGTAATACAGTTGGTGATAGAAAAGGTTTCCGCGACCTACCGAACTTTCGACTCGGTGAATTCATAAGTGAACTTAGACATACGATATAGTCTCAATTACACACAAGTCTGTTCGACAACTGTATATGTTCTGATAAACTATAGTGTGCACGGGACTTGAAACTACAACCAACGCGAATATAATAACACAAGTAATTAACATTCCAAAGTATAACAGTGAGTGACATTTCAAACACTCTCACATCACAATGAGTTGCTACGTTGAACAATTAACTGAATGAACTATATCGAACAATTAAGCACACAGTATACACTACATCCAGATAGACGGAACAATTAATCATTAACACGAACACGGCAAACTCTCAGAGTAATTCAGCTTAATGACGATATTAACATCTTAATATTCGAACTCCAAACACTCAACATCAGCGGGGTACAACCACACCATACACGTAACAAGAGTGAAAATTCAGTGAAGTGAAGTGAAGTGATGTGCTCGTCATAACAGAGATAAGATGCGCGACGAATCCTCCAGCAGACATCATCTCACACCGGCGGAATATTGGATAAACACTTTCACAAGATAAGCTATTATGTCTATTAAATCTTAGTAATATATACTACTGCACTGTCTCCTCTTTTCAAAGAGCAAACCCCAAGAGATTATATATATATAAATCATATGAATCATAAATTTTATAAAGCAATATTAACGTAATTCATCATCTGAGAATAATGAACGCATTTAGGTAGGGATAAAATATATTTGTTGATTGTTTATTGTGCGTATATGTTTTGTATATGTATATTATTTACTGCATTTGAATGTAACATATATTTGCGTTTTCAGGAAACAACGCACAAATTGTATTTTGTTATTATGTGTTTTTATTATGTATGTATTCGCAGGATATAGTAACTTACTCAAATAACAAGTATAATAAATAAGTAATTATTTTATATTTAATCTTGCGTTCATTATTGAAATTTAACCTTGATTATTAATTTATTTCATTCTAAGCATTTCACAAAGAGTCTCAAAAGTTATGCTAAGTATCAATGGACACAACAAGCTCGACCATTGAAATGTCCGATTAACAGACTCATAAATCATATTTATTTAACAACTGTGTTGAGTCTAATCTGACGAGTATGAACTACTTTTATATATTGCAACTCTACTTATATGCGTTGCTGTTGTGTTGTGGTGTGTGTGAGTACCTACCTGCTGTCCGATCTTGCGGTTTCTTCCGACTAGGGCGTGTGGATTTTGGATTTGAATTTCGCAAGCTAGTAATCTCAAATTTATGGCAACAACACACAAAATAAGTTACTTTAAAGGGGGAGAGTTTTGTGAGACTGGTAGGCTTTGTCGTACAACAATAAAACAATGCAAGATGGGGTAATAAAGCGTTGTTTATTACTCCAATAACACACAAGAATAAAATGGTTATTATATTATCAATTATCTTACAGTCTAAACAATGAATCTATGTTGACTAATGTTTTTCAATTGGTTGATAATTGAAAAGAAACTAAACTCGTTATTTGACGAGTTAATTGCAATTGAAAATTTAATTAATTAATTTATTAAATTTAATTAAGTTGTTTTAAATAAATTGCATTTAAATATTACTAAAACAAAAATATAAAAACTCTGAAGTTAATTAGAAAAATTTTCAAAATAAATTAGGCGTGACAGTCTAGTTCACGTCATTTCATTTCTAGTGATTTGACTTCTGTTATACTGCAGTATGAGCTAATAATTAGATTGTTAGTTAAGATTTGTATAGCGCTTTTATATTATTTCTATTTTCTTAACTACAGCTTACTAATGACTTAGACTGCTATACAGATTATCACAATGAATTTATTCTTATTTACTAGTCTTTGATTTTTGTATGGCACCTGAATTGTTCAAATTACAATGCTTTTAATTGAAAAATCAAGGAAATTTGATGTTGAAAAATAAATAAGTTGATTTTGCTTTCCTGTTATTGAAGTGGATAGTAATATATCCACGGTCCGATCTGCTAGAGAAAGTAATCTGCTTAGAGCTCCTGGATTCGGTCGTTGAGTTCAGAATTCGGCAACACTCTCCTCTCCTGCTGTTTGTTGAATATTTTAACGTCTGCGGCTCTCTGCTGGAACTGGTTTACGTCCCTCGTCGATTCGCACGTCGCACGTCAGCGTGTGTGTGTGTTTCGTTCGAGTGGTAGCTCTGCTCGTCAGCTGTTCACCAATGATTTAGATGGCCTCTCTGTCGTATTCTTGAAGTCTGGTCCTGAAGTCTGGTGGATCTCTTGCGTGCTTATGACCACAGCTTGTAGTACACAATAAGCTTGGTTGTTGTAATGAAGAGTATCTGACTTGACGCAATAATTACGAGTTGTACAGTTGATCTGTATTTACTGTGTTCGTAATTATGTGTGTTGACCACGTAGAGTCTTCTGATGAATCTTCACAACTATGGTTACGAGACGATCGAAGAATTACGTCTTTACTTCTCAAGTACTGGCAGAAGAGTGATGGTTCAGCCCGAAAACACCGCGCTGGTCGGGATTTTCGTCAAATGATTTGATTGGCTGACATGCTCTCCCTACTACACAAAATTTGAATTCCCTTGGTCCGTGAGAATGAAGTTAGATTCCCACAGACGGAGAATTAATATTATTACTAATATTATTATTCGGCGGAACCAAATTGTCGGTCCGGATTTCCTGTGATAGTTTATTTTTTCAAAATCTTGGTTGCAAACCAAGTTGTGCTAAATCTAAAATATACAATCTGTTGGAAATTATTATCTTTATAACATATTAAAATCTCATTAATGTAGTTCTGTTTTTACAGAAGTTATTCAATTAAATTAATTAACTCTTTTATTTGTTAATTATATTGCGTAAAATTTGCACACGTTATTATTAATATTTCGGCAAACATTTTGGCTATCTTGGATTTCGCCTTATTTTATTAGTTTCCGAGATAATAATTAACAGTTTGGGTGTGGCCCTTCCTTGTACAGCGAGCTGATTACATAACGGCCACGTGTGCGTCGTTTTACAAAGCATTATTTTCATCGCTCCGACATACAAATGGAGTTTTGACTATTACAATTTATTTAAACATGATTCTAGTATACGGTTGACATATAACCCCAAATAATTGATATTTGGTGCTGTTATAATATGTATTAAAGTTAACGTCCATCATAACTCTTTTAATTAATGCACGAAGTTAATGAGATACAATTTACTAATTCACATTTGGATAGTCCAATAATACTTACAATTAGCATAATTACGCTCAATATAAATGGTACGGCAACCTAATTACTTAATTAATTGCCACTCCGTTTATGACACTAAATGTAATGGCGCCCATCGCGTGGCAAAAGAGAGCAGGCAGTAGTATCTAGATTAATTAAAATAATATAATACACGAGACCTAGAGGTAGACCGAGGAAGAGGTGGGAAGATGGCGTTGCAGAGGACGCGAGAGACATGGGGATAAGAAACTGGAGGAGGGTTGCAGTGGATAGAGTGGATTGGAGGCGGAGATTGGTGGAGGCCGACTTGGGCTGTAGCGCCATAGGAGAGAGAATATAATACATAAGATAATTAGCATGTAAGGTTAGCTTGACTGGTAAATGATAACGCGAAGCATGGCTAAAATGGCTAGCGGTAGTTCTGACAGCATGGACTTTGACGTTAACAACCAGTTAGGCGCACCCGACAACAGCGAAGAACAGTCATCAGTCGAACCAAATATGACTGAGGAGACGTCAGAGGTCAGAGCGCGGGGACTGGAGTCACAGCAACCACAGGAATCCCAACAACAAGGAGAAGTCACATTACAATCATTGATGGACTTCATGAGCAAGAAACTTGAAGTAATTCAAGAAAATTTAGAAGAAAACCGAAGAGAGCAGAACGAGAGATTTGAGAAACAGAAGGAAGATATCACCATAATTAAAGAAAATTTAGAAGAAAACAGGAGGGAGCAGAACGAGAAGTTCGACAGACAGAGTGAAAGCTCAACACACTAGAAGAAAAATTAGACAATCACAAAGAAGACGTCAAGCAACAAATGGACGAACAGCTCACGCTTATACGATCGGAAATGTGTGACCATAAGACCAGTTGCGACGACAAGATAAGCGAAGTCTTGAAGAAACAGGAGGACGCTACAAGAGAAATAAAAGATGACACCACTAAGAAGTTTGAAGAAGTGTGGGAAGCCCGAGGATCGGACCACCAAGAACTTAAAAACCTTGCACAGACCACACAATCTAGTATAAAGAAGGTTCACAATAAGTTAGAACTACACATCAATAATAATCAGAAGAAACAGGAAGAACTGAAGACCGAAATATATCACACACTCCGACAGCAGCAACAAGAGATAGGTGAAGCCAACAATACACTCCAACAAAAAATCGATGAAGTAGACGGCCGACAAAAAACGACCGAGCAGAAGCTTGATGAAAACGTCAAAGAGAAGACGACCCACATTCAGGAACTCAGGTGTCAAGTAGAGAGACTGCGGCGACAGATCACCGATGGGGAGTCTGGGCCTCACAGGACAGTCAACGGACAAGTACAGGTGGAGCTGAAGTATGACGGAACTGACAGATTCCCGATGGAGTTCCTGAAGGAATTGTCGGAGTTTCAAGAAACAAATTACCCGAACAGCGACATCAAGTGGATCGGTAAGCACCTAGAGAAGGATCCAAGTATATGGTGGCGTGTGATCCGGGACCAAATAAACACCTTCGAAGAATTCAAGGAGGCATTCACATTGAAGTATTGGGGGTTGGAGCGACAGGACATTATCCGCGACAACCTCGAGTACGGAAAATTTGAATGGCACGGACCGGTTACGGCTATCCAATACATCGAACGAATCCTTTTAGAAAGCCGGAAATTAACTCCAGCATTGACCGACCGCCAACTGATAAGAAAAATCTCGAGGCACTTTGGGAGGGACTTGCAGATCGCCGTTATCACACGCGGGATCGTCACCATACCCAATTTTGAAGCCTTGATCACTGAATATGCGAGCATTCAGTCAAACAGTGCAGGCAACAGGCGAACGCAATATAGGACAGCAAACGAAAGGGAAACCGGAACTAGCGAACGACCCATTGGGAACTTTGTAAACAAAAACGAGGGTGAGAGAAAACCAGTTTGGCAAGGAAGGCCGCATGGCGGTAACCGTTATGAAAATAAACCACACGGAGGGGTGAACACTGTTGAGTATATTAACTCCAAGCCAAGCACGAGTCATGCTACCGACAACAACAATTCAAGGTCGAATAATGACCAGAATAGCAAAAAAAAAAACACCCCTACACAGCGAACGACATAGTTTTTGACAACAAAAACAACCCCACGAATAATGTCAATATCCTAGTACCTGACCTGAGGGATACCTGCTGCATGAATACGACGAGGACATTACTAAACAGATATTAAAATGTCCCGAAGTACTCATTAAATTTAACAATAACATTAAAGTTTTGGCACTTATCGACACCGGCTCGGTTATTAATGGGTTATCAGAAGAGTGGTTCAACGCAAACAAAAGGGACATTGAACCATATGAAATTTTACCCATGACGAATTCTCTAATCATTAGTGCTGTCGGGAATAAGTCCAAACTAATTAGAAAACAAATACTGTGCGACATTGAAATTGACGGGATCAAAAATGAGTGTGTCTTTTTAATTATACCTGACCTTATTAAACAATGTATACTAGGGATAAGTTTTTTACAGGAGGTGGGATGCCGCATCGACATCGGTAATAAGAAAATAGAAATAGTGAATGCGGCTGATGAAGAGGTGCACGCCGTACCCATCATGAACATGGAACTAATGGATAATGGAGAAGAAGAAGAAATCTTGAGGAACATCGATGAGAAGATAGCAAGCATGGACTGTCAAGACGAAGAAATATTGGAAAATTTGAGGGAAATACTTATTAAGAATAGAAGAGTGTTTAGGGAATGCCCGGGGAGGATAGAAGGATACGAGCATGAGTTTCAAGTTACGGACAGGACGCCCTACTTTCAACGGGGTTGGCCTGTACCACTTGCTTATCAAAAGAAAGTAAAGGATGAGATTGATAGGATGCTGCGATACGGAGTGATTGAACGATGTACGAGCCCGTTCATAAACCCACTCGTCACAGTCATCAAAAGAGATGGAAGGGTCCGTTTATGCCTGGACGCAAGAAAGATAAACGGCGTTACAATTCCCAATTATGAAGGTGTTTCCCCAATAAACGAAATCTTGGCAAGATGTAGCGAGATGCGCTATCTATCTACCGTCGATTTGTCCAGCAGCTTTTGGCAAGTGCCATTGAATGAAGAGTGCAGAAAGTATACCGCGTTCATGTATGAGGGAAGGTGCTACCAATTCACCGTCACACCATTCGGCCTTAGTACCAGTTCAGCGGCACTAACACGCGGGTTGGATACGGTTTTAAATGAAAATGTTAAGAAAAACACACTAATATACGTAGACGATTGCCTATGTTATTCTGACGATGTTCAGACACACTTAGCACATTTAGAAGCATTGTTAAATAATCTTAACGAAACAAACTTGACCGTCAACATAAATAAGTCGCAGTTTTTCAGAAAAGAAATATCATATCTTGGATACCAACTAACAACACGCGGCATCCAAGCTACGGAAGAGAAAGTGAAAGCCATTATGGAGTTCCCTAAGCCCAAGAATCAGAAACAGTTAAAGGGTTTCTTAGGCCTCACTAATTTCTATAACCGCTTCACAAGTAAATATGCGGAGACAATGCAACCCCTCCATGAATTATTGAAGAAGGATCACAAATTTGTATGGACGGCTGAATTAAACGACTGCTTTGTCAGAGTCAAGAACCTATTTGTTGACGCTGTAGTTTTGAGATTTCCGCGCCCAGACCAGAGGTATTACATACAGTGTGATGCTAGTGATTACGCATACGGAGGACAACTTTACCAGCTCGATGAAGACGGGGAGATTGGCGTAATCGCCTTCACTAGTAAAACATTCAAGGGTGCTGAGCGGAACTACTATACTACAGAAAAGGAGCTTTTAAGTATCGTCAGATGCTTAGAAAAATTCCGCATATACGTTCTCGGACAACCGTTAACAATCATCACTGACAACAAGGTGTTGACATTCTTAAACAAATGCCATCTAAATAATTCTCGGATTACGCGATGGATTCTCGCAGTGCAAGAGTATAAATTCGACATAATTCATTGCAAGGGCAAGGATAACATCATAGCCAACATCTTAAGTAGGTACCCACACGACACAAAATTAGAAGAGATTCACGACAACACACATGAATATTTAGTCAATCACATCACCGTGAAAATGAAACTTGAAGTGCGGAAATTAATCCAAAATATTGGAAAGCACCAGATGGGAGACGATAAGCTAAAAACAATCATCACTAAAATTAAGGAGGGAAATATAGACCCTAAATTAAATAAATTTTACCAATATGTTAATGACAAATTATATAGGCGACAGCAGAATGAATGGAAGCTATATGTTCCTAGCAACATATCTGGGGACATAATTGCTGAAATCCATCAAATGTTCGGACATTTAGGAACAAAAAAGTGTATAAAAATGCTCCAGGAACATTTCACATTCGACCGGATGTTAAAGAAAGTAAAAACTTATATTAAAACATGTGACGTTTGCCAGAAGTGCAAAGATACCAACAACAAAGAGCTATTTGGTGGCACACGCGCTGTGATACCTACAGCCAAAGGAGATCTGGTAAGCGCAGATTATTATGGACCCCTACCGACAGGAACGGGTGGAGTCAAATATTTATTAGTCATAGTGGATAATTTCACAAAATATGTCAAATTATTCACCCTTCAAAGAGCAACAACCACTACGACGTTGCGGAGAATAAAAACGTATTGCGAACTATTCGGACGTCCAAGGGCCATTTTGACGGACAACGGGACACAGTTCACCTCCAGGAAATGGGTCAACGGTTTAAAGGAGTTGGACATCCAACCAAAGTTTACTGCAATACGTAACCCATGTACCAATCTTGCCGAGCGGATTAACCGGCAACTTGGAAACTTGTTTCGCATTTTCGTAAGTGACCAACACACTAAGTGGTCCCAGTACATAAAAACAATTGAAGCGTGTCTAAACGAGGTGTACCACGAGACAATCGAAATTACCCCTCATGAAGCACACCTCGGCACGAGACCTACACGAGCATGGGAGCAATGCTTGGACAAAGGGATCATTAGCAGTGAAGGGAAACGCGAAAACAACATATTTGTGAAGATCAAGGAGAAGAGGGAGAAACACGCAAAACGCTGCAATGAGAGAAAGAAAATAACAAAATTTACGATTGGCGACAAGGTATTGGTGAGAGCTTACCACCAATCCGACGCTACGTTGAGGAGAATTGACAAATTCTTCAAACTTTTCGCAGGACCGTATAAGATCAACCGCATCATCGGCGAGGCCACATATGAGCTCGTGGAGTGCGATAGTGGAAAGATGAGAGGGAAATTCAACATACGGCAAATTAAAGCGTATCATGAGCCAGCGAAAGGAAGTATGGATAAAACGAGTGGGTAGCAACGACTCCGACGGCTTGCAGAAGACGTAAGTTAGGTAATTTGCTCGCGCGGCCAGTCCAGCTAACCAAATAATGATGTGCATTTTACCATATTGTGTTTAGTTCGTATTTCAATATTAATCGTGTTTATGATCATCATATATTTGTCATTCATTATGTTAATTAGACATGTAAACATCAATATATACATAAAGTGATTTGTTAACGTGTACCAGGTGTCAGACAGACATTATGACACTATGATACAGGACACTAAAGACATTAATAATTGTGAATAATAATAACTTGTTAACATTGTAACGTTACCAAATATGGTAGTTACATAAAATAAGCTAATATAACGTCAAGTAACAGAAAAGCATGAAAGTATTTCTAGATAAATAAAACTATGTGAACAAAAGTGTGTATCTACAGATATATTAGTATAAAATTCCAACGATGAGGAAGAAAGTGTTAACATAGCAGCATCAAATATGAAATGAAGAAAGAAAATGACCATGAGCCAAAATAAAATGTTAGTAACCAGGCCCAATAGGATCCAACAGTGAGGGGAACCAACAAAATAAGGCCCAATAGGATCCAACAGTGAGGGGAACCAACAAAATAACTACGAATAAATTCCAACAGTGAGGGAAAAAAAAATGAAGATAATGACTACAATGAAAATATTGAAGAAGACGTTCAAACCTAAAGAAGAAGGAAAGAAGAAGGACAAGGAAACATACCATGAAGAGAGAAGAAAATGGATAGACCATGCAAGGACTCGTCATTCAAGTGTACTAGAGACAATAATAGTAACTAAAGGAATAGTGATTATCGACTATGTAGAAACAGTGTTTAACATTTAAGAAACCACAAACAATTACAGTGAGTACTTAATATAGATGTGAAAACCTGTGACCAGTTAACTAATTTTAACATAATAAACCACACAAACAATTCCAGTGATAAGGTTTATAGTGGAAGAAAATGTGTTACATTCATAGTGAAAACATCAAGAATTAAATAGTCAAATATACACAGACAATTAGTGTGACTAATTTAATAAAGATTGTGATCCATATAGATAATCATAAGACCACCAAAATAATATAAAATCGAACAATTATATTATTGTTCATAGAGAACTGACAATAAAAACCTTTGTTAAATATCAAACAAATGTGACAGGAATTAGATACAACCAATGACAAGGAAGATATTGTCATTAGTACAAAAAGATTTGTATTATTGTTTAAGAAGAAGTAGTGTAAACATGTGGATTAAAACAGTTAAGATATTGTAATAAAATACCATACTGAAGTCATGTTAGTAGTAGCAAAATGCTGCATTAGAACATGTTGTACATTGTTACATAACCCCATAGGAAAGACACCTATGAAACAAAAAATCATACATGTTAATTTAACCAAATAACCATCAACAATAATATCAATCAAGGATTTGTTATAAGTAATGATACACCCTAGTAGACAGTGTATTATGTTGAAATACAATACAAATAAAGCAGATCAAATATGATGGCACAAAGATAGGAGAAATGGAACCTAGTATGCCAAATTAGTTAGACAAAATACAGTATTAAAACAAGTACCAATGTTAATGAAAGTATTACCAGTAGTTAGATGAACATCTGGTACTACTATGAGAACAGATTATAAATATAATGACAATAGTTTTGTAACCAAAATATTGTAAACTAGCTAACTATGAATACATAGCCAGAAGTAAGCAGAAACAATGTAACCAACTAGTTAAGCAAGGTACTTTATTAAAGCTTGAACAAAGATTGATAAGAGTGTTACCAGTAGTAAGAGGGACACCTAATGCTACTGTGAGAACAGACCATGACCATGAGAATAGTCATTTTATATATAAATTATTAAAAACTAAATGACCATGATGGTGGAATCCGAATGTAAACAAACAATAAGGAGCAAGTTATTTATGCAAAATGCAACATACAAACTTGTATAAAAGTAGATAAAAATGTTATCAAGGATCAGAAGAATGTCTGATACTACTTTGGAAATCTAAATAAAGTGTAGCAATAACAATTTAATTATTGTTTTAACAAAAATAACTGACTACCATGCTATGACATAATGTAAACAAACCCATTACTAGAAATTGAAGGGTTCTCAGATAGCTAAAAGCTAACAAATATATGAAGGGAATTAGGTACTATAAGTGTACACTAATTGCATTTATTACATAATATACCTTGTATAGAAAAAACCATAAGTAAAGCAGTGGCGGCTCGTGGCTTCGAGGATTGGTGAAGCAGAATAGGTGGCAGGTCCCCCCCCCCCATAAATTATGTGAATATGTTTCTTCCTGTTTTGGAATCATTAATAACATATGGAGACAAAAGAAAAGTATGTTAATAAAATTTACAAATATAGTAGTTAAAAATAGTAAGTACTTACAGGCTTGCATTTTATTTCTTGAACACAAGGTCAATTCTCCTCTCTTTCAAATACGCAAACTTGTCGATAATGTCGTCATAAAATGGTTGTACATTAATTAATTCGTTTAACAGTTCCTTTTCTATGGAAATGTTTGATAAGCTAGTAAGTCTGTCCTCTGTCATTGTATTGCGCAGGTATGATTTTATTCTTTTTAAACAAGAAAAACTTCGTTCTACGGAAACGCTAGTGGATGGAATAGTTACTATTAAACAAAACAGTTTGTAAGCTTCTTTAAAGATGTTCCTGTTGTCAGCTAAAAGTTCCATAAAATTTAGTGGTTCCATTTGTCTGTATTGCTTATCCTCATAAATAAGCTGTAATTCGTTTTTCAGTCTTTGGAAATCGGTAAACAGATTAGGGTAGCACACCTTTAAGTTACTTAATGCATCCGTGGGAAAGTTTTCAGAATACGTTACGAACTTTGAAGTATCCATTAATGTAACAAACTGAAGCTTTTCCATATCATTAAAACGTGTGGTTATTTGTACTGAAAGGTTATCTAAAATTTCATAAAACAGAATTTTGTATTTTTCAAAAAGTTGATCACGTGTGAGTGTAATTCTTTTCTTCAACTCATGGTATTCAGTTGGAATTGTTGTTTTTGAAGCAGCTAAATCGAAAATTTTAATAAATGCATCATCAGTTCTTTTGCTATTTATGAGTGTTTGAGTATTTATAACTTGCGAGATACAGAAATTAATGTCAAATGACTTCTTTTGTAGCACATTGAAGAGAACATCCGTGGCTCCAAAAATTTCATTAAAAATGACAACCAAAAGCGTAAATTCAAAATCATTAAATTTATTTAAGAAGCTATCACTCTGCCTAATTGATGTTTGATCATAATTTGAATCGTTCACAATTTTAGTGAATACTTCTTTTAATGAATCCCATTCGTTGTATATAGTATTCACAATTTTTGAATTAGACTTCCATCGCGTAATAACGGAAGTAGGGATTCGTTTTCCAACGACTGTGTCTACTGCGTAAGTTCGCTTAGCAGAACTGTGGAAAAAAGAGGGTAAACCGTTAACAGTCGCAAAAAATATCCGACATTCGAAATGCTGTTGCAGCTTTGTTGTAGCACTAAATTCAAACGATGCACCATGCAATGAACAAAAACCGCTTGTGGCACTACTTCTTTGATTTTTGCCTGAAGACCATTTAATTCTCCTAACATAACGCTTGCACCATCAAAACACTGGGCAATAAGTTTTGATTTATAGTCAAATTTTTCGAGGGACCTTGACACAACGTGAAACAGTGCGTCGGCAGTCCGACTGGAACTAACATCATAAAATCCCAAAAATCTTTCCACCAGCTTTCCTCCGGGAATAACGTATCTAATTATTATGCTACATTGAGATTTGTGGACAATGTCTGTGGAATCATCCACTTGAATTGAAAAAAATGTACTATCTTTTATTTCCTTTGCGATGTGCTCATCAATATATTGTGAAATGCAGTCAATTATTTCATTCTGAATAGTCTTAGAATTGCCGGCAAAGACGGGTGAGATTTTTTTATAGTGTTCTTGAATATCTACAGGGCTTATCGAAACGAAGGTTTCTAGCAGTTCTTTAAAATTTCCACGATTAATAGATGATAACTCTTCGTGGTGACCGCGAAATGCTAATTCTTGTTTACCCAAGTAAAGAACTGCACGAATAGGAAGATGCATGAAACGTCTGTTAAGCCGAACGTTGTCATTGAAGTGTTTAATATACAACCTAGAATTTTAGTTCAAAGCATCCTCGATAGTACTTAAATTTTTCTTTAATTTTGAAAAACTCAATGCACAACGCATGTGCTCAGAAGAACCTTCATGTTTAGAAAGAGCACGAGTAACGTTACCAAAATCATCAAAGCCGTTCTTATTCCACGCATTTGATTTAACACTAATAATTAAGCAGGGCATACAAAAAAGTTTATTTAAATAATAACTGCCACACAACCACTCGAACGTTGAATACCAATTTTGTTTAAAGTTGCGATTGTACACCTTGTCCTTTATTTTTGCAACCTTATTTACTTTCAATATAGACATAGGTTTTTCACAGCTTAAAAAGTCTTTCTTATCATCATTATTCCATCTTGAAAATGGTGTTTCTAATAAAACACATACAGGATCATATGAAGGAAACATTCTGTAAAAACTTCACACACCACGAACAACGAACAAAACAAACGCGCTGGATAGGTAAAGCACTGCACGTACACCACTGAGAAACAGCCAGCGATACTGCTTCACGTGTGTGGGGGGAACATTGAGTACGGAATACGTTGTCATGGCAACCGTGATAAACCGAGCGTTGTTAGTGACGTATTAACTGATGCAGCATTCGATGTACAGAAAGCTGCTTCTACGATCTCAGCGCTTTCCGCCACCAGTAGGCTTGTATGTGATCGCAGCGAAGTTCAGCTTCTGTAACCTATTTCCATCGCTTGTAAATGTTATTTTAATTATTATACAGACGAAATTTAATTAAAAAAAAAATTTTTAAACATAAAATTTACTAAAAATTGAAAATAATTTTGTGTAAAAAGAAACACATTGAACCAGTTATTTTAGGTGAAGCAGCGCTTCACCTGCGTCACCTGACGAGCCGCCACTGAAGTAAAGTGACAATTGTAAGAAAAGAGATAGGAGGGTACTGAAACAATGTTAATAGTATATGAAATACAGCCCTGTACATATACTCAAGTACTAATTCATGTAAATAGACGTTTATATTATTATTAGGTTACAATAGCAGTGTTATTAGATAAGAAAAATTAGTTTTAAGTACAATTGTGAATAATCAAATATGGACGCCCAAAGACGCCATAACCAGATATTGTTTGGGTAACAATTATTCCCAAATTTTGTATTAAACAAGTTGAGATATAGACTCAGATCGTTTAATTAAAAGTGTTTTAGTGTAAATAGTTAAGTTTGGTGTAATAAACTTATTAAATATAAGATGCACCATAAAAATCGATAAAATCGTTATAGTGATTTAAGTAATGGACGGATTATAATCTTGTTTGGACTTTAATTAAAGCGCAGGATGTCCGCAATTTATTGACACTAACCGTTTAACGATAGGACAAATATTAAGAAAGTTATTACGATTTTAAACTTTCTAATTATTTTTTGTACCAGTGCTGACGTCATATAATCTCAAACGCAAACGCCAAAATTGGTAAAAAATTAAAAATTTTAAGAAGATAAAGTACTTTGGGTCGGAGAGTTCAAACATTTCAGCCAATCGTATGAATGGAAATCGGCAGACAAGCTGCAGACGTTCCGACGGAATGAAAGAGTCATCTATCAACCATCAAACGGACAGGTCATGTCACTCTCCGGACGAGATATGAAGAAGTTTATTTTTGAATTGTGTGCGACATGTAAACATCAGTAACTAACATACACTAACCTATATACAACACAAGCATTAACGAGTGCACTGTGCGGAGTGAATAATATTTAAATACGATCAGTGTACAATATCGATCATATTTGCGAGTGTTGTGCAAAAAATAAAAACAGGGAGTACAATTCTTTTTTATTAATTAACAATAAAACAGAAATAAAATTTTCTGTAAATACTTAATGTTGATATACTACGCAAGTCAGTAATAGCGAAGTATCATAAATGATGATGGAATTTATCAGAATTAACGAAAGTATCATTTCGCAATTGTTAACATGATAAATAAATATTTTAATTATTTTTCATAATTAAAAGAATCACGATTAAAGTACTTACTACAAAATACGAGCAATGTAAATAGTCGCTCAATTGACTAACGTTGTTTTTTGATTTTCTCTATTTGAAGATAAATATTTTAACTCTTATGCGAAAGAGTATTATATGATACTGATAATTACACATCAGAACTATTATAAATAATATGTATATGCTTAGATTAAGAAGAAATAAATATTCAAGATAATGAACTCTAATAACAATTCACGTTATGAGATAACCTTAAAATCATAACCGTAACTTGCCACCTTCTTTGTCACAAGTCTGTTCTCATGTAATCCAAAACCAGATGAAAACAATAACAAGAGTTTTTTTTATAACTTTTTCTCTTGTAAGTAAATAATTCCCACAGTGAATTATTAAAATATAGTAATACATTTCAGTAGTGCAAGCCAACGCACTTGTTGATTGTCAAGTAAATACTGTAAACGGCGTACGAATTCCCGCGTACGATAATACCATAATTATCTGTTATATGGTACTAATTTTCTATTTTAATATTTGTTTGTTTGTTTTTTATTTATTGTTCATTTAATATCATTATAAATGCCACATCTTGTACCTGGCATCATGCTACTTAAAAGAACCACACGAACTTGGTAATTAACTGATATAAGAGGACATAACCTCTCAAAATTAAAACTATTGTACAACCAACAGGGTTACCAGCCTTGAGGCTAAGGAGAGTCTTATTTTAAATTTTGTTCATTGTAATTATTCTCAATAAAATTATTAGTAACTGATTGTCAATTTTTAAAAGATTTTATAACATCATTAACCGTTAATAAACCTCTACATTTTGTTACCAGTGGAAAAAGAGTATTATTTCAAACTTAAATTAATTCATTTATTAATAGTCAGTTCTACCAAAAGGTGGCGGAAGAATTCAAATATTTCTAATAACTCAGAACTTTATTTAGCTATTATATCATTTTATTGTGCATGCTAGTCACGTTGGATATTCAACCAGAATATCTACTTGTATATGTAGTGTGTGTATTTCAGCTGAGCAGTCACCGAACAGAACGACAATATCCACGTGTGGTAAGTGGGGGGAGGTTACTAACGGAGTGCGAGAAATACCTTTAAATTAAAGGAGTTAACCATCGATACTCACCCATTTGTCAATCACAATCAAACTAATAATTATAATTTGAACATTTTATCAAACAACATTATTGTAGATACCGGTGCGTATCTGCAAGCAACATACAATCACACTAAGAACGAATATCTACACATCTATAAACTATTCCTTTATAGATTGGCGCCCAACATGGGGCGCGGATTAGGGAAAAAACGTACAATAACTAATAATCTAATAACCCCAATCCGTCAAGAGACTGCAAGTACATTGCCAGCGACAAGATGTACAACACAAGGAGATCAACATCGAGAAAGAGAGCAACAGAGGCAGAGAGGGAGGCCAGGATGGAAGAGAAGGAGGCAACATCAACGGAAGACGTTGAAGAAATTCTCTTGGAAATAGAAGATAAACCACTTGAACCGGTGGAGGAGGTTCAGCAACCTGACGAAGAGCTGGAAGTGATACCACAAGAAATTCTACCAGAAATAAGTCAACCCGAGAGACCAACATTAACAATGGAGGCCAGTATTTTAGAAATATTACGGTCATTAAAGGAGGACAATCGATTTCTGAAGGAAGGCCAAGAATCCACAAAGCAGAGCATTGAGATCATGAATAAGAAGATGGATGAAACCAGTCAATCCACCAAGGAGTTAAGCAAGAAGATAGAGGAAGGCCAGAAATCCACAGATCAACAAATAGAGTCACTAAAGGAAGGCCAGAAATCTACGGACCAGAAAATAGAAGAACGCCAGATGGAGAGCTAGAAAAATATGGAATTATTGAAGGAAGAATTAAATAACAAGATAAATGAAACAAACAGGTGGATGGAAGACGGGCAAAAGAAAACTGAAGAACTATTAGAGAAGAAAATGGCCATAATGAAGGAAGAATTATCTGCAGAGTTGGGGATAAAGATTGACCAAGCCAACCAGAAAATCGACAAGATCAACAGGAGATTAGACCGAATGAATAAGAGAATAAAGGGAGATGACAAGGAGATCGTGGAGTCAATAAACACGGTAGTGAAGGATGATTACAAGCAATCAGGAAAGACAATAAAAAGATGTTGTGAAGAGGCAGAAGAGAGTGTTAAGAAGATAAGAAGAGAATTAACAGTAGACGATCAAATGGAGGTTGAAGAAGTACTTGAAGATAAGAACATGGAACAGACGAATCCAGAGCCTAAAGATAGTGGAGATAAGAAGATCCAAATAATTCAAGAAACGGAAGAGGTTAAGGTGGAAGAAAGAAGAACCGTGCGTCCAAGGAAGGCAAGAGTCACAAAAGAATTAATTGAAATGACTCGAAGCGGCCTGATTAATATGGTCAACTTACCAATCGTCAACCATGAAGAAAGGGTCTTCAGGAAGGAGTATCGGAGGAGTATCATGGAGATGGACGAGGAGGAAGGTTGTGTGACAACGAAGAAGAAGAAGATGACCAACAAAATATCTCAACCACGTATTTCCAAAAGAAGAGTAAGATATTTTAAGAAAAAAGAAGGCTATCAAGAGAAATGGGACCAGATTATCGAAGGATATGCCAGAGAAATCAGAGAACTAAGGAAGAAGAGGAGTCATTTAACGGAAGGACCAGATCAGAATGTAGATGACGGTCAAACAGCATTGAGGGAATTACCGAACGTCAATACTTACGACAACCAAGAGAACCATAGACACAAATACACTGAAGAGAGAGAGGAAAAGAAGACAGAAGAACGGAAGGCAGACACAGCCCTAATCGCATTCAAATGGAAAAACCAAATGATAGCCCGATATATGTCAAGAACGGACAGGAGTATGGATAGTAGAGAAGTCCGATCGACAAGAAGAGAGGAGAGCGATGATTATGGTTAAAATGAAAAAAAAAAAAATACACTGAATTATGGGACCGACTATTATGATAACCAATAATGCTGACACAAGATTCAATGAAACGATATATCGGCGATTAAAATATAAAATTAAAAGTGAAAAAATAGCGATAAGAATTATTTTGTTATGGATATTATGTAAAAGATGAAAATTATATGTTATGGAAATGAAATGAAAAATGAAAATATACTGGTGAATATAACTGTTGACTATATAAAGATGAAAAATGAAATGTGGCCATGAAGATTATTGTTTATTAAAAAGTGAAAAATGAAAGTATAATTATGAAAATAAATGTTGACTAAAGAAGAAAGGATGTAATATTGCTATGAAGATTATTATGTGTTTATATTAAATGAGAAGTAACTGTATAACTATGAAATGAACATTGAATATATTGTAATTTTATAATGTGAAAAAATATGCTCCCAAGGAAGTTATGTAGAGGATTCAGAACATTGTATTTATAAATAATAGAGTACTATAAAATGAGAAGTACTATACGAGAAAGACAACTTACATCCCTGGCACAGTTAATTCCAAGAGCCACGTCAACCAGTAAATTTTAACATCATACCCGTACTACAAATGAAGAAAGAAGGATCAAATAAGAAGTTGGAGGAGCAAAACTAAATAAATATCATTGATGTAGACAAGCAACCACACACAACCACATTGTTTTCTAGTGTATTTTACTAGAGAAAAGCCAATACCACATGGACTATATACCAACTAAAACCGTGAGAAAGGAGAAAAAATAAATGTATTTATGAATTATATCTAGAGGAATAAACTCTGAAATGAAGAATATGACGAGATGACGTTTAATGTGATACAAAGAGAAGAGATTAATCAATGATGAAGAAGAATGAAAAGTAATATACTAACGAAGATAATCATGAGAGTATACCAGTGATGAAATGTAAAACAAACTATCCCTATAATATGTGAAGAATTTAGTCGAGTTGAATCAAGAAAAAGAGAGTATAACAATGTATAAACCGCAGATGCGTGAGTTAATCCCAAGGATATTTATTATTTGTCGGAAGAACGACCACTATTATTATTTGTTGATTATTTGAGATGAATTGACTGATGAATAATGCCAGCAATCATTTATTATTATTGAAGGAGATGATTTGCCTCCATATTTATTGAAGTTAGTATGGCCAGTGGAGTTGAATAGCCAAAGTGAGCCGCTCTGAACTGCCCCAGCTAAGCTTATGTTAGGGAATTAGGGAACTAAATAAACAAGGGAGATAATTACATAGAGAAGAAATAATTATGATTCAAATAGAAGGAAGTGAAGGGATATATGTAAAAAACATGTGAATCGACATGGAAACGTACAACAATTGATGAATTCTTCAATGAAAAATAAGTATAATGATTCAGAATTAATCAGTTCTTATAGGAAGGCATATGTAACGTTACCAAATATGGTAGTTACATAAAATAAGCTAATATAACGTCAAGTTAACAGAAAAGCATGAAAGTATTTCTAGATAAATAAAACTATGTGAACAAAAGTGTGTACAGATATATTAGTATAAAATTCCAACGATGAGGAAGAAAGTGTTAACATAGCAGCATCAAATACGAAATGAAGAAAGAAAATGACCATGAGCCAAAATAAAATGTTAGTAACCAGGCCCAATAGGATCCAACAGTGAGGGGAACCAACAAAATAAGGCCCAATAGGATCCAACAGTGAGGGGAACCAACAAAATAACTACGAATAAATTCCAACAGTGAGGGAAAAAAATGAAGATAATGACTACAATGAAAATATTGAAGAAGACGTTCAAACCTAAAGAAGAAGGAAAGAAGAAGGACAAGGAAACATACCATGAAGAGAGAAGAAAATGGATAGACCATGCAAGGACTCGTCATTCAAGTGTACTAGAGACAATAATAGTAACTAAAGGAATAGTGATTATCGACTATGTAGAAACAGTGTTTAACATTTAAGAAACCACAAACAATTACAGTGAGTACTTAATATAGATGTGAAAACCTGTGACCAGTTAACTAATTTTAACATAATAAACCACACAAACAATTCCAGTGATAAGGTTTATAGTGGAAGAAAATGTGTTACTTTCATAGTGAAAACATCAAGAATTAAATAGTCAAATATACACAGACAATTAGTGTGACTAATTTAATAAAGATTGTGATCCATATAGATAATCATAAGACCACCAAAATAATATAAAATCGAACAATTATATTATTGTTCATAGAGAACTGACAATAAAAACCTTTGTTAAATATCAAACAAATGTGACAGGAATTAGATACAACCAATGACAAGGAAGATATTGTCATTAGTACAAAAAGATTTGTATTATTGTTTAAGAAGAAGTAGTGTAAACATGTGGATTAAAACAGTTAAGATATTGTAATAAAATACCATACTGAAGTCATGTTAGTAGTAGCAAAATGCTGCATTAGAACATGTTGTACATTGTTACATAACCCCATAGGAAAGACACCTATGAAACAAAAAATCATACATGTTAATTTAACCAAATAACCATCAACAATAATATCAATCAAGGATTTGTTATAAGTAATGATACACCCTAGTAGACAGTGTATTATATTGAAATACAATACAAATAAAGCAGATCAAATATGATGGCACAAAGATAGGAGAAATGGAACCTAGTATGCCAAATTAGTTAGACAAAATACAGTATTAAAACAAGTACCAATGTTAATGAAAGTATTACCAGTAGTTAGATGAACATCTGGTACTACTATGAGAACAGATTATAAATATAATGACAATAGTTTTGTAACCAAAATATTGTAAACTAGCTAACTATGAATACATAGCCAGAAGTAAGCAGAAACAATGTAACCAACTAGTTAAGCAAGATACTTTATTAAAGCTTGAACAAAGATTGATAAGAGTGTTACCAGTAGTAAGAGGGACACCTAATGCTACTGTGAGAACAGACCATGACCATGAGAATAGTCATTTTATATATAAATTATTAAAAACTAAATGACCATGATGGTGGAATCCGAATGTAAACAAACAATAAGGAGCAAGTTATTTATGCAAAATGCAACATACAAACTTGTATAAAAGTAGATAAAAATGTTATCAAGGATCAGAAGAATGTCTGATACTACTTTGGAAATCTAAATCAAGTGTAGCAATAACAATTTAATTATTGTTTTAACAAAAATAACTGACTACCATGCTATGACATAATGTAAACAAACCCATTACTAGAAATTGAAGGGTTCTCAGATAGCTAAAAGCTAACAAATATATGAAGGGAATTAGGTACTATAAGTGTACACTAATTGCATTTATTACATAATATACCTTGTATAGAAGAAACCATAAGTAAAGTGACAATTGTAAGAAAAGAGATAGGAGGGTACTGAAACAATGTTAATAGTATATGAAATACAGCCCTGTACATATACTCAAGTACAAATTCATGTAAATAGACGTTTATATTATTATTAGGTTACAATAGCAGTGTTATTAGATAAGAAAAATTAGTTTTAAGTACAATTGTGAATAATCAAATATCGACGCCCAAAGACGCCATAACCAGATATTGTTTCGGTAACAATTATTCCCAAATTTTGTATTAAACAAGTTGAGATATAGACTCAGATCGTTTAATTAAAAGTGTTTTAGTGTAAATAGTTAAGTTTGGTGTAATAAACTTATTAAATATAAGATGCACCATAAAAATCGATAAAATCGTTATAGCGATTTAAGTAATGGACGGATTATAATCTTGTTTGGACTTTAATTAAAGCACAGGATGTCCGCAATTCATTGACACTAACCGTTTAACGATAGGACAAATATTAAGAAAGTTATTACGATTTTAAACTTTCTAATTATTTTTTGTACCAGTGCTGACGTCATATAATCTCAAACGCAAATGCCAAAATTGGTAAAAAATTAAAAATTTTAAGAAGATAAAGTACTTTGGGTTGGAGAGTTCAAACATTTCAGCCAATCGTGTGAATGGAAATCGGCAGACAAGCTGCAGACGTTCCGACGGAACGAAAGAGTCATCTATCAACCATCAAACGGACAGGTCATGTCACTCTCCGGACGAGATATGAAGAAGTTTATTTTTGAATTGTGCGCCATGTAAACATCAGTAACTAACATACACTAACCTATATACAACACAAGCATTAACGAGTGCACTGTGCGGAGTGAATAATATTTAAATATGATCAGTGTACAATATCGATCGTATTGGCGAGTGTTGTGCAAAAAATAAAAACAGGGAGTACAATTCTTTTTTATTAATTAACAATAAAACAGAAATAAAATTTTCTGTAAATACTTAATGTTGATATACTACGCAAGTCAGTAATAGCGAAGTATCATAAATGATGATGGAATTTATCAGAATTAACGAAAGTATCATTTCGCCATTGTTAACATGATAAATAAATATTTTAATTATTTTTCATAATTAAAAGAATCACAATTAAAGTACTTACTACAAAATACGAGCAATGTAAATAGTCGCTCAATTGACTAACGTTGTTTTTTGATTTTCTCTATTTGAAGATAAATATTTTAACTCTTATGCGAAAGAGTATTATATGATACTGATAATTACACATCAGAACTATTATAAATAATATGTATATGCTTAGATTAAGAAGAAATAAATATTCAAGATAATGAACTCTAATAACAATTCACGTTATGAGATAACCTTAAAATCATAACCGTAACTTGCCACCTTCTTTGTCACAAGTCTGTTCTCATGTAATCCAAAACCAGATGAAAACAATAACAAGAGTTTTTTTATAACTTTTTCTCTTGTAAGTAAATAATTCCCACAGTGAATTATTAAAATATAGTAATACATTTCAGTAGTGCAAGCCAACGCACTTGTTGTTTGTCAATAAGTTAATAAGTCAGTACGTACGACGGTAAGATGGTTGGTTATAGTCGGAGCGGTAATACAGTTGGTGATAGAAACAGTTTACGCGACCTACCGAACTTTCGACTCGGTGAATTCATAAGTGAACTTAGACATACGATATAGTCTCAATTACACACAAGTCTGTTCGACAACTGTATATGTTCTGATAAACTATAGTGCGCACGGGACTTGTAACTACAACCGACGCGAACATAATAACACAAGTAATTAACATTCCAAAGTATAACAGTGAGTGACATTTCAAACACTCTCACATCACAATGAGTCGCTATGTTGAACAATTAACTGAATGAACTATATCGAACAATTAAGCACACAGTATACACTACATCCAGATAGACGGAACAATTAATCATGAACACGAACACGGCAAACTCTCAGAGTAATTCAGCTTAATGACGATATTAACATCTTAATATTCGAACTCCAAACACTCAACATCAGCGGGGTACAACCACACCATACACGTAACAAGAGTGAAAATTCAGTGAAGTGAAGTGAAGTGATGTGCTCGTCATATCAGAGATAAGATGCGCGACGAATCCTCCAGCAGACGTCATCTCACACCGGCGGAATATTGGATAAACACTTTCACAAGATAAGCTATTATGTCTATTAAATCTTAGTAATATATACTACTGCACTGTCTCCTCTTTTCAAAGAGCAAACCCCAAGAGATTATATATATAAATCATATGAATCATAAATTTTATAAAGCAATATTAACGTAATTCATCATCTAAGAATAATGAACGCATTTAGGTAGGGATAAAATATATTTGTTGATTGTTTATTGTGCGTATATGTTTTGTATATGTATATTATTTACTGCATTTGAATGTAACATATATTTGCGTTTTCAGGAAACAACGTACAAATTGTATTTTGTTATTATGTGTTTTTATTATGTATGTATTCGCAGGATATAGTAACTTACTCAAATAACAAGTATAATAAATAAGTAATTATTTTATATTTAATCTTGCGTTCATTATTGAAATTTAACCTTGATTATTAATTTATTTCATTCTAAGCATTTCACAAAGAGTCTCAAAAGTTATGCTAAGTATCAATGGACACAACAAGCTCGACCATTGAAATGTCCGATTAACAGACTCATAAATCATATATATTTAACAACTGTGTTGAGTCTAATCTGACGAGTATGAACTACTTTTATATATGTATTAAAGTTAACGTCCATCATAACTCTTTTAATTAATGCACGAAGTTAATGAGATACAATTTACTAATTCACATTTGGATAGTCCAATAATACTTACAATTAGCATAATTACGCTCAATATAAATGGTACGGCAACCTAATTACTTAATTAATTGCCACTCCGTTTATGACACTAAAGACATTATATGTTCCTTTTATTTCTCGGGTTTGCAAATCTACTAAAACCATTGCATTCTCCATTTTCACTTCGCTAACCTCAAATGGACCATCGTACAACAAGAAGAATTTCTTTGTCTAAGGCTGATGATTGATCGTGATTTTTTATCAATACTAAATGTCCTACCTCGTATCGTATGGGTGTTAAATTCCGGTCATGTCTTCGTTTACGCTGCTCAGCTTTACTTAGCAGCCGCTCCTTTGCAATTACCAACTTCCTACCATGTGATGTATCCGTCCGGTTTGGAAATTTTATCAGTTCCTCCAATATGCGTGACGGCCTTCTCTGAAACATCAACTCATAAGGGCTGTAGCTAGTGGATTCATGTAAACTACTGTTAATATATCCCTCTATCTTGCACACAAACGTAGCCCACAATGAATGTTTTTTGTGGCAGAAAGTTCTAAACATTCGCCCTAACTCCCGCATAACACGCTCACTAGGATTTGATTGTGGATGATACACTGATGTATGTTTAACTAAAATGTTTTCCCAACCTAATGTTTCCCGCCAGGTGTTGCTGGTAAACTGAGAACCATGATCTGATAATATTATTTTGGGTTTACCTACCTCTGTAATGTACTCATTTACTATTTTCCTAGCTAATACCGAGGAGGTAGCTTTTTTAATCGGGTACAATTTTACAAATTTGGTAAAAACATCTAATACAACAAATAAATAATTTACCCCTCCTCGACCTTTGGGTAGGGGGCCGTATAAATCGACGGCAACTATTGCTAAAGGACTGTCGGGTATTACATGTTGCATTAAACCCTCCTGTTGTAACGTTACATAACCCATGCCCAAATATGATAACACAATCACCATCGTTAAAACCAGTCATCACCACATTCTAAAAGTCAGAAATGGGTATTAGGTACCAAGCTATAAAAAACTTTGTACTACAAAACACTGTAAACAATAACAAAGTGAAATATAGTGTACAAAGTGAAATATAGTGTACTTGGTGAGTGTAAACTTTTAAAAAAAGAGCATCTCACAGATTGGTACTGGAGATGAAAAACAATTAATATTGTAGCAGTGGACTATATTGCTTCTGACTATTTTTGTACTTTTTGTAATTTTGTATTGTGTAGGCCACAAAGGTCTTGTACCTAGGAATAATCTTTGTGTTTAATATAATGATTTTGTTTAAATATAAGATAACCCAGGGTTAAATATAAAATAATAATAATATACTATGTTAGCAAGGTGGCATAGGAAAAATAGTTTAGAGTAAGGATACATTAAGTAAATAATAAATTATAAATGAATCACATTAGAGGAGATTATAATATAAAAATACCAATGTACAAGCTTAAGGAAAAATATAAAGAAAAACCTTAAATAAATTAAATCCGATAATAAATAAAATCTAAAAAGGATTATTTTTATAAAAAGAAGAAATAAATTTATAATAATTAATAATAGCCTATATACTAAAAGGTATATAGATTCACCAATAAAAAACCATAAAAAATTCTTGGTTACTAACAAGATTTGAATTAATTGTTAAAACGATTTGGAAGTGAACGTTTTTGAAAAGTGTAATGCCTATAAAAATTTGAGAAATTAACGAATACCATTTGGAATAAGTAGTGCAAAATTAATAAAATTGACGAGTGATGTCCACTGCATATTAGAACTCCTTCGAGTAGAACCATTCACGCCCTTAATTTGATGAAACTTTGAAAAATCAAACTACGAGATCCAAGCCTACAGAATCCTAGCCTACAGAACGTCGATATTTTGGGGAGACCGTTACCAAGTAAATTTAACTAAATTACATCTCAACTATAACTTCACAACACTAGAAACAGCACCATATCTTTAAACACTTCAGGAAAAGAGGTGAAAACAAACTTTATTATTTTAGTTAACCAAAAAACCAGCAGAATGGATTCCTGTGAATTGCTAGCCGCCATTAAATAAATTTCGTGTTTTTAGTGAAGAAACATAATCTGCGCTCTGGCGGATAACCAAGGAACTACATAATCTCAATACTACAAATTATAATAAATTAATTTATGTAAAGCTTGGTATTAACCAATATTCATTTCTGACCATCTCATAGTACAAAGAACTCAAAAATAACCCTGGGAAATTAATAAATTATTTCTTTATTGTTTTTTTTTTAAATAAAAATATTTGTTATACATTATATGTTTAAAAAATAAGATCGAACTAATGTCGTGTTGTCAGTAAGAATCGATTATACATTTCTGTTTTGGGAGAAGATAAAACAAAAATTTACTAAATAAATCCAATGAATACTTTATTTGAATAAAAATGTGTATTATTTTCAGTAAATGGTTGTTGGTTACAGATTGTCTGGAGACAGAGAAGAGAACGGACAACCAGAAAATATTACATACCATTTGGTGTTAATTTAACCTCAAATGTGTTTGTAAATGTCACAATCAGCTGGTCCCATGAGCGGAGAAATTTAAATTAATTAATTGTATGCCAAGAGAGTAATTCTCTTTGCACTCTCTCTTCTAACTACTGTCAAACAACTTTATTGAATTCACCCAAATAAAATCTAAGGGAAATATCTGCATAATCACACACACTCGATTTTTTGGAAACATTGAACATAAATTATAACAAATTCTGTGACTCTCATTTAAGCGAGATTTTCGAAGAAAACCTTTTTTAGGAAAGGTACGTCTAAAAGACTCCGAGAGATTACCCGCGAGACGTTACACTGTTTACGATTGGTTACTTTGGCTTTCTGACAAATTTCGCATGTTTTTAATATTTTACGCACGGTTCTTTCCATATTATTAAACTTACACGACTCTTTCAATATGTCACTACATTTCTTTGGGCCTACATGACCATACCTTAAATGACAATCTCTCACTACTTCAGATATTATAACCTTAGGGATGCATACTTTCCAGTCATCTCCCTGTTCATTTGTACGGCGAAATAAATGTTTATTATACAAACTAAAATGCTTTTCCCACTTGTGAGGTATGTTGGGTATTTGATTTAAAGCTAACATTATCTTGCCAAGTTCGGCATCTTTCTCTTGGTCGGTCGCTAAGTCGTTTATTAATTTTTCGTATCTACTCCCTCTACTTCTTTTGTTATAAATATGTTATACGTATTGGCTATGTCTACTTCGGTACTGTTATCAAAATCGGTTCTGGACAGGACGTCAGCTACTACGTTCTCTTTACCCTTACAATACTCGATAGTTAAGTCATATTCTTGTAATATTAGCATCCAACGCACCAATCTACCATGTGTTAGTTTGCAGTTCTTTAAGAATGTTAAAGCTTGATGGTCTGATCTTATTATTACTTTATTTCCTAATAGGTATGTCCTAAACTTTCTACAGGCGAAAACTATTGATAACGCTTCCTTTTCTGTGGTTGTGTAGTTCTTTTCACTAAGTAATAAGGACCTACTAGCAAAAGCTACCACTTTATGATTACCATTCCCATCTAACTGGAATAATTCTACTCCCAAAGTGATGTCTGTGTGTATATAAAATGGTTCTAGAAAATTAGGATGAGCTAATATTACCGTATTTAAAAATTTAATTTTTATTAATTCAAATATAGTTTGCTCTTTTGCATTCCACTGCCATCGATTATCTTTATTTAATAAATGCCCCAATTGTACTGTTAAATAGGAATATTTGTCTACAAACTGCCTATAATAATTGCACAAACCTAAAAAACTTTGCAACTGCTTAACATTTTTTGGTATAGGAAAATTCTGTATTATTTCTACTTTCTTAGGGTCTGTACTGATACCCTTTGCTGAAATTATATGGCCTAAAAAATTAACTTGTTCTTTCAAAAATTCTGACTTCTTAAACTTAACTGTTATTCCATATTCATGCAGCCTACCTAGCACTCTATCTAACCTTTCGCAATGTGTATTAATGTCTGGTGACATAATAACTATATCGTCCACATATACAGTTGTAAATTCTAAAATCTCCCTCCCTAATACGTAGTCTAAACATTTAATGAAAATCGCAACACTTATGTTCAGTCCGAAAGGTAACCTACGGAATTGGTAGTTCCTGCCGTTATATAAAAACGCTACATATTGACGGGATTCTTCCTCCAGCTCTATCTGCCAGTACCCGGCTGTTAAGTCCAACGTTGTTATGTACTTGGTTCCACTGAAACGCTGAAGAATTTCACTCACTGGTTCTGGTGATTCTCTGTCTGGAACAATTATTCTGTTTATTTGTCTTGCGTCTAAACACAGTCTTATCGATAAATCTTTCTTGGTAACCACTACTAAAGGGTTGGAATATGGTGAAGTGGATTTTTCTATTATACCTTCCCTTAACATTTTATTTATTTCCTCCTGTACTAACCCTCTCTTGGAGTATGGTACCGGATAGGTTTTAGGTGCAAAAGGTGTTTTTCTTTAACGATTTTTTCTTTAATTTACCCTTAAATTTTTTTACTAAACCTGGTTTGTTTGAAAAAACTAACTTATTTTTATTTATTATTTGTACTACTTTTTCCCTATCTTGATAACTAAATTCCCCAACTTGATATAAGATTTTATTCATTTTTTCACCCCAGCTATCTTCAATTTCAAATAATTCATTATTATTTACCCTCAAGTTACAATAATTAATCATCAAGGGCCTACATTCGTTTATATCGTTATCAGAAATTAACATTCCCTTATTAATTATTTTTAATGCTTTCATTTATACAGTTTTCTTTTGTATAAATGGTATTTCAATTATATTATTATCATTGTTTAATTTCATGGTCTGTGTGTAATAGTTTAACTCCACTTTGAAACTATTTAAAAAATCATTACCCATTATAGCTCCCATATTTAATCCTGGAATGACCAAAAAAGGCACATTTATTGTGCGTTTATTTACCTTTAATTGTAGCATTATTTGTTTAGTTACCTTTTTACTGCGAACACCTGTCACCCCTATAACACTAATTCCCAGTACTGGTAGTTGTGGAATTGTCTCTGTAGCTTGATTTATTTTTTCAAAAATTTTATCATCTATTGCAGTCAGTTCACTCCCTGAATCTACTAGTAAAGTGTATTTAGAATTAAACACTTCGGCTTCAAATTCTGCCATCCCAAAAGTATTGCTGCTCTCCCCCACTTCATCGGATAAATCATTATGTATGTTGGTGATAAGTGATCCTATTGTCATGTGATTTCTAGACGGCTGGGGGCTTTCCTTTTCAACCGCCCTGATTAGTTCAACTGTATTGGAGGTGGTGGTTCGCTGTAAACCCCCGTGATCCCCTCTATTGTTTTGGTTATTAGCAGGTGCTTCTACACCCCTAGTGTCGTTTGGGTTACTAACATATCCCCCTCTACCTCTGTGGTTGAAATTTCCCGGTATTCCCCGGTTACTGGTGAAGCCCCTCCCCCTATGATTCGCTCTAAACTTACTATGACCGAAACCCCTATTATAATTCTCTACTCTCCCTTGAGCACTACCCCTCGGACCCTGACACCTATAACATTGATTCCGCGAACTATTAAAATTATTAGCTCCACAACTAGGGTTTGGACATAACCATGCCCCCTCCCCCGATCTATTCATATTACTAATAATATGGTCTGGTTGTCTTATTTCGGTATCTATTTGGTTTGATTCCTTAACTCTAAACTGATATTTATTGTCTTCTTCCTCTTTCATGCTCTAGTATGCTTCTAGTATTTTCTCTAATTCTGCAATATTAGTAAACTCCCGGGTTCTGATTGTGGACCATATGTCCTTAGGTAAATGCTTACTAATGTACCTTATAAAAGATGAAAGAGGCATTGGTGGTTCTAAATATTTAACCTGACTATATAGTCTCGTCACGTACGATGTAATACTCATGTGTTTAATATTAAAATTACCCCATCCCATTATGGTACTGCGTAAACCCTCTTGTTCTTCTTCCGACCAGTAGTTATTCTTAAACGCTTGTTCAAACTCATTAAAATCTACCCAATTATCATTATGAGCATCCGCCCATATTTTAGCATCCCCTTTAAAGTATTTTAAAATTTGTACTAACTACAATTTCCCAACTTTCTTGGTTAATTTATTGAAACTTTTAACTGAGTTTAAAAATTGTATGGGGTTCACCCCCCTACTTTCATTACTGAAATAACCTAATTCAACTTCCATGTTCACTCTCTCACTTACATTAGTTAATTTTTGGTTAATTGCTATACTTAAATCTTCTCTGACTTTATAATTATTTCTCGTTCGTGTTCTGTTTGTTTATTTTTTAAACTAGTTACATTAATTTTAATTGCATCAACTTGCTCAAAGTTACTTCCGAATTCATCATTTATATTCTCTTGTATTTTATTCGCTTGTTTAATTTGCTCACACTCATCAATTACACCTTGAACATTACTGTCAATTTTGTCGTTTTGTTTTTTAATTTTATCATTAAATTTATTTGTCAATGCGTCAAATTTTTTATTTGTCTCTAGAATTTTCTCATTTTGTTTTTCGTTAATTATTTATATATCATTTTTCATTTCGGTTTGTATTTTATTTATATCTATAGTCAGTTCATTTTTTACTCCCGCAATAGTTTTATTTTGCTCTTCTAATTTATTGTCTATTTCTCTTAATTTTTTGTCTTGTTTGGTTATTTCCGTTTTCAGTTCTATGTTACTAGCATTTATTTCCGACTTAATTTCAATCTTAAATTCATTCAAACTCATTTTTAAATATCATTTTCTGATTTCATTTCAGTTTTACATTCATTTAAACGCGCGTTTAAATTATTATTTTCTGTTTTCAATTTCTCGTTTTGTTTGTCAAGTTTATCATTTACTATGTTTATTTCTAATTTGACTTCCGTTCTAAACTCATTCAAATTATCATTGTTCTTTTACATTATTTCCATAATCAACGCTAATTGATTAAATATATCTACACTATTGCTTTTACTACAACTCAACTTCGACTGTTTCGTTTACATTCGGTATTTCTAATTGTACATTCTCATCACTACTTTCGTTTGTTGAAATTAAATTGTCTTGCGTAACGTTTAAAATAGATTCCTCTACTTTCACATAAATTTGCACTCTTGTTTTTCTCTGCCATTTTCGACCAGTTTGTAAATTAATTCAATTTATATTAACTTAAAAATTAATTTACAACGTCCCTATTCGGGCGCCAACTGAAGCTGTTCCGGTTAATTAAAGATTGAAATATTTAAATCGTCCCGGTGCGGACGTTATCTGAAATATTACATGTTAATTAATTCTTAAATTACTGAAATTTGAAATGTTACCTACCTTTCGTAATTTATCAAGGTCTCATCTGGTGTACTGGCAGAGAAAAAAAACAGGTGAATGCAATGACAAATACATGTTTATATTGTTAATTAACACCTTTTTATTTTATCTGATTTTATCGTCAAATGATATCAAAACTCCCACCTCAACAATTTCTTTTACGTTACATCGATAATAACTTTAATTTATGTATTACTCATTGTCTCAAAAAAAAACTACTATTTATCTACATATTTGATTTTACGTTATTTCGACCCAGCTTGCTACATTCACTCACTCATTCCTTATTCCCCCCTTTTTTGTGTAAAATGATAATAATAACAAATTGGTGAAATACGGTTACACGGTCTGGCGTCGTAGTTCACGACCGCGTGGTGCGTCTCACATAATTCTCGTTTGATGTCCGAAAAGTTAAGTTTTCACTTTTGACAAACTGTTATTCGTTCACTGTTACATATCTGTTTAGCTTATTCTCTTTACACGTTCTGATTTATACTATAGGTGGTCGGCCGACCTTAAATTTGCGCGCGCAGTTTTTTCTAGCCACGCGTGGCCTGTAGTTAAGTCGATTGAGACCGGCACACGCTTCCCACCAATATTCTGTGAGGCAGCCGGAAACCACAGCCTTCATGTGACATTTTTTGTAGTGGCACCGGTAACGTGGATTTCCAATGTGCCCAGGTGTTAACGATATTCCATTGCCACGAGGCAGTAGACTCAGGTGGGCTGAGTCATCACGGACTTCCGTCATCATCCAAAGCACATGGCGAACAAAATCTTATAATTTAGCCATCTTGTTGGCGTCGTTTCTGCACGCATGGTCAGGTTGCGTGTATGAGTACGTAACACAACACTTGATTTCCCGGAATCGAACTGCGTTCTTACCACATCCGCTTGCAAAGTTATACCACTGTTCATTGTTTGACTGCTGCCATATTTTACGTGGGCGTTACAATTGAAAATTAAATAAAATTGATAAAAAATAAAACCTTCCATTCTGCCCCATTACACCGTGGTTAAAAATGTTTATTTGTTCATGCTTCTGATTAATTGTGAGCAAAGGTGGCACCCATCTTAGTTTTCGCATATGTTAATGGTCCTGTAAAATATGATGCAACTGTTATTTTGAGATGCCTATTGTCTTAGCAATTTCAATCTTGTGTCTTCCCATCACCATAGATAGAAATTTTTCAATAATTCCTGCAGTAGATACCTCAACAGTCTGACTGGAACGTTCAGTGTCGTTTGTGTTCATGTGACCACTACGAAAATAACCAAACTATTTGCAAATTGTTCTAATTGATGGAGCTGACTGACCACAATATTTATTCAGCTTGGATTTAGTTTCCTGTGCGGTTTTGCCTTTCAAAAATTAATGTTTCATCATCACATGAAATTCTCTTTCATCCACTTTTTACAAATCACAATACTTGATCAATTCAAACGATTGGCAACAACAGAATTATGAATGTAAGTGACAAAAATGTGGTGTACACTCCTAGCGGAGATGTGGGAAACTAAAAATGACGTCATCTATGTACTACGAGTGCCATCTCTTGACTTTGCTCAGACTTACCAACACCCCTTATATGTTCTGGGCTACTGAAGCATGAAATCTAGTGAAAAAATCTACACTCATGAAATCATGTAACAAAATGACAGGAAATTTGAAGACATTGCTAATAAAGACACTTCTGGTTATCTCGTCGAATTAATTATCAGACTAGTTGTGAAGACAAGTCTCAAACTGAGATTTCTGTGTAGATTAGCAGTCAACATTGAACGTGACCTCACTGACCAAGATATTATAAACACTGCAACTGAAAAAACTCAAGTGACGGTGAAGATGATAACCCAAATCAAACACAAGAAACATATTACACCAGAGAATGGATTTAAGGCATTAGAGGTACGTTATGTAAGTCTGTATGTTAGCACATTGTAGTGAAAATTTTATCCTTACAAATGATAGAAATCTTAAAAATATTTGCAATTTTTTTGTAGGTGGCAATGAACTACATTGAAACACAGCAACAGCTGACGTTATGTTCATCAAGTGATATAGCAGCTAAATGTCGGATAGCTAAGAAAAAATAAACTACTATTAACAAATATTTTGAAATAACCCTGTATAAAGTTAAAAAAATAATACTGTATTTTTTGATATCTTAGAGTACAATATTATACATAATTTATTTAAAATACTGTAATATTTTCTCTCGTCCAGAATGTGTCCTGCCCACATAATTATGGAGGTTCCACTGTATCATTATTTACATACGTATAAAATATTCAACTATGTTATTGTACAGCAGCTATAACCGTTTACTGAACACGTAGGCCTATAGTGAAAAGTAGCATTCGTTAAGATTTTTGTTTTTATATCCGGTATGAAGCACAATGCTCTTTTTGAAAATCCAGGATATGTATATATTTTATAATGTTAAATTAATATGCTAAGTAAGTCTTACTTCTTCCATTCCACATATTTTCAGCCAATTTTTATTTTGGGGGGGAGTTGACCGAAATATGTATATATTTTTATTCACTATACTGCAGAAAACTTGCCCATAGGCGATGAGATTTCATCTGTAAATGTCGGTATGGAGAACCATACATGACTTCCCATGTTCTAAGATTTATATTTAAAATAATTTTTGAAATGAAATATTTCCATAGAAACTACTACTCTTGCTTCAGCTTTAACCACAATACTGTGGTCACTAACGTATACCACCTCACGTTAGCACACTCAATTTTCACTGATATGGCAGTCGACAGCACTGCAGAAACGTCTGGTTTTGCAAAAAAGCATCCGACCACGGCCAAAAAGCCTGGGAAGGAATTTTAAAAACAAACTACTTCTTTGTTGCCAACAACGTAGTACACATATAAAAAATTATGCCCTCCCCCTTCAACTATCATTTTCATTTATAGAAAATTACCCCCACCCCGTTCAACAAGCCTCTTCATTTATACATTTCATCTACCTTTCTACGGTGGATTATTATGACCACTTTCCAGGATACTTTATTTATCAAAATTAAGTACTTTACTCTTGTTAAAACAAAACATTACAGGTAAACTACCCCTTCCCCTTAACCGATCTTCACCAAAATTAATAGGCCTCGAGTCCTCTACAATTCAGGGATGTATGCAGAAAACTATTTGATTCTGTTTGAATTTGCAGCAGTTATTGTTCGCCATAGATAAAAACTAAACACACTTTTTAAAAATTAATTTTTTCATGTTCTGAGAGTAGTACAATCAGAATCAGCCCTTATCTCCAACAAGATTTTTTTCACCATCACCATACTTCTATTTCCTTATGGAACATGGAAGTAATAAAATCACGAACAGCAGGTGAATGGAATTTTGACAAATTGCCACATCATACGCAAACAGTGGAGCACTGTGTGGAAGCTGGCGACAGAAGCGTTACAAAAAGTCGGCGGGTTCATCAGAACGATGCTTCTTTCACGATTCATCATACCACATTTTTTGCACATATTGTGGAGTTCAAAATGACAAGTACCAAAGAGAATGAGTAAAAGACTATTGGCATAATGCCAAAGCTTGTAACATTTATCATCAACTATTTTATGTCAAAACGTTGAAATTTCTGATTTTTTAAAATTTATTCATCTTCCCTGTTCATTCTTTACTTACCTAAAGCTGTAGCATTTGACTTACATAGGCAAACTGTTTTTTAATTACAAAAATTGATTAGTTTCTATGACTTTTGGAATGATGCATGACCAGAAGATATTAACCAATTATTTATTTTCTTTTTATTTTACTTATCTGTCCCAGGGGCACAAGTTTCCTACGATATAGGGAATACAAAAATAAATACAAATATTTTTCAGGCCACCTTATTACAGAAATTTTTGCATTGGACTATTGCAAGTAGCAATGACTAAAAATATTTCTTTTTAACACTTTTAACATCGTGCCCTTACATAATACAGACAGTGCTAAATGCTGCAGCAGTATGCCATACATTGCTCAGTTTTCGTGTTAAAATGGATGTACCCATATGCAATCCAATCAAAATCTGTAGCTGAGGCTAATTCGTTTGTTACATAACTTGCTGTTATAATATAGTTTGGATATTTTACCCGTAGATGTCTCTCAGAAACCAGAAAAGTAATCAGTGTTCAGGTTCAGCTCTTGATGTTCTAAGTGCGTTGTTTCCAAGTACTAGGCGATCAACTGGATTCCGAAATTGATGATATGGATAATGTAATAAAACAAATTTTTCGGGTTTGATTATATAATAAGCCACACGTTGGTAGCGTCAATTTTGTAACGATACTAATTTTCCTTGACGTTTCGTAAATTTGAGTTTCGGAGTTACAAAAATTATAGTATAACTTGGTAAAAAAATTTTGTTTGAAAATAAAAAAATTTTTCTTTTATTTTTTATTAACTATTTATTTATTATATTTGTCCGTAATTCTTTTAAATACTAATTTAGTTGATTTGTTGTGTTAGAATAACAATAATTGGTTTCCAGCGTTAAATAGATTATGAAATGTAATAATTGATTAGTGGTATTCAACTATTCCGTGATGGTACTCCTTCGCAATGTTATTCTCTTCTTCCTTGGAGTCCAGTTTTCAAATGTTACCTGAAATTCTTCTAAATATATGTTTACCAAGAAATAAAACTCAAAATTAGAATATTAAATGAATTTATTAATCTAACAGCGATTAATCGATTTTGAATCGACTGGCTAATCCACAGCTCAAAAACTCATATCTCAGGGCAAATTGGTTTCGTTATATTATTAATATTGAATTACAGATTCTTTTAGCTGTTATTAAAATTGTCAGAGAAAGGGTAACCCTGAAAAGTACAACACTTACAATAAAAAAGTTCTTAATTATAAAAATAGAAATAATATTTAATATAAAAATGTTAATAAAATTAGATTTCTCGAACCAACAATCTGGACGTCACCACAGCTGGCTGGACTGGTCCGTTTCCAAACAAAGATGGCCGCTTCCTTGCTGCGTATGTATGAGAAGTCTTCACGACGGAATTCCTTCAAATAAATGTTGATTCTTTATGTGTTCCTCGTCAGAGCAGTAGTGATTAATTTCTCTTCATCACAGTGTAATTATTCTGGATTAGTGATCAGTTGTTTGGCTCGGCAATCAGTGTTCAAATGTGTTCTTGTTCCAATAGTTCATAAGGTTTTACAATGGCAAATTTCGTATCGATAAAATTCTGAATTAATGTTTATATTGTTCTAATATCTGGGTTACGCCTTCCAATCTTCATAAAGAGACTAATTTGATTTATTTCATTTGAACTGTGTTGATGACTCAATTTTTAAATTTCTCTTTTTTATTTTTATAGGTTTAGTTCGTATCCAAAATTATATCTTCTATCTTTTTTAATTTGTGTGAGATCGTTCCGATGTGTTCATCTCAACATTTAACAATCAACTAACTCTCTTTCTTCTTCATACAAAAGGTCCTGGCTGATTTAATATTAAATTCACATTGTTTTAATCAGCTGACACTTCAGCCTCAATTATATGTTACAGCCTCAACTAAATAGTAATTGACTTACATTATATTATTAATTACATTTTGCTTATTATTTATTCTTATTAAATACTAATTACATAATCAATTTCCTTATTTAATTCTGCATCATTTAATACCACACGATATACTTTATAGCATTTTTTTAACTTAAAAAGTCATATTTACAGTATATTTGGTTGTAGGCTTTAGCTACTTTACTTAATTCCACATTAAATGGTTTACAATTTCTGTTAGATTCTAATTATCATTGAACAAGATCATTGATTGAATTATTATCGTTTGTTTTCTTTAATTCTCAGTAATTTTATGATTTGGTTAGCTAATTTGAATATTATCTTCAATTTAGGCTTTTCCTTAGATTCCAGTGTTATTACACTAGCATTTTTTCTAATAATTTTATACATTCCTTCACAAAGTGTTGTTACAGTTAATATACACGGTTATTGATTTACAATAAACAATTTTCATTAATTTAATTAACTTATTTACTAATTATAATGTTGGTGATATTTACCATTTGGCCTATATTTTATGTTAGTTCAATTACAAAGCTTATTATTATTTCAGCTTGCTAATACCCTTTCTGACATACAATTCTTATAAAATCTTAACTAAATTGCCCTTACTTAATTACAATAGTGTTTATTATTAATTGATATCATTAAAACATAAAGATATTATATAAAAAAAAATACTCAATCTCAAGCATTCAAGCCTCGAGTTCAATGAACTGTTAACATCAACAAAACACATCTGTTTCTTATTTAAATAGTTTATTAAAATTAATTTTTATGCAGTCTTTTGCTGTTTTTGTTTTAGTTCAGGGATTTACCCTTGTTCACATCACTATTTATTGCATTCTCTTATCTTATTTCTAGTCATTTTATCTAGTCTTGTAAGATAAAGAATATCACTTAAATGAGATCATCATTAGTTGCTTTTAATCATAAAAATAAATTGCACTGGTCCACTGTTAATCATATATCTAGGAACTTTACTTACACCTACTTTACATTTATTCTAATTTTATTGTATTGTACTTTTCTTATTGACATTACATCTTTCTTGGGGGTTTCTATTTTTATAATATGTGGTTGTTTTTTTCAATAGTTATCCTTTTATTATGGAGGTTTGTTTATCCGTGGTATTTCCTTACATGCTCCTATTCTACCTGGGTATAATTACTCTATACATTGGATTATCATTATTTTCCTATGATTTATTATACAGTAGAGCGTCAATAATTCGGACGTCAAAAATCCGGATTCGATTCTGGCGAAAAAAAAAATCGCATGAAGTGAATACATTTGTTTAAAACCGTCGGCACAACTGTAAAACTCGCTGTGCCCTACAGAGTGGAGCGCGAATTGCGTGTTGTGTGGTGGAGGGAGGGGCAGTGAAAGCGGGAGAGTCAAGGTCGCACAGTCACATGTATACCTGCTACCCTGCCCCCGTCAGGCAACTGACCTCGAGTATTGTTCTCTGTGCGTGCACTAAGTTTTTGTTTACCAAATCGATCGTTTGTGTACAGTAGAGTGTTTGTGTGTGTGTCGGTTTGTCTGTGTTTTGTTTTTTGTAACACATTACAGTACTGTTCTGTACCCGTGATGGCGTCGAGTTCGAAGAAAAAGCACACTTTTTTAACCGTTGAAACCAAGTTAAAAATTTTAGAAAGGTTAGGAAAAGGTGAAAGTGGGGTATCACTTGCAAAGATTTATGGGGTAGGAACTTCTACAATAAGTGATATTAAGGCGAAAAGAGCCCAGGTGGAACAATCTGCATCAAAACTGGACTCTGAAGAAGGGACGCTGAAAAGAAAAACTGCACGTTCAGCAAACAACAAAGCCTTAGAAGACGAATGTACGTGTGGTTCACTCAAAGGAGAAGCTTAGGAGAGCCAATTTCAGGCCCATTGATTTGTGAAAAAGCCTTACAATTTAATGAACAGCTTAATGGACCAAAAGATTTCAAAGCCAGTTCTGGCTGGCTTAAGAACTTCAAATCTAGGCACGGGATTAGAGAGTTAGACATCGAAGGAGAAAAACTTTCCTCAGATTTAGCGGCTGGAAGAGTTTTTAAAGAGAAGTTTATTAAGGAAGCACTAGGAAAAGGTTATTCTAGGGATGACGTATACAACGCCGATGAGACCGGGATAAACTGGCGAGCCCTTCCATGCAAGTCGCTGGCGTCAAGACGCGAACAATCCGCTCCCGGGTTTAAAGTAAGCAAAGAGAGAATAACGGCTATGGTATGTGCTAATGCCAGTGGGGAGCACAAGGTAAAATTGTTGGTGATTGGGAAGAGCAAAAAACCACGTTGCTTTAAAAATGTGCACACCCTTCCTGTTTCGTACACGTCTCAGAAAAGTGCTTGGACGACTTCAATCATTTTTCTTGATTGGTTTAAAAATGATTTTATCCCTAGTGTTACAAAATTCCGTGAGGAGAAAAAGAAAAGTGGGAAAGTTCTTCTTATCATTGATAACGCACCCACACATCCCCCTCTCGAAGTATTAAACGAAATCGATCAGAATTTCGAAGTCCAATTTCTCCCACCTAACGTTACTGCAACTCTGCAGCCAATGGACCAGGGACTGATCGAGAAAATTAAAGAGGATCTATAGAAAGCAGCTCCTGCGTCGCCTTTTATTGGCAGAAAAGGACGAAGAGAGTGTAGTTCAGTTTATAACAAAGTTGAACGTTAAAGATAGCATTTACATGCTTGCCGATGCTTGGGAAACTCTCACCAAAAGTAATTTGCAAAGAGCCTGGAGAAAATTATGGCCTGATGAAGAAGCAGGATTGAAGAAAATGCAAATGAAAATGAAGATTGCGTTGTAAACGAGGTGACAGAAATCTGCAGCACGATCCCGGGATTTGAACAGTGTGACAAAAATGATACCAGTGAGTGGTTGGCTGTTGATGACAACGATCCTGGGTACCAGATTTTGAGCGATCAAGAAATAGCTGACATGGTGTCTGAAGGTATGTAGCACTGCTTAAACATACAGTAGGCCTACTGTAACTTTTTTTATTTTAGCCAAACAAACTGTTTGCATTATCTGACGCTGTACTGTTAGTCGTTTTAAATTCACTGTTCTATTTTTAAAATATTTAGCCAACTTTGCACTTGTTCATTTTTTTCTATAAAATTAGAAAAAGAAAACATTTGTTTATTTAGGCGTACTTTTTCATTTTAAGGGGACGCAGAAACAGTAGAATCTGATGGGGACGAGAATGAAAATGACATTGAAGAAGCAGGGCCGACACATTCCGAAGCATTTATGGCAGCAGAGACACTGATGTCATGGCTTGAAAAACAGACCGAGAGCACACCAACCCAGCTCATTCTCCTAAAACGAATCAAGGACTTAGCTGCAAAAAAACGAACCACTACCGCTGTTCAAAAGTCCGTAAAAGATTTTTTTAAAAGCTCAAATACTGTATGATTTACTGTACGTATTTTTATTACTGTACTTTACTGTATTTTGTTGTAGGTCTAGATTTACTGTACATAAAATAAGGCAGTCTGTAAATGCAATACTGTACATACAGTATTTTTTTCTGTAATTGAAAAACGTAAAAATGTAACTAAATTAATGGTTTTATTCATCCGCTCCACTTCTGTAACCATCAGAGTGAATTATGAACGATTTTAGCAAGTTTTTTTTACTGAAGACGTTTACCGGCGCTTTTATTGGTTCATTTCGAAAATCCGGACAATTTGATAATCTGGAAGGGGTCCGGTCCCAATTAATCCGAATTATTGACGCTCTACTGTATATTGTATGGTTGTTTTTAATTCACTTTATTTCTTCGAATCTATGATTTCAATTTACTGTGGCCTTGATTAATTTTTATAGTAATTTTCCTTTGTCATTTTATTTTTATTCTATACTTGATTATTTTTTAAATTATAACAAGGTTGATTTTCTGTCACGCTATAATAAGAATGTACCTACAAACCTGATGAATCTTCTGACGATGAAACAGGAATATAAATTTGTACACAACTTAAATGGGTTATGTGTATTTTCATATATATTTTGTTTCTATTCTTTCGTCCTGAAGTAGTTATATTGGGTTTCCTTGTATGCAGATGCATCACAAGAACCGATGGTGCAAAATGGGGAGGTAATTGTGACAGTGACAATGGTACTGATTGGACTGATAATGATATCCAGCCTGTATCCTCCCAGTATTTGTATGAGAATCTGAATTGTTCAAATTTTGTTTTTTGATACAGAGTAATTAAATTGCTATTGGAGTGTAAAATAATCGCTATAAGTTTAATCAACGATGATTAAAAAAAAATTAGGTAGTGAAAAAGTGTATGTTTAAGGCTAATTTGTTAAACCTTGTACACATGTGATTAGAATTCTAAGAATATACATCAAATCTATATAGAAGGAGCTTAAAATGAAATAACGTTAAGTATTATTTTCTTAAAAGATAAATCTGCTATAACTTTTTTTAATAATGCAAAAAAAACATGGTAGTGTTAAAGTGTTAATCACATGCATCCTGAGGGGTGAATGCTACTTCAATCAGAATTGGCTTGACTGTAAATACAAATGTTTCATTAGAAGTGGAAAGGATAGGATGTAGAAAAACTACTTACATATTTTCCCAAAAATTTATTAAGTATCTTAAAATTGTCAGAGAATAAAAAAAGAACAAACATTTACAAACCCCATGGTTCATCTGACAAAGCTATACCATAACGTTTTTGTGACCAGCTTTGTACCACCACAAATGAACAGATCTGAAACTAAATAAATACATGACGATTATTGCTATGTTTCTTATAATTCAATAATTTTCATTCGACTTACTCTTCATCATGTTTTTGTATGCACACACAACATCCAGAAATTACTGAGATCAACTTTAAGAACTATCTGTAACATGTTATAGTTTAAGAATATACTACTCTAATAAATATTATACATGGTATTTTGTACTAAACTAACATGTACACACAAGTAAACATAATTATACGTATGTACAGAATACGTTTTAGTACACTTACATATTATTACTTTAGTATACTACTATAACAAACTTTAATTACCATTTTTGTCAATAACATCCCTATGACTACAAAATTACTTTTTTGTCCTGTAATAACAAAATTCAATATGCTACACACAACTTTGGCTTTATACATGGTATCATATGCAGGGATTAATCTAAGTAATTCTTAGTAACGTGCGGTAACAGAGGGCCCAATAATATGGGTCAACACTTTCAAATGTCCAGGCATACGGATAAGACCAAAATGCAATAAAGATGGGGAACAGCATCTTTGGTATAGCAGATATAGCAGCCTGGTTCTTGAGCTCAGGAAAGTAATAAATATAAAGGAAGTAAAACCTTGACAAAAAAAATTACCTGTCCCCCTTCCCCAGGATTCACAAATATCCTTTTCACATCTTGGATATAAGGCATCACAACCGAAGACATGACAAAACAAGATATTTTGAAATCAACTCTTTGAAAATATTGACTGATTTCTATTTATATAAAGAAATATCCGAGTTCACATGGATAAGGCAGCCAGAAATAGTACTCAAATCTTAAACTGACTAATATAATGGTGAAACGAATATAGAACACTCGTTCTAAGACTTCAAGATATTGAGACTTAAGATAATCAGACCATCACCTTGACCACGTAATATACACAATTTCCCATTCAGACAACAGATTCAGAACACATGGGGTAGGGGAAGTATGTACCAATAAAATTTGGAGAATGGGTCACAGACAACAAAAAATTTAAGTTTCTTTCAATGACCATTGCACTTCATAGACCATTATACTGAATGATAATCTTAATCAAAAGCTGTGGATTATCCTATTCTTCAGTATATGCTTCATTACGCCTAGGGAAGCCAGAAAGCAGCAAGAGTATGGAAAAAAAAGGAAAACACGATTCATATTTGTCATATTAGAACAATACTAGGAATGAGTGTTATAAGCAAACTGTTGAATGCAACACGACTAAATTTGGGGGGTGGGGATAATATTTATAGGTGGTTTTGGATGCATACAATTAAGTGATTAAATAACTGTACAAAAAACAGAAACACCAATTGATACTATGAAAAATCGGAAAGCTGGACTGGACTTAAAAAGGGATCCCAATGGAGCTTTTGAAACAGGGTCCCATATGTCTATGGGAACTATGAGTGTGCATACGCGCGCTGTAACAACAAATTTGTAAGTTGTTATGGGGTTTATTTACTTATATGAGACTCCCGTGTATCCACGTTAAGCCCCACATTGAAGGCGGCAATTTGTAACAACAAGCCGTTGTTACGTGTTTTTAATCAATCTGTTATTTATAAATATTATTTATGTAGTCTTATAGGCGACCTCCTGTATCTCAAATTTAATAGACAAATATATTTGTTTTTATGTTATTATAACTTTTAAGTATACTATAATACAGGTTTACCTAATTATTCTATGTTTACACAATATCAATGATATACTTCATGTATTGACTTAATGAATTAAGAATTCTCGCCAACCCTAGTCACTCCGTATTGTGTAATTCAATTCAAAAATTGTGCAGGAAACACGCTAGTTCGGCAATCTCACGTTCCACCAGCTGTTGACAATTAGCGCTGTTATTCGTAATAGGCTTGCGTCTAGGTTAACTGGTTCACTGGATTTTAATCACCCTTTTACCTGTAAATTACTCCACCCACAACATATAATACCTATTCTACAATAACATAAAACATCATCATATACAAGAAAGATTCTTTATTGATTTTGTACTTTAATTCAAACTAACAGTTCTCTTCAAGATGATAATAGCATGATATCGATTATACAATGATAGATAGACTGTTCAGTTGACCAGGTTCCTTTTAATTTATACAAATTAAATATAATATTAAATATCTCTTATCCCAGGGTACATGTGATTCTTTTAACGATTAGTAAGGCCAGGTAATGCAAAATTAAGGTTACTTTAGTATTACAGAATGTTATTAGTTCTTAATATACTGAAATTAAAAATAAGCTTGTGTTACCGGGTTGATGACTCTCAAAGTGGCATTGTACGTCTGCAAACAGTTGAAGATTGACAAATTAGATTACTTCCATTCAGAAAGTGTTCCGATTCTTAATAAAATTGATGGTGTGATGTACTGGAAAGCCCCGGGAACTCTTCTGACCTTCGTTCTTCTCTTACGATCCTTGTGGTTGTCGGTCTCGTTGGAAATGGAGTCGTATTATAACTTCTTCTTGAAAGTGAAGGTTATTTCTTCCAAAGCAGGTCCTTGTATATTTTTTCTATAATTCCATTAGTTTAGGCCTTTTGTGTCCATCAATTAGTTTCCTGGTTAGATGGGAAATCGGGTTTAATACTAAACTCAACAGAATTATCTTGATGATTGAAGTAAGAAATTCTCAACCTTTTTAGAGGTATTTGGTTATAATTTTGAAGTCTAATTTATTTTATTATTCATCAGTTGTGTTATAGGATTAGGTTTCAACTTTAATTTACTAATTTAGATTCATTTTTTTCCAATTTGTGTCATTCTTTTTAAAAGTGTCTCCTCATCTGAACTCAATAGCATATAACAATCGAATTGAATGATTGAAAATCAACAAGATTTTTTACATTTTAGTTACCGTAACAACCACTACTTTCTGTCATTGGATAATATTTGATATCCTAGAGCCAGAATTATAAAATATTACTACTCCCTTTTAATAAAATACTCCATGCTTGGAATTATACCAAATTACCTAAAACTCTCACCCAATCTACCTTATTAAACCGTATATGTTTTAGTATAGTTTCATTGGACTGGACTTATTAAAAAGGTATTAATTTCCTTTTACAAATATTAAATTTAGGCCTATAGGTTTTCTTACAACTGTTATAATAATTTCGTTTTTTTTAACTTAATTTTCTTTACCTGACCTACTGTACAAATAGTCATTGGTTTATGGCTACTTACATTAATTTATATTTCCTGGTTTTTAATTTATTCTATTAATTAATTCATCCTGGAACCTTTCATTATTTTACAACATAATTATAAGAACTACTTGTCAACTTTTAAACACTTATTACCATCCTGGCCAAGTTTACAAACATTTAATTCAAAACAACTTCATTAATCAATTTTAGTCGATACATTCTACACAATATAATACCTAACACAGGTATTTATACTTAATTGTCTAAAGACAATTTTAACAAAAATGAAAGGAGTACCACTGACTAAGTACTTCTATAAAACAACAGTTTCCCTCTTACCATCCACAAAACATAAAATAAACATCCTGTAAACACTACCATGCTACAGCATAACAACAAGTACAATTTGTAACACATTAATCATTAATTGGAATAGTATTTTATACTTCATATTATTTGTTACATCTTTTAAATTTATGTACACCTCATATGTATTAATTACTGAGTAACCTTAATGATTGGGTATGGTTCTAGACCATAGTTACTTCATTTTTTATGTAACGTTGGGGACCTCAAATCTGTTACGTTACAGCGCGTGCACACATACACACAACTACTTGTTCAGGAGCAAGATCTGCCACTGGAATGGACATTGATACGTATGTGATAGCTGTAAAAAGGGCATAGATGAAATTGTAAAAACAGTGATCAAATTATTTTAGACTATTATAATCTAGATATTATAATATCTATATAATTGATATATAGATAATACAATTCTCTCTTAAATTTCTGAAAAGAGATTTGCACATAATCGGCAAACACATATACATTTGTGAACTTCTATGGCAAATCTGGAAATAAGCTTAACATATAGCATGTTTTGCTCTTATGTAAATTAATACAAATATAACAGTCTGTGTTTACACAGATGGGAAGTTGTCAAGAGAAACACTTATTACTAAAGAATTAAAACAGGGGTGCTGTGTTACTCCGACACTATCAAAATACATCTGAATGAGGCCTTGTCTAGAGGGACAGTTCCAAAAATAAGGAACACTAACACTGCCATGCAAACAGAAATGCAATTATAATCCCAATCCTGTTTTCTTGCAAGATTTAGACACATCTAATATAGACGACAGTGGTTGTCTATTGTTGTTGTTTGGGGTCAGTTCAAAAAATGCTTATGATTGAAAACTTGTCCAGTGTAGAAGTCCGAGCAGTTGTTCTATTTCTGAACAGAAAACAAAAGAATCCAACAAAAATCCGTAGAAAAATTGTTGAAGTGTACAGTGAGAAGTAATTTCAGATAAACAGGTATCAGTATAGTGTAGTTAGTTTAAAAAAGCGAAGACATCACTGTTTGACAAAGAACTTGCAGGGAGATCTCAAACTGCAAGCCATGCTACAAATAAAGTGTTAAAGAACCCATAAAACTAAACAATATTGCATACATTCTTAACAAAAACTACTCCTGTTTATTGGATTATTCATACTGTTCTAGGCTACTGGAAAGTTTCAGCCCAATGGGTGCTTCCTTGAACAACCTACTGTTTTATTGGGTAGAAACGGACTTCCTCGACAGTACTGTCATGGGGGTGGGGTGAAAGGTGGTCTACCACATGCCCTGAAAATAAAATAGACTTTATGATATGGAAACATCCATGGTCTACAGTTGGAAAAAATTCAAAGCTAAAATTTCTGCTCATAAAGTTACGGCAACAGTGTTTGGTTGTTGGCTAATTTCATTCTCAATGGAGAAACGCTTACTTCTGATTGTTACACTGAAACTTCACATAAATAATGAAACGTCATTAGTTAAAAACATGTTGGAATGCTGACCAGAGGAGTAAAACTTTACCATGATAATGCAACACCTCACAGTGCTGAGAGAATACGTCAAGAAATCAGGACAGGGTGGGAAACTCTTGAGCATCCTCCTGACCTGTCTCCTTGTGATCTCCACCTGTTCAGGAAGCAAGAAACATTTTTCAGGAAGACAAGTTTTGTCTGAGAAGTCAAAACAGCTCAATAGAGACAACAGAACGGCTGACAAATGTGGACACACATTTTTGTGAAGAGAATATGTTAAAATTAGTTTCGTGTTGGGACTAATGTTTAAACCGGTTTGGGATTATATTGAAAAGATCAGCAATAACCTTCATTTTGGTATGAAATTTGAAATAGTTTTAATCTAATGTCTATTTGTTTCTTTCAAGTGTATCTTACTTTCGGAACAATCCTCGTACATAGTGAAAAAATGCTCTAGTGTGGGTGATCACAATAAAGTTCAGAAACAATATTTTTACAATTTGCTGATTATCAGGCAACTATTGCAGAAAACAGAATGGATAGACTTCATACGCAGAGGTTAATAAACAATATACAGAGTGGTGTCACATAATCAACACCTTAAAAACTTGGTATCTTGGTGGTGGTGGCGGCAAAGCTAGTGACCTCCATTTGGAGACAGAAGGTAGTGAAGTTAACTTCGAATGGTGGTAGCATTCAAGCAATCCAGTCCACCATGGGGCAAGCTACATAGGCAATTTAACAGTTGAATGCGTTGTTGTGAAATTACAAAAATAAAGAGTATTAAAATTAGAATACAGAAGACTGTAGGGGCTTCCGACTATATGATATCAGAGCAATTCAACTTCCTTAGTAATAAAACCTGAGGAAGATATAAAAACACTATAGATTATAAGTGGGCTACTGGAGGTGACGGCTGCATTCTGATAACAATTTACAGTCAGAAGTGATAGCATATGACAAGAAATGGGAATCAACTTCGACATAACAGATGATACAATTGAGACAAAATTATTAAATTGGTACAGCCACCTAAATGTGAACATGCTTCACCACAAAGGAAAGAAAGACGAAAACAAAAACGTTTCTTGGAATATGAATGGTGAAGATGCCATTACATGAGGACTGACTAATGAAGATGGTTTAATAGAGAAAGGTGGAAACTAGGGCGCATGAGGTGGCAGCAACTGTTAAGAAGTCACACTATTATTATTATTATGATGATGATGATGATATGACTACAATGACAAACACAACTGTAGGTTTTAAAATTTTGCTGGTGTAAACAAAAATTGTTACTTCATAGAGGGTTGGTTAAATTTACAGAAAATAAAATGAGAAAAAGCAATAAACATCAATACAATTTACACATAATATTTACCTTACCAATTTAACGTTTATCTTACCAATAAACGTTTCCCTCTTCCATGCACAGATAAATTTGTGACTCCTGCTTCAACTTCTTAGTGAACACACACTATCCAAGACAATGGGTGAAGCCGTTTTTACTGAAATGGGAGTTATAATGATGATTTAATGTTTATGTAAGTGCGAGTATATTCATGGATAGTAATAAACACTTTTAATCTTAGCGACATTTAAAAGCATTTTCTGAAGCTTGCTTCATATTCTACTTCATCATTAAAGAAAAAAATTCTCTAAAATACTCTCCACATGAATTTACTTCATTCTTATTATCACATTTCTACTTTAAAATATTGTTTAACTTGAAGCAAACAGTTAACATTAGTTATTGGTCAAATCTGTTAGTGAATTCAAGTACACAATGCAGAGACAAAGACTTCTCTTCATTTAATAAAAATACTTTCAGTTCACTATCAACTACCACTGAATGGAATATTCCTTGAAAGATATAATTTTTAAAAATTCACACAAAATGTAACAGGTAAAATTGTATGTAAACTACAACATTCCCTCTATTCTCAGTTTAACGGAATATAATGATGCATTCAAGGGAACATCACTGTTTTGTTAGTAGAGAATTACACAATTTTCTTAAAAGAATATCCACACATTACATCCGTGTTCATTTTTCCATTAATATCAAACAAATACATAACGTGTCATAGGACTACTGAGTACTGGGTGATTGAAAATGTAGTTGTGAAGCTGCAATAGAAACGCAGAAATGCAACACGAGTGAAAAGCGGTAGAATGAAAGTAAAAGTCAAACATTGCTCTACAAAAACAGAGTTCACTCAAATCAATTTTTGGAAAAAATAATACTAGCCTCATTGCAAAATAACAGATAACAGTTATTTTGATGAGACAAAAACATCAATGAGTTCAAGATATTAAAAAATGTAGCGACTATGAATGTTTAAAAACTAATGTTCTTGTTATCTCTTTGTTGTAGCGGGTCAAATTTTGGGTGTTTTATTTTAACCGTTTGGGGCATATATTTATATTTTTATTTATTTCGTTTTTGGGCGGATTGGCATTGTGCAACGTATTTGTCCGTATAACAGACCAGTGTTGAGAAACAGTTGGAAACAAAGCGAAACGCAATCAGTGGTGTAACACGGCTGAAGAATTTACCTCCACCAAAATTCTAAGAACTTTGCAAGTGTGTCGACGCACAGGCGCGAATACCCACGCAAGCGCGTTCAAAAGGACGCTTTAACAAAAAACCAAGATGGCTAGAGAGACTAATATTTGTCGTCTTCTTCAAGATCCCCCGGAAACACTGTTTTAAGTCCGGCCCACTTAAATGACGTCAGCCACTGCCTATAGAAGATCATGTGCGACATTGACTCAAAAACCACATGCATAGCATGGGCCGAAGCTTCGGCGACGAAGCCCAAGGCTGTGATTTCCATCAAAAAGTATGAGATCACGTTAGCTACACCTGCGACGTTTTCCTGCCCAGTTAGTCGTTGATCGTGTCGGCCGACACAGCGCCGAGTGCGCCCTGCTAACTCTTACAGTTTTATTTTAAAGCAAAAGTGAAATAACAGTTTAAATCCATGTAACCGCGGTTAATACCATTCAGTGAAGAATATCTACGTTTAGTTCCGGACAAACCAGTGATTGCCAAACGTTAAATAGTGAGTGCGAATGATGACCACGTTGCCGACTATAGAATTTCACAACATGTTTAAGGGTTCGGGGTAATAAAAATGTTCAGTGGAGGGGTTATAAATTGAGAGAATGAGTGAATGGCAGGCTGGGCTCTGTCTGTATATTTGTTTTGTATAGTGATCACTAAGGTAAGCTCTTAGAATAAGTAGCATGTAGCAGAGGCTAACCGAACAAAGAAAACTGTAACTTAATCTGTAAAACAATGATCAAAAGTTTTTGAACAAAATTTAAATATGATTCTGATTAATTAAAAAATCTAATTTCTCTTCTACAAAATTGCGAGTTAGTTTCTTTCACAACCTTAGTTCGTTTTATGTACTGTCATAGTTCGTCAAACGAAATGGGTGTACCGCCACTACTCGATCCGGCCAGATCCAAGTTGAAAGGTAAGTGGGAGTTGTGATCTGAATAAAATAGAATAATAACCAAAAAATAAGAAAGTTACAATTGGTGCCGTGACTGCAGGATGTAATACAACAAAAAAGTTGTATTACACCGGCCTACATTTTGACAGTGCATTGAATGAAGTACGGTTGTGAAAGCGAAATTTTAGTTACGTGAAATGTACGTAATTATGGTAAGGTTTATTTTATATATGCTGTAGTATAACGTTTTGGAAGGGAAGAGTAACCAATTGTAGTTAACACTTAAGTAAAACTAAGCTATAAACTAGAAAAAATGTCTGAGAATACTAAACAAAGCAATATAACTAACGTAGAAATGAGTGAAAGTGGCCTTGAGTCGCAATCACTGGATGAAAGTGGCATGTTGAGGGGGGAGACGGGTACTGTTACAGAAACAGCTGCCGGCAGTAATGTAATAGCTCATTCCACGCCGATTGCGTCTCAACCACAACCAAACGAAATATACGTTGATTCGGGGATTCAATTGACCCCCGTTTCAATTAATAAAAGTAAACAATCAGAGGAAACAAATATGATGAGTGTTATGCTCAGTCAATTCGAGAGAATGAATAGTCGTTTTAATGATAATGATATAATTTTGAACAATATGAATAGTAATTTCAATGCAATAAATAAACGTTTTGATGGTAACGAAATAATTTTAAATAAAATGAAAAGTGATTTCAACAATAAATTAGATGAACAGAGAAGAAAATGTGAACAACAGAATATTCAGTTGCAGCAGAATATTAATGTGCAATTTGATAATTTGAGTCATGTATTAGACAAACATATTGATGAACGTTGTGAAAGTATGAAATTACACCTGTCAGAGTCACTAAATGAGCAATTAGAGTGCCGTGTTTCTGATATTACTAATAATATAACTGATAAAGTAGAGAAACAGATCACGGAACAATATAGCATAATGAATACAATTTTTGAGCAACAAATAAGTGAATGTAACACCAATACTGAATGTAAGGTTAGTTACGCTATGAGTCAGATTGAAAATAATAACCTTAAAATAAGTGAAATAGAAAACAATTGTAAGATCGAATTTAAGACCATACATAATACAATAAATGACCTTGAATGTGATAATAACCTTAAATTAATGAATGTTAAAAATGAATTGAGCAAGGCCATCAGCCAACAAGTTAACACTGTTACCGAGCGAGTAATCATGACTCGTGACGTAAGCAATGAAGTTGAGTTAGAGACATTCAGTTGTGATAACAAAAAAGTACACCCTATGCAGTTCATAAGCAGAGTAAGAGAGTTCAATAAGTTTAGTACTAATAACTGGGAAGTCCAATTATTAAAAATTTTAAAATGCTTTAAAGGTAGTTCGGAGATATGGGCCGAAGTACATAAAACGGAATGGGAGTGCTTTGAAAGTTTTGAGTCTGCATTTATGAATAAATATTGGTCTGAAGAAGACCAAGAAGTGTTACGAAGTAGAATCATGGGAACAGGGAATTTCGGGGGGCCCAATAATAATATAACAGGGTATGTAATGAAAATATTTAACGAGGCGAAATACTTAGAACCGCCATTGCCATTTAGATCCTTTGTGAGGCATATCAGCAAGCATTTGCCAAGGGAAGTACAGATAACACTTATGACAAGGGAGGTAGCTAATATTAGCGAACTAGAGAATATTTTAGATGTGTTTCAGAATATCCGGGACCAAGAATTGAGTCGCCGTCAGAACCAGCAGAATGGAAATAATGGAGGTAATCAGGGACCGCCGAGGGGACCTACAAATGGACCAGCATACCACAGACGAGAACAAAATAACCGAGGACCAAAATGGACTTGTCCAGCATGTTCACAAGAGAATTATGCGACACAAAATTTTTGTTTTAGATGCAGGAGAGAGAGACCGGGTCAGCGACAGGGACCACCACCCGCACAGAACCAGCATGCATACCAGCGAAGGGGAGAAGGCCCAGGAGGAGCACAGAGAGGCCAAACTCATGAACCGCGAGGAAACCAGCACGAGCGAGGATACAACCATGCAGTGGCGAGCACCTCTGCGGGAAACTAAGAGGGACAATGGAACACCGGACCCGACCGTTGTCGCCGGAAGAATCCGGGGTCCAAATGGATGATAGATACCAAAATAACATTGTGATTACAGATTTATCGGAGGAATTATTGGAGGAGGAAGACTTCGAAGCAGTGAGACGGGAGAATGGACTGACTGAGGTGAAAATCAACATAGAAGGTAAGGAGATTAAAACTTTAATCGATACGGGTAGCGAAATCTCTGTTATTTCTGAACATGTATTAGATGAATTAAAAGAAATAAATAAAAATATTCCATCTTTACCAGTAGCGGGGGTGACGATTGTAGGTATTACGGGAGTTAGAAGTAAGAGAGTCACGAAACAAGTACAGTTAAACATGATAATTAACGGGGTAGGGTATGATAATACATTTCTAGTTGTAAGGGGACTAAATCTTGAGGTTATACTTGGAAATGATTTTTTGATTAAACATAAGGCGTTGATTGATTTTCATAAACGGGTATTAGAATTAAATAATGAAGGGGAACCAGTCCGTATTAATTTTGAACGGGTGTTAGATGCGGTAAGAATTTCAGGGGTAAGGGTGATACACAATCGAAATGATAAACGAGACATGGAATTTAGTATGAATGTATGTAGTGAGAGTAAAATAGAATGTGGGGAGAATGTAGATCACTTATGGAATGAGAGAGCACGTAAATTTTGTAGTGAGGGTGGCGTAATAGGGAGTTCTCAACGGGCATCGTTGTGGCGGGTAGTAGAGAATTTTAGAGAAGTGTTTGCCGATGTACCAGGGAGGGCAAGAAACTATGAATGCGAGTTAAAGGTAAGGGAACACGCACCCTATGTGCAAAGAAGTTATCCGGTGCCCTATGCGAAGAGAAGAGCGGTTCAGCTTGAGTTAGAGAAAATGATAGAGGGAGATATAATTGAGAGATCGGTGTCACCATACTCTAATCCCTTAGTAGTCGTGATTAAAAAAGATGGTAGAGTTAGGTTATGCTTAGATGCCCGCAAAATCAATCAAATAATTATTCCAGATAGGGAGTCACCCGAAGCTATTGAAGAGATATTTCAGAAGTTTAGCGGTGTACAATATATGACCTCTTTAGACCTAACCGCCGGGTATTGGCAAGTTCCATTGGCAGCAAATAGTCGAAAATATACAGCTTTTTTGTTCAACGGAAAAAATTACCAATTTAAAAGACTACCGTTCGGTTTGAACACAAGTGTAGCGAGTTTTATTAAGTGTCTCGACGAAATTTTGCAACCACATAACTTAGATTTTCTAACCATATACGTAGATGACATTTTAATAGCATCCAGAACATTTGAAGAGCATGTAGAGCATTTGGAATACGTTTTGGGGAAGTTATATCAGGGAGGTTTGACAGTGAATTGGGACAAATCAAAATTTTTGCAAACTGAGATACATTTTTTGGGTTTCATCATAACACCTACAGGAATACGTGCCAATCCGGATAAGGTAGAATCCATCCTGACGTTCCCGGAGCCCAAAAATATAAAGCAGTTGCAAAGTTTTCTTGGTCTTTGTAATTTTTACAGGAAGTTCCAGCGGAACTACGCCCAGACGACGGCCCGACTAAGCGCAGTGTTGCAAAAGAATAAGCAATGGAGATGGGGCGACAATGAAAGAGCGACGTTTAATGACATCAAAATTAAGTTCACAGACATGATATTAATGAACCATCCCAATTTTAATGACAAATTTTATTTGCAGACAGACGCTAGTAATATAGCATTGGGAGCGGAACTTTACCAAGAGGACGAGGAGAAGGAACATAAAACTATCGCCTTTGCCAGCCGGACATTGCTAGCCGCTGAGCGCAACTACACTACCACAGAAAAGGAGCTCCTCAGTATAGTGTTCGCCGTGAGGAAGTTCCGAACGTATCTGCTGGGTAACAGAACTATCATTAGGACAGACCATAAAGCGCTGTCGTTCCTGAATACTTGTAAACTCACACACAGCCGGATAACCAGGTGGGTGTTAGCTCTTCAAGAGTATAATTTTTCTTGGGAATATATTAAGGGTGTAGAGAACAGGGTGCCAGACACACTATCACGAATAGACACAGACAGAAATAGAACAGGCAGAGATATCAAAGAGATAGAAATTTATAGACTATCCCGGGAAGATAAACTTTTTGGGGAGGAATTGAAAGATATAAATGTAATGCAAAGAACTGATAATAAATTAAATAAAATAATTACTAGTATAGAATCAGATGTAGATGAGTTTGGGTATAAACAATATTTTCAAGTGTTTAAAGGGAGTTTGTTTAAAAAAGTAGAGGGGAGAGAGAGAGATTGGAGATTAGTCATACCTGAAGGGTTGATAGAGAAAATAGTGTGGGACTGTCACTTTAGATATGGGCATTTTGGGGCACGGAAGTGTGTGAATGTATTAAAGGAATCTTGTTTATTTAAGAACATGGAGAAACGAGTCCGAAGGATACTTAGAGTTTGTGAGTTATGTCAGAAATCCAAAGTTGTAAATTATAGGTTAGAGGGCGAACTAAATTATATTAAAGTAGAAAAACCATTCGATTTAGTAGCTGTAGATTTGTACGGCCCATTGCCGAAAGGTAGGGGTGGAGTGATGCATATTTTTGTTGTACTTGACACTTTTTCCAAATATGTCAGACTATATAGCGTGAAGCGAGCAACGAGCAAGGTGCTGAGCGAGAAGATCACACGCGACTACATGATCAACGTGGGAAAGCCGAAGGTGATATTATCCGACCACGGTCCGCAGTTCATCAGCGGAAGATGGCGCCAGACTCTTGGATGGGAAGGTATTATCCCAAAGCACACTGCCGTATATCATCCACAGTCGAATCAAGCTGAGAGAGTCATGAGGGAGTTGGGCAGAATTTTTCGAACATACTGCCATGCCAAACATAGTGAGTGGCCACTCTATGTGCAGAAGATTGAAAACTGGCTAAACTGCACCACCCAAGAGTCGACGGGGTTCACGCCTTACGAGTTGATACGAGGAAAGCGCCCACAGCGGATTTTGGAACAATTAATTGAATATCCACCGGAAACCAACACTATTAGTAACAATGTTAAGCTGAGACTAGCAAATGAAAGTCTGTTGACAAAAGGGGAGAGGAGAAAACGGAAACATGACATGAGAGGTAAGTGGACGAAGTATGAGGTTGGACAGCTGGTATTGGTACGACGACACGATTTATCAAGTGCACAAGATAAGGAGATCAAGAAGTTTTTCTTATTGTACGAGGGGCCGTACGAGGTAGTGGAAATAAAAATGAAAAATTCATATGTGTTACAGAATAGAGAAACCAGGGAGATAGTAGGTACGCACAACGCTACAAATTTGAAATTATTTTGGTCAGCATAAGTATTTTGTTAATTTGTAAAGGTATGAATGTTATTTAATTATTCTTTTATGTTTCTAGAAGGGCACCTCCCCCATTTTCGGGCGGCCACGATCTTACCAGTCCTGGCCGTGGAATTCGGAAAGCGGAGGCGGGCCATGGTTGGCAGAATCTTCCTTCGGGCGGTGAAAACAACGATGGTCCGGCTCCACCAAAATTGGTACAAAATAGAAATTTAACCATACATATTTGAACGGGGAGGGGGACCCCAACAGGTACGTGACTCGACTTAAAATTTTTTAATACACTCATGGTGCAGCGGTTTTGGTGTGCCTGTCACGTGCCTGCACTGCCTTAGAGTGTTTGTATATAATGGAGGCTGCATTAAATAAAAGGCAGTGCATTCAAATTAAATTTTTTGGTGTCAAGGGCAAAATTAAAATGGAGCCTTTGACAATATCTTCTGATTGGCCTGAAACGACGAGTTTTGGGGCAAGACGTTTTGGAGCAAGATAGAAAGCGGGGTAGAAGAAATGGTAGGAGAGGGGAAGTAGTGTGTTTCAGAGGGGGGACGTGAATTCACGTAGTATATCTATCTGGTTCCAATCCGTTTTGCAGCGAAACCCGACTTTTCGGGCGGTTACTGTCTACCAGCACTAATCTTGATTTTGGGAATGTTAGTCAGCCTCCAGTGTAAATAGATTTTTGAAAAAAAAAAAAAAAAAAAAAAAAAAAAAAAAAAAAAAGCCAAAATAATTTTGGATGTGTATAATTTTAAATTTAAGATATAATTTTTTTCTTCTAAATTTTTTAGCATTAGGTGACCAAATATAATTGTTAGATTTTAGTAGTAGTGGGTATAGGAACGTTTTGAAGAAAGGTGTAGTAAAATAAGAACTTGTTATCAATACAAGATGTGGGGATAATTTTGGGGGGGTAGTTTGGTGCTCAATGAAGGGACATAACAGTGTAGTGTGGAACTGCTATGGGGGAAGGTTGTAGATTTTGTATTAATTATTTTATGTTACTAATGGTTAAGCTTCCATATAGAATGGGTTAAAAACCCCATTTAAATTAATATTGTCATTTAAATATAAATTCGTAAATTTAATATTACGAAAGATATTTTACTTGTGATTCCCCAAATTTTCGGGCGGTCACGGCCTCACCGAACCCTGACCGTGGAATTGGTTTAGCTTTAACAGCTATGGTTGGGGCACATTACGATTACGCGCTGACCATAACTGGCCATAGCTGTTATCGTTGTAAAGGTGTATTTTGAAATTGATGGGGGGTAGTCAAAAGGGGAATCACCAAACTATGGAACAGCGGCTGCCACTCTGTTCGAGAAGGAACAGCAGAGCCAGGTGGTAGAACCGTTTAAGGGTGCATGATTATTAACGAGAACATGATGATGTTCACCAATTTAAACTTAACAGCGGAAGCAGAGACACGGAGAGGTAAAACCCTGCTCCAAAATATACAGTCTCTGTGGAAGCGAAAGGGCGAAACAGTCCTCCATAATCGGAAATAGTGTGTGTGGCTGGGAGGTGACGTAAAGGAGTCACGAATTTAAAATTTTATAACGTAAAAGTTTTGCTTATTCAAAGTTTAATCCGATCAAAAATGCTTGTGCTCTGTCCACATAATTATATGCTCAGACTCGTAAATCAAGGTGTTCATACTATAATTTTAAAGGTATCATTTTATTGTTGTGTGTTAGATATAGTTGTTGATAAAATGTATTTTCATTATGTGTGTAATTTTTTTCTAAGCCAATCATTAGACGCCTGGCAGGCAATCAACATAATAGAAGTAAGTGTTGATAATGTATTACATGTAATTGTTCAATTTTGAAAGGTATTCATGGTGTTTTAATTATGTTAGGATATCAGCTGATCAGCAATAATGTCACTGGTATAGTGGTTTGTAAATGTTACAAGTAATTAATGTTTAGTGTACTACAGATATTTCGAAGTAAAGATAAAAAGAATATGCAGATTAATAAAAGATAATTCGTGGGTGATAAATGTTTTATGGGACATGCAGACCTGTCCAAATTGAATAAAAAGTGAATGTGAAATAGTAGAGATGAGTATGATGTAATGTTGTTTTTGAGTTAATGTATGTTATAGAAGTTGGTGAAGTATTAAGGGTGACACAGTTGTGGGGAATTTATGTAGAGTTTTGAATGATCTATATTTATGTTTATAGTTAATGAGGTTATTTTGTGTATCTGTAGTGAGGTAATGAGATTGAGATTTTTGGGGATGGCAATTTTGTATTAGGGGGTAGTGTATTTGGGGAGTCCGCAACAAGGGTTGGGACGGGATTAGAATAGATTTTAGTGGGGCTGGGGTCGCCTTAGGTAAAATCCGGGGGCCAAATAAGGGAAATGATTTTTTGGGTAGGGGAACACGTATCCTATGTACAAAGGGTTAGAGAGTATTTTTTCATATATGTAGAGAAGGCGGCGTTTTGAGTTAAATGGTAAGTTGTGGATTAGAATGTCCTGATTAGTAGATATTTTGGTAGAGATGGGTGTCATGGGAGTTGAAGTTGATGAATATTGGAGTCAAAGGGGTAAAGATTATATATGTAGACAGAATAAATGAGAATAAATAATTTACATCACCCCCAGTAAGGTAGAATTAACTGTTAACTAAGGAGAGGAATTTATAATAAAGAATGTACAATTGTTTTTTCAACCAGTGACAGAATTTTGATAGAAGTGAAAATAATGTAAAGTCAAGAATTGTTTGTTTTAAATAATGTAAATGTCAATCTGTTTATTATTTATATTAATATTTGTTCGTTTTAAATATTTTGTTTTATTATGTTTTGTATTTCAAGTTGGGATATTACCGATGTTTAAAGTGTTTTCAGAAATCATACATAACATATGTAGGTCAAGGGTTTGGGACTTGACCTAGTCATGATCAGCTGATGAGTTCATACACCTACTAAGCTTGCAGAGTAGGAATTCAATTTTAATTTGTTTGTTTGATTAATTCAAACTAATCTTTGAATAATTTTAATAAATGTTATTTAATAAATAAATTTAATAAATATTTAATGAATAATTTTTTTGAATTTTAAAATTTTGAAAATTTTAATTTTTTTTTGAAAAAAGAAAAAAAAAAAATTTTTTTTGATGTTTCGCCTGCCAGCGAGTGAATATTTTGAGTAATGATCATTTTATTGTGTATGTATTAATGATGTTCCTTTTGTTGTATTGCTTTATATTGGTAGGCTATAAATTGTTCTCACGCTAGAGTAAGGATGTATTTGTATTAATAGGAATGTTTAGGTTAAGTCATTGAAGCAAAAAGTTAGAAAAAAGAGGAAGAGAATTTTTTGATAAACGATTTTTTTTTTGAATATTGAATTTTTTGAATTTATAATAAATTTTAAAAGGAAGTTTTTATTTTAATGTGTTATGATAATATGTAATGTTAATGTGTGTGAGCCCAGTATCTGCTAAAGGCAGCCCAGCTTGCAAAAAGGGGAAACATATCGGCGGAGGAGCTGGGATAATTTTAGCCAGGGATTGAGGATTTGTGGGGGTAGCATGTTAGAAGGCAAGGTGGGCTGTGGTGCGAGTCTGATCGATTTCTCGGTGTTGGGATCTCTAACAGAGAAGTCCAGTGATCTCGTTCAGATGAGTCCATGGTCACTGAGCCAGGGGGGTCGTGTACCCATGAGATTAAGAACAAGGGGGTTGTTGGCACCAGTTCCTCTCCGGTCCTCTTCGGGGTTTATCGATGAGATTTCTTCTGTCATGGACAGCAGAATTCTCATCGAGGGGGTATTGTAGCGGGTCAAATTTTGGGTGTTTTATTTTAACCGTTTGGGGCATATATTTATATTTTTATTTATTTCGTTTTTGGGCGGATTGGCATTGTGCAACGTATTTGTCCGTATAACAGACCAGTGTTGAGAAACAGTTGGAAACAAAGCGAAACGCAATCAGTGGTGTAACACGGCTGAAGAATTTACCTCCACCAAAATTCTAAGAACTTTGCAAGTGTGTCGACGCACAGGCGCGAATACCCACGCAAGCGCGTTCAAAAGGACGCTTTAACAAAAAACCAAGATGGCTAGAGAGACTAATATTTGTCGTCTTCTTCAAGATCCCCCGGAAACACTGTTTTAAGTCCGGCCCACTTAAATGACGTCAGCCACTGCCTATAGAAGATCATGTGCGACATTGACTCAAAAACCACATGCATAGCATGGGCCGAAGCTTCGGCGACGAAGCCCAAGGCTGTGATTTCCATCAAAAAGTATGAGATCACGTTAGCTACACCTGCGACGTTTTCCTGCCCAGTTAGTCGTTGATCGTGTCGGCCGACACAGCGCCGAGTGCGCCCTGCTAACTCTTACAGTTTTATTTTAAAGCAAAAGTGAAATAACAGTTTAAATCCATGTAACCGCGGTTAATACCATTCAGTGAAGAATATCTACGTTTAGTTCCGGACAAACCAGTGATTGCCAAACGTTAAATAGTGAGTGCGAATGATGACCACGTTGCCGACTATAGAATTTCACAACATGTTTAAGGGTTCGGGGTAATAAAAATGTTCAGTGGAGGGGTTATAAATTGAGAGAATGAGTGAATGGCAGGCTGGGCTCTGTCTGTATATTTGTTTTGTATAGTGATCACTAAGGTAAGCTCTTAGAATAAGTAGCATGTAGCAGAGGCTAACCGAACAAAGAAAACTGTAACTTAATCTGTAAAACAATGATCAAAAGTTTTTGAACAAAATTTAAATATGATTCTGATTAATTAAAAAATCTAATTTCTCTTCTACAAAATTGCGAGTTAGTTTCTTTCACAACCTTAGTTCGTTTTATGTACTGTCATAGTTCGTCAAACGAAATGGGTGTACCGCCACTACTCGATCCGGCCAGATCCAAGTTGAAAGGTAAGTGGGAGTTGTGATCTGAATAAAATAGAATAATAACCAAAAAATAAGAAAGTTACAATTGGTGCCGTGACTGCAGGATGTAATACAACAAAAAAGTTGTATTACACCGGCCTACATTTTGACAGTGCATTGAATGAAGTACGGTTGTGAAAGCGAAATTTTAGTTACGTGAAATGTACGTAATTATGGTAAGGTTTATTTTATATATGCTGTAGTATAACGTTTTGGAAGGGAAGAGTAACCAATTGTAGTTAACACTTAAGTAAAACTAAGCTATAAACTAGAAAAAATGTCTGAGAATACTAAACAAAGCAATATAACTAACGTAGAAATGAGTGAAAGTGGCCTTGAGTCGCAATCACTGGATGAAAGTGGCATGTTGAGGGGGGAGACGGGTACTGTTACAGAAACAGCTGCCGGCAGTAATGTAATAGCTCATTCCACGCCGATTGCGTCTCAACCACAACCAAACGAAATATACGTTGATTCGGGGATTCAATTGACCCCCGTTTCAATTAATAAAAGTAAACAATCAGAGGAAACAAATATGATGAGTGTTATGCTCAGTCAATTCGAGAGAATGAATAGTCGTTTTAATGATAATGATATAATTTTGAACAATATGAATAGTAATTTCAATGCAATAAATAAACGTTTTGATGGTAACGAAATAATTTTAAATAAAATGAAAAGTGATTTCAACAATAAATTAGATGAACAGAGAAGAAAATGTGAACAACAGAATATTCAGTTGCAGCAGAATATTAATGTGCAATTTGATAATTTGAGTCATGTATTAGACAAACATATTGATGAACGTTGTGAAAGTATGAAATTACACCTGTCAGAGTCACTAAATGAGCAATTAGAGTGCCGTGTTTCTGATATTACTAATAATATAACTGATAAAGTAGAGAAACAGATCACGGAACAATATAGCATAATGAATACAATTTTTGAGCAACAAATAAGTGAATGTAACACCAATACTGAATGTAAGGTTAGTTACGCTATGAGTCAGATTGAAAATAATAACCTTAAAATAAGTGAAATAGAAAACAATTGTAAGATCGAATTTAAGACCATACATAATACAATAAATGACCTTGAATGTGATAATAACCTTAAATTAATGAATGTTAAAAATGAATTGAGCAAGGCCATCAGCCAACAAGTTAACACTGTTACCGAGCGAGTAATCATGACTCGTGACGTAAGCAATGAAGTTGAGTTAGAGACATTCAGTTGTGATAACAAAAAAGTACACCCTATGCAGTTCATAAGCAGAGTAAGAGAGTTCAATAAGTTTAGTACTAATAACTGGGAAGTCCAATTATTAAAAATTTTAAAATGCTTTAAAGGTAGTTCGGAGATATGGGCCGAAGTACATAAAACGGAATGGGAGTGCTTTGAAAGTTTTGAGTCTGCATTTATGAATAAATATTGGTCTGAAGAAGACCAAGAAGTGTTACGAAGTAGAATCATGGGAACAGGGAATTTCGGGGGGCCCAATAATAATATAACAGGGTATGTAATGAAAATATTTAACGAGGCGAAATACTTAGAACCGCCATTGCCATTTAGATCCTTTGTGAGGCATATCAGCAAGCATTTGCCAAGGGAAGTACAGATAACACTTATGACAAGGGAGGTAGCTAATATTAGCGAACTAGAGAATATTTTAGATGTGTTTCAGAATATCCGGGACCAAGAATTGAGTCGCCGTCAGAACCAGCAGAATGGAAATAATGGAGGTAATCAGGGACCGCCGAGGGGACCTACAAATGGACCAGCATACCACAGACGAGAACAAAATAACCGAGGACCAAAATGGACTTGTCCAGCATGTTCACAAGAGAATTATGCGACACAAAATTTTTGTTTTAGATGCAGGAGAGAGAGACCGGGTCAGCGACAGGGACCACCACCCGCACAGAACCAGCATGCATACCAGCGAAGGGGAGAAGGCCCAGGAGGAGCACAGAGAGGCCAAACTCATGAACCGCGAGGAAACCAGCACGAGCGAGGATACAACCATGCAGTGGCGAGCACCTCTGCGGGAAACTAAGAGGGACAATGGAACACCGGACCCGACCGTTGTCGCCGGAAGAATCCGGGGTCCAAATGGATGATAGATACCAAAATAACATTGTGATTACAGATTTATCGGAGGAATTATTGGAGGAGGAAGACTTCGAAGCAGTGAGACGGGAGAATGGACTGACTGAGGTGAAAATCAACATAGAAGGTAAGGAGATTAAAACTTTAATCGATACGGGTAGCGAAATCTCTGTTATTTCTGAACATGTATTAGATGAATTAAAAGAAATAAATAAAAATATTCCATCTTTACCAGTAGCGGGGGTGACGATTGTAGGTATTACGGGAGTTAGAAGTAAGAGAGTCACGAAACAAGTACAGTTAAACATGATAATTAACGGGGTAGGGTATGATAATACATTTCTAGTTGTAAGGGGACTAAATCTTGAGGTTATACTTGGAAATGATTTTTTGATTAAACATAAGGCGTTGATTGATTTTCATAAACGGGTATTAGAATTAAATAATGAAGGGGAACCAGTCCGTATTAATTTTGAACGGGTGTTAGATGCGGTAAGAATTTCAGGGGTAAGGGTGATACACAATCGAAATGATAAACGAGACATGGAATTTAGTATGAATGTATGTAGTGAGAGTAAAATAGAATGTGGGGAGAATGTAGATCACTTATGGAATGAGAGAGCACGTAAATTTTGTAGTGAGGGTGGCGTAATAGGGAGTTCTCAACGGGCATCGTTGTGGCGGGTAGTAGAGAATTTTAGAGAAGTGTTTGCCGATGTACCAGGGAGGGCAAGAAACTATGAATGCGAGTTAAAGGTAAGGGAACACGCACCCTATGTGCAAAGAAGTTATCCGGTGCCCTATGCGAAGAGAAGAGCGGTTCAGCTTGAGTTAGAGAAAATGATAGAGGGAGATATAATTGAGAGATCGGTGTCACCATACTCTAATCCCTTAGTAGTCGTGATTAAAAAAGATGGTAGAGTTAGGTTATGCTTAGATGCCCGCAAAATCAATCAAATAATTATTCCAGATAGGGAGTCACCCGAAGCTATTGAAGAGATATTTCAGAAGTTTAGCGGTGTACAATATATGACCTCTTTAGACCTAACCGCCGGGTATTGGCAAGTTCCATTGGCAGCAAATAGTCGAAAATATACAGCTTTTTTGTTCAACGGAAAAAATTACCAATTTAAAAGACTACCGTTCGGTTTGAACACAAGTGTAGCGAGTTTTATTAAGTGTCTCGACGAAATTTTGCAACCACATAACTTAGATTTTCTAACCATATACGTAGATGACATTTTAATAGCATCCAGAACATTTGAAGAGCATGTAGAGCATTTGGAATACGTTTTGGGGAAGTTATATCAGGGAGGTTTGACAGTGAATTGGGACAAATCAAAATTTTTGCAAACTGAGATACATTTTTTGGGTTTCATCATAACACCTACAGGAATACGTGCCAATCCGGATAAGGTAGAATCCATCCTGACGTTCCCGGAGCCCAAAAATATAAAGCAGTTGCAAAGTTTTCTTGGTCTTTGTAATTTTTACAGGAAGTTCCAGCGGAACTACGCCCAGACGACGGCCCGACTAAGCGCAGTGTTGCAAAAGAATAAGCAATGGAGATGGGGCGACAATGAAAGAGCGACGTTTAATGACATCAAAATTAAGTTCACAGACATGATATTAATGAACCATCCCAATTTTAATGACAAATTTTATTTGCAGACAGACGCTAGTAATATAGCATTGGGAGCGGAACTTTACCAAGAGGACGAGGAGAAGGAACATAAAACTATCGCCTTTGCCAGCCGGACATTGCTAGCCGCTGAGCGCAACTACACTACCACAGAAAAGGAGCTCCTCAGTATAGTGTTCGCCGTGAGGAAGTTCCGAACGTATCTGCTGGGTAACAGAACTATCATTAGGACAGACCATAAAGCGCTGTCGTTCCTGAATACTTGTAAACTCACACACAGCCGGATAACCAGGTGGGTGTTAGCTCTTCAAGAGTATAATTTTTCTTGGGAATATATTAAGGGTGTAGAGAACAGGGTGCCAGACACACTATCACGAATAGACACAGACAGAAATAGAACAGGCAGAGATATCAAAGAGATAGAAATTTATAGACTATCCCGGGAAGATAAACTTTTTGGGGAGGAATTGAAAGATATAAATGTAATGCAAAGAACTGATAATAAATTAAATAAAATAATTACTAGTATAGAATCAGATGTAGATGAGTTTGGGTATAAACAATATTTTCAAGTGTTTAAAGGGAGTTTGTTTAAAAAAGTAGAGGGGAGAGAGAGAGATTGGAGATTAGTCATACCTGAAGGGTTGATAGAGAAAATAGTGTGGGACTGTCACTTTAGATATGGGCATTTTGGGGCACGGAAGTGTGTGAATGTATTAAAGGAATCTTGTTTATTTAAGAACATGGAGAAACGAGTCCGAAGGATACTTAGAGTTTGTGAGTTATGTCAGAAATCCAAAGTTGTAAATTATAGGTTAGAGGGCGAACTAAATTATATTAAAGTAGAAAAACCATTCGATTTAGTAGCTGTAGATTTGTACGGCCCATTGCCGAAAGGTAGGGGTGGAGTGATGCATATTTTTGTTGTACTTGACACTTTTTCCAAATATGTCAGACTATATAGCGTGAAGCGAGCAACGAGCAAGGTGCTGAGCGAGAAGATCACACGCGACTACATGATCAACGTGGGAAAGCCGAAGGTGATATTATCCGACCACGGTCCGCAGTTCATCAGCGGAAGATGGCGCCAGACTCTTGGATGGGAAGGTATTATCCCAAAGCACACTGCCGTATATCATCCACAGTCGAATCAAGCTGAGAGAGTCATGAGGGAGTTGGGCAGAATTTTTCGAACATACTGCCATGCCAAACATAGTGAGTGGCCACTCTATGTGCAGAAGATTGAAAACTGGCTAAACTGCACCACCCAAGAGTCGACGGGGTTCACGCCTTACGAGTTGATACGAGGAAAGCGCCCACAGCGGATTTTGGAACAATTAATTGAATATCCACCGGAAACCAACACTATTAGTAACAATGTTAAGCTGAGACTAGCAAATGAAAGTCTGTTGACAAAAGGGGAGAGGAGAAAACGGAAACATGACATGAGAGGTAAGTGGACGAAGTATGAGGTTGGACAGCTGGTATTGGTACGACGACACGATTTATCAAGTGCACAAGATAAGGAGATCAAGAAGTTTTTCTTATTGTACGAGGGGCCGTACGAGGTAGTGGAAATAAAAATGAAAAATTCATATGTGTTACAGAATAGAGAAACCAGGGAGATAGTAGGTACGCACAACGCTACAAATTTGAAATTATTTTGGTCAGCATAAGTATTTTGTTAATTTGTAAAGGTATGAATGTTATTTAATTATTCTTTTATGTTTCTAGAAGGGCACCTCCCCCATTTTCGGGCGGCCACGATCTTACCAGTCCTGGCCGTGGAATTCGGAAAGCGGAGGCGGGCCATGGTTGGCAGAATCTTCCTTCGGGCGGTGAAAACAACGATGGTCCGGCTCCACCAAAATTGGTACAAAATAGAAATTTAACCATACATATTTGAACGGGGAGGGGGACCCCAACAGGTACGTGACTCGACTTAAAATTTTTTAATACACTCATGGTGCAGCGGTTTTGGTGTGCCTGTCACGTGCCTGCACTGCCTTAGAGTGTTTGTATATAATGGAGGCTGCATTAAATAAAAGGCAGTGCATTCAAATTAAATTTTTTGGTGTCAAGGGCAAAATTAAAATGGAGCCTTTGACAATATCTTCTGATTGGCCTGAAACGACGAGTTTTGGGGCAAGACGTTTTGGAGCAAGATAGAAAGCGGGGTAGAAGAAATGGTAGGAGAGGGGAAGTAGTGTGTTTCAGAGGGGGGACGTGAATTCACGTAGTATATCTATCTGGTTCCAATCCGTTTTGCAGCGAAACCCGACTTTTCGGGCGGTTACTGTCTACCAGCACTAATCTTGATTTTGGGAATGTTAGTCAGCCTCCAGTGTAAATAGATTTTTGAAAAAAAAAAAAAAAAAAAAAAAAAAAAAAAAAAGCCAAAATAATTTTGGATGTGTATAATTTTAAATTTAAGATATAATTTTTTTCTTCTAAATTTTTTAGCATTAGGTGACCAAATATAATTGTTAGATTTTAGTAGTAGTGGGTATAGGAACGTTTTGAAGAAAGGTGTAGTAAAATAAGAACTTGTTATCAATACAAGATGTGGGGATAATTTTGGGGGGGTAGTTTGGTGCTCAATGAAGGGACATAACAGTGTAGTGTGGAACTGCTATGGGGGAAGGTTGTAGATTTTGTATTAATTATTTTATGTTACTAATGGTTAAGCTTCCATATAGAATGGGTTAAAAACCCCATTTAAATTAATATTGTCATTTAAATATAAATTCGTAAATTTAATATTACGAAAGATATTTTACTTGTGATTCCCCAAATTTTCGGGCGGTCACGGCCTCACCGAACCCTGACCGTGGAATTGGTTTAGCTTTAACAGCTATGGTTGGGGCACATTACGATTACGCGCTGACCATAACTGGCCATAGCTGTTATCGTTGTAAAGGTGTATTTTGAAATTGATGGGGGGTAGTCAAAAGGGGAATCACCAAACTATGGAACAGCGGCTGCCACTCTGTTCGAGAAGGAACAGCAGAGCCAGGTGGTAGAACCGTTTAAGGGTGCATGATTATTAACGAGAACATGATGATGTTCACCAATTTAAACTTAACAGCGGAAGCAGAGACACGGAGAGGTAAAACCCTGCTCCAAAATATACAGTCTCTGTGGAAGCGAAAGGGCGAAACAGTCCTCCATAATCGGAAATAGTGTGTGTGGCTGGGAGGTGACGTAAAGGAGTCACGAATTTAAAATTTTATAACGTAAAAGTTTTGCTTATTCAAAGTTTAATCCGATCAAAAATGCTTGTGCTCTGTCCACATAATTATATGCTCAGACTCGTAAATCAAGGTGTTCATACTATAATTTTAAAGGTATCATTTTATTGTTGTGTGTTAGATATAGTTGTTGATAAAATGTATTTTCATTATGTGTGTAATTTTTTTCTAAGCCAATCATTAGACGCCTGGCAGGCAATCAACATAATAGAAGTAAGTGTTGATAATGTATTACATGTAATTGTTCAATTTTGAAAGGTATTCATGGTGTTTTAATTATGTTAGGATATCAGCTGATCAGCAATAATGTCACTGGTATAGTGGTTTGTAAATGTTACAAGTAATTAATGTTTAGTGTACTACAGATATTTCGAAGTAAAGATAAAAAGAATATGCAGATTAATAAAAGATAATTCGTGGGTGATAAATGTTTTATGGGACATGCAGACCTGTCCAAATTGAATAAAAAGTGAATGTGAAATAGTAGAGATGAGTATGATGTAATGTTGTTTTTGAGTTAATGTATGTTATAGAAGTTGGTGAAGTATTAAGGGTGACACAGTTGTGGGGAATTTATGTAGAGTTTTGAATGATCTATATTTATGTTTATAGTTAATGAGGTTATTTTGTGTATCTGTAGTGAGGTAATGAGATTGAGATTTTTGGGGATGGCAATTTTGTATTAGGGGGTAGTGTATTTGGGGAGTCCGCAACAAGGGTTGGGACGGGATTAGAATAGATTTTAGTGGGGCTGGGGTCGCCTTAGGTAAAATCCGGGGGCCAAATAAGGGAAATGATTTTTTGGGTAGGGGAACACGTATCCTATGTACAAAGGGTTAGAGAGTATTTTTTCATATATGTAGAGAAGGCGGCGTTTTGAGTTAAATGGTAAGTTGTGGATTAGAATGTCCTGATTAGTAGATATTTTGGTAGAGATGGGTGTCATGGGAGTTGAAGTTGATGAATATTGGAGTCAAAGGGGTAAAGATTATATATGTAGACAGAATAAATGAGAATAAATAATTTACATCACCCCCAGTAAGGTAGAATTAACTGTTAACTAAGGAGAGGAATTTATAATAAAGAATGTACAATTGTTTTTTCAACCAGTGACAGAATTTTGATAGAAGTGAAAATAATGTAAAGTCAAGAATTGTTTGTTTTAAATAATGTAAATGTCACACACACACACACACACACACACACACACACACACACACACACACACACACACACACACACACACACACACACACACACACACAACACTGAAACACAAGGAATTTGCTAGAAAAATATGTAACTGTACAGATGGTGTGGGACAGGGTTTAGGGGGTGGGGAAGGGGCCATTTATATTATAGCTTGTTGTGTGTGAGCGGGGGGAGAGGGGTGAAGGGTTTGTTTTAAAATAATTTCTGCCTATTCCTAATTTTAATAAATGTTATTTAATAAATAAATTTAATAAATATTTAATGAATAATTTTTTTGAATTTTAAAATTTTGAAAATTTTAATTTTTTTTTGAAAAAAGAAAAAAAAAAAATTTTTTTTGATGTTTCGCCTGCCAGCGAGTGAATATTTTGAGTAATGATCATTTTATTGTGTATGTATTAATGATGTTCCTTTTGTTGTATTGCTTTATATTGGTAGGCTATAAATTGTTCTCACGCTAGAGTAAGGATGTATTTGTATTAATAGGAATGTTTAGGTTAAGTCATTGAAGCAAAAAGTTAGAAAAAAGAGGAAGAGAATTTTTTGATAAACGATTTTTTTTTTGAATATTGAATTTTTTGAATTTATAATAAATTTTAAAAGGAAGTTTTTATTTTAATGTGTTATGATAATATGTAATGTTAATGTGTGTGAGCCCAGTATCTGCTAAAGGCAGCCCAGCTTGCAAAAAGGGGAAACATATCGGCGGAGGAGCTGGGATAATTTTAGCCAGGGATTGAGGATTTGTGGGGGTAGCATGTTAGAAGGCAAGGTGGGCTGTGGTGCGAGTCTGATCGATTTCTCGGTGTTGGGATCTCTAACAGAGAAGTCCAGTGATCTCGTTCAGATGAGTCCATGGTCACTGAGCCAGGGGGGTCGTGTACCCATGAGATTAAGAACAAGGGGGTTGTTGGCACCAGTTCCTCTCCGGTCCTCTTCGGGGTTTATCGATGAGATTTCTTCTGTCATGGACAGCAGAATTCTCATCGAGGGGGTATTGTAGCGGGTCAAATTTTGGGTGTTTTATTTTAACCGTTTGGGGCATATATTTATATTTTTATTTATTTCGTTTTTGGGCGGATTGGCATTGTGCAACGTATTTGTCCGTATAACAGACCAGTGTTGAGAAACAGTTGGAAACAAAGCGAAACGCAATCAGTGGTGTAACACGGCTGAAGAATTTACCTCCACCAAAATTCTAAGAACTTTGCAAGTGTGTCGACGCACAGGCGCGAATACCCACGCAAGCGCGTTCAAAAGGACGCTTTAACAAAAAACCAAGATGGCTAGAGAGACTAATATTTGTCGTCTTCTTCAAGATCCCCCGGAAACACTGTTTTAAGTCCGGCCCACTTAAATGACGTCAGCCACTGCCTATAGAAGATCATGTGCGACATTGACTCAAAAACCACATGCATAGCATGGGCCGAAGCTTCGGCGACGAAGCCCAAGGCTGTGATTTCCATCAAAAAGTATGAGATCACGTTAGCTACACCTGCGACGTTTTCCTGCCCAGTTAGTCGTTGATCGTGTCGGCCGACACAGCGCCGAGTGCGCCCTGCTAACTCTTACAGTTTTATTTTAAAGCAAAAGTGAAATAACAGTTTAAATCCATGTAACCGCGGTTAATACCATTCAGTGAAGAATATCTACGTTTAGTTCCGGACAAACCAGTGATTGCCAAACGTTAAATAGTGAGTGCGAATGATGACCACGTTGCCGACTATAGAATTTCACAACATGTTTAAGGGTTCGGGGTAATAAAAATGTTCAGTGGAGGGGTTATAAATTGAGAGAATGAGTGAATGGCAGGCTGGGCTCTGTCTGTATATTTGTTTTGTATAGTGATCACTAAGGTAAGCTCTTAGAATAAGTAGCATGTAGCAGAGGCTAACCGAACAAAGAAAACTGTAACTTAATCTGTAAAACAATGATCAAAAGTTTTTGAACAAAATTTAAATATGATTCTGATTAATTAAAAAATCTAATTTCTCTTCTACAAAATTGCGAGTTAGTTTCTTTCACAACCTTAGTTCGTTTTATGTACTGTCATAGTTCGTCAAACGAAATGGGTGTACCGCCACTACTCGATCCGGCCAGATCCAAGTTGAAAGGTAAGTGGGAGTTGTGATCTGAATAAAATAGAATAATAACCAAAAAATAATAAAGTTACATTGTTACACAAATAATTAGAGGATCATCTACATAATTATGAAAATTACTACACGTGCTACTTAAAAATATTTAAAACAGAACTTCTATTTTATTTTGACTTCTTCACGATGTACAAACACAGTTTTTCTTTATTCCGAATCTTGCTTCATCTGGAACAAGTGTCATCATTTGTCCACTAATACCGAAATGTAGGAACTAAAAACATTTAGCATGTGGAACACATTAACCACAAGTGGTGTCTAATTGTGTCAGGTTTATAATATATACAATCTTGCTGCTATAATTAAGTTTTTTAAATATGGAAATTAAAACGTTTTCCCTCTGCTTTACCATTGGTATACAGTGTGGAAATTTTATTTAAACTTAAAAAATTAGCTTCCACTGGAGAGACAGTCATGAGCATTAAAAGAAAACCTTGTGGCTGCTGCTTTGCCATTCCACTTACGGTACAACAAAGACGACAATAAATTGTTGGATCACTTAGTACCTGGTAATAAGACATGGGGTTTTGCACTTGTAGAAGCTGATGTCAGTGACATTTCAAGCCTAAAAATTTCAAATAAATACTTTCAACAAGCAAGCAACAGATTTCTGGGATTGTCACAGAGTATTACTGTATGAATGCATGCCAATTCTTATTACTCAACAGTTAAAAAATGGCAATATGCTAATCCGAAACTGCTGGTGTATTGCTTTCTAACCAACTGAATTTGTCTCATAAGTGACAATGGGTGTCCACATCCTGCAATAGAAAAATGTTAAGCTTTTTGATAGCTTCGGATGGGATATTTTCAATAACCCCCTTTGCAGGCTGGACCTTGCACCCAGTTGTGTGTGTGTGGGGGGGGGGTTGCTTGGAAAGTGATGAAGCAGTCAACACAGGTGCCCTTGAGTGGTTTATGGACTTGCAATAAATTTCTTTCGTTGAATCAACTTAAGATGATGAAAGAGCTGGGAACCAAGCGCATGAACGACCAATGAGAAAGTGGAAAAAGTTAAAGAAAAAATCATCATCTGTAATTTTTGAACCACTTTATGAAAGTTGTGAACAAGCTGGTATGCCATAGAGTTCATGTGGAGCATAGTTACTGTAGTACATAGTATGAATGATTCCACAATTTAGTACTGCTTCTTTGATAAATCTGATGATGTCTGGTGGCACAGTTGCTGTGAAAGTTGAGTGGTATGAGTCTGAACCATTTCATGATCAATTTGTTTTCCCAGACAACTAGCCAGTATTTGGATTCACCCAACCCCAATGCAGACCTGGCATGATTCATCAGAAAAGTTGAATGTAAATACAGCATTAGACACATTACCTTACTTCAGTTATGTGTGTCAAAAGTAATGAGGACTAAACTACAGTTCATAGTGTTGTAACTGATTTTTTCTACAGTTTATTACTTACTGCTTCTATCACTTTCAGTGGTACTGGTATTCTCATATGCTTTCCAACAGCACACATCCTGCAAGTAAACTCAAAAATATTACTGCAGTAGTGGCCCTTCGACCTTCATACCTAAACAAAAACAACAAATTTACATTCTAAATTAAACATGCCACATATTTTAAATAAATATTAAACACTATGAAACTGGCAAGTTAATTTATTACAATATACAAAAATCTTTGTACATCTTTAGATATTTTAAAAAAATTACAGATTTACAGAAACTGAATAAACTTATTGAGTTTTTCCTTTAATTTATACGATATCAATTCACTGTGCTTGACATATCCATTTAATTCTCTATATATACAAAGATGTTTCTGAAATAGTTATTTATATCTTATATGATAAACAGCAAGTTATTACTAAAAACTCAGGTATCAATTGGCAACAATGTGACCAATGTTACATTTCAATGACTAAATAAAAGAGTTTTCTTTTAAGTAATGAATATATTCATAAAAGAGCATTTTAAATCAAAATGCTCTTTAAAATATTTTATGTATATATATAGGATATAAAAAATAAATTTTCCTCTCTTACACACACAAGACTGTGCCCAGTTTACTAAATCTGACCAATTTATATTTTTAATTATCCAACTTACAAATATCCAATTCCTTGCCGTTTGCACATCCATTTTTTGCCACTTTCCATCTTTTTAAATTAACATTCCTATCCTACCTATTTTAACAACCAGGGATCCCTTAAATTACCTGTAACCTAAATAAATTAACCTTTACCATACCTAGTACTTTCTTGCCTATATTTATGTCCCTTCTACGATACTTCTAGCTGCAGAAAAATTTCTGTCATTAAAATCCTCGTCTGTATTATTTCGGGATACTATTATTTTCGTTCAAATTGTTTTACCTTTCACATGAACCTACAGAACAAAGAAAACGAAAACAAAGTATGCTGGAAACGAATTACCTGAAATTACAATTACATAATTTTCTTAAGCAATACCAATTTTATTCAAAATGACTTTCTGTTAAATGTAAAATAATATAAAGGAAACTATACATACAACCTGTATACACAAAACTACAGTACCTATTGTCTATATCCTGTTTACTTACATCCTGAAGTCTTCCCTGAATAAAAATCCACCGTTGTACAAAATCTCTCGTTAACTATCCACAACTGCATAACCATATTCTTCAAAATTCTTCACACCCAACGTACCAGTGTTTCCATTTTATTAACACACTTATCACCTTTCTAACCACTGTACAACTTACAAACACAACCTTTTTATATCCACACTTCAAAACATTTAAAAAGTAACAGTATTTTGAATAATTAGTACACAAAAAATGTAATATAATTTTTATTCTAAACAAATCCTTACAAGGAAAGTGCACAAAATACTACATCATTCTACCCTTGGTTTGAGCCAACTTTAGATATGCCACAGATATTTTCCCATTTTTAAACATCAAAAGATTGCCTTACACTACAAAGTTTACTATACAATTAATGTGTCAATATGAATGCTGTTAAGATTCCAAAAATACCTTTAATGAATCCATACCCTATATAACCTTTAAAAGTTATTCAGAACCCTTACAAGGAAACTCCAAATTGAGATTTATTGATAATTCAAGAACCTATAAAATCAGAATTTCTCAAGTACATAAAATGTATGCCTTATCTGATACTTAATAACCCATGGTTTTACATTTAAAGTTAAGAAATTTACAATACTGTGTTATACTTAAACCAGTTTTTGTTCTTCCAAATAACAGATTTAAGTACTATTTCTCTCTGGGCCATATTATAAGTCCATCTTTTTCAATCGCATTACAACCTTATTCACTATGTGTGTCTTTCACATAACATTATTTATTCATGCCATGCAAACAGAATCCCCTGTCAAAAATCTACAACTACTTCCTGCTGGGATAAAAGAAACTGCATATAAAATTTCAACATTCACTTTTATATATAAAACTGAAGTTGATGACTTGGAAGGGTAGACATGAACTCATAGCTGCATCTTACATCAGAAGCGTCCTGCGCGTTTCAACTATTATCTGGAATGATTTGATATTTTCAATTACACAAAATAAAATCCCTACAATTCAATTTTCATTGAAACATATTTCCCTCTATCTATACTACACCAATTATATTTCCAAGGAGACTGGTATTCATTACCTAAACAACATTCTTCTTTTTATATATACATTACCCTGCTTTACTGCTTTTTTTGTATAGGAAGCACATGCTTAAATATACACGATGGCTAATAAAATCCTGTGACAAATAACTTCCACGTATAGGTGCAGCTCAAAACGAGATGGCTCATGTCTAGTCTTCCTATATTGGGCAACTGAATTTTAAAGTAAAGGGCCAATTTTACATTGTAGTAGGATTGAAAAGAAAAAAACTAACAACTATTTTATAATCAGTCGAATGACAGCACTCCAACTGCCAATACACACGACTTCCGCTTACAAAAAATGTGCTTGTACAAGTATGCATCAAACGCTGTAATACACTATTACATGTCACAAAACGTAACATTAAGAGTTGAAGGATTTTTAATGTACAAACAATATGCTGATTCTCTGTATTTTACTTTATTTAATACTTCCTCTCTTAGACAATAGCATTAATGCTGTAAGCAAGAAAAATATATGTAACACACATCTTGGATACTACACAATATCTGTAGTTTTTTCTATACAAATAATAGTGCTCCATTACAAGGCAGTTTCTTTCCAATGTAAAAACGCACACATTTTTTATATTGGATTTTCTGAGACAATTGTTAAAACACCAAACTTTTTCAATTTGTACTTTTTATAAAAACAGACCTGAATATAAATCACATTAAACTGTATTAAGAGTACTTGCTTCCTGTAAAATCTACATGATTTTATATGGCTTATACATAAAAAAAACCCTCACCAAATTATCAATTAGCTTATACCTTTTTAAGAAAAGAAAGGCCAGGAATTCTTTTATATAGAAGGAATTTTAAATTATTAACAATGTTTTTCATGTAAAGATATGTAAACACAGGTCCCATGTGATCAAGGAAAACTGAAAGTATTTGTAAGAATACTTCAATTTGTTTCTGGCATACAATAAGAAAAAGGAAGATGAAAAGTAAGACAGGATCTAGGTATGACGTAATAGCTTTAATACCAAATATTGTGAGAATTAATACAATAGGTAAAATGTGCTTATGTTCAAAGACAGATTGTTGTAATACATATTATTTGCGTATAATTAATAATACACTCTTGTGTCTGGATTTCACCGTGTGATTGAATGATGACAACGTAGTACTATAAAACTGTCAAGTATATTAATAAACTTCTGATACAAATTGACTTACACAAAAAATAGTATATCATCTGGATCGTCATAACCAATTTCTGTTCAGTGTTACATATCAGTTTCATCAGCTAGTTTATGTTTTAGTTGAAAAATTAACCAAAAATTTAAATCAACAAATTTTTCAGATAATTACGGATTTATTATATATTAAATGTCCCTGACCAGGTCTTTCATTAATGAACTGGCATTTGTTACTCATGTTGTGAATTTGTTGCTTTACTTTGACACTGAGGTATGAAGGAAAAGACCATAACAAGGAACACACAATATACTAATAACTATATACTTCAAAGTTGTATTTTTAATTTACTCCATCTGCTGGCTGCTAGCACTCACATATTCACTTTCTCTGTAGCAGATAAGTAAATCTAAACTGTAAATTTTTTGGGTTGTTACAATAATAATAGTAATACTTTAAAAAAACTACCTTGTACTACACTTACTACACAATTACTTTTCTAATACTCATTATATATTGCAAAATATTATCAGAAGATATTCACGTATTGTTACACCTACAACCAAGTGGCAAAACTAGTAATGACATTGTAGAACAAAACATTACTTTAAGAGTGCATTTATTTAAAAAGAAGTTTTGGTTGTTCTGTAAAAACACCTAATTTCTTATTTATTTAAAAAACTACGTTATTATTCAAATTAGGTGCAAAATGAATATTTTTAACAGTACATTTCTACATGACATATTTCAAACAGTACACTTGAGTATTTAAGACATCTGCAACAGTAAAACTAAAAAACTGCAAACATGAATTAGGGATCGCATTTTCATGTACTTGTGCAAACAAACACATTAACAAATCTTTGCTCTGAACTTTTTTTCCTTACATACCACTACATACAATACAAAATTCCAAGGTTTCCGTAAGTTCTCAACATAACCATGTTGTGTATTGCACGCACGCACACACACAAGGTTGAATGGATACAAGTAACGTTTCTGTTGTGATTACCTTGCCATGATATATCTTCACTACTTTACAAATATTATTCATGTTTTTTTTTTCTAATAACATCAAGATTACAGTATCTACTCAATATTGTAATATTCTGTCAAATGTATACGCATTTACAAAAAAAAATGTTTTCACATTTGTTTCATCACACAAGGAATGTGGAATACTAACTACTACAATGTAAAGACAATTTAAATAAATAAAGTACGTCTACTCAGATTCTGTCCAGCTAACAAAATCTGATTATATTGTCAAACAAAGTCTAATGTTCTTTTAGATGTTTATGATAACGATCATTTTAAGCAACTGTGTACAAAAAATGATGTTAACTAAACATTATTTTAAGCAATAAGGTTTCTAAACAAATTACTTAATATTATTAAAGAAGCATTCCTTTTGTTTATCATGTTTTCTAATAACTATACACAACAAAATACAGCCTGACAACCTGAACAATTATTAAAATTTCTTCTTATATGCTTGGTAGTAAAAACAACAAACTAAATAAGACATTAGGTTACTTACACAAACTGTTATATTCTGTTCCAACTTTTATTTCTGATAAGTCTCTACATGTTGTCAGTTTACAATATTTTAAAATATTCATTTAATCTAAAAATTAAAATTAGGAATAACTTGCAAAATCACTTACACTACACAAAAATGCCACAAACATTTAGTTTGAAAAAAGAAGTGCTTGGTGGTCGTGTTGTTAACATCTGAAGGCCAGCAGAGAAATTCATGCTGTCTTTATAAAAACCGCCCACCTAAAACAAAGACAGAGGCCAAACATTTATCAAATGTAAATGAATGACATAATTTTAATGTTACTTACACTATTTCTACTAATTTACTTGTTTAAAAGCGTCGACCATCAGCACTGTTTGGCATATTACATCCAATTGGATACACAGTATCTAAAATGAATAACCACAAAACAGTAATGTTACATGTCTTTCAGTAATCACCTTGACAATCCAACTGTCACACGTTCCATTTTTTGTAATTTTATTTCTGAGCGTACATGTATTACTGTGTGGTGAAATTATTCATTCAAAAACATACTTATACTGAGCAGAAGTTCTCTGTAAGATTACCCAAACAAACAGAAGAAAATCTTGTGCCATGTCCCAAAATATCTTGTTTCGATGCTGATGACTTAATTCATACTGAAACTAACCTATTTCTATTAATGAACTGTAGAATCTTTGAATACCACTTATTGCATTCCACTACGATTTTCTCCACTGACTGACTCTACTAGATAAGCACTTGAAGTGATTTATCATCACTCATCTGATGATGAACTAAAAGAGCATATCAGGAGTAAAGAAAATAAATAGTAAGGTGCAATAAGTCATATTATTATATATACAGAATTAATTGATAGCTTGATATGCCATAGATCAAACTGTATCATTTGGTTGTAACGGTACAAACCGATGAGACTATACAATGTAAAGCTTTTATTTAACCAGAGTATATTTTTGTGTCACCGACTATAGCTCCATGTGAGGTACGGAATGGTACAGGAATGCAGACTATCAACAAGGTTGCGTATTCATGCGTACACGCGCACGTGTGGGCCAACTTTCCCAGCGTGAAAGACACGTACATACATTCCAGAGCCGAACATGTGATGGGAACAAAGGATCACAAAGTGCGAGCTCACGGCAACGCCTAACACCTGGCGGGTAGGCAACCAAACACACACACACACACACAGTCGTCGCAGAGCAGGGCAGTTCACTACAACTAATTACAAGGTACAGTCGCAAATAACGCAGCCTCGGAATTTCGGTAGACCAACATGAATTGAGTAGCCAAGGTCTACCGAAATTGGAACAATTCATAAAGAAACAAACCCGGAAAGAAAGTGACAGTAAAGTCGACATAATACGTAAACGTGAAGTATACGAACAGTGTTTAGTGATGGAGTGAAAGTGCGGTAAGGAAGATGGCGGGAGTTAGTGGATAACTCGGGCAGGTACAATATAGAGAACAATCAGTTTGATCTGAAATAAAATAAATATTAACCCTTAATTGCCTGGGCGGTTTGGCGATACAATTTTGCCCGGGCGGCGTACTGAGTACGCCAGTCCATTTGTTGGTCTGTCTCACCAAATTATCATCAACTGCTTGTAATTTTTTAACACGTTGACTGTGAATGACACACCGTGTGTCATTTTGATAACAATTCCAAGTAATTCAGCTCCAGAAAATAAAACAATTTATTTTTCTCTGCTCTAGAACTTTTTCGTTTCATAATATTATTTCTTTGTTCTTCAATGTAATTATCTTGGTTATAAACAAAATTGTAATTATCGTTTGTAAACAAACGAGCTAAGCCGTTGAGATAAGCCGCAACAAACAGAACACTACCAAGAGAACATGTTTTTTTTTGCATAACGAAGTGAACGTGATAACATTGAAAAAGCAAAATAATAAAAAAAAAACATGCGGGTAATTATATACGTTTATTGAAACGAAATATGAAAGAGGAAATGGCTGTCCTACATATATATATATTTTTTTCTTACATAAAGTTTCAAACACTTCAAAAATAAAAACAAAAGCACAAATGTTTTCAGTAATTATTGTCAAAAACTTAATCTTTGTCATCCAGTTCATTTTTATTGGCACATGTTCCGCAGAGATAAATGTTTTCGCCAAATGAGTTTTGCATGTAAAAGCAGAACATTCTGAGCAACTAATCGTAGTGTAGTTGTTTTTTGCTCTTCCGCATGAAGTGGATCGTCCTTTTCCCTTTTTTGCGGGTGGTTGTATTTCCTGCTCCTCGTTTATTCCGTCCAAAGAAAGCACTCTACGAATTATTGCTTTTGAATGCACAGGTAGGCTTCGTAAGTTTGCACGATCTTGAAGTTGTGGTTTCATAAGAGACGTCGCTAAGTTTTTCAAAAATATTCTTCTAAACTTGGGAGAAGCACTGGGTTCAGAGAAATTCAAAAGGATTTGTGCATTTATGCCTGCCACGTTTTGAAGCGCAAAAAAAGTTGCCATCGTCCATCTCTTTGTTTTACGGGCTACGGTGTAGTTGCCACCGAGTTGGTCTACTACATCCACTCCACCTTTGAACTTATTATAGTCCATGATTATTTTTGGTTTTTGTGTCTCTGAATCAATTTTATCATCGTTGTGCGCAGTGCTGAGAAGAATTACACATTTATTTTTTTTTGGTCATGTAAGAAAACCATCGTGACATCTTTTTGAAAACAAAAAATTGAAGTTCCAACTTCTCTTGTTTTCGTTGGCTGTAATTGAAAAGGGATTTCTTTTTTAGTGTACCCACGAGGGCAATACCACTGGCGAGGAGAGATTTGGCTAAAGGAAAACTAGTGTACCAGTTATCGGTAGTCAGGTTTCTGTTAGAACCTTTATAGCGGCTAATCAGCCTATTGACGATATCCAAGCTCGCATTCGAAGCTTCATACGGTCCAGGAGGTTGAGTGCCACAGTACATTTCCAATTTCAAGCAATAAAAAGTTCACGAATCAACAACTGCAAATATTTTTAGGCCATACTTGGCCGGCTTATTAGGAATGTATTGAATGAAAGAGCATCTGCCACGAAATGGCTCTAACTTTTCATCAACCGTCAGTTGATCCCCAGGCGAATAAAATTTATCACAGTTGTCATTGAAAGAGTTGTAAAACTCCCGTATTGGGGCTAACTTATCGGCTGTTTTTCGAGTAAGTCTTGTGGATGTGTCATCGAATCTTATGGAAGCTAGAAGGTATCTGAATCGTTTCAGCCCCATCACCCCTTGCAATATTTCAATGCCAGTGCTATCCCGAGCCCATGCTTCGTCAAGATGTATTTTAGACATTTTTTTGTATCCTAATAAGAATAAAATCCCAATGACAGCCATTATTTCTGATCTGCTTGTGTCCTTTGCACTATTTTTTGAGATTTTCTTAGGGTCCTCCATTGTTCTGTTACGCTGTATGTACATGTTAGTGTATTTCACTAGAGAATCAATCATGTCTAAGTTTATAACCTTCAAGAAAGCGGAAATTTCGTCTTTCACGTCGGCACAGTCTTTGGAAGCCGGAAGTACTTGTTTCACAATATTTTTACTAGGCGTACGCGAAAATTTACTTTTTATAGGGCCCTTCTTCCATTTATAAATTTCACTGATTTCCTTTACGACCCTTCCTCTTACTTTCTTCTTTTTGTAAATAGTTTTAGTAAAAAAATCATTGTCATCGGTATCACTCACCTCGTCGTCAGAAGTCCTTTGAAGTGGTTGAGGAAGATCACCATCTATTTCGGAATCACTACTGTGGTCACTCTGTTCGATAATCTAACGTTCGTCAATATCAGATGATTGAATGTCAGTGTCAACGCCTGAATTTTGCTTCTCTTCATCCGACAGTTCACGTAAAACACGTTCGAAATCTTCGGGCCGCACAATTTCATTCCGTGACATAGTTGGAGGGGCGGCGTACGGAGTACGCCAAACCGACCGGCAAGTAAAAGACGTCACTACTTCGGCTTGCGATAACAGACTGGTGAAATTGAAACGGATCATTGTGCTCGGAGGGAGTTGGTAGGAGGGTATTGAGGGGGCCGTGCCTCGATGATTGGTAGGTTTTCATTTACAGCAAAACTTGCGTGGCTGGCGTACTCTATACGCCTACGCGGGCAATTAAGGGTTAAAGAGCTCATAAATAAAAGGGGGGGGTAAAGCAATGTAAAAAGAACAGGGGGAAATAAAACAAAAGTACTGATTTAGTGGTAGGGGTTAGTATAGTAAATACTAGGTAATAGAAGTTAATAGAAAGAAGTGATTAAATTTGATTAAATAAATAAGATTTGTTTCACAAGAATAAAAATGTGTTAGAGTAATTATTACACCTTAGAACCCAGCAACCACTTTTACAGGTCGTGAGTTCGTGCAAAAAAAAACCCTGGACCCAAACAAGGTAAGAATTAAAACATAGAAAGGGGAAAGTTAATTAATTTTTTGGGTGTTTTAATCGTTTTCAAATAATAATTAATTAATGGTAGCTCCTCAATGGCGCCCGAACAGGGACAGTTTGTATTAATTTATTATATACGAACTGTACCTACTTGCGAATGTAAAAGTGAGATTGCTGGAGGTTAAGTTGTATTACGTATAGATTTACGTACATGTGATGAGGTTATGTTTTGGTAGCGTCAAGGTTGTGTTTACTTTTACGCATTGCTAACGATTTTAGGTAGTGGGTATTTGTAGTTAATGTGAATAATTATTGTAGTTTTATAAAGGGGTATGATATAAAAATTTCATAAGCATGGCTGATGTAAGAGAAACCGAAGAAAAAGGGCGTTCATTGGCTGATGTAATGAATCTTCTGAAAACAATGTATGATAATATGAATACTAGATTTGATGCATTAATTAACGTATTGACGAAAGCAATGAGAAATGGGAAAGAGACAGACGTAAATAAGAGAATACAGAAGTCGAATTAAAACAGGTAAGTAGTAATAATGTTGTTAATTATAATGGGGAGATAAATATGAATAATAATGAAGAAACAATCAACGAGGTAAGTGGTAATTATAGTAATGAGTTTAATATTGAAGTAAAAGCGATAACAGTGAGGTAGTTGAAAAGGAGATATCTATGTGTGATACATTAAGTAAAGGGGTGAATAATAATAGTGGCGATGAGGTTTTAGTGGAAATAGAGAGTAGTAATAAGATAGTGGTTGATTAGAGGTTAGGTTGGCGAAGGGCAAATTTTCCCATGATTTAAATGGAGTAAGGACTCCATTAGTGTATTATGAGGACAAAGTTTCCTCCAATAATTATGTGAGAGACAAGGTGTTATGATAACGTTGCGTTGCCTTTTGTGTGGAGAGAGAGAGAGAGAGAGAGAGAGAGAGAGAGAGAGAGAGAGAGAGAGAGAGAGAGAGAGAGAGAGAGAGAGAGAGAGAGAGAGAGAGAGAGAGAGAGAGAGAGAGAGAGAGAGAGGAGAGGGGGGGGGGGGAAGAGGGAGAGAGAGAGAGAGAGAGAGAGTAAAATGGTGTTGTGTAAGCGATTGTGAGAGAGAGAGAGAGAGAGAGAGAGAGAGAGAGAGAGAGAGAGAGAGAGAGAGAGAGAGAGAGAGAGAGATTGTGTTATTTAATGTTATTCAAAGTTACGAAGAACTATTAGAGAAAATAAAGAGAGAGAATTAGTAATATTGTAGACTTACCTTGTTGTGAGAATGGTGCAGAAATAAATGATAACGTTGATAATTATATTGAATACTTACCTGTACATAGACGTGGGATATTAATAATAGATGATTCTGAAAATAAAGAGAGGTTAAAATGCTTAAGGGTGATAGACAATAATACAGATGGTGACAAGACCAGAATTACGGATGCAGACAGGTTATATGATTTAATAATAATGAGGATAATACAGTAGATTATTATGTGGGTATAACGGAACAATGTGAAATAGTAAATAATTATTATAATAATAATAACAAAATGAAAGTAATTAAAAGTGAATTGTGTTATAAAAACATAAGATTGCTGTTTGATGACGGAGGGTAAAGAGTATTGTTAATGAACATTTAAATATATGACTGTAGTGGTTTTGAAATGGACTGAATTATGAAATGATTTGTGGTAACATAATAACAGATAACAATGTGGATTGTATATACTTTTGTATTGATGTTAAATGTAATTGTGTAATAGATTATGTTGTATTTTTGGTAAACAATGTGTGTATGAAATAGGAATTGATTTTAACAATAATAATAATAATAATATTTTATCAGACTAAATAAATAACAAGAGTTTATTATGCAAATGAATTGTAATTGTTTTGGAATAAGGTGATTAAAGTAACGTGTTTTAGAAACTGATTGAATTAAATAAAATTGAGATGAATTAATTAATTAATTAATTTAAAATATTGTATAAATAGAGTTTGGTAATAAATTCAAATGATTTTTCTGAGAGTTAGACTTTATAATAAATAGTAAATAAGTAAACGTAGACTGTGTTTAATTGTGGAGTCATATTATTATTATAATGTATCAGAAGGTACATATGGTTATGTACATTATATTTGTTGCGATAAATGTTTATAGTTTTGAGTTTATGACAGTAATCATGTTTTTATTTGATTGAATGATTGACCATATGTAGGTAGGAATTTTATAATGAAATGGAAGTAAAGTAAAATGTTTTAATAATGAAATTAAATGAGTTTAAAAGGTTTTAAATTAGGTGATTAAATTAATTTGAGTAGTTATGAATTTTCTAATGTAATTTTCAATGATTAACTTGATGTGAAATGTTGTAAAAGATGCGAGTTTGGGTGATGATTATTTAAATAAGGCATTGAGTCAGTCAAAGTTAATTTTAAATGGGTATTAGACAAAATAAGAATTTTTGAATAAAAAGGAATACAGAAACGGGTCAGTAGTAGGACACAGTAGTGAGAGTGATTGTATGTAGAGAAAGCGAGAGTGATGAATGTGGAGAGTAAATAGGTGAGAGCAGGGTACATAAATTTTGTAGTGAGGGTGGAGGTGTAGGAAGTCCTCAACGCAAGGCGTTGTGGAGGGAGGTGAGAAGTTTTAAAGAGGGTTACGGGTTACCTGGAAGGGCCAGGAACTGATAAGGGAATGAGCTGGTAGTGCGGGAACACACATCCTATGTACAAAGAGGGTATCAGGTATTTTGTTCTAAGAGGAGAATGATATAAGTAGAGTAGATAAAGTGTTGAAGAGGGTTATTAGAAGGACGAAGGTGGGTAAGGTTATATCTAAATGTCCATTCAATAAATCAAATCATTGTGAATGACTGAGAATCACCCGAACAAATTAATGATGAAAATGCTTAATAGAAATTCATAGTTGAAATTATAATGTAACCAGTGAAAGATTTAATAGAATTTGAAACTACAGTAAAGCTGTAAGGTTGTGTAATTTTTGGTCAAACTTAAATGTGAATTGTTTATTTTAATGTAATAATCGCAATGTTAATTATGAGTGTACTGTTTTATTAAGTTGTATTATGCATTATGTAAGTGTGTAAGAATCTTAAACATGTGTTATATATATTTTAAAAGTGATTCCCCACTTTCGGGCGGTCACGGCCTCACCGAACCCTGACTGTGGAATTGGATCAGTTTTGACTGGGTATGGTCAGGGCACATTACGTCACGTGCTGCCTAAGTCTGGCCATAGCTTGTTATCGTTGTAAGAGTTGAAGTTAGAAATTAACCGGGGTGGTAAATAAGGGGAATCACCAGAACTATGGAACAGCGGCTAGCCATCGAATGGGATGGTAGACCGTATAAGGGCATGTGACTAATTTTTAGTAGGATTACTGGTGTCCTCGGGCATCAGTAATGCCGAATGTTTTGTAATGCTGAAGCAAGAACGGTGTAGGCAGCGTCTACACCCTACAAACTGCAGTTCTTGTGGAGGCAACTGGGCGCTACAGTCCAGGGGGAGCCATAGTGTGTGTGGAAGGAGGTTTTTAAATTATTAATAAATAAGTTCTTATGGAAAAAGAAATAAAATAAAATTGATGATTATTGTAATGGTGCTGAGAATAGTGAAGTGGTGGAGTAGATTGTGTGCTTATCTGTGTACTGATTGTATTGAATAGTTTGCTGTTTTCTACCATCAGACCTTGTATTCTGTATAGACAGTAATAGTAATCTACCTTGGTAACTAAAATCAAAATGGAATTTTAATTGGAGTTGGTAAATGAAGTTGAATTATTTTGGAGTTTAAGTTTTTTATTTTTTTGTTTGTTGTGTCTAACCTGTAAATGTGTATTGTATAGGTTACAGAAGTAAAAATAATATGAAATATATAATACAGGAAAATGTAATATGTTCAGTTTAAGGATACACGTGTTAAGAAATATTGTTTATTTAAGTAGTTCATTCATATACAACAAGTACTTTGCTAAAAGGCAAACCAGTACGACTAAGGGGAAACAAGTCAGTTAAGGATGTGGTATGTTGAAAAGCCAGTAACTGATATTTTTTATTGAATGTTACAGAGTTTGGTGATACTGTGGCGGGTGCCTATCTGACTTTGCGGTGTTGGGATCTCGAGAGGGAAGTCCAGTAGTCATGCAGGTGCAGCCGCAGTCACCAGACTAGGGGGGTAAATTTACCCATGAGTTTAGTAAGGATTTAAGGGGGGGTTTGTTGGCGCCATATCCTTGCTGGTCCTCTTAGGTTTTTAGCAATGAGAGTTTTTCTGTTTCGACAGAAAACCTCTCATTGGGGGGGTATTGTAACGGTACAAACCGATGAGACTATACAATGTAAAGCTTTTATTTAACCAGAGTATATTTTTGTGTCACCAACTATAGCTCCGTGTGAGGTACGGAATGGTACAGGAATGCAGACTATCAGCAAGGGTACGCGCACACGTGTGGGCCAACTTTTCCAGCGTGAAAGACACGTACATACATTCCAGAGCCGAACATGTGATGGGAACAAAGGATCACAGAGTGCAAACTCACGGCAACGCCTAACACCTGGCGGGTAGGCAACCAAACACACACACACACACACACACACACACACACACACACACACACACACACACAGTCAGTTGTCGCAGAGCAGGGCAGTTCGCTACAACTAATTACAAGGTACAGTCGCAAATAACGCAGCCTCGGAATTTCGGTAGACCGACATGAATTGAGTAGCCGAGGTCTACCGAAATTGGAACGATTCATAAAGAAACAAACCCGGAAAGAAAGTGACAGTAAAGTCGACATAATACGTAAACGTGAAGTATACGAACAGTGTTTAGTGATGGAGTGAAAGTGCGGTAAGGAAGATGGCGGGAGTTAGCGGATAACTCGGGCAGGTACAATATAGATAACAATCAGTTTGATCTGAAATAAAATAAATATTAAAGAGCTCATAAATAAAACGGGGGGGGGGGGGTAAAGCAATGTAAAAAGAACAGGGGAAAATAAAACAAAAGTACTGGTTTAGTAGTAGGGGTTAGTATAGTAAATACTAGGTAACAGAAGTTAATAGAAAGAAGTGATTAAATTTGATTAAATAAATAAGATTTGTTTCACAAGAATAAAAATGTGTTAAGAGTAATTATTACGCCTTAGAACCCAGCAACCACTTTTACAGGTCGTGAGTTCGTGCAAAAAAACCCTGAACCCAAACAAGGTAAGAATTAAAACATAGAAAGGGGAAAGTTAAATTTTTTTGGTGTTTTAATCGTTTTCAAATAATAATTAATTAATGGTAACTTCTCATGGTTCAGCTTCATATAGCACCTAACTGACTTCGCAAAAGGAACAGAGCAGCTTTATCATATCTACTGCAATCGAGAAAATAGTTTGTTGAAAAAATAAGTTTTGTCATTAGTGATTAAAAACATTCACATGAAATAACTACTACCCAGAGTTGAGGAAAATTAAGAGTTAAAAAAAAAAAAAAATATTCATAGAATGAAAATGTTTTATTTGATTATGCTTTTATCTACAGAATTTCAGTTTCAAAAACTTTATCAAACTGTTAACTTATCAGTTTTGTTGAAACATGCTTGTATATGCATATATTTGTGTTAGTACGTGTCTTTTTTTACACACAAGTATTTACGGAAAACCAAATTCCCCTAATTTATTCACATGTCTACCTACAATGAGATTAGTGATTAAATGCAAGTAGCCTATTTATTATTATAACAAGTACTTACTTGATCTTGTTCTACAGTGCTGTAATTGTAACAATACCGTTTAGCGGTAGGCTATTAAAATACATAAAAAATGCAGAACAACTTTCTTTCAAAAACATACAGAAGATTATCATATATTTGCTTGCCTTCTACCCTTCCCCCCACACGATTTATAAAAAAGCCTTCTGGCTAGACATAAACTAACACATGGTTTCAATAAAATATTACAAATATATATTCTGTAACAATAAAAAGTAAATTTACATTTTCTTTGTTAATTCTATGGAATTGCAACCACTAAGGTACGTAGGAATTCTGTACCAATTCTATTCAAATGCCATAAAAGGGTGCATTTGTTGTAACTTATATTTTTCAACTTCTTTAATATACTCTGACAGTTCAAAATATGCATTATTTGAAATAAAAACAGAGAAAATTTGCGCTTTTGAAGTTCATGGTACATACGAAGTGTGACTGGAAAGTTTTAAGACAGGTGCCGCCACTGCTCTATAGGAGGGGCTAGGTTTGCCCGCGGGTGTGGAAGGGGAAGCTTGTTTTGTCGTTGACACGTTGTGAAACGATCACCGCGACACCTTTGTTCAGTAGAGAGTGGCATCCTGGCGAGTGAGGACATGTGATCAGGTCTTGGCGGATTTTTGATTTTGCAAAATGGATGAAAAAACGGAACGAGTTTGTGTCAAATTTATTTAAAAACGGGAAATCAGCTTCGGAGACTTGAGAAACTCTTACAAGCAGCTTTCGGGGATAAATGTCTGAGCCGGTCAAATATTTTTATCTGGTTCAACAGATTCAACGATGGCCACGAATTAGTCAAAGATGACCCCCGGGGTCCAGCCAGCCTTCCACTTCAAAAACCAACGAAAATATTGTGAAAGTTCGCGATTTAGTGCACTCTGACCGTAGACTTACTATTCGGGAGAAGACTAATGAAATGAATTTAAGTTTCTACGCGGTTCAGTTGATTTTAAGTGAAGATTTGAACATGCGTCGAGTGTCCGCGAAATTCATTCCGAAATTGTTGTCAGACCAGCAGAAACAATACCGACTTGAAGTGTCCCAAGAATTGTTTAAACGGGCCAAAACTGACCCAGATTTGTTAAATAGGGTAATTACAGGCGACGAAACATGGGTTTATGGGTATGACCCAGAAACAAAGACATAATCATCGCAGTGGAAGGGTCCAAGTTCGCCACGACCGAAAAAAGCGCGACAAAGTCGGTCGCATGTGAAGACAATGTTGGTGGTTTTTATCGATTCTACGGGTATCGTGCATCACGAATTTGCCCCTAGGGGGCAGACAATCAACCAGAAATACTATAAAAGTGTCCTTCAGCGTTTGTGCAAAAATTTGTGGAAGAAAAGGCCTGCACTCTGGCGAGACAAGAATTGGGTCCTCCACCACGACAACGCACCGGGGTTCATCGTGCGTTTTCGATCACGGAATTTTTGGCCAAATTCAAAATTCCTGTGCTTCCGCAACCTTCTATTCCCCTGATATAGCCCCTGCCGACTTCTACCTGTTTCATAAATTGAAAACTTCGCTGAAAGGGGACTGATTTTACTAAATTGAAGACATCCAGGCAAATATGGAGAGGGTTCTTAAAACCCTTAAGAAAGAAAATTTCCAGGAATGCTTCCAAAAGTGGAAATACCGTTGGTTCAGTCAGAAGGGGACTACTTTGAAGGAGAACCATCACAATAGCCTGTAAGTACTGCCATTTTGAAATTACAAGCCCAGTCTTAAAACTTTCCAATCGCATCTCGTACATGTGTGCGCATGCACTCACACTTATTGTCTTAGATAACACCATATGTCTCAATAGAGCTGAGAAGAAATCTAGACATCGGAAAGGGAGAGCCAGAACAATACGACCACTTAAACCCAGACATATTTTGCTTAAACCAGCCGAAGAATTGTCACATGTATCAACTTGTATGACCTATGACGTGTAGTAGCTCAACCAACCAAATGCAGCGTTCTTTGTACAATAATTGAAAATAACATAGTTCCACAATAATTTTTCTTTGAAACAACTCCAGACTACCTGAGAATCATGAAGAGGACACATTAGCCAGAAGAAGCCTCACGGAACTGTACCAAAAACAATCTCATACCATAACTAGTGTACCACAGACAAAAATATCGGTATGGAGAACCATACATGACTTCCATGTTCTAATATTTATATTTAAAATCATTTTTGAAATGAAATATTTCCATAAAAACTACTTTTCTTCAGCCTTAACCACAGTACTGGTTCATATACCATCTCACGTTAACGCACTCGATTTTCACTGATGATGGCAGTCGATGGCACTGCTGAAACGTCCGGTTTTGCAGAAAACATTGGACCACGGCCAAACAGCCCAGGAAGGAATTTTAACAACAAACTACTTCTTTGTTGCCGACAACGTAGTACACGTACAAAATTATCACCTCCTCATTCAACTATAATTTTCATTTATAGATTGATTTTGCAAAATGGATGAAAAAACGTATTATTATTACCCCCACCCCGTTCAACTAGCCTCTTCATTTATAGGCCTAGATATTTCATCTATGTTTTTACAGTGGATTATTATGATCTTCTTATCAGGATACTTTATTTATCAAAATTAAGTACTTTACTCTTGTTAAAACATAAAATGTTGCAAGTAAACTACCACTTTCCCTTATCCGATCTTCACTAAAATCAACAGGCCTCGAGTCCTTTACAATTCTGGAACGTATGCAACAAATTATTTGATTTTGTTTGAATTTGCAGCTGTTATCGTTTGCCGTAGAAAAAATTCTACAGACAGACAGACAGACAGACACTTTTTGAAAAATGGCTTTTCTTCATGTTTTGAGGGTAGTACAATCAGAATCAGCCGTTATCTCGAACACGATTTTTTTGCCATGACCATACTTCCATTTCCTTATGGAACATGGAAGTAAAAACCCCAGAACGTATGCGCTGACTCAGTAGAGAGGCACTTACTCCTACCACAAGGCTGTATTTTACAGTTCATAACTGTACAACATGGACAGCATATTGTACAAATTTGTTACAACAAATTTCTTCTTATGGCGATACTTCAGAATTCATTCCATCAAGTTTCTGGCAGACCAGTAGAGAGCTGCAAGGTCTCTGTTTGATTGTTGATTTTTGTCGAGTCGTGAGCACACTAATAGATGTTCTTCGTCCATCCTGCTGTTAGATTCGTGACAAACAGTGCATGTTGCCGTGGGATAAATGTGTATCTTCTCGAGGTGGCCGGCCAGGCAGTCGTATCCCGTTGCTAGTCTGACGAGGGCTACTGCTTCTTTTCTTGGTTTAGATTTGTTAACGGCCCAGAGCTCGTTCACTTTTTCTCATTTCCTTCCGGCTGCCTTCTGTTTTGTTTCTTTTTCCCAATCTTCCAGGGTGCTTTTGTTGATAATTTTCTTTGCAGCCTGCACTGAAAGGGATCTATTTGCCATTGGGAGGGTGGTTCCTTTTTTGGCCAGGTCATCTGCCTTCTCATTGCCGTCTATTCCGACGTGCGCTGGTATCCACTGGAATACTACAGTTTTCTTCATGCCCTCTAAATGTTCGATCATTGATTTTATGTCTTTGATTCAGGGAGATAGCCTCTTCTAATAAGTTACAACAAATTTTGTTACGTTAATTTATCAACTGTCTTTAACATATCTTTGCAGATATGTACTCTTCATTTTTTATTTTATTTTAATAATTAGCTCTCCATAGTGTTATATACTTAAGCAGCTTTTTAAAGAATTTATTATGACTATATCATTGTTTCCATACTACAATATTTGTTTAATAATGTGTAATCATCAAGCGTAAGGTCAGGTTCTAGGAGCTCTCTAAACATGTCAAGCCACAGAATTTATATTTATTGCGGTAGAATATTAAAAAATAAAGTAAGCACAACACACAGTGCAAATGAAATGATATGTAGGTGCAGTATAAATACAGCCGCAGGAATTTCTGAATCTAGTGTACAAAAAAAACTAATTTCTGAAAGAGAATAATATGTGAGGCGTGCCACTTTCAGACCAATAGGTTCCTGGTAGGAAGAAATATCATATGTAGGATTCGCTATCCAATGGGAATAAATAAAGACAGATGAAAGGATAAAAACATTGTTAACACGTTTCAAATTTGTTAATACATTATACAGAAATGTGGATGACTATTTTGTAATCTGTTCTTTTGAGAAATCTGTTGTGGGACATGAGGAACAATGATAAGCGTGTCATTGCCAGTACAGAAACTACTGACATTATAGTAATGTGGCTACTGATGTTGTGGTGGGATAAGGTTTCTTCTTGTGACACGGTTTTAGCGATAGTTCCCCACCCCAGCTTCTTTTTGTGTGTGGTCAGACTATACTCCAAAAATGCTTAGAACAGTCAACATTAGGGGACTGTAATAAATAATAATTCATGACATCTCTTACACCTTCATCCAAGAAGATGGCAATATTAGGATTTAATCAGAAGCAGTTGAAATGATCCTCACACGTTATCTGTATGTGCAACTAGCACATATAAACCTACCACATAATAATACCTCAAATCTATGCTGTTCTCAACTGCAGCCAACACAATGAGAATTGCTCTGTGCCCTTCTCATTTGCTAAATTTATTAACACCACCCTCTTATATTGTTTCTTGAAATGAAACAAAAGTTGAAGTTGGAGCTTTTTAAACAAAAATGAAGAAGCCTATGCCAAATTACAGACAACAATTAATGTGTTTGAAGCATGGCAGAAAGAGTATTGTTGGAATATCACGCAGGGGATTTCTATAAAGAGAAAGGGCAGAAACAAAATTAAGTAGGGTTTTTTTATATTAAATTTTCTTATTTTTTTTTTACAGAAATTTAGTCTTTAGTTTTATACTATTAGTCTCTTTTGTTCTTATAATAATGGTTTGTTTTTCCATTATATTAAACTTTTCTATACTTATAAATCGATGTATACTTGTACAGACCATGTGTAAGCAAAAAAGCCACTGTGACAAAGAGGTATTATTATGCTTCTATATGCATACAATTTTAGTTACTGTCAATTTTGTTTATACTTTCCGTTCTTACTTCAATCCTGATGTAAACAAACCCGCATGGCAAATCTGATACACTATTGGTCAAAGGTGTTGACACTGTTCACACAGTAATGTATTACGTGCATGTGTAGAATGTCTGTATAGTCATGTGAGAGTTATCTTACTACTTAAATCGGGGCACGTCGTTTTAAGACTTCCTCGTTATCACTGTATTCTGAATCCTACTGAATTAATATGGAGCCAGTTGAAAGGATATGTTGCCCATCATAACACAACATATATAAGCTGCCTGATATAAAACAGTTGGATAGAGAAGGAGTTAAATGAAACAGCAGGGGATAAGTGGTGTCATTGTATCGAGCATATAATCAAGGAAGAATGTAGTAAGCTCTGGGAACTGGCCCACATTACTGACATGTGGACAGTTTTATTCATTATCACAATTTCTATTTTCATTTTAAATCAACTTTACTTTTTTGTTTTGTTGTGATTTTTAAATGGTTAATAAAAAAAGCCATTAAATGGTGTTATATACCAGTCGGTCTGACGGTCACACAAATTTTACTTTGGTCAGGACAAATTATTACATGTGTTTATATAGTATCAATATTGTATGTACCCTTTCCTTCTGTCAAAGCGACACGTCTATAATTCAAGCAGCAAATAGCGTTTCAGATGTGCCATGCCTGTTTGTTTATATCAGAATTAAACTAAGAATGGAAATAATTTACAAACTTTCAAGGTAAACTTACAAACAACATAAAAGTAAGCATAAAATAAAGTAATCACATATTTAAAATTATGCTGAACTAGCATGGAAAGACCTGTAGGTGAACATCTGGTTTTGGTAAAATAAGGACTGCTACTGATAACAGCAGTAATTCTAAACAATTCTGTACAAACATGAAAACTTTGTTGTAAATCAAAATTCTATGCCAATGTAATAAACAAAGTAAAATCTACTTATACCATGTACATTGGATCCGGGGTTTTACACACTGATTGCTAACATCACATAGCTGTACTAATGTGTCAGTCATACATGTTATACACCTTCACATTTTAAATAATGTCATCTTTATCTTAGCACAGCATTTAAAGGAAAACGTTTAGAACAGAGGTACAATATGTACAAGGATTCATCCAAAACCTGATGACAGGGCGCGCGCGCGCGCACACACACACACACACACACACACACACACAATGCCCTTGAAAAAATCTAACTAGCAACAATGCACAGAAATGTTGAAATCTGATAACACAGATAACAAATATCACACAATAATAACCCCAACACTCTTTAGAAACTCATAAACTTAATTCAATTTCAGTACTGACACATTAACAAAATTTTAATTTGTTAAAATCTCGTAAGGTACTAGAGCCTTACCATATGGAACACTCCTTGAACCTCCACCATAGTTGTTACGCACTGGTCCTCCACCATATCTGTCTTGATAGTCACTACCAAAACCACCTCCTCCACCGCCACCTGTTATCAATAAAAAATAATACATAACTTTTGAAGTGTTAACTTCTTATAGCAGAGGAGAGGGAAAAAATTTACACGGGAGTGAATCAGTAGAATGTGACGTCATCAGAAAGGAATGCGACAAGAATCCGTAACAATTTCCCCCTCTCTGCATCCCATGTTCTTTCCCACACTTCTTATAGCAGAGGAGAGGGAAAAAATTTACACGGGAGTGGATCGGTTGAATGTGACATCATCAGAAAGGAATGCGACGAGAATCCGTAACAATTTCCCCCTCTCTGCATCCCATGTTCTTTCCCACTCTCTCTCACGAAGCGTCTGCTTTAGTACTCTATAAACAGTTTATCATGCTCGTTATCACGCGTATAGTTCTGAGCCGTTAGTTTTATATACATATATATAAACTTTGTATATATGAATCTACATATTGCACTCAGAATCATGTCGACGACTTTCCCGGGGTTCGGAGAACCTTCCGAACGCCGGGAAGGTCTCTGACCAAGTACTAGCGCGGGAGTTGGACCGGCCTGGATGCTGGAAAAAGCAGGCGGTGTCCTAGCATAGGTAGCAGCCTCCCGCGTACGGAATAGCATGGGAGTCGTCCGACAGGCATTCCCCGGAGTCCGTCCAAGAAACCCGAGGAGTCTTCGGTCAGATCTCGCGAAAAACGGCCAGGCCAGAGTTCCAGCGCCTCTCTCGGCATGTCGACGGCTTTTCCAGGCTTCGGAGAGCATTCCGTACCCCGGGGAGGTCTCTGACAAGGTCCCAGCGCGGGAGTTCGACCGGCCTGGATGCCGGAAAAAGCAGTCGATGGCCCAGCATGAGTAGAAGCCTCCCGCATAGAGAATAGCACAGGAGTCGTCCGACGGGCCTTCCCAGGAGTCCGTCCACGGAACCCGGGGAGTCATAGGACGGATCTTGCTCGCGAAAAACGGCCAGGCCATAGTCCCAGATCCTCCCCCAGCATGTCGACGGCTTTCCAGGGCTTCGGAGAACATTCCGTACTCCGGGGAGGTCTCTGACAAAGTCCTAGCGCGGGAGTTCGACCGGCCTGGATGCTGGAAAAAGCAGGCGGTGTCCTGGCTTAGGTAGAAGCCTCCCATGTATGGAATAGCACGGGAGTAGTCCGACGGGCCTTCCCCGGAGTCCGTCCACGGAACCCGGGGAGTCTTAGGTCGGATCTCGCGAAAAACGGCCAGGCCAGAGTTCCAGCGCCTCGCTCGGCATGTCGACGATTTTTTCCGGGCTTCGGAGAACCTTCCGTACCCCGGGGAGGTCTCTGACAAGGTCCTAGCGTGGGAGTTCGACCTGCCTGGATGCCGGAAAAAGCAGGCGGTGACCCAGCATAGGTAGAAACCTCCTGCATAGAGAATAGCGCGGGAGTCGTCCGACGGGCCTTCCCCGGAGTCCGTCCACGGAACCCGGGGAGTCTTAGGTCGGATCTCGCGAAAAACGGCCAGGCCAGAGTTCCAGCGCCTCTCTCGGCATGTCGACGGCTTTTCCGGGCTTCGGAGAGCATTCCGTACCCCGGGGAGGTCTCTGACAAGGTCCCAGCGCGGGAGTTCGACCGGCCTGGATGCCGGAAAAAGCAGTCGATGGCCCAGCATGAGTAGAAGCCTCCCGCATAGAGAATAGCACAGGAGTCGTCCGACGGGCCTTCCCAGGAGTCCGTCCACGGAACCCGGGGAGTCATAGGACGGATCTCGCTCGCGAAAAACGGCCAGGCCATAGTCCCAGATCCTCCCCCAGCATGTCGACGGCTTTCCAGGGCTTCGGAGAACATTCCGTACTCCGGGGAGGTCTCTGACAAAGTCCTAGCGCGGGAGTTCGACCGGCCTGGATGCTGGAAAAAGCAGGCGGTGTCCTGGCTTAGGTAGAAGCCTCCCATGTATGGAATAGCACGGGAGTAGTCCGACGGGCCTTCCCCGGAGTCCGTCCACGGAACCCGGGGAGTCTTAGGTCGGATCTCGCGAAAAACGGCCAGGCCAGAGTTCCAGCGCCTCGCTCGGCATGTCGACGATTTTTTCCGGGCTTCGGAGAACCTTCCGTACCCCGGGGAGGTCTCTGACAAGGTCCTAGCGTGGGAGTTTGACCTGCCTGGATGCCGGAAAAAGCAGGCGGTGACCCAGCATAGGTAGAAACCTCCTGCATAGAGAATAGCGCGGGAGTCGTCCGACGGGCCTTCCCCGGAGTCCGTCTACGGAACCTGGGGGGTCTTAGGTTGGATCTCGCAAAAGACGAGCGGGCCAGAGTCCCAGCTCCTCCACCAGCATGTCGACGGCTTTTCCGGGTTTCGGAGAACCTTCCGTATCCCGGGGAGGTCTCTGACAAAGTCCTAGCGCGGGAGTTCTACCGGCCTGGATGCCAGAAAATGTTAAAGTTAACACTTCTGTCGGCAGTCCCATGACTGCCCGATTTTTATTATTTTTTGTAAATAACTATAATCTTCACAGTTGTTAACTTGATTTGTCAAACAAAACGATTATTGTTGAATCTTCATAGTAAATATTATTAATCAAAATGCATTAAACGTTTCTCTTTTAGACATTTAAACATGAAAATTGTAAACACTTCCTTCTACTTCGTAAGCAGAAGGCTTAGCATAAGAAATGTGGATTAACCAACAATGATTATATTATCAATTTTCTATTTACTCTACCAAATTAGATATTGCAACTTATTTATTACATTACTTACCACGTCCACCAATTGGAGAACGATCACGGCCCCAGCCTCCCTTTCCAGGACCATCACCTTCCCAACGTCCACCTTATTAAACAAAACGTTTCTGGCTATATTCTATTATTTTCAATATGCTGACAAAAGCTTTATAAATACATAAATTGGAAAAGTATAAACTACAAACAGAACGAGCTTCTGGTCATAAATTTGCATTAATAATATGGTGGTGGTGGTGGTGATGATATGACTTTACAAACATTTCTTTTAAAGCAATTGTTAAAATCAAAACATTTTCATTAGTCTTTTGTTTTTACATTATTTACTTAATAACTAATATACTAAAAGGGCAAAAATATCAGCTTTGAAACTTCACCCAATATTATTTCTATACAGAAAATAGGTTAAATTAGTAAAACTAAATTAGAGAGAATGTACATCAGTAAACAATTAGTGAAAGAGATGGTTCTTGATTTTTCCACCAATCTTCGTGTAATATAATAGTTATTCAACTTTGGTTATTTTCAACAAGAAAATCTTTTTAGTTCTTGTTGAAATTGCTGTTATAAACTTTTGTACCAACACGGTCCAACCTGGAAAGCACCATTAACCAATCAACATCTAGTGCCACCTGAATGACTTGGGAACACAGCATGGCAAATCCTATTTAATAGGCTTTTTGCCTTCACTTCATAGCGGCAGAACCGAAGACTTTATGTAAGTGGGCCTCCTCAGGCAAAATACATAATCTCTACCTCATATCTATGGTGAATTAGCAGGGTACCATGCCAATTGTTTCAGACACTGATGGCCTCTGATGGTGGGGTCGAAACATTTGACAACAACTGTGGACTACACCCTAACAGTCCGGGTGATAATAGCAATTTCAACAATGTTGACACCAGCCATGAAAGCTTAGAACTTTTTAGTTCTGTTATTGAAATTGATGGTATACTATATAAAATGCTACATTCTATTTATATCATACAGAAATAGCTTTTCTAACAGCTGTTAAATTTTTTCAGAACTTTCAGAATTTATTATGCTTAAATACACAAACCACTTACAAAATTAAGTGTAACACGCACTAATACAAAAGCTAGTAGATGACCACCACAACAGCTTGGAGACTGAGACCTCTACCCTTGTAAGAGTGGCAAGAGAGTAAAGATTAATTATAATTACAGTAAACTCCCGATTATCCACGAATGGTGTATCTACAGCAACCCGTGGATTTTTTTATGAGTAGAAATACATTTCAGGTGAATAATAAAGCTTTTAACAACTGTCTTAAACAATATTGTTTTAAAATTATGTAAGGGTATGTCTGAGGGACGGACTGTGTCACCACTCACCGGCAGGTACAGTATTGTTTGTCCCTCAGCAGCTGGCTACCATGAGTCATCTGGACATATGTACTTTACTGCAACTATGGTAACATTTAATATTCTCAGTAAGTTATGTTGTCTGTATGTTTATGCGGTATAATTAAAAGCTGTTGTACTCTACTAGCTTAGTTAACGTATGTGAGCAATTAGATATTGGCACTGGACGCCACCTGTGACGTTTACTGGCAGGTCATTAGTCACTTCACTGACATGTATTTTTCTGATATTTTTAAAAATTCAGTGGTAAAATATTTATATTTTATTTATATTTATATTCTGAAAATACATTCGTGGTAATTCATTCTGAATATAATCCCTGCCAGGCACGAAAACTTGGGAGACTTTACTTGGATTTTATAGGCCTCTATAACTTTTGTTCGTTTATAGGTAGTAACTTCAGAAATACTGAAGGTAGATGATACACCGAAGATAGACATAAGACAATTTAAACTGAATAGAAAATGTGATTATTAGTCACACAGTTTCAATATGTATATATCGCTACTTGGTAATATCCCACTCAATAAGCGGTTTTCACGAGGTTCCTTAATGAGCATCAACAGGGTTTTACTATATTTTCTACTTTAAATAACCAGCTAATGTTAATAAAGTATTTTAATTATTCTCCCCTTTTTTGAACATATTATGGATTTTCTACAGAATTATGTTATCAGCGGCGATTGTGCCCCCCAATTCCCATGGATAAATGGGAGTTTACTATATATAAATACACAATGTTACTTCAGACAGATAAACATGTTACCTGAGTAATTTCTCTCCACACTATCATCACGGCTGAAATGGCGGCCACCTCTGTCATTCCAGTCATCTTTGCCATTCCTGAAGTCACCTCTTCTTTTCCTGTCCCAGTCATCACTGAATCTGTCTCTACTATAATCTCGTGGTCTGCGTCGGTCTCTGTCAAATAAATCCCTGTCATCTCTTCTGAAATCACGCCTGCTTCTATCTCTTCCCCTGAAAGTATCTCTGTCATCCCAAGAATCTCTATCACCGCCTCGCCATGAACCTCTCCTAGAGCTTCCCCTCCACGAACTTCTTCCAGATCCTCTACCTCTACCTCTACCTCTGAACCCACGTTCTCTATCCCTTCGATCTTTGATTTCCTTCCAGAGCATTGATTTCTTCACAAAAACACTGACTCCACGTATGACATGATCCTTTTGTACTATAAAAATTAAATGTATTTGTAATATTAACACTGCATCAAAAACATTAATATTATGAAATACATTCCCAGAAAACATTTAATTTTGTATTTTTTAAAAGCAATTCGAATTTTTACTACAATTTTTGAAACAGGACAACAGAAAATTTTATGTAATAAAGCAGGAATTTTTATTAGCCAAATAATTAAGGCAATGATTCTTCTTAACTAAAAATTATCTGAACTACAAAAAATTCTTCAAACAACTACAGAAAATAAAAATTTTATAAGTATATAATGATCATGAGTACAATTTTTTTTTAAAGTAAAGACAAATTATTCCACACATTAGGCTTAAATCTGAACATGATAGCTGCAAGTATATTAGAATCTATAGCACTTACTATAGCAATAATATGAATAATGAATATCACAAGTGATGAATCACTTATTATAAAATATGAGTTTGGACCAATTTATACCTAACCTATCTCAAATGGCATCAACTTCTTTTTTGCTGTTTTATTTTAAATTTCTACTTACAAAAATACAAATGTACTCATAAACATTACCTCAATTATATACTGCTATATCTTTAAGTGTCTGCAGTAATTAATCATAACACACGCTCACTATGCACAGACCAGTAACAAAAAATTAACTTACACACTATTTTATCAACAGTATCTTCGTCTTCAAATTCTAGAAAAGCAAATCCACGCTTTTCTCCTGTATCTCTATTAAGGATAATGCAGCATGACTGAACAGGACCAAATTTGCTGAAATATTCTTGGAGATCACGTTCTTCAAGATCTCTCAAACCACCAACAAACAGTTTCTTGCAGTCTAAACACTGCGGAGGAATTCTTGTTATCTCCTACCACACACATTATTATAATATTGAAAACATTTATGAATAAAATAAAACATAGTAGATACTAAACTATAATTTATTTTATAATTAAAGCTCAATATGACTGAACAGTTTACAATTTCTGCAATATTTTAATTATACTTGTAGGGTTTTTGCCCCTAAGATGCTTCAGTTTGGCAGTGATGAAAAGAATATGTATGGAATTTTTAAAAAGTGTTAAGAGTAATTGCATATCATTTATATGTCACATTAGCAGAATATGATGAACATCAATTATTAACTAAAGATGAGATGCTAATGTATAAAAATGGATGTAGCTGGTTTCACTGAAAAGCTGTTGCACTAGTTTTGTTGTGTATCTGTCATACTATTCTGCCTCGTTTCTTAATATACTAGGTTTGCAAGACATACAGATGAATAATTTTTCTGTATTATTAAATATGCTGTTTCACTCTGTAAACATGGTAAACGCGATCAATCCATCAGCACTCTCGTGCATAAAAAGCCAGTGTTGTTTATTTATTGCCATGTCCAACATCTCTGGGGTCTGGCAACTGAGGTAAGTGTAGAACTGACAGTAGATTATTCTGTTGGTTTTTGTACCTACTACACTGGCCAAATCTCACATCAAGATTTTTTTTACAGTATGCCAATAAAATCTGTTTATTCCTGATATTGGAATGCCGGATTAACAGAGGTATGTTTAGTAATCTCAGGAGAATTAAATTTTAAAAAGACATAACTATTAAAGAAAATTCACACATTTCGATGATACAAAAAGTCAAGAAACTGCAAATACAAGGGATAAAGTAAAGGTATAGGTACAAAGGTATATAAAATATATTATATAATGCACTTTATTTTTGAATTCACTTAACAGTATCTTTAGAAAATAACTTTGGTTACTTTTCTACAAAACCACCATGGATTTCTTCAATACATTTAGCCAGCCTTGGAATGGGATTTTTCATTCTAAAGTCATAAGTCGGTTCTCTCACCCACATTGTAACCAGTTCTTGAACCTCATCATTGTCCATAAAGTCTTCCTCACAGATGTTCCTTCAACTTAGGAAACAAGTGAAAATCTCTTGGTGAGAAATCTGGACTGTGCAATGGGTGTGCCAAAACTTCCCACCTGTAACAGGTGTTGTCATGCTGCAGGCAGAATCTCTGCATCAGTATTCCTTGCCATTTGTTTTGAACACCCTGATGCAGAGTCTTACAGTACGCAGTGGCATTGATAGTGTGTCCTCTAGGAAAAAAACTGACACGAAGTGGTTTCTTTTAGTCCCAGAAAATGGTTGCCATGACTTTCCAGGCTGATATTGAAGTTTTTAATATTTTTGTTTATGCACGACATCATTTTGCCATGCTTTGCTCTTCATAACATTTTCACTATGAACAGAAAACAAGTTGATGGTGAATTTCAGCACCAGTTTCTCCTTTTGTGTGCAGAAAACGAACCACAGCAACGAACCTTGCAGGATTTTGAATTGATATGGCCATTATGAACTAAACAATGCAAGCACAACATTACCACTACTCGGATATGGTGAACTGTGCCTCATCATGCAGGTACTAGGGGGACATGCCAGTGCTGCCAACCATGAAAAAATGACTTTCCTTGCATTTTTATTAGACCTGTAGCGCCTTTCCTTTCCAGATATCTTATCAAGTTTATTGAAACTGCAAAAGTTTGAAGCTGAGATTACTGTATCCAAAAATAATAAAACATTTTTATAAAAAAAGGTTGTTTGATTATACTGACGAAACATGAGTTACAAACAAAAAAACCATCACTTAATTGATGGCTCACTGGAAATTACAAAACACTTTCATGTTGACTATGAAAAACATTTGATCAGAGTTCTTGTATTTTTTTGTTCACTTAAAAGAGTAAGTCTTCAATTCTTCTATATTCATATTGTCCCTTTCAAAGTAATCCACATAAGATAAAACACACCTGTGCTAACTTTGTTTCTAGTCTTCATACTATATTTTGAATGCACTTTCTGGTATTGCCTTGAGCTCATCCAACAATTTTTGTTTAAACCCTTCAATGATCGGAAAACTTTGTCCTTTCATGTTTTTAGCCTTGGGAAGAGGGAACAATCAGATGAATATGGTGGTTGTGGTATCACTACAGTTATTTTTTGCCAAACTTTCTTCAACAATGCTATGTGAGAACCAGTAGATTATCATGATCCAGTTTCCACAAATTATCCTTCCATAAATCTGTCTGTTTTTTAATGAATAGCTTCACACAAGTGACATAAAATGCTCAAATAGTACACTTTATCAATAGTAATAGCCTAAACTTTACTATTAACTTCATTTTACTATACTCTTCAACAGATTATAACCATCTTGGAACAACTGTACAGTTTATAAACTGCTCTTAAGTGTGCATACTGGGCTCATGAAAAGCCTTCTGCAACATTTTCACCTATCAGAGCAGCACTTAATCTCATTTTTGCTAATAAATCAAGACACAACTCATTCCATTATTTATCAAATCCAAATTATTCAAGCAATATGGGCAAACATTTTGTCACATCAGACAATTTTAATCAAGAAATTTTTTTTAATTCCATAAACTTTTTGACCAAACCTCATACAGTGTATTAAGAAATAAGTGATGCAAAAAGAACACAAAAGATTACAAAAAAAAAAAAGGTAAGATCATGAATTCTCAATTCAGAAGCTGTAGGAAATAAGAAAAGATTTAATTGTTCAACAGGCAAAAATTATTATTAGCAATGTAGCAGTTCTGTTCCCACTAAAATTTAATTGAATGTTGAACAAGACAAAAGTAAAAGGACAGGTTTCCCCAAATGGTGGTAAATTAGTTTAGGAAAATTTGACATAACTATTTTGAAAGATAACTACTTATAATAATATAGATGATCTTACTTATAATAAGATAATCTTATAATAATATATAGGGCAATTATTTAAATATGTTAATGATATGAGAACCTTATGAATTCCAGTAATTTGTAATCGGATAAATCAGCTATGGTTAATTTTAGAGTGGTGTAGTAGATAAGATACAGTACTTATTCTTTTAAAAACTGGTACTAGTATTTAGGAAACCAGAAGATCTGCAGCTGTCTTTAATTTGACTGACTATACAAATGTAACTTTATTACATTAGGTGATATTTATTTTTTATTTTTATTTTATACAAGAGTTTGTTGAACAGTATTAATTGATATTAAATTATTATATTTACATCAACTCTACTTACATCTCTTGGAATGGCTCGTTTGGTCTCTACTTCTCTGCCATCGATTTTGTGAGGCCGATGACGCATTGCTTCATCCACCATTGTTGAATGGGTGTATGTAATAAATCCAAACCCTCGAGATCTAATTTTTAAAATGAAATGAAATGGTATTCATATTAACTAACACAAGTAAACACCAATTTTACAAAACAAAAGAAAGTGAAATTTTCATGTTAACTAAAGTCTGTTAAGGAAGTGAGAAGGAAAATGTATTAATGATGGCCAACCAAACTAACAGAGAGTAGTTGTAAACAAACTTCACGAACAAAAATAGCTCATCACAATCCATACTGTGTAGCATGTCTAATTCTTATAAAAAAAATTGTATTGCTAACTGAAGGCGATGGGTGTGGGTAGGAATGTCATTTAATCCACCATGTGGGATGTCATCGTTTTATATATATTGTGCGTAGAAACCCAGAGTAATAGTCACACTTTTTGAATGGTCATAAAATTAATCTTCTCTCCAGTGATGAAACACAAAGTGGATGGCCACGGACTCATATTAACAATGTTCACTACCAGAAACAAATATTGCATACAACATTAGAGTTAAATTATATTCATATCATGAGTGACGTTATCACAGAATAAAAACAGTACAATATTAACACACTCGGTGCTGCTGTAATGGATCTATGACATCCACTCGACTTATTGTAATATGTTAATACAGAATGAGCGTGCAGCGTGAGAGGTTTCGTTTTTGTTATTGTGCAGTCAAACCACTACAACATTTCTGAACATTACAAAGTAATCTTAGTTTTGTGTTTCCTTGTGTAAAAAAAAAACCCCACCTAGGGCGGCAAACTTACAAAAGAGAACCACTAAATTCTTTACATCATTATCCCCAAACCTTTATTTTAATACAATGTGTAGCAGTAGCAATATTTGCTGAATAAATATCTACAAAAAACTAGATGATATTACCTTTTCGTGACTGGGTCTTTGATGACAACTACATCTACAAGTTCACCCCACTGTTCAAAGTATTCAGCCAGTGAATCATCTGATGTGTCAAAATCCAGTCCTCCAATAAATATTTTGCACAGCTGTTCTGGTTCAATGTCAATATCCTAAAATAATATACACATTAATTACTTCAGCACACATCCGTATTTTGCCATGAATGTACAGAAGAGAAATATGAGTCACCATAAGAGACGATTATTTAATCCACTTGCCATACTACTTGCTTTATTGTTAGACGTATTAAAATTTTATAGTCGTTGAATGATTGTTTGCAGCTTCTGAGAGGTAAATGCAGTTGGTTACTTTTTCCTATAAATTGTGAGGTAGTTAGTATTACAAACACAACTGATTAATGTAATGTAAAATATGTAGACACTATACAGCTGTTTGTGTTCTGTACAGTCAGATTCAACACACATTAAAACTGAACACATTATGTTTATTTAAAGTCAGTACCAAAGATATACTATTCTTTAGTGACTCGAACACCTCTTACTGTGTTTTAAATTAAATGCAAGCTAAAGATGTTTTAAAAATATAACACATTCTCAAACTTTTTTATCAATGGCAGATCTGGGGACTAGATTTTAAAATTCGTGAAACCATAGATGGGTAAACCCATATATTTGCAGCATAAACATTCTGTCCAATCCTTATTTATTTATGAGGCATTCTTACTAAAAGGTATGGACTGTAACATTGCATTACAAGAGAACAATGACATATTTTCAACAAGGGGTTCATAGATTTCTTACTAAAGGTTACTTAACAGCCTACTTCCTCTATCTCTACCATGTTCTTACTACAAATGATATACAGAATGAACTAACTTCAATTATTTCTAATCACAGAAAAGGATAAACATCATTATAAAATACTAACTCCATAATGTTACACTATTTTTTTTATAAAACTAAAAATTATAACATCATATAATTACTAATACTACAGAAATGATTTTAGAAGTCCCTCATACTTTTATGATTAAAAGACAAAATAAACTCCTTATCTTTTCTTATTACAAGATAATTAAAAAGTAAAATTACAGTTTGCATTGCACCTAACTGGAAAGTCTGCTTGCATAAATACTAAAAACATTACTGTGAAATCTCATCTTCATTTTACTTTGTGCTTTACCTTTAAATCACACAACTTTTTTTAGTTTCAGCTTATCAAGATGTCTTAAGTCAGAAAACAGTTTAATATAAGCCTTTTTAACATTTTTGATGAGCAACACAGGTAAGCAGTATGTAGTGCCTGTAAATCATACTTTAATGCTGACAAGTAAAACGCCAAAGAACTTGGAACAATTTCAGAAGTCACTGCAAAATATTTAAAATGACAAAAGATAGCCGTATATTCAATATCTGTTCAAAAGTTTAGCAGTGTGGACTCACACAATTTAAATAGAAGTAAACACTGAAGTAATTGGCTCGAATATAAAAAAGTTCAGATACAGTAATCTTACATCACAATATAACATGCTAATCAGGGTGACTTTTGATTTAAAAAATACAGAAAATTTAATAATAAATTGTCTTATCTGCTTCTATATAAGGTAATTTACATACAGCACACTTAAAAGTTTTGTAAAAATGAAACAAGCATGAATCTTACAAATACTATCAAATTACAAAGTGAGCAGTGATTACTACATTTTCCTGGTTGAATTCAAGTATATACAAAGCATTACATTTATAAAAACATTTTTGATGTCTATACTCAAGTCAGGAGAAACCTATTACCTACAGAAATCAGCAACAGGTAACCACAGGCTTGTGATAGACACACACATGGTCGGCTCTAGTAGAAGGCTGGAACATTAAACGTGGCAACACTGGAAGCAGCTGATATTTTGAGGCCGACTAGACGATCTCTTAATTTATGTATTTCAATAATCAAATCACGCCATTTTTAATTGTCGGTTAACAGCAGTTTGATAATTCTTCACTTTTTGCAAATTAAAAGTTTATTATATAAAATACTGTTATATTATTTAAGAAATATAATAACTCATTCACGATACGCATTCAATAATTCGAACAAAATTAATTCATTAGGCCTAACACTAATTTCTTCAACTTAAACGTATAGTACTAAGTGCGCACATACCTATAATTTAGATTTAGTTATAAATAGACCTACTCATGATTTTAGTAATGGTATAAAATTAAATCAAAATATAACATGTTCACTTTAGATATTACATTACACTATGTTTATATGCCTCAGATGCAAGGTTGCCATGTTTAATGTTCCGGCCTCCTACTAGAGCCAGCCATTAGTGTCTAGCACAGCATGCCACTAGTGTCTAGCCAATTCAAGTTAGAGAAATATCAGCAACCTAGTGTGTTGTGGTGAGGACTGAGTGGTTACGAATTCAAACTAAAATAACTGAACAGTTCCCACACTTATGTGTTACTTTCGTTTTGTCTGTGCTACAAAGTTTTGGTGATTACATAAATTAAGGCAAGGTAAGAATAAGTTGCTGTACTAGTATGCATTAATGCATCAAATTTGTTTAAGTGCCAATTAAATGTATAATTATCAAATACAATAAGACTTTTAGTTGTGCATTAAAAATTGATTTATTTCACTCAAAAAGTATTCAGATCCAGTCAGTAAGAATACGATACAGCAGGTTATATTGTACCTAGGATACTGTACAGACATTTTATTGCAAAATCTTACTAAATTCCTTTTCTGAATAGTCTGACAAGAACATAACTGTTCATCTAAAAACTGCATATAGACTAGGCCTACTAAGTTTCTGTATAGACTATGGTAAGTCAAGCAGTTATTTTCATGGATCAAGGTGTTAAATTTTGTTTTGTTAATGTAAAGCGGCTTTGCGAATTTTTAACATTAACTACATTTTATGTGCATATACTGGTCTACAAGCCATTTATTTAATAAAATGCTGTTCATAATTAAAAGCTGCAACTTTCAACTTATTTTAACACAATTTTTAGTTAACACTTAAGGTGTCATTATGAAGAGCAGAGTACTTGCTTCTGTTTTTTAAAAACAGCGATGTCTGTTAAATTTTTTTGTAAGTTTTTATTTTATTACTACTTTGTATCTACAGATTACATTAGTTATTACATGTCTAATATTTGTATGATATGATCCTGTTATACTGACTTCTTTTAACAATACAGTACTAGTATTCAGTTTTTAGTGTTTTATTGGAGTAAAATTGACTCATTCAACTCTGCTGACTTAAAAGACACGTTATCAATTGAAATTTGAATATGACTCTCTTTCTCAAACAAAGGTAACTGTGGTTGTTCATCCAACTCACACTCGGTCCCCACCACATCACACTGGGTTGCTCATCTTCCTCTAACCTCGATTGGCTGGATGCTGCTCAGCATGCAAAGTCACTTTTTACAAAATAATTTTAAATAACCTTAGCGAAGTGTTTGTATTGTCTGCAACAGGTTTGCAATGATCTCATGTGAATGACACACCAATGGTGACCTTGTGCAGAATGCATATTTAGTCAGTTATACTCACTATGAAACCCCCCATTTTGAGCCCTTCACCATTACAAAAAAAACCTTAACTCTTATCAAACACTGGAAGCACAAAAGTGCTGTGCGTGTTCCTGTTCTAAGCAGTGATATGATTAACGGCACAAGATTCTTGAAATGTTTCTTGTTCCCAGAAGTGCCATTCCAGTATCTGGGACTGACTCACTGAGAAATACCTCTATAGTGTCACACACACACACACACACACACACACACACACACACACACACACACACACACACACACACACACACACACACACACACACACACACACCAGGTGGTTCAATAATATGTTTAGTTTATTGTTGCTGGGATAGAATTTTGGAAAGTATCACTCTAACAGCCTCCTGGTGTGGCTGTGGAGTTTCAATTTGAGCAAATTTCCTTTTATTCAAGTATCAGATGTGTGAAAGCACAAAACACACAGCTGTAATATGAATGTGTTACTGGTCAAACATAACTTACTTTCTGACCCCAATGTTTATCATAATGGCTTTAGGATAAAACTAGTTTAGCTTTATGATACTTTAATATACACGTCACAAGTGGAATGTTAATAATATCAATGAAACTGATTTAATCATCAATATGAGAACAGAAAGTTTTCCCATGTTGCATTCCACAGTTCTCGCATGATGCTGGATGGTGACGTCATACGTTTCTTGTGGTTGACGAGGTCCAGTGTTTTAGTTTAATACAATTTTTTTAAATCATGTGATATGTGTGTATATAATAAAATGATCAGCTTTTGACATTTATGTTATCTGTGTTTTGATTTGTGAGGGTAAGTGCAGTTTATAAGAGAATATTTTGGACGATGTTCAATTTGCATATTTCAGAATGTGGTAATAAAGTGGGATACTTTATTTATAACGGAATCCGATGTTTATGGTTAGGGCACAAACACAAAAGGTTCTTGCGGGTAATTCCATGTCAAAACAACATAGCAATTTTACCTCACCATCTTGGATTCTGATGAAATTTGCTACAGAGGTAGTTTTATAAGAAAAACAAAAACACAAATTTTTATAATATATGTTGAAAGGTTTTGAAGTTATACATACGTAAAGTTTCCAAAAATTGTGCCAAAGTACAGAGACAAATTTCTAATTAAGATGGAGAAGTGGGATAGTCTCATTTTTTTATTACTTTTCATCAGCTTTCTCCTGAGATACAACACAGTAGAGCATAAGAGGAAAAGTTTTTCTACTCCAAAAATCAAAATTTTGATTTTAAATTTTTCAAAAAGCACACTTTCAAATTTTAACATTTTCGCACATTTGAAAATGATCGCTGGTGCGTTATCGAAAATGGGAACCGGTGAGTTTTCATAGAAACTACTTCTTTGTTGTCAATAACGTAGTGTACACATATAAAACTTCGCTTATGAATGAGACTACATTTAACTTATAATCTGTACATTGATAAATTAATTCATTGATTGGTGAATGAACATAAATATATATATTTTTTAGATTTATTCAAGTATTTTCAATGCCCTTCTCTGTGCATTGCATTTGTGCAATGCCTGTTAATTTTTGAATACAATTTGGGTAATACTTTATATTCTGTTTTAAATTGATCCTCAAAGTTTAAAAGTGGGATGGTTCATGGATATGAGTAAATCCATTGACACCCACTGAAAGAGAATATAAAATTCAAGCAAATTAAACTGAAAACACTTGGCACTGGGCTACTACTGCCAAAAAGATAGTTAAAATCTCATAAATTTTTTCACATTTACATGTACATAGTTCATACGTTGTTTAAGAGCAGTGGAGGTTCATGATTACGTACCCCTGAAAAGCCAAGAATAATTTTTTTTAGAACTAGTTCATTCATTATATTTACTTTTCAAAACTATTCAAAACATTACAATTTCTATGAGAAAATGACATAATTCTTATTTTAATAGTCTACTTTGCAATTTTCAATTGTATTGTTACAATGCAAATTAAAATATTTCTGTCCCTTTACTTATTTAAATTACACTAGCATTTATCTTATTTCTTATTATTTATTAATCTTATTTCTTAATTTTCCCCGAATAACAAATAAAAAAAATTAAATTTACAGTAAATTAAATAAATCATGAACCTATTCCCATCCCACTTTTAATTTTTGGGATCACTTAAAAAGTATTATTCGAAAATTATGAAAGTGAGCTTTTTGAAAAAATTTAAATAGGCTAAACATTTTTTTTTTTAGATTTGGAAAAAATTTTTCCTCTTATGTCTATTGTGTTGTAGGCCTATATCAGGAAAAAGCTCGTGAAAACACTAAAAAATAAGACTACCCCACTTCACTATTTTAATAAGATGAGCTGCAACTCAGTTTCAAAATTTGTCGTCTCTTTGGAATTTGTACAATTTTTGTAAACTTTACATACACGTAACTTCAAAACCATTCACATATCATAAAAATGGGCGTTTTTCTTAATGGAAACAACCTCTGTACCAAATTTCATCAAAATACAAGATGGTGAGGTAAAATTCACATAAAAAATGTGTTGATTTGCAATGGAATGACCCAAAAACTGTAACATATTTCAAAATGATACAATAATTGTTCAGTACTACACCCAACAATATAGTATATACTATATATCATAGTATATACTATACTACACTATACTATAATGGTATAGTATTTTACTATATTTCAGGGTTTTGCAATCAAAAAATAAAATATTATACAAATATTGCACATTCTTGTTTTTTTTTCTGTTAAAATCTAGTCATACTAAATTTTAAGACCATTAGACTCATAAAATTTCATTTTACTTCCATGTTCCATAAGGAAATGGAAATATGGCGATGGCAAAAAAAAAAATCGTGTTCGAGATTATTGCAGATTCTGATTGTACTACCCTCAAAACATGAAAAAATATCGGTATGGAGAACCACACATGACTTCCATGTTCTAGGATTTATATTTAAAATCATTTACGAAATGAAATGTTTCCATAGAAACTACTTCTTTCCACTTATTGCTTCAGCCTTAACCACAGTACTGTGGTCACTAACGTATACCACCACACGTTATCGCATTCGATTTTCACTGATGATGGCAGTCGACGGCACTGCCGAAACGTCTGGTATTGCAGAAAACATTGGACTACGGCCAAATAGGCCGGGAAGGAATTTTAACAACAAACTACTACTTTGTTGCCGATAACGTAGTACACATAAAAATTGTCCCCTACACCTTCAACTATAATTTTCATTTATAGAAAATTACCCCCACCCCGTTCAACTAGCCTCTTCATTTATAGGCCTAGATATTTCATCTATGTTTCTACAGTGGATTATTAAGATCTTCTTATCAGGATACTTTATTTATCAAAATTAAGTACTTTACTCTTGTTACAACAAAAAATGTTTCAAGTAAACTGCCCTTTCCCCGTAACCGATCTTCACCAAAATCAATAGGCCTTCAGTCTTCTACAACTCAGGCACATATGCAAAAAATTATTTGATTCTGTTTGAATATGTGGCAGTTATCATTCGTCATAGAAACAATTACTCTTGTTAAAACAAAACGTGGCAGGTAATCTACCCCTTTCCCTTAACCGATCTTCACCAAAATCAATAAGTCTTGAGAACTCTACAATTCAGGGCTGTATGCGAAACATTATTTGATTCTGTTTTGAGTTGCGGCTGTTAACGTTTGCCATAGAAAAAAATTACCCTTGTTAAAACATAAAACATTGCAGATAAACTACCCTTTTCCCTTAACCGATCTTCACCAAAAACAATAGGTCTTGAGAACTCTACAATTCAGGCCTGTATGCGAAACATTATTTGATTCTGTTTGAATTTGCGGCTGTTATTGTTTGCCATAGAAAAAAATCTACACACACACACATTTCGAAAAATGACATTTTTCATGTTTTGAGGGTAGTACAATCAGAATCTGCAATAATCTCGAACACGATTTTTTTTGCCATCACCATACTTCCATTTCCTTAAGGAACATGGAAGTAAAAATCTACACACACACAGACACTTTTTGAAAAATGTCTTACTTCCATGTTCCATTTTTCGTCATTTTTCAAAAAGTGTGTGTGTGTGTGTGTGTGTGTGTGTCTGTCTGTAGATTTTTTTCTATGGCAAACGATAACAGCCGCAAATTCAAACAGAATCAAATAATTTTTTGCATACAGCCCTGATTTGTAGAGTACTCAAGACCTATTGATTTTTGTGAAGATCGGTTAAGGGAAAGGGGTAGTTTACCTGCAACGGTTTTTTTTAATCAATGGTAATTTTTTTCTATGGCAAACGATAAAAGCCGCAAATTCAAACAGAATCAACTACTCTGTTGCATAAAGCCCTGAATTATAGAGTTCTCAAGACCTATTGGTTTTGGTGAAGATCGGTTGAGGGAAAGGGGTAGTTTACCTGCAACGTTTTATGTTTTAAAACGGTATTTTCTATGGCAAACGATAAGAGCCGCAAATTCAAACAGAATCAAACAATTGTTTGCATACAGCCCTGATTTGTAGAGTACTCAAAATCTATTGTTTTTGGTGAAGATTGGTTGAGGGAAAGGAGTAGTTTACCTGCAACGGTTTTTTTTTTCAAGGGTAATTTTGTTTGTTTGGCAAACGACAACAGCCGCAAATTCAAACAGAATCAAATAATGTTTCGCATACAGCCCTGAATTGTAGAGTTCTCAAGATCTCTTGATTTTGGTAAAGATCGGTTAAGGGAAAGGGGTAGTATACCTGCAACGTTTTGTTTTAACACCAGGGTATTTTCTATGGCAAACGATAACAGCCGCAAATTCAAACATAATCAAATAATGTTTTGCATACTGCCCTGATTTCTTGAGTACTAAAGACCTATTGTTTTTTGTGAAGATCGTTTAAGGGAAAGGGGTAGTTTACCGGCCACGTTTTTTGTTTTATCAAGGGTATTTTGTATGGCAAACGATAACAGCCACAAATTCAAACAGAATCATATAATATTTTTCATACAGCACTGAATTGTAGAGTTTTCAAGACCTATCGTTTTTGGTGAAGATCGGTTAAGGGAAAGGGATAGTTTACCAGCAACGGTTTTTTATCAAGGGTAATTTTTTTCTATGGTAAACGATAACAGCCGCAAATTCAAACAGAATCAACTACTCTGTTGCATAAAGCCCTGAATTATAGAGTTCTCAAGACCTATTGGTTTTGGTGAAGATCGGTTGAGGGAAAGGGGTAGTTTACCTGCAACGTTTTATGTTTTAAAACGGTATTTTCTATGGCAAACGATAAGAGCCGCAAATACAAACAGAATCAAACAATTGTTTGCATACAGCCCTGATTTGTAGAGTACTCAAAATCTATTGTTTTTGGTGAAGATTGGTTGAGGGAAAGGAGTAGTTTACCTGCAACGGTTTTTTTTTTCAAGGGTAATTTTGTTTGTTTGGCAAACGACAACAGCCGCAAATTCAAACAGAATCAAATAATGTTTCGCATACAGACCTGAATTGCAGAGTTCTCAAGATCTCTTGATTTTGGTAAAGATCGGTTAAGGGAAAGGGGTAGTATACCTGCAACGTTTTATGTTTTAACACCAGGGTATTTTCTATGGCAAACGATAACAGCCGCAAATTCAAACATAATCAAATAATGTTTTGCATACTGCTATGATTTCTTGAGTACTAAAGACCTATTGTTTTTTGTGAAGATCGTTTAAGGGAAAGGGGTAGTTTACCGGCCACGTTTTTTGTTTTATAAGGGTATTTTGTATGGCAAACGATAACAGCCACAAATTCAAACAGAATCATATAATATTTTGCATACAGCCCTGAATTGTAGAGTTTTCAAGACCTATCGTTTTTGGTGAAGATCGGTTAAGGGAAAGGGATAGTTTACCTGCAACGGTTTTTTATCAAGGGTAATTTTTTTACTTCCATATTCCTTAAGGAATGGAAGTATGGTGATGGCAAACAAAATCGTGTTCGAGATTATTGCAGATTCTGATTCTACTACACTCAAAACATGAAAAAAAGTCGTTTTCCGAAAAGTGTCTGTGTGTCTGTAGATTTTTTTTCTATGGCAAACGATAACTGCCGCAAATTCAAACAGAATCAAATAATTTTTTGCATGCAGCCCTGATTTGCAGAGTACTCGCGACCTATTGTTTTTGGTGAAGATCGGTTAAGGGAAAGGGGTAGTTTACCTGCAACGGTTTTTTTTTAGCAAGGGTAATTTTGTTTGTTTGGCAAACGATAACAGCCGCAAATTCAAACAGAATCAAATAATGTTTCGCATACAACCCTGAATTGTAGAGTTCTCAAGATCTGTTGATTTTGGTGAAGATCGGTTAAGGGAAAGGGGTAGTTTACCTGTAACGTTTTATGTTTTAACAAGGGTATTTCCTATGGCAAACGATAACAGCCGCAAATTCAAACAGAATCAAAAGATTATTTGCATACAGCCCTAAATTGTAGAGTTCTCAAGACCTATTGTTTTTGGTGAAGATCGGTTAAGGGAAAGGGGTAGTTTACCTACAACGTTTTTTTAACAAGGTTATTTTCTATGGCAAACGATAACAGCCGCAAATTCAAACAGAATCAAATAATGTTTTGCATACAGCCCTGATTTGTAGAGTACTCAAGACCTATTGTTTTTGGTGAAGATCGGTTAAGGGGAAGGGGTAGTTTACCTGCAACGTTTTTTTATCAAGCGTATTTTCTATGGCAAACGATAACAGCCGCAAATTCAAACAGAATCAAATACTGTTTTGCATACAGCCCTGATTTGTAGAGTACTCAAGACCTATTGTTTTTGGTGAAGATCGGTTAAGGGGAAGGGGTAGTTTACCTGCAACGTTTTTTTATCAAGCGTATTTTCTATGGCAAACGATAACAGCCGCAAATTCAAACAGAATCAAATAATTTTTTGCATACGTCCCTGAATTGTAGAGGTCTCAATAACTTTCGATTTTGGTGAAGATCGGTTAAGGGGAAGGGGTAGTTTACCTGCAACCTTTTACGTTTTAACAAGAGTAAAGTACTTGTTTTTCTATGGCAAACGATAACTGCCGCAAATTCAAACAGAATCAAATAACTTTTTGCATACAGCCCTGATTTGTAGAGTACTCACGACCTACTGTTTTTGGTGAAGATCGGTTGAGGGAAAGGGGTAGTTTACCTGCAACGGTTTTTTTTTATCAAGGGAAATTTTTTTTTTTGCCAAACGATAACAGCCGCAAATTCAAACAGAATCAAATAATGTTTCGCATACAGCCCTGAATTGTAGAGTTCTCAAGATCTGTTGATTTTGGTGAAGATCGGTTAAGGGAAAGGGGTAGTTTACCTGTAACGTTTTCTGTTTTAACAAGGGTATTTCCTATGGCAAACGATAACAGCCGTAAATTCAAACAGAATCAAAAGATTATTTGCATACAGCCCTAAATTGTAGAGTTCTCAAGACCTATTGTTTTTGGTGAAGATCGGTTAAGGGAAAGGGGTAGTTTACCTACAACGTTTTTTTAACAAGGTTATTTTCTATGGCAAACGATAACAGCCGCAAATTCAAACATAATCAAATAATTTTCTGCATACAGCCCTGGTTTGTAGAGTACTCACGACCTTTTGTTTTTGGTGAAGATCGGTTGAGGGGAAGGGGTAGTTTACCTGCAACGTTTGTTATAAAGCGTATTTTCTATGGCAAACGATAACTGCCGCAAATTCGAACAGAATCAAATAATTTTTTGCATACATAAGTGAATTGTAGAAGACTCAAGGCCATTAGATTTTGGTGAAGATCGGTTAAGGGGAAGGGGTAGTTTACCTGCAACCTTTTACGTTTTAACAAGAATAAAGTACTTGAAAATTCATTTAAACATTTTCAAACAATGGTAATTGTTAAAAATAAAATAATTTTGTTGCCAGGCAATAAAATTATAATTTTTTCATTTTAATGTAAATTATGTATATATTAGAAAATATATCGTGCTTGGCAGGCAAGCATATTTCATATTATAAGTCTTAGAATATGGAAGTCATGTATGGTTCTCCATACCGATATTTTTCTATGGTAAACGATAACAGCCGCAAATTCAAACAGAATCAAATGATGTTTTGCATACAGCCCTGTATTGTAGAGTTCTCAATACCTATTGGTGTTGGTGAAGATCGGTTAAGGGAAAGGGGTAGTTTACCGGCAACGTTTTATGTTTTAAAAAGGTATTTTCTATGGCAAACGATAAGAGCCGCAAATTCAAACAGAATCAAATACGTTTTTGCATACAGCCCTGATTTGTTGAGTACTAAAGACCTATTGTTTTTGGTGAAGATCGGTTAAGGGAAAGGGGTAGTTTACCTACCACGTTTTTTGTTTTATCAAGGGTATTTTATATGGCAAACGATAACAGCCGCAAATGCAAACAGAATCATATAATATTTTGCATACAGCCCTGAAATGTGGAGTTCTCAAGACATGTTGGTTTTGGTGAAGATCGGTTAAGGGAATAGGGTAGTTTACCTGCAACATTTTCATGTTTTATGAAGGGTAATTTTTTTTAAGACGAACGATAACTGCCTTACATTAAAACAGAATCAACTACTCTTCTGCATACCTTTTTGAATTATACAGAACTCAAGGTCTGTTGATTTTGTTGAAGATCGGTTAAGGGAAAGGGGTAGTTTACCTGCAACGTTTTATGTTTTAACAAGGGTATTTTTTCAATGACAAACGATAACTGCCGTAAATTCAAAGAAAATCAAATAATGTTTTGCATACAGCCCTGAATTGTAGAGTTCTCAAGACCTATTGTTTTTGGTGAAGATCGGTTAATTGAATACGGTAGTTTACCAGCAACGTTTTGTTTTATCAAGGGTGTTTTCTATGGCAAACGATAAGAGCCGCAAATTCAAACAGAATCAAATGATGTTTTGCATACAGCCCTGTATTGTAGAGTTCTCAACACCTATTGGTGTTGGTGAAGATCGGTTAAGGGAAAGGGGTAGTTTACCTGCAACGTTTTATGTTTTAAAAGGGTATTTTCTATGGCAAACAATAAGAGCCGCAAATTCAAACAGAATCAAATACGTTTTTGCATACAGCCCTGATTTGTTGAGTACTAAAGACCTATTGTTTTTGGTGAAGATCGGTTAAGGGAAAGGGGTAGTTTACCTACCACGTTTTTTGTTTTATCAAGGGTATTTTATATGGCAAACGATAACAGCTGCAAATTCAAACAGAATCGTATAACATTTTGCATACAGCCCTGAAATGTGGAGTTCTCAAGACCTGTTGGTTTTGGTGAAGATCGGTTAAGGGAATAGGGTAGTTTACCTGCAACATTTTATGTTTTATGAAGGGTAATTTTTTTTACGACGAACGATAACTGCCTTACATTAAAACAGAATCAACTACTCGTCTGCATACCTTTTTGAATTATACAGAACTCAAGGTCTGTTGATTTTGTTGAAGATCGGTTAAGGGAAAGGGGTAGTTTACCGGCAACGTTTTGTTTTAACAAGGGTATTTTTTCTATGACGAACGATAACTGCCGTAAATTCAAAGAGAATCAAATAATGTTTTGCATACAGCCCTGAATTGTAGAGTACTCAAGACCCGTCGTTTTTGGTGAAGATCGGTTAAGGGAAAGGGGTAGTTTACCTGCTACGGTTTTTTTATCAAGGGTAATTTTTTTCTATGATTCAAACAGAATCAAATGATGTTTTGCATACAACCGTGTATTGTAGAGTTCTCAATACCTATTGGTGTTGGTGAAGGTCGGTTAAGGGAAAGGGGTAGTTTACCAGCAACATTTTATGTTTTAACAAGGGTAATTTTTTATATGACGAACGATAACTGCCGTAAATTCAAACAGAATCAACTAGGTGTTTGCATACCTTTTTGAACTAAAGAGAACTCGAGGTCTGTTGATTTTGTTGAAGATCAGTTAAGGGAAGGGGTAGTTTATCAGCAACGTTTTATGTTTTAAAAAGGGTAATTTTTTTTATGACGAACGATAACTGCCGAAAATTCAAAGAGAATCAAATAATTTTTTGCACCCTTTCCTGAGTTGCAGAGAGCTCAAGGTCTATTGATTTTGGTGAAGATCGGTTAAGGGAAAGGGGTAGTTTACCTGCAACATTTTATGTTGTAACAAGAGAAATGTTTCCATGACGAACGATAACTGCCGCACATTCAAAAAAAAAAAAATCAAATATTTTTTTGCATGCATCCCTGAATTGTAGAGGACTGAAGGCCTGTTGATTTTGTGAAGATCGGTTAAGAGAAATGGGCAGTTTACCTGCAACGTTTTATGTTTTAACAAGAGTAAAATACATAATTTTGATAAACAAAGTATCCTGATAAGAAGCTCATAATAATCCACTGCAGAAACGTAGATGAAATATCTATAAATGAAGAGGCTAGTTGAACGGGATGGGGGTAATTTTCTATAAATGAAAATTATAGTTGAAGGGGGAGGGGAGAATTTTTATGTGTACTACTTTTTATGTGAAGTAATTCTTTGTTAAAATTCCTTCCCGGGCTGTTTAGCTGTAGTCCAATGTTTTCTGCAAAAACCAGACTTTTTGGCAGTGGCATCGACTTCCATCTCAGTGAAAATCGAGTGCGAAAACGTGAGGTGGTATACGTTAGTGACCACAGTACTGTGGTTTAAGGCTGAAGCAATAAGTAGAAAGAAGTAGTTTCTATGGAAATATTTCTTTGCGAATATGATTTTAAATATAAATCTTAGAACATGGAAGTCCTGTATGGTTCTCCATACCGATATTTTTCTATGGCAAACGATAACAGACGCAAATTCAAACAGAATCAAATAATTTTTTGCATACAGTCCTGATTTGTAGAGTACTCACGACCTATTGTTTTTGGTGAAGATCGGTTAAGGGAAAGGGGTAGTTTACCTGCAACGTTTTATGTTTTAACAAGGGTATTTTTTTATGGCAAATGATAACAGCCACAAATTCAAACATAATCAAATAATTTTTTACATGCAACTCTGAACTGTACAGTTCTCAAGACCTATTGTTTTTGTTGAAGATCGGTTTAGGGAAAGGGGTAGTTTACCTTCAACGTTTTATGTTTTAACATGGTAATTTTTTTCTATGACGAATGATAACTGCCGTAAATTCAATCAGAATCAAATAATGTTTTGCATACCTTCCTGAGCTATACAGAATTCAATGTCTGTTGATTTTGGTGAAGATTGGTTAAGGGAAAGGGGTAGTTTACCTCCAACATTTTATGTTTTAACAAGAGTAATTGTTTCTATGAGGAACGATAACTGTCGCACATTAAAACAGAATCAAATATTTTTTTTGCATACGTTCATCAATTGTAAAATACTGAAGGCCTGTTGATTTTGGTGAAGATCGGTTAAGAGAAAAGGGTAGTTTACCTGCCACATTTCATGTTTTAACAAGAGTAATTGTTTCTATGACGAACGATAACTGCCGCACATTTAAACAGAATCAAATAGTTTTGCGCATACCTTCCTCAATTGTAGATAACTCAAGGTCTGTTGACTTTGTTAAGATCAGTTAAGAGAAAGGGGTAGTTTACCTGCAATATTTTATGTTGAAACAAGAGAACTTTGTAACAGCCACAAATTCAAACATAATCAAATAATTTTTTGCATGCAACTCTGAATTGTAGAGTTCTCAAGACCTATTGTTTTTGTTGAAGATCGGTTTAGGGAAAGGGGTAGTTTACCTTCAACGTTTTATGTTTTAACATGGTAATTTTTTTCTATGAAGAATGATAACTACCGTAAATTCAAACAGATTCAAATAATGTTTTGCATGCATCCTTGAATTGTAGAGGACTCAAGACTTATTGATTTTGGTGAAGATCAGTTAAGAAAAAAGGTGTAGTTTACCTGCAACATTTTATGTGATAACAAGGGTAATTTTTTCTATGACGAACGATAACTGCCGTAAATTCAAACATAATCAAATACGTTTTTGCATACATCCCTAAATTGTAGAGTACTCAAGGCCTGTTGATTTTGGTGAAGATCGGTTAAGGGAAAGGGGTAGTTTACCTGCAACATGAGAAATTTTTTCACGACGAACGATAACTGCCGTAAATAGAATCAAATAATGTTTTACATATGTGGCTGAGTTGTAGAATACTCAAGGCCTATTGATTTTGGTGAAGATCGGTTACAGGGAAAGGACAGTTTACCTGAAACATTTTTTGTTGTAACAAGAGTAATGTACTTAATTTTGATAAATAAAGTATCCTGATAAGATCTTAATAATCCACTGTAGAAACGTAGATGAAATATCTATAAATGAAGAGGCTTGTTGAACGGGGTGGGGGTAATTTTCTATAAATGAAAATTATAGTTGAAGGGGAGGGGATAATTTTTATGTGTACTACGTTATCGGCAACAAAGTAGTACTTTGTTGTTAAAATTCCTTCCCGGGCTGTTTGGCCGTAGTCCAATGTTTTCTGCAAAACCAGACGTTTCGGCAGTGCCATCGACTGCCATCATTAGTGAAAATCGAGTGCGATAACGTGTGGTGGTATACGTTAGTGACCACAGTACTGTGGTTAAGGCTGAAGCAATAAGTGGAAAGAAGTAGATTCTATGGAAACATTTCATTTCGTAAATGATTTTAAATATAAATCTTAGAACATGGAAGTCATGTATGGTTCTCCATACCGATATTTGTATATTCTTATAAAATCTTATTTTCATCGATTCAGAGCCAGAACAAAATTAAATTTTTTATCTGTACTGACTTTTTGGGCATCTTCACTTTTTACAATCCTCGACATTCTTATTTACTTCAGGTTTTAAATTATTTGTAGGCTAAACAATTTTCGTTCTGTTTCATACAAAAATTGTGTTCTTCTGACTCTTTGTTTAATCTGAATAAAAACTGCATGCCTCTTCTTCATCATAATTATCAACTAGTCTTCAGAAATCAGCTGGCAAAAATTAAACTAATAATAAAATTTGTAAGTGTAAATCTGGTAAATATATCTGAACATATTAAAAACACTACTTTGCACATGTGTGAAATATTATCCAAACTCACAAATAACCAAAAAGTTTCTTAATGCACTATTTTTTACAAATTTTCCATATATAATTTGTCACAAACATCATGACATTGTGGGTTATGACAAGTCTTTAAAGTTTCTGTTCAATTTGGAGAAACCTGCTATAAGTTTTACTGCTTAGTGAATGTCCGTTTAATCAAAATGGACATAAAGACTGTATAAATCAGAAATGTGCAAAATTAATACAACTGACAAACTGTAGTTTGCAACTTCCTTTCATCCTTTAATACTATTTTGTTATTGCCACAGAAGCTATACACATCATTTATGCCATTAATCAACATTACAACACCCGATGTTAATATAATAGAACATTATGTACACAATGGTATACCTACACAATAATTTACTTACTCATTTACACATACAACACACACAAACGAGATGCAACTACTATATGGAGTAGGACCCCCCCCCCTCGCGAAAAACGAATATAGATAATGCACTATGCAAACGTATAAGGACTGCCTATAATAATATAGAATATTTAATAATATATTATATATAAATTTTAATATTCCCAAATAATATACTAAATTAGTGGAAGTATTGTTCACTAATCCCATTAATTAATTTCTACACCGACATTTTACCATACACTCTGCATTTATGTAGGAATGAAACTGGCGCTATAAGCTGAACCGACACATACTGTAATTAGCTTTCTGGATACAATTTATTTGGTATACCATTTATTTTTCTTGGCGTTTTTCTAGTCTGAAGAGCTTGTAATTATTAAAATCCCATCGAATATGATTAGTAAGACACGTTACAAACTATACTGAAAGGCCCTTGTTATGCATAGTCAATGTGGTATAATTACGAACTATTAGTTGTTAATGGCATCCTACTGTAAATTAACACTACTAATTTGTATTTACTAGTAGTATTTATTTGTAGCGTTACAAGTAAGCAAAAAATTAATGAATTGCAAAAAAAAAAAAAGGGAAGCTGCACATAATGTTATAAAAATAATCCGAAGAACATAACTGGAAGCCATCTAATACTCGGCCGGTGAACGGAATGTGAACAGAATAGCGACTCCATTCCGGTGTTGTTTGAATTACTATTTATTGCCAAAGAGGCTACTTATACATATTTTTACTTACATCAAAATCTTCCATTTTAACTCTGATTTATGTGAACAGATTACTAAATGATAATCTTCGTAAATTACTACAACACAAGAAAAAAGGCGTACTAACACAAACAACCAGTCGGACGCCAAAGAGACCCCTTGAAAAAGTGACACTACCAACACTACAATTATTAGAAAATGGCGGATGACGAAATCGACCGACTTCCTGTGAATAAAATATTAGACACAAAAGATATCTCCTAATAAAGGACAACAATATAATTTAAAAATTTTGTATATCAGCTGATTATTACTTAAAATCATAATAAAAATTGGTATAATGGCATTATTGGTATTTGATAACCATTATAACGACTTCAATTATATATATGCACATTTATGGATATAAATGTACGAGCATGTATCCGTATAAGAAAAGTTATCATCTATACTCACTTCTGAACTTTGTACACAATCTTTTTGTTTTTCAATATACACATACAAGCTGTTCAATATATACAGCAGTTAAACTTATTTTTGAAACAGAAACATAATATTTTCCTTGAGAACGTTGATTCACTATTATCTGTTTATAAAACTAAAATTAAATACAATGTATATGTGCTGGAAACGCTTTTAACCGGCCTGTTTTCAATTCATCTGTATTAAGGTCTTTTGTTATGAATTGGTATTTTAGGTTACATTCGTATAACACCCTGGGTTATAATTATCTAAGAGGGAAACGTGTATGTACTATTGTTATTTTTTTTTGTACTTACCAGATCCTTCTTGTCAGACATAGTGTCACTTTTTTTGTCAGCCCTGTGAAATTGATAACCTTGATGTTAATAGTTCTACAACGTACTGCGGAATTAGGTTACCAGACGTTTTTGTTTAATAGGTACACTCCTTTTTTTTTGAAACTGCTACCTAAAGTTCAACCTCTATCTTGATGCAAAAATATCTCGATTTATAAGTACAGCAGAAATCGTTTACAACGCTCACAAAAAAAAACAACATACTTGCTCGTAATATGCGGATATGTCGGCTACATGTAGAGTTGATGCGTACCTTACCGGTACTTAAAATGAATAGGTCAAAACGTTTCCTAAAATTAAAAACAAGTAATTAAAATGTACTGCTGAACGAATAACAGCAAACGAAAACTTGAGATCATCTGTGACTACTCGGGAAGAAAGTAAAACGGGAATGTGGGTATGAAACGGCTTTATTTCTCAAATTTTTGTACTAATTTCTAATGTACATTTTATTGATAAATTTTAATACATTTTCATCTCCTCTTCCTGTGTTCGACCTTCCGGGCTGATTGATTCGTTTTATAATGTTATGTTTAGTACTTCCTTTCTTTGTACAATAGATTCATAAGTGAGCAAATGTGGTCAGGAAATTCATGAATATCATGTAGGTGCTGTAATTATGGTATCGCCTAGCTACTTTAGTATGGTGCCACTTTAAAAGATTTTTATTATAGTTTTCATAATCGTATTCTTTTAAACTTTGGAGAATATAACTGAACAAGGTATGAAGTAATCTTATTAAAGTATATGAAATATGCATTCCATTTATCCACCCACTGGATATTTCCCTAACAGGGCCTGTTATAGTGTTGGATAGTAGGATCACAGAAACACTAATGATTCTCTCTCTCTCTCTCTTCCCTCCTTCCTGTCTCCCCATTGTGAAAAAAACGTATGTAAATCAACTGAAAATTGTTGGGCTGTATAATTGAGACTTTTAACTATACCATAGCTATAACATAAAGGAGTCATTATAGTTCATTAATAATGAATCCACATTAAAAAAAGTAACTTTTTTTTTTCAAACAAATGTAGTTGAAGAAGATGAAGTTTTTGAAGTGGAAGAAGTTGATGGTAGGGGAAGAAGGAGTAAATGTTTGTGTACAATCCCTAGCCAAATTAGGTCACTGCAACAAAAAATTAATATTATCAATTCTTTGGTATTTCTACATAATCAAATAGCATTAAATATACATAAATTTACTTTTTAATTGTATTTAATATTTTGTTATTCCTTCTTCAGCTTTGATAACATTTTCATTTCTCCAGGGCATATGCAGTTTAGAGCTTTTTCTTTAAAGGATCATTATGATTCCAATGCTATATTATTCTGGCAATGAGTTGTATCATATTGGTGACAATATTTTTAGCATATTTCTTGTTTAAAATCTCCAATCATTCTCTGAGGTCAGGGGCATATGAACAGAGGGGTATTTATGAACAGGACTGCACCCCCCCCTCTCAGAGAGTCCAAACAAGTTAACAGGGGTTTTCTTAATCTCTAAATTTTTAGACTGTTTTATTATTTTTTCAGCTGTGTATGCTAATATCATGGTAACTCATTTTTAAATATGAAAACAGATTTATTACACAGCAATCTGCATATACGTTTGAAATATGAAATATAGGAAACTCAGTTTGGTCAATAAGCATCTTGTTTCAATATTGTGTATTTTTGTTGTGTTATTACAATTTACTTTAATGGGATTGATTTCAGGATGTTATCATAGACTTTTCAGTTACTTTAAATGTTGCAATATTGATTAGTCACAACTTGCTTTTTCTTCTGTATGAAGCCGAGTCAACCAGATCCCCTCCCTCAAAGGCCAAATTCTAGATATGCTACTGGTTGAGTTGAGGGAATAATAATTCAAGTGGTTATGGATTAAACAGCATGTCACTTTAATTTTTGTAGGATTACTGTATGTTCATGTTATTTGTGTATAGGGTCAGTAGTTAGTACCTGATAAATATCTTGTTGATTCATCCTCTTCGTTCACTTTTTTAAATATTATTATATATAAAAAAAACTTTCACAAATGAACTTACTTTGGTTATCACTTTCACAAACGTTTCAAGGTGATGTGCCTCTTCCTCAGTGTGAGTAAATACTGAATGTCATTGTTACAGAATAACAATTATGGACTATAGGTGTGTGGACTATAGTTTTGTATGCGATTCTGTATCCTGGTTTTTAAAATTTGTGGGCTATTTTTTCAGTGTGGTTATTGATGTGTTATGAATTTATTGTTTTCTATCTGTCTGTTGTTTGTTGTGTGTTTTGTGTAGGAGTTTATTGACTATTGTTCTGTTGTATCCGTTGGATCACTACAACTCCTCCAATTCAACTGACACAGTAATACACAACTCCTCCAATCACCCAATACAACACAAACTAGCTGCCTTCAGAACTATGATACACAGATTAAACAACATCCCACTAGATGAAAAAAAAGACGAACTAAACACGACAAAATATCTAGCAGAATCCAACGGATATAACAGAATAATAGTCAATAAACTCCTACACAAAACAAACAACAGACAAAGACAGAAAACAACAAATTCATAACACTAACATACATCAATAACCACACTGAAAAAATAGTAATTAGTGTACAAAGGAAAAAATGTAATGCCAATTCAGTGTTCAGATAAATATCTAACACGCCTTTCTTTCAAGAAGAAGAAAGTATTAATTGATGCAGAAACAAAAGAAATTCCATTCCTCATATCTAATTATCAGCACTTCTTTTACACGTACAATACTTTAAGACTATTCTCCATAACACAGAAGTGCTGTTGCAATGTGACAAAATAATAGTAGCTAAAAATGTCTAATAGCTATCTTAAGGAACCTTTTGAGACCATTTGGCATGAGATACAACAATCTTTGTTATTTGCCAAGGTGCTAATGTACATTTCTGGCATAACTTTTCCATCCACTCAACCCCGCATAAAATATCAAACTGATGTGCTTACTTTATCATTCCCAGTTTTTCATCCACTTCACTTTCACAAAATATCAAAAAATAATCTTTAATAAAGGCACTAATTTGTTAAAGAACCTTCAATGTCTAGTGGATACTCTCGAGATTTTTAGCCCAATGATTTTTAGAATCAGAATGATCACTGTTTTTTTAGCACTATGAGTTCTTCATATAACCTTTTCCTTCCTATTATAGTACAAAACACATTAACTTAATTTCTCTATCAGAAAAGTAAATTTTAATATCTTGTCCTTAAAATCCTCCAAACTATTCTGTTTCTTCTTTTTTGTTACATTTAGAATTTTAAAATGCTTTTAGCCACCTATGGCCTTTTATTCATAAGAAGCAAATGTATCACAGAGGCTTCCAGTTATTTTATCAATGAATTATTTAAATATTCAGCACTATTCAAGTCAGGCTTCATGACTTGTTATCTTTTGCTAATCTTGTTAAATCTTTCTAAAACGTTGAAACTTTCCAAATTTAAATTTTCTAATGTCATTCCGTAGAAGGGCTTGAAGACAGCTTTCGTGTTTGTCTAGTTAATTGTGAGGTCCTAATGCTTCATTTCTCGTAAGACATTTCTCATTATCATCATCAGATATGGCTTCTAAATCTGACAGCATTTCATGCCATGCATACTGGAAACTGTCACTAGAGTTATGTTTCACAGCCCATCCTACTTTATAAAGACTTTTAATGATTGTGAAATAAGACTTTTAAGTATGACAACAACACAGCTGCTGTACTGGGAGACACAGAAAAAAATTATACAATTGTTGAACAATATTAAAAAAACATTTGCAGCATGTAGGCAACACTCAACTGCAGATAATCAATGAGATTTAGTAAATGTGCTGAACATGGTACATATGTAGCCAATGCATTTAATCATTTAATTCTTGCTTGGAGGCCAAAATATTATTCAACTTTCTCGGTAGCACTGTCATAAGACTGAGTATGACAATCTCTACTAGCCAAGTCATATTCCTGTAATGTTTTTAGAACCTTTGCTATATTATAGCCTTTGTAAAGTTATAGCTTTTGCTATATTTTCTGCTTTATGGAGGTAATAAACAGAACATTACTTTTTGAAAGAACTAACCATAACCATGAGCTTGTTTCACCCACATTCTAACCAAGATCTTGGTCTATCTAACATTCTAGTGAAAAAAAGATTGTGAAGAATACCAGGAACAGTCTGAATAATGGCGTTTTGTGAACTCAAAATTTTTGTCTTTTAGTTTCATGCCAGAGTATACAAGAATGGACCACACGGTGTCATTTATATAATTTGGCTCCATCTAATCTAAATTAGGTTTTTGCAATTCAGGTTTTCAGACACATGTAAATCACTTGTTGAGCATGTTAGTGTATTTTTAGGATCTGTAGCACATAATCACTATCATTTATGTTATTAGTTTACACGGAAGTAATTGTAGAAGGAACTGTAAAATAAATATTACTTTGGGATTTGCTAGTCAATCATTATTTTTTGCTTGTTTTTTTGCCCTTTTATGAAATTGTGCACCATGAATCTTTTTATGATTTCCCATTCTCACCAAGTCAGAAACTGATAATAATGAATAATAATTATCATCATAATAATGATAATAATGACTGGTAGTAATATCATTCTATGCAGTCACGGAGAATGAGCTTATGGATCCAGTTGAGAGACTGGACATAGCAGTTCACATACCATAATTATGTAATAAATAATTGCTTATCTAATCCGTCGAGTGACTTACTTGTAATTCCGCTTGACGCGTTTCAGGGCATATGCCCCATCTTCAGAATAATTCCTCTTCACAGAACGTCAGACATTAAGATTAAAATGTAATAAATTAAAATTAAAATCCATGGTTAAAATATTAACTCGTCAAAATATTAAAATATACTAAATGCACAGAGGAGCACGCACTATCACAATATGAGTTCACTTCGCGTTATAGTCGGTGTACACCGCCGCGATGTTACTCGCGCACTGACTGTCTGAGTAAACTGTTATCTGCGCAACGCATCTTGTATCCTAATGGCCGTGTCGTACAAGGGATTTGACTTGAAGTTAAGTTGGTCGTTTAATATGAATCCGCCGTCTTGTGAGTTGTTCGTCTTTTTAATTTGTTTAAAGGCCTTGTAAATTTCGAATTCTTCTAATGTGTCCATATATCTGCCTTTTTTGCAAAAGTGTAATGGTTTAAAGTTGGTGTCAAAATTGGTGTAGTTATGATTATTATTTACGAGGTGACGTGCAAAGTTGGATTTGAGAATGTGGGTGTCGTTTTTTGGTAAATGTTCTTGGAAGCGTTTTTTGAACGCTCTGCCGGTTTGTCCAATATAGAAGCTGTTGCAATCGTCACATTGGATTTTATAGACACCTGTCCTCTGTTTTATTGGTTTTGCAGCTTTATGGTGAAGAATTTTCTTAATGTTGTTATCAGTCCGGAAAGTTAAAGTTATATTCAATTTTCTAAAAATGTTGGTTAATGTATGGGGTAAAGTTCGGCCGTAAATAGAAGTCACGTACGTGCTGTCTCGGTTACTACTCGGTTTTGTTTTCTTGTTATGTAACTTTTTCCGGTGTTTTTTGATCAAAGCATCGATCATAGAGCACGTATATCCATTGGCCTTAGCTATGTATTTAATGGTGTTGACTTCCTCCTGAAAGTCACTGATTTCTAACGGTATGGTGAGTAATCTATGTATGAAACTGTTATAGGCGGCCATTTTTTGCGGAAGAGGGTGATGGGAATCCGCGTGTATCGTGGCGTCGGTGGTGGTAGGTTTTCTATATATTTGGTATTGGAAACTATTGTCAAACCTTGTTATTGTTAAATCGAGGAAATTAAGTTTATTTTCTATTTCAACCTCGAGGGTAAATTGTATGTTCTTGTTTATATTATTTAAATAGTTTTTTAAATTATTGATCTGTCTTATGGTACCGTTAAAAATGATGAAGGTGTCATCTACATAACGTGTATATGATACTATCTTGTTATGCCATTTGTTTGCGCTGCTGAACATATGTGTGTTTTCGTAGTGGTTCAGGTATACGTCCGCCAATAATCCAGAGAGTGGGGATCCCATCGCTAAACCTTTCTTTTGTATATAGTATTTTCCATCAAATATAAAATAGTTTTGATTTAAAACAACTTCCAATAGAGCGGTTATCTCATTAATTTCATCAGGACTGCGTATGTTAGCTACAATAAGATTATACTTGAGAATATTTATTGTATCCTGGACGGGTATATTTGTATAAAGGTCTACTATGTCGAAAGATGCGATTCTGTAATTAGGTTTAATTTGGATGTTTTTCAGTTTGTCGATAAATTCAGTGCAACTTTTTGTGCTATGGTCATTCTTTAAGCTTATACTGTTCTTTATTATTTGTACTAGTTTTTTACTGATTTTGTAACTCGGAGCAGTGGTGAAGTTCACAAGCGGCCTAATTGGTACACTGGGTTTATGAATCTTTGGCAAACCAGTAAACTGGGGAGCCTCTGCATTAATAGGTTTCAATGAGTGACGTGTGGCGCTATTGAACAAGTGCGTACAACGACTAACTGTGTTATTCAGGGCTTTAACGAAATCGGCTGACGGGTCGGCATTTACCATTGTAATATTATTATTTTCAATGAATTGATTAACCCTTTGCGAATATTGGTTTTTGTCCATTATAACGATAGTGTTTCCCTTGTCCGCCTTTGTAATGAGTGCATCATTGTTGGATAATTTGTCTTTGATTTGTTTTAAAGTTTTAATTTCGTTCATATATTTAAAGTTTAGTTTAGGGCTTTTTTTGTTCGAAAATTTATTGAGTTTGTTTTTAATCAAAACTCGAGCCTCATTTTGTAAGTTTATGTTAGGTATTGACTTTATAGCCGTCTCAGCGCAAATTATTTCATGGTATATGTGGTTTTTATTGCTGTGGGGTATGTTGTAATTTAGACCCTTGTTAAGTACGTCCATTTCATTCTTATTAAAGTTTATCGATGTTAGATTAGATACGCGCACATAGAATTCGTGTTTACAGGTGACGTTATCTTCGTTTGGTTTTTGTTTACTTTTGAGAGTTCTAAGTTTCTTATCATGTTTTGTATATACACGTTGCATTACATCGTTGATGTATTTATTGCAATCATGTAATATATCGTCTAATTGTAATGCATGGACACTGTTAAGCAGCTTCAAATGGGACAAATATAATTCTTTGTTCAATTCAGTCTTTTTCCTATATAAATATCTCAACTCCTCCTTTAACAACATCACCTGTGCACGCTCTTTGATTTTTGTGGCCGTCTTGGAGTTATTGTTTATTTTGATAGAGGCATACTTAGGTATTAAATTGTTTCTGATGCATTCTTTATTAAATTTTATATGGGAATTGGTTTTTAATAATATGTTATATATTATGTATTATCTGGTGCAAGAAATTATTAATTGATGCAGAAACAAAAGAAATTCCATTCCTCATATCTAATTATCAGCACTTCTTTTACACGTACAATACTTTAAGACTATTCTCCATAACACAGAAGTGCTGTTGCAATGTGACAAAATAATAGTAGCTAAAAATGTCTAATAGCTATCGTAAGGAACCTTTTGAGACCATCTGGCATGAGATACAACAATCTTTGTTATTTGCCAAGATGCTAATGTACATTTCTGGCATAACTTTTCCATCCACTCAACCCCGCATAAAATATCAAACTGATGTGCCTAGGAATGAAACCAGTATTAACATTATACTGTAAAATACAGTACCTACTGTAGTATTCGATACTAGCTTTTAAAAATACATGTGCATCTTGTTTATTGTTTGTATAGCATATATCTTGACTCAAGACTTCTATCCATCAAGATAATGGGAATAAAAAATAAGATAAAATTAAAAAATAAAACAAACTACAAGAGGAGGGTAGGAGCTAGGAATCATTGCTACTGCGCACTGTGAGCTGCTTATAGGTTTTCTAGGCCTAAATCTGGTCCTGATAATCATCCTGTATGATCTCATGATGAATCATCTTCACCTTACTAAAGGGTTTCTTCCAAGATGTGAGGTTCTGCGAGACAAAGGGCATGCCCATCGCCTGCTTGTATGCCGTGTTCCAAACTTCTTACAGAGGTCCTGCCATGGTGACTATAATTCCTGGATTATTGGGTGTTCAATTAGGATCTAATTGAGCGTGAGTGTTTGCTGAGGCCGGGTCCAAGATTAACCTGGGACAGATGGGTTGCTAATTAGGCGATTGCCCTCAAAAACAGGCACAGTGGCAGTAGAACTTTCTGGAAAGTGTCTGTATGGAGGTGTTCAGGGAATGGACACACAGGAAATCTTGGATGGTCTTGTTAGAAGTTAGGTAATGGGCTTTGCGCACCCAGCTCAGTCCTCAGTTCAGGAGAGATGTCATGGGGAGTTTTGGAGGCTACTTGCTCGGTGTGTGTTGCCAGGTGAGATGAAGCCCGAGATACTTAACATTGGCAGACCAGGGTAAGAGAGTATCGCCTACATAGAGTCTGCTAGGGAGCCTTCTGCATTTGGAGAAGACTGTGGCTGTGTTCTTGGCTGCATTAATAGTGACCCTCCATTTCTTTGCCCACTCAGTGTAGGAGACAAACTGCTCCTGAGGCCAGGTAACAACCATTTCGGTCCAACAATCAATGGCATATACTGCTGTATTATCAGTGAACATGGCCAACCTGATTCCAGGCAACCTGGGCACATTGTTGACATACACAGAGAAAAGCAGAGGGTCAAGACGCTTCCCTGAGGTACACCAGCTGTAATAGTCCTTTCCAAAGAAAGGGTGTTATCTACTCTCATGCAGAAGGTTCTGTTCTGAAGAAAGCTAGCAATCAAATTAGTGTAGCAATCCAGAAGCAGAATATCTGTGAGTTTGTACAGTAGGTCAGGGTTTCTTCCAGTACTGCTTATGCTAGACCAAATGTGTGTGTGTGTGTGTTTCAGGTGGATGGGTGGGTTTACAGTCTGTGAACTTATCAACAGTTTGTCTGTTGTAGCAGCATTGTACAGAAATTGTTTTATTGATATCATGAATTGACTTCTATGAAAGACTGTACAGAGAGAAAAAATAGATGAAAAAGACTCAGATTTTTTATCAAAAACTCAAGTATCTTACATTTTAACAATCTGCTTGCTCACATGTCTCTGACTATGAAAGAGATTTTAGTGAAGAAGAAACAACTTATTTGAAATACTACCTCTGTTTTGTTTATCTGGCCTAGTTTATTTCTTTTGTTACCCAAACATGAGGGAAATCTGAAAGGAGGTACACATTTTGATGATATTGATGACGCTAAAGGCAACACAATGCAACTATGAAAGTGATTCTACAGAAATAGTTCCAAAACTGATTTGAAGGATGTATGTAGAGCTTTCCAAGGAGATTATTTTGAAGGGGATCACAGGTTCAAAAAATTTTATTGCAGGCAGTTTGTGATTTTTATTTTTTAGACCTTGTATAAACATCTGTGGCAAGTGTGTATAAAGAACATCATCTCCTGAAGTTTCAGAATATTAATTTTATCGTGATTCAACCATCAGTAATTTTTTAAAAATATTTTTATTTCAAACTATCAATACAGTATTTTTTCTTATACAGACTAAGTGTACTGTGTATTCTTTCATCTCCATATTGTATCAACTTTATTCTCTTTAACAAATAAAACATTTTGAATTTTACTTGTGCTATGTGTTATGCAGACTAATATGAAAGGATCTGTTACTTTTGTCACTGTCATGCTGACTTTAATACTAATTAAAAATTTTGATTGTGCGCTTCAGTTTATTTGAGTTTCAACAGTTTCCCCTTACAGTGGATACAACTGTATCATACCATAGTTAAAAATGTAACTTCTATATGTAAAAATATGTTATCTAATATAAAAATATAATGTGAAGAGAGTACAATATGGTGTGATTAAAAAAATACAAAAAATTGTGATCATCTGAAGAAGTATAGGAAACTTCACAGAACTTCCTTAAAGAAATAGATCTAATTTACAAACTTGATTTTGTGACCAGTTGTTTTTTTTTTTGAAATAGAGAGAAGTACAGTGAAGCTTTTCATTTAAAAGATATTTGTTTTACTAAACGTTGAGGTTTTTGGTTTCCTATACATCTGAAAGTTTATGTTTTTATCAGTGAATTTAATTATAGAAAATACTATGTAGTAACTAAAGTAACCAAATTAAAAATGTATAACATGTTTTTAAGTGTACATTATACTAACATTCCTCAAAACAACATACAAAATGGAGAAGAATTTAAAAAATGTTAGAACCTTCAGATGTCTTCACACAACACAGTTTGCTAAATTCAGAATAAAAAATTCCAAACCAAATACAAATTTTGTAGAGGGTACTGGTAATTCGCTTAATAGTGATTTGGTTTACCATTACTGAAGTTCATTTGGCCTGAATACTGTTACACTGGAGTTGCCCTAATCTTCTCTCTTCATTGGTCTGACTGGTGAATACACACAACATAGATATAACAAGAATATATATCTTTTTTTTCTTTCTTTTTTTCTCCATATGGTTACTTATAACTAATTGGCTAAACAAATAATTTGTAAAAAATATAATTTAATTTAAGTTGAATGTACACTAAATTAATAATCAATTTTAATTAAAGTCAGTAATACAGCTTGTATTTTACACTTTTTTGTGAATATTATACAATACTATTATGATAGAGAACATATTATAAATTATAATACAATTTTGGCCACAAAAATTTTATAGTAATAGATACTTTTAAAAGATAAGGTACATATACAATAATTGTTTCTTATGAATCTGTTTGTATTAAACGGGTGTCAGAACATGACCAGGAATGATAAAAGAAGTTAATATCTTATAATTTCTTATCTGCAAGAAATGTGAAGACAAGTATTCAACAGTAATGTATTCAATTACGGTTTTATACATTATAAAAGTGTTTATGACATCTGATTCAGGGAAATTATTCTGACTCCCAAACAAGGTACAAACTGTGTACAGTTTTCATTTTAAAATGCTTTTCAATCATCAACATATTGCAAAAAAAGTTTACACAACACAATTACTCTTAACAAGTTTGGTCACATTTACATACATTTTTGTAGCTGTTATCACACCAAAATATGTAATTTATCTCTTAAATTAAAAATATACAAACTTTATTCATAAACATTTGTGATTTTTCAGTTAATAACAAATCACCTTGTTTTAGGTTTTACAGATTTTATTTTTCTGAGCATTCTACAATGGGGCATTCTCACTGGTTCAACTGAGTCCCAGCACAATGTTTGATCCCATCCCTATTATATATTACCAGGGGCGGATTTAACATTTTGCCGCCCGTAGGCAGTATAAATTTGCCCCCTCCCACAAATCTCTGTTGGGGGGGGATCATTATATTCCCTCTTTGGTTTTACAGTCCGCACTAGTGTTCTGTTTAAATCCAAACTTTGCTACATAATCGCGTGTGCTCTCGTTCATTTGCCAATTAATAGGATCAGAATATAAGACCTTACCTACCTGATTTGATGACATTTCATCATGATTTTTGACGTGAACTGGCTCTTCGTTCTTCAAAAATGAAGGTTCCTCCACAACGGACCTCTCTGGCTGAACTGTGTGAACAGTATCTTCACCTTCACTGCTATCACAGTTATTGTCGGTATCACTAGAATGTCTCGATTCCTTAAATATTAGCTTGCCCCGGTTTCTGGAACCAACCTACAATTCGGTATTACATTGACAGATCTACATTTCTCACTTTGATCTGGATTGCCAACATCTAAAATCTTTCGGATGATCAACGCCAAATATTTCAACGGTTGAAAACATAAACATTCGCCCGTATTACTTTTGGGTGAAAAACGATAACTGCGTTATAGTTACAAATTAAGTGAAGATAATTTTTATATTCGTGTGTGCTTAATTCAACTGGCTTTTATACTTGTAAATTTGTTTGAATCTAAAAATATCATTTCTTAACTCAAATTTGCTGCCCCAGGCAAGTGCCTAGTCTGCCTGTGCATAAATCCGCCCCTGTATACTACAGTAGCCCTATTTGTTGGCAATGCTTATCAGTGCTGATTTAAGCATAGGCTACACAGGCTGCAGCCTAGGGGCCCGCACCACAAAAAAAAAGAGTCAATTTGCATAAAATTATCTGGTTTGTGTTTCAGAGAACAGTAGAAGTTATTAGAGGAAAATGTGGTATTATGAGCCAATAAATCAACCCAAATCCTAATGAAAGTAGTACACTACAATGTTTTTATGATGCAGAAAAATGATGATTTACTTACAGATTTGTTCAATGTAAATATACCCTAATACTTTGTTCTTTTTAAAAATATGATTAATTTGTGATAATAACAATGACATCGTTTTACTTTTCTTTAGAAATCAGTTGTTTTATTGTTCCCAATTTTTTTTTTTCTATTAAGGTCTTTTGAGTGTAATACAAAAACAGGTGCAATCTTTTTTATCATTATAGCAGAGAAACTCCCCAAAGTCCAGCCCTACGTCTGAGCCTACTACACCTTGGCCATGTGGGGAGCGGGCAACAGCTATTACTCTGTAGCTGGCTAACAGGGCAATGGTCCGTGGAGGCTACCGCTTGGTAGAAAGGGAGGTGGCTCTCCCACGGTCCTCTAGCTGGGCTTACTCTTTTTCCACTTACTTTGAGTAAGACCCCTTCTCTTTTGTCTTTTCTGTCTGGCCTCTCTTGGTCAACTCTTGTTCTTTCCGACCCTGACGCTATTAGGTTACCGAGGGCTAGTGGTCTTTCAGTTTCATATTTCTATTACTCTATACTTATTGGATAAACATTAAAGCAATGGAGAAAACAAAAAAAGGAATGACTACCCCAGGTGGCAGACCAGGTAAAAACCTGGTAAATCCACCCTCTTCGGAGGTCGGCCCCATGGATTCTGGGGGGGGGGGGGCAGCTATTGCTTGGTGAGGATCCGTTTAGAAGAGGTTCATTGGTGGCAAGGTCTCCGCCAACTAATATAAACTGTAGCTTGGAAAAACAAAACGCACAGATACCAACACTGTAAGTCCCAGAGGACACAATAAGCAGACTGCAGGCTCAGTTTAATTCTGCTTATAACGAAATCAGACGACTACAGGAAGAAATCAAGAAGTTACAGCCTAGGGTATCCTATAGTCCAGCCAACTCGGAAGAAGAGGAAGAAATCATGGCCAAAGAAACTGCTTGGATACTGGAAAAGAATAAAAAACGTAAAAGGAAAACTATGGAATCACCAGAAACACCGAAAACCAGTCCAATAAACAAAAGTAAGAGGACTAAAGAAAATGTAAAAAAATCGGCTAAGCCACCGCCAGTGATTCTGAGCAATGTGGAAAATTATATAGAAATAAGTCAGAAACTGAAATCAAAAGTACTGAAATTTAACACCAGCATGATGAACAACAATCAGCTGAAAATTAATGTAGACACAGAAATGGAATATAGAGAACTGACAAAACTCCTAAAAGAAAGTAAGTTGGAATGGCATACTTATGAAAATAAACAGACCAGACCAATAAGAGTCATGGCACGTAACTTGTATCCAACATGCAAATCAGAAGAGATTAAAGAGGAGTTGTTGAATAGAGGATATAAAGTCCTTGAAGCAGTTAATAAAATTAGAAAGACTAAAGTTGACGGCAAGGAAAAAATCACACATTTGCCATTATTTATGCTAACGTTTGACAGATCAGAGGATATAAAAAAAATATTTGATATTCAATATTTATGTCATATGAAAATAAAAATTGAAGCTCTCAGGAGTAACAAACTGATACCACAGTGTAAAAGGTGTCAAAGATATGGTCACACACATAAGTATTGCCAACATGGACCTATCTGTGTTAAATGTGCAGGCAATCACAGGACCATCGATTGCCAGCAAGAACGAGATGTGCCACCAAAGTGTTCAAATTGTGCAGAAGCACATCCTGCTGCTACAGGGGTTGTTTGGTTGCACGTGAACTTCAAATAAGACGCAATAATTTAATAAGTGAGAGACGACCTAAAAAACCTCAACCAAGAACTTTCACAGCTAATAAAATCAATAGTGAAATGTCCTTTGCTCAAGCAGTTAAAGCTACCAAGACTTTAGTTCAAAATGATGATTCATCAATGGTGCAAATGATGCAGAATATGATGGACATGATGAAAATAGTCATGGATAGACTAGATAGATTAGAAGCCAGAAATCCAGGCACAATCCCACAGAGAACTAATCAATGGACCAGAAAGACCTAAGGATAGCTACCTGGAATGCCAACGGTATCCAGAGCAGAAAGCAAGAAATAGAATTATTCCTCAAGGCACAAGACATTGATATATGTCTAGTATCAGAGACACACTTAACAAATCAGTCATGCTTAAAAATAAATGGATACCAGGTATATCAAACAATTCATCCGGATAATAAAGCCAAAGGAGGAAGTGCTATTATTATTAAGAATAGGATTAACCACTATGAGGAGTGTCACCTTCAGACTGCAGAAATCCAACTCACTGTAGTTGGAATCAAATCCACCAAGCAAAAACTAATCGTTGGTGCGATATACTGTCCTCCAAGACACAACCTAAAGGAGTTAGATTACAAGAAATTTATATTACACCTAGGTGAGAGATTCATTGTAGGCGGAGACTACAATGCTAAACATGTAGATTGGGGATCCAGATTAACAACAACTAAAGGTAGCGAGCTTAATAAAGCAATACAAGAAACAGGTTGTAGCTTCCACAGTACAGGCAAACCTACTTACTGGCCCACAGATCCTAATAAAATTCCAGATCTATTAGATTTCTTCATATCAAGGAGGGTCTCGCAGAACTTTATTGATATCGAGGAGAATTTTGATCTTGACTCTGATCATTCAGCAGTAATCCTGACGCTGAGTGAAAGGATAATAAAAAAAGTAAACAAACCAAGCCTAGTTAACAAAACTACTGATTGGGAAAGCTTCAAATTAGAACTTGAAGGCAAGATACAACTAAATGTCCAGTTGAGAACTAAGCAGCAATTAGAAATAGAAGCCGAGAAGTTTAATTATAATATTCAAACTACAGCCTGGAACAATACGAGAGAAATCACCCATGGAATTGTTGGTAACAACTATCCTAGAGAGATCAGAGAACTTGTTAAAGAAAAGAGACGAGCTAGAAGAAAATGGCAACAGACTCGTGACCCAAATGATAAAACTGTATTTAACAACAAATCGCAACAACTAAAGCGTGTAATACAGAAGTTAAAAGAAGCATCAATAGCTTCCTATTTGGAAAATCTAACATCAGATGCAGATACAGAGTACTCGTTGTGGAAAGCAACGAGGAAGCTTAAAAGGTCGATCACTCAACTACCACCTATTAGAAAAAGTGACGGTACGTGGGCTAGAGATAATAAAGAAAAAGCTGAAGCGTTTGCTGAACATCTAGCTGACATTTTTAAGCCAAATAATACCCAGTCTGATACAGAGTTAGATGAAGATACAAATCATGAAGAGGAGGACATTCAACTGGTCACCCCAAAAGAGGTAGCTAAGGAGATCAAGATAAACTTGAACTCCTGAAAATCACCTGGCTTTGACCTCATTACAGGTGAGATCTTGAAGCAGTTACCTAAGAAAGGGATTGTTATGCTTACATATTTATTCAATGCGGCACTTAGGCTAAAGCATGTTCCTAGTGTCTGGAAGGTGGCAGAAGTTATTATGCTACATAAACCAGGCAAACCGCCAAATGAGGCCAAATCATATCGGTCCATATCACTGTTGCCAACTATATTAAAGCTTTTTGAAAAACTTCTGTTGCAAAGGCTAAATCGAGTAATAGAGAGAAAAAAGCTGATACCAAATCATCAATTCGGGTTCAGACAAAAACATTCCACAATAGACCAAGTAAATAGAATAACAGACACAATAGAGAAAGCACTAGAAAAAAAGCTAATCTGCTCGACAATCTTCCTCGATGTGGCTCAGGCCTTTGATAAAGTTTGGCATAAAGGTTTAATACATAAACTTAATAAAATGCTATCAAAACAATATGCTGACGTGTTAAAATCATATATATCGGAAAGATTATTTAGAGTCAAACAGGAAGATGACTATTCTGAGCTAAGAGAAGTGAGGGCAGGTGTGCCCCAAGGGAGTGTTTTGGGGCCCATCCTCTACTTGTTGTTTACATGTGATCTGCCGCAGCCAGAGAATGTGTCTGTTGCTACTTTCGCTGATGACACAGCTATAATGGCGATTGGTTCGGCCTTAGGTGAAGCTACCAACATCCTTCAAGATGCTAGTGACCAGATACAGCAGTGGACTAGGAGATGGAAAATTAAGCTTAATGAACTGAAATCTGTCCATATCAATTTTACAAACAAAAGAATAGAAATTATCTTGTTGTTGCATCCTCTTCGTTCACTTGTTAATTTAATAATATATATATACTTTCACTTATGAAACTTACTATTGTCACTTCCCAAACGTTTCAAGATGTTGTTTCTCTTCTTCAGTGGGTTGAGTACTAACTGTCGATTACAGAATAACCGTTACGGAATGGAGTGTGTGGTGGGGGTTGATGGTGGGAAGGGGTTGGCGCTGAGGTTCGAATTATGTGTATGGATCAGTGTGTCAAATAGTGTATGTGATTTGTAATGTATCTGTTCATTTAATATGTTGTTTGGTTGTAATGTGTGATATCTGTATATTTCAAATTGTTCAGCTGTGTTTAGTTTTCTACTTTTTGGTAAGTAGTGTAATATTTCCATGTTGTGTTCTATGTTTGTGTAGCTGTGGTTTTTGTTATGTAAATGTGTGGCAAATGTGGAATGTATGTAGTTTGTGGTGAGGGCTTTTAAATGTTCAGAAAACCTGGAAGAAAAAGATCTTCCCGTCTGGCCGATGTAGAATTGTTGACAATCATTGCAATTTAATTTGTAAACCCCTGTTTTGCTGTATGTGTCAATGTCTTTGTTAGTATTGTTTATGTGTTTTCTAATGGTGTTGTTGGTTCTGTAAGCTACTTTATAATTTTGTTTCCTAAATATGTTTGCAATTTTATGTGTATTGGAGTTGTAGTATGTAAGTGTTATGTATTTACTGGGTTGTGTGCTGTTGGTCAGATGTGTTTTACTTTTTGTGTTGAGGATTCGTTTATGTAGTTCATTTATTAATTCAGGGTTGTATCCGTTTTTGACTGCTATGTATTTAATTGTGTTTAATTCATCTTGGTGGTCATGTGTGTTTAGGGGTATTGACGTGAGCCTATGGAGCATGTAGTTGAAAGCTGCATGTTTGTGTTGAGTTGGGTGGTTGGATGTGTTGTGTATGACCATGTCTGATGTGGTGGGTTTTCTGTATATTTTGTATGTGTGTGTGTTGTTTGTTTTGGTGATTGTAAGGTCTAAAAAGTTTATGCTATTGTTTAATTCTATTTCAAGTGTGAATTTTAATTTATGGTGTAAAGTGTTAATGTATTTATGGAAATTTTCTATTTGTCTTTTGTTGCCATTGTAAAGGAGTAAAATGTCATCGACATACCTGTGCCAATATATTATTTTATCGGTGTATTTGTTGTTGTTCAGTATGTGTTTCTGTTCTATGGTGTGTATGAATATTTCTGCTAGTATACCTGATATAGGGGAGCCCATGGGTAGTCCATCTGTTTGTGTGTAATACATGCTATTGTGTGCGAAATAATTTTGATCTGTGATAATTTTAGTTAGATGGATGATCTCGTTTATGTGTGTTTCGGGTGTGTTATTTATTTTTAGTAATTGTTCTAATGTAATTATGGTTTCTTTTATGGGAACATTGGTGTATAGGTTTGTTATGTCGAATGAAGCGAGTGTGGAATTGTGGGGAATGTGTACATGTTGAGTTTTATTCACTAGATCTATATTATTTTTGACAGTGGTGTTGTTTGTTAAATTTATGCTATTTCTGATCAATTTATCTAAATGTCTAGCTATTTTGTGGGCAGGTGCTTGTGTGTTGTTTATAAGTGGTCTGATGGGAATGTTGGGTTTGTGTAATTTCGGTAGTGCATTTAGTGTAGGGGCTTTTGGTTTAATTTGTTTTAGATATTTGATGTTGTCAGGTGATACTATGTGTTTTGTGTTATTTAGGGTTTTGTTTATTTGTTTGTGATATTTAGGGGTGGGGTCTTTATTTAATTTAGTGATGTTGTTTTCCTTAAAAAATGTTTCAATTTTGTTATTTAAAGCCTGTTTTTCTATTATAACATTAATATTACCTTTATCTGCTTTAAGTATTGTTAGGTTATGTTCGTGTAATTTTTGTTTTATGTTTTTTAGTGTTTGGATTTCATTATTGTGTTGTTTATTTTCGTATTTTTGTGTGTGTTGTAATTTACGCTTTATTTCATAACGTATTGTATCATGGTCTTGGTTTAGTGTGTGTTGTATGGCGAATAGAGAACAGTCTTCCAGTTACCTTAAATGGTGTTGTAGTACCATATGCAAACACTGCCAAATATTTGGGGATGACCCTGGATACAAAGCTACGATGGAAGGAGCTTGGTCTCAAATATAGACAACTGTATTGGCTCTTGGGACGAAATTCTCAGTTGTCAATACTGTACACAACAAAATTCTGATATATAACCAAATTCTGAAACCAATTTGGCTTTATGGAATTCAACTGTGGGGTTGTGCGAAAGAAACGAACATTAGATGTATTCAAACCTTCCAGAATAGAGTGCTACGGAACATGGTAAGTGCTCCATGGTACATCAGAAATAGTGATCTACATCAAGACCTTAGGATCCCTGATGTCGCCAGTGAAATTAAAAGGTTTGCTGCAAAGCACGAATCTAGACTACACCAGCATATCAATGTAGAAGCTATTCAACTGCTTGACAACGCCAATACAGTGAGAAGGCTGAAGAGAACTAAAACTTTTGAATTAGTGTAGTGCAGTGTGTGCAGAAATCTAGAAAGTAATATATAGTACACCAGTGGGAGACTGTATAAGTAACTTAAAATTATAACAAACATTAGATGTAAATTGATGGTTGGTCTTTTAGACCAGTTTCAATAAAAAAAAAAGAAAAAAAAATTATAGCAGAGAAGAGGGAAAAAATTTACACGGGAGTGAATCTGTAGAATGTGACGTCATCAGAAAGGAATGCGACGAGAATCCATAACAATTTCCCCCTCTCTGCATCCCATGTTCTTTCCCTCTCTTCTTATAGCAGAGGAGAGGGAAAAAATTTACATGGGAGTGCCTAAAGGGTCATAAAAACTATTAGATCTGGTTACCATGGCCCCCAATAGAATACATTCTGGTTGCCATAGCATCGGTGGAGGCATCCCGCGTAGAGACTAGCCCGGGAGTCGTCCGACGGGCCTTCCCCAGAGTCCGTCCACGGAACCCGGGGAGTCTTAGGTCGGATCTCGCGAAAAACGGCCGTGCCAGAGTTCCAGTGCCTCGCCTGGCATGTCGACGGCTTTTCCGGGCTTCGGAGAACCTTCCGTACCCCGGGGAGATCTCTGACAAAGACCTAGCGCGGGACATCGACCGGCCTGGATGCCGGAAAAAGCAGGCTGTGTCCCGGCATAGGTAGAAGCCTCCCGGGTAGGGAATTGCACGGGTGTCGTACGGCGGGCCTTCCCCGGAGCCCGTCTAAGGAACCCGGGAAGTCCTAGGTCGGATCTTGCGAAAAACGGCCGGGCCAGAGTTCCAGGGCCCACCATGCATGTCGACGGCTTTTTGGGCTTCCGGAGAACCTTCCGTACCCAGGGGAGGTTTCTGACAATGTCCTAGCGCGGGAGTTCGATCGGCCTGGATGTCGGAAAAAGCAGGCGGTGTCCCGGCATAGGTAGAAGCCTCCCGCATAGGGAATAGCGCGGGAGTCGTCAGACGGGCCTTCCCCACAGTCCGTCCACGAAACCCGGGGAGTCTTAGGTCGGATCTCGCGAAAATCGGCCTGGCCAGAGTTCCAGCGCGTGCCTGGCATATCGAAGGCTTTTCCGGGCTTCGGAGAACCTTCCTTACCCAGGGGAGGTCTCTAACAATGTCCTAGCGCGGGAGTTCGACTGGCCTGGATGTCGGAAAAAGCAGGCGGTGTCCCGGCATAGGTAGAAGCCTCCCGCATAGGGAATAGTGCGGGAGTCGTCAGACGGGCCTTCCCCAGAGTCCGTCCACGGAACCTGATGAGTCTTAGGTCGGATCTCGCGAAAAACGTCCGGGCCAGAGTTCCAGCGCCTCGCCCGGTATGTCTTCGGCTTTTCGGACTTCAGGAAAACTTCCGTACCCCGGGGAGGTCTCCGACAATGTCTTAGCGCGGGTGTTCGACCGTCCTGGATGCCGGAAAAAGCAGGCGGTGTCCCGGCATAGGTAGAAGTCTCCTCCGTAGGGAATAGCGCGGGAATCGTCCGACGGGCCTTCCCCGGAGTCCCTCCACGGAACTCGGGAAGTCTTAAGTTGGATCTCGCGAAACACGGCCGGGGCAGAATTCCAGCGCCTAACCTGGCATGTCGACGGCTTTTCTGGGCTTCGGGGAACCTTCCGTACCCCGGGGAGGTATCTGAAAAAAGACCCAGCGCGGGAGTTCGACCGGCCTGGATGCCGGAAAAAGCAGGCGGTGTACCGGCATAGATGGAAACCTGACGCGTAGGGAATAGCGCGGGAGTCGTACGACGGGCCTTCCCCGGAGCCCGTCTACGGAACCCGGGAGGTCCTAGTTCGGATCTCGCGAAAACGGCCGGGCCACAGTTCCAGCGCCTCACCCTGCATGTCGACGGCTTTTTGGGCTTCGGAGAACCTTCCGTACCCAGGAGAGGTCTCTGACAATGTCCTAGCGCGGGAGTTCGACCGGCCTGGATGCCGGAAAAAACAGGCGGTGTCCCGGCATAGGTAGAATCCTCATGCATAGGGATAAGCGCGGGAGTCGTCCGACGGGCCTTCCCCAGAGTCCGTCCACGGAACCCGGGGAGTCTTAGATCGGATCTCGCGAAAAACGGCCGGGTCAGAGTTACAGCGCCTCGCCCGGTATGTCGACGGCTTTTCGGGCTTCAGGGAAACTTCCGTACCACGGGGAGGTCTCAGACAATGTCCTAGCGCGGGAGTTCGACCGGCCTGGATGCCGGAAAAAGCAGGCGGTGTTCCGACATAGGTGGAAGCCTAACACGTAGGGAATTGCACGTGTGTCCTACGGCGGGCCTTCCCCGGAGCCCGTCTACGGAACCCGGGAAGTCCTAGGTCGGATCTTGCGAAAAACGGCCGTGCCAGAGTTCCAGGGCCCACCCTGCATATCGACGGCTTTTTGGGCTTCCGGAGAACCTTTCGTACCCAGGAGAGGTCTCTGACAATGTCCTAGCGCGGGAGTTCGACCGGCCTGGTCGCCGGAAAAAGCAGGCGGTGTCCCGGCATAGGTAGAAGCATCCTGCATAGGGATAAGCGCGGGAGTCGTCCTACGGGCCTTCCTCAGAGTCCGTCCACGGAACCCGGGGAGTCTGGTCGGATCTCGCGAAAAACGGTCGGGCCAGAGTTCCAGCGCCTCGCCCGGTATGTCGACGGCTTTTCGGGCTTCAGGGAAACTTCCGTACCCCGGGGAGGTCTCAGACAATGTCCTAGCGCGGGAGTTCGACCGGGCTGGATGCCGAAAAAAGCAGGCGGTGTCCCGGCATAGATAGAAGCCTCCCGGGTAGCGAAAAGCGCGGGAGTCGTCCGACGGGCCTTCCCCGGAATCCGTCCACGGTACCCGGGAAGTCTTAAGTCGGATCTCGCGAATCATGGCCGGGCCAGAGTTCCAGCGCCTCGCACAGTATATCGACGGCTTTTCGGGCTTCAGGGAAACTTCCGTACCCCGGGGAAGTCTCAGACAATGTCCTAGCGCGGGAGTTCGACCGGCCTGGATGCCGGAATAAGCAAGCGGTGTCCCGGCATAGGTGGAAGCCTGACGCATAGGGAATAGCGCGGGAGTCGTACGGCGGGTCTTCCCCGGAGCCCGTCTACGGAACCCGGGAAGTCCTAGGTCGGATCTCGGGAAAAACGGCTGGGCCAGAGTTCCAGCGCCTCACCCTGCATTTCGACGGCTTTTTGGGCTTCGTAGAACCTTCCGTACCCAGGAGAGGTCTCTGACAATGTACTAGCGCGGGAGTTCGACCGGCCGGGATGTCGGAAAAAGCAGGAGATGTCCCGGCATAGGTGAAAGCCTCCCACGTAGGGAATAGCGCGGGAGTCGTCAGACCGGCCTTCCCCTGAGTCCGTCCACGAAACCCGGGGGTCTTAGGTCGGATCGCGCGAATCACGGCCGGGCCAGAGTTCCAGCGCCTCGCCCAGTATATCGACGGCTTTTCGGGCTTCAGGGAAACTTCCGTACCCCGGGGAAGTCTCAGACAATGTCCTAGCGCGGGAGTTCGACCGGCCTGGATGCCGGAATAAGCAAGCATAGGTCCCGGCATAGGTGGAAGCCTGACGCATAGTGTAACGTTACATAACCCGGTCCCAATAAATTAACTCATGATAATAAAGGTCAGAAATGGGTAAACTAAAGCTCGCTCAAAATTAAATTATATCACTCAACATGATAAACAATTTGAGTGGTATACAGTGCAAAGTGAGTTCTAGTGTACCCATTGAGGTGAAAAATAAAAGTGAAAGTAACGTATTACCAAACTGTGCTGTAGGTTTGGAAATTACAAAACTATGAGAGTAGGCTGTAATACTACTAACTGATTTTGTATTTTTATTTATTTTATTGTAATATTTATATTGTATGGACAACCAATTGTTATACATAAGTTAATGTTATATTTTTTAAAATATTTGTGTTGTAATATAGGATAACCCAGGGTTAGTTTTAAAAGACAAAAATTTAAATACCAAAAGATAATAATAAATGAAAATAATACTATGAGGGAAATGGCAACAGGAAGTAGTGCCGTGCAGGAATACTATTCGAGACTAAATAAATAATATATAAATTTATTTAAAGATAATAAAATGATAAAATAATTATATACAATGTCATAAGAAAATTAACCAAAACTTATTATGTAAACTAAATGGGTATAGAAACCGGAATGGAAAGGAATTATTTTACCATAAATAAAATATAAATTTATAATAATTACAAAATGCCTGCATAATAAAAATACTATGTGTTACTAAGAGTGGTGGAAAAATAACAAGTATTGTTAAGAAAGAATTTTGAACAAAAAACCGTAGAGTTGAAGAAACGATGCTACTACAATTATAAAAAATAACCTTTTTTGGAACGTTGGAGGAGTTGAAATTAACGCAAGATTAACAAACAGCATGACCACTATCTAATTATACATGATTAATCCAAATTAAATGGTTATATCCATTAATAAACAGTGAATGAAAACCTGATGATGATCCAATATTGTTTCGGCCTAGTTCTCGCTGACAATTGGAAAATACTCCAGACGGTAAGGAAATTATAACGCAAGACGGACCTTATCACAGAAAAAGCTTCAATCCAGTAAGAACCGTACGGAGCGAGGTAATATAAACATTTTTTCGTAATAATTCCAGAAGAAAACTCATTCTGAACGGTGATATAGAACAAAAAATAATCATTTGATCATATGTTTTTTAAAGTAAACAAATACACGCTGCTCTCTTACGGAAATTCCTGGAACTACATACTACATGAAAAATAAACCAAACTATTTAATAATTTTTCGGTATTTGTAAAGCGTAGTAATTATCCATTTCTGACACTCTCGTAACAAAAAGAACTTACCCTGAACCCTGGGGAATTATTAAGAATTATGTATTAATTGATGTTTTTTTTTATAGCGTAAAAATTGGGTAAATAACACCATATATGTTTTGCTCCTTAGACTATTCTATGTTTACTCTGTAAAGTCGAGATGATGTTTTATTGAATATAAGATTAATTGTGATACCTATATTTTGGTGGCAGGAGACAAAAGTCAATAATAAATAAAGTAATATTATTGAAAATTAATCTTGAATAATAAAGTGTTATAATTCATTGTAGTTGGTAGTTGTAATAAATTTCAGCACAACAAACAGAAGAAATCGTCTAAACTGAGTGTAAATAAGGATACTTACTCTCTCTTCTGCATAAGGCTGAACAACTTCCCTCTTTGACCCCAAATCACACACTCTCGATTTCTCTTCCGATTGAGTAAAACAAAATAAAAAAATCCTTTATTTATACTTTTTAAAATGTCAGTTAGTATAATTCAGAAGTGACGCATCCTACGTGAGGCATATAAGAAAACTCTACTCTGCCTCCCAACAAAAAGTAGTACGATACAGAATTGGCTTCCATCGCGGGGCTTGGAAAATAGCGACTGCTCATTTTTTGTTACAGAATTGGCGAATCCAATAGGGGGGCTTGACTAAAGGTGGACGTTTCGCTAGTACCTCACACACACTAAAAAGGGAGGACGTTACAGAATTGGCGCTCAACGTAAAAGGGCGGTAATTAGAAAAGAATTTTGATATTTAATAAAAATATATAGCAAAAAATCTAATTATCGTTGGCAGTTATGAGAAAACAAGAAATGCATAATACCCGAGGCAGATCGAAGAAGAGGGCAGAAGAAAAGGAGATTGAAGAAGGTGGACAGGAACAAGAAATAGAGTTAGTCACGGACAGTGAAATGGACCAACGGACAGGCGATAAAGAAGAAACCGAAGTAGTTATGGACCCGGAAAAGGAAATAGTGGAAGAGGATGCCCAAGGGGACCAACCAGACAAAGCGGTAGCCAGAGAAGAACCTAATTGGCAAGAAATGATGAGGATGATGATGGAGAAAATTGATAGCATTAAGGAAAGCAATAAACAAACCATAGATGAAAACTCAAGGAAACAAAATGAAACCTTGAGCGAAAAATTTAATAAAATAGATGAAAACTTGAAGCAAACCAAGGAGGAAAATAAGGAAAATTTTAAGAAACAGGAGGAAAACCTGAGGCAAACCAATGAGGAAAATAAGGAGAATTTTAAGAAACAGGAGGAACAAAATAGACAGACCAATGAGAAAATAGATAGCATTCAGGAAAATTTAGTCAAACAACTAAAGGAAAAAATAGAAACCATTCATGGAAATATCAAACAAACCATGAATGAACAATACAATGAACTGAAGGAAGCGGTTGAAGGGCAAAGAGAAGAGATGAATGCAAAATTTGAAGAGAATAATGAGAATTTAAAACAATTTGAGTGTAAAATGGAGAATTTCAATAAGGAGATATGGGAAACTTTCGGAGAGAAGTTTGAAAATGTTAATACGCGTATCCAAAAAGCAGATACATACAAGGAGGAGACAAATAAACAAATGGACCATAGTGTCAAGAATTTGGATGAAACATCAGACAGCACTTCAGAAGGCATTAAAGTAAGTCCGAATACAGAAGAGAGTAGGAAGGAAATAGAAATTACAGAATACCAAGGTGTAATGCCATCTGAAAAGAAAAATAGCCACAACAAAAAGGATGTTCAAACCGTGGAAAGGAAGATCAAGAAAATAATAAAAACATGTAGAAAGAGAATAATAAATACCAAGGAAGAATGGGAGATGATTACAGGTGGATTAATTAATGTATTTAACCTTACAATTAACGAACAGAGGGAGTTAATTAAGTTTACATCCCAGTTAAATGTGTCAACGATGGAAGTGTATCAGACAATATCAGCCGTATCTTCAAGATGGAAGACAACATGCAAATATTGGGCAAATAATCCAGAGGTAAAAGGGAATGAAATGAGATTAAAAATGAGCAACTATGTTATGTTAGAGGAGGTACGATACTTATTAGTTAAAAAGGAACGAATTATGACGGAAGACCGGTACTTAAATGAAAGTTTCATAGCAGCAAAATGGGAGAGCCGGATGGTAAGAAGATTATCAAGGAGAGAATTAATTCCGAACACCCCAGTAATCCAAGTAAATGGAGTACCGGAAATAATGGACCACGGTTAAACAGACTCCAAACAAACCAGAAAAGGGACGGATTTTATGGATACAGGACCAAGCAACCCATTGTAAATAAAAACCCCAAAATTCAAAAAAGCACGTAAGGACAACTTACTCAAGTTATTTTGAAACAATAATTTAAAATGAAGAAACTAAAAAACCCCAAAATTCTAAAAGTATGTAAGGACATCTTACTCAAGTTATTTTGAAACCATATAATTTACAGTGAAGAGTATATAAGAACAGATTATATAATTTAATTATAAATAACTGATTTAAAATGGACTAATAAGAAAAATAATATTTTGATGATAACAAAAGAAGAATAAATAAATAAACAATTAATGGTAATGTGCTCAGATAAGAAGGTACAATAAGAATAATAACGAATAATTTAATGACTCCAATGAAACTGAAGGAGGATGATAATTAATACAATAATTAGAATTTCTCGGAATTGAAGATTATCTAAGAAGAAATGATACGGAGAAATATGTCACAAGAAGTAAAGTCAAAAGAATTTTAACATAAGGCCTATCAATGATGTTATATGCTATTAGTCAATGGAAAAGAAGAAGGAATCAAGGAGAAGAAGAAATATATAAATAAATACAAACAGCTACAGTATGAAGAATCCCAAAAGTGTTTGGTACTAGTCGCTAATTGACTACTACTTATAATTTTTTTATTTTTATGTATTGACCGTAGAAATGTTACGGCAATAATTTTTATGAGCAGGGATGATGTTCCCCTGGTCTCAGAAGGTGTAAGGATGGACAGCGGTGTATGGACCCAGAGTGGCCACCCGACTGGAACCACCGCACAGGATAGGGAAAAATGTTAGGGAAATTGAATATTTAAGGGATAATAATTATAAAATAGCTGAAAAGAGTGATATTGGATTCCAGAAGTATAGATAAAGAAAATAGAAGGAAGATAGCAGACCGAAGCTTAATTGATGAAGATAATTTATAGAAGTAAATAGAAATGAGTGTTAAAACAAGTTTAATATGATTAGTGTGACCAGTCCTTATCAAATAAAATGTGGAAGTACTACTACCCAGAGAAATAATTGATGAATTTGCCTCCAAGAAAGAGAGAGTTAAGTAAGAAAACAGCAATTACCACAAGTCTGAATTACCAGAGTTTATAATCAGTCAGAAATAAAACACTATTAAGAAGATAAAGAAGAGTTAAGAAAATAGAAATAATCAACAATTTATTTTCTATAAACAAGTTGAACTAAAATAAATTTGTTCTAGTGGGGGGGCTTTATGTAACGTTACATAACCCGGTCCCAATAAATTAACTCATGATAATAAAGGTCAGAAATGGGTAAACTAAAGCTCGCTCAAAATTAAATTATATCACTCAACATGATAAACAATTTGAGTGGTATACAGTGCAAAGTGAGTTCTAGTGTACCCATTGAGGTGAAAAATAAAAGTGAAAGTAACGTATTACCAAACTGTGCTGTAGGTTTGGAAATTACAAAACTATGAGAGTAGGCTGTAATACTACTAACTGATTTTGTATTTTTATTTATTTTATTGTAATATTTATATTGTATGGACAACCAATTGTTATACATAAGTTAATGTTATATTTTTTAAAATATTTGTGTTGTAATATAGGATAACCCAGGGTTAGTTTTAAAAGACAAAAATTTAAATACCAAAAGATAATAATAAATGAAAATAATACTATGAGGGAAATGGCAACAGGAAGTAGTGCCGTGCAGGAATACTATTCGAGACTAAATAAATAATATATAAATTTATTTAAAGATAATAAAATGATAAAATAATTATATACAATGTCATAAGAAAATTAACCAAAACTTATTATGTAAACTAAATGGGTATAGAAACCGGAATGGAAAGGAATTATTTTTCCATAAATAAAATATAAATTTATAATAATTACAAAATGCCTGCATAATAAAAATACTATGTGTTACTAAGAGTGATGGAAAAATAACAAGTATTGTTAAGAAAGAATTTTGAACAAAAAACCGTAGAGTTGAAGAAACGATGCTACTACAATTATAAAAAATAACCTTTTTTGGAACGTTGGAGGAGTTGAAATTAACGCAAGATTAACAAACAGCATGACCACTATCTAATTATACATGATTAATCCAAATTAAATGGTTATATCCATTAATAAACAGTGAATGAAAACCTGATGATGATCCAATATTGTTTCGGCCTAGTTCTCGCTGACAATTGGAAAATACTCCAGACGGTAAGGAAATTATAACGCAAGACGGACCTTATCACAGAAAAAGCTTCAATCCAGTAAGAACCGTACGGAGCGAGGTAATATAAACATTTTTTCGTAATAATTCCAGAAGAAAACTCATTCTGAACGGTGATATAGAACAAAAAATAATCATTTGATCATATGTTTTTTAAAGTAAACAAATACACGCTGCTCTCTTACGGAAATTCCTGGAACTACATACTACATGAAAAATAAACCAAACTATTTAATAATTTTTCGGTATTTGTAAAGCATAGTAATTATCCATTTCTGACACTCTCGTAACAAAAAGAACTTACCCTGAACCCTGGGGAATTATTAAGAATTATGTATTAATTGATGTTTTTTTTTATAGCGTAAAAATTGGGTAAATAACACCATATATGTTTTGCTCCTTAGACTATTCTATGTTTACTCTGTAAAGTCGAGATGATGTTTTATTGAATATAAGATTAATTGTGATACCTATATTTTGGTGGCAGGAGACAAAAGTCAATAATAAATAAAGTAATATTATTGAAAATTAATCTTGAATAATAAAGTGTTATAATTCATTGTAGTTGGTAGTTGTAATAAATTTCAGCACAACAAACAGAAGAAATCGTCTAAACTGAGTGTAAATAAGGATACTTACTCTCTCTTCTGCATAAGGCTGAACAACTTCCCTCTTTGACCCCAAATCACACACTCTCGATTTCTCTTCCGATTGAGTAAAACAAAATAAAAAAATCCTTTATTTATACTTTTTAAAACGTCAGTTAGTATAATTCAGAAGTGACGCATCCTACGTGAGGCATATAAGAAAACTCTACTCTGCCTCCCAACAAAAAGTAGTACGTTACAGAATTGGCTTCCATCGCGGGGCTTGGAAAATAGCGACTGCTCATTTTTTGTTACAGAATTGGCGAATCCAATAGGGGGGCTTGACTAAAGGTGGACGTTTCGCTAGTACCTCACACACACTAAAAAGGGAGGACGTTACAATAGGGAATAGCGCGGGAGTCGTACGGTGGCCCTTCCCCGGAGCCCGTCTACGGAACCCGGGAAGTCCTAGGTCGGATCTCGCGAAAAACGGCTGGGCCAGAGTTCCAGCGCCTCACCCTGCATGTCGACTGCTTTTTGGGCTTCGTAGAACCTTCCGTACCCAGGAGAGGTCTCTGACAATGTCCTAGCGCGGGAGTTCGACCGGCCTGGATGTCGGAAAAAGCAGGCGGTGTCCCGGCATAGGTGGAAGCCTCCCACGTAGGGAATAGTGCGGGAGTCGTCAGACCGGCCTTCCCCTGAGTCCGTCCACGAAACCCGGGGGTCTTAGGTCGGATCTCGCGTAAACGGCCGGGCCAGAGTTCCAGCGCCTCGCCTGGCATGTCGACGGCTTTTCCGGGCTTCGGAGAACCTTCCGTACCCCGGGGAGGTCTCTGACAAAGTCCTAGCGCGGGAGATCGACCGGCCTGGATGCCGGAAAAAGCAGGCTGTGTCCTGGCATAGGTAGAAGCCTCCCAGGTAGGGAATATTGCGGGAGTCGTCTTATGGTCCTTCCCCGGGGTCCGTCTTAGGTAGGATCCCGCGAAAGACGGCCGGGCCAGAGTCCACGGTTCTTATAAATAAAGATATAGGTTATGATATCGATGGTGGTGTATGTTCTTAAGAAACTTCTTAATAGTGCGTGAATTCAGAGTTTTTTCAGTTTATAATTAAAAGTGGAAAAGGAAAAATAAATTTATATTATATTAATTTTTATATTAATTATTAATATTGCAGAACGGTCTTGGTAAGCCGTAGAATGAAAGCAAATATCATTAATTTTAAACCCCTTACACCTAGAATGTGTAAAGAAGACTTAGGGGAATCTTCTTTAATTATACTATAATAAACGTGCATGCCCCAACTGATGATAAGCCTGAGGAGGAGAAAGATGATTTTTATGACTTGCTGGAGAATGCGTGTGCTAGCAGCCCTAGACATGACATAAAAATAATCATAGGTGACGTAAATGCCAAAGTGGGAAGCAGCCATGCTTGTAGTAATATAGGAAAGTATAGTTTACACTCTGAACACTCAGACAATGGTTTCCGATTATTGAACTTCGCAGTTGGTCAAAATATGATCATAGGAGGGACTTTCTTCGACCACAAAGACATACATAAGGGCACATGGATCTCTCCAGATGGGAGAACGGTCAATCAAATAGATCATGTCCTATTGGATGGCCGCCATAAGTCAGACTTACAAGACGTTAGAGTTTATAGAAGTGCCAACATGGATAGTGATCACTATCTCGTAATTGCAAAACTGAGAGCTAGAATCTCCAATAATAGAAATGAAAAAGGAATAAAGACTGTTAGATACAATACAGAAATACTAAAGGAAGAAGAAATAAAACAGAGGTTCGAGGAAGTTACTAATGAGAAAATTAGACAGTGGAGACTTGAATGCCATGAGGAACAAGATATAGAAAACCACTGGCTTAATCTAAAAAACATGTTAGTGACCACGGGAGAAGAAATCGTTGGTTTGAAGAAGAGACATGGGCGAGATGAGTGGTTTGATAAGGAGTGTGAAGAGGCAACTGACTTCAAAAACTAGACATACAAATTTATGATCCAAAGGAAATGCACTAGGGCTGTTCAAGAGGAATACAGGAAGGCCAGGCGGATGGAAAAGAAGATTCATAGAGGAAAAAAGAGGGAGTATATAATGCGACAGATGAAAAAGATAGAGGAATATAAGAGTAAAAGGCTGAGCCGAGATATGTACAGGAAGGTGAATGATATGAGACAGGAATTTCAGCCTAGAACAAATGCCTGTAGGGATAATAATGGTGGCCTTGTGAGTGATAATGCTGGCGTAATCAGGAGATGGACAGAACACTTCGAAGAGTTGCTAGGCTCAGTTGGGGAGGCTTTGATGGAGGCATCTGAGAATGAAGAGGAAGCAGGAGAATTCGAGGATGATAGAGAGGAGTTGGTGCCATCCTATGACGAGGTGTATGAAGCTCTAGAAAAGCTTAAAAATAACAAGGCAGCAGGTTCCGATGGTTTACCAGGGGAACTATTAAAGAGCACAGGAGGAGATTTCATAAAGGAATTTGCCCATCTCATAGAGCGAATATGGCTGGAGGAGGTAATGCCTGATGAGTGGAACAATGGGGTGGTGTGTTTAATACATAAAAAGGGTGATCCGCTCATATGTAAAAATTATAGGGGCATCTCTCTACTTAATACAGTGTATAAGGTATTGTCCAACATCATATTTTCTAGGCTGCTTCCCTACGCTGAGGAAAACATAAAAGAATATCAATGTGGATTCACTAGGAATAGGTCAACAACAGACCAAATATTTACACTAAGGCAAATCCTAGAAAAAACGTTGGAATATGGAGTGGCCACTCACCATCTCTTTGTGGATTTCCAGTCGGCATATGATTCAATCAACTGGAAAATGCTATATAGAGCTATGAAGGAGTTGAATATACCATCTAAGTTGGTGCGTATGGTTGGAGTAGTTATGTCCAATTCTAAGTGCCAAATCAGAATACAATCAAATCTATCTAACTCCTTAAAAACATTGAATGGGTTGAAACAAGGAGATGCCTTAGCGTGTCTGTTGTTCAACATAGCTCTAGAAAAGGTCATCAGGGATTTAGGAATTCAAACTAACGGACACATATTTCACAAGGAGGTACAGCTTCTGGCCTATGCCGATGACATTGACGTCATAAGTAGGTCTGAATCTGGCTTAAAGGAAGCCTTTCGGGAACTGGAGTTGTCCGCTAAGGCTATGGGCTTGGTTATAAACCAAAGCAAAACCAAATATATGGTTGTAGGTGCCAACACTCGTGCCCTGTCCCTGCGCATTAACGATTATGAATTTGAAAAGGTTCAAGGTTTTCCATATCTCGGGTCATATGTGGACTCTGGAAATGACTCCTCTAGAGATATTGAAAGACGGATATTATCTGCTAATAGGTGTTACTACGGACTGGTGAAACATTTTAAGTCTAAATTAATAAGTAAAGATACAAAAGCCACCCTATACAAGACCTTGATTAGACCAGTCCTGATGTATGGCTCGGAATGCTGGGTGGTAAAAAAACTAGATGAGTAGAAACTATCCGTTTTTGAGAGGAGTGTACTGAGGAGAATCTATGGCCCTGTGAGGGAAAACGACATTTGGAGGTGATTGCATAATCGAGAGTTGTACGAAAGGTTTAAAGATCTTCCGATCGTGCAACTCATACAAATTAACAGATTGCGTTGGGCTGGTCATGTGCAGAGAATGGCGGAGGATAGAATCCCAAAAAGAGTGATGAATTATTTGCCGATGGAAAGGAGAAGGAAGGGAAGACCGCGTACAAGATGGCTGGACCAGGTTGGTAAGGCAGTGAGGCTGGGTGCAGCAAACTGGTGGACATTGGCCGGGAGTAGAGACCAGTGGGGAAGATTTCTTTTGGAGGCCAGGGCCCGGACTGGGCTGTAGCGCCGAGGATGTATGTATGTATTGCAGAACGGTCACTTATAAAGACAACTTATATTATTCAGTAACCATGTTATTTAAGTTAACACTTCTGTCAGCAGTCCCACGACTGCCAGATTTAATTTTTTTTTCATAGAGTCTCGAATGCCATTGTACATTGAGATATCTTGAACCCGTTATATTGTTTAACGTAGTATTGAAAATTTATAAAAACAGTGTATCCCAATTGAATTTGTACACTTAACAATGATTTTATTTGCAGTTCTGGAAGATATATGTTTCAAAATTTTCTGGGGGAGACCCCAAATTTTCTCCTCTTTCACAGACCCCCCCGGTATTTGGGAGGCCCACACCAAGTTTTCAGCCTAGGGGCCCACTAGCTCTAAATCCAGCCCTAATGCTTGTATATAAATAATGGTGAGGTCAGATATTCTGCTTAGTCCCAGTTTAGCTATTTAAGGTGCCTCACTACAGAATTGTTGAAACACTCATCGTGAAGAAAATTAATTAAATATATCAATTATTTACTTCCATGTTCCTTAAGGAAATGGAAGTATGGTGATGGGAAAAAAAATCGTGTTCGAGATCATTGCAGATTATGATTGTACTACACTCAAAACATGAAAAAAGTCATTTTTTCGAAAAGTGTCTGTGTGTCTATCTGTAGATTTTTTTCTATGGCAAACGATAACAGCCGCAAATTCAAACAGAATCAAATAATTTTTTGCGTACAGCCCTGTTTTGTAGAGTACTCACGACATATTGTTTTTGGTGAAGATCGGTTGAGGGAAAGGGGTAGTTTACCTGCAACGGTTTTTTTATCAAGGGTAATTTGTTTTCTATGGCAAACGATAACAGCCGCAAATTCAAACAGAATCAAATAAATTTTCGCATACAGCCCTGAATTATATAGTTCTCAAGACCTATTGTTTTTGGTGAAGATCGGTTAAGGGAAAGGGGTAGTTTACCTGCAACATTTTATGTTTTAAAATGGTATTTTCTATAGCAAACGATAAGAGCCGCAAATTCAAACAGAATCAAATAATGTTTTGCATACAGCCCTGATTTGTAGAGTACACAAGACCTATTGTTTTTGGTGAAGATCGGTTAAGGGAAAGGGGTAGTTTACCAGCAACGTTTTTTTATCAAGGGTAATATTTTTTCTATGGCAAACGATAACAGCCGTAAATTCAAACAGAATCAAATAATGTTTTGCATACAGCCCTGAATTGTAGAGTTCTCAAGACCTGTTGGTTTTGGTGAAGATCGGTTAAGGCAATAGGGTAGTTTACCTGCAATCTTATGTTTTAACAAGGGTAATTTTTTCTATGAGGAACGATAACTGCCGCAAATTCAAACAGAATCAACTACGTTTTTGCATACCTTCTTGAATTATACAGAACTCAAGGTTTGTTGATTTTGTTGAAGATCGGTTAAGGGAAAGGGGTAGTTTACCGGCAACGTTTTATGTTTTAACAAGGGTAATTTTTTCTATGACGAACGATAACTGCCGTAAATTCAAAGAGAATCAAATAAAATTTGGCATACAGCCCTGAATTGTAGAGTTCTCAAGACTTGTCGTTTTTGGTGAAGATCGGTTGAGGGAAAGGGGTAGTTTACCAGCAACGTTTTATGTTTTAACAAGTGTATTTTCTATGCCAAACGATAAGAGCCGCAGATTCAAACAGAATCGAACATTTTTTGCATACAGCCCTGAATTGTATAGTACTCAAGACCTGTTATGTTTGGTGAAGATCGGTTAAGGGAAAGGGGTAGTTTACCTGCAACGTTTTTGTACAGTAGCGCAGTAATTTTTACATTATAGGTTGGCTAATCTGCGCTTTAATTTGCACTTTAATCTGATCAATTCTTGTCCGTGCGCCCGCACAGTTCGTCACATACGCTCGCAAGCGGCGGTCGGCTCGCTCTCGCAGCCTTACTGTCACATTTTTCTAATACTTGTACTCAAGTATTCGAGTGTCGCGTACTCGCGCCTCTATCGTATTCATCACGATAATTAATGTAGGCCTTAGGCCAACACTTCATATATGGCCCTTTCATCAAATTAATTTCAATGCAATACGAATTGTATTCACGATGTGCTTATTAGCCAATCTCTTAGTCAAAAGTGAAACCTAACAATTTCTGGTGTAAATGTGAACAATTAAATAAATGTATTAATTACAGTCCACTCGCTTCATCATTTCTGCATCCTGGCGAATCAACCTACAGTAAATAGAACTCTTCACACTTAACATTTTTTGGTCCACGCGGACCGGATACTAACCATTTTTTGGTCGCTCCGGACCTGGATTTCCGGATACATCATTCACATTTATTATTTTTCTGCCCCTATTTCTGGCCATCACGGGCGACTCAGCATATCCGCTGATACGACCGTGGCGTGATTCGATCAGCATTTCGCTCGTCGCCTTTGAGCCTCCTGACGACATCATTGCAAGAGCCTGCTAGCTTCAGTACGTCAGTCAAAGCAGTCATCTCTCCAAGCTGTGTGTTTGCCATCTTCTCCACGGCGTCGACGCTTCAGGACATCGCCTACAAGGTATCACCTCACTAACATCATTTCAAGGTGCATACAATGGCTGAAGAAGGCCTCAAAGTGTTAGTCAGAAAGAGAGGCGGCTTAAAGTCCGCAATAGTGCGCATACAATCAGCTGTCAGTAACTTTGATACAAATTCTAATACAAAACACTTTTTAACAGTAAGACTTGAAAGTTTGAAAAGCTTGGCATCGAAGTACGACGAGGTACAATCTGAAATCGAACTTATTTGTAAAGAGATAAACGCTGCTCAAGAAGACCGAGTTGAGGTCGAAGAAATGCTATATTCTACGGAAGCAAATATTTTACAATTGATTGATACCTTTAATGTTCAGACTGTACCTCCCGTATTATCGGCCCATATGCAATTAAAACCGATAAGTTTGCCCTGCTTCACAGGCAATATCTTGGAATGGCAGCATTTTCATTCAATTTTTACGGACTTGGTGCATGCAAGATCCGATCTAACGCCAGTGCAGAAACTACATTATTTACATTCTTCTCTAAAAAATGAACCGTTAGACTTAATTAAATCACTACCTATTTGTAATGAAAATTACTCGATAGCGTTGAGTTTGCTGTCCGCAAGGTATGACAACAAGTTCATACTAGCGAAATACTACATTCAAAATTTACTTCAAGTCAAGTCGATAATTAAAGACTCTGTCCAGAGTTTGGCAGAATTCACAAATACGATAACGTCTTCCGTTAATTCACTGGCGGCAATGCAACTGTCAGTGAATTCATTTGAACTTATTACTATACAATTATTATCAACTAAACTCGACCCTACTACTTTTAAATTATGGAAGGAGTCTATAGACCCTGATAATCTTCCTAACTTTCAAGATTTCACTCATTTTTTAAACGCACGTAGACAGCTGTTAGAAAATACACTGCCTATTGATGCCGGACAGCAACTCAACAAGGCGAGTTTAAGACTCAACAATAAATCTGATAAATATAAATCACGAAACGCTGCTGGCAGTACTACATTTAAGAGTTATCACTCAGCGTCAAGCAATTATTCATGTTTGTGTTGTCAATCTAATCATCCGATTTACATATGTGATAAATTTCGTGCACTAAGCACCGCTGAGCGAGGACAATTTGTATCAAATCACAAATGTTGTACCAGTTGTCTTAGATCAGATCATTTTGTATCTAATTGTAAGAATAAGCAGGCATGTACGATCTGTTCAAAACGACACCATACATTGTTGCACATGAAAAATGTGCCGAACTCAATCTCTGCCAGTAGCAGCAATTATTGTTCATTTAAATTACAATCCACGAATAATATTCTTTTATCAACAGCAATTGTATTTGTCATTGACCAGGCTGGCAACAGACAAAAGGCAAGAGTTCTTTTGGACGCAGGTTCACAAATTTTTGTACCAAATCATTTGCAAAGAAATTACGGCTTAATTTGACTAAATCCAACATACCAATTACGGGTATAAATAATACAGCGTGCCATGCCACTAATCTCGCGTCTGTACGCATTATTTCTCGTTATCAGAGATTTAGCTTCGAGGCAAAATGTGCATCTTATCTGCATTAACCCACAATGTGCCAGCACAATCGTTTGACATAAATCAATTCAACATTCCAGACAACATTTTTCTTGCTGACCCAAATTTCAACATATCATCCCAAATCGACATACTCTTAGGGGCGCAATTTTACCTGGATTTAATTTTAGCCAACAAATACGTACGCGGCCCTCATTTTCCCATCATTCAGGAAACAAGGTTAGGCTACATTTTGGCTGGCAATCTGCCCAAACACTGCCGCTACAAGGGTCCTGCTGTTTCGTTCCCAGCTAGGAACAACGACAGTCAAATTTTGCAGTCTCTCGAAAAATTTTGGGAAGCAGAAACTATCCCGGACAACACACCTGATAACGAGTCAGCTTGTGAGGAGCATTTCGTGCGTTCTACTCATCGCAACCATGAGGGTAGGTTCGTGGTTTCACTGCCATTTTTAAGTCCGATCATCTCCAGTTGGAGGAATCTTACACCAATGCTGAAGCAAGATTTTTGAATTTAGAACGTCGATTCAGGCGTGATGCTAAGCTCGCGCGCGGTTACTCAGACTTTATTAATGAATATAAGGATCTTGGCCACATGACGCTTATCGATAATTGCTATATCAATTCAGGAGTACCAAGTACTTACTATCTGCCTCACCATGCCGTGTTTAAGCAGTCTAGCTTGACCACAAAACTGCGCGTCGTTTTTGATGGTTCGTCCAAAACTACCAATGGCCTTTCTCTCAATGACATATTGTTGGTAGGCCCAAATGTTCAACAAGATCTTTTTTCTATTCTTTTACGTTTCCGTATGCATAAATATGTTCTCATCGCCGACATCGAGAAGATGTATCGACAAATTCGCGTAGCTGAAAGGGATTGTCACTATCAACGTATTCTGTGGCGTGACTCTCCCCTCGAACAATTTAAACACTTTGCATTGCGAACGGTAACCTACTACGGTACGGCTAGTGCTTCGTTTTTGGCCACTCGCTGTCTTATTCAAATTGGTAGGGACCATCAAGCTTCTTTTCCTGATGCGGCGTTAGCTATAACAAATGATTTCTATGTCGACGATTTACTTACCGGTGCAGACACCATCTCTGATCTGACCAAGTTGAAATCTGACTTAGGTGCGTTATTGAGTCAATACGGTCTCACGTTGCATAAATGAGCATCTAATGAACCCAGAGTGGTCGCAAGTCATGACAATTTATCACTCCCCTTAAACAAACAGGACAATGTGCGTACCCTGGGCATTCTCTGGAATAACACTGCCGATTCATTTCTGTTTGACATTAAATCATTCCCCGTTGAATCAAGCATCTCCAAGAGGAGAATTCTTTTGATTATCGCAGGCATATACGATCCACTTGGACTGATCGGTCCCGTTGTTTTCTTGTACAAACAGTTTATGCAGCAACTCTGGCAATCACGTTTGGATTGGCATTCATTGTGCGACAAATTGTGTCTGATTAGCAAAATTGTTGTCCCACATTCTATTCGTTGCAAGTTTGAGGCACGTACAGTTGAATTACATGGTTTTTCGGATGCCTCTGAAAAGGGGTTTGGGTGCTGTATCTATATTAGAGTCATTTATCAAGATTCATCGGCCTCTTGTCATCTCCTGTGTTCTAAATCTCGCGTGGCTCCCCTACGACAGGTGTCATTACCTCGCATCGAACTCTGCGCTTGCTTGTTGTTATCGCGACTCGTATCTAAGGTCGTTCCTGCGCTTTATTCGTTTATTAATAGTGTTCATTTATATTCTGACTCTATGGTGTCTCTTTACTGGATTCATGCCCAGTCCACGAGGTGGAAAACCTACGTCGCTAATCGTGTTGCTGAAATTCAGCGTCTTACGCAAGCCTATACATGGCATCACATCAATTCTAGACACAATCCTGCTGACATTATCTCTAGGGGGTGTCTCCCTGACGTTTTGCGCGATTGTTCGCTTTGGTGGCACGGTCCCACTTGTTTGTCTCAATCTTCCGAGTCCAATCCTTTTCCACCCTTTTTACCTTCTAATCCGTCGTCTTCTGAAGTCACTGCGGAAGAGAAACAAACCCATAACCTTTCTCTAATGTCTACCCTGGCTATCGACCTTTCTAAGGACTTTTCTTCGTTGCATCGTCTGACACGCGTATACGCTTACTGTTTTCGGTTCATCAAAAATATTAGACTCTCCAGTGCTGACAAAATAACGGGCGATATTACCCCTGTCAAAATTCACCATGCTCTTAATTTCTTCATAAAACAATCTCAGTCGATCCACTTTGCAGCCGAAATTAATTGTCTTCCTAATGGGTCTTCTGTCTCTATTAGGAGTAAGTTGGCTTCTCTCGACCCGTTTCTTGATGATTCTGGAGTAATACGTGTAGGCGGGCGATTACAGCAGTCGCAATTACCTTACGACACTAAACATCCTATTGTCTTACATCCATCGGCTCATATTACTCGCCTTATCATTGAACGCAAACACATTCGTCTACTTCACGCTGGTGCTCAACTCGTGCATCGCTCACTTCGTCAACGTTGGTGGATTGTTAATGCCAGGTTAGTCATTCGCTCAATCATTCGTAAATGTGTCAAGTGTCTCAGGTTTAGTGCCAAACAGCAGGTTCAGAGGCTTGGTATTTTACCGTCTCCTAGAGTCACTCCATCACGGCCGTTTCTATTCTGCGCGGTTGATTATGGTGGTCCCTTCATGATTCGTCATGGCGGGCAGAAATCCAGAACTCTCTCTAAGGCATACGTGTCTTTGTTCATTTGCTTAGCAACCAGGGCCATTCACTTGGAATTGGTTTCCGACCTTACAGCTACTACTGCGTTTATAGCTGCCTTACGTCGTTTTATGTCCCGCAGGAGCATACCCAGTCAGTTATACTCTGATAATGGCACAAACTTTAGGAAGGCCCGCAATATTTTACATGACCTCTACAACCTTTGGCATGATAAGGATGCCACCTCATCACTCAAATGATTCACGTCCTCTCAGGGTATCTCATGGTCATTTATTCCGCCCTCGTCACCTCATTTTGGTGGCCTTTGGGAGAGCGGCATAAAGAGTTTGAAGTTTCATTTGCGCCGCGTGGTAGGCAAGTCTGTACTCACCTTCGAGGAGTTTGCGACAGTTTTGTCTCAGATAGAGGCATGTCTAAACTCTCGCCCTTTATTTGCCATCTCTTCGGATGTAAATGATCCGGTGCCACTTACACCTGGCCATTTTTTGATTTGCGCACCATTAACGGCGATACCGGACCCAGACCTATCTCATATTCCTACCTCTCGTCTTGGACGTTGGCAACTTCTCCAGAAGTTTGTTCAAGTCATTTGGAAGGCATGGTCTCGCGACTATTTACACCAGTTACAACAGCGTCACAAATGGAAATTCGCTAAGGATAATGTTTCCATTGGGGACCTAGTTTTACTTATTGAGGATAACCTACCTCCATTAGCCTGGAAATTTGGTGTAATTACCGCCACATTTCCCGGCCCAGACAACTTAATTAGAGTCGTAGACATTCGCACGCCTACTGGTGTTTTGCGCAGACCAATCCATAAATTATGTTTGGTCCCTACTAGGGACGAACAATAAAACAAAAAAGGGGGTTTATTTTCCTTTGTATATATTTGTAAAAAACACATAAATCAGATGTTCAATGAAGACTTTGTTAGTTATAAGCACCTTTGTTTTTAGCATAAGCTTTAATTTGTATATTTTTTGATTTACAAATCAGCAACTGTTTGTTTTACTCAAGCAAGTGTCAGTTTATTTAATATGCAAGGCTTTAATTATTATTTTGTATTTTCGTGTATGCAACATTTGATTTATGCCTCATGTCTTTGCTTACTATTATGTAAAAATTTTGTTATTCTCTGAATTTATTTTTCACAATTGTTCAATACATGTATTACATTTGTACTCAACTAAATTGGTGTTTATTATATTTATTATATAACTTGCATTTATGTAAAACATATTGTTTTTTGCGTCTACTGTATGTAACCATGCCACGCCTAGATTTATTTTATATGGTATTTTGTATTTTGTGATTATGCATTGCACAGTTATTATTCCTGCTTAAATTATGACATACATGTCATCACATATGTGCTTGCAATCAGTCAGCTATCTATAGCTTGTTCTCACACAACAACATATTGTAAATTCCTGAAATTTCAGGTATAGCATGACTCGTTCAAATTTATGACGCCATGCTAGATTTACGTCTAAACATGTATAATTTGTGACAATTTTTGTTCATTGTAAGCAATAGGTCTACTGGCCTCAACTATTTCACGGTAACCATCTATGACTTGCATAGGGTTACAATTTATCGGGCCAGCATGTGATGAGCTTCCGATCATACATTATTAAACATTGTCAAATTATGTATTTTTCATGTTTTATAACGTTCAATATTGTATACATACAATATATGAGGGCAATGCATTGCCAACGCTTACATTTTCTTTCATGCATGAAATCAGTTTGCTCGCCAACCTTGGCCTACCAAACGCTTATCTTTAAGGCTTATCTTTATTCATGCTTATCGCTAAACCATTAACGTACAGCTGTTATCTAAGATTACAACTCAAGGTTCAATGCAGCCTATGAGATTGACTTTCATTAATAAGAACTCTGTATGTTATATAATGAGTTACCAAAATGTATAATAAATTACTAAAATGTAGTAAAAAATCTACTGATTTTTGATGGGCAGTTTATGTACAGTAGCGCGGTAATTTTTACATTATAGGTTGGCTAATCTGCGCTTTAATTTGCACTTTAATCTGATCAATTCTTGTCCGTGCGCCCGCACAGTTCGTCACATACGCTCGCAAGCGGCGGTCGGCTCGCTCTCGCAGCCTTACTGTCACATTTTTCTAATACTTGTACTCAAGTATTCGAGTGTCGCGTACTCGCGCCTCTATCGTATTCATCACGACAATTAATGTAGGCCTTAGGCCAACACTTCATATATGGCCCTTTCATCAAATTAATTTCAATGCAATACGAATTGTATTCACGATGTGCTTATTAGCCAGTCTCTTAGTCAAAAGTGAAACCTAACAATTTCTGGTGTAAATGTGAACAATTAAATAAATGTATTAATTACAGTCCACTCGCTTCATCATTTCTGCGAATCAACCTACAGTAAATAGAACACTTCACACTTAACATTTTTTGGTCCACGCGGACCGGATACTAACCAGTTTTTTTTATCAAGGGTAATTTTCTTCTAAGGCAAACGATAACAGCCGCAAATTCAAACAGAATCAAATAATAATTTTTTGCATACAGCCCTGAATTGTAGAGTTCTCAAGACCTTTTGGTGTTGGTGAAGATCGGTTAAGGGGAAAGGGGTAGTTTACCTGCAACATTTTATGTTTTAACAAGGGTAATTTTTTTTTATGACGAACGATAACTGCCGTAAATTCAAACAGAATAAATTACTTTTTTGCATACCTTTTTGAATCATAGATAACGCAAGAGGTCTGTTGATTTTGTTGAAGATCGGTTAAGGGAAAGGGGTAGTTTACCAGCAACGTTTTATGTTTTAACAAGGGTAATTTTTTTTTTTGACGAACGATAACTGCCGCAAATTCAAATAGAATCAAATAATTTTTTGCATAATGTCCTGAATTGTAAAGAAGTGAAGGGCTGTTGATTTTGGTGAAGATCGGTTAAGGGAAAGGGTAGTTTACCGGCCACTGTTCATGTTTTAACAAGAGTAATTGTTTCTATGACGAACGATAACTGCCGCACATTCAAACAGAATCAATTATTTTTTTTGCATGCATCCCTGCATTGTAGAGGACTGAAGGTCTGTTGAATTTTTTTGTGATGATCGGTTAAGAGAAAGGGGTAGTTTACCTGCAACATTTTATGTTTTAACAAGAGTAAAATACTTAATTTTGATAAACAAAGTATCCTGATAAGAAGCTCATAATAATCCACTGTAGAAACGTAGATGAAATATCTATAAATGAAGAGGCTAGTTGAACGGGGTTGGGGTAATTTTCTATTAATCAAAATTATAGTTGAAGAGGTAGGGGAGAATTTTTTATATGTGTACTACGTTATCGGCAACAAAGAAGTAGGTTTTTGTTAAAATTCCTTCCCGGGCTGTTTAGCCGTACTCCACACCTCGCTTCTTCACGATTGCCTAAATCAGTTCTAGGATTAAGATCAGGAAGTCAGGATGATAGAGTGGTGTATGTTTTCTGCAAAACCAGACATTTTGGAAATGCCATCGACTGCCATCATCAGTGAAAATCGAGTGCGAAAACGTGAGGTGGTATACGTTAGTGACCACAGTACTGTGGTTAAGGCTGAAGCAATAGAAAGAAGTAGTTTCTATGGAAATATTTCATTTCGAATATGATTTTAAATATAAATCTTAGAACATGGAAGTCATGTATGGATCTCCATACCGATATTTTGTAATTTCTCACTGTTAGTTTGGGAGTTTATTTACAGCTGATATTGTGAAGAGGATTTATAGACAGGAAAGTATGTTACATGAAACTTAACAGATATAAACTTTAAACCTGAACACAGAGTATAAAATCCCAATACTAGTATTTGGAATTAATATTTGTTATTTGATGTTTACATTAAATTAAAATAAATTATTTAAAATTTAGTTTTCCAAACTTTTCTTCTCAACAGTGCTTTTTCTATAGATTCTGTTATGCAGTGGCGCACCCAGGATTTTTTTTCGGGAGGGGTTTTGAAAATCTAGAAACAAGGTGCATAATTTTGGTTTTCCTCATTCTTTTCTTTACAAGGAGTGCTTTTTCCTGGAGAAACGACAATACGCAACTTATAAGGAGCCAATGTTGCAAGAATAGGTAAAAATTAACTTTACTTCATAGTATTTCACTCATGTACGTTCCACCTATAATGCTGCAAAGGCATACTGCACGTGTAACAATCATACACACAATGTTTGTGAGAATTATGAGTTTAAATCATGTTAAGCACAGGCTTACTAATTTGCATATGATTATTGAATAATCTAAATTACTTAATCAGTAGACGCCGACTTTATTGAAGTAATAATACAATAATATAGTTAAAATAATCAGACATAAAGCAGTTACGCACTTTGTAGTGGGGATAAGGCGGGAACAATGTTATACACGTGAGTAGAAAAAGGCCCTTTGAAAATATTAGCCTTCTCCCTGAATGGAGAGTCTACGTACGGAGGTTTTGATTTTTGATTTCTATTTCTATTTCTACTAAACAGTACATATGGACTGTTTTGTAAGACGAAACAAGCAATAGATACAATACCATACAAAGATTTCACCGAGTTATAAAATGTTTTAACATTTAGTAGGCCTACTGCAATTATTTTGTAAACAGCGATTTGGCATGTTGTGTCTATTGCAGTCTTTCTCCAGATCTTCTAGTCGAGCCTAGACATTAACAAACATTGTATATTTTGAAGTACATAATAGTTTGTGTACATGTTAACGATTCAGGAAAAAACGTAATATCGGTAAAAATAAGCCTCTGACGAAGCTGACGAAAACTAGTTCAAGCTACAAGGTGAAAGTTTAACATTTTTACCAATAAAAAATTAGTGTTCCGAGTCAGTAGTTATATATTTATAATTAGTTAATCAACGGACACGTCATGGACAACAAAATCCATGAATATAGTTAACATTACCCTGGCAACTTAATTTGTTTGAATAAGTAACATCAATAACAGGCTCGAATGTAAAATGACTGTGTGTGTTTAAAAAAAAAACAACAGATGTAAATTGTCCATAAAGAACAGGAGAGACAATATTAATGAAAAAATTGTACCAAAACTGTTTAAGTAATATAACATTTAATCACTTACAACCAATTACAAATATTTAGCTCAATTCTTTCATTCCACTAATGTTTCCTTCGCTGTTATAACTCAAATCGTCTTCACTGCTGCTATCCCGTTATTTATTAATTTTGAAACGAACTGTTACATTATACACTCTTTGGTCTGATCTCACGTAATCTTTTCAATTTTCATGGCATGGTCACATCTTGATGTGCAATCTACGAAAGAAATAGAGTCAAATTCCTTTTTTGCTAAGATTCTAACACTGTCATGGAAATGCACGTTTTTTTGTCACGCTTCTTCACGATTGCCTAAATCAGTTCTAGGATTAAGATCAGGAAGTCAGGATGATAGAGTGGAAGTCGTAAAATGCAATGTCCATGGTTATTATAAGAGTTCTGTATGTATGTTGGTTTACTTTGTTTAATTAGTGAATAGAACTCAGGTTAAGATAAACGGACTAAAGAAATCCCATTATTCACTAACCAGTTAATCGTGTTTGTCTTTTTGTTAATGATGTTGCAGGTGGATTTATTTATTCATTGAACTTTTCAGCTACATTTGTCGATGATAACGTGCCAAAAGCAATAGGAAACTTTTAATAGAATAACACAATAGAAAGTTAAGAGAAAATGTATAAGAAAATTACGGCAATTCAGAGAAGAACGGCGTATATCCGCGTTTAACTGACGTTGAATTCAGTTTCGTCTACGTAAACTATAGGCCGCCGTTCTTCTCTGAATTGCCGTAATTTTCTTATATATTTTCTCTTAACTTTCTAATGAGTTATTCTATTAGAAGTTTCCTATTACTTTTGGCACGTATTCATCGAAATCTCATTTGACGAATAATGTGGCTCAGACTAGATGCACTACCATTATAATTAATTTATCTATTAAAAATTGTTTAAATTATTTTGAATGTTGGTGTTTCCCCTTCTATGAATTGATATTTTTAAATAATTAATGGAATAGTACACTTGTCTTTTGTTGAGCACTTTTTATGGGAAGTACTGAAAGATTTTATGTCAGTCGTATACGCGGATGCTTCTTTAATAATTCTAAAAACACTACTTAGAGTACACCGCATGCCTGAGCTACCCTTTTCTGCAACTTTCTTTCTGATATTCCCTTATCTTCCGATTTAATAAACTTGTACACGTTATACATTATTTTCCGACTCTAACTATGCATAACTTTCCTTTGCGCTGAAATTGACAGGCCATCCAGATTGATCTAGTTCACTCTCCAAAACCGGAAAATATAGCAATAAACTAAACGCTACGCTTTTGATGAAAACTGGAGTTTTTTGAAAAGTACGAACACAAAAACTATCATGCGCCGTTGGCAAAAGAACAATTTATTCACGTCTGGTAAACTTACCTATGCTGAATTTTAATTTATCATTTAGTAATAGTAAAAAGATTATTTTGTAAGAATATAGTAATTAACATATAAAGAAGATACTTTATTTATTATGTTCTTACTGTTTGTAAACACATTGATTACAACATTTTTCCAGATTTTCGGGGGGGGGTCTACCCCCCCCCCCGGTTGCGTCACTGCTGTTATGTCATGTGACAAACCATTAAAGTGTGTATCCAATAACTAACTGCTATGACTGCTGAAAGATGCAGTGTAAGTATTTTTATAAGTGTAAATGAAATGGAAAACAACTGGTTCATATAACAATGAAAATAACTTTATCTATCAGAATCAAATAAATGGATCTGTGAACATCAGACACAGTGTCCTGAAGTACTGGCGTATAGAGAGCATGTCAGTGTACTTTAAATATAGGTAAAGTAATATGTAATTTAATTTAATATGTAATAAGTAATATGTACTTTCCTATTATTAAAAAAAATAATATATGTACAAAGTAAATTAATAATAATAATAAAAATAAAAATAATAATAGGAAGGTGATAATTGCAAAGGCAACAGCAGCAGCAATACTCTTAAAATAATAATAGTAATACTTTTGTATGAAGTACCAATAAACAAAGAGTTAGAAAAATTGAAAACAGTAGTTGTGCTATTTCTTTTTTTTGTGAGTTACATAAGCAAGACCAGGAACATTATGGAAAAATTCAGAAAGTCTTAGGTTAAGTCTGTAGTGTCATATTGGACCTCAAAAAAGTTTCTCAAACACACATACAACATTATATTTCTTTTGTATGTATATAAACAGAGGCGTAGCTATGGGGGGGGGCAAGGGAGCAGCCACCCTGGGCGGCATAGCCAGGAGGGCGGCAAAGTGAGCATAGACTTGAAAAAATTGTTTTCAGTTTATAAAACTACAAACAACTTGTTTCTTTGATATGACTATTCCTTAAGAACTATAGGAATATAAGATTTTCTTAATGTAAAATTAAGAACTACAACAAGTTCCAAAGAGTTTATGAAGTCTTTTATGGAAGGAAAATCGAACACTGAGTGTCGAAATATTACAATTAACAAGGAATCAACTTGAGATCATAAAATGGATGGTATTAGCGATGACACAGTTGATAAATACAGTAAAGTTAACGACGTGATTACTTGACTATGAGATTTGATGTTGTGGAGGCAAAGAGATTCTAATATTTAAGACTATCTAAGGTAAATTCTAAAAATTATGTACTTTTTACTTTTAAGTATTAGAAAAAATATCGGTATGGAGAACCATACATGACTTCCATGTTCTAAGATTTATATTTAAAATCATTTTTGAAATGAAATATTACCATAGAAACTACTTCTTTCTACTTACTGCTTCAGCCTTAACCACAGTACTGTGGTCACTAACGTATACCACCTCATGTTATCGCACTCGATTTTCACTGATGATGGAAGTCGATGGCATTGCCGAAACGTCTGGTTTTGTAGAAAACATTGGACTACGGCCAAACAGCCCGGGCAGGAATTTTAACAAAAAACTACTTCTTTGTTGCCGATAACGTTATACACACATATATAAAAAATATGCATAAAATTAACGGCTTGTATAAGTTAATGTTTGATCTCCATTAAAGTTAAGTAGTGCTCAAGTTTCCAAAGTTTTAATATTATGATGTCCGTAATTAAAACTTCAGAGTAGGTTTAGTGTGTATGAGGGTACACCGTGGACTAAAATTTTCAACATTCCCTATTGAGCGTTGTTCAGAGTAAAGCTGCGAATCTACAGTGTACGTTTCACAGAACAATCACGTGGAAAAGAAGGAGCGCTCCGAAGTCACTCATGGACCCTCAGCATCTTGGAGAGGGTTCATTCCCTAAAGACGAAAAGTCTGTCTATGAATCGTTCCTCTGTAAACACGTGCAGTTACACTGCCCAGCGATCACAGGAAGCAAATCGCTATCCACGCTGGACATTTTTTTGGCTTGCACACGTTATGTTGGTGTGGGTTTCGGCACTTTCCATTTAAAAAGCGTGCAAATGTAAGAAAATAAACATGAGTGAGGCCAGAAATAACGCGAATTGTGTGTGTGTGTGTGTGTGTGTGTGTCTTCCATGCCTTTTTATTGCAGTAATCATAATAATAAAATGGAAACGTAAACATTACATAATTGAGATATACTTGTCTGCCACGAACGATATATTTTCTCTCATACATGATTTACATTAAAATGAAAAAATTATAATTTTATTGCCTGGCAACAAAATTATTTTATTTTTAACAATTACCATTGTTTGAAAAAGTTTAAATGAATTTCCAAGTACTTTACTGTTGTTAAAACGTAAAAGGTTGCTGGTAAACTACCCCTTCGCCTTAACCGATCTTCACCAAAATCAAAAGGCCTTGAGATCTCTACAATTCAGGGATGTATGCAAAAAATTATTTGATTCTGTTTGAATATGCGGCAGTTATCGTTCGTCATAGAAAAAATTACCATTGTTAAAACATAAAACGTTGCAGGTAAACTATCCCTTTCCCTGAACCGATCTCCACCAAAAACAATAGGTCCTGAGAACTCTATAATTCAGAGCTGCATGCGAAACATTATTTGATTGTATTTGAATTTGCGGCTGTTATCGTTTGCCATAGAAAAAAACTTACCCTTGATAAAAAAAATATGTTGCAGGTAAACTACCCCTTTCCCTTAACCGATCTTCATAAAAAACAATAGGTCTTGAGTACGCTAAAAATCAGAGCTGTATGCAAAAAATTATTTGATTCTGTTTGAATTTGCAGCTGTTATCGTTTGCCATAGAAAAAAAATCTACAGACAGACACACACACACACACAGACACTTTTTGAAAATATCGGTATGGAGAACCATACATGACTTCCATGTTCTAAGATTTATATTTAAAATCATTTTTGAAATGAAATATTACCATAGAAACTACTTCTTTCTACTTACTGCTTCAGCCTTAACCACATTACTGTGGTCACTAATGTATACCACCTCATGTTATCGCACTCGATTTTCACTGATGATGGAAGTCGATGGCATTGCCGAAACGTCTGGTTTTGTAGAAAACATTGGACTATGGCCAAACAGCCCGGGCAGGAATTTTAACAAAAAACTACTTCTTTGTTGCTGATAACGTTGTACACATATATATAAAAAATATGCATAAAATTAACAGCTTGTATAAGTTAATGATTGATCTCCATTAAGTAGTGCTCAAGTTTCCAAAGTTTTAATATTATGATGTCCGTAATTAAAACATCAGAGCAGGTTTAGTGTTTATGAGGGTACACCATGGACACAAATTTTCAACATTTCCTATTGAGTGTTGCTTAGAGTAAAGCTGCGAATCTACAGTGTACGTTTCACAGAACAAACACGCGGAAAAGAAGGAGCGCTCCGAAGTCACTCTTGGACCCTCAGCATCTTACAGAGGGTTCATTTCCTAAAGACGAAAAGTCTGTCTATGAATCGTTCCTCTGTAAACACGTGGAGTTACACTGCCCAGCGATCCACAGGAAGCAAATCGCTATCCATGCTGGACACTTTTTCGGCTTGCATGCGTTATGTTGGTATGGGTTTCGGCACTTTCCATTTAAAAAGCTTGCAAAAGTAAGAAAATAAACATGAGTGAGGCCAGAAATAACGCAAATTGTGTGTGTGTGTGTGTGTGTGTGTTCCCTGCCTTGTTATTGTGGTAGTCATAATAATAAAATGGAAACGTAAACATTACATAACTGAGATATGCTTGCCTGCCACGACCGATATATTTTCTCTCATACATGATTTACATTGAAATGAAAAAATTATAATTTTATTGACTGGCAACAAAATTATTTTATTTTTAACAATTACCATTGTTTGAAAAAGTTTAAATGAATTTTCAAGTACTTTACTGTTGTTAAAACGTAAAAGGTTGCAGGTAAACTACCCCTTCCCCTTACCCGATCTTCACAAAAATCAAAAGTCCTTGAGATCTCTACAATTCAGGGATGTATGCAAAAAATTATTTGATTCTGTTTGAATATGCAGCAGTGACCGTTCATCATAGAAAATTACCCTTGATAAAAAAACATTGCAGGTAAACTACCCCTTCCCCTTAACCGATCTTTACCAAAAACAATAGGTCTTGAGTACTCTACAAATCAGGGCTGTATGCAAAAAATTATTTGATTCTGTTTGAATTTGCGGCTGTTATCGTTTGCCATAGGAAATACCCTTGTTAAAACATAAAACGGAGCAGGTAAACTACCCCTTTCCCTTAACCGATCTTCACCAAAAACAACAGGTCTTGAGAACTCTACAGTTCAGGGCTGTGTGCAAAAGAGTAGTAGGTTCTGTTTGAATTTGCGGCTGTTATCGTTTGCCAAAAAAAAATTACCCTTGATAAAAAAAACTGTTGCCAGTAAACTACCCCTTTCCCTCAACCGATCTTCACCAAAAACAATAGATCTTGAGTACTCTACAAATCATGGCTGTACGCAAAAAATTATTTGATTCTGTTTGAATTTGCGGCAGTTATCGTTTGCCATAGAAAAAAAATCTACAGACAGACACACAGACAGACAGAAGACACACAGACAGACACACACACAGACACTTTTCGAAAAACGACTTTTTTTCATGTTTTGAGTGTAGTACAATCAGAATCTGCAATAATCTCAAACACGATTTTTTTTGCCATCACCATACTTCCATTTCCTTAAGGAACATGTAAGTAAAACACCTTTTTTTAATGTTTTGAGTGTAGTACAATCAGAATCTGCAATAATCTAAAACACGATTTTTTTTTGCCTTCACCATACTTCCATTTCCTTAAGGAACATGGAAGTAAAAACACTATTAAAATTTTAATTGTTGAAATGTTTAACAATAAATTGTCTGTTTCTAAGCAATTGATCAAAATTAATGATTTTATTTAATTTAATTCAGACTGTCAACGATTACAGACATATTCTTTTGGTGTCCCTGCAGATAAATCCATCTCGTGTCTGTTTACCCACTGTGAAATACTTGAGGTAATGGGGTTATTTGCTGCTTTGATTGCTACTATCAAGACACGGGCATCACACTCACACACACCCGTCTGGCGGACACATGCTGGCATGTGCAGTTTGCGTGTTGGGGTCAGTGCAAGGCGTGCGCTTGCATCGACTCCAGCACGCACCCTGGCACGCGCACACTGACACGCGCTCAGGGTGTAGACACATGCTTTGTGGTTTTGATCGTGGTACTCACAGTAGTAAAACTTTCTAACCTGGGTATTTTCACATTGGGCAAATACAACCAGGGTTGAATTTATTTCAGAGACACAGAACATCAAAACACATTATTATATACACATCTTCAAACAAATGTATGAATGGGTATATTTAATTGAAAGTACTGAATGAATGCTTGAGTTGCAATAATGTAAAAATCATTGTAGACATAAAAAGTAGAATGGTTTGTGTAAAAACGTTTTGGGTCTTTTTACACTTAATCCATGCATTTTGTTCATCTTTCATTAAACTGTGTTACAATCAGTACACTCATTATTTTCAAATAGCTTTCAGTAAACTTCCTGTGCTTTTTACTACTTAGGTTTAAACGTCTACCTTCCCCCCTCATCCCCACCACATCCTCTATATATCCTACGCTTGAGTGAAAGAATATACAACCACAAAGTTTTTCCACTGACAAGTTCGATATGTCTTCCTGTACTATCACAGATTGAAGAAGTTATACGTATGGGGAAAGTTACCGCTAGCTCCGTGCTCTGTAATCCTGTAGAAATAGGGGACCGTGGAAAACTGATGAATCCTTGGATTCTGTTGTCCATGACGTGTCCGTTGATTAACTAATTATAAGTATAACACTACTAACTCAGAACATTAAGTTTTCTATTGGTGAAAATTTTACATTTTGTAGCCTGAACTAGTTTTTGCTTATTATAAGCTTTGTCAGACGCTGCCACTAGGAGGGCTGTCCATCTTGTTCTTGGTGAAGGCGCTGTCGTTCGAAAGATCGATGTTGTGTGTGCAGAGGCATAGTTAGGGGGGCCAAGGGAGCAGCCACCCCGGGCGGCATAGCCAGGAGGGCGGCAAAGTGAGCATAGACTTGAAAAAATTGTTTTCAGTTTATAAAACTACAAACAACTTGTTTCTTTGATATGACTATTCCTTAAGAACTATAGGAACATAAGATTTTCTTAATGTAAAATTAGGAACTACAACAAGTTCTAAAGAGTTTATGAAGTCTTTTATTCAAGGAAAATCGAACCCTGAGTGTCAAAATATTACAGTTAACAAGGAATCAACTTGGGATCATAAAATGGATGGTATTAGCGACGAGGCAGTTGATAAATATAGTAAAGTTAATGACGTGAGTACTTCAAACTGTGAAAGTGTTAAAGTACACTTACAAGATTCAGTTGGTTCTAGTGCCATGGTTGATGTTGCATCGTGCAGTCTTGAAAACAGAACAGGCGACACATGACAGAACATGACTAGCAACAACGTAGACCATGTGCCCGGTGCTGCTCTGCAGGATATGGGAGCTTGGCCAAGCAAGAAATATCAGTCCTTCTGAGATATAATGGTGAATAGAGGAACAAGTCAGTTGCAGAACAAAGACAGCTATTTTCCTGAAGATGAAGCCGGACGATCCTTAAACAAGTATTGGTTTGATAAAACCTTGCAAAGTGGCAAAAAGGTAAATCGCACTTGGATGTGTTTTTCTCCAACTAAAAAAATGTTTATTTCCACAAAAAAAATGTCAAAGAAGCCATTTCAATACTAAAAATTGGTTTTTATCTTGGTGAAAGTTAAATCCCCGTATTCAGGATCATGAAAAAATGGTGTGCGGTTTTTGAATGGAAGGAATTGGAACATTCTTTAAACAAAGGGGGACTTATTGATGATCTGCTTCAGAAACAAATTAGTAAAGCAGTTAAGACATGGAAAGAAATCCTCAAACGGGTCATTGCCATAGTACAAAATCTGGCACTGATAGGACATCGAGAGTCAATTACTAACGATCCAAGTCTATTTACTAACATCATCAGTATCATTACCATTGTTGTCAACTTAGTTTAATTGAACTACATGAGTTCAATAGCTGACAGTCAGCTCTTGATATTCATATTTTACATTTAAATTGACAGGAAGGTAATGAGGGTAAAGGTAAAACATATATTCACATCGCATTTGTCAAATAGATTCTGTCTGGCTTCACTGGTGAGACAGTCAAGAGAATTTATTGTCATCGGCTTGTTGCCTTTTGTCCAGTGACAATATATACAGTAAACAGCAAGGAATATTATTCTGCCTAGTCACTGTTTGATGTGTCATATATCAAAGGAATCTACAAAGGACATTATTAAGTTTATTAGTTGAATTCACATTGTTGATGAAAAATGTTGAAAATGAATAACGTTTCAACAAAATAATAGTTGAAAGTTAATTACTACTAAAAAGTAAATAATGATATTCATATACTTTTTCTTCATGGAACACTTATACATGAAAATTAAAAAATGGTGCCTAAACTATTACTGTTCCATGTTTAAAAAGTGTATAAATATCATTACTGATACTCATATAGATAATGGAGAACAAAATCCATGAGAACTAAAATACTATGAATGAATCACTAATACAATTTACAGTAATAGTATCGGTTTTTATGATTTTATTTTTGTCATTCCTGTTTTCTCTTCATTAAAAAATACTGCCTTTCTGTAAACAGTATATACAATTTCCTGAAATATATAGACAGTATGATCCTTAGAAAGTTTCAAGAAAGCTAAGGTAGTTAAAAACATAAAATGTTATTGAAATTCTTACATTTTTGCTAATACATACAACTCAAAATTTTAGATTCCAGTGTTCCTGAGACCATGGATTATTATATTTCACTTTCTGTGGTAGTTGATAAACTTGAATTTGTTTCTATTTGTAACATTGTTGTAGTTAAAACATCTACTTGAGCAGTTTTGGATAGGAGAAATAAACATATTTTTTGTTCTTCAAGTCACTCTTCCAGCTCTGCTGCATATTTTTGGTGGTGGTTGGATTTCAGTCCGTCTCCTTGAAATATCTTTTTGGTATCTTTCTTCTGCTGCATCCAGCCATTCCAGAAAAGCTTGATTCGCCTCGTAAAACCTCTGTGAATGGCGTTCCTGCCTCAATTTTCGCAATTTCTCTTGCAATTCCCTATAACATAGACAAATCATAAAAACCAATTACATATTCCATGAAAATTATATAACAGGTAAAAAAAACAATTTCGGTATACATTACTTCCATGTTCTAAGATTTATATTTAAAATCATTTACGAAATGAAATGTTTCCATAGAAAATACTTCTTTCCACTTATTGCTTCAGCCTTAACCACAGTACTGTGGTCACTAACGTATACCACCACATGTTATCACACTCGATTTTTACTGATGATGGCAGTTGACTGCACTGCCGAAACGTCTGGTTTTGCAGAAAACATTGGACTACAGCCAAACAGCCTGGAAAGGAATTGTAACAACAAACTACTACTTTGTTGCCGTTAAGGTAGTACACATATAAATATCGGTATGGAGAACCATACATGACTTCCATGTTCTAAGATTTATATTTAAAATCATATTCGAAATGAAATATTTCCATAGAAACTACTTCTTTCTACTGACTGCTTCAGCCTTAACCACAGTACTGTGGTCACTAACGTATACCACCTCACGTTTTCGCACTCGATTTTCACTGATGTTGGCAGTCGATGGCACTGCCGAAACGTCTGGTTTTGCAAAAAACATTGGACTATGGCTAAACAGCACGGGAAGGAATTTTAACAAAAAACTACTTCTTTGTTGCCGATAACGTAGTACACATATAAAAAATTCTCCCCTCCCTCTTCAACTATAATTTTCATTAATAGAAAATTACCCCCACCCCGTTCACCTAATTTATAGATATTTCATCTACGTTTCTACAGTGGATTATTATGAGCTTCTTATCAGGATACTTTATTTATCAAAATTAAGTACTTTACTCTTGTTAAAACATAAAACGTTGCAGGTAAACTACCCCTTTCTCTAAACCGATCTTCACCAAAATCAATAGGCCTTCAGTCCTCTACAATTCTGGGATGTATGCAAAAAAATATTTGATTCTGTTTGAATGTGCGGCAGTTATCATTCGTCATGAAAACATTTCTGTTGTTACAACATAAAATGTTGCAGGTAAACTACCCCTTTCCCTTAACCGATCTTCACCAAAACCAACAGATCTTGAGAACTCTACAATTCAGGGAAGTATCCAAAACATTATTTGTTTCTGTTTGAATTTTCGGCTGTTATCGTTTGCCATAGGAAAAAATCGGTATGGAGAACCATACATGACTTCCATGTTCTAAGAGTTATATTTAAAATCATATTCAAAATGAAATATTTCCATAGAAACTACTTCTTTCTACTTATTGCTTCAGCATTAACCACAGTACTGTGGTCACTAATGTATACAACCTCACGTTTTCGCACTCGATTTTTACTGATGATGGCAGTCGATGGCACTGCCGAAAAGTCTGGTTTTACAGAAAACATTGGACTACAGCTAAACAGCCCGGGAAGCAATTTTAACAAAAAACTAAAACTACTTCTTTGTTGCTGATAACGTAGTACACATATAATAAATTCTCCCCTCCACCTTCAACTATAATTTTTAATAATAGAAAATTACCCCCACCCTGTTCACCAAACCTCTTCATTTATAGATATTTCATCTACGTTTCTACAGTGGATTATTATGAGCTTCTTATCAGGATACTTTATTTATAAAAATTAAGTACTTTACTTTTGTTAAATCATTAAAAATTGTTTCAGGTAAACTACTCCTTTCTCTTAACCGATCTTCTCCAAAATCAATAGACCTTCAGTCCTCTACAATTCATGGATGCATGCAAAAAAATATTTGATTGTGTTTGAATGTGCGGCAGTTATCGTTCGTCATGGAAACATTTCTCTTGTTACAACTTAAAATGTTGATCTTCACCAAAAACAACGGGTCTTGAGTACTCTACAAATCAGGGGTGCATGCAAAAAATTATTTGATTCTGTTTGAATTTGCGGCTGTTATCGTTTGCCATAGAAAATACCCTTGTTAAAACATAAAACGTTGCAGGTAACCCCTTTCCCTTAACTGACCTTCTCCAAAAACAATAGGTCTGAGAACTCTACAATTCTGGGCTGTGTGCAAAAGAGTAGTTGATTCTGGTTGAATTTGCGGCTGTTATCGTTTGGCATAGAAAGAAATTACCGTTGATTAAAAAAAAACTGTTGCAGGTAAACTACCCCTTTCCCTTAACCGATATTCACCAAAAACAATAGGTCTTGAGTACTCTACAAACCAGAGCTGTATGGAAACAATTATTTGATTCTGTTTTAATTTGCGGCTGATATCGTTTGCCATAGAAAATACCCTTGTTAAAACATAAAATGTTACAGATAAACTACCCCTCTACCTTAACCGATCTTCACCAAAAACAATATGTCTTGAGAACTCTACAATTTAGGGCTGTATGCAAATAATCATTTGATTCTGTTTGAATTTGCGCTGTTATCGTTTGCCATAGAAAATACCCTTGTTAAAACATAAAGTGTTGCAGGTAAACTACCCCTTTCCCTTAACCGATCTTCACCAAAAACAATAGGTCTTGAGAACTCTACAATTCTGCGCTGTGTGCAAAAGAGTAGTTGATTCTGTTTGAATTTGCGGCTGTTATCGTTTGGCATAGAAAAAAATTACCCTTGATTAAAAAAAAACGTTGCAGGTTAACTACCCCTTTCCCTTAACCGATCTTCACCAAAAACAATAGGTCTTTAGTACTCTACAGATCAGAGCTGTATGCAAAAAATTATTTCATTCTGTTTGAATTTGCGGCTGTTATCGTTTGCCATAGAAAAAAAACTACAGACAGACCGACAGACACACACACAGACACTTTTCGAAAAATGACTTTTTTTCATGTTTTGAGTGTAGCACAATCAGAATCTGCAATAATCTCGAACACGATTTTTTTTGCCATCACCATACCTACTTCAATTTCCTTAAGGAATATGGAAGTAAAAATTACCCTCGATAAAAAAAAGTTGCTGGTAAACTACCCCTTTCCCTTAACCGATCTTCACCAAAAACAATAGGTCTTGAGTACTCTACAAACCAGAGCTGTATGGAAACAATTATTTGATTCTGTTTTAATTTGCGGCTGATATCGTTTGCCATAGAAAATACCCTTGTTAAAACAAAAATCGTTTCCAGTAAACTACCCCTTTCCCTTAACCGATCTTCACCAAAATCAATAGGCCTTCAGTATATTACAATTGATGGACGTATGCCATATAATATTTGATTCTGTTTGAATCTGCGGCAGTTATCGTTAATCATAGAAAATATCAGTATGGAGAACCATACATGACTTCCATATTCTAAGATTTATATTTAAAATCATTTTCGAAATGAAATATTACCATATAAACTACTTCTTTCTACTTACTGTTTCAGCCTTAACCACAGTACTGTGGTCACTAACGTTGTAACGAAACAAAATGTTACAAAAGAATAGTAAATAATAGTGAAATCCGATCCAGAGAGGAAACAAGAAATAATAATTGAAAGCAAATTAAAGGAAACCTAGTTGGTTTGACTTAATTAATATTATTAAGAAACCCAGAAATAACCCAGTAGAATAGGGCAGTAAACAGACAAAAAATTAAATAAATAAACCTAGTAAGCCTAAATAATCAACTTACCCTGAATAACAACCAAACCCAATAAAGAGTACCTATCCATATAATAAAGTTGTATTAACGAAAAATTGTATAGGCATATTTTTAAGGATAGAAAAAGGGACACAAACCTTTACAGTGATGAGTGATATAATAATAAATAGTGGCACAAACTATAGTTAAACAGTGTGCTATTTATTATTTATAAAAAGTGTTTTAGTATTATCATACAGACAATAGTTTAAAAGTATGAAATAATTAAAGTTGTCAAAAACAATTATTATTATTAAGAGTTTTGTTGTATGTTATAAGATTTTATGTCACCAGTTAATTTATGTAAATATATTTATCTCAGGTAGTCAAAGTAGAAATTACAATCAACCATAACAAATTGTTCCACCACATATCATAGAAATTCAAATTAATAAGGTTTTACAGTTATAAACTGAGGCATGTTTAGTATCAAATTGTTTATAATTATCTAATTAATAATTGTATAAACATTGCATGTATCATTAGAGTATAATAATAAAATTATCTATTAAAGGTAATTTATGAAATATAAAGTAGGTAATGGGTGTTGATCCTATAACATTTAACCTGTACATAAATGGCCAATCAAAATTTAAGAAGTTTGTATGAGTTTGGTGACTAAAAAAGAAGAAATAACACTTAATTGTTATTTATGAAGGAGAACAGTTGAATAGTGCGTGTCTAGAGGTAATTAAAATAAAAATATAAAAATAGATAACCCGTTTGTGAAAGAAGATCTGAATGATCATCATCGAAGATAATAATCCCTCCACTACAATTTTCATGGACAAGTAACACACACAAGCAAGAAATTATCCAGAAAACCAGAAAACCTTCAGCTATATCGTCTAGATGTGTAAAGTATAATTTGAAAATATTTTTATCCAACAAGGAACAACCACTAGACAATATACGAATTTACACTAACACTAATCACTAGTAAACATTTTAAAGTGAAAACAAATTCAATATCTAAGCGAACAGTGATTACAAGTAAACATTTATGGTACACATTAATAAACTTCATTATTTTCTGAGACGGACAAATAGCCATGATGTTGACATCACTCTAACCTACATGCTTTTACGAAGCGTACTGAATATCATCAAACCTTGTATGTTACTTAATATATAATTTTTGTAATTTTTTAGATTATAAGTAATATATTGTTTGTAAAGGTACTCTCTATTATTAATTATCATGTAAAGGAACTTTTCGTAGCAGCCACAAGAATTCCCACAAAATATATTAAAATTATTTAATTATTGAATCCTGAGATAAATATCGATTGTGACAACCGTATGTATCGAATGGAATTTTCCAATAATTTGAATTTATATTACAGAGATTAAACCATTATGTTATTAAATCATATCCATGCGTTATTATTTCAGGAACGTAATATATTATCAGCATTTATTTTATAATTAACAAGGATAAGAAGAATTCGGGGAGTCATTGGAAGTACGCAAACTGCAAAACCAAGATTAACCTCAAATAATAGGTTAAAGCCTAATATCGAAGGTGACTTGAAAATTTTGGGATGACTCGACCGCTATTTTTTGAATTGATTTTGGAGTTCTAACTACTGAACTGGAATAATTATAATTCTGATTCAGAACCCAAGGCAGAATAATTCAGTTCTTTTACTTATATATTTAAATCACATTCGTAAACACACAACATAAATATTCCACGATCAGCTGATACACTATTTACAACTAGTTATTACAAATTAACATATATAAGGAATAACACGGGCAAATTATAATACCATTAAGATTCTACGGGTACGCGAGTAGTATTATAAATTGGCGTACCAACTAGTGAGGCTGAAATTAGGGAATATTAGGTGAAGAAATTGAAACAAGCAAATTAATTTCCTAATTTTTAGCTGGCGACTGCTATAAGTTCCAAAAAATAATAAAGATGCATAAAAGGGCGTCGTCACTGAGACGGACGAAGGAGGCAGAGAAAGAAGTCAGGATGGAAGAGAAAGAAGTAACATCGGTGGAGGATGTGGAGACGATAGCAAGAAAGGAAGATAGAGGTGACCCGAATCTTATAAAACTGATGGAGTTAATGAATAGTATGAGTGAAAAAATGGACAGAAATAAGGAAGAAACAAATGAAAATTTTAAGAAGCAGAAGGAAGAAATGAAGGAAGATTTGAAGAGTATCAAGGAACAAAATAGACAAATAAATGAGAAATTAGACAGTATTAAAAAAGATTCCAAGAAACAGAAGGAAGAATTAATTAAAAGATTTGCCGAAAACTTAGGAAAGCTAGGAAATAAAATGGACAGTATAAACAAAGACTCAAAGAAACAAAACGAAACTTTGAATGAGAACTTAATAAAACTAAGGAACGAGAAGTTTGACAAGAATAAAGAGGAAACTAGTGAGAATAAAAAAGACAAAAGTGTATTGTTATCTGAAAAGAAACCTATCAGAAATAATGAAATGAAAACAAAGAAAATGAGACAAACACGTCAAAGGAAATTCATGAATACACGGGAAGGATTGGAGATGATTAAAGGGGGATTAGTTAAGCTACATAATATACCAATTACGGAACCAAGAGAAGTAAGGCAATTAAGAAACTCTAAACGAACCACAAGTGACTTACCAGATGGATTAGAAAGACCGAAAAAGCCAAAACTAACCGAGGAGCATGGAGGGCTTAGGGAGATTATGTATGAACCATTCGAACGATTAAGAAACGGCACGGAAGAATCAGTTCGAAGGACGATGGTAAACTTTAGCATAAATGAAAATTTTATAGCGACAAGATGGAAGAACCAGATCATAGTGAGACACGTCACAAGGACGGAAATAGTTCTACACGCTAGAGAAATCCGAACAATCAGTACAGTGGAAATAATGGACCACGGTTAAACAGATTCCAAACAGAGTATAGAGAAAAGGGACAGATTTTATGGATAACAAATAAAGCAAACCAAAGGAAAATAATGAAAAACTAATTATGGAAAATAAAAGAATTTTGAGGTACAAAAACCACCAAATTCAAAAATATAGTAATAACAAATTACTACCAACTAATTATGAAAAGCTAATTATGGAAAATGAAAGAATTTTGAAGTATAACAATAACCAAAGTTTAAGGACGGATAGTCAAAATCTTACTATTATTTACAATTATTATTTGAAAAATCTTCGAGAAGAACTGTTGGAGGAAACAGTGACAAGTAGAATCAACCAGCATAATAAAATCTTATACATAACCGCTCAAATTGAAGGAATTCCTACACGAATAATGATAGATACTGGTGCAAATGTATCACTTATTAACGACGCTGAACTGGAGAGAATACAGAAACAAAGTAAAAATATAATACCTACCTTACCTGTCAATAATGTTATTTTAATAGGTGCCACTGGGCGTCAAAATAAAACAGTGAGAAAACAAGTGTCATTGGAAATAGAAAGCAAAGGTGTTACAATTAATATTATACGTTTGGTCGCAATCGGCCTACCATTCGAATTATTAATCGGATGCGATATGCTGAGGAAATACTCAGCCATTATTGATCTGAGCAAGGAGAAGGTGTCCTTGAACTCAGAAGGTGTTATGTGGACGGCAGAGTTAATAGGAAGCGATGGTGCCCCTCTGAACCGTACCCATCACCAAGTTTGGGAATTAAATTTTTTAAAGAATGACACCCAATGCAGAAAAATAATCTATAATATGACAAATGAAGACCTGTGGAACAGTAAATTACAGGAGATAAGAGAGTTTAGACACCAAGGCACAAATAATTTGACAGTAAAACAAGTAGAAGATCTCATTATAATATATAAGAAGTATAAACATGTATTTTCAGAAAAACCAGGAAAAGTAAAAAACTATCAGTGTAGAATACAGTTTAAAGAACCAGCAGAATTCCACAGAAAATCCTATCCTATACCATATTCATTGAAGGAGGCGGTTAGAACTGAAATTAATAAAATGTTGTTAAATGATATAATTGAGCATAGCCAATCACCATATACTAGCCCAATAGTAGCAATTCAGAAGAAGAACGGGCAGGTTCGACTTTGCTTGGATGCCCGAGAAATAAATAAACATATAGTAAATGATCGCACATCACCTGGAGAAATAGAAGAAATTCTAAAGAAATTTCATGGTACAAAATTTATCAGTACCTGGGACACAGTTTGTGGTTACTGGCAGGTGGAGTTGCACCCGATGAGTCGAAAATATATGGCTTTTATTTTCGAGGGTAGAAACTACCAGTTTAAAAGATTGCCATTTGGATTAGTCAATTCGGTAGCAATTTTTGTACGATGTATGGATCAAGTATTGGGTCAGGAAGCGCTACAATTCACCACAGTTTATGTAGACGACCTGTTGATTACCTCATCCAACTGGGAGGAACATTGTCACAGGGTGGAATATGTATTGAGTAAGTTAGCAGAGAACGACATAACACTAAAACTCGAAAAATCCCAATTAATAGCGAAGGAGGTTCAATTTTTAGGTTTCAATTTGACTGAACAAGGTATTTCCCCATCACAAGAAAAGGTTACTGCAATCCAGAAGTTCCCACAACCAAAGAATAAGAGGCAACTCCAATCCTTTTTAGGACTGTGTAATTACTACCGTAAGTTTCAACACAATTATTCCGCATTGACATCTAAATTTCAGGAACAGCTGTCTTCCAAAAACAAATGGGCATGGGGACATGAACAGGATGCTACACTACAACAGATAAAGGATAAATTCTTAGAGACAGTAATCCTTCATCATCCAAATTTTGATCACCCATTCTTTTTGAACTGTGACGCAAGTGATGGCAGTCTTGGGACGGTATTGTACCAAGAAGACACAGAAGGAAACCATTTAGTCATCAGTTTTGCCAGTCGTGTGTTAAACCACTGTGAGAGAAGGTATAATGTTACGGAAAAGGAACTATTAAGCATAGTCTTTGCTTGTAGTAAATTCCGAACGTACATTTTGGGATATCCTGTAACTGTCAGAACAGATCATAAGTCCATCTCATTTTTAAGAAGTTGTAAGCTGAGTCACGGAAGGCTTACAAGGTGGATACTCGCCTTGCAGGAGTATAATATCAAATGGGAATATATTCCAGGGAGTCAAAACGTGATAGCAGACGTGTTATCTCGTATAAACCTGGACACCCAGACATTTGAGGGTGAGAAAGAAAGGATTATCAAGGTGTACAACATTCTCAAAAGTAGATCTGATTTGGAGGCATTATTAAAAAATATCAGAGCTAATCAGTTATTAGACCCAAAATTAATAAAAATCAAGGAACGTATGGCGAACCAAAACTCTTCAATAAACCAATTCTATTGTGAACAAGAAGGAATTTTATTTATAAAAAATACATTGAACCAAGAAGACTGGAAGGTAATCATTCCTTGAATCATGGAGAAAGAACTAGTGTTGGAATATCACATAAGATACGGACATATGGGTGCAGTAAAGGTAGTGAAAGCATTGGAGGAGAATTGTTACATTAAGAACATACACAGGAAGGTACAAAATTATATAAAACCCTGTCATATCTGTCAATTGGTCAAAATTAATAATGAACAAAGGGAAGGTGTAATGATACCTATATCGTCAGAACAAAAATTGGAAAAATTATTCATTGACATATGTGGACCATTTCCTAGGAGTGAAGGTAGAAGCCGGTATAAATACCTTATAATAATTATGGACCACTTCACCAAATTCACCAAATTGTATCCAATCAGTCGAACAACTACGCAGAAAATTCTTGAAGTAATAACTAATCAATACATTCCAAAAATAGGAATACCTGTTTCAATAGTTACAGACCATGGTACACAGTTTCGAGGCAGAAAATGGAAGAACACATTGTTAGAACTGAACATCAAAAGCTATAAGACCTCCGTATACCACCCCAGTAGCAATTCATCAGAAAGAATACTGAGAGAGGTTGGTAGAATCTTAAGAACCTATTGTCATCAACAACAAAGGAAGTGGCCTGATTACTTATCAGCTACAGAAGATTTTTTAAACTTGGCTTATCATCCATCTATAAATTGCACTCCATACACTGCCATGTATGAAAAACAACCACCCAGAGAGATCCAAGAATTGATTAAATTTCCTAAGTCTCCACCGTACCAATTTAATAAATTAAAATTCTATAATCAGGTGATGGAAAATCTGGAAAAACGCAGAAATAAATACCAGAAAATAAAGGGTAAAATAATTAAATATGAAGTAGGAGAGAAAGTTTTGTTAAAGAACAGGGAACTGCCTAGCACTCTAGAAGGGATATCAAAGAAATTATTATTACTATACATTGGACCCTACACCATAACAAAAAACAACAACAACAACACGTACGAATTAACCGACCCCATTTCAAAGAAGATCAAGGGCAATTATAATCAACAATCCATGAAAAAATATCATGAGGAAGAAAAGGAAAAAATAACATAAGTAATTATGTCCTCACACCTAGTGAAGTGTTCAGAAATAATTACTTCTGAAGGGAGGCAATTTGTAACGAAACGAAATGTTACAAAAGAATAGTAAATAATAGTGGAATCCGATCCAGAGAGGAAACAAGAAATAATAATTGAAAGCAAATTAAAGGAAACCTAGTTGGTTTGACTTAATTAATATTATTAAGAAACCCAGAAATAACCCAGTAGAATAGGACAGTAAACAGACAAAAAATTAAATAAATAAACCTAGTAAGCCTAAATAATCAACTTACCCTGAATAACAACCAAACCCAATAAAGAGTACCTAGCCATATAATAAAGCTGTATTAACGAAAAATTGTATAGGCATATTTTTAAGGATAGAAAAAGGGACACAAACCTTTACAGTGATGAGTGATATAATAATAAATAGTGGCACAAACTATAGTTAAACAGTGTGCTATTTATTATTTATAAAAAGTGTTTTAGTATTATCATACAGACAATAGTTTAAAAGTATGAAATAATTAAAGTTGTCAAAAACAATTATTATTATTAAGAGTTTTGTTGTATATTATAAGATTTTATGTCACCAGTTAATTTATGTAAATATATTTATCTCAGGTAGTCAAAGTAGAAATTACAATCAACCATAACAAATTGTTCCACCACATATCATAGAAATTCAAATTAATAAGGTTTTACAGTTATAAACTGAGGCATGTTTAGTATCAAATTGTTTATAATTATCTAATTAATAATTGTATAAACATTGCATGTATCATTAGAGTATAATAATAAAATTATCTATTAAAGGTAATTTATAAAATATAAAGTAGGTAATGGGTGTTGATCCTATAACATTTAACCTGTACATAAATGGCCAATCAAAATTTAAGAAGTTTGTATGAGTTTGGTGATTAAAAAAGAAGAAATAACACTTAATTGTTATTTGTGAAGGAGAACAGTTGAATAGTGCGTGTCTAGAGGTAATTAAAAAAATATATAAAAATAGATAACCCGTTTGTGAAAGAAGATCTGAATGACCATCATCGAAGATAATAATCCCTCCACTACAATTTTCATGGTCAAGTAACACACACAAGCAAGAAATTATCCAGAAAACCAGAAAACCTTCAGCTATATCGTCTAGATGTGTAAAGTATAATTTGACAATATTTTTATCCAACAAGGAACAACCACTAGACAATATACCAATTTACACTAACACTAATCACTAGTAAACATTTTAAAGTGAAAACAAATTCAATATCTAAGCAAACAGTGATTACAAGTAAACATTTATGGTACACATTAATAAACTTCATTATTTTCTGAGACGGACAAATAGCCATGATGTTGACATCACTCTAACCTACATGCTTTTACGAAGCGTACTGAATATCATCAAACCTTGTATGTTACTTAATATATAATTTTTGTAATTTTTTAGATTATAAGTAATATATTGTTTGTAAAGGTACTCTCTATTATTAATTATCATGTAAAGGAACTTTTCGTAGCAGCCACAAGAATTCCCACAAAATATATTAAAATTATTTAATTATTGAATCCTGAGATAAATATCGATTGTGACAACCGTATGTATTGAATGGAATTTTCCAATAATTTGAATTTATATTACAGAGATTAAACCATTATGTTATTAAATCATATCCATGCGTTATTATTTCAGGAACGTAATATATTATCAGCATTTATTTTATAATTAACAAGGATAAGAAGAATTCGGGGAGTCATTGGAAGTACGCAAACTGCAAAACCAAGATTAACCTCAAATAATAGGTTAAAGCCTAATATCGAAGGTGACTTGAAAATTTTGGGATGACTCGACCGCTATTTTTTGAATTCATTTTGGAGTTCTAACTACTGAACTGGAATAATTATAATTCTGATTCAGAACCCAAGGCAGAATAATTCAATTCTTTTACTTATATATTTAAATCACATTCGTAAACACACAACATAAATATTCCACGATCAGCTGATACACTATTTACAACTAGTTATTACAAATTAACATATATAAGGAATAACACGGGCAAATTATAATACCATTAAGATACTACGGGTACGCGAGTAGTATTATAACGTATACCACTTCACGTTATCGCACTCGATTTTCACTGATGATGGAAGTCAATGGCATTGCCGAAACGTCTGGTTTTGTAGAAAACATTGGACTACGGCCAAATATCCCGGGAAGGAATTTTAACAAAAACTACTTCTTTGTTGCCGATTACGTTGTACACATATATATAAAAAATATGCATAAAATTAACGGCTTGTATAAGTTAATGATTGATCTCCATTAAGTAGTGCTCAAGTTTCCAAAGTTTTAATATTATGATGTCCGTAATTAAAACATCAGAGCAGGTTTAGTGTGTATGAGGGTACACCGTGGACAAAAATTTTCAACATTTCCTATTGAGCGTTGCTTAGAGTAAAGCCGCGAATCTACAGTGTATGTTTCACAGAACAAACACGCGAAAAAGAAGGAGCGCTCCGAAGTCAGTCATGGACCCTCATTCCCTAAAGACGAAAAGTCTGTCTATGAATCGTTCCTCTGTAAACACGTGCAGTTACACTGTCCAGTGATCCGCAGGAAGCAAATCGCTATCCACGCTGGACACTTTTTCGGCTTGCACGCGTTATGTTGGTATGGGTTTCGGCACTTACCATTTAAAAAGCGTGCAAATGTAAGAAAATAAACATGAGTGAGGCCAGAAATAACGCGAATTGTGTGTGTGTGTGTGTGTGTGTCTTCCCTCAGTGGCGGCGCTAACGAAACGGGGGCTCCCCCCGCGAAACTAATTAGGGGGCCTATAAAAATGGTTAAATATTTTATACGTAATAGGGGCAACACTCATATGAGTTTCTATTTACGTGTGTTTCACAACAATGGTTTGTGAATAGTTTCTCGTCTGTCACAAAGCGTTTGCAATTTGCAAAGGACCTTTTACACGTGTACAAACTCTTAAAATTCATTGTTGCTAAATAGAAAGTTCTACACAAACTATAAAAAAACAAAATAAAAAGAATGATTTGTTTTTACGTTAAAGATCTAAATTCAGACTATGAAACAGTACCGCACACAGAGTGTTAAAAATTTATTATTTAAAAACGAATATCAAAGTAACATTCTAGCTTTTTTCAAACATTTAAATTAGTTTGTAACTGAATTTGTAAAATTCTTGAATATACTCTATACAAGTTCTCCTTAAGTCTAATCCAATTCGTTATGGGGGATGTGTATGTCTTTTATTTTTGTTACTAGGTCAGTGTTGTTTTATACTGCAATGTTGTTGTCTATTTGTGTGTGTTGTCTAATAATTTTGTCTAGATATTTTGCCAGTTTGTGTGCAGGGGCATTACGGTAGTTCATAATGGGGCGGATCGGAATGTCTTCTTTATGGATTTTGGGAAGCGTTTGGAGTGTAGGTGCTGATGGTCGGATTTGTTTCATGTAGGGCTTTTGTTTATGTGTCATAATGTGTTTGGCTTTGTTGACTAATTGTTTTACTGAGTTTTGGTATCTGTCGGTGGGGTCGTGTTTTAGTTCTGTGATGTTGTTCTGTTCCATGAAGTTTTGTACTTTTTTGTGTAGGTTGTCTGTGGGGATAATTACAGTCGTGTTGTCTTTGTCAGCTTTTACAAATGTGATGTTGTGTTTGTATGCCTTTTCCCTCAGTTTGATAGCTGTGTGTATTTCTGAGTTGTGGTTGTTGTTGTCTGGTGTCTTATGTACTCCTATTGTGTTGTTTATATTATGTCTTAATGTGTCTTGATGTTCTGGTGCTGTGTTTTGTATATTTGTTTCTGTGTCAATTATGAGCTTTGTTAGTGTTTGGTTGTTATGTTTGTAATGTATGTTATGTTTTAGGCCTTTATCAAGGAGTGTTTGTTCGTTTTTTGTGAGTGTGACGTTCATGAGGTTTACTGTACGTGGGTAGAATTTGTGCGAGGGAATTATATCTGTTTTGATTGGTGTCAGGTTTTTTATTTTTCTGTCGTGTTTTGTCTGTATGTTATGTATTTGTTTTTTTGTCCATTCATTTGTATGATGTATTAGTTCAGTCATGTAATTGTGTCCGTATGTGTTGGCGATATGTAGGTGTAGTGTTAGTGCTTTGCGGTTGAGGGCGTCTTTTTTCTTATATAGTTGTTTAATTGATTCTTTTATGTATGTTCTTTGTGCGATGTTTTGTGTTATTCGGGCGGCCTGGTTGTTATGTTTATTTTGATTTGGGCATATTTAGGTGTTAGTGATTTGTTTATGCATGTTTTGTTGAAAGTTATGTGAGCTACAATCTTTCTAACCTTCAAAGTTGTGAACTTGTACGCTTGGACGTTGGCTCATCTTGCTGAGTTAAATTCTTGGATTTCGTTGTCCATGACGTGTCCATTACTTAACTAAATATCACTATAATATTGACGACTTGGAACACTAAGTTTTTTATAAGTAAAAACGTAAAGTTTTACCTTACAGCCTAAACCGGCTTTCACCTATATTTTTCATGTTACAAGTTATGTCCCATGACTGGGCCAACTGTTTAGCACCAGCAAGAAAGCCGGCAAAGTCCTTTCTTAAAACTTTTAACTCATCACAAGCGCAGCTTAGAAACTGCCACGCTCTGCCTAGGTCAACAGTTGGCCTCTGTAGTGCTTTTGAAGTTATATTTACATTCTCTAAAATCTTAGTTTCAAGGCAGAGCACAAGAATAAATTCAAAGTTTTCCAGGTGGTTTCTAATTGCTAATGCTTCTTCTGCCTCGGGTTTTTTTGAGCTGTACAGAATAATTTCTGTCAAACACTTAATCACATTTTTGAAATCATTTCTTAAAGCTAACAGACAGTCGTGTCTAGAAGACCACCTTGTTGGACATAGCTTTTTTAAAGTTAGAATTTTGTCAGAGCTGTCTTCTTTAACGGCAGTGTTAAGTTCTTGCCATCTGTGTAAGCTTTCACTGAAAAACACATAAGTTTTCTGAACTATGTCATAAAATTGTCTTATTTCAGAAATATTTGATACTGAATCATTGATCACCAAGTTCAGGTTATGTGCAGCACAGTGTACGTAATCCGCGTTTGGGACAATATCCATAATTCTTTTCTGTAACCCAGAGTATTTCCCGCTCATTGTTGCTGCACCGTCATAACCTTGACCTCTACACTTACTAATGTCAATTTTATTTGTTTTCAAAAAGTCTAAAATCTTACTTTGAAACCCCTTACTGTTGGGATCCTTTATTTCTTGAAATCCCAAAAAAGACTCACTAATCACAGTTTTATAATTGCCAGGAGATTCTTCTACTATGTTAATGTATCTGATTACAACATTCATTTGGTCAATCTTAGAAATGTCTTGTGTGCTATCAACAATAATAGAAAAAAAAGGAGACGAGTGAATCTGTTTTAGTAAGGCAGTCAATACTGATTTTCCTAGCAAGTTAATGATTTCATTTTGAATGTCATGGTGGAGGTATTTTGATCTGTTTTTTTCATTTTCTAAGTGAGTGTGCACTAAGGAGAGAATCGTAGCGAGAAACTAAAGATAGTATGGTCAAAAAATTTACACTTTCAGGATTTATTTCATGTAATGATTCTCTATGGCCACGAAACGGCAATGAACACAGTGCCATGGTTCGAATGACATCCACAATCCGTATGAAAATATCTTTCCATTTTTTCCGCTCATCGGAAATTTGATCAGCTACCGTTTTACTCTTTTTCCAAGTGGCATACGTGAGACAAGATTGTAAATGAGCATTGCTACTTTCATGAACTTCAATTTTTTTACTGAGACTTTCCAATCTCTAATATCGCCTTCACGCCAGCTTTGGGCATCAGCACTTTGGCTGAAAAGCCAACATGGTAAACAATAGACTCCATCTAGATTACGAGAGTAACAAAGCCAAAACCTGTGAACAATTTGGCCTGCTGCAGTTTTGAAAGAATAATATTCTGTACTGAAAGACCGCTTAGAAACAGAATCCTTCGGGAAAAGACCCTTTGGTTGACAAGGTTCATTTAACGTTATTAACTTTCTCACCTCGTCTGTCATTGTAGCTTGATTTTTATAGAATGCAATATCCGTCTCAAAACTTTGGCAGTTTTGATCGGAAGGGCCTGCTAAAAAAGTTTTATTTGCGTGATTTCTTACAACTTCAGTTGGTTCAAACTGGCGTTTGAAGGAATTTTAACAAAAACTACTTCTTTGTTGCCGATAACGTTGTACACATATATATAAAAAATATGCATAAAATTAATGGCTTGTATAAGTTAATGATTGATCTCCATTAAGTAGTGCTCAAGTTTCCACAGTTTTAATATTATGATGTCCGTAATTAAAACATCAGAGCAGGTTTAGTGTGTATGAGGGTACACCGTGGACAAATATTTTCAACATTTCCTATTGAGCGTTGCTTAGAGTAAAGCCTCGAATCTACAGTGTATGTTGCACAGAACAAACACGTGAAAAAGAAGGAGCGCTCCGAAGTCAGTCATGGACCCTCAGCATCTTGCAGAGGGTTCGTTCCCTAAAGACGAAAAATCTGTCTATGAATCATTCCTCTGTAAACACGTGCAGTTACACTGCCCAGCGATCCAAAGGAAGCAAATCGCTATCCACGCTGGACACTTTTTCGGCTTGCACGCATTATGTTGGTATGGGTTTCGGCACTTACCATTTAAAAAGCGTCCAAATGTAAGAAAATAAACATGAGTGAGGCCAGAAATAACGCGAATTGTGTGTGTGTATGTGTGTGTGTCTTCCCTCAGTGGCGGCGCTAACGAAACGGCCCCCCCCCACAAAACTAATTAGGGGGCCTATAAAAATGGTTAAATTTTTTATACGTAATAGGGGCAACACTCAAATGAGTTTCTATTTACGTGTGTTTCACAACAATGGTTTGTGAATACTTTCTCGTCTATCACAGAGCGTTTGCAATTTGCAAAGGACCTTTTACACGTGTACAAACTCTTAAAATTCATTGTTGCTAAATAGACAAAGTTCTATACAAACTATAAAAAAAAAATAATAAATAAAAAGAATGATTTATTTTTACGTTAAAGATCTAAATTCAATCTATGAAACAGTACCGCACACAGAGTGTTAAAAATTTATTATTTAAAAACGAATATCAAAGTAACATTCTAGCTTTTTTCAAACATTTAAATTAGTTTGTAACTGAATTTGTAAAATTCTTGAATATACTCTATACTAGTTCTCCTTCAGTCTAATCGAATTCAATAACACTCGAACTGAAGTAATGTACAAGATTTACAGATGAGGATCAACCAAAGTTCACTGTTTTCCTAAGGCTAGTCTTCTTTTTTTAATAGCTAAGAACTTTTCAACCACTTCGTTGATATTAGTTTTCTGTGTCTCTTCATGCTCAATGCTTAACAGTGCCAAGTCACTCAACCAAGTTTGGGCCATGGTACTTCTTAAGTATGACTTAATTAATTTAAGTTTTCCAGTAGTCGGATCCCATTAAAACTTTTTACCTGTTAGCTCGTTTCATATTTTTTTCTAGGGGCCAGGGGGCGGGGCCATAGAAAATACCCTTGTTAAAACATAAAACGTTGCAGGTAAACTACCCCTTTCCCTTAACCGGTCATCACCAAAAACAATAGGTCTTGAGAACTCTACAATTTAGGGCTGTATGCGAAACATTATTTGATTCTGTTTGAATTTGCAGTTATCGTTTGCCATAGAAAAAAATCTACACACACACACACACACACACACACACACACACACACACACACACACACACACACACACACACACACACACACACACACACACACACACACACACACACACACACACACACACACACACACACACACACACACACTTTTCGAAAAACAACTTTTTCATGTTTTGAGTGTAGTACAATCAGAATCTGCAATAATCTTGAACACGATTTTTTTTGCCATCACCATACTTGAATTTCCTTAAGGAATATGGAAGTAAAAATTACCATTGTTAAAACATAAAATGTTGCCGGTAAACTACCCTTTTCCCTTAACCGATCTTCACCAAAATCAACAGGCATTGAGATCTCCATAACGCAGGAATGTATGCAATACATTATTTGATTCTGATTGCATTTACAGCAGTTATCATTCGTCATAGAAAAAATTACCCATGTTAAAACATAAAACGTTGCAGGTAAACTACCCCTTTCCCTATCCCGATATTAAAAAAAAAACAATAGGTCTTGAGAACTCTACAATTTAGGGCTGTATGCAAAACATTCTTTGATTCTGTTTGAATTTACGACTGTTATCGTTTGCCATAGAAAAAAATTAACCTTGATTAAAAAAAAATGTTGCTGGTAAACTACCCCTTTCCCTTAACCGATCTTCCCCAAAATCAACAGGCCTTCAGTCTTGTACAATTGAGGAATGTATGCAAAAAAATATTTGATTCTGTTTGAATGTGCGGCAGTTATCGTTCGTCATAGAACGATAACAAATTACCCTTGTTTAAACATAAAATGTTGCAGGTAAACTACCCCTTTCTCTTAACTGATCTTCACCAAAAACAATAGGTCTTGAGAACTCTACAATTCTGCACTGTGTGCAAAAGAGTAGTTGATTCTGTTTGAATTTGCGGCCATTATCGTTTGGCATAGAAAAAAATTACCCTTGATTAAAAAAAAATCGTTGCTTGTTAACTACCCCTTTCCCTTAACCGATCTTCACCAAAAACAATAGGTCTTTAGTACTCTACAAATCAGAGCTGTTTGCAAAAAAGTATTTGATTCTGTTTGAACGTGCAGCTGTTATCGTTTGCCATAGGAAAAAAATCTACAGACAGACCGACAGACAGACAGACACACACAGAGACACTTTTCGAAATAGACTTTTTTTCATGTTTTGAGTGTTGCACAATCAGAATCTGCAATAATCTCGAACACGATTTTTTTTTGCCATCACCATACTTCCATTTCCTTAAGGAACATGGTAGTAAAAATTACCCTCGATAAAAAAAAGTTGCTGGTATACTACCCCTTTCCCTTAACCGATATTCACCAAAAACAATAGTTCTTGAGTACTCTACAAATCAGGGTTGTATGCAATAAATTATTTGATTCTGTTTGAATTTGCGACTGTTATCGTTTGCCATAGAAAAAAATCTAAGACACACAGACAGACACTTTTCGAAAAATGACTTTTGTTCATGTTTTGAGTGTAGTACAATCAGAATCTGCAATAATCTCGAACACGATTTTTTTTACCATCACCATACTTCCATTTCCTTAAGGAACATGGAAGTAAAAATTATCCCCTCCCCCTTCAACTAAAATTTTCATTTATAGAAAATTACCCCCACCCCGTTCTACTAGCCTCTTCATTTATAGATATTTCAGCTACGTTTCTACAGTGGATTATTAAGATCTTCTTATCAGGATACTTTATTCATAAAAATTAAGTAATTTACTCTTGTTACAACAAAAAATGTTTCAGGTAAACTGCCCTTTCTCTTAACCGATCTTCACCAAAATCAATAGGCCTTGAGTCCTCTACAACTCAGGCACATATGCAAAAAATTATTTGATTCTGTTTGAATGTGCGGCTGTTATCGTTTGCCATAGAAAAAAATCTACAGACAGACCGATAGACAGACAGACACACACTCAGACACTTTTCGAAAAACGACTTTTTTTCATGTTTTGAGTGTAGCACAATCAGAATCTGCAATAATCTCGAACACGATTTTTTTTGCCATCACCATAGTTCCATTTCCTTAAGGAACATGGAAGTAAAAATTACTCTCGATAAAAAAAAGTTGCTGGTAAACTACCCCTTTCCCTTAACTGATCATCACCAAAAACAATAGGTTTTGAGTACTCTACAAATCAGACCTGTATGCAAAAAATTATTTGATTCTGTTTGAATTTGCGGCTGTTATCGTTTGCCATAGAAAAAAATCTACAGACACACACACACCCACAGACACTTTTCGAAAAATGACTTTTTTTCATGTGTGAGTGTAGTACAATCAGAATCTGCAATAATCTGGAACACGTTTTTTTTTTGCCATCACCATACTTCCATTTCCTTAAGGAACATGGAAGTAAATATCGGTATGGAGAACCATACATGACTTCCATGGTCTAAGATTTATATTTAAAATCATATTCGAAATGAAATATTTCCATAGAAACTACGTCTTTCTACTTATTGCTTCAGCATTAACCACAGTACTGTGGTCACTAACGTATACCACCTCACGTTTTCGCACTCGATTTTGACTGATGATGGCAGTCGATGGCACTGCCGAAAAGTCTGGTTTTGCAGAAAACATTGAACTACGGCTAAAGAGTCCGGGAAGCAATTTTAACAAAAAACTACTTCTTTGTTGCCGATAACGTAGTACACATATAAAAAATTCTGCCCTCCACCTTCAACTATAATTTTTAATAATAGATAATTACCCCCACCCCGTTCACCTAACCTCTTCATTTATAGATATTTCATCTACGTTTCCTACAGTGGATTACTATGAGCTTCTTATCAGGATACTTTATTTATAAAAATTAAGTACTTTACTCTTGTTAAATCATAAAATGTTTCTGGTAAACTACCCCTTTCTCTTAACCGATCTTCTCCAAAATCAACAGATCTTCCGTCCTCTACAATTCAGGGAAGCATGCAAAAAAATATTTGATTCTGTTTGAATGTGCGGCAGTTATCGTTCGTCATGGAAACATTTCTCTTGTTACAACATAAAATGTTGCAGGTAAACTACCCCTTTCCCTTAACTGATCTTCAGCAAAATCAATAGACCTTGAGCTCTCTGCAACTCAGGAAAGTGTGCAAAAAATTATTTTATTCTCATTTAATTTTCGGCAGTTATCGTTCGTCATAAAAAAATTACCCTTTTTAAAACTTAAAACGTTGCTGATAAACTACCCCTTCCCTTAACCAATCTTCAACAAAATCAACAGACCTTGAGTTCTCTTTAGTTCAAAAAGGTATGCAAAAACCTAGTTGATTCTGTTTGAATTTACGGCAGTTATCGTTCGTCATATAAAAAAATTACCCTTGTTAAAACATAAAATGTTGCTGGTAAACTACCCCTTTCCCTTAACCGATCTTCACCAACACCAATAGGTATTGAGAACTCTACAATACAAAGCTGTATGCAAAACATCATTTAATTCTGTTTGAATTTGCGGCTGTTATCGTTTACTATGGAAAAAAATTACCCTTGAAAAAGAACCGTTGCTGGTAAACTACCCCATTTCCTTAACCGATCTTCACCAAAAACGACAGGTCTTGGGTACTCTACAATTCAGGCTTGTATGCAAACAATTATTTGATTCTGTTTGAATTTGCGGCTGTTATAGTTTGCCATAGAAAACACCCTTGATAAAACATAAAACGTTGCTGGTAAACTACCCTATTCCATTAACCGATCTTCACCAATAACAATAGGTCTTGAGAACTCTACAATTCAGGGCTGTATGCAAAACATTAGTTGATTCTCTTTGAATTTACGGCAGTTATCGTTCGTCACAGAAAAAATACCCTTGTTAAAACATAAAATGTTGCAGGTAAACTACCCCTTTCCGTTAACCGATATTCACAAAAAACAATAGGTCTTTAGATCTCTACAATTTAGGGCTGTATGCAAATAATCATTTGATTCTGTTAGAATTTGCGGCTGTTATAGTTTGCCATAGAAAATACCCTTGTTAAAACATAAAACGTTGCCGGTAAACTACCCCTTTCCGTTAACCGATCTTCACCAAAAACAATAGGACTTGAGAACTCTACAATTTAGGGCTGTATGCAAATAATCATTTGATTCTGTTAGAATTTGCGGCTGTTATCGTTTGCCATAGAAAATACCCTTGTTAAAACATAAAACGTTGCTGGTAAGTTACCCCTTTCCCTTAACCGATCTTCACTAAAAACAATAGGTCTTGAGTACTCTACAAATCAGTGCTGTATGCAAAAACTTATTTGATTCTGTTTGAATTTGCGGCTGTTATCGTTTACCATAGAAAAAGTAAAAAATTACCCTTGATAAAAAACCGTTGCCGGTAAACTACCCCTTTCCCTCAACCGATCTTCACCAAAACGATAGGTCTTGAGAACTCTGCAATTCAGGGCTGTATGCAAAATATTATATGATTTTGTTTGAATTTGCGGCTGTTATCGTTTGCCATACCAAATACTCTTGATAAAACAAAAAACGTGGCTGGTAAACTACCCCTTTCCCTTAAACGATCTTCACCAAAAACAACAGGTCTTTAGTACTCAAGGAATCAGGGCTGTATGCAAAAACGTATTTGATTATGTTTGAATTTGCGGCTGTTATGGTTTGCCATAGAAAATACCCTTGTTAAAACATAAAACGTTGCTGGTAAACTACCCCTTTCCCTTAATCGATCTTTACCAAAATCAACAGATCTTGAGAACCCTACAATTCAGGGCTGTATGCGAAACATTATTTGATTCTGTTTGAATTTGCGGCTGTTATCGTTTGCCAAACAAACAAAATTACCCTTGATAAAAAAAAACCGTTGCAGGTAAACTACCCCTTTCCCTCAATCGATCTTCACCAAAAACAATAGGTCGCGAGTACTCTACAAATCAGGGCTGTATGCAAAGAATTATTTGATTCTGTTTGAATTTGCGGCTGTTATCGTTTGCCATAGAAAAAAATCTACAGATAGACACACAGACACTTTTCGAAAAATGACTTTTTTCATGTTTTGAGTGTAGTACAGTCACATTCTGCAATAATCTCGAACACGATTTTTTTTGCCATCACCATACTTCCATTTCCTTAAGGAACATGGAAGTAAATATCGGTATGGAGAACCATACATGACTTCCATATTCTAAGATTTATATTTAAAATCATTTTCGAAATGAAATATTACCATAGAAACTACTTCTTTCTACTTACTGCTTCAGCCTTAACCACAGTACTGTGGTCACTAACATATACCACCTCACGTTATCGCACTCGATTTTCACTGATGATGGAAGTCAATGGCATTGCCGAAACGTCTGGTTTTGTAGAAAACATTGGACTACGGCCAAATATCCCGGGAAGGAATTTTAACAAAAACTACTTCTTTGTTGCCGATAACGTTGTACACATATATATAAAATATATGCATAAAATTAATGGCTTGTATAAGTTAATGATTGATCTCCATTAAGTAGTGGCTCAAGTTTCCAAAGTTTTAATATTATGATGTCCGTAATTAAAACATCAGAGCAGGTTTAGTGTGAATGAGGGTACACTGTGGACAAAAATTTTCAACATTTCCTATTGAGCGTTGCTTAGAGTAAAGCTGCGAATCTACAGTGTATGTTTCACAGAACAAACGCGAAAAAGAAGGAGCGCTGCGAAGTCACTCATGGACCCTCAGCATCTTGCAGAGGGTTCATTCCCTAAAGACGAAAAGTCTGTCTATGAATCGTTCCTCTGTAAACACGTGCAGTTACATTGTCCAGCGATCCACAGGAAGCAAATTGATGTCCATTTTTTCGGCTTGCACGCGTTATGTTGGTATGGGTTTCGGCACTTTCCATTTAAAAAGCGTGCAAATGTAAGAAAATAAACATGAGTGAGGCCAGAAATAACGTGAATTGTGTGTGTGTGTCTTACCTGCCTTTTTATTGCTGTAGGCATAATAATAAAATGGAAACGTAAACATTATATAACTGAGATATGCTTACCTGCCATGAACGATATATTATTTATATACATGGAGGAGTTCAGTGACATACACACGTACAGAAGTCATCTTCAAAAATACTAGAAGTCGTCCACGCTTTTATGTTGGCAGTGTAACTTACAGGAAGTTTTTTGATGTTTTTAAAACATCTAGGATGCAAACTTTTCCCGATAACTAAAAGTTTCCTTTTTTCGGTTCCCGTCATGTTCGCACAAACAAAAACTGTAACTCTTTGTTTAGAGAGCTTCCCACCAACGCACTTTTCATTTTTAAATTTGAAAGTCTTATCTGGAGTTAATTTATAAAAAATTCCGGCTTCATGTCCATTAAAGATGTCTTCATCTTTATATGATCGTCTAATTTCTGGCCAAGTGTTACGCACCCAATCGCCTGTAACGTTCAGATCTACGCATTTTGCCTCACCACAAATTTTTGCAAAGAAAATCGAGTGTCGGGCCTTAAATCGATCTAGCCATCCGTTGGAGCACGTAAAATGGCTGGCGCCGGCAGTCCTGTAACAGTGCTTATCGCTTGCATACAATGTATGTCTGTAGCCATGGGCTAGCGCGCGCGCGCACGTATATACGTTTATATGAAATTTAGAGTAAAATATCTGAGAAATATTTGACGCTATAACAGAGTAGTACAATATTTAGTGACGTTAAAACCGGGAATTTTTATAATGTTAAAGATATCAGTTTGACCGGACTTATGACAAACTAACGCTACACCCGAGTTGACGTAACAGCCGAGGCCGTAATAACCAAGTTCCACTGTATATATAAAGATATTAACTCAAACATAATTTACATTAAAATGAAAAAAATTTAATTTTATTGCCTGGCAACAAAATTATTTTATTTTTAACAATTACCATTGTTTCAAAACGTTTAAATAAATTTTCAAGTACTTTACTCTTGTTAAAACGTAAAAGGTTGCAGGTAAACTACCCCTTCCCCTTAACCGATCTTCACCAAAATCGAAAGTCCTTGAGACCTCTACAACTCAGGGACGTATGCAAAAAATTATTTGATTCTGTTTGAATTTGCGGCTGTTATCGTTTGCCATACAAAATACGCTTGATAAAAAAACGTTGCAGGTAAGCTACCCCTTCCCCTTAACCGATCTTCACTACAAACAATAGGTCTTGAGTACTCTACAAATCAGGGCGGTATGCAAAACATTATTTGATTCTGTTTGAATTTGCGGCTGTTATCGTTTGCCATAGAAAATACCCTTGTTAAAAAAACGTTGCAGGTAAACTACCCCTTTCCCTCAACCGATCTTCACCAAAAACAATAGGTCTTGAGAACTCAACAATTTAGGGCTGTATGCAAATAATCGTTTGATTCTGTTTGAATTTGCGGCTGTTATCGTTTGCCATAGGAAATACCCTTGTTAAGACATAAAACGTTACAGGTAAACTACCCCTTTCCCTCAACCGATCTTCACCAAAAACAATAGGTCGTGAGTACTCTACAAATCAGGGCTGTATGCAAAAAATTATTTGATTCTGTTTGAATTTGCGGCAGTTATCGTTTGCCATAGAAAAAAAATCTACAGACACACAGACAGACACACACACAGACACTTTCCGGAAAACGACTTTTTTTCATGTTTTGAGTGTAGTAGAATCATAATCTGCAATAATCTCGAACACGCTTTTTTTGCCATCACCATACTTCCATTCCTTAAGGAATATGGAAGTAAAATTACTCTTTGTAAAAAACCGTTGCCGGTAAACTACCCATTTCCCTTAACCGATCTTCACCAAAATCGATAGGTCTTGAGAACTCTGGAATTCAGGGCTGTATGCAAAATATTGTATGATTTTGTTTGATTTTGCGGCTGTTATCGTTTGCCATAGAAAAAAATCTACAGACAGACAGACAGACATGATTATATTTAAAATCATTTTCAGCCAAACAGCCAGGGAAGGAATTTTAACAACAAACTACTTTGTAGCCGATAACGTAGTACATATATACAAAATTATCCCCTCCCCCTTCAACTATAATTTTCATTTATAGAAAATTACCCCCACCCCGTTCAACTAGCCTCTTCATTTATAGATATTTCATCTACGTTTCTACAGTGGATTATTAAGATCTTATCAGGATACTTTATCAAAATTAAGTACTTTACTCATGTTACAACAAAAAATGTTTCAGGTAAACTGCCCTTTCCCCGTAACCGATCTTCACCAAAATCAACAGACATTGAGTTCTCTATAGCTCAGGCACATATGTAAAAAATTATTTGATTCTGTTTGAATTTACGGCAGTTATGGTTCGTCATATAAAAAAAATTACCCATGTTAAAACATAAAACATGAGATTTATAAAACATATCTAAGATTTATATTTAAAATCATTTTTGAAATAAAATATTTTCATAGAACCTACTAACGCTGGGGAAATCTGAGGAGCCAATCAGAGTTGGGCCTACCTGTCACTCTGCTGAATTTGGTGGAAAGCCCTGTCACTGTCGTCAAAGTATCAGCCTTGACAGGGTCTTCTTTTTCTGCAAAATGGGAGAGGCTTGAGATGGAGTGAGTGACATGGTCCCCACCTCAATGAAGAACCCATTGTTTTATAAAAATATATTTAAATTTTGAAAACTGAAAATTCTTTTCTTGTTGTAAATATTTATATTTTATAATCAAAATGACTTTATCAAAAAACAAACATAATTTTTTTATAATATGTAGTTACATATGTTTCTTAATATGCTTACTTTTTCTTCAATGTTGATGATCATTTCCAAACATTCTGACAAAACTGTATCTACAGAACAGTTAACATTCACCAGGTTTCCATTTCTGCTAATTTCTCATTACACCTTCCACTAACGTATTATTAACCATTTCATAAACTATCGTATAATCTTTTCAGATTTTGTGGTACAAAATCTGAAATTTTCAGATTGCCTGGCAACAAGATTATTTTATTTTCAACAATTACCATTGTTTGAAAAAGTTTAAATGAATTTTCAAGTACTTTACTCTTGTTAAAACGTAAAAGGTTGCAGGTAAACTACCCCTTCCCCTTAACCGATCTTCGCCAAAATCTAAAGGCCTAGATTCCTCTACAATTGACTGACGTATGCAAAAAAAATTTTAATTTGATTCTGTTTGAATTTGCGGCAGTTATCGTTTGCCATAGAAAATACGCTTGATAAAAAACGTTGCAGGTAAACTACCCCTTCCCCTCAACGGATCTTCACCAAAAACAAAAAGTCTTGAGTACTCTACAAATCAGGGCTGTATGCAGAAAATTATTTGATTCTGTTTGAATTTGCGGCTGTTATCGTTTGCCATAGGAAATACCCTTGTTAAAACATAAAACGTTACAGGTAAACTACCCCTTTCCTTTAACCGATCTTCACCAAAAACAATAGGTCTTGAGAACTCTACAATTCAGGGTTGTATGCGAAACATTATTTGATTCTGTTTGAATTTGCGGCTGTTATCGTTTGCCAAAAAAAAAAAATTTCCCTTGATAAAAAAAAACCGTTGCAGGTAAACTACCCCTTTCCCTCAACCGATCTTCACCAAAACCAATAGGTCGCGAGTACTCTACAAATCAGGGCTGTGTGCAGAAAATTATTTGATTCTGTTTGAATTTGCGGCTGTTATCGTTTGCCATAGAAAATACCCTTGTTAAAAAAACGTTGTAGGTAAACTACCCCTTTCCCTTAACCGATCTTCACCAAAAACAATAGGTGTTGAGAACTCTACAACTTAGGGCTGTATGCAAATAATCTTTTGATTCTGTTTGAATTTGCGGCTGTTATCGTTTGCCATAGGAAATACCCTTGTTAAAACATAAAACGTTACGGGTAAACTACCCCTTTCCCTTAACCGATCTTCACCAAAAACAATAGGTCTTGAGAACTCTACAATTCAGGGCTGTATGCGAAACATTATTTGATTCTGTTTGAATTTGCGGCAGTTATCGTTTGCCAAAAAAAACATTTCCCTTGATAAAAAAAACCGTTGGAGGTAAACTACCCCTTTCCCTCAACCGATCTTCACCAAAAACAATAGGTCGCGAGTACTCTACAAATCAGGGCAGTATGCAAGAAATTATTTGATTCTGTTTGAATTTGCGGCAGTTATCGTTTGCCATAGAAAAAAAATCTACAGACACACACACAGACAGACACACAGACACTTTTCGGAAAACGACTTTTTTTCATGTTTTGAGTGTAGTAGAATCAGAATCTGCAATAATCTCGAACACGATTTTTTTTGCCATCACCATACTTCCATTTCTTAAGGAATATGGAAGTAAAATTACAATTATAAAAACATAAAATGTTGCCGGTAAACTACCCTTTTCCCTTAACCGATCTTCACTAAAATCAACAGGCATTGAGATCTCTATAACGCAGGAATGTATGCAATAGATTATTTAATTCTGATTGCATTTACAGCAGTTATCATTCGTCATAGAAAAAATTACCCATGTTAAAACATAAAACGTTGCAGGTAAACTACCCCTTTCCCTATCCCGATCTTCAAAAAAAGAATAGGTCTTGAGAACTCTACAATTTAGGGCTGTATGCAAAACATTCTTTGATTCTGTTTGAATTTACGACTGTTATCGTTTGCCATAGAAAAAAATTACCCTTGATTAAAAAAAAAATGTTGCTGGTAAACTACCCCTTTCCCTTAAACGATCTTCCCCAAAATCAACAGGCCTTCAGACTTCTACAATTGAGGAATGTATGCAATAATATATTTGATTCTGTTTGAATGTGCGGCAGTTATCGTTCGTCATAGGACGATAACAAATTACCGTTGTTTAAACATAAAATGTTGCAGGTAAACTACCCCTTTCTCTTAACCGATCTTCACCAAAACCAACAGACATTGAGTTCTCTAGCTCAGGAAGGTATGCAAAACGTTATTTGATTCTGAATGAATTTATGGGAGTTATCATTCGTCATAGAAAAAATTACTCATGTTAAAACATAAAACGTTGCAGGTAAACTATCACTTTCCCTAAACCGTTCTTCCACAAAAACAATAGATCTTGAGAACTCTACAATTCAGTGTTGTATGCACAAAATTATACCCGACACCAATATGGTATAAGGGTATTTTGATAATAAATAAATAAATAAAAATGCACAAAATTATTTGATTCTGTTTGAATTTGCGGCTGTTATAGTTTGCCATAGAAAATACCCTTGTTAAAACATAAAACGTTGCAGGTAAACTACCCCTTTCCCTTAACCGATCTTCAACAAAATCAACAGACCTTGAGTTCTGTATAAAAAGGTATGCAAAACATTATTTAATTCAGATTGCATTTACAGCAGTTATAATTCGTCATAGAAAAAATTACCCACGTTAAAACATAAAACGTTGCAGGTAAACTACCCCTTTCCCTAGCCCGATATTCAAAAAAAAACAATAGGTCATGAGAACTCTACAATCTAGGGCTGTATGCAAAACATTATTTGATTCTGTTTGAATTTACGACTGTTATCGTTTGACATAGAAAAAAATTACCCTTGATTAAAAAAAAAATGTTGCAGGTAAACTACCCCTTTCCCTTAAACGATATTCACCAAAAACAATAGGTCTTGAGTACTCTACAAATCAGGGTTGTATGCAATAAATTATATGATTCTGTTTGAATTTGCGGCTGTTATCGTTTGCCATAGAAAATACCCTTGTTAAAACATAAAATGTTACAGATAAACTACCCCTCTACCTTAACCGATCTTCACCAAAAACAATACGTCTTGAGAACTCTACAACTTAGGGTTGTATGCAAATAATCATTTGATTCTGTTTGAATTTGCGGCTGTTATTGTTTGCCATAGGAAATACCCTTGTTAAAAACATAAAACGTTTCAGGTAAACTACCCCTTTCCCTTAACCGATCTTCACCAGAAACAATAACTTTTGAGAAATCTACAATTTAGGGTAGTATGCAAATAATTATTTGATTCTGTTTGAATTTGCGGCTATTATCGTTTCCCATAGAAAATACCCTTGTTAAAACATAAAACGTTGCCTGTAAACTACCCCGTTTCCCTTAACCGATCTTCACCAAAAACCGTAGGTCTTGAGATCTCTAAAATTTAGGGCTGTATGCAAATAATCATTTGATTCTGTTTGAAATTTCGGCTGTTATCGTTTGCCATAGAAAATACCCTTGTTAAAACATAAAACGTTGCTGGTAAACTACCCCTTTCCCTTAACCGATCTTCAGCAAAAACAATAGGTCTTGAGAACTTTACAATTCTGCGCTGTGTGCAAAAGAGTAGTTTATTCTGTTTGAATTTGCGGCCATTATCGTTTGGCATAGAAAAAAATTATCCTTGATTAAAAAAAAATCGTTGCTTGTTAACTACCCCTTTCCCTTAACCGATCTTCACCAAAAACAATAGGTCTTTAGTACTCTACAAATCAGAGCTGTTTGCAAAAAATTATTTGATTCTGTTTGAATGTGCAGCTGTTATCGTTTGCCATAGGAAAAAATCTACAGACAGACCGATAGACAGACAGACACACACAGAGACACTTTTCGAAATAGACTTTTTTTCATGTTTTGAGTGTTGCGCAATCAGAATCTGCAATAATCTCGAACACGATTTTTTTTTTGCCATCACCATACTTCCATTTCCATAAGGAACATGGTAGTAAAAATTACCCTCGATAAAAAAAAGTTGCTGGTATACTACCCCTTTCCCTTAACCGATATTCACCAAAAACAATAGGTCTTGAGTACTCTACAAATAAGGGTTGTATGCAATAAATTATTTGATTCTGTTTGAATGTGCGGCTGTTATTGTTTGCCATAGAAAAAAATCTACAGACAGACCGATAGACAGACAGACACACACACAGACACTTTTCGAAAAACGACTTTTTTTCATGTTTTGAGTGTAGCACAATCAGAATCTGCAATAATCTCGAACACGATTTTTTTTGCCATCACCATAGTTCCATTTCGTTAAGGAACATGGAAGTAAATATCGGTATGGAGAACCATACATGACTTCCATATTCTAAGATTTATATTTAAAATCATTTTCACCCAAACAGCCAGGCTGTGTCTTACCTGCCTTTTTATTGCTGTATTAAATGAAAAATATTATATTACATTAAAATGAAAAAATTATAATTTTATTGCCTGGCAACAAAATTATTTTATTTTTAACAATTGCCATTGTTTCAAAAAGTTTAAATAAATTTTCAAGTACTTTACTCTTGTTAAAACGTAAAAGGTTGCAGGTAAACTACCCCTTCCCCTTAACCGATGTTCACCAAAATCGAAAGTCATTGAGACCTCTACAATTCAGGGACGTATGCAAAACATTATTTGATTCTGGTTGAATTTGCGGCTGTTATCGTTTGCCATAGAAAATACGCTTGATAAAAAACGTTGCAGGTAAACTACCCCTTCCCCTTAACCGATCTTCACCAAAAACAATAGGTCTTGAGTACTCTACAAATCAGGGCTGTATGCAAAACATTATTTGATTCTGTTTGAATTTGCGGCTGTTATCATTTGCCATAAAAAATACCCTCGTTAAAAAAACGTTGCTGGTAAACTACCCCTTTCCCTCAACCGATCTTCACCAAAAACAATAGGTCTTGAGAACTCTACAATTTAGGGCTGTATGCAAATAATCTTTTGATTCTGTTTGAATCTGCGGCTGTTATCGTTTGCCATAGGAAATACCCTTGTTAAGACATAAAACGTTGCAGGTAAACTACCCCTTTCCCTCAACCGATCTTCACCAAAAACAATAGGTCGTGAGTACTCTACAAATCAGGGCTGTATGCAAAAAATTATTTGATTCTGTTTGAATTTGCGGCAGTTATCGTTTGCCATAGAAAAAAAATCTACAGACACACAGACAGACACACACACAGACACTTTCCGGAAAACGACTTTTTTTCATGTTTTGAGTGTAGTAGAATCATAATCTGCAATAATCTCGAACACGCTTTTTTTTGCCATCACCATACTTCCATTCCTTAAGGAATATGGAAGTAAAATTACTCTTTGTAAAAAACCGTTGCCGGTAAACTACCCATTTCCCTTAACCGATCTTCACCAAAATCGATAGGTCTTGAGAACTCTGGAATTCAGGGCTGTATGCAAAATATTGTATGATTTTGTTTGATTTTGCGGCTGTTATCGTTTGCCATAGAAAAAAAATCTACAGACAGACAGACAGACATGATTATATTTAAAATCATTTTCAGCCAAACAGCCAGGGAAGGAATTTTAACAACAAACTACTTTGTAGCCGATAACGTAGTACATATATACAAAATTATCCCCTCCCCCTTCAACTATAATTTTCATTTATAGAAAATTACCCCCACCCCGTTCAACTAGCCTCTTCATTTATAGATATTTCATCTACGTTTCTACAGTGGATTATTAAGATCTTATCAGGATACTTTATCAAAATTAAGTACTTTACTCATGTTACAACAAAAAATGTTTCAGGTAAACTGCCCTTTCCCCGTAACCGATCTTCACCAAAATCAACAGACATTGAGTTCTCTATAGCTCAGGCACATATGTAAAAAATTATTTGATTCTGTTTGAATTTACGGCAGTTATGGTTCGTCATATAAAAAATATTACCCATGTTAAAACATAAAACATGAGATTTATAAAACATATCTAAGATTTATATTTAAAATCATTTTTGAAATAAAATATTTTCATAGAACCTACTAACGCTGGGGAAATCTGAGGAGCCAATCAGAGTTGGGCCTACCTGTCACTCTGCTGAATTTGGTGGAAAGCCCTGTCACTGTCGTCAAAGTATCAGCCTTGACAGGGTCTTCTTTTTCTGCAAAATGGGAGAGGCTTGAGATGGAGTGAGTGACATGGTCCCCACCTCAATGAAGAACCCATTGTTTTATAAAAATATATTTAAATTTTGAAAACTGAAAATTCTTTTCTTGTTGTAAATATTTATATTTTATAATCAAAATGACTTTATCAAAAAACAAACATAATTTTTTTATAATATGTAGTTACATATGTTTCTTAATATGCTTACTTTTTCTTCAATGTTGATGATCATTTCCAAACATTCTGACAAAATTGTATCTACAGAACAGTTAACATTCACCAGGTTTCCATTTCAGCTAATTTCTCATTACACCTTCCACTAACGTATTATTAACCATTTCATAAACTATCGTATAATCTTTTCAGATTTTGTGGTACAAAATCTGAAATTTTCAGATTGCCTGGCAACAAGATTATTTTATTTTCAACAATTACCATTGTTTGAAAAAGTTTAAATGAATTTTCAAGTACTTTACTCTTGTTAAAACGTAAAAGGTTGCAGGTAAACTACCCCTTCCCCTTAACCGATCTTCACCAAAATCTAAAGGCCTAGATTCCTCTACAATTGACTGACGTATGCAAACAAAATTTTAATTTGATTCTGTTTGAATTTGCGGCAGTTATCGTTTGCCATAGAAAATACGCTTGATAAAAAACGTTGCAGGTAAACTACCCCTTCCCCTCAACGGATCTTCACCAAAAACAAAAAGTCTTGAGTACTCTACAAATCAGGGCTGTATGCAGAAAATTATTTGATTCTGTTTGAATTTGCGGCTGTTATCGTTTGCCATAGGAAATACCCTTGTTAAAACATAAAACGTTACAGGTAAACTACCCCTTTCCTTTAACCGATCTTCACCAAAAACAATAGGTCTTGAGAACTCTACAATTCAGGGCTGTATGCGAAATATTATTTGATTCTGTTTGAATTTGCGGCTGTTATCGTTTGCCAAAAAAAAAAAAATTTCCCTTGATAAAAAAAAACCGTTGCAGGTAAACTACCCCTTTCCCTAAACCGATCTTCACCAAAACCAATAGGTCGCGAGTACTCTACAAATCAGGGCTGTGTGCAGAAAATTATTTGATTCTGTTTGAATTTGCGGCTGTTATCGTTTGCCATAGAAAATACCCTTGTTAAAAAAACGTTGTAGGTAAACTACCCCTTTCCCTTAACCGATCTTCACCAAAAACAATAGGTGTTGAGAACTCTACAACTTAGGGCTGTATGCAAATAATCTTTTGATTCTGTTTGAATTTGCGGCTGTTATCGTTTGCCATAGGAAATACCCTTGTTAAAACATAAAACGTTACGGATAAACTACCCCTTTCCCTTAACCGATCTTCACCAAAAACAATAGGTCTTGAGAACTCTACAATTCAGGGCTGTATGCGAAACATTATTTGATTCTGTTTGAATTTGCGGCAGTTATCGTTTGCCAAAAAAAACATTTCCCTTGATAAAAAAAACCGTTGGAGGTAAACTACCCCTTTCCCTCAACCGATCTTCACCAAAAACAATAGGTCGCGAGTACTCTACAAATCAGGGCAGTATGCAAGAAATTATTTGATTCTGTTTGAATTTGCGGCAGTTATCGTTTGCCATAGAAAAAAAATCTACAGACAAACACACAGACAGACACACAGACACTTTTCGGAAAACGACTTTTTTTCATGTTTTGAGTGTAGTAGAATCAGAATCTGCAATAATCTCGAACACGATTTTTTTTGCCATCACCATACTTCCATTTCTTAAGGAATATGGAAGTAAAATTACAATTATAAAAACATAAAATGTTGCCGGTAAACTACCCTTTTCCCTTAACCGATCTTCACTAAAATCAACAGGCATTGAGATCTCTATAACGCAGGAATGTATGCAATAGATTATTTGATTCTGATTGCATTTACAGCAGTTATCATTCGTCATAGAAAAAATTACCCATGTTAAAACATAAAACGTTGCAGGTAAACTACCCCTTTCCCTATCCCGATCTTCAAAAAAAGAATAGGTCTTGAGAACTCTACAATTTAGGGCTGTATGCAAAACATTCTTTGATTCTGTTTGAATTTACGACTGTTATCGTTTGCCATAGAAAAAAATTACCCTTGATTAAAAAAAAAATGTTGCTGGTAAACTACCCCTTTCCCTTAACCGATCTTCCCCAAAATCAACAGGCCTTCAGACTTCTACAATTGAGGAATGTATGCAATAATATATTTGATTTTGTTTGAATGTGCGGCAGTTATCGTTCGTCATAGAACGATAACAAATTACCGTTGTTTAAACATAAAATGTTGCAGGTAAACTACCCCTTTCTCTTAACCGATCTTCACCAAAACCAACAGACATTGAGTTCTCTAGCTCAGGAAGGTATGCAAAACGTTATTTGATTCTGAATGAATTTATGGGAGTTATCATTCGTCATAGAAAAAATTACTCATGTTAAAACATAAAACGTTGCAGGTAAACTATCACTTTCCCTAAACCGTTCTTCCACAAAAACAATAGATCTTGAGAACTCTACAATTCAGTGTTGTATGCACAAAATTATACCCGACACCAATATGGTATAAGGGTATTTTGATAATAAATAAATAAATAAAAATGCACAAAATTATTTGATTCTGTTTGAATTTGCGGTTGTTATCGTTTGCCATAGGAAATACCCTTGTTAAAACATAAAACGTTACGGATAAACTACCCCTTTCCCTTAACCGATCTTCACCAAAAACAATAGGTCTTGAGAACTCTACAATTCAGGGCTGTATGCGAAACATTATTTGATTCTGTTTGAATTTGCGGCAGTTATCGTTTGCCAAAAAAACATTTCCCTTGATAAAAAAAACCGTTGGAGGTAAACTACCCCTTTCCCTCAACCGATCTTCACCAAAAACAATAGGTCGCGAGTACTCTACAAATCAGGGCAGTATGCAAGAAATTATTTGATTCTGTTTGAATTTGCGGCAGTTATCGTTTGCCATAGAAAAAAAATCTACAGACAAACACACAGACAGACACACAGACACTTTTCGGAAAACGACTTTTTTTCATGTTTTGAGTGTAGTAGAATCAGAATCTGCAATAATCTCGAACACGATTTTTTTTGCCATCACCATACTTCCATTTCTTAAGGAATATGGAAGTAAAATTACAATTATAAAAACATAAAATGTTGCCGGTAAACTACCCTTTTCCCTTAACCGATCTTCACTAAAATCAACAGGCATTGAGATCTCTATAACGCAGGAATGTATGCAATAGATTATTTGATTCTGATTGCATTTACAGCAGTTATCATTCGTCATAGAAAAAATTACCCATGTTAAAACATAAAACGTTGCAGGTAAACTACCCCTTTCCCTATCCCGATCTTCAAAAAAAGAATAGGTCTTGAGAACTCTACAATTTAGGGCTGTATGCAAAACATTCTTTGATTCTGTTTGAATTTACGACTGTTATCGTTTGCCATAGAAAAAAATTACCCTTGATTAAAAAAAAAATGTTGCTGGTAAACTACCCCTTTCCCTTAACCGATCTTCCCCAAAATCAACAGGCCTTCAGACTTCTACAATTGAGGAATGTATGCAATAATATATTTGATTCTGTTTGAATGTGCGGCAGTTATCGTTCGTCATAGAACGATAACAAATTACCGTTGTTTAAACATAAAATGTTGCAGGTAAACTACCCCTTTCTCTTAACCGATCTTCACCAAAACCAACAGACATTGAGTTCTCTAGCTCAGGAAGGTATGCAAAACGTTATTTGATTCTGAATGAATTTATGGGAGTTATCATTCGTCATAGAAAAAATTACTCATGTTAAAACATAAAACGTTGCAGGTAAACTATCACTTTCCCTAAACCGTTCTTCCACAAAAACAATAGATCTTGAGAACTCTACAATTCAGTGTTGTATGCACAAAATTATACCCGACACCAATATGGTATAAGGGTATTTTGATAATAAATAAATAAATAAAAATGCACAAAATTATTTGATTCTGTTTGAATTTGCGGCTGTTATCGTTTGCCATAGAAAATACCCTTGTTAAAACATAAAACGTTGCAGGTAAACTACCCCTTTCCCTTAACCGATCTTCAACAAAATCAACAGACCTTGAGTTCTGTATAAAAAGGTATGCAAAACATTATTTAATTCAGATTGCATTTACAGCAGTTATAATTCGTCATAGAAAAAATTACCCACGTTAAAACATAAAACGTTGCAGGTAAACTACCCCTTTCCCTAGCCCGATATTCAAAAAAAAACAATAGGTCATGAGAACTCTACAATCTAGGGCTGTATGCAAAACATTATTTGATTCTGTTTGAATTTACGACTGTTATCGTTTGACATAGAAAAAAATTACCCTTGATTAAAAAAAAAATGTTGCAGGTAAACTACCCCTTTCCCTTAAACGATATTCACCAAAAACAATAGGTCTTGAGTACTCTACAAATCAGGGTTGTATGCAATAAATTATATGATTCTGTTTGAATTTCCGGCTGTTATCGTTTGCCATAGAAAATACCCTTGTTAAAACATAAAATGTTACAGATAAACTACCCCTCTACCTTAACCGATCTTCACCAAAAACAATACGTCTTGAGAACTCTACAACTTAGGGTTGTATGCAAATAATCATTTGATTCTGTTTGAATTTGCGGCTGTTATTGTTTGCCATAGGAAATACCCTTGTTAAAAACATAAAACGTTTCTGGTAAACTACCCCTTTCCCTTAACCGATCTTCACCAGAAACAATAACTTTTGAGAAATCTACAATTTAGGGTAGTATGCAAATAATTATTTGATTCTGTTTGAATTTGCGGCTGTTATCGTTTCCCATAGAAAATACCCTTGTTAAAACATAAAACGTTGCCTGTAAACTACCCCGTTTCCCTTAACCGATCTTCACCAAAAACCGTAGGTCTTGAGATCTCAAAAATTTAGGGCTGTATGCAAATAATCATTTGATTCTGTTTGAAATTTCGGCTGTTATCGTTTGCCATAGAAAATACCCTTGTTAAAACATAAAACGTTGCTGGTAAACTACCCCTTTCCCTTAACCGATCTTCACCAAAAACAATAGGTCTTGAGAACTTTACAATTCTGCGCTGTGTGCAAAAGAGTAGTTTATTCTGTTTGAATTTGCGGCCATTATCGTTTGGCATAGAAAAAAATTATCCTTGATTAAAAAAAAATCGTTGCTTGTTAACTACCCCTTTCCCTTAACCGATCTTCACCAAAAACAATAGGTCTTTAGTACTCTACAAATCAGAGCTGTTTGCAAAAAATTATTTGATTCTGTTTGAATGTGCAGCTGTTATCGTTTGCCATAGGAAAAAATCTACAGACAGACCGATAGACAGACAGACACACACAGAGACACTTTTCGAAATAGACTTTTTTTCATGTTTTGAGTGTTGCGCAATCAGAATCTGCAATAATCTCGAACACGATTTTTTTTTGCCATCACCATACTTCCATTTCCATAAGGAACATGGTAGTAAAAATTACCCTCGATAAAAAAAAGTTGCTGGTATACTACCCCTTTCACTTAACCGATATTCACCAAAAACAATAGGTCTTGAGTACTCTACAAATAAGGGTTGTATGCAATAAATTATTTGATTCTGTTTGAATGTGCGGCTGTTATTGTTTGCCATAGAAAAAAATCTACAGACAGACCGATAGACAGACAGACACACACACAGACACTTTTCGAAAAACGACTTTTTTTCATGTTTTGAGTGTAGCACAATCAGAATCTGCAATAATCTCGAACACGATTTTTTTTGCCATCACCATAGTTCCATTTCGTTAAGGAACATGGAAGTAAATATCGGTATGGAGAACCATACATGACTTCCATATTCTAAGATTTATATTTAAAATCATTTTCACCCAAACAGCCAGGCTGTGTCTTACCTGCCTTTTTATTGCTGTATTAAATGAAAAATATTATATTACATTAAAATGAAAAAATTATAATTTTATTGCCTGGCAACAAAATTATTTTATTTTTAACAATTGCCATTGTTTCAAAAAGTTTAAATAAATTTTCAAGTACTTTACTCTTGTTAAAACGTAAAAGGTTGCAGGTAAACTACCCCTTCCCCTTAACCGATGTTCACCAAAATCGAAAGTCATTGAGCCCTCTACAATTCAGGGACGTATGCAAAACATTATTTGATTCTGGTTGAATTTGCGGCTGTTATCGTTTGCCATAGAAAATACGCTTGATAAAAAAACGTTGCAGGTAAACTACCCCTTCCCCTTAACCGATCTTCACCAAAAACAATAGGTCTTGAGTACTCTACAAATCAGGGCTGTATGCAAAACATTATTTGATTCTGTTTGAATTTGCGGCTGTTATCATTTGCCATAAAAAATACCCTCGTTAAAAAAACGTTGCTGGTAAACTACCCCTTTCCCTCAACCGATCTTCACCAAAAACAATAGGTCTTGAGAACTCTACAATTTAGGGCTGTATGCAAATAATCTTTTGATTCTGTTTGAATTTGCGGCTGTTATCGTTTGCCATAGGAAATACCCTTGTTAAGACATAAAACGTTACAGGTAAACTACCCCTTTCCCTCAACCGATCTTCACCAAAAACAATAGGTCGTGAGTACTCTACAAATCAGGGCTGTATGCAAAAAATTATTTGATTCTGTTTGAATTTGCGGCAGTTATCGTTTGCCATAGAAAAAAAATCTACAGACACACAGACAGACACACACACAGACACTTTCCGGAAAACGACTTTTTTTCATGTTTTGAGTGTAGTAGAATCATAATCTGCAATAATCTCGAACACGCTTTTTTTTGCCATCACCATACTTCCATTCCTTAAGGAATATGGAAGTAAAATTACTCTTTGTAAAAAACCGTTGCCGGTAAACTACCCATTTCCCTTAACCGATCTTCACCAAAATCGATAGGTCTTGAGAACTCTGGAATTCAGGGCTGTATGCAAAATATTGTATGATTTTGTTTGATTTTGCGGCTGTTATCGTTTGCCATAGAAAAAAAATCTACAGACAGACAGACAGACATGATTATATTTAAAATCATTTTCAGCCAAACAGCCAGGGAAGGAATTTTAACAACAAACTACTTTGTAGCCGATAACGTAGTACATATATACAAAATTATCCCCTCCCCCTTCAACTATAATTTTCATTTATAGAAAATTACCCCCACCCCGTTCAACTAGCCTCTTCATTTATAGATATTTCATCTACGTTTCTACAGTGGATTATTAAGATCTTATCAGGATACTTTATCAAAATTAAGTACTTTACTCATGTTACAACAAAAAATGTTTCAGGTAAACTGCCCTTTCCCCGTAACCGATCTTCACCAAAATCAACAGACATTGAGTTCTCTATAGCTCAGGCACATATGTAAAAAATTATTTGATTCTGTTTGAATTTACGGCAGTTATGGTTCGTCATATAAAAAATATTACCCATGTTAAAACATAAAACATGAGATTTATAAAACATATCTAAGATTTATATTTAAAACCATTTTTGAAATAAAATATTTTCATAGAACCTACTAACGCTGGGGAAATCTGAGGAGCCAATCAGAGTTGGGCCTACCTGTCACTCTGCTGAATTTGGTGGAAAGCCCTGTCACTGTCGTCAAAGTATCAGCCTTGACAGGGTCTTCTTTTTCTGCAAAATGGGAGAGGCTTGAGATGGAGTGAGTGACATGGTCCCCACCTCAATGAAGAACCCATTGTTTTATAAAAATATATTTAAATTTTGAAAACTGAAAATTCTTTTCTTGTTGTAAATATTTATATTTTATAATCAAAATGACTTTATCAAAAAACAAACATAATTTTTTTATAATATGTAGTTACATATGTTTCTTAATATGCTTACTTTTTCTTCAATGTTGATGATCATTTCCAAACATTCTGACAAAATTGTATCTACAGAACAGTTAACATTCACCAGGTTTCCATTTCAGCTAATTTATCATTACACCTTCCACTAACGTATTATTAACCATTTCATAAACTATCGTATAATCTTTTCAGATTTTGTGGTACAAAATCTGAAATTTTCAGATTGCCTGGCAACAAGATTATTTTATTTTCAACAATTACCATTGTTTGAAAAAGTTTAAATGAATTTTCAAGTACTTTACTCTTGTTAAAACGTAAAAGGTTGCAGGTAAACTACCCCTTCCCCTTAACCGATCTTCACCAAAATCTAAAGGCCTAGATTCCTCTACAATTGACTGACGTATGCAAACAAAATTTTAATTTGATTCTGTTTGAATTTGCGGCAGTTATCGTTTGCCATAGAAAATACGCTTGATAAAAAACGTTGCAGGTAAACTACCCCTTCCCCTCAACGGATCTTCACCAAAAACAAAAAGTCTTGAGTACTCTACAAATCAGGGCTGTATGCAGAAAATTATTTGATTCTGTTTGAATTTGCGGCTGTTATCGTTTGCCATAGGAAATACCCTTGTTAAAACATAAAACGTTACAGGTAAACTACCCCTTTCCTTTAACCGATCTTCACCAAAAACAATAGGTCTTGAGAACTCTACAATTCAGGGCTGTATGCGAAATATTATTTGATTCTGTTTGAATTTGCGGCTGTTATCGTTTGCCAAAAAAAAAAAAATTTCCCTTGATAAAAAAAAACCGTTGCAGGTAAACTACCCCTTTCCCTCAACCGATCTTCACCAAAACCAATAGGTCGCGAGTACTCTACAAATCAGGGCTGTGTGCAGAAAATTATTTGATTCTGTTTGAATTTGCGGCTGTTATCGTTTGCCATAGAAAATACCCTTGTTAAAAAAACGTTGTAGGTAAACTACCCCTTTCCCTTAACCGATCTTCACCAAAAACAATAGGTGTTGAGAACTCTACAACTTAGGGCTGTATGCAAATAATCTTTTGATTCTGTTTGAATTTGCGGCTGTTATCGTTTGCCATAGGAAATACCCTTGTTAAAACATAAAACGTTACGGGTAAACTACCCCTTTCCCTTAACCGATCTTCACCAAAAACAATAGGTCTTGAGAACTCTACAATTCAGGGCTGTATGCGAAACATTATTTGATTCTGTTTGAATTTGCGGCAGTTATCGTTTGCCAAAAAAAACATTTCCCTTGATAAAAAAAACCGTTGGAGGTAAACTACCCCTTTCCCTCAACCGATCTTCACCAAAAACAATAGGTCGCGAGTACTCTACAAATCAGGGCAGTATGCAAGAAATTATTTGATTCTGTTTGAATTTGCGGCAGTTATCGTTTGCCATAGAAAAAAAATCTACAGACACACACACAGACAGACACACAGACACTTTTCGGAAAACGACTTTTTTTCATGTTTTGAGTGTAGTAGAATCAGAATCTGCAATAATCTCGAACACGATTTTTTTTGCCATCACCATACTTCCATTTCTTAAGGAATATGGAAGTAAAATTACAATTATAAAAACATAAAATGTTGCCGGTAAACTACCCTTTTCCCTTAACCGATCTTCACTAAAATCAACAGGCATTGAGATCTCTATAACACAGGAATGTATGCAATAGATTATTTGATTCTGATTGCATTTACAGCAGTTATCATTCGTCATAGAAAAAATTACCCATGTTAAAACATAAAACGTTGCAGGTAAACTACCCCTTTCCCTATCCCGATCTTCAAAAAAAGAATAGTCTTGAGAACTCTACAATTTAGGGCTGTATGCAAAACATTCTTTGATTCTGTTTGAATTTACGACTGTTATCGTTTGCCATAGAAAAAAATTACCCTTGATTAAAAAAAAAATGTTGCTGGTAAACTACCCCTTTCCCTTAACCGATCTTCCCCAAAATCAACAGGCCTTCAGACTTCTACAATTGAGGAATGTATGCAATAATATATTTGATTCTGTTTGAATGTGCGGCAGTTATCGTTCGTCATAGAACGATAACAAATTACCGTTGTTTAAACATAAAATGTTGCAGGTAAACTACCCCTTTCTCTTAACCGATCTTCACCAAAACCAACAGACATTGAGTTCTCTAGCTCAGGAAGGTATGCAAAACGTTATTTGATTCTGAATGAATTTATGGGAGTTATCATTCGTCATAGAAAAAATTACTCATGTTAAAACATAAAACGTTGCAGGTAAACTATCACTTTCCCTAAACCGTTCTTCCACAAAAACAATAGATCTTGAGAACTCTACAATTCAGTGTTGTATGCACAAAATTATACCCGACACCAATATGGTATAAGGGTATTTTGATAATAAATAAATAAATAAAAATGCACAAAATTATTTGATTCTGTTTGAATTTGCGGCTGTTATCGTTTGCCATAGAAAATACCCTTGTTAAAACATAAAACGTTGCAGGTAAACTACCCCTTTCCCTTAACCGATCTTCAACAAAATCAACAGACCTTGAGTTCTGTATAAAAAGGTATGCAAAACATTATTTAATTCAGATTGCATTTACAGCAGTTATAATTCGTCATAGAAAAAATTACCCACGTTAAAACATAAAACGTTGCAGGTAAACTACCCCTTTCCCTAGCCCGATATTCAAAAAAAAACAATAGGTCATGAGAACTCTACAATCTAGGGCTGTATGCAAAACATTATTTGATTCTGTTTGAATTTACGACTGTTATCGTTTGACATAGAAAAAAATTACCCTTGATTAAAAAAAAAATGTTGCAGGTAAACTACCCCTTTCCCTTAAACGATATTCACCAAAAACAATAGGTCTTGAGTACTCTACAAATCAGGGTTGTATGCAATAAATTATATGATTCTGTTTGAATTTGCGGCTGTTATCGTTTGCCATAGAAAATACCCTTGTTAAAACATAAAATGTTACAGATAAACTACCCCTCTACCTTAACCGATCTTCACCAAAAACAATACGTCTTGAGAACTCTACAACTTAGGGTTGTATGCAAATAATCATTTGATTCTGTTTGAATTTGCGGCTGTTATTGTTTGCCATAGGAAATACCCTTGTTAAAAACATAAAACGTTTCAGGTAAACTACCCCTTTCCCTTAACCGATCTTCACCAGAAACAATAACTTTTGAGAAATCTACAATTTAGGGTAGTATGCAAATAATTATTTGATTCTGTTTGAATTTGCGGCTGTTATCGTTTCCCATAGAAAATACCCTTGTTAAAACATAAAACGTTGCCTGTAAACTACCCCGTTTCCCTTAACCGATCTTCACCAAAAACCGTAGGTCTTGAGATCTCTAAAATTTAGGGCTGTATGCAAATAATCATTTGATTCTGTTTGAAATTTCGGCTGTTATCGTTTGCCATAGAAAATACCCTTGTTAAAACATAAAACGTTGCTGGTAAACTACCCCTTTCCCTTAACCGATCTTCACCAAAAACAATAGGTCTTGAGAACTCTACAATTCTGCGCTGTGTGCAAAAGAGTAGTTTATTCTGTTTGAATTTGCGGCCATTATCGTTTGGCATAGAAAAAAATTATCCTTGATTAAAAAAAAATCGTTGCTTGTTAACTACCCCTTTCCCTTAACCGATCTTCACCAAAAACAATAGGTCTTTAGTACTCTACAAATCAGAGCTGTTTGCAAAAAATTATTTGATTCTGTTTGAATGTGCAGCTGTTATCGTTTGCCATAGGAAAAAATCTACAGACAGACCGATAGACAGACAGACACACACAGAGACACTTTTCGAAATAGACTTTTTTTCATGTTTTGAGTGTTGCGCAATCAGAATCTGCAATAATCTCGAACACGATTTTTTTTTTGCCATCACCATACTTCCATTTCCATAAGGAACATGGTAGTAAAAATTACCCTCGATAAAAAAAAGTTGCTGGTATACTACCCCTTTCCCTTAACCGATATTCACCAAAAACAATAGGTCTTGAGTACTCTACAAATAAGGGTTGTATGCAATAAATTATTTGATTCTGTTTGAATGTGCGGCTGTTATTGTTTGCCATAGAAAAAAATCTACAGACAGACCGATAGACAGACAGACACACACACAGACACTTTTCGAAAAACGACTTTTTTCATGTTTTGAGTGTAGCACAATCAGAATCTGCAATAATCTCGAACACGATTTTTTTTGCCATCACCATAGTTCCATTTCGTTAAGGAACATGGAAGTAAATATCGGTATGGAGAACCATACATGACTTCCATATTCTAAGATTTATATTTAAAATCATTTTCACCCAAACAGCCAGGCTGTGTCTTACCTGCCTTTTTATTGCTGTATTAAATGAAAAATATTATATTACATTAAAATGAAAAAATTATAATTTTATTGCCTGGCAACAAAATTATTTTATTTTTAACAATTGCCATTGTTTCAAAAAGTTTAAATAAATTTTCAAGTACTTTACTCTTGTTAAAACGTAAAAGGTTGCAGGTAAACTACCCCTTCCCCTTAACCGATGTTCACCAAAATCGAAAGCCATTGAGACCTCTACAATTCAGGGACGTATGCAAAACATTATTTGATTCTGGTTGAATTTGCGGCCGTTATCGTTTGCCATAGAAAATACGCTTGATAAAAAAACGTTGCAGGTAAACTACCCCTTCCCCTTAACCGATCTTCATCAAAAACAATAGGTCTTGAGTACTCTAAAAATCAGGGCTGTATGCAAAACATTATTTGATTCTGTTTGAATTTGCGGCTGTTATCATTTGCCATAAAAAATACCCTCGTTAAAAAAACGTTGCTGGTAAACTACCCCTTTCCCTCAACCGATCTTCACCAAAAACAATAGGTCTTGAGAACTCTACAATTTAGGGCTGTATGCAAATAATCTTTTGATTCTGTTTGAATTGCGGCTGTTATCGTTTGCCATAGGAAATACCCTTGTTAAGACATAAAACGTTACAGGTAAACTACCCCTTTCCCTCAACCGATCTTCACCAAAAACAATAGGTCGTGAGTACTCTACAAATCAGGGCTGTATGCAAAAAATTATTTGATTCTGTTTGAATTTGCGGCAGTTATCGTTTGCCATAGAAAAAAAATCTACAGACACACACACAGACACACACACAGACACTTTCCGGAAAACGACTTTTTTTCATGTTTTGAGTGTAGTAGAATCATAATCTGCAATAATCTCGAACACGCTTTTTTTTGCCATCACCATACTTCCATTCCTTAAGGAATATGGAAGTAAAATTACTCTTTGTAAAAAACCGTTGCCGGTAAACTACCCATTTCCCTTAACCGATCTTCACCAAAATCGATAGGTCTTGAGAACTCTGGAATTCAGGACTGTATGCAAAATATTGTATGATTTTGTTTGATTTTGCGGCTGTTATCGTTTGCCATAGAAAAAAAATCTACAGACAGACAGACAGACATGATTATATTTAAAATCATTTTCAGCCAAACAGCCAGGGAAGGAATTTTAACAACAAACTACTTTGTAGCCGATAACGTAGTACATATATACAAAATTATCCCCTCCCCCTTCAACTATAATTTTCATTTATAGAAAATTACCCCCACCCCGTTCAACTAGCCTCTTCATTTATAGATATTTCATCTACGTTTCTACAGTGGATTATTAAGATCTTATCAGGATACTTTATCAAAATTAAGTACTTTACTCATGTTACAACAAAAAATGTTTCAGGTAAACTGCCCTTTCCCCGTAACCGATCTTCACCAAAATCAACAGACATTGAGTTCTCTATAGCTCAGGCACATATGTAAAAAATTATTTGATTCTGTTTGAATTTACGGCAGTTATGGTTCGTCATATAAAAAATATTACCCATGTTAAAACATAAAACATGAGATTTATAAAACATATCTAAGATTTATATTTAAAATCATTTTTGAAATAAAATATTTTCATAGAACCTACTAACGCTGGGGAAATCTGAGGAGCCAATCAGAGTTGGGCCTACCTGTCGCTCTGCTGAATTTGGTGGAAAGCCCTGTCACTGTCGTCAAAGTATCAGCCTTGACAGGGTCTTCTTTTTCTGCAAAATGGGAGAGGCTTGAGATGGAGTGAGTGACATGGTCCCCACCTCAATGAAGAACCCATTGTTTTATAAAAATATATTTAAATTTTGAAAACTGAAAATTCTTTTCTTGTTGTAAATATTTATATTTTATAATCAAAATGACTTTATCAAAAAACAAACATAATTTTTTTATAATATGTAGTTACATATGTTTCTTAATATGCTTACTTTTTCTTCAATGTTGATGATCATTTCCAAACATTCTGACAAAATTGTATCTACAGAACAGTTAACATTCACCAGGTTTCCATTTCTGCTAATTTCTCATTACACCTTCCACTAACGTATTATTAACCATTTCATAAACTATCGTATAATCTTTTCAGATTTTGTGGTACAAAATCTGAAATTTTCAGATTGCCTGGCAACAAGATTATTTTATTTTCAACAATTACCATTGTTTGAAAAAGTTTAAATGAATTTTCAAGTACTTTACTCTTGTTAAAACGTAAAAGGTTGCAGGTAAACTACCCCTTCCCCTTAACCGATCTTCACCAAAATCTAAAGGCCTAGATTCCTCTACAATTGACTGACGTATGCAAAAAAAATTTTAATTTGATTCTGTTTGAATTTGCGGCAGTTATCGTTTGCCATAGAAAATACGCTTGATAAAAAACGTTGCAGGTAAACTACCCCTTCCCCTCAACGGATCTTCACCAAAAACAAAAAGTCTTGAGTACTCTACAAATCAGGGCTGTATGCAGAAAATTATTTGATTCTGTTTGAATTTGCGGCTGTTATCGTTTGCCATAGGAAATACCCTTGTTAAAACATAAAACGTTACAGGTAAACTACCCCTTTACTTTAACCGATCTTCACCAAAAACAATAGGTCTTGAGAACTCTACAATTCAGGGCTGTATGCGAAATATTATTTGATTCTGTTTGAATTTGCGGCTGTTATCGTTTGCCAAAAAAAAAAAAATTTCCCTTGATAAAAAAAAACCGTTGCAGGTAAACTACCCCTTTCCCTCAACCGATCTTCACCAAAACCAATAGGTCGCGAGTACTCTACAAATCAGGGCTGTGTGCAGAAAATTATTTGATTCTGTTTGAATTTGCGGCTGTTATCGTTTGCCATAGAAAATACCCTTGTTAAAAAAACGTTGTAGGTAAACTACCCCTTTCCCTTAACCGATCTTCACCAAAAACAATAGGTGTTGAGAACTCTACAACTTAGGGCTGTATGCAAATAATCTTTTGATTCTGTTTGAATTTGCGGCTGTTATCGTTTGCCATAGGAAATACCCTTGTTAAAACATAAAACGTTACGGATAAACTACCCCTTTCCCTTAACCGATCTTCACCAAAAACAATAGGTCTTGAGAACTCTACAATTCAGGGCTGTATGCGAAACATTATTTGATTCTGTTTGAATTTGCGGCAGTTATCGTTTGCCAAAAAAAACATTTCCCTTGATAAAAAAAACCGTTGGAGGTAAACTACCCCTCTCCCTCAACCGATCTTCACCAAAAACAATAGTTCGCGAGTACTCTACAAATCAGGGCAGTATGCAAGAAATTATTTGATTCTGTTTGAATTTGCGGCAGTTATCGTTTGCCATAGAAAAAAAATCTACAGACACACACACAGACAGACACACAGACACTTTTCGGAAAACGACTTTTTTTCATGTTTTGAGTGTAGTAGAATCAGAATCTGCAATAATCTCGAACACAATTTTTTTTGCCATCACCATACTTCCATTTCTTAAGGAATATGGAAGTAAAATTACAATTATAAAAACATAAAATGTTGCCGGTAAACTACCCTTTTCCCTTAACCGATCTTCACTAAAATCAACAGGCATTTAGATCTCTATAACGCAGGAATGTATGCAATAGATTATTTGATTCTGATTGCATTTACAGCAGTTATCATTCGTCATAGAAAAAATTACCCATGTTAAAACATAAAACGTTGCAGGTAAACTACCCCTTTCCCTATCCGATCTTCAAAAAAACAATAGGTCTTGAGAACTCTACAATTTAGGGCTGTATGCAAAACATTCTTTGATTCTGTTTGAATTTACGACTGTTATCGTTTGCCATAGAAAAAAATTACCCTTGATTAAAAAAAAAATGTTGCTGGTAAACTACCCCTTTCCCTTAACCGATCTTCCCCAAAATCAACAGGCCTTCAGACTTCTACAATTGAGGAATGTATGCAATAATATATTTGATTCTGTTTGAATGTGCGGCAGTTATCGTTCGTCATAGAACGATAACAAATTACCGTTGTTTAAACATAAAATGTTGCAGGTAAACTACCCCTTTCTCTTAACCGATCTTCACCAAAACCAACAGACATTGAGTTCTCTAGCTCAGGAAGGTATGCAAAACGTTATTTGATTCTGAATGAATTTATGGGAGTTATCATTCGTCATAGAAAAAATTACTCATGTTAAAACATAAAACGTTGCAGGTAAACTATAACTTTCCCTAAACCGTTCTTCCACAAAAACAATAGATCTTGAGAACTCTACAATTCAGTGTTGTATGCACAAAATTATACCCGACACCAATATGGTATAAGGGTATTTTGATAATAAATAAATAAATAAAAATGCACAAAATTATTTGATTGTGTTTGAATTTGCGGCTGTTATCGTTTGCCATAGAAAATACCCTTGTTAAAACATAAAACGTTGCAGGTAAACTACCCCTTTCCCTTAACCGATCTTCAACAAAATCAACAGACCTTGAGTTCTGTATAAAAAGGTATGCAAAACATTATTTAATTCAGATTGCATTTACAGCAGTTATAATTCGTCATAGAAAAAATTACCCACGTTAAAACATAAAACGTTGCAGGTAAACTACCCCTTTCCCTAGCCCGATATTCAAAAAAAAACAATAGGTCATGAGAACTCTACAATCTAGGGCTGTATGCAAAACATTATTTGATTCTGTTTGAATTTACGACTGTTATCGTTTGACATAGAAAAAAATTACCCTTGATTAAAAAAAAAATGTTGCAGGTAAACTACCCCTTTCCCTTAAACGATATTCACCAAAAACAATAGGTCTTGAGTACTCTACAAATCAGGGTTGTATGCAATAAATTATATGATTCTGTTTGAATTTGCGGCTGTTATCGTTTGCCATAGAAAATACCCTTGTTAAAACATAAAATGTTACAGATAAACTACGCCTCTACCTTAACCGATCTTCACCAAAAACAATACGTCTTGAGAACTCTACAACTTAGGGTTGTATGCAAATAATCATTTGATTCTGTTTGAATTTGCGGCTGTTATTGTTTGCCATAGGAAATACCCTTGTTAAAAACATAAAACGTTTCAGGTAAACTACCCCTTTCCCTTAACCGATCTTCACCAGAAACAATAACTTTTGAGAAATCTACAATTTAGGGTAGTATGCAAATAATTATTTGATTCTGTTTTTATTTGCGGCTGTTATCGTTTCCCATAGAAAATACCCTTGTTAAAACATAAAACGTTGCCTGTAAACTACCCCGTTTCCCTTAACCGATCTTCACCAAAAACCGTAGGTCTTGAGATCTCTAAAATTTAGGGCTGTATGCAAATAATCATTTGATTCTGTTTGAAATTTCGGCTGTTATCGTTTGCCATAGAAAATACCCTTGTTAAAACATAAAACGTTGCTGGTAAACTACCCCTTTCCATTAACCGATCTTCACCAAAAACAATAGGTCTTGAGAACTCTACAATTCTGCGCTGTGTGCAAAAGAGTAGTTTATTCTGTTTGAATTTGCGGCCATTATCGTTTGGCGTAGAAAAAAATTATCCTTGATTAAGAAAAAATCGTTGCTTGTTAACTACCCCTTTCCCTTAACCGATCTTCACCAAAAGCAATAGGTCTTTAGTACTCTACAAATCAGAGCTGTTTGCAAAAAATTATTTGATTCTGTTTGAATGTGCAGCTGTTATCGTTTGCCATAGGAAAAAATCTACAGACAGACCGATAGACAGACAGACACACACAGAGACACTTTTCGAAATAGACTTTTTTTCATGTTTTGAGTGTTGCGCAATCAGAATCTGCAATAATCTCGAACACGATTTTTTTTTTTGCCATCACCATACTTCCATTTCCATAAGGAACATGGTAGTAAAAATTACCCTCGATAAAAAAAAGTTGCTGGTATACTACCCCTTTCCCTTAACCGATATTTACCAAAAACAATAGGTCTTGAGTACTCTACAAATAAGGGTTGTATGCAATAAATTATTTGATTCTGTTTGAATGTGCGGCTGTTATTGTTTGCCATAGAAAAAAATCTACAGACAGACCGATAGACAGACAGACACACACACAGACACTTTTCGAAAAACGACTTTTTTTCATGTTTTGAGTGTAGCACAATCAGAATCTGCAATAATCTCGAACACGATTTTTTTTGCCATCACCATAGTTCCATTTCGTTAAGGAACATGGAAGTAAATATCGGTATGGAGAACCATACATGACTTCCATATTCTAAGATTTATATTTAAAATCATTTTCACCCAAACAGCCAGGCTGTGTCTTACCTGCCTCTTTATTGCTGTATTAAATGAAAAATATTATATTACATTAAAATGAAAAAATTATAATTTTATTGCCTGGCAACAAAATTATTTTATTTTTAACAATTGCCATTGTTTCAAAAAGTTTAAATAAATTTTCAAGTACTTTACTCTTGTTAAAACGTAAAAGGTTGCAGGTAAACTACCCCTTCCCCTTAACCGATGTTCACCAAAATCGAAAGTCATTGAGACCTCTACAATTCAGGGACGTATGCAAAACATTATTTGATTCTGGTTGAATTTGCGGCTGTTATCGTTTGCCATAGAAAATACGCTTGATAAAAAAACGTTGCAGGTAAACTACCCCTTCCCCTTAACCGATCTTCACCAAAAACAATAGGTCTTGAGTACTCTACAAATCAGGGCTGCATGCAAAACATTATTTGATTCTCTTTGAATTTACGGCTGTTATCATTTGCCATAAGAAATACCCTCGTTAAAAAAACGTTGCTGGTAAACTACCCCTTTCCCTCAACCGATCTTCACCAAAAACAACAGGTCTTGAGAACTCTACAATTTAGGGCTGTATGCAAATAATCTTTTGATTCTGTTTGAATTTGCGGCTGTTATCGTTTGCCATAGGAAATACCCTTGTTAAAACATAAAACGTTACAGGTAAACTACCCCTTTCCCTTAACCGATCTTCACCAAAAACAACAGGTCTTGAGTACTCTACAAATCAGGGCTGTATGCAAAACATTATTTGATTCTGTTCGAATTTGCGGCTGTTATCGTTTGCCATATAAAATACCCTTGTTAAAAAAACGTTGCAGGTAAACTACCCCTTTCCCTCAACCGATCTTCACCAAAAACAACAGATCTTGAGAACTCTACAATTTAGGGCTGTATGCAAATAATCTTTTGATTCTGTTTGAATTTGCGGCTGTTATCGTTTGCCATTAGAAATACCCTTGTTAAAACATAAAACGTTACAGGTAAACTACCCCTTTCCCTTAACCGATCTTCACCAAAATCAACAGATCTTGAGAACTCTACAACTCAGGGCTGTATGCGAAACATTATTTGATTCTGTTTGAATTTGCGGCAGTTATCGTTTGTCATAGAAAAAAAATCTACAGACAGACATACAGACAGACACACAGACAGACAGACACACAGACACACACACAGACACTTTTCGGAAAACGACTTTTTTTCATGTTTTGAGTGTAGTAGAATCAGAATCTGCAATAATCTCGAACACGATTTTTTTTGCCATCACCACACTTCCATTCCTTAAGGAATATGGAAGTAAAAATTACCCTCGATAAAAAAAAGTTGCTGGTATACTACCCCTTTCCCTTAACTGATCATCACCAAAAACAATAGGTTTTGAGTACTCTACAAATCAGAGCTGTATGCAAAAAATTATTTGATTCTGTTTGAATTTGCGGCTGTTATCTTTTGCCATAGAAAAAAATCTACAGACACACAGATACACAGACACACACACCCACAGACACTTTTCGAAAATGACTTTTTTCATGTTTGAGTGTAGTACAATCAGAATCTGCAATAATCTCGAACACGTTTTTTTTTTGCCATTACCATACTTCCATTTCCTTAAGGAACATGGAAGTAAAAATTACCCTCGATAAAAAAAAAACATTGCTGGTAAACTACACCTTTCCCTTAACCGATCTTCAACAAAAACAATAGGTCTTGAGAACTCTACAATTTAGGGCTGTATGCAAAACATTCTTTGATTCTGTTTGAATTTACAACTGTTATCGTTTGCCATAGAAAAAAATTACCCTTGATTAAAAAAAAAATGTTGCTAGTAAACTACCCCTTTCCCTTAACCGATCTTCCCCAAAATCAACAGGCCTTCAGACTTCTACAATTGAGGAATGTATGCAATAATATATTTGATTCTGTTTGAATGTGCGGCAGTTATCGTTCGTCATAGAACGATAACAAATTACCGTTGTTTAAACATAAAATGTTGCAGGTAAACTACCCCTTTCTCTTAACCGATCTTCACCAAAACCAACAGACATTGAGTTCTCTAGCTCAGGAAGGTATGCAAAACGTTATTTGATTCTGATTGAATTTATGGGAGTTATCATTCGTCATAGAAAAAATTACTCATGTTAAAACATAAAACGTTGCAGGTAAACTATAACTTTCCCTAAACCGTGCTTCAACAAAAACAATAGATCTTGAGAACTCTACAATTCAGTGTTGTATGCACAAAATTATACCCGACACCAATATGGTATAAGGGTATTTTGATAATAAATAAATAAATAAAAATGCACAAAATTATTTGATTCTGTTTGAATTTGCGGCTGTTATCGTTTGCCATAGAAAATACCCTTGTTAAAACATAAAACGTTGCAGGTAAACTACCCCTTTCCCTTAACCGATCTTCAACAAAATCAACAGACCTTGAGTTCTGTATAAAAAGGTATGCAAAACATTATTTAATTCAGATTGCATTTACAGCAGTTATAATTCGTCATAGAAAAAATTACCCACGTTAAAACATAAAACGTTGCAGGTAAACTACCCCTTTCCCTAGCCCGATTTAAAAAAAAAAAAAATAGGTCATGAGAACTCTACAATCTAGGGCTGTATGCAAAACATTATTTGATTCTGTTTGAATTTACGACTGTTATCGTTTGACATAGAAAAAAATTACCCTTGATTAAAAAAAAAAATGTTGCAGGTAAACTACCCCTTTCCCTTAAACGATATTCACCAAAAACAATAGGTCTTGAGTACTCTACAAATCAGGGTTGTATGCAATAAATTATATGATTCTGTTTGAATTTGCGACTGTTATCGTTTGCCATAGAAAATACCCTTGTTAAAACATAAAATGTTACAGATAAACTACCCCTCTACCTTAACCGATCTTCACCAAAAACAATACGTCTTGAGAACTCTACAACTTAGGGTTGTATGCAAATAATCATTTGATTCTGTTTGAATTTGCGGCTGTTATTGTTTGCCATAGGAAATACACTTGTTAAAAACATAAAACGTTTCAGGTAAACTACCCCTTTCCCTTAACCGATCTTCACCAGAAACAATAACTTTTGACAAATCTACAATTTAGGGTAGTATGCAAATAATTATTTGATTCTGTTTGAATTTGCGGCTGTTATCGTTTCCCATAGAAAATACCCTTGTTAAAACATAAAACGTTGCCTGTAAACTACCCCGTTTCCCTTAACCGATCTTCACCAAAAACCGTAGGTCTTGAGATCTCTAAAATTTAGGGCTGTATGCAAATAATCATTTGATTCTGTTTGAAATTTCGGCTGTTATCGTTTGCCATAGAAAATACCCTTGTTAAAACATAAAACGTTGCTGGTAAACTACCCCTTTCCCTTAACCGATCTTCACCAAAAACAATAGGTCTTGAGAACTCTACAATTCTGCGCTGTGTGCAAAAGAGTAGTTTATTCTGTTTGAATTTGCGACCATTATCGTTTGGCATAGGAAAAAATTATCCTTGATTAAAAAAAAATCGTTGCTTGTTAACTACCCTTTCCCCTTAACCGATCTTCACCAAAAACAATAGGTCTTTAGTACTCTACAAATCAGAGCTGTTTGCAAAAAATTATTTGATTCTGTTTGAATGTGCAGCTGTTATCGTTTGCCATAGGAAAAAATCTACAGACAGACCGATAGACAGACAGACACACACAGAGACACTTTTCGAAATAGACTTTTTTTCATGTTTTGAGTGTTGCGCAATCAGAATCTGCAATAATCTCGAACACGATTTTTTTTTTGCCATCACCATACTTCCATTTCCATAAGGAACATGGTAGTAAAAATTACCCTCGATAAAAAAAAGTTACTGGTATACTACCCCTTTCCCTTAACCGATATTCACCAAAAACAATAGGTCTTGAGTACTCTACAAATAAGGGTTGTATGCAATAAATTATTTGATTCTGTTTGAATGTGCGGCTGTTATTGTTTGCCATAGAAAAAAATCTACAGACAGACCGATAGACAGACAGACACACACACAGACACTTTTCGAAAAACGACTTTTTTTCATGTTTTGAGTGCAGCACAATCAGAATCTGCAATAATCCCGAACACGATTTTTTTTGCCATCACCATAGTTCCATTTCGTTAAGGAACATGGAAGTAAATATCGGTATGGAGAACCATACATGACTTCCATATTCTAAGATTTATATTTAAAATCATTTTCACCCAAACAGCCAGGCTGTGTCTTACCTGCCTTTTTATTGCTGTATTAAATGAAAAATATTATATTACATTAAAATGAAAAAATTATAATTTTATTGCCTGGCAACAAAATTATTTTATTTTTAACAATTGCCATTGTTTCAAAAAGTTTAAATAAATTTTCAAGTACTTTACTCTTGTTAAAACGTAAAAGGTTGCAGGTAAACTACCCCTTCCCCTTAACCGATGTTCACCAAAATCGAAAGTCATTGAGACCTCTACAATTCAGGGACGTATGCAAAACATTATTTGATTCTGGTTGAATTTGCGGCTGTTATCGTTTGCCATAGAAAATACGCTTGATAAAAAAACGTTGCAGGTAAACTACCCCTTCCCCTTAACCGATCTTCACCAAAAACAATAGGTCTTGAGTACTCTACAAATCAGGGCTGCATGCAAAACATTATTTGATTCTGTTTGAATTTGCGGCTGTTATCATTTGCCATAAAAAATACCCTCGTTAAAAAAACGTTGCTGGTAAACTACCCCTTTCCCTCAACCGATCTTCACCATAAACAGTAGGTCTTGAGAACTCTACAATTTAGGGCTGTATGCAAATAATCTTTTGATTCTGTTTGAATTTGCGGCTGTTATCGTTTGCCATAGGAAATACCCTTGTTAAAACATAAAACGTTACAGGTAAACTACCCCTTTCCCTTAACCGATCTTCACCAAAAACAACAGGTCTTGAGTACTCTACAAATCAGGGCTGTATGCAAAACATTATTTGATTCTGTTCGAATTTGCGGCTGTTATCGTTTGCCATATAAAATACCCTTGTTAAAAAAACGTTGCAGGTAAACTACCACTTTCCCTCAACCGATCTTCACCAAAAACAATAGGTCTTGAGAACTCTACAATTTAGGGCTGTATGCAAATAATCTTTTGATTCTGTTTGAATTTGCGACTGTTATCGTTTGCCATTAGAAATACCCTTGTTAAAACATAAAACGTTACGGGTAAACTACCCCTTTCCCTTAACCGATCTTCACCAAAATCAACAGATCTTGAGAACTCTACAACTCAGGGCTGTATGCGAAACATTATTTGAATCTGTTTGAATTTGCGGCAGTTATCGTTTTTCCATAGAAAAAAAATCTACAGACAGACAGACAGACAGACACACAGACACACACACAGACACTTTTCGGAAAACGACTTTTTTTCATGTTTTGAGTGTAGTAGAATCAGAATCTGCAATAATCTCGAACACGATTTTTTTTGCCATCACCACACTTCCATTCCTTAAGGAATATGGAAGTAAAAATTACCCTCGATAAAAAAAAGTTGCTGGTATACTACCCCTTTCCCTTAACTGATCATCACCAAAAACAATAGGTTTTGAGTACTCTACAAATCAGAGCTGTATGCAAAAAATTATTTGATTCTGTTTGAATTTGCGGCTGTTATCTTTTGCCATAGAAAAAAATCTACAGACACACAGATACACAGACACACACACCCACAGACACTTTTCGAAAATGACTTTTTTCATGTTTGAGTGTAGTACAATCAGAATCTGCAATAATCTCGAACACTTTTTTTTTTGCCATTACCATACTTCCATTTCCTTAAGGAACATGGAAGTAAAAATTACCCTCGATAAAAAAAAAACATTGCTGGTAAACTACACCTTTCCCTTAACCGATCTTCAACAAAAACAATAGGTCTTGAGAACTCTACAATTTAGGGCTGTATGCAAAACATTCTTTGATTCTGTTTGAATTTACAACTGTTATCGTTTGCCATAGAAAAAAATTACCCTTGATTAAAAAAAAAATGTTGCTAGTAAACTACCCCTTTCCCTTAACCGATCTTCCCCAAAATCAACAGGCCTTCAGACTTCTACAATTGAGGAATGTATGCAATAATATATTTGATTCTGTTTGAATGTGCGGCAGTTATCGTTCGTCATAGAACGATAACAAATTACCGTTGTTTAAACATAAAATGTTGCAGGTAAACTACCCCTTTCTCTTAACCGATCTTCACCAAAACCAACAGACATTGAGTTCTCTAGCTCAGGAAGGTATGCAAAACGTTATTTGATTCTGATTGAATTTATGGGAGTTATCATTCGTCATAGAAAAAATTACTCATGTTAAAACATAAAACGTTGCAGGTAAACTATAACTTTCCCTAAACCGTGCTTCAACAAAAACAATAGATCTTGAGAACTCTACAATTCAGTGTTGTATGCACAAAATTATACCCGACACCAATATGGTATAAGGGTATTTTGATAATAAATAAATAAATAAAAATGCACAAAATTATTTGATTCTGTTTGAATTTGCGGCTGTTATCGTTTGCCATAGAAAATACCCTTGTTAAAACATAAAACGTTGCAGGTAAACTACCCCTTTCCCTTAACCGATCTTCAACAAAATCAACAGACCTTGAGTTCTGTATAAAAAGGTATGCAAAACATTATTTAATTCAGATTGCATTTACAGCAGTTATAATTCGTCATAGAAAAAATTACCCACGTTAAAACATAAAACGTTGCAGGTAAACTACCCCTTTCCCTAGCCCGATTTTAAAAAAAAAACAATAGGTCATGAGAACTCTACAATCTAGGGCTGTATGCAAAACATTATTTGATTCTGTTTGAATTTACGACTGTTATCGTTTGACATAGAAAAAAATTACCCTTGATTAAAAAAAAAAATGTTGCAGGTAAACTACCCCTTTCCCTTAAACGATATTCACCAAAAACAATAGGTCTTGAGTACTCTACAAATCAGGGTTGTATGCAATAAATTATATGATTCTGTTTGAATTTGCGACTGTTATCGTTTGCCATAGAAAATACCCTTGTTAAAACATAAAATGTTACAGATAAACTACCCCTCTACCTTAACCGATCTTCACCAAAAACAATACGTCTTGAGAACTCTACAACTTAGGGTTGTATGCAAATAATCATTTGATTCTGTTTGAATTTGCGGCTGTTATTGTTTGCCATAGGAAATACACTTGTTAAAAACATAAAACGTTTCAGGTAAACTACCCCTTTCCCTTAACCGATCTTCACCAGAAACAATAACTTTTGACAAATCTACAATTTAGGGTAGTATGCAAATAATTATTTGATTCTGTTTGAATTTGCGGCTGTTATCGTTTCCCATAGAAAATACCCTTGTTAAAACATAAAACGTTGCCTGTAAACTACCCCGTTTCCCTTAACCGATCTTCACCAAAAACCGTAGGTCTTGAGATCTCTAAAATTTAGGGCTGTATGCAAATAATCATTTGATTCTGTTTGAAATTTCGGCTGTTATCGTTTGCCATAGAAAATACCCTTGTTAAAACATAAAACGTTGCTGGTAAACTACCCCTTTCCCTTAACCGATCTTCACCAAAAACAATAGGTCTTGAGAACTCTACAATTCTGCGCTGTGTGCAAAAGAGTAGTTTATTCTGTTTGAATTTGCGACCATTATCGTTTGGCATAGGAAAAAATTATCCTTGATTAAAAAAAAATCGTTGCTTGTTAACTACCCTTTCCCCTTAACCGATCTTCACCAAAAACAATAGGTCTTTAGTACTCTACAAATCAGAGCTGTTTGCAAAAAATTATTTGATTCTGTTTGAATGTGCAGCTGTTATCGTTTGCCATAGGAAAAAATCTACAGACAGACCGATAGACAGACAGACACACACAGAGACACTTTTCGAAATAGACTTTTTTTCATGTTTTGAGTGTTGCGCAATCAGAATCTGCAATAATCTCGAACACGATTTTTTTTTTGCCATCACCATACTTCCATTTCCATAAGGAACATGGTAGTAAAAATTACCCTCGATAAAAAAAAGTTGCTGGTATACTACCCCTTTCCCTTAACCGATATTCACCAAAAACAATAGGTCTTGAGTACTCTACAAATAAGGGTTGTATGCAATAAATTATTTGATTCTGTTTGAATGTGCGGCTGTTATTGTTTGCCATAGAAAAAAATCTACAGACAGACCGATAGACAGACAGACACACACACAGACACTTTTCGAAAAACGACTTTTTTTCATGTTTTGAGTGCAGCACAATCAGAATCTGCAATAATCCCGAACACGATTTTTTTTGCCATCACCATAGTTCCATTTCGTTAAGGAACATGGAAGTAAATATCGGTATGGAGAACCATACATGACTTCCATATTCTAAGATTTATATTTAAAATCATTTTCACCCAAACAGCCAGGCTGTGTCTTACCTGCCTTTTTATTGCTGTATTAAATGAAAAATATTATATTACATTAAAATGAAAAAATTATAATTTTATTGCCTGGCAACAAAATTATTTTATTTTTAACAATTGCCATTGTTTCAAAAAGTTTAAATAAATTTTCAAGTACTTTACTCTTGTTAAAACGTAAAAGGTTGCAGGTAAACTACCCCTTCCCCTTAACCGATGTTCACCAAAATCGAAAGTCATTGAGACCTCTACAATTCAGGGACGTATGCAAAACATTATTTGATTCTGGTTGAATTTGCGGCTGTTATCGTTTGCCATAGAAAATACGCTTGATAAAAAAACGTTGCAGGTAAACTACCCCTTCCCCTTAACCGATCTTCACCAAAAACAATAGGTCTTGAGTACTCTACAAATCAGGGCTGCATGCAAAACATTATTTGATTCTGTTTGAATTTGCGGCTGTTATCATTTGCCATAAAAAATACCCTCGTTAAAAAAACGTTGCTGGTAAACTACCCCTTTCCCTCAACCGATCTTCACCATAAACAGTAGGTCTTGAGAACTCTACAATTTAGGGCTGTATGCAAATAATCTTTTGATTCTGTTTGAATTTGCGGCTGTTATCGTTTGCCATAGGAAATACCCTTGTTAAAACATAAAACGTTACAGGTAAACTACCCCTTTCCCTTAACCGATCTTCACCAAAAACAACAGGTCTTGAGTACTCTACAAATCAGGGCTGTATGCAAAACATTATTTGATTCTGTTCGAATTTGCGGCTGTTATCGTTTGCCATATAAAATACCCTTGTTAAAAAAACGTTGCAGGTAAACTACCACTTTCCCTCAACCGATCTTCACCAAAAACAATAGGTCTTGAGAACTCTACAATTTAGGGCTGTATGCAAATAATCTTTTGATTCTGTTTGAATTTGCGACTGTTATCGTTTGCCATTAGAAATACCCTTGTTAAAACATAAAACGTTACGGGTAAACTACCCCTTTCCCTTAACCGATCTTCACCAAAATCAACAGATCTTGAGAACTCTACAACTCAGGGCTGTATGCGAAACATTATTTGAATCTGTTTGAATTTGCGGCAGTTATCGTTTTTCCATAGAAAAAAAATCTACAGACAGACAGACAGACAGACACACAGACACACACACAGACACTTTTCGGAAAACGACTTTTTTTCATGTTTTGAGTGTAGTAGAATCAGAATCTGCAATAATCTCGAACACGATTTTTTTTGCCATCACCACACTTCCATTCCTTAAGGAATATGGAAGTAAAAATTACCCTCGATAAAAAAAAGTTGCTGGTATACTACCCCTTTCCCTTAACTGATCATCACCAAAAACAATAGGTTTTGAGTACTCTACAAATCAGAGCTGTATGCAAAAAATTATTTGATTCTGTTTGAATTTGCGGCTGTTATCTTTTGCCATAGAAAAAAATCTACAGACACACAGATACACAGACACACACACCCACAGACACTTTTCGAAAATGACTTTTTTCATGTTTGAGTGTAGTACAATCAGAATCTGCAATAATCTCGAACACGTTTTTTTTTTGCCATTACCATACTTCCATTTCCTTAAGGAACATGGAAGTAAAAATTACCCTCGATAAAAAAAAAACATTGCTGGTAAACTACACCTTTCCCTTAACCGATCTTCAACAAAAACAATAGGTCTTGAGAACTCTACAATTTACGGCTGTATGCAAAACATTCTTTGATTCTGTTTGAATTTACAACTGTTATCGTTTGCCATAGAAAAAAATTACCCTTGATTAAAAAAAAAATGTTGCTAGTAAACTACCCCTTTCCCTTAACCGATCTTCCCCAAAATCAACAGGCCTTCAGACTTCTACAATTGTGGAATGTATGCAATAATATATTTGATTCTGTTTGAATGTGCGGCAGTTATCGTTCGTCATAGAACGATAACAAATTACCGTTGTTTAAACATAAAATGTTGCAGGTAAACTACCCCTTTCTCTTAACCGATCTTCACCAAAACCAACAGACATTGAGTTCTCTAGCTCAGGAAGGTATGCAAAACGTTATTTGATTCTGATTGAATTTATGGGAGTTATCATTCGTCATAGAAAAAATTACTCATGTTAAAACATAAAACGTTGCAGGTAAACTATAACTTTCCCTAAACCGTGCTTCAACAAAAACAATAGATCTTGAGAACTCTACAATTCAGTGTTGTATGCACAAAATTATACCCGACACCAATATGGTATAAGGGTATTTTGATAATAAATAAATAAATAAAAATGCACAAAATTATTTGATTCTGTTTGAATTTGCGGCTGTTATCGTTTGCCATAGAAAATACCCTTGTTAAAACATAAAACGTTGCAGGTAAACTACCCCTTTCCCTTAACCGATCTTCAACAAAATCAACAGACCTTGAGTTCTGTATAAAAAGGTATGCAAAACATTATTTAATTCAGATTGCATTTACAGCAGTTATAATTCGTCATAGAAAAAATTACCCACGTTAAAACATAAAACGTTGCAGGTAAACTACCCCTTTCCCTAGCCCGATATTAAAAAAAAAACAATAGGTCATGAGAACTCTACAATCTAGGGCTGTATGCAAAACATTATTTGATTCTGTTTGAATTTACGACTGTTATCGTTTGACATAGAAAAAAATTACCCTTGATTAAAAAAAAAAATGTTGCAGGTAAACTACCCCTTTCCCTTAAACGATATTCACCAAAAACAATAGGTCTTGAGTACTCTACAAATCAGGGTTGTATGCAATAAATTATATGATTCTGTTTGAATTTGCGGCTGTTATCGTTTGCCATAGAAAATACCCTTGTTAAAACATAAAATGTTACAGATAAACTACCCCTCTACCTTAACCGATCTTCACCAAAAACAATACGTCTTGAGAACTCTACAACTTAGGGTTGTATGCAAATAATCATTTGATTCTGTTTGAATTTGCGGCTGTTATTGTTTGCCATAGGAAATACACTTGTTAAAAACATAAAACGTTTCAGGTAAACTACCCCTTTCCCTTAACCGATCTTCACCAGAAACAATAACTTTTGACAAATCTACAATTTAGGGTAGTATGCAAATAATTATTTGATTCTGTTTGAATTTGCGGCTGTTATCGTTTCCCATAGAAAATACCCTTGTTAAAACATAAAACGTTGCCTGTAAACTACCCCGTTTCCCTTAACCGATCTTCACCAAAAACCGTAGGTCTTGAGATCTCTAAAATTTAGGGCTGTATGCAAATAATCATTTGATTCTGTTTGAAATTTCGGCTGTTATCGTTTGCCATAGAAAATACCCTTGTTAAAACATAAAACGTTGCTGGTAAACTACCCCTTTCCCTTAACCGATCTTCACCAAAAACAATAGGTCTTGAGAACTCTACAATTCTGCGCTGTGTGCAAAAGAGTAGTTTATTCTGTTTGAATTTGCGACCATTATCGTTTGGCATAGGAAAAAATTATCCTTGATTAAAAAAAAATCGTTGCTTGTTAACTACCCTTTCCCCTTAACCGATCTTCACCAAAAACAATAGGTCTTTAGTACTCTACAAATCAGAGCTGTTTGCAAAAAATTATTTGATTCTGTTTGAATGTGCAGCTGTTATCGTTTGCCATAGGAAAAAATCTACAGACAGACCGATAGACAGACAGACACACACAGAGACACTTTTCGAAATAGACTTTTTTTCATGTTTTGAGTGTTGCGCAATCAGAATCTGCAATAATCTCGAACACGATTTTTTTTTTGCCATCACCATACTTCCATTTCCATAAGGAACATGGTAGTAAAAATTACCCTCGATAAAAAAAAGTTGCTGGTATACTACCCCTTTCCCTTAACCGATATTCACCAAAAACAATAGGTCTTGAGTACTCTACAAATAAGGGTTGTATGCAATAAATTATTTGATTCTGTTTGAATGTGCGGCTGTTATTGTTTGCCATAGAAAAAAATCTACAGACAGACCGATAGACAGACAGACACACACACAGACACTTTTCGAAAAACGACTTTTTTTCATGTTTTGAGTGCAGCACAATCAGAATCTGCAATAATCCCGAACACGATTTTTTTTGCCATCACCATAGTTCCATTTCGTTAAGGAACATGGAAGTAAATATCGGTATGGAGAACCATACATGACTTCCATATTCTAAGATTTATATTTAAAATCATTTTCACCCAAACAGCCAGGCTGTGTCTTACCTGCCTTTTTATTGCTGTATTAAATGAAAAATATTATATTACATTAAAATGAAAAAATTATAATTTTATTGCCTGGCAACAAAATTATTTTATTTTTAACAATTGCCATTGTTCCAAAAAGTTTAAATAAATTTTCAAGTACTTTACTCTTGTTAAAACGTAAAAGGTTGCAGGTAAACTACCCCTTCCCCTTAACCGATGTTCACCAAAATCGAAAGTCATTGAGACCTCTACAATTCAGGGACGTATGCAAAACATTATTTGATTCTGGTTGAATTTGCGGCTGTTATCGTTTGCCATAGAAAATACGCTTGATAAAAAAACGTTGCAGGTAAACTACCCCTTCCCCTTAACCGATCTTCACCAAAAACAATAGGTCTTGAGTACTCTACAAATCAGGGCTGCATGCAAAACATTATTTGATTCTGTTTGAATTTGCGGCTGTTATCATTTGCCATAAAAAATACCCTCGTTAAAAAAACGTTGCTGGTAAACTACCCCTTTCCCTCAACCGATCTTCACCATAAACAGTAGGTCTTGAGAACTCTACAATTTAGGGCTGTATGCAAATAATCTTTTGATTCTGTTTGAATTTGCGGCTGTTATCGTTTGCCATAGGAAATACCCTTGTTAAAACATAAAACGTTACAGGTAAACTACCCCTTTCCCTTAACCGATCTTCACCAAAAACAAAAGGTCTTGAGTACTCTACAAATCAGGGCTGTATGCAAAACATTATTTGATTCTGTTCGAATTTGCGGCTGTTATCGTTTGCCATATAAAATACCCTTGTTAAAAAAACGTTGCAGGTAAACTACCACTTTCCCTCAACCGATCTTCACCAAAAACAATAGGTCTTGAGAACTCTACAATTTAGGGCTGTATGCAAATAATCTTTTGATTCTGTTTGAATTTGCGACTGTTATCGTTTGCCATTAGAAATACCCTTGTTAAAACATAAAACGTTACGGGTAAACTACCCCTTTCCCTTAACCGATCTTCACCAAAATCAACAGATCTTGAGAACTCTACAACTCAGGGCTGTATGCGAAACATTATTTGATTCTGTTTGAATTTGCGGCAGTTATCGTTTTTCCATAGAAAAAAAATCTACAGACAGACAGACAGACACACACACAGACACACACACAGACACTTTTCGGAAAACGACTTTTTTTCATGTTTTGAGTGTAGTAGAATCAGAATCTGCAATAATCTCGAACACGATTTTTTTTGCCATCACCACACTTCCATTCCTTAAGGAATATGGAAGTAAAAATTACCCTCGATAAAAAAAAGTTGCTGGTAAACTACCCCTTTCCCTTAACTGATCATCACCAAAAACAATAGGTTTTGAGTACTCTACAAATCAGAGCTGTATGCAAAAAATTATTTGATTCTGTTTGAATTTGCGGCTGTTATCTTTTGCCATAGAAAAAAATCTACAGACACACAGATACACAGACACACACACCCACAGACACTTTTCGAAAAATGACTTTTTTCATGTGTGAGTGTAGTACAATCAGAATCTGCAATAATCTCGAACACGTTTTTTTTTTGCCATCACCATACTTCCATTTCCTTAAGGAACATGGAAGTAAAAATTACCCTCGATAAAAAAAAAACATTGCTGGTAAACTACACCTTTCCCTTAACCGATCTTCAACAAAAACAATAGGTCTTGAGAACTCTACAATTTAGGGCTGTATGCAAAACATTCTTTGATTCTGTTTGAATTTACAACTGTTATCGTTTGCCATAGAAAAAAATTACCCTTGATTAAAAAAAAAATGTTGCTGGTAAACTACCCCTTTCCCTTAACCGATCTTCCCCAAAATCAACAGGCCTTCAGACTTCTACAATTGAGGAATATATGCAATAACATATTTGATTCTGTTTGAATGTGCGGCAGTTATCGTTCGTCATAGAACGATAACAAATTACCGTTGTTTAAACATAAAATGTTGCAGGTAAACTACCCCTTTCTCTTAACCGATCTTCACCAAAACCAACAGACATTGAGTTCTCTAGCTCAGGAAGGTATGCAAAACGTTATTTGATTCTGATTGAATTTATGGGAGTTATCATTCGTCATAGAAAAAATTACTCATGTTAAAACATAAAACGTTGCAGGTAAACTATCACTTTCCGTAAACCGTTCTTCAACAAAAACAATAGATCTTGAGAACTCTACAATTCAGTGTCGTATGCACAAAATTATACCCGACACCAATATGGTATAAGGGTATTTTGATAATAAATAAATAAATAAAAATGCACAAAATTATTTGATTCTGTTTGAATTTGCGGCTGTTATCGTTTGCCATAGAAAATACCCTTGTTAAAACATAAAACGTTGCAGGTAAACTACCCCTTTCCCTTAACCGATCTTCAACAAAATCAACAGACCTTGAGTTCTGTATATAAAGGTATGCAAAACATTATTTAATTCAGATTGCATTTACAGCAGTTATAATTCGTCATAGAAAAAATTACCCACGTTAAAACATAAAACGTTGCAGGTAAACTACCCCTTTCCCTAGCCTGATATTCAAAAAAAAACAATAGGTCATGAGAACTCTACAATCTAGGGCTGTATGCAAAACATTATTTGATTCTGTTTGAATTTACGACTGTTATCGTTTGACATAGAAAAAAATTACCCTTGATTAAAAAAAAAAATGTTGCAGGTAAACTACCCCTTTCCCTTAATCGATATTAACCAAAAACAATAGGTCTTGAGTACTCTACAAATCAGGGTTGTATGCAATAAATTATATGATTCTGTTTGAATTTGCGGCTGTTATCGTTTGCCATAGAAAATACACTTGTTAAAACATAAAATGTTACAGATAAACTACCCCTCTACCTTAACCGATCTTCACCAAAAACAATACGTCTTGAGAACTCTACAACTTAGGGTTGTATGCAAATAATCATTTGATTCTGTTTGAATTTGCGGCTGTTATCGTTTCCCATAGAAAATACCCTTGTTAAAACATAAAACGTTGCCTGTAAACTACCCCGTTTCCCTTAACCGATCTTCACCAAAAACCGTAGGTCTTGAGATCTCTAAAATTTAGGGCTGTATGCAAATAATCATTTGATTCTGTTTGAAATTTCGGCTGTTATCGTTTGCCATAGAAAATACCCTTGTTAAAACATAAAACGTTGCTGGTAAACTACCCCTTTCCCTTAACCGATCTTCACCAAAAACAATAGGTCTTGAGAACTCTACAATTCTGCGCTGTGTGCAAAAGAGTAGTTTATTCTGTTTGAATTTTCGACCATTATCGTTTGGCATAGGAAAAAATTATCCTTGATTAAAAAAAAATCGTTGCTTGTTAACTACCCTTTTCCCTTAACCGATCTTCACCAAAAACAATAGGTCTTTAGTACTCTACAAATCAGAGCTGTTTGCAAAAAATTATTTGATTCTGTTTGAATGTGCAGCTGTTATCGTTTGCCATAGGAAAAAATCTACAGACAGACCGATAGACAGACAGACACACACAGAGACACTTTTCGAAATAGACTTTTTTTCATGTTTTGAGTGTTGCGCAATCAGAATCTGCAATAATCTCGAACACGATTTTTTTTTTGCCATCACCATACTTCCATTTCCATAAGGAACATGGTAGTAAAAATTACCCTCGATAAATAAAAGTTGCTGGTATACTACCCCTTTCCCTTAACCGATATTCACCAAAAACAATAGGTCTTGAGTACTCTACAAATAAGGGTTGTATGCAATAAATTATTTGATTCTGTTTGAATGTGCGGCTGTTATTGTTTGCCATAGAAAAAATCTACAGACAGACCGATAGACAGACAGACACACACACACAGACACTTTTCGAAAAACGACTTTTTTTCATGTTTGAGTGCAGCACAATCAGAATCTGCAATAATCCCGAACACGATTTTTTTTGCCATCACCATAGTTCCATTTCCTTAAGGAACATGGAAGTAAATATCGGTATGGAGAACCATACATGACTTCCATATTCTAAGATTTATATTTAAAATCATTTTCACCCAAACAGCCAGGCTGTGTCTTACCTGCCTTTTTATTGCTGTATTAAATGAAAAATATTATATTACATTAAAATGAAAAAATTATAATTTTATTGCCTGGCAACAAAATTATTTTATTTTTAACAATTGCCATTGTTTCAAAAAGTTTAAATAAATTTTCAAGTACTTTACTCTTGTTAAAACGTAAAAGGTTGCAGGTAAACTACCCCTTTCCCTTAACCGATGTTCACCAAAATCGAAAGTCATTGAGACCTCTACAATTCAGGGACGTATGCAAGACATTATTTGATTCTGGTTGAATTTGCGGCTGTTATCGTTTGCCATAGAAAATACGCTTGATAAAAAAACGTTGCAGGTAAACTACCCCTTCCCCTTAACCGATCTTCACCAAAAACAATAGGTCTTGAGTACTCTACAAATGAGGGCTGTATGCAAAACATTATTTGATTCTGTTTGAATTTGCGGCTGTTATCATTTGCCATAGAAAATACCCTCGTTAAAAAAACGTTGCTGGTAAACTACCCCTTTCCCTCAACCGATCTTCACCAAAAACAAAAGGTCTTGAGAACTCTACAATTTAGGGCTGTATGCAAATAATCTTTTGATTCTGTTTGAATTTGCGGCTGTTATCGTTTGCCATAGGAAATACCCTTGTTAAAACATAAAACGTTACAGGTAAACTACCCCTTTCCCTTAACCGATCTTCACCAAAAACAACAGGTCTTGAGTACTCTACAAATCAGAGCTGTATGCAAAACATTATTTGATTCTGTTCAAATTTCCGGCTGTTATCGTTTGCCATATAAAATACCCTTGTTAAAAAAACGTTGCAGGTAAACTACCCCTTTCCCTCAACCGATCTTCACCAAAAACAATAGGTCTTGAGAACTCTACAATTTAGGGCTGTATGCAAATAATCTTTTGATTCTGTTTGAATTTGCGGCTGTTATCGTTTGCCATTAGAAATACCCTTGTTAAAACATAAAACGTTACAGGTAAACTACCCCTTTCCCTTAACCGATCTTCACCAAAATCAACAGATCTTGAGAACTCTACAACTCAGGGCTGTATGCGAAACATTATTTGATTCTGTTTGAATTTGCGGCAGTTATCGTTTGCCATAGAAAAAAAATCTACAGACAGACATACAGACAGACACACAGACAGACAGACACACAGACACACACACAGACACTTTTCGGAAAACGACTTTTTTTCATGTTTTGAGTGTAGTAGAATCAGAATCTGCAATAATCTCGAACACGATTTTTTTTGCCATCACCACACTTCCATTCCTTAAGGAATATGGAAGTAAAAATTACCCTCGATAAAAAAAAGTTGCTGGTAAACTACCCCTTTCCCTTAACTGATCATCACCAAAAACAATAGGTTTTGAGTACTCTACAAATCAGAGCTGTATGCAAAAAATTATTTGATTCTGTTTGAATTTGCGGCTGTTATCTTTTGCCATAGAAAAAAATCTACAGACACACAGATACACAGACACACACACACCCACAGACACTTTTCGAAAAATGACTTTTTTCATGTTTGAGTGTAGTACAATCAGAATCTGCAATAATCTCGAACACGTTTTTTTTTTGCCATCACCATACTTCCATTTCCTTAAGGAACATGGAAGTAAAAATTACCCTCGATAAAAAAAAAACATTGCTGGTAAACTACACCTTTCCCTTAACCGATCTTCAACAAAAACAATAGGTCTTGAGAACTCTACAATTTAGGGCTGTATGCAAAACATTCTTTGATTCTGTTTGAATTTACGACTGTTATCGTTTGCCATAGAAAAAAATTACCCTTGATTAAAAAAAAAATGTTGCTGGTAAACTACCACTTTCCCTTAACCGATCTTCCCCAAAATCAACAGGCCTTCAGACTTCTACAATTGAGGAATGTATGCAATAATATATTTGATTCTGTTTGAATGTGCGGCAGTTATCGTTCGTCATAAAACGATAACAAATTACCGTTGTTTAAACATAAAAGGTTGCAGGTAAACTACCCCTTTCTCTTAACCGATCTTCACCAAAACCAACAGACATTGAGTTCTCTAGCTCAGGAAGGTATGCAAAACGTTATTTGATTCTGATTGAATTTATGGGAGTTATCATTCGTCATAGAAAAAATTACTCATGTTAAAACATAAAACGTTGCAGGTAAACTATCACTTTCCCTAAACCGTTCTTCAACAAAAACAATAGATCTTGAGAACTCTACAATTCAGTGTCGTATGCACAAAATTATACCCGACACCAATATGGTATAAGGGTATTTTGATAATAAATAAATAAATAAAAATGCACAAAATTATTTGATTCTGTTTGAATTTGCGGCTGTTATCGTTTGCCATAGAAAATACCCTTGTTAAAACATAAAACGTTGCAGGTAAACTACCCCTTTCCCTTAACCGATCTTCAACAAAATCAACAGACCTTGAGTTCTGTATATAAAGGTATGCAAAACATTATTTAATTCAGATTGCATTTACAGCAGTTATAATTCGTCATAGAAAAAATTACCCACGTTAAAACATAAAACGTTGCAGGTAAACTACCCCTTTCCCTAGCCCGATATTCAAAAAAAAACAATAGGTCATGAGAACTCTACAATCTAGGGCTGTATGCAAAACATTATTTGATTCTGTTTGAATTTACGACTGTTATCGTTTGACATAGAAAAAAATTACCCTTGATTAAAAAAAAAAATGTTGCAGGTAAACTACCCCTTTCCCTTAAACGATATTCACCAAAAACAATAGGTCTTGAGTACTCTACAAATCAGGGTTGTATGCAATAAATTATATGATTCTGTTTGAATTTGCGGCTGTTATCGTTTGCCATAGAAAATACCCTTGTTAAAACATAAAATGTTACAGATAAACTACCCCTCTACCTTAACCGATCTTCACCAAAAACAATACGTCTTGAGAACTCTACAACTAAGGGTTGTATGCAAATAATCATTTGATTCTGTTTGAATTTGCGGCTGTTATTGTTTGCCATAGGAAATACCCTTGTTAAAAACATAAAACGTTTCAGGTAAACTACCCCTTTCCCTTAACCGATCTTCACCAGGAACAATAACTTTTGACAAATCTACAATTTAGGGTAGTATGCAAATAATTATTTGATTCTGTTTGAATTTGCGGCTGTTATCGTTTCCCATAAAAAATACCCTTGTTAAAACATAAAACGTTGCCTGTAAACTACCCCGTTTCCCTTAACCGATCTTCACCAAAAACCGTAGGTCTTGAGATCTCTAAAATTTAGGGCTGTATGCAAATAATCATTTGATTCTGTTTGAAATTTCGGCTGTTATCGTTTGCCATAGAAAATACCCTTGTTAAAACATAAAACGTTGCTGGTAAACTACCCCTTTCCCTTAACCGATCTTCACCAAAAACAATAGGTCTTGAGAACTCTACAATTCTGCGCTGTGTGCAAAAGAGTAGTTTATTCTGTTTGAATTTGCGGCCATTATCGTTTGGCATAGAAAAAAATTATCCTTGATTAAAAAAAAATCGTTGCTTGTTAACTACCCCTTTCCCTTAACCGATCTTCACCAAAAACAATAGGTCTTTAGTACTCTACAAATCAGAGCTGTTTGCAAAAAATTATTTGATTCTGTTTGAATGTGCAGCTGTTATCGTTTGCCATAGGAAAAAATCTACAGACAGACCGATAGACAGACAGACACACACAGAGACACTTTTCGAAATAGACTTTTTTTCATGTTTTGAGTGTTGCGCAATCAGAATCTGCAATAATCTCGAACACGATTTTTTTTTTGCCATCACCATACTTCCATTTCCATAAGGAACATGGTAGTAAAAATTACCCTCGATAAATAAAAGTTGCTGGTATACTACCCCTTTCCCTTAACCGATATTCACCAAAAACAATAGGTCTTGAGTACTCTACAAATAAGGGTTGTATGCAATAAATTATTTGATTCTGTTTGAATGTGCGGCTGTTATTGTTTGCCATAGAAAAAAATCTACAGACAGACCGATAGACAGACAGACACACACACAGACACTTTTCGAAAAACGACTTTTTTTCATGTTTTGAGTGCAGCACAATCAGAATCTGCAATAATCCCGAACACGATTTTTTTTGCCATCACCATAGTTCCATTTCCTTAAGGAACATGGAAGTAAATATCGGTATGGAGAACCATACATGACTTCCATATTCTAAGATTTATATTTAAAATCATTTTCACCCAAACAGCCAGGCTGTGTCTTACCTGCCTTTTTATTGCTGTATTAAATGAAAAATATTATATTACATTAAAATGAAAAAATTATAATTTTATTGCCTGGCAACAAAATTATTTTATTTTTAACAATTGCCATTGTTTCAAAAAGTTTAAATAAATTTTCAAGTACTTTACTCTTGTTAAAACGTAAAAGGTTGCAGGTAAACTACCCCTTCCCCTTAACCGATGTTCACCAAAATCGAAAGTCGTTGAGACCTCTACAATTCAGGGACGTATGCAAAACATTATTTGATTCTGGTTGAATTTGCGGCTGTTATCGTTTGCCATAGAAAATACGCTTGATAAAAAAACGTTGCTGGTAAACTACCCCTTCCCCTTAACCGATCTTCACCAAAAACAACAGGTCTTGAGTACTCTACAAATCAGGGCTGTATGCAAAACATTATTTGATTCTGTTTGAATTTGCGGCTGTTATCATTTGCCATAGAAAATACCCTCGTTAAAAAAACGTTGCTGGTAAACTACCCCTTTCCCTCAACCGATCTTCACCAAAAACAATAGGTCTTGAGAACTCTACAATTTAGGGCTGTATGCAAATAATCTTTTGATTCTGTTTGAATTTGCGGCTGTTATCGTTTGCCATAGGAAATACCCTTGTTAAAACATAAAACGTTACAGGTAAACTACCCCTTTCCCTTAACCGATCTTCACCAAAAACAACATGTCTTGAGTACTCTACAAATCAGGGCAGTATGCAAAACATTATTTGATTCTGTTCGAATTTGCGGCTGTTATCGTTTGCCATATAAAATACCCTTGTTAAAAAAACGTTGCAGGTAAACTACCCCTTTCCCTCACCGATCTTCACCAAAAACAATAGGTCTTGAGAACTCTACAATTTAGGGCTGTATGCAAATAATCTTTTGATTCTGTTTGAATTTGCGGCTGTTATCGTTTGCCATTAGAAATACCCTTGTTAAAACATAAAACGTTACTGGTAAACTACCCCTTTCCCTTAACCGATCTTCACCAAAATCAACAGATCTTGAGAACTCTACAACTCAGGGCTGTATGCGAAACATTATTTGATTCTGTTTGAATTTGCGGCAGTTATCGTTTGCCATAGAAAAAAAATCTACAGACAGATAGACAGAAAGACAGACAGACAGACACACAGACACACACACAGACACTTTTCGGAAAACGACTTTTTTTCATGTTTTGAGTGTAGTAGAATCAGAATCTGCAATAATCTCGAACACGATTTTTTTTGCCATCACCACACTTCCATTCCTTAAGGAATATGGAAGTAAAAATTACCCTCGCTAAAAAAAAGTTGCTGGTAAACTACCCCTTTCCCTTAACTGATCATCACCAAAAACAATAGGTTTTGAGTACTCTACAAATCAGAGCTGTATGCAAAAAATTATTTGATTCTGTTTGAATTTGCGGCTGTTATCTTTTGCCATAGAAAAAAATCTACAGACACACAGATACACAGACACACACACACCCACAGACACTTTTCGAAAAATGACTTTTTTCATGTTTGAGTGTAGTACAATCAGAATCTGCAATAATCTCGAACACGTTTTTTTTTTGCCATCACCATACTTCCATTTCCTTAAGGAACATGGAAGTAAAAATTACCCTCGATAAAAAAAAAACATTGCTGGTAAACTACACCTTTCCCTTAACCGATCTTCAACAAAAACAATAGGTCTTGAGAACTCTACAATTTAGGGCTGTATGCAAAACATTCTTTGATTCTGTTTGAATTTACGACTGTTATCGTTTGCCATAGAAAAAAATTACCCTTGATTAAAAAAAAAATGTTGCTGGTAAACTACCCCTTTCCCTTAACCGATCTTCCCCAAAATCAACAGGCCTTCAGACTTCTACAATTGAGGAATGTATGCAATAATATATTTGATTCTGTTTGAATGTGCGGCAGTTATCGTTCGTCATAGAACGATAACAAATTACCGGTGTTTAAACATAAAATGTTGCAGGTAAACTACCCCTTTCTCTTAACCGATCTTCACCAAAACCAACAGACATTGAGTTCTCTAGCTCAGGAAGGTATGCAAAACGTTATTTGATTCTGATTGAATTTATGGGAGTTATCATTCGTCATAGAAAAAATTACTCATGTTAAAACATAAAACGTTGCAGGTAAACTATCACTTTCCCTAAACCGTTCTTCAACAAAAACAATAGATCTTGAGAACTCTACAATTCAGTGTTGTATGCACAAAATTATACCCAACACCAATATGGTATAAGGGTATTTTGATAATAAATAAATAAATAAAAATGCACAAAATTATTTGATTCTGTTTGAATTTGCGGCTGTTATCGTTTGCCATAGAAAATACCCTTGTTAAAACATAAAACGTTGCAGGTAAACTACCCCTTTCCCTTAACCGATCTTCAACAAAATCAACAGACCTTGAGTTCTGTATATAAAGGTATGCAAAACATTATTTAATTCAGATTGCATTTACAGCAGTTATAATTCGTCATAGAAAAAATTACCCACGTTAAAACATAAAACGTTGCAGGTAAACTACCCCTTTCCCTAGCCCGATATTCAAAAAAAAACAATAGGTCATGAGAACTCTACAATCTAGGGCTGTATGCAAAACATTATTTGATTCTGTTTGAATTTACGACTGTTATCGTTTGACATAGAAAAAAATTACCCTTGATTAAAAAAAAAAATGTTGCAGGTAAACTACCCCTTTCCCTTAAACGATATTCACCAAAAACAATAGGTCTTGAGTACTCTACAAATCAGGGTTGTATGCAATAAATTATATGATTCTGTTTGAATTTGCGGCTGTTATCGTTTGCCATAGAAAATACCCTTGTTAAAACATAAAATGTTACAGATAAACTACCCCTCTACCTTAACCGATCTTCACCAAAAACAATACGTCTTGAGAACTCTACAACTAAGGGTTGTATGCAAATAATCATTTGATTCTGTTTGAATTTGCGGCTGTTATTGTTTGCCATAGGAAATACCCTTGTTAAAAACATAAAACGTTTCAGGTAAACTACCCCTTTCCCTTAACCGATCTTCACCAGAAACAATAACTTTTGACAAATCTACAATTTAGGGTAGTATGCAAATAATTATTTGATTCTGTTTGAATTTGCGGCTGTTATCGTTTCCCATAAAAAATACCCTTGTTAAAACATAAAACGTTGCCTGTAAACTACCCCGTTTCCCTTAACCGATCTTCACCAAAAACCGTAGGTCTTGAGATCTCTAAAATTTAGGGCTGTATGCAAATAATCATTTGATTCTGTTTGAAATTTCGGCTGTTATCGTTTGCCATAGAAAATACCCTTGTTAAAACATAAAACGTTGCTGGTAAACTACCCCTTTCCCTTAACCGATCTTCACCAAAAACAATAGGTCTTGAGAACTCTACAATTCTGCGCTGTGTGCAAAAGAGTAGTTTATTCTGTTTGAATTTGCGGCCATTATTGTTTGGCATAGAAAAAAATTATCCTTGATTAAAAAAAAATCGTTGCTTGTTAACTACCTCTTTCCCTTAACCGATCTTCACCAAAAACAATAGGTCTTTAGTACTCTACAAATCAGAGCTGTTTGCAAAAAATTATTTGATTCTGTTTGAATGTGCAGCTGTTATCGTTTGCCATAGGAAAAAATCTACAGACAGACCGATAGACAGACAGACACACACAGAGACACTTTTCGAAATAGACTTTTTTTCATGTTTTGAGTGTTGCGCAATCAGAATCTGCAATAATCTCGAACACGATTTTTTTTTTGCCATCACCATACTTCCATTTCCATAAGGAACATGGTAGTAAAAATTACCCTCGATAAAAAAAGTTGCTGGTATACTACCCCTTTCCCTTAACCGATATTCACCAAAAACAATAGGTCTTGAGTACTCTACAAATAAGGGTTGTATGCAATAAATTATTTGATTCTGTTTGAATGTGCGGCTGTTATTGTTTGCCATAGAAAAAAATCTACAGACAGACCGATAGACAGACAGACACACACACAGACACTTTTCGAAAAACGACTTTTTTTCATGTTTTGAGTGCAGCACAATCAGAATCTGCAATAATCCCGAACACGATTTTTTTTGCCATCACCATAGTTCCATTTCCTTAAGGAACATGGAAGTAAATATCGGTATGGAGAACCATACATGACTTCCATATTCTAAGATTTATATTTAAAATCATTTTCACCCAAACAGCCAGGCTGTGTCTTACCTGCCTTTTTATTGCTGTATTAAATGAAAAATATTATATTACATTAAAATGAAAAAATTATAATTTTATTGCCTGGCAACAAAATTATTTTATTTTTAACAATTGCCATTGTTTCAAAAAGTTTAAATAAATTTTCAAGTACTTTACTCTTGTTAAAACGTAAAAGATTGCAGGTAAACTACCCCTTCCCCTTAACCGATGTTCACCAAAATCGAAAGTCGTTGAGACCTCTACAATTCAGGGACGTATGCAAAACATTATTTGATTCTGGTTGAATTTGCGGCTGTTATCGTTTGCCATAGAAAATACGCTTGATAAAAAAACGTTGCTGGTAAACTACCCCTTCCCCTTAACCGATCTTCACCAAAAACAATAGGTCTTGAGTACTCTACAAATCAGGGCTGTATGCAAAACATTATTTGATTCTGTTTGAATTTGCGGCTGTTATCATTTGCCATAGAAAATACCCTCGTTAAAAAAACGTTGCTGGTAAACTACCCCTTTCCCTCAACCGATCTTCACCAAAAACAATAGGTCTTGAGAACTCTACAATTTAGGGCTGTATGCAAATAATCTTTTGATTCTGTTTGAATTTGCGGCTGTTATCGTTTGCCATAGGAAATACCCTTGTTAAAACATAAAACGTTACAGGTAAACTACCCCTTTCCCTTAACCGATCTTCACCAAAAACAACATGTCTTGAGTACTCTACAAATCAGGGCAGTATGCAAAACATTATTTGATTCTGTTCGAATTTGCGGCTGTTATCGTTTGCCATATAAAATACCCTTGTTAAAAAAACGTTGCAGGTAAACTACCCCTTTCCCTCACCGATCTTCACCAAAAACAATAGGTCTTGAGAACTCTACAATTTAGGGCTGTATGCAAATAATCTTTTGATTCTGTTTGAATTTGCGGCTGTTATCGTTTGCCATTAGAAATACCCTTGTTAAAACATAAAACGTTACTGGTAAACTACCCCTTTCCCTTAACCGATCTTCACCAAAATCAACAGATCTTGAGAACTCTACAACTCAGGGCTGTATGCGAAACATTATTTGATTCTGTTTGAATTTGCGGCAGTTATCGTTTGCCATAGAAAAAAAATCTACAGACAGATAGACAGAAAGACAGACAGACAGACACACAGACACACACACAGACACTTTTCGGAAAACGACTTTTTTTCATGTTTTGAGTGTAGTAGAATCAGAATCTGCAATAATCTCGAACACGATTTTTTTTGCCATCACCACACTTCCATTCCTTAAGGAATATGGAAGTAAAAATTACCCTCGCTAAAAAAAAGTTGCTGGTAAACTACCCCTTTCCCTTAACTGATCATCACCAAAAACAATAGGTTTTGAGTACTCTACAAATCAGAGCTGTATGCAAAAAATTATTTGATTCTGTTTGAATTTGCGGCTGTTATCTTTTGCCATAGAAAAAAATCTACAGACACACAGATACACAGACACACACACACCCACAGACACTTTTCGAAAAATGACTTTTTTCATGTTTGAGTGTAGTACAATCAGAATCTGCAATAATCTCGAACACGTTTTTTTTTTGCCATCACCATACTTCCATTTCCTTAAGGAACATGGAAGTAAAAATTACCCTCGATAAAAAAAAAACATTGCTGGTAAACTACACCTTTCCCTTAACCGATCTTCAACAAAAACAATAGGTCTTGAGAACTCTACAATTTAGGGCTGTATGCAAAACATTCTTTGATTCTGTTTGAATTTACGACTGTTATCGTTTGCCATAGAAAAAAATTACCCTTGATTAAAAAAAAAATGTTGCTGGTAAACTACCCCTTTCCCTTAACCGATCTTCCCCAAAATCAACAGGCCTTCAGACTTCTACAATTGAGGAATGTATGCAATAATATATTTGATTCTGTTTGAATGTGCGGCAGTTATCGTTCGTCATAGAACGATAACAAATTACCGGTGTTTAAACATAAAATGTTGCAGGTAAACTACCCCTTTCTCTTAACCGATCTTCACCAAAACCAACAGACATTGAGTTCTCTAGCTCAGGAAGGTATGCAAAACGTTATTTGATTCTGATTGAATTTATGGGAGTTATCATTCGTCATAGAAAAAATTACTCATGTTAAAACATAAAACGTTGCAGGTAAACTATCACTTTCCCTAAACCGTTCTTCAACAAAAACAATAGATCTTGAGAACTCTACAATTCAGTGTTGTATGCACAAAATTATACCCAACACCAATATGGTATAAGGGTATTTTGATAATAAATAAATAAATAAAAATGCACAAAATTATTTGATTCTGTTTGAATTTGCGGCTGTTATCGTTTGCCATAGAAAATACCCTTGTTAAAACATAAAACGTTGCAGGTAAACTACCCCTTTCCCTTAACCGATCTTCAACAAAATCAACAGACCTTGAGTTCTGTATATAAAGGTATGCAAAACATTATTTAATTCAGATTGCATTTACAGCAGTTATAATTCGTCATAGAAAAAATTACCCACGTTAAAACATAAAACGTTGCAGGTAAACTACCCCTTTCCCTAGCCCGATATTCAAAAAAAAACAATAGGTCATGAGAACTCTACAATCTAGGGCTGTATGCAAAACATTATTTGATTCTGTTTGAATTTACGACTGTTATCGTTTGACATAGAAAAAAATTACCCTTGATTAAAAAAAAAAATGTTGCAGGTAAACTACCCCTTTCCCTTAAACGATATTCACCAAAAACAATAGGTCTTGAGTACTCTACAAATCAGGGTTGTATGCAATAAATTATATGATTCTGTTTGAATTTGCGGCTGTTATCGTTTGCCATAGAAAATACCCTTGTTAAAACATAAAATGTTACAGATAAACTACCCCTCTACCTTAACCGATCTTCACCAAAAACAATACGTCTTGAGAACTCTACAACTAAGGGTTGTATGCAAATAATCATTTGATTCTGTTTGAATTTGCGGCTGTTATTGTTTGCCATAGGAAATACCCTTGTTAAAAACATAAAACGTTTCAGGTAAACTACCCCTTTCCCTTAACCGATCTTCACCAGAAACAATAACTTTTGACAAATCTACAATTTAGGGTAGTATGCAAATAATTATTTGATTCTGTTTGAATTTGCGGCTGTTATCGTTTCCCATAAAAAATACCCTTGTTAAAACATAAAACGTTGCCTGTAAACTACCCCGTTTCCCTTAACCGATCTTCACCAAAAACCGTAGGTCTTGAGATCTCTAAAATTTAGGGCTGTATGCAAATAATCATTTGATTCTGTTTGAAATTTCGGCTGTTATCGTTTGCCATAGAAAATACCCTTGTTAAAACATAAAACGTTGCTGGTAAACTACCCCTTTCCCTTAACCGATCTTCACCAAAAACAATAGGTCTTGAGAACTCTACAATTCTGCGCTGTGTGCAAAAGAGTAGTTTATTCTGTTTGAATTTGCGGCCATTATCGTTTGGCATAGAAAAAAATTATCCTTGATTAAAAAAAAATCGTTGCTTGTTAACTACCCCTTTCCCTTAACCGATCTTCACCAAAAACAATAGGTCTTTAGTACTCTACAAATCAGAGCTGTTTGCAAAAAATTATTTGATTCTGTTTGAATGTGCAGCTGTTATCGTTTGCCATAGGAAAAAATCTACAGACAGACCGATAGACAGACAGACACACACAGAGACACTTTTCGAAATAGACTTTTTTTCATGTTTTGAGTGTTGCGCAATCAGAATCTGCAATAATCTCGAACACGATTTTTTTTTTGCCATCACCATACTTCCATTTCCATAAGGAACATGGTAGTAAAAATTACCCTCGATAAAAAAAGTTGCTGGTATACTACCCCTTTCCCTTAACCGATATTCACCAAAAACAATAGGTCTTGAGTACTCTACAAATAAGGGTTGTATGCAATAAATTATTTGATTCTGTTTGAATGTGCGGCTGTTATTGTTTGCCATAGAAAAAAATCTACAGACAGACCGATAGACAGACAGACACACACACAGACACTTTTCGAAAAACGACTTTTTTTCATGTTTTGAGTGCAGCACAATCAGAATCTGCAATAATCCCGAACACGATTTTTTTTGCCATCACCATAGTTCCATTTCCTTAAGGAACATGGAAGTAAATATCGGTATGGAGAACCATACATGACTTCCATATTCTAAGATTTATATTTAAAATCATTTTCACCCAAACAGCCAGGCTGTGTCTTACCTGCCTTTTTATTGCTGTATTAAATGAAAAATATTATATTACATTAAAATGAAAAAATTATAATTTTATTGCCTGGCAACAAAATTATTTTATTTTTAACAATTGCCATTGTTTCAAAAAGTTTAAATAAATTTTCAAGTACTTTACTCTTGTTAAAACGTAAAAGGTTGCAGGTAAACTACCCCTTCCCCTTAACCGATGTTCACCAAAATCGAAAGTCGTTGAGACCTCTACAATTCAGGGACGTATGCAAAACATTATTTGATTCTGGTTGAATTTGCGGCTGTTATCGTTTGCCATAGAAAATACGCTTGATAAAAAAACGTTGCTGGTAAACTACCCCTTCCCCTTAACCGATCTTCACCAAAAACAATAGGTCTTGAGTACTCTACAAATCAGGGGCTGTATGCAAAACATTATTTGATTCTGTTTGAATTTGCGGCTGTTATCATTTGCCATAGAAAATACCCTCGTTAAAAAAACGTTGCTGGTAAACTACCCCTTTCCCTCAACCGATCTTCACCAAAAACAATAGGTCTTGAGAACTCTACAATTTAGGGCTGTATGCAAATAATCTTTTGATTCTGTTTGAATTTGCGGCTGTTATCGTTTGCCATAGGAAATACCCTTGTTAAAACATAAAACGTTACAGGTAAACTACCCCTTTCCCTTAACCGATCTTCACCAAAAACAACATGTCTTGAGTACTCTACAAATCAGGGCAGTATGCAAAACATTATTTGATTCTGTTCGAATTTGCGGCTGTTATCGTTTGCCATATAAAATACCCTTGTTAAAAAAACGTTGCAGGTAAACTACCCCTTTCCCTCACCGATCTTCACCAAAAATAATAGGTCTTGAGAACTCTACAATTTAGGGCTGTATGCAAATAATCTTTTGATTCTGTTTGAATTTGCGGCTGTTATCGTTTGCCATTAGAAATACCCTTGTTAAAACATAAAACGTTACTGGTAAACTACCCCTTTCCCTTAACCGATCTTCACCAAAATCAACAGATCTTGAGAACTCTACAACTCAGGGCTGTATGCGAAACATTATTTGATTCTGTTTGAATTTGCGGCAGTTATCGTTTGCCATAGAAAAAAAATCTACAGACAGATAGACAGAAAGACAGACAGACAGACACACAGACACACACACAGACACTTTTCGGAAAACGACTTTTTTTTCATGTTTTGAGTGTAGTAGAATCAGAATCTGCAATAATCTCGAACACGATTTTTTTTGCCATCACCACACTTCCATTCCTTAAGGAATATGGAAGTAAAAATTACCCTCGCTAAAAAAAAGTTGCTGGTAAACTACCCCTTTCCCTTAACTGATCATCACCAAAAACAATAGGTTTTGAGTACTCTACAAATCAGAGCTGTATGCAAAAAATTATTTGATTCTGTTTGAATTTGCGGCTGTTATCTTTTGCCATAGAAAAAAATCTACAGACACACAGATACACAGACACACACACACCCACAGACACTTTTCGAAAAATGACTTTTTTCATGTTTGAGTGTAGTACAATCAGAATCTGCAATAATCTCGAACACGTTTTTTTTTTGCCATCACCATACTTCCATTTCCTTAAGGAACATGGAAGTAAAAATTACCCTCGATAAAAAAAAAACATTGCTGGTAAACTACACCTTTCCCTTAACCGATCTTCAACAAAAACAATAGGTCTTGAGAACTCTACAATTTAGGGCTGTATGCAAAACATTCTTTGATTCTGTTTGAATTTACGACTGTTATCGTTTGCCATAGAAAAAAATTACCCTTGATTAAAAAAAAAATGTTGCTGGTAAACTACCCCTTTCCCTTAACCGATCTTCCCCAAAATCAACAGGCCTTCAGACTTCTACAATTGAGGAATGTATGCAATAATATATTTGATTCTGTTTGAATGTGCGGCAGTTATCGTTCGTCATAGAACGATAACAAATTACCGGTGTTTAAACACATAAAATGTTGCAGGTAAACTACCCCTTTCTCTTAACCGATCTTCACCAAAACAACAGACATTGAGTTCTCTAGCTCAGGAAGGTATGCAAAACGTTATTTGATTCTGATTGAATTTATGGGAGTTATCATTCGTCATAGAAAAAATTACTCATGTTAAAACATAAAACGTTGCAGGTAAACTATCACTTTCCCTAAACCGTTCTTCAACAAAAACAATAGATCTTGAGAACTCTACAATTCAGTGTTGTATGCACAAAATTATACCCAACACCAATATGGTATAAGGGTATTTTGATAATAAATAAATAAATAAAAATGCACAAAATTATTTGATTCTGTTTGAATTTGCGGCTGTTATCGTTTGCCATAGAAAATACCCTTGTTAAAACATAAAACGTTGCAGGTAAACTACCCCTTTCCCTTAACCGATCTTCAACAAAATCAACAGACCTTGAGTTCTGTATATAAAGGTATGCAAAACATTATTTAATTCAGATTGCATTTACAGCAGTTATAATTCGTCATAGAAAAAATTACCCACGTTAAAACATAAAACGTTGCAGGTAAACTACCCCTTTCCCTAGCCCGATATTCAAAAAAAAACAATAGGTCATGAGAACTCTACAATCTAGGGCTGTATGCAAAACATTATTTGATTCTGTTTGAATTTACGACTGTTATCGTTTGACATAGAAAAAAATTACCCTTGATTTAAAAAAAAAATGTTGCAGGTAAACTACCCCTTTCCCTTAAACGATATTCACCAAAAACAATAGGTCTTGAGTACTCTACAAATCAGGGTTGTATGCAATAAATTATATGATTCTGTTTGAATTTGCGGCTGTTATCGTTTGCCATAGAAAATACCCTTGTTAAAACATAAAATGTTACAGATAAACTACCCCTCTACCTTAACCGATCTTCACCAAAAACAATACGTCTTGAGAACTCTACAACTAAGGGTTGTATGCAAATAATCATTTGATTCTGTTTGAATTTGCGGCTGTTATTGTTTGCCATAGGAAATACCCTTGTTAAAAACATAAAACGTTTCAGGTAAACTACCCCTTTCCCTTAACCGATCTTCACCAGAAACAATAACTTTTGACAAATCTACAATTTAGGGTAGTATGCAAATAATTATTTGATTCTGTTTGAATTTGCGGCTGTTATCGTTTCCCATAAAAAATACCCTTGTTAAAACATAAAACGTTGCCTGTAAACTACCCCGTTTCCCTTAACCGATCTTCACCAAAAACCGTAGGTCTTGAGATCTCTAAAATTTAGGGCTGTATGCAAATAATCATTTGATTCTGTTTGAAATTTCGGCTGTTATCGTTTGCCATAGAAAATACCCTTGTTAAAACATAAAACGTTGCTGGTAAACTACCCCTTTCCCTTAACCGATCTTCACCAAAAACAATAGGTCTTGAGAACTCTACAATTCTGCGCTGTGTGCAAAAGAGTAGTTTATTCTGTTTGAATTTGCGGCCATTATCGTTTGGCATAGAAAAAAATTATCCTTGATTAAAAAAAATCGTTGCTTGTTAACTACCCCTTTCCCTTAACCGATCTTCACCAAAAACAATAGGTCTTTAGTACTCTACAAATCAGAGCTGTTTGCAAAAAATTATTTGATTCTGTTTGAATGTGCAGCTGTTATCGTTTGCCATAGGAAAAAATCTACAGACAGACCGATAGACAGACAGACACACACAGAGACACTTTTCGAAATAGACTTTTTTTCATGTTTTGAGTGTTGCGCAATCAGAATCTGCAATAATCTCGAACACGATTTTTTTTTTGCCATCACCATACTTCCATTTCCATAAGGAACATGGTAGTAAAAATTACCCTCGATAAAAAAAGTTGCTGGTATACTAACCCCTTTCCCTTAACCGATATTCACCAAAAACAATAGGTCTTGAGTACTCTACAAATAAGGGTTGTATGCAATAAATTATTTGATTCTGTTTGAATGTGCGGCTGTTATTGTTTGCCATAGAAAAAAATCTAAGACAGACCGATAGACAGACAGACACACACACAGACACTTTTCGAAAAACGACTTTTTTTCATGTTTTGAGTGTAGCACAATCAGAATCTGCAATAATCTCGAACACGATTTTTTTTGCCATCACCATAGTTCCATTTCCTTAAGGAACATGGAAGTAAATATCGGTATGGAGAACCATACATGACTTCCATATTCTAAGATTTATATTTAAAATCATTTTCACCCAAACAGCCAGGCTGTGTCTTACCTGCCTTTTTATTGCTGTATTAAATGAAAAATATTATATTACATTAAAATGAAAAAATTATAATTTTATTGCCTGGCAACAAAATTATTTTATTTTTAACAATTACCATTGTTTCAAAAAGTTTAAATAAATTTTCAAGTACTTTACTCTTGTTAAAACGTAAAAGGTTGCAGGTAAACTACCCCTTCCCCTTAACCGATCTTCACCAAAATCGAAAGTCATTGAGAACTCTACAATTCAGGGACGTATGCAAAAAATTATTTGATTCTGTTTGAATTTGCGGCTGTTATCGTTTGCCATAGAAAATACGCTTGATAAAAAAACGTTGCAGGTAAACTACCCCTTCCCCTTAACCGATCTTCACCAAAAACAATAGGTCTTGAGTACTCTACTAATCAGGGCTGTATGCAAAACATTATTTGATTCTGTTTGAATTTGCGGCTGTTATCATTTGCCATAGAAAATACCCTTGTTAAAACATAAAACGTTGCTGGTAAACTACCCCTTTCCCTTAACCGATCTTCACCAAAAACAATAGGTCTTGAGAACTCTACAATTCTGCGCTGTGTGGAAAAGGGTAGTTTATTCTGTTTGAATTTGCGGCCATTATCGTTTGGCATAGAAAAAAATTATCCTTGATTAAAAAAAAATCGTTGCTTGTTAACTACCCCTTTCCCTTAACCGATCTTCACCAAAAACAATAGGTCTTTAGTACTCTACAAATCAGAGCTGTTTGCAAAAAATTATTTGATTCTGTTTGAATGTGCAGCTGTTATCGTTTGCCATAGGAAAAAAACTACAGACAGACCGATAGACAGACAGACACACACAGAGACACTTTTCGAAATAGACTTTTTTTCATGTTTTGAGTGTTGCGCAATCAGAATCTGCAATTATCTCGAACACGATTTTTTTTTTGCCATCACCATACTTCCATTTCCATAAGGAACATGGTAGTAAAAATTACCCTCGATAAAAAAAAGTTGCTGGTATACTACCCCTTTCCCTTAACCGATATTCACCAAAAACAATAGGTCTTGAGTACTCTACAAATAAGGGTTGTATGCAATAAATTATTTGATTCTGTTTGAATGTGCGGCTGTTATTGTTTGCCATAGAAAAAAATCTACAGACAGACCGATAGACAGACAGACACACACACAGACACTTTTCGAAAAACGACTTTTTTCATGTTTTGAGTGTAGCACAATCAGAATCTGCAATAATCCCGAACACGATTTTTTTTGCCATCACCATAGTTCCATTTCCTTAAGGAACATGGAAGTAAATATCGGTATGGAGAACCATACATGACTTCCATATTCTAAGATTTATATTTAAAATCATTTTCACCCAAACAGCCAGGCTGTGTCTTACCTGCCTTTTTATTGCTGTATTAAATGAAAAATATTATATTACATTAAAATGAAAAAATTATAATTTTATTGCCTGGCAACAAAATTATTTTATTTTTAACAATTGCCATTGTTTCAAAAAGTTTAAATAAATTTTCAAGTACTTTACTCTTGTTAAAACGTAAAAGGTTGCAGGTAAACTACCCCTTCCCCTTAAACGATGTTCACCAAAATCGAAAGTCATTGAGACCTCTACAATTCAGGGACGTATGCAAAACATTATTTGATTCTGGTTGAATTTGCGGCTGTTATCGTTTGCCATAGAAAATACCCTTGTTAAAACATAAAACGTTGCAGGTAAACTACCCCTTTCCCTTAACCGATCTTCAACAAAATCAACAGACCTTGAGTTCTGTATAAAAAGGTATGCAAAACTTTATTTAATTCAGATTGCATTTACAGCAGTTATAATTCGTCATAGAAAAAATTACCCACGTTAAAACATAAAACGTTGCAGGTAAACTACCCCTTTCCCTAGCCCGATATTCAAAAAAAAAAAACAATAGGTCATGAGAACTCTACAATCTAGGGCTGTATGCAAAACATTAGTTGATTCTGTTTGAATTTACGACTGTTATCGTTTGACATAGAAAAAAATTACCCTTGATTAAAAAAAAAAATGTTGCAGGTAAACTACCCCTTTCCCTTAAACGATATTCACCAAAAACAATAGGTCTTGAGTACTCTACAAATCAGGGTTGTATGCAATAAATTATATGATTCTGTTTGAATTTGCGGCTGTTATCGTTTGCCATAGAAAATACCCTTGTTAAAACATAAAATGTTACAGATAAACTACCCCTCTACCTTAACCGATCTTCACCAAAAACAATACGTCTTGAGAACTCTACAACTTAGGGTTGTATGCAAATAATCATTTGATTCTGTTTGAATTTGCGGCTGTTATTGTTTGCCATAGGAAATACCCTTGTTAAAAACATAAAACGTTTCAGGTAAACTACCCCTTTCCCTTAACCGATCTTCACCAGAAACAATAACTTTTGACAAATCTACAATTTAGGGTAGTATGCAAATAATTATTTGATTCTGTTTGAATTTGCGGCTGTTATCGTTTCCCATAGAAAATACCCTTGTTAAAACATAAAACGTTGCCTGTAAACTACCCCGTTTCCCTTAACCGATCTTCACCAAAAACCGTAGGTCTTGAGATCTCTAAAATTTAGGGCTGTATGCAAATAATCATTTGATTCTGTTTGAAATTTCGGCTGTTATCGTTTGCCATAGAAAATACCCTTGTTAAAACATAAAACGTTGCTGGTAAACTACCCCTTTCCCTTAACCGATCTTCACCAAAAACAATAGGTCTTGAGAACTCTACAATTCTGCGCTGTGTGCAAAAGAGTAGTTTATTCTGTTTGAATTTGCGGCCATTATCGTTTGGCATAGAAAAAAATTATCCTTGATTAAAAAAAAATCGTTGCTTGTTAACTACCCCTTTCCCTTAACCGATCTTCACCAAAAACAATAGGTCTTTAGTACTCTACAAATCAGAGCTGTTTGCAAAAAATTATTTGATTCTGTTTGAATGTGCAGCTGTTATCGTTTGCCATAGGAAAAAATCTACAGACAGACCGATAGACAGACAGACACACACAGAGACACTTTTCGAAATAGACTTTTTTTCATGTTTTGAGTGTTGCGCAATCAGAATCTGCAATAATCTCGAACACGATTTTTTTTTGCCATCACCATACTTCCATTTCCATAAGGAACATGGTAGTAAAAATTACCCTCGATAAAAAAAAGTTGCTGGTATACTACCCCTTTCCCTTAACCGATATTCACCAAAAACAATAGGTCTTGAGTACTCTACAAATAAGGGTTGTATGCAATAAATTATTTGATTCTGTTTGAATGTGCGGCTGTTATTGTTTGCCATAGAAAAAAATCTAAGACAGACCGATAGACAGACAGACACACACACAGACACTTTTCGAAAAACGACTTTTTTTCATGTTTTGAGTGTAGCACAATCAGAATCTGCAATAATCTCGAACACGATTTTTTTTGCCATCACCATAGTTCCATTTCCTTAAGGAACATGGAAGTAAATATCGGTATGGAGAACCATACATGACTTCCATATTCTAAGATTTATATTTAAAATCATTTTCACCCAAACAGCCAGGCTGTGTCTTACCTGCCTTTTTATTGCTGTATTAAATGAAAAATATTATATTACATTAAAATGAAAAAATTATAATTTTATTGCCTGGCAACAAAATTATTTTATTTTTAACAATTACCATTGTTTCAAAAAGTTTAAATAAATTTTCAAGTACTTTACTCTTGTTAAAACGTAAAAGGTTGCAGGTAAACTACCCCTTCCCCTTAACCGATCTTCACCAAAATCGAAAGTCATTGAGATCTCTACAATTCAGGGACGTATGCAAAAAATTATTTGATTCTGTTTGAATTTGCGGCTGTTATCGTTTGCCATAGAAAATACGCTTGATAAAAAAACGTTGCAGGTAAACTACCCCTTCCCCTTAACCGATCTTCACCAAAAACAATAGGTCTTGAGTACTCTACTAATCAGGGCTGTATGCAAAACATTATTTGATTCTGTTTGAATTTGCGGCTGTTATCATTTGCCATAGAAAATACCCTTGTTAAAACATAAAACGTTGCTGGTAAACTACCCCTTTCCCTTAACCGATCTTCACCAAAAACAATAGGTCTTGAGAACTCTACAATTCTGCGCTGTGTGGAAAAGGGTAGTTTATTCTGTTTGAATTTGCGGCCATTATCGTTTGGCATAGAAAAAAATTATCCTTGATTAAAAAAAAATCGTTGCTTGTTAACTACCCCTTTCCCTTAACCGATCTTCACCAAAAACAATAGGTCTTTAGTACTCTACAAATCAGAGCTGTTTGCAAAAAATTATTTGATTCTGTTTGAATGTGCAGCTGTTATCGTTTGCCATAGGAAAAAAACTACAGACAGACCGATAGACAGACAGACACACACAGAGACACTTTTCGAAATAGACTTTTTTTCATGTTTTGAGTGTTGCGCAATCAGAATCTGCAATAATCTCGAACACGATTTTTTTTTTGCCATCACCATACTTCCATTTCCATAAGGAATATGGTAGTAAAAATTACCCTCGATAAAAAAAAGTTGCTGGTATACTACCCCTTTCCCTTAACCGATATTCACCAAAAACAATAGGTCTTGAGTACTCTACAAATAAGGGTTGTATGCAATAAATTATTTGATTCTGTTTGAATGTGCGGCTGTTATTGTTTGCCATAGAAAAAAATCTACAGACAGACCGATAGACAGACAGACACACACACAGACACTTTTCGAAAAACGACTTTTTTTCATGTTTTGAGTGTAGCCCAATCAGAATCTGCAATAATCCCGACACGATTTTTTTTGCCATCACCATAGTTCCATTTCCTTAAGGAACATGGAAGTAAATATCGGTATGGAGAACCATACATGACTTCCATATTCTAAGATTTATATTTAAAATCATTTTCACCCAAACAGCCAGGCTGTGTCTTACCTGCCTTTTTATTGCTGTATTAAATGAAAAATATTATATTACATTAAAATGAAAAAATTATAATTTTATTGCCTGGCAACAAAATTATTTTATTTTTAACAATTGCCATTGTTTCAAAAAGTTTAAATAAATTTTCAAGTACTTTACTCTTGTTAAAACGTAAAAGGTTGCAGGTAAACTACCCCTTCCCCTTAAACGATGTTCACCAAAATCGAAAGTCATTGAGACCTCTACAATTCAGGGACGTATGCAAAACATTATTTGATTCTGGTTGAATTTGCGGCTGTTATCGTTTGCCATAGAAAATACGCTTGATAAAAAAACGTTGCAGGTAAACTACCCCTTCCCCTTAACCGATCTTCACCAAAAACAATACGTCTTGAGTACTCTACAAATCAGGGCTGTATGCAAAACATAATTTGATTCTGTTTGAATTTGCGGCTGTTATCATTTGCCATAGAAAATACCCTCGTTAAAAAAACGTTGCTGGTAAACTACCCCTTTCCCTCAACCGATCTTCACCAAAAACAATAGGTCTTGAGAACTCTACAATTTAGGGCTGTATGCAAATAATCTTTTGATTCTGTTTGAATTTGCGGCTATCGTTTGCCATAGGATATACCCTTGTTAAAACATAAAACGTTACAGGTAAACTACCCCTTTCCCTTAACCGATCTTCACCAAAAACAACATGTCTTGAGTACTCTACAAATCAGGGCTGTATGCAAAACATTATTTGATTCTGTTCAAATTTGCGGCTGTTATCGTTTGCCATATAAAATACCCTTGTTAAAAAAACGTTGCCGGTAAACTACCCCTTTCCCTCAACCGATCTTCACCAAAAACAATAGGTCTTGAGAACTCTACAATTTAGGGCTGTATGCAAATAATCTTTTGATTCTGTTTGAATTTGCGGCTGTTATCGTTTGCCATAGGAAATACCCTTGTTAAAACATAAAACGTTACCAGTAAACTACCCCTTTCCCTTAACCGATCTTCACCAAAAACAATAGGTCTTGAGTACTCTACAAATCAGGGCTGTATGCAAAACATTATTTGATTCTGTTTGAATTTGCGGCTGTTATCGTTTGCCATAAAAAATACCCTTGTTAAAAAAACGTTGCAGGTAAACTACCCCTTTCCCTCAACCGAACTTCACCAAAAACAATAGGTCTTGAGAACTCTTCAATTTAGGGCTGTATGCAAATAATCTTTTGATTCTGTTTGAATTTGCGGCTGTTATCGTTTGCCATTAGAAATACCCTTGTTAAAACATAAAACGTTACTGGTAAACTACCCCTTTCCCTTAACCGATCTTCACCAAAATCAACAGATCTTGAGAACTCTACAACTCAGGGCTGTATGCGAAACATTATTTGATTCTGTTTGAATTTGCGGCAGTTATCGTTTGCCATAGAAAAAAAATCTACAGACAGACAGACAGACAGACACACAGACAGACAGACACACAGACACACACACAGACACTTTTCGGAAAACGACTTTTTTTCATGTTTTGAGTGTAGTAGAATCAGAATCTGCAATAATCTCGAACACGATTTTTTTTGCCATCACCACACTTCCATTCCTTAAGGAATATGGAAGTAAAAATTACCCTCGATAAAAAAAAGTTGCTGGTAAACTACCCCTTTCCCTTAACTGATCATCACCAAAAACAATAGGTTTTGAGTACTCTACAAATCAGAGATGTATGCAAAAAATTATTTGATTCTGTTTGAATTTGCGGCTGTTATCTTTTGCCATAGAAAAAAATCTACAGACACACAGATACACAGACACACACACCCACAGACACTTTTCGAAAAATGACTTTTTTCATGTTTGAGTGTAGTACAATCAGAATCTGCAATAATCTCGAACACGTTTTTTTTTTGCCATCACCATACTTCCATTTCCTTAAGGAACATGGAAGTAAAAATTACCCTCGATAAAAAAAAAACATTGCTGGTAAACTACACCTTTCCCTTAACCGATCTTCAACAAAAACAATAGGTCTTGAGAACTCTACAATTCAGGGCTGTATGCGAAACATTATTTGATTCTGTTTGAAATTGCGGCTGTTATCGTTTGCCAAAAAAAATGTACCCTTGTTAAAAAAAAACTGTTGCCGGTAAGCTACCCTTTCCCTCAACCGATCTTCACCAAAAACAATAGGTCGTGAGTACTCTACAAATCAGGGTGGTACGCAAAAAATTATTTGATTCTGTTTGGATTTTCGGCAGTTATCGTTTGCCATAGAAAAAAAATCTACAGACAGACACACACACACACACACACACACACACACACACACACACACACACACACACACACACACACACACACACACACACACACACACTTTTCGAAAAACGACTTTTTTCATGTTTTGAGTGTAGTACAATCAGAATCTGCAATAATCTCGATCACGATTTTTTTTGCCATCACCATACTTCCATTTCTTAAGGAATATGGAAGTAAAATTACAATTATAAAAACATAAAATGTTGCCGGTAAACTACCCTTTTCCCTTAACCGATCTTCACCAAAATCAACAGGCATTGAGATCTCTATAACGCAGGAATGTATGCAATACATTATTTGATTCTGATTGCATTTACAGCAGTTATCATTCGTCATAGAAAAAATTACCCATGTTAAAACATAAAACGTTGCAGGTAAACTACCCCTTTCCCTATCCCGATCTTCAAAAAAAACAACAGGTCTTGAGAACTCTACAATTTAGGGCTGTATGCAAAACATTCTTTGATTCTGTTTGAATTTACGACTGTTATCGTTTGCCATAGAAGAAAATTACCCTTGATTAAAAAAAAATGTTGCTGGTAAACTACCCCTTTCCCTTAACCGATCTTCCCCAAAATCAACAGGCCTTCAGTCTTCTACAATTGAGGAATGTTTGCAATAAGATATTTGATTCTGTTTGAATGTGCGGCAGTTATCGTTCGTCATAGAACGATAACAAATTACCGTTGTTTAAACATAAAATGTTGCAGGTAAACTACCCCTTTCTCTTAACCGATCTTCACCAAAACCAACAGACATTGAGTTCTCTAGCTCAGGAAGGTATGCAAATCGTTATTTGATTCTGATTGAATTTATGGGAGTTATCATTCGTCATAGAAAAAATTACTCATGTTAAAACATAAAACGTTTCAGGTAAACTGCCCTTTCCCCGTAACCGATCTTCACCAACATCAACAGACATTGAGTTCTCTATAGCTCAGGCACATATGTAAAAAATTATTTGATTCTGTTTGAATTTACGGCAGTTATGGTTCGTCATATAAAAAAAATTACCCATGTTAAAACATAAACATGAGATTTATAAAACATATCTAAGATTTATATTTAAAATCATTTTTGAAATAAAATATTTTCATAGAACCTACTAACGCTGGGGAAATCTGAGGAGCCAATCAGAGTTGGGCCTACCTGTCACTCTGCTGAATTTGGTGGAAAGCCCTGTCACTGTCGTCAAAGTATCAGCCTTGACAGGGTCCTCTTTTTCTGCAAAATGGGAGAGGCTTGAGATGGAGTGAGTGACATGGTCCCCACCTCAATGAAGAACCCATTGTTTTATAAAAATATATTTAAATTTTGAAAACTGAAAATTCTTTTCTTGTTGTAAATATTTATATTATAATGTAAAATTATAGATACTAGATTGTATTAGATATAGATGTAAATGATTTGGTGTGTTTGTGTGGTCGTAGACACGCACCAGAGTCTACTATAATGTTGTTTATCTAAAGGTGTAATCGTAATCGTAGAAGTTATCGGTGTTAATGTATTGTTTTTTGTGGGTACGCAGTAATAGTTTACTCCTTTTTATATTAGTATGATCCGCGCACTTTGTTGTGTATCTCACTTACTTACCACACTTGAATGCTTCAATTCAGTTCTGTGATGTTCCTCCTGAAATACAGGCACTTCAAATACAACAATAAAATATTCAGGTTGAATAGTTAATATATCATCACACACAATAGTAAATGAAGCACTATTTGATGAATATTCTGAATTATGCTAAAACTATTTTAAATTCTTCCGCCACCTGTCAGAACTGATTAAAATTAAATGAATTTACTTTTTCTAGAAATGATACTCTTTTTGTGGTAATAAAATTGGAGGTTTATTAACAATTTGATACTTGATAAAAGCTTTAACAATTAAAAACAATAATTAACAACCTTTAGATTACTGATTACAATAAAATTCAATAAGACTCTGTCTAATTCCTCAAGGCTGGTAGACCTGTTGTTAGTACAATAATTTATCTACTTAGGTTATGTTACTTTGATTCAGAGAATTACCATATTTCGTTAGGTTCTTTGAGGTAACATGATACCAGTTACAAGATGTATTACAAATAATTATATAGAATTAATAATAGTGAATAATAATTGAACAAATATAAAAAATCAAAATTTGGTACCATATGTCTGGTATTTATAAAATTATCGTACGCGGATATGCGCACGCATCTCTAATACTCGTGTGTTATTGTCAAGCTGTCTGACTTGTACAGTATTTAAAATGTATTACGTTCGTTTAATAATTAGCTTCAAAAATCATTTATTCACAAGAGAAAAATTTCTCAAAAAACTCTTGTTAGCAATTCTATTTCATTTGATTGTTACTTGAGAACAGATCGGTAATGTTGAAATTATAAAATTACCGCCACACTTTCTGAGGTTAGAATTAACCGGTGTGGTTACAAAGGATAAGTATTCCTTATTAGCTAATATTTCTTATACTATATATGTAAACACATTATTCATAATAGTTTTCAATATATGATTATCAGAATTACATTTATTCCGATTGTATGAAAATTAGTAAAGTAGATTTTAAAACATAGAAAAATTCGAGAAAAATACGTTTAGTCAAACGAGTGACTAAATACTTTCGTATTTATTAACAATTATTTTCACACATTTTATTTTAAATTACTATAATTAATTAAAATATTTTTCTAATATTTTAATAATGTCGATTTAAATATTTTCTCAATTCTGATAATTTAATTACTGTTGTTTCGATACTCAGCATTGTACGACTTGCGTAGTATTGAAAGTCAGATATTCATAAATTACTAATTTCATTTAAATATTGTTTAAATAAAAACTGTACTCCCTGTTTCCTATTTAAAACTTCACTCGCAAGTATGGTCGTTATTATACACTGACCTACTTGTTCAATTAACACAATTCCGCACTTTTTCACTCGTATGTATGAATGTTGTATTTAGGTTAACCGTATGTAGTGTATTGACGTAACATGGCGCACACAGTTTTAAATATTATTTCTTCCTTGACTAGAGCGGCGTGACCTGTATGGTTGGTGATTGATCGTAGACTGTTTGGTACCTCTGAGACGTCTCCCGGTCGTCTGCTGAAAGTCATTCATTCCATTGGCTGAATTCGTCATAGTCACTAACCCGAAAGCCTTCGTTTTATTAAAATATTTAATTTTTTGCCAAAATTGAGTTTGGGTTTGAGGCGTTTTTACGTCATCATTGGTACAAAAATTTTACTTGAAAGTTTAAAACTATCATAACTTTCTTATCTTATGTCCTATCGTTAATTAGTTGATATCATTGAATTCAGGGCATTTTGCTTGTTAAAATAAGTCCAAAAACGCTTATTTTTCGTTCATTATTACTATTACAATAACGATTTTATTATTTATTTTTGGTGCATCTTATTTTTATAAGTTCGTTACACCATATGTTATTTAAATATAATAAAACACTTCTTATCTAAACACTTTGAGTCTGTATCTCAGTCGGTTTACTTTACAATTTAGGAAAAACTGTTACCTACACAAATCTCGCTATGGCGTCATTAAGCGTCCATGTTAGATTTTTTATAAATCTGCTTATAACTAATTTTTCTTATCTCAAATGATTATATTACTATCTAATATTATTAGTAATGTTTATTTACACAATTTTCCACTATAATATTTATGTATGACTGTGGTTAATTTAATATTTACATAAGTTCAAACCTCTCATATGGTTCTTACACAATTTTTCATCTTATTTATTAGTCTCTTCATATAAATCATATCATTTAATGATTGTAATTAGTGTACATACATAGTACCTAATCTAGTATATATAATGGTTACCTTTTAATGAGCTCAGAACTTTCTAATCTTTTAGTAATGGCTCTGTTCAGGTTGTGTCATGTCATAATAGTCATTTATTTTTTCTAATACAACAACCAAATTGTTATTGTCATATTTGGTTTGGATTCCCAAAGTAGCATTAGATATTGTTCTAACTTTTGGTAATGTTTCCAATTATTTTTACATAAGTTCATATGCTATATTTTTCATAAATAACTGGTTGGTCATTGTTTGTTTACATTTGGTTTTCCTTATAATGGTCATTTGGTTTTCAAATGTTTGTATATAATATGACTGCTTTGGGATCTCCTCTTGCTACTGGTAATAATTGTAACAATCTGTGCTCAATATTTGATACAGTATTTTTCTTAACTAACTTGCTATACAATGGTTTAGCTTACATCTGGTCATATGTACATGGTTAATTGGTTTACAATAATTTAGTTATAACACTGTTCTTATCATGTTCAAAATCTGTTCTCAATGTATTATCAGATATTTCTCTCACTACTGGTAATACTCTTATAAACGTTTACATTGGTTTTGATACTGTATTTTTCTTAACTAAACTGGTATACTTTTCTCATTTCTGTTATTCTCTGTGTCATTGTGTTTGACTTGTTCTATTTACATTGTTTGCATTATCTTACATTGTTTCTTAATATTTATTATTATTACTTATAATAAATTCTCATTTGATAACATATTTGGTGATCAGATATTTATACTAATATGTATCATTTTCTGTTATCATAGGTCTCTTCCTTGTGGGCTGTGTAACAATGTACCATCTGTTTTAGTGCAGTATTTTTCTACTACTAAACTGACTTCATCATGGTATATTAACATAATACTTTCACTAAATTGTTACACATGTTTATACAATTCCTTATTATACACTAACACAAATCTTTCTTGTATTATATGCAATGTTTTTTGGTCAATGGTGGAATTTAATTCCTGTTATGTTTGATACTCAACAAACGTCTTTTATTTGTTGTCAGTTCTTTATGAACAATAACATCATTGTTCTATTTTGTTCTAATCTGGTGGTCTTATGATTATGTGTGTTGGTTACAACTTTATTAAATCAGTCACACTCATTGTCTGTGTTTATTTGACTATTTTTAATTTTTGTTGCTTCATCATGAAATTAACATATTTTTCACACTGTAAACTTCATCACTGTAATTGTTTGTGTGGTTTATTCAGTTGAAATAGTTAGTTATTCACAGGTTTCACATTTGTATTAAGTACACACTGTAATTGTTTGTGGTTCCTTAAATGTTTCACACTGGTTTTCTTGTCACACTTATAATCATTTCTTTTGTCACTTACACTGTTTTTAGTACATGTGGTTCATATTGAGTCCTTATATCTTCTGTCCATCTTCTTTCTTCTTCTTGGTGCTCTTCTTGGTCCTTCTTCTTTCTTCTTTATTCCATATTTTCCTCGTAGTTGCTATTTTTATTTATCTCCATTGTTGTTGGGGCTTGTTGATCCTTGTTTCGTTGATTCCCCTCACTGTTGGATCCTATTGGGTCTATTTATTGGTATTTTGTTTTGGGCTTGTGGCATTTTCTTTCTTCATTTTGTAACTAATGTTGATATATTCGTATTCTCTTCTTTATTGTTGGATTTTTTATTAATATTTTTGTAGATACACACTTATATACACTTAGCTTTGTTTATCTAGATATATTCCCATGTTTTTTCTCATACTTGACTTTACATTCGTTTATATTATGTAACTACCATATTTTTGGTACTGTTACAATATTTTATAATCAAAATGACTTTATCAAAAAACAAACATAATTTATTTATAATAAGTACTTACATATGTTTCTTAATATGCTTACTTTTTCTTCAATGTTGATGATCATTTCCAAACATTCTGACAAAATTGTATCTACAGAACAGTTAACATTCCCCAGGTTTCCATTTCTGCTAATTTCTCATTACACCTTCCACTAACGTATTATTAACCATTTCATAAACTATCGTATAATCTTTTCAGATTTTGTGGTACAAAATCTGAAATTTTCAGATTGCCTGGCAACAAGATTATTTTATTTTCAACAATTACCATTGTTTGAAAAAGTTTAAATGAATTTTCAAGTACTTTACTCTTGTTAAAACGTAAAAGGTTGCAGGTAAACTACCCCTTCCCCTTAACCGATCTTCACCAAAATCTAAAGGCCTAGATTCCTCTACAATTCACTGACGTATGCAAAAAAAATTTTAATTTGATTCTGTTTGAATTTGCGGCAGTTATCGTTTGCCATAGAAAATACGCTTGATAAAAAACGTTGCAGGTAAACTACCCCTTCCCCTCAACGGATCTTCACCAAAAACAAAAGGTCTTGAGTACTCTACAAATCAGGGCTGTATGCAGAAAATTATTTGATTCTGTTTGAATTTTCGGCTGTTATCGTTTGCCATAGGAAATACCCTTGTTAAAACATAAAACGTTACAGGTAAACTACCCCTTTCCTTTAACCGATCTTCACCAAAAACAATAGGTCTTGAGAACTCTATAATTCAGGGCTGTATGCGAAACATTATTTGATTCTGTTTGAATTTGCGGCTGTTATCATTTGCAAAAAAAAAATTTCCCTTGATAAAAAAAAACCGTTGCAGGTAAACTACCCCTTTCCCTCAACCGATCTTCACCAAAACCAATAGGTCGCGAGTACTCTACAAATCAGGGGTGTATGCAAAAAATTATTTGATTCTGTTTGAATTTGCGGCGGTTATCGTTTGCCATAGAAAATACGCTTGATAAAAAACGTTGCAGGTAAACTACCCCTTCTCCTCAACCGATCTTCACCAAAAACAACAGGTCGTGAGTACTCTACAAATCAGGGCTGTGTGCAGAAAATTATTTGATTCTGTTTGAATTTGCGGCTGTTATCGTTTGCCATAGAAAATACCCTTGTTAAAAAAACGTTGTTGGTAAACTACCCCTTTCCTTTAACCGATCTTCACCAAAAACAATAGGTGTTGAGAACTCTACAATTTAGGGCTGTATGCAAAACATTCTTTGATTCTGTTTGAATTTACGACTGTTATCATTTGCCATAGAAAAAAATTACCCTTGATTAAAAAAAAAATGTTGCTGGTAAACTACCCCTTTACCTTAACCGATCTACCCCAAAATCAACAGGCCTTCAGTCTTCTACAATTGAGGAATGTATGCAATAATATATTTGATTCTGTTTGAATGTGAGGCAGTTATCGTTCGTCATAGAACGATAACAAATTACCGTTGTTTAAACATAAAATGTTGCAGGTAAACTACCCCTTTCTCTTAACCGATCTTCACCAAAACCAACAGACATTGAGTTCTCTAGCTCAGGAAGGTATGCAAAACGTTATTTGATTCTGATTGAATTTATGGGAGTTATCATTCGTCATAGAAAAAAATTACTCATGTTAAAACATAAAACGTTGCAGGTAAACTATCACTTTCCCTAATCCGTTCTTCAACAAAAACAATAGATCTTGAGAACTCTACAATTCAGTGTTGTATGCACAAAATTATACCCGACACCAATATGGTATAAGCGTATTTTGATAATAAATAAATAAATAAAAATGCACAAAATTATTTGAGTCTGTTTGAATTTGCGGCTGTTATCGTTTGCCATAGAAAATACCCTTGTTAAAACATAAAACGTTGCAGGTAAACTACCCCTTTCCCTTAACCGATCTTCAACAAAATCAACAGACCTTTAGTTCTGTATAAAAAGGTATGCAAAACATTATTTAATTCAGATTGCATTTACAGCAGTTATAATTCGTCATAGAAAAAATTACCCACGTTAAAACATAAAACGTTGCAGGTAAACTACCCCTTTCCCTAGCCCGATCTTCAAAAAAAAACAATAGGTCATGAGAACTCTACAATCTAGGGCTATATGCAAAACATTATTTGATTCTGTTTGAATTAACGACTGTTATCGTTTGACATAGAAAAAAATTACCCTTGATTAAAAAAAAAATGTTGCAGGTAAACTACCCCTTTCCCTTAAACGATATTCACCAAAAACAATAGGTCTTGAGTACTCTAAAAATCAGGGTTGTATGCAATAAATTATATGATTCTGTTTGAATTTGCGGCTGTTATCGTTTGCCATAGAAAATACCCTTGTTAAAACATAAAATGTTACAGATAAACTACCCCTCTACCTTAACCGATCTTCACCAAAAACAATACGTCTTGAGAACTCTACATCTTAGGGTTATATGCAAATAATCATTTGATTCTGTTTGAATTTGCGGCTGTTATCGTTTGCCATAGGAAATACCCTTGTTAAAAACATAAAACGTTTCTGGTAAACTACCCCTTTCCCTTAACCGATCTTCACCAAAAACAATAAGTTTTGAGAAATCTACAATTTAGGGTAGTATGCAAATAATTATTTGATTCTGTTTGAATTTGCGGCTGTTATCGTTTCCCATAGAAAATACCCTTGTTAAAACATTAAACGTTGCCTGTAAACTACCCCGTTTCCCTTAACCGATCTTCACCAAAAACCGTAGGTCTTGAGATCTCTAAAATTTAGGGCTGTATGCAAATAATCATTTGATTCTGTTTGAAATTTCGGCTGTTATCGTTTGCCATAGAAAATACCCTTGTTAAAACATAAAACGTTGCTGGTAAACTACCCCTTTCCCTTAACCGATCTTCACCAAAAACAATAGGTCTTGAGAACTCTACAATTCTGCGCTGTGTGCAAAAGAGTAGTTTATTCTGTTTGAATTTGCGGCCATTATCGTTTGGCATAGAAAAAAATTACCCTTGATTAAAAAAAAATCGTTGGTTGTTAACTACCCCTTTCCCTTAACCGATCTTCACCAAAAACAATAGGTCTTTAGTACTCTACAAATCAGAGCTGTTTGCAAAAAATTATTTGATTCTGTTTGAATGTGCAGCTGTTATCGTTTGCCATAGGAAAAAAACTACAGACAGACCGATGGACAGACAGACACACACAGAGACACTTTTCGAAATAGACTTTTTTTCATGTTTTGAGTGTTGCACAATCAGAATCTGCAATAATCTCGAACACGATTTTTTTTTGCCATCACCATACTTCCATTTCCATAAGGAACATGGTAGTAAATATCGGTATGGAGAACCATACATGACTTCCATATTCTAAGATTTATATTTAAAATCATTTTCAGCCAAACAGCCAGGCTGTGTCTTACCTGCCTTTTTATTGCTGTATTAAATGAAAAATATTATATTACATTAAAATGAAAAAATTATAATTTTATTGCCTGGCAACAAAATTATTTTATTTTTAACAATTACCATTGTTTCAAAAAGTTTAAATAAATTTTCAAGTACTTTACTCTTGTTAAAACGTAAAAGGTTGCAGGTAAACTACCCCTTCCCCTTAACCGATCTTCACCAAAATCGAAAGTCATTGAGAACTCTACAATTCAGGGACGTATGCAAAAAATTATTTGATTCTGTTTGAATTTGCGGCTGTTATCGTTTGCCATAGAAAATACGCTTGATAAAAAAACGTTGCTGGTAAACTACCCCTTCCCCTTAAGCGATCTTCACCAAAAACAATAGGTCTTGAGTACTCTACACATCAGGGCTGTATGCAAAACATTATTTGATTCTGTTTGAATTTGCGGCTGTTATCGTTTGCCATAGAAAATACCCTTGTTAAAAAAACGTTGCAGGTAAACTACCCCTTTCCCTCAACCGATCTTCACCAAAAACAATAGGTCTTGAGAACTCTACAATTTAGGGCTGTATGCAAATAATCTTTTGATTCTGTTTGAATTTGCGGCTGTTATCGTTTGCCATAGGAAATACCCTTGTTAAAACATAAAACGTTACAGGTAAACTACCCCTTTCCCTTAACCGATCTTCACCAAAATCAACAGATCTTGAGAACTCTACAATTCAGGGTTGTATGCGAAACATTATTTGATTCTGTTTGAATTTGCGGCTGTTATCGTTTGCCAAACAAACAAAATTACCCTTGCTAAAAAAAAAACCGTTGCAGGTTAACTACCCCTTTCCCTCAACCGATCTTCACCAAAAACAATAGGTAGCGAGTACTCTGCAAATCAGGGCAGTATGCAAATAATTATTTGATTCTGTTTGAATTTGCGGCAGTTATCGTTTGCCATAGAAAAAAAATCTACAGACACAGACAGACAGACAGACAGACAGACAGACAGACAGACACACAGACACTTTTCGGAAAACGACTTTTTTTCATGTTTTGAGTGTAGTAGAATCAGAATCTGCAATAATCTCGAACACGATTTTTTTTGCCATCACCATAAGGAATATGGAAGTAAAAAGTCGTTTTCCGAAAAGTGTCTGTGTGTGTGTGTGTGTGTGTGTGTGTGTGTGTGTGTGTGTGTGTGTGTGTGTGTGTGTGTGTGTGTGTGTGTGTGTGTGTGTGTGTGTGTGTGTGTGTGTGTGTGTGTGTGTGTGTGTAGATTTTTTTTCTATGGCAAACGATAACTGCCGCAAATTCAAACAGAATCAAATACTTTTTTGCACACAGCCCTGATTTGTAGAGTACTCACGACCTATTGTTTTTGGTGAAGATTGGTTGAGAGAAAGGGGTAGTTTACCTGCAACGGTTTTTTTTTTATCAAGGGAAATTTTTTTTTTTTTTGCAAACGATAATAGCCGCAAATTCAAACAGAATCAAATAATGTTTCGCATACAGCCCTGAATTGTAGAGTTCTCAAGACCTATTGTTTTTGGTGAAGATCGGTTAAGGGAAAGGGGTAGTTTACCTGTAACGTTTTATGTTTTAACAAGGGTATTTCCTATGGCAAACGATAACAGCCGCAAATTCAAACAGAATCAAAAGATTATTTGCATACAGCCCTAAATTGCAGAGTTCTCAAGACCTATTGTTTTTGGTGAAGATCGGTTAAGGGAAAGGGGTAGTTTACCTGCAGCGTTTTTTTATCAAGGGTATTTTCTATGGCAAACGATAACAGCCGCAAATTCAAACAGAATCAAATAAATTTTTGCATACCGCCGTGATTTGTAAAGTACTCACGACCTATTGTTTTTGGTGAAGATCGGTTAAGGGGAAGGGGTAGTTTACCTGCAACGTTTTTTTATCAAGCGTATTTTCTATTACGAACGGTAACTGCCACATATTCAAACAGAATCAAATAATTTTTTGCATACGTCACTGAATGGTAGAGGACTCAAGTCCTTTTGATTTTGGTGAAGATCGGTTAAGGGGAAGGGGTAGTTTACCTGCAACCTTTTACGTTTTAACGAGTAAAGTACTTGAAAATTCATTTAAACTTTTTCAAACAATGGTAATTGTAAAAAATTATAGTTGAAGGTGGAGGGGAGAATTTTTTATATGATTACTACGTTATCGGCAACAAAGAAGTAGTTTTTTTTGTTAAAATTGCTTCCCGGGCTCTTTAGCCGTAGTCCAATGTTTTCTGCAAAACCAGACTTTTCGGCAGTGCCATCGACTGCCATCATCGGTGAAAATTGAGTGCGAAAACGTGAGGTGGTATACGTTAGTGACCACAGTACTGTGGTTAATGCTGAAGCAATAAGTAGATATCGGTATGGAGAACCATACATGACTTCCATATTCTAAGATTTATATTTAAAATCATTTTCAGCCAAACAGCCAGGCTGTGTCTTACCTGCCTTTTTATTGCTGTATTAAATGAAAAATATTATATTACATTAAAATGAAAACATTATAATTTTATTGCCTGGCAACAAAATTATTTTATTTTTAACAATTACCATTGTTTCAACAAGTTTAAATAAATTTTCAAGTACTTTACTCTTGTTAAAACGTATAAGGTTGCAGGTAAACTACCCCTTCCCCTTAACCGATCTTCACCAAAATCGAAAGTCATTGAGACCTCTACAATTCAGGAACGTATGCAAAACATTATTTGATTCTGTTTGAATTTGCGGCTGTTATCGTTTGCCATAGAAAATACGCTTGATAAAAAAACGTTGCAGGTAAACTACCCCTTCCCCTTAACCGATCTTCACCAAAAACAATAGGTCTTGAGTACTCTACAAATCAGGACTGTATGCAAAACATTATTTGATTCTGTTTGAATTTGCGGCTGTTATCGTTTGCCATAGAAAATACCCTTGTTAAAAAAACGTTGCAGGTAAACTACCCCTTTCCCTCAACCGATCTTCACCAAAAACAATAGGTCTTGAGAAATCTACAATTCAGGGCTGTATGCGAAACATTATTTGATTCTGTTTGAATTTGCGGCTATCGTTTGCAAAAAAAAAAAATTTCTCTTGATAAAAAAAACCGTAGCAGGTAAACTACCCCTTCCCCTCATCCGATCTTCACCAAAAACAATAGGTCGCGCGTACTCTACAAACCAGGGCTGTATGCAAAAAATTATTTGATTCTGTTTGAATTTGCGGCAGTTGTCGTTTGCCATAGAAAATACGCATGATAAAAAACGTTGCTGGTAAACTACCCCTTCCCCTCAACCGATCTTCACCAAAAACAATAGGTCTTGAGTACTCTACAAATCAGGGCTGTATGCAGAAAATTATTTGATTCTGTTTGAATTTGCGGCTGTTATCGTTTGCCATAGAAAATACCCTTGTTAAAAAAACGTTGTAGGTAAACTACCCCTTTCCCTTAACCGATCTTCACCAAAAACAAAAGGTATTGAGAACTCTACAATTTAGAGCTGTATGCAAATAATCTTTTCATTCTGTTTGAATTTGCGGCTGTTATCGTTTGCCATAGGAAATACCCTTGTTAAAACATAAAACGTTACAGGTAAACTACCCCTTTCCCTTAACCGATCTTCACCAAAAACAATAGGTCTTGAGAACTCTACAATTCAGGGCTGTATGCGAAACATTATTTGATTCTGTTTGAATTTGCGGCTGTTATCGTTTGCCATAGAAAATACCCTTGTTAAAAAAACGTTGCAGGTAAACTACCCCTTTACCTCAACCGATCTTCACCAAAAACAATAGGTCTTGAGAACTCTACAATTTAGGGCTGTATGCAAATAATCTTTTGATTCTGTTTGAATTTGCGGCTGTTATCGTTTGCCATAGGAAATACCCTTGTTAAAACATAAAACGTTACAGGTAAACTACCCCTTTCCCTTAACCGATCTTCACCAAAAACAACAGGTCTTGAGAACTCTACAATTCAGGGCTGTATGCGAAACATTATTTGATTCTGTTTGAATTTGCGGCTGTTATCGTTTGCCAAACAAACAAAATTACCCTTGCTAAAAAAAAACCGTTGCAGGTAAACTACCCCTTTCCCTCAACCGATCTTCACCAAAAACAATAGGTCGCGAGAACTCTGCAAAACCGGGCTGTATGCAAAAAATTATTTGATTCTGTTTGAATTTGCGGCAGTTATCGTTTGCCATAGAAAAAAAATCTACAGACACACAGACACACAGACAGACAGATAGACAGACAGACAGACACACAGACACTTTTCGGAAAACGACTTTTTTTCATGTTTTGAGTGTAGTAGAATCAGAATCTGCAATAATCTCGAACACGATTTTTTTTGCCATCACCATACTTCCATTCCTTAAGGAATATGGAAGTAAAAATTACCCTCGATAAAAAAAAAGTTGCTGGTATACTACCCCTTTCCCTTAACCGATATTCACCAAAAACAATAGGTCTTGAGTACTCTACAAATAAGGGTTGTATGCAATAAATTATTTGATTCTGTTTGAATTTGCGGTTATTATCGTTTGCCATAGAAAAAAATCTAAGACACACAGACAGACACTTTTCGAAAAATGACTTTTGTTCATGTTTTGAGTGTAGTACAATCAGAATCTGCAATAATCTCGAACACGATTTTTTTTACCATCACCATACTTCCATTTCCTTAAGGAACCTGGAAGTAAAAATTATCCCCTCCCCCTTCAACTAAAATTTTCATTTATAGAAAATTACCACCACCCCGTTCTACTAGCCTCTTCATTTATAGATATTTCAGCTACGTTTCTACAGTGGATTATTAAGATCTTCTTATCAGGATACTTTATTCATAAAAATTAAGTAATTTACTCTTGTTACAACAAAAAATGTTTCAGGTAAACTGCCCTTTCTCTTAACCGATCTTCACCAAAATCAATAGGCCTTGAGTCCTCTACAACTCAGGCACATATGCAAAAAATTATTTGATTCTGTTTGAATGTGCGGCTGTTATCGTTTGCCATAGAAAAAATCTACAGACAGACCGACAGACAGACAGACACACACACAGACACTTTTCGAAAAACGACTTTTTTTCATGTTTTGAGTGTAGCACAATCAGAATCTGCAATAATCTCGAACACGATTTTTTTTGCCATCACCATAGTTCTATTTCCTTAAGGAACATGGAAGTAAAAATTACCCTCGATAAAAAAAAGTTGCTGGTAAACTACCCCTTTCCCTTAACCGATCTTCACCAAAAACAATAGGTTTTGAGTACTCTACAAATCAGAGCTGTATGCAAAAAATTATTTGATTCTGTTTGAATTTGCGGCTGTTATCGTTTGCCATAGAAAAAAATCTACAGACACACAGATACACAGACTCACACACACAGACACTTTTTGAAAAATGACTTTTTTTCATGTGTGAGTGTAGTACAATCAGAATCTGCAATAATCTCGAACACGATTTTTTTTTGCCATCACCATACTTCCATTTCCTTAAGGAACATGGAAGTAAAAATTACCCTCGATAAAAAAAAAAAGTTGCTGGTAAACTACACCTTTCCCTTAACCAATCTTCAACAAAAACAATAGGTCTTGAGAACTCTACAATTCAGGGCTGTTTGCAAAATATTATTTGATTCGGTTTGAATTTGCGGCTGTTATCGTTTGCCATAGAAAATACCCTTGTTAAAACAAAAAACGTCGCCAGTAAACTACCCCTTTCCCTTAACCGATCTTCACCAAATGCAGCAGGCCTTCAGTCTTTTACAATTGATGGACGTATGCCAAACAATATTTGATTCTGTTTGAATCAGCGGCAGTTATCGTTCGTCATAGAAAAAATTACCGTTGTTAAAACATAAAATGTTGGTGGTAAACTACCCTTTTCCCTTAACTGATCTTCACCAAAATCAACAGACATTGAGATCTCTATAATGCAGGAATGTATGCAAAACATTATTTGATTCAGATTGCATTTACAGCAGTTATAATTCGTCATAGAAAAAATTACCCATGTTAAAACATAAAACGTTGCAGGTAAACTACCCCTTTCCCTATCCCGATCTTAAAAAAAAACAATAAGTCATGAGAACTCTACAATTTAGGAATGTATGGAAAACATTATTTCATTCTGTTTGAATTTACGACTGTTATCGTTTGTCATAGAAAAAAATTACCCTTGATTAAAAAAAAAAGTTGCGGGTAAACTACCCCTTTCCCTTAATTGATATTCACCAAAAACAATAGGTCCTAAGTACTCTACAAATCAGGGTTGTATACAATAAATTATTTGATTCTGTTTGAATTTGCGGCTGTTATCGTTTGGCATAGAAAATACCCTTGTTAAAACATAAAATGTTACTGATAAACTACCCCTCTACCTTAACCGATCTTCACCAAAAACAATATGTCTTGAGAACTCTATAATTTAGGGCTGTATACAAATAATCATTTGATTCTGTTTGAATTTGCGGCTGTTATCGTTTGCCATAGAAAATACCCTTGTTAAAACATAAAATGTTACTGATAAACTACCCCTCTACCTTAACCGATCTTCACCAAAAACAATATGTCTTGAGAACTCTATAATTTAGGGCTGTATACAAATAATCATTTGATTCTGTTTGAATTTGCGGCTGTTATCGTTTGCCATAGAAAATACCCTTGTTAAAACATAAAATGTTACTGATAAACTACCCCTCTACCTTAACCGATCTTCACCAAAAACAATATGTCTTGAGAACTCTATAATTTAGGGCTGTATACAAATAATCATTTGATTCTGTTTGAATTTGCGGCTGTTATCGTTTGCCATAGGAAATACCCTTGTTAAAACATAAAACGTTGCAGGTAAACTACCCCTTTCCCTTAACCGATCTTCACCAAAAACAATAGGTCTTGAGAAATCTACAATTTAGGGTAGTATGCAAATAATCATTTGATTCTGTTTGAATTTTTGCGGCTGTTATCGTTCGCCATAGAAAAATATCGGTATGGAGAACCATACATGACTTCCATATTCTAAGATTTATATTTAAAATCATTTTCAGCCAAACAGCCAGGGAAGGAATTTTAACAAAAAAAATACTTCTTTCTTGCCAATAACGTAGTACACATATAAAAAATATTATCCCCTCCCCCTTTTCAACTATAATTTTGATTTATAGAAAATTACCCCCAGCCCGTTCAACTAGCCTCTTCATTTATAGATATTTCATCTACGTTTCTACAGTGGATTATTAAGATCTTATCAGGATACTTTATCAAAATTAAGTACTTTACTCATGTTACAACAAAAAATGTTTCTGGTAAACTGCCCTTTCCCCGTAACCGATCTTCACCAAAATCAACAGACATTGAGTTCTCTATAGCTCAGGCACATATGTAAAAAATTATTTGATTCTGTTTGAATTTACGGCAGTTATGGTTCGTCATATAAAAAATTACCCATGTTAAAACATAAAACATGAGATTTATAAAACATATCTAAGATTTATATTTAAAATCATTTTTGAAATAAAATATTTTCATAGAACCTACTAACGCTGGGGAAATCTGAGGAGCCAATCAGAGTTGGGCCTACCTGTCACTCTGCTGAATTTGGTTGAAAGCCCTGTCACTGTCGTCAAAGTATCAGCCTTGACAGGGTCCTCTTTTTCTGCAAAATGGGAGAGGAGGCTTGAGATGGAGTGAGTGACATGGTCCCCACCTCAATGAAGAACCCATTGTTTTATAAAAATATATTTAAATTTTGAAAACTGAAAATTCTTTTCTTGTTGTAAATATTTATATTTTATAATCAAAATGACTTTATCAAAAAACAAACATTATTTTTTTATAATAAGTACTTACATATGTTTCTTAATATGCTTACTTTTTCTTCAATGTTGATGATCATTTCCAAACATTCTGACAAAATTGTATCTACAGAACAGTTAACATTCCCCAGGTTTCCATTTCTGCTAATTTCTCATTACACCTTCCACTGACGTATTATTAACCATTTCATAAACTATCGTATAATCTTTTCAGATTTTGTGGTACAAAATCTGAAATTTTCAGATTGCCTGGCAACAAAATTATTTTATTTTCAACAATTACCATTGTTTGAAAAAGTTTAAATGAATTTTCAAGTACTTTACTCTTGTTAAAACGTAAAAGGTTGCAGGTAAACTACCCCTTCCCCTTAACTGATCTTCACCAAAATCTAAAGGCCTTGAGTCCTCTACAATTCACTGAAGTATGCAAAAAATTATTTGATTCTGTTTGAATTTGCGGCAGTTATCGTTTGCCATAGAAAATACGCTTGATAAAAAACGTTGCAGGTAAACTACCCCTTCCCCTCAACGGATCTTCACCAAAAACAAAAGGTCTTGAGTACTCTACAAATCAGGGCTGTATGCAGAAAATTATTTGATTCTGTTTGAATTTGCGGCTGTTATCGTTTGCCATAGGAAATACCCTTGTTAAAACATAAAACGTTACAGGTAAACTACCCCTTTCCTTTAACCGATCTTCACCAAAAACAATAGATCTTGAGAACTCTACAATTCAGGGCTGTATGCGAAACATTATTTGATTCTGTTTGAATTTGCGGCTGTTATCGTTTGCAAAAAAAAAAATTTCCCTTGATAAAAAAAAACCGTTGCTGGTAAACTACCCCTTTCCCTCAACCGATCTTCACCAAAACCAATAGGTCGCGAGTACTCTACAAATCAGGGCTGTATGCAAACAATTATTTGATTCTGTTTGAATTTGCGGCAGTTATCGTTTGCCATAGAAAATACGCTTGATAAAAAACGTTGCAGGTAAACTTCCCCTTCCCCTCAACGATCTTCACCAAAAACAATAGGTCTTGAGTACTCTACAAATCAGGGCTGTATGCAGAAAATTATTTGATTCTGTTTGAATTTGCGGCTGTTATCGTTTGCCATAGAAAATACCCTTGTTAAAAAAACCTTGTAGGTAAACTACCCCTTTCCCTTAACCGATCTTCACCAAAAACAATAGGTCTTGAGAACTCTACAATTTAGGGCTGTATGCAAATAATCTTTTGATTCTGTTTGAATTTGCGGCTGTTATCGTTTGCCATAGGAAATACCCTTGTTAAAACATAAAACGTTACAGGTAAACTACCCCTTTCCCTTAACCGATCTTCACCAAAAACAATAGGTCTTGAGAACTCTACAATTCAGGGCTGTATGCGAAACATTATTTGATTCTGTTTTAATTTGCGGCTGTTATCGTTTGCCAAAAAAAAAAATTTCCCTTGATAAAAAAAAACCGTTGCCGGTAAACTACCCCTTTCCAACAACCGATCTTCACCAAAAGCAATAGGTCGCGAGTCCTCTACAAATCAGGGCTGTATGCAAAAAATTATTTGATTTTGTTTGAATTTGCGGCAGTTATCGTTTGCCATAGAAAAAAAATCTACAGCCAGTCACACAGACACACACACAGACACTTATCGGAAAACGACTTTTTTTCATGTTTTGAGTGTAGTACAATCAGAATCTGCAATAATCTCGAACACGATTTTTTTTGCCATCACCATACTTCCATTCCTTAAGGAATATGGAAGTAAAAAATCATTTTCACCCAAACAGCCAGGCTGTGTCTTACCTGCCTTTTTATTGCTGTATTAAATGAAAAATATTAAATTACATTAAAATGAAAAAATTATAATTTTATTGCCTGGCAACAAAATTATTTTATTTTTAACAATTACCATTGTTTCAAAAAGTTTAAATAAATTTTCAAGTACTTTACTCTTGTTAAAACGTAAAAGGTTGCAGGTAAACTACCCCTTCCCCTTAATCGATCTTCACCAAAATCTAATGGCCTTGAGTCCTCTACAATTCACTTATGTATGCAAAAAATTATTTGATTCTGTTTGAATTTGCTGCAGTTATCGTTTGCCATAGAAAATACGCTTTATAACAAACGTTGCAGGTAAACTACCCCTTCCCCTCAACCGATCTTCACCAAAAACAAAGGGTCTTGAGTACTCTACAAACCAGGGCTGTATGGAGAAAATTATTTGATTATGTTTGAATTTGCGGCTGTTATCGTTTGCCATAGAAAATAACCTTGTTAAAAAAACGTTGTAGGTAAACTACCCCTTTCCCTTAACCGATCTTCACCAAAAACAATAGGTCTTGAGAACTCTACAATTTAGGGCTGTATGCATATAATCTTTTGCTTCTGTTTGAATGTACGGCTGTTATCGTTTGCCATAAGAAATACCCATGTTAAAACATAAAACGTTACAGGTAAACTACCCCTTTCCCTTAACCGATCTTCACCAAAATCAACAGATCTTGAGAACTCTACAATTCAGGGCTGTATGCGAAACATTATTTGATTCTGTTTGAATTTGCGGCTGTTATCGTTTGCCAAAAAAACAAAATTACCCTTGCTAAAAAAAAACCGTTGCAAGTAAACTACCCCTTTCCCTCAACCGATCTTCACCAAAAACAATAGGTCGCGAGTACTCTGCAAATCAGGGCTGTATGCAAAAAATTATTTGATTCTGTTTGAATTTGCGGCAGTTATCGTTTGCCATAGAAAAAATCTACAGACTCAGACACACAGACACACACACAGACACACAGACACACAGACAGACAGACACACACACAGACACTTTTCGGAAAACGACTTTTTTTCATGTTTTGAGTGTAGTAGAATCAGAATCTGCAATAATCTCGAACACGATTTTTTTTGCCATCACCATACTTCCATTCCTTAAGGAATATGGAAGTAAAATTACCTTGATAAAAAAAATGATGCTGGTAAACTACCCCTTTCCCTTAACCGATCTTCACCAAAAACAAAAGGTCTTGAGTACTCTACAAATCTGAGCTGTATGCAAAAAAGTATTTGATTCTGTTTGAATTTGCGGCTGTTATTGTTTGCCATAAAAAAAAATCTACAGACACCCTACAGACACTTTTCGAAAAATGACTTTTTTTCATGTTATGAGGTTAGTACAATCAGAATCTGCAAAAATCTCGACCACTATTTTTTTTGCCATCACCATACTTCCATTTCCTTATAGAACATGGAAGTAAAACTAAGTGAAATATCGGTATTGAGAACCATACATGACTTCCATGTTCTAAGATTTATATTTAAAATCATTTGCGAAATAAAATGTTTCCATAGAAACAACTTCTTTCCACTTGTTGCTTCAGCCTTAACCACAGTACTGTGGTCACTAACGTGTACCACCACACGTTATCGCACTCGATTTTCACTGATGATGGCAGTCGACGGCACTGCAGAAACGTCTGGTTTTGCAGAAAACATTGGACTACGGCCAAACAGCCCGGGAAGGAATTTTAACAACAAACAACTACTTTGTTGCCGATAAGGTAGGACACATATAAAAATTATCCCCTCCCCCTTCAACTAAAATTTTCATTTATAGAAAATTACCCCCACCCCGTTCAACTAGCCTCTTCATTTATAAAAATATTTCAGCTATGTTTCTACAGTGGATTATTAAAGTCTTCTTATCAGGATACTTTATTTATCAAAATTAAGTACTTTACTCTTGTTACAACAAAATATGTTTCTGGTAAACTCCCCTTTCCTCGTAACCAATTGTCACCAAAATCAAAAGGCCTTGAGTATTCTACAACTCAGGCATATGTGTAAAAAATTATTTCATTCTGTTTGAATTTACGGCAGTTATCGTTCGTCATGAAAATATTTCTGTTGTTACAACATAAAATGTTACAGGTAAACTACCCCTTTCCCTTAACCGATCTTCACCAAAGTCAACAGGCTTTGAGCTCTCTACAATTTAGTGATGTATGCAAAAACTTATTTGATTATGTTTGAATTTACGGCAGTTATCTTTCGTCATAGAAAAAATTAACCTTGTTATCACACAAAACGTTGCAGGTAAACTACCCCTTTCTCTTAACTGATCTTCACCATAATCAATAGGTCTTGAGTCCTCTACAATTCAGGGATGTATGGAAAACATTATTTGATTCTGTTTGAATTTGCGGCTCTTATCGTTTGCCATAGAAAAAAAATCTATAGACACAGACAGACAGACAGTCACACACACAGACAGTTTTCAAAAAAGGACTTTTTTAAGTTTTTGAGGGTAGTACAATCAGATTCTGCAATAAACTCGACCACGATTTTTTTTGCCATCACCATAGTTCCATTTCCTAATGGAACATGGAAGTAAAAATAATAAGGTGATGTGCAACTATATCGAAAGACATCAGGATTATCTAAATTATATACATTCTTGTACCTTGGATTTCGTTGTCCATGATGTGTCCGTTACTTAACTAAATTTAATTAATTCACTACCGACTCAGAACACAAAGTTTTTGTAGGTAAAAACGTAAAAGTTTTACCTTATAGCCTGAACCGGTTTTTGCTTTTAAAAAGCTTTTTCAGAGGCTGCCGTTGGGAGCACTGTCCATCTTGTTGTTGGTGACGGTATCAACTTTTTGAAAGATCGATGTTGTGTGTGTGGGGTGTGATATGTTCGAATAATGCATGTGATTGTTCTAGAGTGTCTAGTTTTTGGTCTTTTGTGTGTACATGTAGAATGTTCATGTTATTGTCGATGTTTTTGTATGTGTGGTTTGCTTCAATAAGGTGGTTTGCAAAGGTGGATTCTGTAGTGGAGTGTAGTTCCTTTGTGTGTTCAATGTATCTTTGTTTGAAGCTAGTCCTGTCTGGCCTATGTGGAATTTGTTGCAATCTGAGCAATTTAGTTTGTAAACACCAGGTAGATCGAATTTGTTTTGTGTGTGTGTTCTGTTTTGTTAGTAGTTTTGTATGCGATTCTGTATCCTGCTTTTTTGAATCTGTGGGCTATTTTTTCAGTACATTGGGCTATTTTCAAGAGTGCATTACTTAAAAATTCGTTTAATCTTTTTTAAACAATGGTAATCTTTGTTTGAAGATATGTCCTGTCTGGCCTATGTAGAATTTGTGTTTTAAAAGCGAAAACTGGTTCAGGTTATAAGGTAAAACTTTTATGTTTTTACCTATAAAAAACTGTGTGTTCCGAGTCGGTAGTGAATTAATTATATTTATTTTTGTACCATTTTTTATTGTTGTAAATAATGGAAATGTATCAAGAAATCTTCTAATCTCAATCTCTGTTGTTAGTCTGAATATTTTATATTCTTTATACATTAATTAATTAAACAATGTTAAAATATTTGTTTTCCAATATGAATTGCAAATCTTCAAAATGTCTTGGATCATGTCAACATGCTTTATCACAGCTGTATGCTGGTATAGTAAAAATTTTAGTTTTATATCAAAAAGTAATTAGTTTGTTCTTTAACTGTGTCGTCAGTTGAGGAGGAAATTCTCCCAAAATCTGATGAATTGGGGAAGATATTTTTTGTCTATTTAGTGATATCTGTAACTAATCAGTATAATTATCTTGTTTGTACACCCTCTTCATTCACTTTTTTAATATTATATATATATATATATTAAACTTTCACTGTGAACACTTACTTTTAATAATTGAGGAAGACGAACACCACGTCGAAACGTCTGGGAAACAAAACCAAAAGGTAAGTGTTCACAGTGAAAGTTTAGTATATATATATATACTTCAATCACTTTCTGCTATATATATATAAAACTAATCAGTGTACTTTTTAGATAAACAATAACTGCCTTTCAGAAGCTAAGACTTCTGGGCAAATAAACTAACTGCATTATTAAAAAAAATTAGTAATCATCAAATAAAACTAAGCATACTGGTGAACTTGATTAACAATAACGATGTTCATTTACTCTGTAACGGTACAGAATTGTATAAAAAACAAATTTTTAAATCAAGTGTATTCCCTATGTAGCCAGCGTTCACCTTTTTGGAACCTCGATTTAGTCAACCAAGTATGCAGTGTTTGTTACAAAACAAAACGTCTGTGTTTTGTCTCCGCACTCAAACAGTCCAGACAGATGATGAAACAACATACAGTTTTGCGTCAGCCGTGAATCACGGAGAAAATAATGTCAAGTCATATTGCACCAGGCGACAATATGTTGCTAAATGTTATGCCTGCTCCTGGCATACACTCGCCGTTCCTGTTTCGGGGGCCAATGAAACATTATAAACTGTTTACAGTATTGTAACGGTACAGAATTGTGTGCTACCTTAGTTTCAAGTCAGATCAGTAAATTTTTAATTGTCAGTATTCACCTGTGATGGGGCACCTCACCAGCAACATACACTGTTATTATAAATTGTTGATGTCTGGAGACAGCCCAGCTCAGACATATTACGTAATAGCTTGCCATTGCCAACAGTCTCCCTTGTGAATCACAGTAGGCAGATTGTCATCATAGTGTCAGCATCAGACAGTAGTAAGAAGCAGCATCATTAAAAGAAAAACCGTGGCCTCAGGGGTGTAAGTAACACTCTCAGCCTGAACGTTCTTTCAGTTTTCAATTTTAAATAAATATTTTAATCATTATTTTTTCATCAATTATTTATTTTAATTAACCATTACAGTTAAAATTCAGATTAAAATAAGTTTAACTTCATTATTAAAAATCATCTTTTCAATTAATTTAATTACCAATTTAATTTAATTTAATTACCACATTATTATATTATCTGCAAAAAATTAACTTCATTTCTTTTGTTTCATGATAGAATTTGCGCATGGCACTGATTCATCAAACTACAACATTCTTGTTGTTGTCAACTACAGCATGACTGTAAACATTGGTCACGCAACATACAACATACCTGTTTACATTAACAGTTGTATGCCAGACTGGTTTTTCATAAACACTAACTCAGTCTCAACATTCATGATTACATCACCACTAAATACTTCCTTCAATTTTTTGGCTTCTATAAATCTTTTTGTGTTGACCTGTTCATCAATTACTGTTTATTACAATTTAGATCAAATTTAATTATACTTCATTAATAAAATTCACCTTTTAAATTACTTTAATTCCACCTCTACTCAAAACAATTCAGCTTTAGTTACATTATTTAAAACACTTTTAATGCAAACACACAATGCAAAATAAAATTCCTTAATACCTCCTGTTAATTATTATTATTAATTAACAAAATAAAACACTATTATTATTACTACATACACACATGGTTTACATGAAACATTTTACAATACAAACACAATTAATTTCACTATCAATTTATTTACAGTCTTTTGTCATTATTTTTCAGTTTACCACACCTCATTTCCTAGATTAGCAAGGTCAGAACCATTACTCACATAATTAAATGTTCATTCCGTATTACTCAACCCCCATCATCGAAAATTAGTCTTATTTTTATGTAACAATTATCGCCCTTACTCACACTCAATTCATTATTATTATGTATATAATAATTTTCTAGTGTTTCAAATTGTTCCGTAAAACCCACATAATAATTTACTGGATTATCCCACATTATTATCAAATCATAAAGCCCGTGTACATCATTAGTTTTGGTCTTGTCACCGTCTGTATTATTACCTATCACCCTCAAGTATTTTAACCTATCAATTTCAAAATCATTCATTATTAATACTCCACGTCTATTCACAGGTAAGTATTCAATATAATTATCAACGTTATTATTATTTAGTACTTATCGAAAATTATATAGTTATCGAAAATTAGTCTTATTTTTATGTAACAATTATCTCACCATAGAAAACTATTAGTGCTAGCGTAAGGTACGTCGGCCAACATAATGTTGTTAAAGAAAACATAACCAAAAATAGTAACCTGTTGAATACGGTTTTAAAACTACTCAATACGGAATGTGAAAGACGTATAAATGTGTGAAACATTGAAGTGCGAAGTGCTCGTAGAAATGGTAATTTATACGCGGTGGTGGTGAAAGCAGCGAGAACTTCTCAGGATTTGGCTAAGTACCAATAAACAAAATATTACTTAAAGATTTCAAGCATCTCAAGCAAAATTTTCTAATATTACCTAATAAAAGATTAAAGAGCTCTATAAAAGAAAATAGTAAGGGGAAAAGATATAAACACGTATTGGTTCATATAAAAAATAAGCAATTTGTAATGGGTTAGAAGTAAGAAAGATTTCATTTGTTGATCTGTGTGATTTTATGTTATTTGTCACTTATTCCATGCATTCTTAATACACCAATATACCAGAAAAGCAATTAGAACTTTAATTGTTATAAAAGTAGTCTAAAATGAAATAATTAACTTGTTCAATAAACCAGACGTTATTTGTTTAAATGTACACTGTGTATTTATCTTTATACCGTTTATCTCAAATAATCCTTTCTGCAGCTGTGTTCGTCTGTACGACTCTGGAATAGAACCCTAAGGTAAGAGTTTAATATAAATTGAATTAACTTATATTGTTTCAATGGCGCCCGAACAGGGACTCGAGTGTAATTTGTTATTACATTCGCCAGACCTAATTAAGCTGCAGAACGGGTTATTTGGGAATAGGGGCAATGGTATGGTTAGTTTATATGATATAAACAAATATACAAAATATTAGACATAGAAGTAAGGTAAGGTGTGTATAATAGTATAGGTAAAAAGAAAAAACACCAGATAAAATGAAGAATAACGATGATGAAGTCAGCATAACTGACTTAACTGAAGTCAATACAGAAAATAAATTTGATACAAATATCAATAAAGAAAATAGTGTGACCGAATCAACGGTCATGAGTGGGTTGGAGGTCCATTCGACTCCAATCTTAGTTCAAAATAGAGAATTAAGTAAGTCAGCTGACATAGATGACTCAGGGATTCAAATAACCTCGAAATCAGTTAACAAAAGTAATCAATCTGACAGTGGCGAGATGATGAGTATGATGCAGTTGTTGTTAAAGATAGATAGTTAGTGTGAAAATTTGAACGCTAAATTTAACAAAATTAAGGGGGACATTAATTATCGTTTCAAGGAACAGAATGTAAAACTTAACGATATTAATCAACGTTTTGATAGTAATGAGGAATAGTTTGAGACAAAATTCGATAAACTCAATAAACATTTTGATATAAATGATGTAGCATGACAGATAAGCCCATAAAAATGAATGGTAAAATGATCATAGAAATAAAAAAATAAGGTAATTAAATCCGAGAAAGCAAAATAATGTAAAGAATTAATTAAGGACCACCGTGGAATACAATCATTGATTAAAATAAAAGTTCATTTAAAATAAATGTTACAAGGAGTGATGAATCATCGAAACCAATTTAAAAACTAAATATGAGAAAACAGGTAATACCCAGGTAGGATAGGGGTAGGTAAGGAAGAAACCCAGAAAATAACTAAACCCACAAGAAGAAAAGGAAATATGTTATAAGAAACAAGAAGAACAGACGGGACCAATGAAGAAACATCCACAAGAAGATGAAGAAAATAATTTTATAAGAAACCAGAAGAAGAGGAGGAATCAATGAAGAAACAAGAGCAAGACAGCATCCACAAGAAGAAGGAATGCTCTTATGAAAAAACCCAAACCCCTAAATAAATATAATAATAATAATAAATCCAAGTATAACAAAATATAAAAGGTAAAAACCACATGTACCATAGATGTAAACCAAAAAAGTGTATAGAGTAAGAATTGAAAGTGAACCAATGTGAGATAATAATATAACACCAAAAACAAATCTTCATTATAATCTATAAATAGATTTCTTGATTCTCGTAAAACTATATAACTATTTAGAATCAAAATCAAGGAATAAATAGAGAATCAGTGCAAGTTTTAGTGTTATAGAAAATAAACCTTATATTTCAATTTGGTGTTCACAAACTGAGTAGATGATGAAATACTACAACTTTAAAGTGATTTAATTTGTGTTCATGAATAATGTAAACAGAGTATTATCATGACCTATAATACATGTGTTTTTTGTAAATAATGGCCACTCTTTTTAAAATAACATTCATTAGAATGAATAAAATAAAACAGAGCAGGCCATAATAAAAGTGAAGTGACAAGGTATCATTACCCCAAAAAACCCAAAAAAACAGATAAAAACTGATATTCAAACCTAGTTTAAGAAATATAGGATAAGATTATAATAATTATATTTGTTTGTATAGACTAAGGTGTTAGCAATAGTTAAGTTTAAATGTCAGAATCTAACATTCCTTATTTATAATATTTCTTGTGTATTTTATCAATCAATAAGTATACACTGTCTGAGTTGAGAAGACAAATATTAATTTGATTCATATATTATGTATTAATGGTATGAACCATATACTAATTGTTATTTTTGTTTACAATAAGAAAATGTTAATTTGAGTTATATGTTATTTGTTAATAATATGAACCATATACTAATTGTTAACTTGTTAAAATAAGAAAATGTCAATCTATGTCACAATAGCAATGAAAGTCAGAGAGGGTATAAATCAATATGTATTATTTTAAAAAACTTTGTATGTAAAAACTATTAGAAATCTAGGCTAAATGTAAAAAACTAAAAACAGCATCAAATTTGATCAAATAAGTATAGAAATACATTTAAACTGAAGGAATTTACATAAGGTAAATTAGTAATAAAGTCATGTACTTAGAAATATAAGTAAGGAAGATTTTGTAAAATTATATCCAGAATTATTGTTAAAAATGGAAATGTAAAAACTCAAAATTTAGATAGGGGAGTCATATATTATTGAATAATATTTTAAAACATAACCGATTAAGCTAATTGCAAGAAATTAAGGGAAGATAAACCTTTTATTACAATCTGAAATTTAATATAATCAATAATATAACTTATAATATGGCTTCATTTGAAAGACAAGGACAGGAAGTTGGATTTAAAAATTATATTACAAAATGAAGAAACAAAAATACCATTTTAGATTAGAAACTTAATAAAACTACATTATTTGGTATCAAATTACGCAAAATGAACTGAAGAAGAAGATTAAGTAGTTACTAGCTAATAAATTTGAAGAATAACAAAAATATAATCAGTTATATAATGTAAATTATCACATCCACAGGACGCAATAGAAATTTCGAACAATGCTTTGAATAATATTGTCTTGGCTAAGACTTTGGCCAAGGAAGGAGGAAGTAAGTTAGTTGATTATTGAACGTCGAATGATACACTTGATACGTGTGCTTAAGAACTTTAACCTATTTGCTACAACCGTAATGGTGAACGTTTTCGAAGCCTAAAAGTGATGAACGTGAGTTTCGACAAAAAACATATTTTAAACGGAGACCGAGTGAAATCAACACCTACAAACAGTCAACTAACACTATACAGAACAGGACACCAGTGAATACAACATTTAAAACCATTAAAACAGTAATAACACTTAACCATAAAAGTGCAAACATACGCCTAACCGACAAAAGTGAATTTGACTTAATACTACACTATTTTTCCCAGTACAACACAAAAACTGAACCAGAGACACTCCACCAACACAAGAAGGAAGAATTGCAGCCACAAAGACGTAAATTCAGAGGAAAAGCATCTTTATTTAAACTTTGAATCAGCGAGGTGAGACCAGCTTCCAACTATATACGAGAGGCAGCCATCATTGATTACCCACAATACAACTCAACACAGCCTTCACTACGGATTGGTTTAACAACAGCTTACTTACCATTATATATCAAATATTATATCTGTATTTTTAATTATTAAGGTGATATATTTGTACTGTTATACTTGATAAACTTAACCCTTATTTCTCTGACTTACCATAAAATAACTGCTAAAAGAATCCTGACATAAATACTTGTATGATAAAACAACACCCTGAGAATCGATTGACAAATCGATAAAGAGTCAAAAGATATTGAATTGTTAATAAAATTTCTTATTTATTTCATACTTACACAGTTTTTCATTCCTAGAATATAAATAATATAATAATTAAATTTAATAGAAGTAACCAACAGGATCTCACCACGAAGAAGGAAGATAACCTCCAAACAAGAAAAGTAAACAAATCGATTGTTCTTGGAGACGAATCTATCAAGTGGCGAGAGAATTTAAAAATACCGAAAAGTCAATAAAACAATTAAAACAATAAATAAACCTTTCTGAACACCACAAAACATAATTAATTAATTATATAATTTAAAAAAAAAATTTCATAAACAAATTTTTTTTAACACGAACATTATTTTTAAATCTAAACACGAAATATATATTTGTAACACATATACACGTTAAGTTACAATGACCATAAATTTGATGAAATAAAGAGTGACATTAATGAGATGAAATTACAAAATTTTAATATTGAGAAACGTATAAATGATATAGATGAACGATGTCGTGTTATTCAAGAACAAGTGGTAGAGTCAGTTAAAGCACAAATTAACGAAATATTCAGTGAAACAAAAAGAAAGACAGACGAGTTAAGAGAGAGTGTGTGTGTGGTAGACGGTAAAACAAACATGTTAGAATTTAACCAAAAAGAACTTGGACAACAAATAATTACAGTAAATGACAAATTAGAAAGCTTTGTAAGTAAAGCGGGTAATAAATTCGAGGGTATGGAGAGTGAGCTGCAGTGCATAACTAACACTATACGCGTAATTGATAACCGTAGTAGTGAATTAGAATCACCAGTAGCAGTAGTTAAAGATGTGTCAGAAAATAAAGTGAGTAATAATAGTGGAGATGCAGTTTTAGTGGAATTAGAGAGTAGTAATAAGATAGTGGTTAAAGAGAGGTTGGGTTTACAAAGGGCAAATTTTTCCAGTGATTTAAATTATTTAACTCCAGTTATGAGTTATGAGGACAGAGTTTCCTCCAGTAATTATGTGAGAGACAAGGTGTCTCTAAGTATGTATTATGAGTTCCCTGAAAGAATCAGGATGGGTTATGATAATGTTATGTTGCCTTTTGTGTGGAGTGATAGAGATAATGTGAGATGGTGACATGATGAGTGGTTTTGTGAGAGAGTGGTAGAAACATTGTAATTCATATTGAGAGAGAGATAATATTATTTGATGTTGTTAGAAGTAATGAAGAGTTACTAGAGAAAATAAAGAGAGAGAGAGAGAGTTAATAATATTGTTGACTTACCTTGTTATGAAGATAGTGCAGAAATAAATAATAATAACGTTGATAATTATATTGAATACTTACCTGTGAATAGACGTGGAGTATTAATAATGAATGATTTTGAAATTGATAGGTTAAAATACTCAAGGGTGATAGGTAATAATACAGACGGTGACAAGACCAAAACTAATGATGTACACGGGCTTTATGATTTGATAATAATGTGGGATAATCCAGTAAATTATTATGTGGGTTTTACGGAACAATTTGAAACACTAGAAAATTATTATATACATAATAATAATGAATTGAGTGTGAGTAAGGGCGATAATTGTTACATAAAAATAAGACTAATTTTCGATGATGGGGGTTGAGTAATACGGAATGAACATTTAATTATGTGAGTAATGGTTCTGACCTTGCTAATCTAGGAAATGAGGTGTGGTAAACTGAAAAATAATGACAAAAGACTGTAAATAAATTGATAGTGAAATTAATTGTGTTTGTATTGTAAAATGTTTCATGTAAACCATGTGTGTATGTAGTAATAATAATAGTGTTTTATTTTGTTAATTAATAATAATAATTAACAGGAGGTATTAAGGAATTTTATTTTGCATTGTGTGTTTGCATTAAAAGTGTTTTAAATAATGTAACTAAAGCTGAATTGTTTTGAGTAGAGGTGGAATTAAAGTAATTTAAAAGGTGAATTTTATTAATGAAGTATAATAAATTTGATCTAAACTGTAATAAACAGTAATTGATGAACAGGTCAACACAAAAAGATTTATAGAAGCCAAAAAATTGAAGGAAGTATTTAGTGGTGATGTAATCATGAATGTTGAGACTGAGTTAGTGTTTATGAAAAACTAAGTCTGTAGACAACTGTTAATGTAAACAGCTATGTTGTGTGTTGTGTGACCAATGTTTACAGTCATGCTGTAGTTGACAACAACAAGAATATTGTATTTTGATGAATCAGTGCCTTGAGCAAAATCTTATTGTGAAACAAAAGAAATGAAGTTAACTTTTTGCAGATAAAATAATAATGAGGTAATTACTGTAACTTAGAGTTTTGAGGAATTAAATTAAATTAAATAAGTATTTAATTTATTGAAAAGGTGAAGTTTAATAATGAATTTAAATTTATTTTGATCTGAATTCTGACTGTAATGGTAAATCAAATAATAATTAAGGAAAACAAAAATATGTACTTTATTTAAATTGAAAACTGAAGGAAATTTTGTGTGAATATAATCAAAAATGTTCAGGCTGAGATAGTGTTTGGAAAATAAGCTGGACATATAACCGTTCATGTAAAATTTTATCAATGTCAATCTATGTTTTATGTTTAACTGTAGATTCCCCACCTAAGTGCGGTCATGACCTCACCGGATCATGACCGTGAAAGTAGTTAATTGTGACAAATCATAAATTTTACTTGATATAACCGGCTTGTGGTTTGTTTTGTTTTGTTAACCCGGTGGTTTGTTAGACTTAGTAGGGGGGTTATTTTTTGGGGAATCTACCAAATTTTGGAACAGGGCTATTTTCACCCAGATAGGGGTGGTAGTCCATTAGGGGCGTATCATTCAATACTAGTAAACATATTAAACTGAATTTTTATTGTAACGCCGAAGCAAGGATGGGGGGGTGGAATAAAAGAAAAAATGTCCACCCCTTCCACATCAGTCCTTGTGGAAGCAACTGGGCGCCACAGTCCAGGGGGGGGGAAATAGTGAGTGTGGATTAGGAGGTGACTCAGTTACAGGTCATGAGGGAGATGTGATTACGGCTAGGATGAGGTCTGCAAGGGCCAAGAAGCCTAGTGCTGAACACAGTAGAATGTAACGGGTATCAGGGGTTAAGGGATATGTAGGGGGGTAGAAAAAAACATTTTATTCTATATTATTTAATTTGTCTGGAATGCATATGTACTACTGTAAACTTATATTGTTCTGTTAACATTGTATCTTCTAGGGTTAAGCTATATTGTTGAGTGAAACAATGTAGCTTGTTGAAGTGAGTCATGCATATGGGCTTGATGATGAAATTCAAATTAATCAAAGTAACCGATGGACAATTTAGAAGTTATATCACAATGTAGTCAAATGCATATTATATTTTGTAACAAACATGAACCAATACTTTGCATATAATGAACCAGTACGGCTAAGAGGAAATGAATCAGTTATGGATATGGTATATTGGAAGGCCTTTTTGTTAATTTTTAATTGAATGTTTCAGAGTCTGGTGATACTGTGGCGGGTATCGGTCCGAGCTTATGGTGTTAGGATCTTGAGTAGTAAAGTCCAGTAAGATCGGATGGGTGCTGCCACAGTCGCCAGACTAGGGGGGTTAGTACCCATGATTTTAGTAGAGAGTTCAGGGGGGTTGCGGCGCCATATCCTCACTGATCCTCTTAGGTTTTAGGCAATGAGAGTTTGTATGCTTCGGCATCCAACCTCTCATTGGGGGGGGGTATTGTAACGGTACAGAATTGTATAAAAAACAAATTTTTAAATCAAGTGTATTCCCTATGTAGCCAGCATTCACCTTTTTGGAACCTCGATTTAGTCAACAAAGTATGCAGTGTTTATTACAAAACAAAACGTCTGTGTTTTGTCTCCGCACTCAAACAGTCCAGACAGATGATGAAACAGCATACAGTTTTGCGTCAGCCGTGAATCACGGAGAAAATAATGTCAAGTCATATTGCACCAGGCGGCAATATGTTGCTAAACGTTATGCCTGTGTTATAGCGCCTTTTAAAAAGCACCAATTGGAGTGCAGACTGACGATCACGTGGCCAGACTAAACTCCGTTTATTTCTGCCTTAGCGCAGTACTGAATGCAGTTCCATTGCAACTCATGGTCGCGCGGCCAGAAAATCAGCATACAGTTACAAGTTAACAAAAAACGGTGGCCTCGGGTGTGTGAGATGGGCCGAAAACATCGTCGGCCTATCCAGTACAATAACTATTAAAGTGTGTGAACAATGTAGCGGTCAACCACTAAAAGAAAACTATCAGTGCTAGCGTAAGGTACGTCGGCCAACATAATGTTGTAAAAGAAAACATAACCAAAAATAGTAACCTGTTGAATACGGTTTTAAAACTACTCAATACGGAATGTGAAAGACGTATAAATGTGTGAAACATTGAAGTGTGAAGTGCTCGAGGAAATAGTAATTTATACGCGGTGGTGGTGAAAGCAGCGAGAACTTCTCAGGATTTGGTTAAGTACCAATAAACAAAATATTACTTAAAGATTTCAAGCATCTCAAGCAAAATTTTCTAATATTACCTAATAAAAGATTAAAGAGCTCTATAAAAGAAAATAGTAAGGGGAAAAGATATAAACACGTATTGGTTCATATAAAAAATAAGCAATTTGTAATGGGTTAGAAGTAAGAAAGATTTCATTTGTTGATCTGTGTGATTTTATGTTATTTGTCACTTATTCCATGCATTCTTAATACACCAATATACCAGAAAAGCAATTAGAACTTTAATTGTTATAAAAGTAGTCTAAAATGAAATAATTAACTTGTTCAATAAACCAGACGTTATTTGTTTAAATGTACACTGTGTATTTATCTTTATACCGTTTATCTCAAATAATCCTTTCTGCAGCTGTGTTCGTCTGTACGACTCTGGAATAGAACCCTAAGGTAAGAGTTTAATATAAATTGAATTAACTTATATTGTTTCAACTCATTTGAACATTCTGATCTGAATATGTTTTTGCTTATAAATACAAAATTATGGTCAGTGGGCAGTACTTCACAAATAACATTTAAATATAATAGATATTTATGACACAAGAACAGGTTATTGTTTCAAGTTATGAGCATTATGAATTTTGATATACAGAATACAGAAAGGTATTGAATGTTCTAACTGGTACATTGCTTAGTATAGAAGACACAATTTAATGTAAACACTTTCTTACTATTTTGATCTTACAAACTGTAATGCTCTGATCTACAAATTATAATACTGGATGAATCAGTAATATAGCCAGATTTTTTCCATATGAGGGGTGGTTATTCACCAAGATATGTATATAGTGGGGGTTGTTGGGTCGGATTTTCCAATGGTTGTCCCCACATCATTGATGATGGTAGAAGAGTTGAAAGTAGTAGAAGATTCAACGTAGTCTCTGCTAGGTGGGCTAAACTGTTATTTTAAAATAATATGTATGAAAATACCTTTCCAAAAAAATAACAGGTACAAATACCTGTTATTATATACTAATTATACATAACCTATATTATTCCTTTGTACATAACTCGTTGAGTTTCCTGCAGGTCTCCTATGTAATATCTTCAAATAAATACACTGCAAGTAGGTTTATTTTCACCTAGATACACCTATTAATGTATTAATAAACCTACTTGCAGTGTATTTATTTGAAGATATTACATAACCTATTATATATAATTTGTTATAAGAAATAAAATGAAACTAAAAGTATTAAGAGTGTTACTTTACACTGTGACTTTATTAAACTATTACTGTTTAAAAGAAAATAAGAAACAAGAGAATTTATAGGCCTGTCTCCCTTTGGGAATACTAATTTAAGTTTTCACTACAAGTAAACAAACTAACATTGGTTAGACAAATCAGTTGCAAAACTCAGACGATGAAATTTAGAATAGCACAACAAATAATGTGAAAAAAACATCAGAAACATATAATAAAAACATAACAGTAAGCTACAAGAGTGAATGAGAATAAACATGATTTAAACCGATTGCCCTTATAAAAACACAACCTAAACAGTTTGCGATAAAATTTCATTAGATATCTCCTCTTATCTTATTTTATTTTCTTATAAGGTAGTACTCGATAAGAATGCGGAAGACCGAAGTAGTATGCGGGTCCCGAAAGGTTGGGAACCACTGCTAATAGATCAACTGTGCAACTGATAGGTCCTGGCAAAAGCACAAGTTGGGCAAATAATGGAAACTTCCAACCATATCATAAATCAATCATGAATGTTTTACAGTCTCCAAGAAATTCAGATAAACTTGTAGCTTTCTCTTCTTATTACCTTGTTTTATTGATGGCCTTCTAATAAGATTAGTAAATTCTTATCTTCATCAGATCGTGTATTTATCTTAGGCTGCAGTTTGACCATTTACACCTAAATGTGTTATCTGTTACAGAGTTTATTTTTATTTCTTTACTAAGTGGAAACTACTATTAGTCAAATGATAAGTAAAGTGATAGAGACAAAAATTCAAAATCAGCAGTTTAGATAAAAGAAACAAATTTATGAAAACACCTTGTTTTTAGGGTAGCCTTATCAGATTAGTAAAGATTTAATGAACAGGACTAGATAAAGTGCATAAGTGTCTGTTACAACAAACTCATCATTTACGTGAGATGTACAGTGAAATTAAAATCACGTTAACAAAAGTATAATGTATAGCACAACAAATAATGTGAAAAAAACATCAAAAACACAATAACAACATAACAGTAAGCTACAAGAGTGAATGAGAATAAACATGATATAAACCGATTACCCTTATAAAAACATAACCTAAACAGTTAGCAGTAAAATTTCATTAGATATCTGCTCTTAGCGGCTTATCAACTATTATCAGCCACTCTGTAGGTTATAACACAATATAATTTGTTTTTCAAAATTTACCAAGTTGGTGACTAGTATAATATATAATTTATTATAATCTGTATTATATATCTGCATAACACACGAGAATAAATGTAACATCAGTATGAATTTTGTTCATTTATTAAAAACAGCTTTGTCTCTGCGCAGAATGAAGTATTCAGGACCAAAAAGTGGCTTTGTACTAGTTCGTACTCGAAATACTCCTGATACTAGTTGTTCCTAAAATACTAGTGTTCCTCGTGATACGTCTAGTATTTGTAATACTCGTTTATTTGTTGTTCCTTGTGTATTGGTGATACCCCTAGTATTTGAAATACTCGATTACTTGCTGTTCCTTGTGTTGTACCAGTGATATGCCTAGTATTTGGCCTTGGCGTATTCGTTTACTTGTTACTTGTGTATAGTTGCGTAGGGGTGTGCCTCGGCTCGGAACAGTGAGGCCGCAAATAACAGGTATTTCAACATTTCAGTCACTGTTACATCCGTTCCACAAAAATATTGTTCCAAAATACCTGTTACAGGCATATCGGCCCACCTCTAGTCTCTGCTGTCTGCTGTGTATGCAGACTAATAGTGAGCTGCTACTACCTGCCTGCAGATTTACGTATAAGACTCTATCAGTAATCTACCCAATCAGGGGTTGTAACCCTTCAATAACCTCCTAATAATTATGATCCCTCCAGCATCATAACATTTCTTTGGTATGTTAGAGAATGTCTTGTGGGGAGAGTATATATTGCAATTAACATGAGGAAATAATATGTTTTTTTATTCTTGGATTTCGTTGTCCATGACGTGTCCGTTACTTAACTAAATATCACTATAATATTGACGACTCGGAACACTAAGTTTTTACCTTACAGGCTGTAAGGTAAAACTTTACGTTTTTACTTATAAAAAACTTAGTGTTCCGAGTCGTCAATATTATAGTGATATTTATATTTTTTTATATTCTGTATTTTAAATCATTTTTGCTAAATATAAACACAATAACCAACTGTATTCTAAATAGTTTTTCTTGAAATGATATTTGTAGATTTTATTCAAATGAAAGCACTTCAAGTCAAGTCATCTTAGCTAAAGCCAATTTGACTCGCCCCATACAAGAGACAGGTCAAAAATGTTCAAATTTTGTGTTCAAATAGCATAAATTTCCTAGACCTCTCCATAACAAAATTTGAACATAGACACAAATTCAGTATATACAGAAAACCCACTACAACTGATACACTAATACACAACCTCCAAATCACCCAATACAACACAAACTAGCTGCCTTCAGAACTATGATACCAGACTAAACAACATCCCACTAGATGAAAAAGACTACAAAGGTGAACTAAACATGATAAAATATCTATCAGAATCCAATGGATACAACAGAGCAATAGTCAGTAAACTCCTACACAAAACACAAAACAAACAACAAAGACAGGAAACAACAAATTCAGAATACTAACATACATCAATAACCATACTGAAAAAAAAGCCCACAAATTAAAAAAAGCAGGATACAGAATCGCATACAAAACAGAACACACACTATCAAAACACACACACTATCAAATCACACACAGAAAGAACAAAATAAATTTGATCTACCTAGTGTTTACAAGCTAAATTGCTCAGATTGCAACAAATTCTACATAGGCTAGACAGGATGTTGCTTCTAACAAAGATACAGTGAACACACAAAGATACTATACTCCACTACCGAATCCACCTTTGCAAACCACCTCATTGAAGCAAACTACACAAACACAAATATCGACAACATGGATATTCTACACATACACACAAAAGGCCAAAACTAGACACTCTTGAACAATTGGAAATATACAAACACACAAAAACACATAAAAACGACATCCTAAATGAACAGACACAATTCAATTCACATATTATTCTAAAATATCACATCCCAAACGCACAACATTCATCCTTCAAAAGTCGATGCCGTCGCCAAGAACAAGACGGACAGAGCTCCCAGTGGCAGCCTCTGATGAAGCTTATAATAAGCGAAAACTGGTTCAGGCTAAAAGGTAAAACTTTTTTACGTTTTTACCAATAAAAATCTTTGTGTTCCAAGTCGGTAGTGATATACTTATATTTAGAATATAGAGATTAACTTAATGTAAATAATTTATACATTACCAATATCTTACACAATGAAATTGTAATTGTGATTGAAATATATGATGGTCAGTCAAATATAAACTGGAATTTCTTTGTAATAGTGGAAACTGTGAGACTGTTGTGTTGAGAGTGTGTGAGTGGGTAGTAGACATTTGTAGACTGATTGTTGCAGTTTGTATCCCCATGCAATTACTCTGTTAGTTTCTAACAAGATGAGTGAACAACCAGTGCCTAGAGCTGTTGCAAAACATTTTATTATTAAATTTTTAACAAGTGAAAATGTTAGAACAAGAAAATTTTTTTAGAGATTAAGTGCACAGTAACAAAAACAATGTTGATATGGAAGAAGAAAGAGAATGTAAAACTTGATATTAAATTGGGTAATACAATTTTAGAACAGGTTGAAAATGCTTGCAACCTGGGGAGCACCATCACTTGTGAAAATAGTTATGGCACAGAGATTAAAAGAAGAATAGCTCTAGCAAAGCAGCCATTTCAGAACAAAAGGGATGTACTTACAAATAATCACTTAAGTGTGAAAATGAGGAAAAGGTTCACAAAAACATCTGTGTGATGTGTCTTTTAACTTATGGGTGTGAGGCATAGACTCTCAGTAAAATAGAAAGGAGGAAGCTGGAACAAATGGAGATGTGGATCTGGAGGAGAATGACGAGGACGAGTTGGATGGATAAGAATAGTAATGAGCAAGTCCTCGCAGAAGTGAACAAAGTTAGATCACTTTTAAAATTGATTGGATTGATTGGACACGTGTTATGACACAATCAATTCTGAAGTAATATTTCTGAAGAAAAGGTGTTGGAGGAAAACCAAGAGGACGGCCAAGAGCAGCATTCTTCAAAGACATGGGAAAGGAGATGAACTTCTTATCATACTGCGATTTAAAGAGGACAATACTGGAGAGAGAGAGATGTGGATAATTCGACAAGACATGGCCTTTAGATAATGATGATGATGTGCCCAGATTGGCAATAAGACTATAAAAAACAGAAGTTTCTGCAGCACATAAGTCTTTTTTTCTAGTGGTCAAAATAATACAAAATTTACTAATCCATTTCATCCAAAAACCAGGATAACCTGAAAAAATTTGTGAAGTTCATTACCTTACTGAAGGCGACCAAACAGTAACATTAGATGAAATTAATAAAAAACCAGGATAAGCCATAGCAGCAGGCAATCCATTATTCAGATTAAATGAAAGCATCAAAAAATTTCTGCATGTTGGGTTCCCCATGTTATGAATGATGATAAAAAATTGAGCGAGCTGAAATTTCTCAGAGCTTTTGACTTGGTATGAAACAGAGGATAATTTATTTTTGAAGCACATTTTTACCTATGATATGTGGGTACATCATTGTGCCTCTGAAATGGAGCAGTCAAATATGGATAACAATTGAAATTTGACAATGTGATATTAAAAAGTTTAAACCACACCTGTAAACGCAAAAGAAAGATTGTCATCAGGCAGAGTTCTTGCCAGTGTTTTTTCTGGGGACTACAGAGGAGTTGTTCATATTAGTTTTCTCCAAAGCTGAAGAAGAATTAATGCTGTATACTACTCCAAACTACTGGACAAAGTGAAAGTAGTTTATCAGTCCAAAAGACTTGGTATACCAATCTGTAGTATGTTGCTTCTACATGATAGTGCTATGATCTATACTGGCATCAGAACCAGAGCATATTTTAACATGTTAAATGTCGCCCAGTGATGGGCTGAGGCGCCGTGCGGGTGGGGCGCCGGCAGTGGCAGTAGCCTACTGCACCGAAAAAGGGTGCTCATCGTTGCAATTTACGGTTCTTGTTCAGGTTATTTTACTCCAACCAGGGTTGGGTGAACAGGGTGCCACGGCTAGTAGTCTATGACTGTTAGCAGCTAGAGACACCTAGTAGTACGAAGTTACTGTCATTGGTTGGATGAGTTTAAGAACCCTCGCATAGTTGAATTTGCTATTAAAAGAAAACACTTATTGTGCAAAGTTCACCTTATGGCTCTTATAGGATTAATAATTGTTCAGTTGCATCGATTTGGTAAAAAAGTAATATATTAATATTAATAACAGGAAATAATAATGTAATATTTTATTTAATAAAATTGAATCAAACTTTTTGTTGGGCTTCCATTATATATATATATTTTTTATTACATATGTATATTTTAAAGAATGAGTGCAATAATATATACTAATAAAATTATTAATTTTAAAGTTATTAGTATATATTATTGCACTTATTCTTTAACATATACGTATATAATAAAAAAAAATATATAATGGAAGCCCAACAAAAAGTTTATTTAATTTTATTAAATAAAATATTACATTATTATTTCATAATATTAATATCAATATATTACTTTTTTACCAAATCGATGCAACTGAACAATTATTAATCCTATATACGAGTCATAACTTTGCACAATAACAGTGTTTTCTTTTAAAAGCAAATTCAACTATGCAAGCGTTCTTAAACGCATCCAACCAACGCAGTAACTTCGTACTACTAGGTGTCTCTAGCTGCTAACAGTCATAGACTACTAGCCGTGGCAGGAGTTCAATAGTGGGGTGCCAAATTACGTCTAAAATACTTTGCTATGAGGTCTAAATATATAATTGGCATAACTTGACTTTGAAATTTGTAAAATAATATTTGAGGGATAACTTTGGTCAATATTTTTAATATAACATTAGTTTGGACATTTTCAAGTCCCCAAACAATAGACTCGTCCGTATCTGTTCGTCCCTGCCTCCCTCCACCACCGCCATCCACCAGGCATCAGTCACCGCAGACTGCGCTGTCAAGTGTCACGTATAATTTATGCAAATTAAATTGTTAGCGTTTTGGTGCTTAAGCCTTTCGTCCGGTTGTACAAGTTTAATGCGTTTTGTGTATAGTGCATAAACTTTACTAATACGATATGTCCGAGAAAAAGAAACCTTCGGGTTCGTTTTATAGAAAAAGAAGAGCCGAGGCTCTTAAGGAGAAAGAAAAACAAGCTAAATAATTAATGAAAAGGTTTGTTACATTACCATCTATTTCTCCCTCGTCATCACAACCTCAGGTAAACTGCAGTGATCAGCCAACAGAAACAGAACAAGAGGATGAAGCTGCCAAATTTGATACTTGTGTGGTAAGTTATTTTATTTTTCAATTAAATTAAATATTAACTCTTTTGGGTCATTATAATTACTATTCCAATTCTCCTGTTGACGTTTTTCTAGCTTCATCAAGTCCTTAAATAGAAATCAGTTCTTTTTAGTAGACGTAATAATTTGGTGAAAAAAATCACCGCAGCTAACACGGAGAAAAATAAATCCGGTGTCCTCTACTAAACTGAGTCGAGTCGAGTGATATCGTTGAGTCCCCTGCACTCGAGAGTTGAGTTCTCACAACTCGGTTTCTTTCCAGTTACGTCATGTTGTGTAAACTCGGAAAGTCTACACTCAGAGAAATTTCGAAATGCATTACCTCGATGTTTTAGATAAAATTTACCTCTACGATTCCACAGAGTTAAAGATTTACTAATTTGGAATAACAATAAGCCTAAATTAGAGTTGCGGCAGTTCGCTTTGTTATGGAGTTGCGTTGACTCGAGTTTAGGAGTGTAGCACCTCTAAAACTCGAGTCCCCCGACCTCGATTGTTTTGAAAGCGGGCATCTCTAAATTCGAGGAACGGATATTCGAAAAATAGAGGACGACAAAAACACACGATTTCAATATTAATAATTATTATAAGAAATACAGGTTACTCGAAAATATGTCTTATTACATTATGTAATGTAATTAATTAACTAAACAAACTATTTAATTTTTGACGTGATAACGTCTTATAAATTGATGAACACCGGCTGCACGCACGAAAAAGTGTCACGTTCCGTCTGAGCCTGAGCGTGCAAGCGAGAGCGCGCAACAAGCGATAGAGAGGCACGATCGGCCCAAGCGTTGGCTTGTGACACATATATCTCTCTTCTCGCGTGACGTCAGAGCTAGCAGTTAGAATAGTTCTGCTACTGGAACGCCGCCACGCGAGCTTCTTCGAGAACTTCTACAATAACCTCCGCCCACCTCGACGGAAGCCATTATTTGTAACAAGTGCTGAACACGAGACAACGTGTTTTGTGTTTTTGTGTTTATTTCTACAATTTAATAAGATTTAATTGATTTCCTTCATAATTTTCAGTCTAATTTCATTTTGTTCACCTTAATTAACTGTTTTTCTCAAAATAGCGGCAAAAAAGGTAATTAATTCTTGCATTTTAAGAATAATATGACTAATAATAAATAAAGAATAATATGACTATAACTAATTGTTCGTGATTATATTTAAACAAATTATTTAAATTAAATTTGCAAAAACTGTAAATAATATTTGAAAATTAAAAATTAATGTTTTTAACCAGTTTTTATAATACTGAAACATAAAAAAAAATTCATTTGTAACTTATTGTTTAACATAAATATATTATTTTTATTTGTCCAAATGTTGAGCTTAAAACTGCTTAAAAAATATAGTTTTTTAATTGTTTATTGTTGCAAATAATTTTTTTTTAATGTAAATAATAAAAACATACAAAATTTCACCCAAATCTAATTAAATTTACTCAAGTTATTGTGTCCCATAGAAATAAATTTTTTTTAAAATTTGGATTTAATTATAAAAAAATTATAAAATTTTTAAATTATTTACACGCTTACAATTATACACAAATTTTTTTTTTACAGGGCATGATTTTTTTTTCGTTTTACTAATTGTATTTTGGGCTTTGCAGGCTAAAACTTCTGGCGTGAAAGTATCAAAAACAATCATAGATTTCTTCAATTTTGGGTCCAACAAACGCCAGCATGAAGTCCAGGATCTAGCTCAAAGTGAAACACTACAAACTGAAAATACACAGGAAAATGTAACAGCTACCAGACCAACATTATCCTCTCATTCCTCTAGAGAATGTAATAATTTATCCAAAACTTTTCCCGCTCACGATTCTGCCTCAGAGTCTAAAGATGCTACTGGTGAATGGTATAAGGGGACAAAATTAGAGTCATCCTGGATACTTAATACTTACCCATGCCTTGAAAAAGTAAAACTGGGAAAACAGAGTGGGATGAAATGTACAACCTGCTTTAAGCAAATACAAGAAGCAAAAAAATTTTCAAAGAATGGTAGTGTTCCAATAGCTGACGGAGTTCGAATGGACAGACACAGGGAACTTGAAAGGATAGTCGATCATTTACATTCAGAATCTCATATTGTGGCAGAACAATTGGAACAAATGCAGCAGAAATGGATGTTACTGTCTGAAAAGCACCGGTGGGTAAAAAGTTTAAAATCTCAAAATGCAAAAAAATTAAAATATTGATTGAGATGGCTGTCGATGTGTATAATGATAGTCGTCAGCTAACCCTTAGTGCCAATTCTTGGCCGTCAAGATCTCTAGCAAAAATGCACACTGACATTCAGATAGCGTCTTATAAAGACGATGGACTGGATGCACAGTTTGTTAAATTGAATCCTTCCCCTGAACTTCTGCAGTATAGAAATCCTGTAATCTACAGGGAAATGCTAGACGTTGTCAGTAGTTTGACGACGGAAAAAGTCATAAAAGAGCTAGAAAAAGCTGACTGTTTCGCAGTTCAGATAGATGGATCATGTGAGAAATATGGTGTTGATAATAAGTTTGTAACCGCCTGATTTATTTCTGAAGACAAAGAGATGAGGTCGATATTTTTAGGTGAGAGTAAATCCATCAAACGAGGAGCAGAAGGCCTTCTTGATGCTGTTAAAATTTTGTTTGAAGATCTGGAAATTGAGAGTTTGGCAAAAGAAAAACTAACGAGCTTGACAACGGATGGCGAAAATGCTAACACAGGTAAGAACAGTGGTCTGTGGGTCAGAATGAAGAACTATCTGGAAAGAAATATTTTATGCATCTGGTGCGTTCCCCACAGATCTGACCTCGTAATTTCTGATCTTGATTTAAGTATAATGGAATTTAAACACTGGAAAGCGAACTTGAATGCCGTGGCTACGTTTTACAGAGGGGTCATCTGTAAGATTCAATGAACTTGAACAAATAGCCAAAGCTGAGAATCTTAAGGTTTACAAATTTCCAGCTTACTTCGAAGTTAGATTCGTAGAACATCTAATTAATTTAACAAAAGCAGTGTGGAATAATCTTCTGTGTATAGAAAAGCACTGGAAGTCAATAGTTGATAACCCTAATTCATCAAAAGTCGAAAAAGCCGCTGCAAGAGGATTTATGCGACTGTGGCAAAAAGAGGGTGACCAGCAACTCTTAACAAGCCTCATGCTCGATATCTTGAGGCAAATTGAAAGGCTACAGAAAGAGAGTCAACGATCAATGGTAACTCTACCTGATATTGAAACCACAAAAGAAATTATTGTCACTTCACTCTCGCTGATGGAAAGTCAACCTTATCCAGGAGGATATGAAGAACAACTGTTGGAAAAGAATGCAGTCAAAAACGGAAATGATGATAAACCTGATGTAGAGTTTTGCGAGAGAAGAGCAGTTAACTCCTTAGTATCCACATCCATGAGAAGATGTTGGTCTGCAGTGAGGAAGGAAATAGTTCTCAGCTGTAAGGAGTTCCTCACTGTCAGACTTGCTGACGACCAGCATAACATCCTGAACACAATGAACAAGTTTCTCAGTGCAAGAACTGCACCAGATATGATCAATGCAGTATGAAGTGAAGTCAAAGACATGTTTGGTGATGACGCTGTTTTGCCGTTTACTGACGATGTAATCTGCTTATTCTGCAGTGAAAAATTACCTGCACCCCTGGAAATGGATGATGCGTCAGCCAAATTGTACCATTACTTCAAAGTGTCTAAGAACCACTCAGTGTTTTCCAAGCTGGTCCAGACATATATTTGCGTGACGCCTCACAGTGCAGGACCAGAATGGGCAGTGTCTGTTCACACAACACTCAAGACTAACAAACAGTCCACATATTCCAGAAAAGCTCTCAACTCTAGAATGTATATAGCTCTCAATGGCGCAGGGACTGCGCTGTTCGACCCAAGACCAGCAGTAGCAAAATTTTTAGAGGTCAAAGAAAGAAGAAGGAAACTTCCAGATGAAGAAATTTATCAAAACCAGAAATTTACAAAAACGTTTTTTTTCAAAAGACTCTAACGTATAAGGGTATAGTCTAACAATATTGTTCTGACCTCAGATGTTTTTTTTTTTAATAGCCTTTAGCCTGTTTGATGTAGTTACAGCAACATTAACCATTTACGATTAAATTACTAATTTTATTTTACAAATAAACACTTAATTAACATTATTTGGTGAAATATTGGTATACCTTTAATAAAGGATGTCATATATTTAGGCTTACTTGAACATTACTTAATTTGTTTAATCTGTCAATTAGTACTGTTATATTGTATATTACAAGAAATTATTTTGCATTGCATTTATTCAATGAAATATTATTTAAGAGATAATTTACCTCTGACACTAATTAATAAAGCAGCCATACTTACTTTCAAATTTAGTTTTATTTCTTACCTATAAATTACTACTTTTAGTATTGTTTATTTTTCTTGTTATGTCGTAGTACAATACTACAACTGTACAAATGTATTGGTGACTGGTGAGGCATTTACCCTAAAGCGATGAACACTTTGGGAGAGGGGGGCGCTCAGCGGGCATAGAAGGGGCGCCGGAGTATAGTGTCGCCCAGTGAAAATTCCTTAAAATATGCTCTGATCAGAACTCATGATAAACTGCAGCAAATCCACTAAGCAACTCTTGAACATTCTTCATATAGCTCTGATTTGGCACTAAGAGACTATGATTTGTCTGGACCACTAAAGGAAACATTAGGAGGACAACACTTTTTGATAACAATGTGAAAGAATTTGTGCAATTGGCTTTCCCAAGAATTTGTATGAAAATGGGGTAAAAAACTGCCAATCCACTGGCAAGTAAGTGTACATATAAGTGGAAACTATGTAGAAAAGTGATGCAAATGTATTGTACATATTATATGAATTAATGAAAAAATAATTCATTATATTATTATTTCAAACACTTTTTGCTACAGTCTATTTCTTGGTGCATATATTAATTATTTAATATTTATAATTTCTTTACCTCAAGATATTTTTTTCCCTTATTCAGAGCATGTTTCAGGAATCCTATTGTTCCCATCCTCAGCCATCTTAATTTTGTATCTTGTTGAGTACTTGTGTTTCAGTTGGTTCTTGCTATGGTTTCCTGTAGCCTTTTGTTGTTTTAAATTGGTATTATTATGTGACTGTGGTGTATACATTAGTTATTTGAGTCAGAAATTTAGTTCATTATACTTCTTTCTTTCTTTGTTTCCTGTTTGTTTAGGGGCATTTTGTACATTCTGTTGCATAGTGAATAAAAAGCTGCCACTTTATATTGTGGTGGATGGTTAGGTATAATGATGTTAGTGGAGGTTGGTTTTCTGTATATTGCATATTCTAGTTGGTTATTGTTTCTTGTGATGGTTATGTATAAATAGTTGATTTTGTTATGTTTTATTTTTGTTCTGTGAATTGAATAGCTTTTTATTATTATATAATGTAATAATAAAATATAATAAATTATATTTGGCTGGCTCTTGTAGATGCTATAGATCATAATTAGTATAATTTTTTTTAAGAAATAAACATTATATTTAGACGTAACAGATGTTTATCCTTATATTATCCTTACATATAAAGAATTTGTGACAATAACTGCTACTATTAATTGTAGTTCCTGCTGCCTGTCATCCTTCTTGCAAACCATAATAATTAAAAACTCCTCAATTAAGACGGTCAGTCTTTTGCAAGTCCTTTTCCTGAAGGATTGACCATTTTTTGTTTCCAGTTTCACAGTTCAATACTTTTTTACTGTGTGTGTGCATACTTAATCACAGTCTTCTGTTCTCAATTCCCTGTTTAAACTGTGTATAAGTGACTTTTTTGAGTATTCAGAAGGTTCATGTTCAAGTTTTCTTATGTGTACTATTTGTTAATGTTAACACTGAGTTGTAATGAGTTTTTTTTTAGGGTGAATAGTGTGTGATGATGTGGAAAGTAATGGATTGTAAAACCAGGTTCCTAAGAACTGAATAGATAGTGCTAAACAGTGATTACTCCAGGCAGTTTTGTACTCAGTTTCCGTTAATGTAACTGACAAGTACAGTTATTTTCAGAACCAGATGGACAAGTATGAAGAATGGAATGGTAAGAAAAGTAAGTGAAACATGTTTTTAGCACTAAAATAATATGTGATACCTTGTTGCCATTCAAGATATAGTATATATCTTTCTTTTACACAAAGTGAACTTCAGTGACAATATAAATAACCCTTAATATTCATACTAGGCAGTACTTTTTGTCAATTGTCAGCTTTTTAAACAGAAATGATTATTTTCGTATGTAATATTTAAATATAGGCCTACCTAATAATAAACACGAAAATGTACAAAATACATATAATGTATGGAAGAAGCTTTTTAAAAGCGAAAACCGGTTCAGGTTATAAGGTAAACCTTTACGTTTTTACCCATAAAAAACTTTGTGTCTCCAAGTCGTTAGTGAAATAATTATATTTACATATAATGTAATACATATATAGTACGCATGTGCAGTGGAATAGATTTTTATAGAAGATTTTGACAGACAAATTTAGAGAAATACAGGGGTCTGTTTTCAGTAGTCAGTTATTACAATTTCTGTGCTGTTTAATGCAGTGGCGGCTTTAGATATGGCTTCAGACCATCTTTTCGGGGGGGGGGGGGGAAGCCTGGGGGTATGGAATACCCCCAGCAGAGGAGGGGCGGGGCCCTCCCTCAAAATTTTTGCAAATTTAGACTTTAGAAGTAGCATTTTAAGGTCATTTAACTCCTGCAAATATGATTTAAATGAGTTACTTTTTGAAAATATTTCCTGATTCTATGGTGTTTTTAAATTATTAATTCAGTGAAATATATCGTCATTTTGTTATGTAATGAAACATATGTATAAGCAAATTTGGTACTTTTTATATACAACTTCGCCTAATTCTTTCTCCTATAAATACATAGGATGTGTTATAATAGGTAAAAAAGTCTGGATCAATTTTGTAATTCATCCAGCCATTTTTTCATTTAAAACATATTTTAATTGTAAGGGCAGTTTACCCCTAAAACCCTCAAAATTAAATAAGCTAATAAATGGTCAAACCCAAAGCTTGGATATAGGAATTAAACTTGAAATACATGTTTATAATACTATTTATTTATTTCAAACACGAGAATAACAATACATAGTAACACCTTAATAAAAGTTTGTTAAAAGCTTAAACCTAAACAACAAAATCTATTCTCCTCCTATTTCCACTGTTTGCAAATCGTTCAATCACTGAGTCTACGTCAATTTCAATGTCTCTGTGAGTGTGTAACAAGCGTAGTCCGGACAATCTTTCTTCCCCCATCCTTGCCCCCTGCCACGTCTTCAAACAACGCAAGGTGGAGAAAGTTCTCTCAGCAGACGCCACGCTAACGGGAAGAGTTGCCAGGATTTTTAACAAGGAGTAAATCGATGGAAACATGTCCTTATCACAAGCATCCATCGCTTCAATAGCGGTTGCAGGAAGTTTACCCTTACATCTGTTTTCCCTTTCCCATTTTTCCCGCCAAAGTTCGAATTCACTATTTACCAGATACCCATCGCTTTTCCTTAGCCCAAGTATGGGTGCGAATTTGTCGATCAAGTTTTGGAGCTGCATATTTTTTCCGTCCAGGTCTTTGTGTACATCACTGGCACCATCCTTGGGATTGTCCTTAACAACAACAGTTGGAATCAATACACGAAGTCCAAAACAATCCAATGAGTCTTTGGGAAATCTTGAAATGAGATCTGCAATCACATTGTCAAGTAGGGGAATGTATGTAGATTTCTTGTAATATTCTTCTGGCGTGTTTGATGTGTAATTTGGTCTATGTTGTTGCCATGCTGTTACGCGAGGAAGTTTTATTTCAACTCCGAGTTGAGAGCACAATTCCTTGACTTCACAAAACACCTCAGAAAATGTCTTGTCACACTTTTGCCTTTTCTTTTTCAGTACAGAAAGTGTATCCTGAATAGCGTCAGAAGCTTTTCTTAAATCAAGGGACGGAGTCTGGAGCCTTCTGCTCAGTGGAAGTGTATGTTTCAATACATCAATCAAAGAAATCATTGCCGAAATGAACTGTACATCACACAGGGAGGTGATCAGTGCAGTTGCGTTGGAGGAAGTAGTCAAATCTGTCCAGCCAGAAATTGATTCCAGAGCTTCAATCAGATAAGGAAGAGCTTCACGAAACTTGAGCACAGTATCATGCTTCTCCACCCAACGTGTTTCACAAAGCCCCGGTAGCTTTTTCCCCCAAAACATACCTAAATCATCATTTCTCTTTTTCAAAAACTTATGTAAAACGCCATTTCTCTTTGCAGACATATTGAAAAATGATGTTACTGATTTCATTATGCCGATCGAGTTTCGGACACTTGCTACATTGTTTGATTTAGACAGCGAGTTATTCAATGCGTGATTTAAGCAAGGACACCAGCATGCATGCATTGCTTCACGGCGTATTTCACAGACAGCGCCAACAAGCTCAGATGACATTACACTGCAACTATCTGTCCCAATGCCTACACAGTTGTTGACGTCAAGGAGCAACTCTTTGACGATATTTACAACAATTTTTCCAAGTACCTCTCCTGTTAGTTTGCGTTCAAGTTGTACGCCATTTTCATTTCCTTCCTTATCTTGGATGGCATCATATGTATCAGTAAATGTGATGAAGTCTTCATGAATACAACCATTATAAACATACCTCAAAGTAAGAGACAGTTGTTCAGTGTGGGATATATCTGTGGTTTCATAAAATAGTATGCTAAAACAGCCAGACTGTCTCACTCTATTTAATATGACACGTGTGATTTCCTTTCCACAACATTCAATCAGGCTATTTTGGGTGTTTTTCCCAATGTATGTTGCCCGTGCAGATGAGTTATCAAGGTGTTTTTTCAGTATGTGGTCACCTGATGAAATATGAAACCTTAAGAGCTCCCTGAAGTTTCCCTCATTTACGGGACTTGGATCTTCTTGGAGGTGGAGGTTACCATCGTCTCGATGTCCACGAAGGGGGATATTTTGTTGTCCCAAAAAGATAATACTTTCAATTATGGGACGCAACCGCTCACAGTTTTCTTGAACTTGCTGCAAGCACTGAGTAATCACTTTATTAACAACAGCTTCTTCTGGAGATGTATAAGTTTTAATGAAGTTTTTCCCCGCTTCCACACTTTCTCTGTGGTATGCATTTTTCTCGTGTGTCTCCAGGCAGCCATCTTTACCAAGTAATTTCGCAAATGAGGTCACAGACTTAGTCACAAGAGATTGCAATTGCACTCCTTTATTATGGCCACAATACTCATGCGCAAAAAGTATGCAGTATTTACAGTAGAGACCCCTCTGTATATCAGAAAACACAAGCCAATGTTTGCTTTCTAAATGATTTCTCCCTAAAAAACGCTTGACAAATTTCCCATTTTTATTGTGGACTGAAAAAGGAAAACTGTAGTCTTTGGGGGGCTCCCAATGGTGTTGTAAAAGACCAAATTTCGTAAACTTATCCACAGATTTTCCAACGTAGAGTCCTATGTTGTAATCGTGAGTTACTAATTTGCCTGCTAGGTTAGAAGTAATATCTTTGATTTTGGTATGAGCTACTCCTTTCAGAACAGGATGGCTACTACCAGCTTCAGTTCCAACTGGCGAGACACTTTTGGTAGTCAAATAGTTTTCACTATTGGTGAAGACGTCCATAGCTGAAGACGTACTAGGCATCGGTGGAGCACCAACCACACCAGTCTGAGTTGATTGCTTTGACAACTTTCCAAAGAAGGAGTCAATTGGTATTGTGCATCTCCGTTTCTTAACTCCTGTAGATATATTCTGAAAATATAAAAATGCCACCTAGCATAATCCTTATTTATACCTAATTGTATCCTTCCTAATTAAAAAAAAAACAAATAAAAAATTTTTAAATGAATGTAGCAATAAAAAATAAGACGGATTGATTAATGGAAATAAGACTGACAGTGTGTGGAACTGTGAACGCACAGTGTAGGCGGCTTAACTACAGTACACTTTCGTAAATCCGAATGTCGGTAGGGTAGAGACCACAGTGAATGCCACCTGGGAGTATTTCGTTAATTAAAAAAATATCGAATAGTGTTAGAAACTCGAAAGTTTCATAAGTATATTCTGTTATCTATTTGCTCGTATTTTGTAACAGATATTCGTATTTTAAAAGAAATAAAATTTTTTTTAGTAACAAACAGCTCTGAAACCTGCATTTTCTTATTTTGGATACTAAGGAAACCTGGTAAGTAATTTGTGAAATTTATTGAAATAAGCAGTGCTATGATAGTAAAAAGATTTTCAGCGTGTTCAACATAAAATAAACTTTAAGTTAATAATAATTCTGCATGTACTATTCTTTTATATTTTTGTAAAAATTGGTGGCCATAACTGTGTTATCGAATAGACCAATTATTCAGTTCTGGCCATAGGTAGTTAGCAATAGCAAAAAGTTAACCTTACTTTTTACGTGGTTCTTTAATTAAAGTTTGTTGTATAAAAATTGAACTTGTTAATTTAATTTATTTAAGTTAATTTAAGTTATTTAAGATTTTTATAATTATTTGGAAGGAAATAAAAATCTGTAAAATAATTTTATTATAATCATATATTATATATCAAATCGTTTTTCTTAAAATGTAAATACGTTGCTTAATCATAGTATTTATGTACAGTAAAATGTTAAATATATATGCTAAATAAAGTTTATTATCTATAAGAAAGATATTTTTTTCTTTATTATATATGTATTTCTTAACACATGAAACATATGGCGAGAACCGTGTTCTTTGATGGCGATGACAAAATTAAAAAACAATGGTTGTCTGTAAAGTCGGTTTACGGACGATAGTTTTACGTGATAACGTCATAAAGAAACATTGATGAAAAATTGCATACTTTTATGAATTGAATTGAATTATTATCACTGAATTATCATTATTTTGTATAATACAAAGAAGGAGTTAATTGAAAATTACAATTTTTTCGATAAATTAACATTTATTTACATTCGTTAATTCAAATATTTTTTTACTTAAATTATACAGATTAATTACAAGTAACAATGTGCTATTAACAATTTATTTACAACTTATATACGTGTGTTATATTTAAGATCCTCCAATCTGCGTTATTCTGTTAAGGATAGGACGATGATAGGAAAAATACGAAATCAAGGGGAGTGTTTCAAGTGTAATGTGTCTTGAAAAAGTCAAATCGATGGTTGTTCCTCTCAGCGTTGTTGACTTATTAACATCTGATACGCATTCGAGATTGTACGTATCTTTCATGTATTTGAGGAATGCGTCATCATTTTTCACGTTTGTGTTGAAGTCGCCACAAAGAAGAATTGGTACATCGGCTTCAATATCCATGAAGAACGGTGGCACATACTGGCTGTTGTGCACATATGGAACAAGTGCTTGGTACAGCAACATACCAATATTTTGGATACTTGCTCCAGGATGAATATACACGGCGCCAAGTACAAATTTAAACGTTGTATCAGCAGTGAAGCATGTAATTTCGGCCAAGCACACGTCACCTGTGTTTTTGATGACACGAGTTGTGTCCGACAATGCAACTTGGAGAACTTTGGCCGTGGATGTCGATGATAATTTGCGATAGATTGCTACTCCACCAGCTGCGTTTGTATCAGAATCCGATCGATTATTCTGCCGGGATACACACTCATAATTATTGACTGGAACTGGATCACAATTGTTACGCATCCACGTTTCAGTCAATACCAAATAATCAGACCTAGGTATCACTGTATCCGTTTCAATATCCATGGAAAGAAATTGTTAATAATTTATTTTAAAAATTATTTTAACAAAAAAAAGTACTTATTGATACATTGTTAATTAAAAATTGATATAATAATTTGATAATTGATATAATTATTTTATTAATTTATCGTTTATAATTATTATTAATTTATTTATTTATAATTAATATTAATTATTTTATTAATTTATTATTGTTTATTATTATTTTATTATTTTTTATAATTATTTTATTATTTTATTATTAATTATTTTATTAATTTATCGTTTATAATTATTCTTAATTAATGTATTTATAATTAATATTAATTATTAATAATTATTAATATTATCAATAATAATAATTTGATATAATTGAAAATTAGACTGAAAATTATGAAGGAAATCAATTAAATCTTATTAAATTGTAGAAATAAACACAAAAACACAAAACACGTTGTCTCGTATTCAACACTTGTTACAAATAATGGCTTCCGTCGAGGTGGACGGAGGTTATTGTAGAAGTTCTCGAAGAAGCTCGAAATATTTTATGCATCTGGTGCGTTCCCCACAGATCTGACCTCGTAATTTCTGATCTTGATTTAAGTATAATGGAATTTAAACACTGGAAAGCGAACTTGAATGCCGTGGCTACGTTTTACAGAGGGGTCATCTGTAAGATTCAATGAACTTGAACAAATAGCCAAAGCTGAGAATCTTAAGGTTTACAAATTTCCAGCTTACTTCGAAGTTAGATTCGTAGAACATCTAATTAATTTAACAAAAGCAGTGTGGAATAATCTTCTGTGTATAGAAAAGCACTGGAAGTCAATAGTTGATAACCCTGATTCATCAAAAGTCGTAAAAGCCACTGCAAGAGGATTTATGCGACTGTGGCAAAAAGAGGGTGACCAGCAACTCTTAACAAGCCTCATGCTCGATATCTTGAGGCAAATTGAAAGGCTACAGAAAGAGAGTCAACGATCAATGGTAACTCTACCTGATATTGAAACCACAAAAGAAATTATTGTCACTTCACTCTCGCTGATGGAAAGTCAACCTTATCCAGGAGGATATGAAGAACAACTGTTGGAAAAGAATGCAGTCAAAAACGGAAATGATGATAAACCTGATGTAGAGTTTTGCGAGAGAAGAGCAGTTAACTCCTTAGTATCCACATCCATGAGAAGATGTTGGTCTGCAGTGAGGAAGGAAATAGTTCTCAGCTGTAAGGAGTTCCTCACTGTCAGACTTGCTGACGACCAGCATAACATCCTGAACACAATGAACAAGTTTCTCAGTGCAAGAACTGCACCAGATATGATCAATGCAGTATGAAGTGAAGTCAAAGACATGTTTGGTGATGACGCTGTTTTGCCGTTTACTGACGATGTAATCTGCTTATTCTGCAGTGAAAAATTACCTGCACCCCTGGAAATGGATGATGCGTCAGCCAAATTGTACCATTACTTCAAAGTGTCTAAGAACCACTCAGTGTTTTCCAAGCTGGTCCAGACATATATTTGCGTGACGCCTCACAGTGCAGGACCAGAACGGGCAGTGTCTGTTCACACAACACTCAAGACTAACAAACAGTCCACATATTCCAGAAAAGCTCTCAACTCTAGAATGTATATAGCTCTCAATGGCGCAGGGACTGCGCTGTTCGACCCAAGACCAGCAGTAGCAAAATTTTTAGAGGTCAAAGAAAGAAGAAGGAAACTTCCAGATGAAGAAATTTATCAAAACCAGAAATTTACAAAAACGTTTTTTTTCAAAAGACTCTAACGTATAAGGGTATAGTCTAACAATATTGTTCTGACCTCAGATGTTTTTTTTTTTAATAGCCTTTAGCCTGTTTGATGTAGTTACAGCAACATTAACCATTTACGATTAAATTACTAATTTTATTTTACAAATAAACACTTAATTAACATTATTTGGTGAAATATTGGTATACCTTTAATAAAGGATGTCATATATTTAGGCTTACTTGAACATTACTTAATTTGTTTAATCTGTCAATTAGTACTGTTATATTGTATATTACAAGAAATTATTTTGCATTGCATTTATTCAATGAAATATTATTTAAGAGATAATTTACCTCTGACACTAATTAATAAAGCAGCCATACTTACTTTCAAATTTAGTTTTATTTCTTACCTATAAATTACTACTTTTAGTATTGTTTATTTTTCTTGTTATGTCGTAGTACAATACTACAACTGTACAAATGTATTGGTGACTGGTGAGGCATTTACCCTAAAGCGATGAACACTTTGGGAGAGGGGGGCGCTCAGCGGGCATAGAAGGGGCGCCGGAGTATAGTGTCGCCCAGTGAAAATTCCTTAAAATATGCTCTGATCAGAACTCATGATAAACTGCAGCAAATCCACTAAGCAACTCTTGAACATTCTTCATATAGCTCTGATTTGGCACTAAGAGACTATGATTTGTCTGGACCACTAAAGGAAACATTAGGAGGACAACACTTTTTGATAACAATGTGAAAGAATTTGTGCAATTGGCTTTCCCAAGAATTTGTATGAAAATGGGGTAAAAAACTGCCAATCCACTGGCAAGTAAGTGTACATATAAGTGGAAACTATGTAGAAAAGTGATGCAAATGTATTGTACATATTATATGAATTAATGAAAAAATAATTCATTATATTATTATTTCAAACACTTTTTGCTACAGTCTATTTCTTGGTGCATATATTAATTATTTAATATTTATAATTTCTTTACCTCAAGATATTTTTTTCCCTTATTCAGAGCATGTTTCAGGAATCCTATTGTTCCCATCCTCAGCCATCTTAATTTTGTATCTTGTTGAGTACTTGTGTTTCAGTTGGTTCTTGCTATGGTTTCCTGTAGCTTTTTGTTGTTTTAAATTGGTATTATTATGTGACTGTGGTGTATACATTAGTTATTTGAGTCAGAAATTTAGTTCATTATACTTCTTTCTTTCTTTGTTTCCTGTTTGTTTAGGGGCATTTTGTACATTCTGTTGCATAGTGAATAAAAAGCTGCCACTTTATATTGTGGTGGATGGTTAGGTATAATGATGTTAGTGGAGGTTGGTTTTCTGTATATTGCATATTCTAGTTGGTTATTGTTTCTTGTGATGGTTATGTATAAATAGTTGATTTTGTTATGTTTTTATTTTTGTTCTGTGAATTGAATAGCTTTTTATTATTATATAATGTAATAATAAAATATAATAAATTATATTTGGCTGGCTCTTGTAGATGCTATAGATCATAATTAGTATAATTTTTTTTAAGAAAAAAAAACATTATATTTAGACGTAACAGATGTTTATCCTTATATTATCCTTACATATAAAGAATTTGTGACAATAACTGCTACTATTAATTGTAGTTCCTGCTGCCTGTCATCCTTCTTGCAAACCATAATAATTAAAAACTCCTCAATTAAGACGGTCAGTCTTTTGCAAGTCCTTTTCCTGAAGGATTGAACATTTTTTGTTTCCAGTTTCACAGTTCAATACTTTTTTACTGTGTGTGTGCATACTTAATCACAGTCTTCTGTTCTCAATTCCCTGTTTAAACTGTGTATAAGTGACTTTTTTGAGTATTCAGAAGGTTCATGTTCAAGTTTTCTTATGTGTACTATTTGTTAATATTAACACTGAGTTGTAATGAGTTTTTTTTTAGGGTGAATAGTGTGTGATGATGTGGAAAGTAATGGATTGTAAAACCAGGTTCCTGAGAACTGAATAGATAGTGCTAAACAGTGATTACTCCAGGCAGTTTTGTACTCAGTTTCCGTTAATGTAACTGACAAGTACAGTTATTTTCAGAACCAGATGGACAAGTATGAAGAATGGAATGGTAAGAAAAGTAAGTGAAACATGTTTTTAGCACTAAAATAATATGTGATACCTTGTTGCCATTCAAGATATAGTATATATCTTTCTTTTACACAAAGTGAACTTCAGTGACAATATAAATAACCCTTAATATTCATACTAGGCAGTACTTTTTGTCAATTGTCAGCTTTTTAAACAGAAATGATTATTTTCGTATGTAATATTTAAATATAGGCCTACCTAATAATAAACACGAAAATGTACAAAATACATATAATGTATGGAAGAAGCTTTTTAAAAGCGAAAACCGGTTCAGGTTATAAGGTAAACCTTTACGTTTTTACCCATAAAAAACTTTGTGTGTCCAAGTCGTTAGTGAAATAATTATATTTACATATAATGTAATACATATATAGTACGCATGTGCAGTGGAATAGATTTTTATAGAAGATTTTGACAGACAAATTTAGAGAAATACAGGGGTCTGTTTTCAGTAGTCAGTTATTACAATTTCTGTGCTGTTTAATGCAGTGGCGGCTTTAGATATGGCTTCAGACCATCTTTTCGGGTGGGGGGGGGGAAGCCTGGGGGTATGGAATACCCCCAGCAGAGGAGGGGCGGGGCCCTCCCTCAAAATTTTTGCAAATTTAGACTTTAGAAGTAGCATTTTAAGGTCATTTAACTCCTGCAAATATGATTTAAATGAGTTACTTTTTGAAAATATTTCCTTATTCTATGGTGTTTTTAAATTATTAATTCAGTGAAATATATCGTCATTTTGTTATGTAATGAAACATATGTATAAGCAAATTTGGTACTTTTTATATACAACTTCGCCTAATTCTTTCTCCTATAAATACATAGGATGTGTTATAATAGGTAAAAAAGTCTGGATCAATTTTGTAATTCATCCAGGCATTTTTTCATTTAAAACATATTTTAATTGTAAGGGCAGTTTACCCCTAAAACCCTCAAAATTAAATAAGCTAATAAATGGTCAAACCCAAAGCTTGGATATAGGAATTAAACTTGAAATACATAAATATCACTACAATATTGACGACTCGGAACACAAAGTTTTTTATAAGTAAAAACGTAAAGTTTTACCTTACAGCCTAAACCGGCTTTCACCTATAGAAGGCTTCATCAGAGGCTGTCAGTAGCGCTGCTCGTCTTGTTGTTGGCGACGAGAAAGTGTTTCGAAAGATTGCAGCTGTTTATAATAGAATTGAAATACATGTTTATAATACTATTTATTTATTTCTAACACGAGAATAACAATACATAGTAACACCTTAATAAAAGTTTGTTAAAAGCTTAAACCTAAACAACAAAATCTATTCTCCTCCTATTTCCACTGTTTGCAAATCGTTCAATCACTGAGTCTACGTCAATTTCAATGTCTCTGTGAGTGTGTAACAAGCGTAGTCCGGACAATCTTTCTTCCCCCATCCTTGCCCCCTGCCACGTCTTCAAACAACGCAAGGTGGAGAAAGTTCTCTCAGCAGACTACAGCTAACGGGAAGAGTTGCCAGGATTTTTAACAAGGAGTAAATCGATGGAAACATGTCCTTATCACAAGCATCCATCGCTTCAATAGCGGTTGCAGGAAGTTTACCCTTACATCTGTTTTCCCTTTCCCATTTTTCCCGCCAAAGTTCGAATTCACTATTTACCAGATACCCATCGCTTTTCCTTAGCCCAAGTATGGGTGCGACTTTGTCGATCAAGTTTTGGAGCTGCATATTTTTTCCGTCCAGGTCTTTGTGTACATCACTGGCACCATCCTTGGGATTGTCCTTAACAACAACAGTTGGAATCAATACACGAAGTCCAAAACAATCCAATGAGTCTTTGGGAAATCTTGAAATGAGATCTGCAATCACATTGTCAAGTAGGGGAATGTATGTAGATTTCTTGTAATATTCTTCTGGCGTGTTTGATGTGTAATTTGGTCTATGTTGTTGCCATGCTGTTACGCGAGGAAGTTTTATTTCAACTCCGAGTTGAGAGCACAATTCCTTGACTTCACAAAACACCTCAGAAAATGTCTCGTCACACTTTTGCCTTTTCTTTTTCAGTACAGAAAGTGTATCCTGAATAGCGTCAGAAGCTTTTCTTAAATCAAGGGACGGAGTCTGGAGCCTTCTGCTCAGTGGAAGTGTATGTTTCAATACATCAATCAAAGAAATCATTGCCGAAATGAACTGTACATCACACAGGGAGGTGATCAGTGCAGTTGCGTTGGAGGAAGTAGTCAAATCTGTCCAGCCAGAAATTGATTCCAGAGCTTCAATCAGATAAGGAAGAGCTTCACGAAACTTGAGCACAGTATCATGCTTCTCCACCCAACGTGTTTCACAAAGCCCCGGTAGCTTTTTTCCCCAAAACATACCTAAATCATCGTTTCTCTTTTTCAAAAACTTATGTAAAACGCCATTTCTCTTTGCAGACATATTGAAAAATGATGTTACTGATTTCATTATGCCGATCGAGTTTCGGACACTTGCTACATTGTTTGATTTAGACAGCGAGTTATTCAATGCGTGATTTAAGCAAGGACACCAGCATGCATGCATTGCTTCACGGCGTATTTCACAGACAGCGCCAACAAGCTCAGATGACATTACACTGCAACTATCTGTCCCAATGCCTACACAGTTGTTGACGTCAAGGAGCAACTCTTTGACGATATTTACAACAATTTTTCCAAGTACCTCTCCTGTTAGTTTGCGTTCAAGTTGTACGCCATTTTCATTTCCTTCCTTATCTTGGATGGCATCATATGTATCAATAAATGTGATGAAGTCTTCATGAATACAACCATTATAAACATACCTCAAAGTAAGAGACAGTTGTTCAGTGTGGGATATATCTGTGGTTTCATAAAATAGTATGCTAAAACAGCCAGACTGTCTCACTCTATTTAATATGACACGTGTGATTTCCTTTCCACAACATTCAATCAGGCTATTTTGGGTGTTTTTCCCAATGTACGTTGCCCGTGCAGATGAGTTATCAAGGTGTTTTTTCAGTATGTGGTCACCTGATGAAATACGAAACCTTAAGAGCTCCCTGAAGTTTCCCTCATTTACGGGACTTGGATCTTCTTGGAGGTGGAGGTTACCATCCTCTCGATGTCCACGAAGGGGGATATTTTGTCGTCCCAAAAAGATAATACTTTCAATTATGGGACGCAACCGTTCACAGTTTTCTTGAACTTGCTGTAAGCACTGAGTAATCACTTTATTAACAACAGCTTCTTCTGGAGATGTATAAGTTTTAATGAAGTTTTTCCCCGCTTCCACACTTTCTCTGTGGTATGCATTTTTCTCGTGTGTCTCCAGGCAGCCATCTTTACCAAGTAATTTCGCAAATGAGGTCACAGACTTAGTCACAAGAGATTGCAATTGCACTCCTTTATTATGGCCACAATACTCATGCACAAAAAGTATGCAGTATTTACAGTAGAGACCCTTCTGTATATCAGAAAACACAAGCCAATGTTTGCTTTCTAAATGATTTCTCCCTAAAAAACGCTTGACAAATTTCCCATTTTTATTGTGGACTGAAAAAGGAAAACTGTAGTCTTTGGGGGGCTCCCAATGGTGTTGTAAAAGACCAAATTTCGTAAACTTATCCACAGATTTTCCAACGTAGAGTCCTATGTTGTAATCGTGAGTTACTAATTTGCCTGGTAGGTTAGAAGTAATATCTTTGATTTTGGTATGAGCTACTCCTTTCAGAACAGGATGGCTACTACCAGCTTCAGTTCCAACTGGCGAGACACTTTTGGTAGTCAAATAGTTTTCACTATTGCTGAAGACGTCCATAGCTGAAGACGTACTAGGCATCGGTGGAGCACCAACCACACCAGTCTGAGTTGATTGCTTTGACAACTTTCCAAAGAAGGAGTCAATTGGTATTGTGCATCTCCGTTTCTTAACTCCTGTAGATATATTCTGAAAATATAAAAATGCCACCTAGCATAATCCTTATTTATACCTAATTGTATCCTTCCTAATTAAAAAAAAAACAAATAAAAAATTTTTAAATGAAATGTAGCAATAAAAAATAAGACGGATTGATTAATGGAAATAAGACTGACAGTGTGTGGAACTGTGAACGCACAGTGTAGGCGGCTTAACTACAGTACACTTTCGTAAATCCGAATGTCGGTAGGGTAGAGACCACAGTGAATGCCACCTGGGAGTATTTCGTTAATTAAAAAAATATCGAATAGTGTTAGAAACTCGAAAGTTTCATAAGTATATTCTGTTATCTATTTGCTCGTATTTTGCAGAAATTTTGTAACAGATATTCGTATTTTAAAAGAAATAAAATTTTTTTTAGTAACAAACAGCTCTGAAACCTGCATTTTCTTATTTTGGATACTAAGGAAACCTGGTAAGTAATTTGTGAAATTTATTGAAATAAGCAGTGCTATGATAGTAAAAAGATTTTCAGCGTGTTCAACATAAAATAAACTTTAAGTTAATAATAATTCTGCATGTACTATTCCTTTATATTTTTGTAAAAATTGGTGGCCATAACTGTGTTATCGAATAGACCAATTATTCAGTTCTGGCCATAGGTAGTTAGCAATAGCAAAAAGTTAACCTTAATTTTTACGTGGTTCTTTAATTAAAGTTTGTTGTATAAAAATTGAACTTGTTAATTTAATTTATTTAAGTTAATTTAAGTTATTTAAGATTTTTATAATTATTTGGAAGGAAATAAAAATCTGTAAAATAATTTTATTATAATCATATATTATATATCAAATCGTTTTTCTTAAAATGTAAATACGTTGCTTAATCATAGTATTTATGTACAGTAAAATGTTAAATATATATGCTAAATAAAGTTTATTATCTATAAGAAAGATATTTTTTTCTTTATTATATATGTATTTCTTAACACATGAAACATATGGCGAGAACCGTGTTCTTTGATGGCGATGACAAAATTAAAAAACAAGTACGAAATCAAGGGGAGTGTTTCAAGTGTAATGTGTCTTGAAAAAGTCAAATCGATGGTTGTTCCTCTCAGCGTTGTTGACTTATTAACATCTGATACGCATTCGAGATTGTACGTATCTTTCATGTATTTGAGGAATGCGTCATCATTTTTCACGTTTGTGTTGAAGTCGCCACAAAGAAGAATTGGTACATCGGCATCAATATCCATGAAGAACGGTGGCACATACTGGCTGTTGTGCACATATGGAACAAGTGCTTGGTACAGCAACATACCAATATTTTGGATACTTGCTCCAGGATGAATATACACGGCGCCAAGTACAAATTTAAACGTTGTATCAGCAGTGAAGCATGTAATTTCGGCCAAGCACACGTCACCTGTGTTTTTGATGACACGAGTTGTGTCCGACAATGCAACTTGGAGAACTTTGGCCGTGGATGTCGATGATAATTTGCGATAGATTGCTACTCCACCAGCTGCGTTTGTATCAGAATCCGATCGATTATTCTGCCGGGATACACACTCATAATTATTGACTGGAACTGGATCACAATTGTTACGCATCCACGTTTCAGTCAATACCAAATAATCAGACCTAGTTATCACTGTATCCGTTTCAATATCCATGGAAAGAAATTGTTAATAATTTATTTTAAAAATTATTTTAACAAAAAAAAAGTACTTATTGATACATTGTTAATTAAAATTTGATATAATAATTTGATAATTGATATAATTATTTTATTATTAATTATTTTATTAATTTATCGTTTATAATTATTATTAATTTATTTATTTATAATTATATTAATTATTTTATTAATTTATTATTGTTTATTATTATTTTATTATTTTTTATAATTATTTTATTATTTTATTATTAATTATTTTATTAATTTATCGTTTATAATTATTCTTAATTAATTTATTTATAATTAATATTAATTATTAATAATTATTAATATTATCAATAATAATAATTTGATATAATTGAAAATTAGACTGAAAATTATGAAGGAAATCAATTAAATCTTATTAAATTGTAGAAATAAACACAAAAACACAAAACACGTTGTCTCGTATTCAACACTTGTTACAAATAATGGCTTCCGTCGAGGTGGGCGGAGGTTATTGTAGAAGTTCTCGAAGAAGCTCGCGTGGCGTCGTTCCAGTAGCAGAACTATTCTAACTGCTAGCTCTGACGTCACGCGAGAAGAGAGATATATGTGTCACAAGCCAACGCTTGGGCCGATCGTGCCTCTCTATCGCTTGTTGCGCGCTCTCGCTTGCACGCTCAGGCTCAGACGGAACGTGACACTTTTTCGTGCGTGCAGCCGGTGTTCATCAATTTATAAGATGTTATCACGTCAAAAATGTGTAATTTCCTGGCTAAGAATATTTATTAGCCTTCGATGAACTCCAACAATATTAATACGGTATTATATTTGATCATTCGGTAACGCAAACTTTTCGCTAATCCGAACCCTCTTGGTTTTTATTAGTTCGGATTAGCGAAAGTGTACTGTATTGCCATGACACCGCCACATAAGGTAATAACTGAATTTTTAAAGGAAATTCGCTAAAAGCCGCTAAGATATTCACAAATAACAACTGCATGTCCAATTTTACTAAAAATCAGTCCAGTAGTTTAGTTTACACTACTTCGGACAGACACAGGCAGAACATTTTCACAGTTACAAAACATTAATTCTAGTAGGCCTATGTATAATAAAAAATAGGAAAGTAAGACATAACCCTGTTCGCTAGATGACTGATCAAAATTTAGTACTGTACACTGGCTGTACTCACCATTTTTTAGTTTATCGGCCTTTGTTGATCACAACAAAACTAAACTGTACCTAACTGTACTGTAAACTGTAAATAAATATCTGTGTTCTTAAATGTAAAGCTATTTATGATAAGAAAACCTAGCACACTTGTTACAAATGGCGTCAACACAATAGTGTTTGTGGAGGAGGTGGAGTCAACCCTGGTGGGAAATCAGTGCTGACAACTTCCCCCAGTAATTTTTTCTTATTTCCGCCTTTATACATACAATCTATCCTTATGGATAATAAGCATGTCCCCCAGTAAATAACCTCTAAGGCTGTTCGAGTGGTGAGGTTTTGTAGGTGTCTAGTACGGTATTTACGGCGTCACAAACTGGCTCGTTTACGGCACCAGATCAGGCAAAACTAAGTACAATACTCCTCACGCTCACTCTTCTGGCTTCATAGAACAAAAATGTGCTTTATAAATTATGAAATAGGGTAGAGACCACAGTGAAGGCCACCTTTAAGATTTGTAGCTACTTTTATCTTTATTTCTTTAATTCTGTAAGGAAAATTATCAATCAAATTGCTTTCATACAGTATTTGGAATATTTTAATGCTGAAAATATTTTTTTTTTTAGAGCAAAAACTAAAAAACAATTTTAAAATAGATGTTAAAGTTAAAAAGTCGATTTTCCATGGTTATTGACACCATTACCCCCAGTCATCGCCATCAAAGAACATGGTTCTCGCCATATGTTTCATGTGTTAAGAAATACATACCGTTATGTAATATGTATACTAATTTCATGTGTTAAGAAATACATATGTAATTAGTATTATTTTATATAAAAATGTTAAATAACGACATTAATAAGTTCAATTCTTATACAACAAACTTTAATTAAAAAACCACCTAAAAAGTAAGGTTAAGTTTTTCCTGTTGTCGTACATATGGCGAGGACTGATACATTAGTCTATTCGATGACACAGTTATGGCCACCAATTTTTACAAAAATATAAAGGAATAGTACATGCAGAATTATTATTAACTTAAAGTTTATTTTATGTTGAACACGCTGAAAATCTTTTTACTATCATAGCACTGCTTATTTCAATAAATTTCACAAATTACTTACCAGGTTTCCTTAGTATCCAAAATAAGAAAATGCAGGTTTCAGAGCTGTTTGTTACTAAAAAAAATTGTATTTCTTTTAAAATAAGAATATCTCAAAAAAATTTTTCGCGTAATGCGAGCAAATACGTAGCAGAATAAGCTTCTGAAATTTTCAAGTCTCTAGCATTATTCGATATTTTTTTAATTAACGAAATACTCACAGGTGGCATTCACTATAGAGGTGGCCTTCACTGTGGTCTCTACCCTACGTATTAGAAATATTGCATACCAATACCATGCCCACTACGGACATATAGTTTTAACCGTAATAACTTTTGTCATATCCACTAATATTTTTATCCATTTGGATCGTCTAAATAATGAGTTAGGAAAAGTGTCTCAGGTTCTCGGGGGGGGGGGGGCATGGCCCCCATGGCCCCTCCCTGAAGCCGCCACTGGTTTAATGTTTTATGTGTGTATGTACAGTACTACAAAATTACCAGTAAATAAGAACTTACTGTACTGTACTATGACTGACCCAAACAATATTATAGGATTTTAGTTTTCTATTTCTATTTGTGACTGAGTATAAATGTGATTGTTTTTAGAGCCAGCATAGAAAATCATTGAATGTATGTTATTCAAAGAACAATCATAGCAACAATTATAAATTTAAATACCGGAACTATAAAGAATGTGTGTATAATTATATTGTCCAAAATAATGAGGTTACTGGATGTAATTAAGTTAAGAATTAACTCTTATATTTTGATTGTATTTTATTAGCAGGTGTTGTACTAAGATGAAAAGCAAATTAAAGTCATGTTGTCAAGTATGCAAAGCATTTTAGTTAGATGTAAATGGAATGTTAGCTGAGAAGTGACAGTTGGAAAGGTTAAAAATATTAACCACACAAATATAAAATGAATGGAAAGTAGACGTAATAGTGAATATTGATTCTGAAAGTGTATTGAGGTATATGGAAGTGATTTTTTTCGTTTAGTGTATCTAACGACTGGAAGTTAGATACACTAAAGTACAACTAACTTATAGAGAAATAAGTATAATAATTTGTTAGAAATTAGTATGTATCAGCAGTAGTGGTCTTTTTAAATGTGTGTGTGTGTGTGTGTGTGTGTGTGTGTGTGTGTGTGTGTGTGTGTGAGAGAGAGAGAGAGAGAGAGAGAGAGAGAGAGAGAGAGAGAGAGAGAGAGAGAGAGAGAGAGAGAGAGAGAGAGAGAGAGAGAGGAGAGAGAGAGAGAGAGAGGCTTAAATTTGTTTATTCCCTTGATCCCATGACTCTATTATTCATGATTTAAAATGGGGTGATTTGATAAATTACTTCATGTATAAAATGATTTTCAGTAAGTCATGAAATATTTGTAGCATAGACAACAACAGTGCAGACAGACAACCAGTGGCGAAGCTAGTAGTTAATGAATGGGTAGGCAAAAGTCTTACCTTAAATTTTTTTGTAGAGTAGTTCAACACGGCGAGTTTTCTTGCTTGCAAAATTGTCAACTACACGGTCTTTGGACAACTGGTCACTCATCAATTCCTTCACAATTTTTTTTTCAATAGCAATGGTGCTAAGAGAGTTAAGTCTTTCATTAGTCATCGTATTGCGCAAGTAGTTTTTTATTCTTTTCAAAGTACTCATACTCCTTTCTGAAGAAGCCGTGGTAACAGGAAACGTTAAAATCAAACGAATTAATTTTGAAACTTCCACGTACACTGGTTCTAAGTCATTAAGAATTATAAAATGTAAAAGTCTTTGTGGGAACAAATGTTTTCTAGTATCTGAGTAAATGTTTTTTAATTCATTTTCCAGTCTTTCACTATTGAAAAAAAGGTATTTATTTATAAGGCTGTTCAGTTTAGTAGAAGGAAAACTCTCTTTGTAAGAAATGAAGTGATTTAGATCCAACAACTCAACAAACTGGATACTTTCGAAATCACTGAACCGTACCTCCAGCTGCATAATCAAAGTGTCAAGAACTTCATAAGTTAATGTTTTCGGCAGTTTCCTGTTACTGTCATCTATATTTACCTCGCTGCTTATTTGGTGACATTTTTCAATACAAGACGACACTGTGTTTTCTGATCTCATGTCCTTGAGGATAGCAGTAGTTTTCTTAATTTCAGTGTTGCACAGAATTATATCGGAGATAGTTCTGTGTTGCAGAAGAGAAAAGAGATGGCCAGTATAAACGAATATTTCCCTATAAAAACAAAGTAAGTAAATGAAATAGGTCTTTTTGAGTATGTTAAGCAATCCAACAGCAGAATTGTACGAATCACTATCCCATCCTTCATCATTCTCTGTAATGTCCTCAAAAATTTGTCTCAAGTCACCATAGTGAAAAAAGATGGTATGAACTGCTCTGGAATGAAAGTTCCAACTGGTAGTGGATGCTTGTGGAAGTTTAAATCCTCTAGATTCTAAAAGCTGTGATCTCTTTGAGGATCTACAAAAAAATGTGTGAAATGCTGTCAGATTGTGAATGAAGAGCCTAACCGATTTTATTGTTTTAGTGCAATGAAGAAGTACGAGGTTTAACTTGTGAGCATAGCAATGTAGAAATAATGCTCTTGGGCAAGTCTGTTTTACAAAGTGCTGAACACCTCCATGCTTTCCAGCCATTACAGAGGCTCCATCATATGTTTGACAGACTACCTTCTCAGTTACACCCCACTTTTTTAAAACGTCAACAATTAATTCTGATAAGCCTGATGCAGTCTTATCTACTGAAACATCATAAAACCCAATGAACCTTTCTATTGGACCTTCTTTTGAACAAAATCTAAAAATTATGCTGACTTGAGATCTACTTGATAGTCTAAAGTTTCATCTCCCTGAATTCCAATAAAATCGCAAGAATCTAACTCCGCCTTAATCTTCTCTTGAATTATATTAGTTACAGATTCAACTAATTCATTCTGAATATCGTTTGATGTACCTTTAAATCCTGACGTAGACTGGAGATGATCTCGAATGTACTGCTCCTGCTTAGAAAGAAGATCTAACAATTCTAGATAATTACCCCAGTTGACTGAGTCTTCCCCTTCGAAATTACCTTGAAATCCAAGCTCCTATCAACAAGTCGTTCAACAACAAGCCTATTTTGTTTCACGACTTCATTATGTTTAACAGCTTGAATTCTAGCCCCTTCAGAGAGAGTATGTTCAATCCTCACGCGTCCCAGCAAACGGTACCGCTCTTCATTTTGAATATGTTTATTTGAATTCTGGTGTTTGTCTGCCTTTCTAAGAAAGTTTTTTGTTACTGTCACTCCATATAAAATCCATTCTTTTTCACCAGAAAACAAGATACATGTATAACAAAAAAGTCTGTTGGTTTCGGATCAGCCTGTCAACCACAAATATCGCTCGTACCAAGAAAACTGAAACTTTCTAGATACTTTACCATCAAAATGTTTAATTTCTAAATTAGCCATAAATCTCTTGTTTTGAACACCACATTTTTCTTCGTAACTCCAAGAAGAAAACGGCTTACTTTTTAACAAGTTTAAAAGACCTGACAAAGTATTAAAAGGACCGCGTTCACTCATTTCAGGCGACACACTTAGGCCTATATTCATACACAATAATATAACTAATTGAACTTCCAAACTTATAACTTGATTAGTTTCTATATATATATGTTTAATGTCACAAATAATTTAAATGACAGTGTTGATCGTCTATTAGTTCACCGGAATCACAGGCACACTTTTAATAACCGCACAAAATAAACACGATTATAAACAACACAGTGCGCTTTAAAACTCGCACAACAGCAGTGAGACATGCCTCAACGCTACAGTGTGTGGAGCGCTGGTGAATCCCCCCCGCTCCCGCACTGCCTAGTTTTGGCCAACACATTGCTTACATACGATGTGTACAAAAAACGCTGAGGCAGGTTCACGTTGCCTCATTTGCTTTAAACTAACTATGTCTGCTATCACTTGTCACCGTCTAGCGGTCGCTGAGTAAAGCATGTAATTAGTAAATTCGACAATTACAGTAACAATGTATAATCTTACGTTACATACTTCATACGTATTTATAATTTTTATTCTACAGAATTTTTTAGGGTAGGCATTGCCTCAATTGCCTCCATGTAACTTCACCACTGCAGACACATGGAACACACAGCATGCATAACATGGAACACATGTATGCATATACACAGCATGTGTAAAACATTGAAGTGTATACAGAAAGATTTGTAATTCAAGTTAACCGACATGCTATACCCTTTAATAAATTAGCCTTTAATAAAGCAATACTTCTTATGTAAAAATGTCTAATTCTTAAAAAGCTAAAAAAGATTATGTGGTCAGCATCCACTACTTGTTAGTGCCTGTGTAAAATTTACAGAAGGAAAAGACTTTAATGGCAGTAAACTTAGACTGTTCTAATAATGAGAGGATATAATCATCTTCATTTATCTGCAAGATGTGAACATCCCTACCTCTCTTCCTGAATACGCTCCCTAATTTCATTATCTTTTTCTCTTTCCAGTATCGATAAGAAGACTCAGCAAGTTTGGCTTTCTCCACTTTTTTCCTGTTTTCTTCATCTATGGCTTCTTTTTGTTTTCTCTCTGCTTCATTGATTTTTGCTTTTACCATTTCATCTGCTTTTATTTTCCAACCTTCATATGCCTACAAACAAGGAAAGATGTGTCCTTGAATAAGTTGATATATCTTCCTAATAATTTTGATCACTGTTTTGTGTCATTGTAAAGGACATTTTTGATGTGTGATTTGGGTTAAATCTTACACCAAAATATATACACACTTTAATACATTCACAACTGAAGATACAAAATTAATAAATTGTTTTGCAATGTTGCAGCTACAAATTTATATGTGTGTGTACTAATGCACATTTTTTCCTGAAGTACTGCTATTAAAATTTATTGATAATTATTCATCTAACAGTGTGTTTTAGAGGTGTTCCATAGTCAATAAAAACCTGAAATAATGACTTCTCACTGTGGGCAGCTACAGAAAAGTAGTGGCTAGAGTGTAAAATATTATCACATAGTTTTTCAATTTAAAGAGGGTTATAAAATAACATAATCTATCTTAGGATTGCCTGTTCTACATGTAGCAACAAAAAACTGTAAATTAATTTTTTATGATAACATAACATAATCAGTTTTAAGGTACATATTCAATGTACGCGGTCTGTTGTTTTGTGAGAACTGGTTCTATCTTTTACTCAGTGAAGGTAGCTAACAGTGTTAACTTGAAACTTTAAATCTTTTTATTAATTGAGCATTTAAACAATTTTATTGACATAAATAATGAATGGGATTTGATTATTATTATTGTTTTATTATACAATAGGGCTGTTAATAATTTTCTGCTGCACAACTAAGGAATAAAAATTCTAATAATACCAGTACGGTATTGGAAATAAAATTGTATGTTGTGAACATGCGTATGTGTGGGGGGATCTGTCTTTAGTTCTTGTTTGGATGCTTGGAGATTTCTGTTGTTTAAATTGTCTATGCCACTTTATTTAATGTTGTATCTTGCACGTTTGATGTTCAAAGTTTATGATTTATGAGGTTTGATTAATAAGTAAGGATTGGTACTGTATGGTATTGATAGCAGTTAAGAGCAGAAAATGCTTAAATGCTTGTATGTGTATTCTGTAACTGACAATGTGTTGTGAAAAAGGATTCATTTTAGTCCATCTATTGATTTTGTTGAGGAACAGTGTCAATTTCCTCCAAGCTATATTTAAAACAATAATAGAGTTGTTGACACTAGAAGATTGCATGTCAGTCAAAATAACATGAAAGCACAATTACATACACATGAAAGCAATTTATGGTGGGTATTGTATGGATATGAAAAAGTCCACCAGTGGGTTTGACATGCAAAAAGCTGTAGAAAAGATGAGATAAGGATGGGTGAATATCAGGTCAACCCATTTCAGAAGTGCGTGATGTGGATTACTGTAGAGTAGATGGATGATTAGTTGAATTGTAGAAAAATCTGTTGAACACAGCAATGCAATGCCACATTGCAGTAGAGAAATGATGGAAAAAGTAACAAGCTAAAACTCACACATGTTTCATACTCTTCTGACAGATCAAGTTTAGCTCTGCCTGATTTATGATTATTCCAGAAATTGAAAGAGTCGTTGAAAGATCAACATTTTTACAAAGTGCCAAAGTTGCAAGATGCTGTGCACAAATGGATAAAATCACAAACTTTGTTCACAGATAGGATAAAAAAGTGTCTTGGGCATTTGAGAAAATGAATAATAGTAAATGGTATCTGTGTTAATAAATAATTTACTAATGACTAAGAGAATTTCCTTTGTTAGACACCACTTTAATTATTTTATTTTGTTAAAAAATTATTACAATGACTAAAAACAATCAATCAACCTTTGTATTTAAGTATACATTGTTGAGAGTAAGGAAAAGTACATAATTATAAGTAGCAGTATGCACACACATATGACTGCTTTGCATGGGGATATTGTGTGTTTGTGTTTTAGCTACTTGAAACTGACTATACAGCTGATATTATAATTATACTATTACAGAGCACTCACTCTTTCAGCTTCTGCTCTCCTTTCGGCTCTCTCTTCTAACAACCTCAGATGTCTTCTTTCTTTTTCTATTTTCAGTTGTAAAAGCTTGTCTTTCTCTTTCTTCCATGATTCATAAGCTGATTCTGCTCTTTCAGAACAATAACTTATTGGTTTTGGTCTGTAACACGTGAAAATTATATTAATAAAATTATGTTACTAATTATTAATACATTAATATATTAATTATAAGTTTAACACTACCAACTCAAACACAAGTTTTTTATTGGTAAAAAATTAAAATTTTTTACCCTATAGCCTGAACCAGTTCGTCAGGCAAGCTTATAATAAGCAAAAACTGGTTCAGGCTATAAGGTAAAAAGTTTACATTTTTACCAATAAAAAACTTGTGGTCTGAGTTGGTAGTGTTATACTTACATATAATATTAGTTAATCAACGGACACGTCATGGACAACAAAATCCAAGAATTTAATGTAATAATTAAATTAATATACAATATATTTTATTATTAATAAAAATATATATTAATATATTATATTATAAATAATATATCATTACCTTGTACATTACCTTGTATTATTATATTTATAAACTAAAACGCTGGTATTAGGGTAATCATACAACTGTTTCTTAATTTCTATATACAGGCACCTTAAAACTGTAATTAATTATAATGATAATCAGCATATTATGATATACCAGAGTAAATTTAAAAGATGTAGATTAAGAATCATAAAAATAAACTGTAATTCCCAATAGCAATGTGGGATATTTTGTTTGATGTCATGCTACTTCTGAGAGATAACGTATACCAGGTCTGACTGAAGAGATCTGACCATTTGGAATATTATGGGAACCGTTCGTGCAACTGTACTGTAACTTGGTAGCCAATTAAATGGGGTGTTTTGATGCATATGTGAACATTCATTAATGTACAGTATTGGACTATTCAGTTAGCTGTAAGACTCTGTTATGTAAACCGGAGCCGCAACTGGAGTCTCTGTCACCCGGGGCAAATGTGGTCTCTGTGACCCCCTCCATGCTTTGTACAAATTTGTATTATTTCATTATTCACTAGATTAATAAAACTGATTATCAGTCAGTTTTTAGCTTTCTTAAATTGAACAACATAAGCTAGAGAATTAATAAGTCATGACTTGTTTAAAAATTTTCAATGTACAAATTTTATAAGGATAGATTTGTGGAGCTGTATATATTATTGTAGTGAGACGTGTAGAGGCCTATGCAAATTTTGGATGAATTTAGGGAACTTTTGAACAATGCGATACAGATCATCAGATAGTTTCATATGAACTTTGAATTTTAATTGTTCCTCAGTATAGCTACAAAAGTTATTTTACTTGGTTTTACAGAGATCTGAACTGGATTGCTTCCTTTCATTATTAGATGCTCATCTAGGGACGATATGATTTGTGAGTGGTCTGAAGGTAAGTCAAGGCTTGATTCCACTGTAGAGTTGTTTGTACTTATTCAGTGAATTATAAAGAAGTTGAGAAGGTATAGAATTTTTTCTGGACCAATGGGCCAGTGGTTGATAATTGTTGTTCATTGTTATGAGTAATAGATTTTGCCCTTCAGTTGTTATCAGTCTTGAACCTCAATGAGTATGCTTAGTGGCCCAGTTCCACCGGTTATGAATTTGTCCTACAGATTTGAAGAGAATTCATTATAATGATCAGTGCAGACGTCTTGTCATGGGAGAGAATAAACAACAGACACATCAAAAGACCATGGAGGAACTCTGATCCTGGAATCAGTAATGCATATTTTGTTTGTCTGGAATTTTGAAAGGTATAATTCATTTTTATGCTTAACTATTCCATTAGGTTCCATGTTGTAGTATGTAAGAGTTTTGCTACCAGGATCTGTTGTTTCATAACAACTGTTGACAATTAGTTTAGAATTATACATACGGTTCTGGGCCAGACATTGGGTGAATATTATCTTGAATTCAGTGAGAAAAGTGGTCATTATGTTTCCCAGATTGTTTCACGTTTGTTGGTGCCAATTTCAGTGTTCATGCATAGGCTGGTATAGGATGTTCAGAGGATGTGTTGGTTGCTGCTTGTTGATAAGTAATGATAAGAATTATTTGGTGTTGTCTGTATATGTGTATATGATACCAAATTGTTTCACGTTTGTTGGTGCCAATTTCAGTGTTCATGCATAGGCTGGTATAGGATGTTCAGAGGATGTGTTGGTTGCTGCTTGTTGATAAGTAATGATAAGAATTATTTGGTGTTGTCTGTATATGTGTATATGAGAGTTGTAGAAGATGGGTGAATCTTGTCGAGCATGATAAAAAGTTTTAGTACCAGTAGTCTTTATACGTTTCAAAGTGGATGGTGTAATGTAAGGCACAGTTAACAAAACTATAAAATTTAGGGCATTACATTTTGGAATTTCCATAGGATTCACATCTTGTGCAGTGGCGAATATGTTTTCTTTTACTTAGGCTTGACGATTATTAATGTATGATGAAGGATTTTAATTTCAATATCTGTTTCATGTACTTATTTGATTCTAATCCAAGGCCAGGGGTTCTTTGGTGTGGTGATGTTTTACGTTTGTAATATTTCAGACTTCATACTTTACATTTTCTAGCTTTTCTTTAATGTATCATGGAGTACACAATTAGATTGTAGAATCATTTATCATTGGGTTTGACAGTGTGATAGGCGATGTTTTCTCTCTAAAATGTTTAATAAGCTTTCTACATGCACAGGGGATTAAGTGTTAATTTTGAAGGATTTACTGGAATACAGCACTTCTGTCACAAATTGTGATAGGGTATCAAACATGCATCTACAGCTTGTAGTTTCTGCAAATGTATGTTTGGGGTAGTTTTAGTTGTCCTGCAATGTGATTGTTGTTTGTTTCTGAGGGTTTATTGACGTTTTTTAGGTGCTAACAATTACTGTTTATTTTGACAAACGATTTGTGGGTAATCAATTGTTTTTGATAAGCTGTCATTTACTTTCTTCTTTGGCACAGTTAATAACTTGGTATACAATGAATCGAGTTATGTAATATGAATTCACAAGTTGTTATACTATACAGTTAACTCCTGTTGATCCTGGTGAACGTTTTTTTGTAAAGTCAACTCTTTTTTGTTTTAATTTGTCCGCTTCTTCGGAGGTCTTAGAGGTCCAAAAAGTTCCTATTTAAAAAACTTTGCTTCTGCTTGAGCAATCAAAAAACTTTCTTTTGCTGAGAGACGTGAATAATTGAGTTATTCAGAGGGTAATCGTTATCTGTTTGTCCATACATCTTCATCAGACCAACACAAGTAACTGTGATAGGTAGCGCCTAGTGAAAGCGAAGGTCAGAATTACCTCTAGGAAATAAACCCACCCCCCATGCCATTTGACAAGCCAAAGCCCACCATGGGGTATCACGTTAGAGGATTAATTTTTAATTAATTTTTTATTTTTATCGGCTGAAGTAAATTCAAGTAACTTAGATACCTAGAGGTAGAATACACCTCAGTAAAGCGCAAAAGAAATATAGAGAAGTGGAATCCAGTGTAGCTATACTTGCAAGACAACTCTTTTGGAAATGCTGCGATAGGCCTACAGGAAGATGTGATAATAACGGACTTGAAGGCTATACGATTATCACTGCTTACTAAGTTCAATCCGCTTTTTTTGAACTTCTGACTTATGAAACAAGTGGGAGCGTGTGAGAGATATTATTTAATATTGGAATTATATTGCCAAATACAGTTAGACAACACTTTGATTAGAAAAGACTTCATTCATTGAACTGAACTTGATCGAATACATACATCCGTTATAACAATAATAATACGCGCATGCGTATTGTACATACATTATTTAACCATATTTAAATTGTACATATGATATATTTGACATTCCCCCTCAATTTAAATACCCATATAATTTAAATACCCTTAATTTACATTTGGAACAGTTTTGGTATGAGTACAGTTGATAAATATACTTAAATAAAAAAAATAAATGCAAAATTGAAAATTTTGGTATCTGAACACAACACAATGTGGCTTTTCAAAATCAAGCCTGATGGCACTAAGAAAGCTCGTCTAGTAGCAAAAGGATTTCAAGAGGAAGTGTCCTCCAACATTTATGCACCAGTCACTCAACTTTCCACCATCAGAATCTTACTGTCTGTAGCACTGCAAAATGGATGGGAAATTAAACAACTTGATATCCCTACAGCATTCCTAAATGGCAAGCTAGACACTGAAGTTTATATAAAACCACCCAAAGGAGTAAAATGTCCAACGAATGCTCTAAAACTCATGAAAAGCTTATACGGTCTTCGCTCTTCACCCAGAAAATGGAATGAAAGGTTTAACGAGGCTGTGCAACATCATGGCCTAATCAGATCTCAGAATTACTTTTGTTTGTACTTGGGTAAAAATGCTTACTTTATTATATGGGTTGATGATATAATCATCACAGGTGACAAGAGCGAATGTCTAAAAATCATTGAGTTCCTTAAAAAGGAGTTCAACCCAAAATAATTAGGAATCATCAACAACTTTCTGGGCACAGAAATCAATGTAAATAAAGAGCAGATCACCATTTCTCAAAAGGAATTCATACAAAAAGTAATCTCAAGATTTGGTCTGGAAAATAGAAAACCAATGGATACACCTATGGAACACAATTTCCAGGTTAACTTATCTCTACCAGTGGACAAAAACTTACCTTACAGAGAACTCCTTGGTTCACTTATCTACATATCAATTGTAAGTAGACCAGACATAGCTTACGCTACATCTGTCTTAAGTAGATATCTTGATAAACCCACTAAACAACTCTGGATTGCTGCGAAGAGGGTATTGAGGTACTTAAACGGTACCAAGCATTTGAATCTCACATTTCATAAAAATCAAGATACTGGATTAATCACATATTCAGATGCAGATTGGGCAGGAGACATCACCAGCAGAAAGAGTACAAGTGGATGTGGTATACTTTCAACGCATACTTGTGGACTTGAAGTGCAATGTCTTAATTCCTTTAATTTATGTAGACAACCAAAGTGCACTTAACATGTGTGAAAGCTATGAGAATAGCAGACGTACTAGACATATAGACATTAAATATCACTATATTAAGGATCTTATACACAACAAACTTATTGAATTAGAGTACATAAAAACCCAAGATAATGTAGCTGATATTTTCACAAAATCCTTAAATAATATAAAGTTTGCAAAGTTTTTTGAAAAACTCAACATAAAATAGTTTTCAGATACCAAAATTTTCAATTTTGCATTTATTTTTTTTATTTAAGTATATTTATCAACTGTACTCATACCAAAACTGTTCCAAATGTAAATTAAGGGTATTTAAATTATATGGGTATTTAAATTGAGGGGGAATGTCAAATATATCATATGTACAATTTAAATATGGTTAAATAATGTATGTACAATACGCATGCGCGTATTTCTTTGCCTAAACTGACAGTTGTAAAAACTAGAATTGTTTGCTGCCAGAAACAAAAAATAGCTTCAATACTATTTTGACATAATAAAATAAAGTACTGTTTGTTCCATTCCTGTTTACAACTTTTTAAACTCTGCTTATCAAATCATAATCCTTCTTAGACGAACCTCATTTAATAAGAAAAATATGAAATATTGCAAAAGATCCAGATCGTTCATATTCACAAAAAGTGTGTAGCCTTCTTGTGTGGCGTGAAGTGACTCACCGCTCTGTAAAATATATCATATGTACAATTTAAATATGGTTAAACAATGTATGTACAATACGCATGCGCGTATTATTATTGTTATAACGGATGTGTGTATTCTATCAAGTTCAGTTCAATGAATAAAGTCTTTTCTAATCAACGTGTTGTCTAACTGTATTTGGCAATATAATTCCAATATTAAATAATATCTCTCACAGGTTATGGGCCGACACTAGTAATTTGGAGATATATAGACGTGTGTTAGTTGTAATTACGTCGGAATTATTTACAGAGAAAAGTTTGTTTACATATACAGGCTCAAAGTGAAAGAGTTCACGTGCTTAACCTAAAATGGCTATGTCTACGGTTCCCTTTCCCCTGCTAAAGGCAGATAATTTTTCCACTTGGAAATAGAGAATACGTCTTGCTCTGAATAAAGAGGGTGCACTCGTAGCATTAGATAAAACAGACACAGAAATCGCAGCACTCACAGGTGCAGATTTGACCAGTTTCCAAGCTAAAGACGTAAAGGCTCAACGCATCATCGTACAGTCAATATCAGATAAGTATATTGAATACATAGAGAGTGCACAAAGCGCCAAAGAAATGATTGCAAATCTGGAAAATGTCTTCCAGAGAAAAAACGCATTATGTAAGATGTTTATAATGCGAAAGCTATTGAAAATGAAATTCGTTGATGGCGAATTACAAGATCATTTCACTAAATTCGAAAAACTCATAAAAGAACTCGATGGTGTAAGCAAAGTTGCAACCGATGATACCGACAAAACGTGTTACCTTCTTCTGACAATGCCGGAAAGCTTTGAGAGCGTCATTACATCGATAGAAACGATAATGAATAAAGATGCGACAGTATATTCGTATTCTGATGTAAAAACAAGGTTATTGGATACTGAACTCAAAAACAAAGAGAACTCCAATGCAGGTGATAAGGTTGATAACGACGGTAACTGCTCTTTCTACTCTCCAGGTGAATATAAGAATAGCTCACAGATGAGGTACGAAAATGTAATATGTCACACGTGTAGAGGCAAAGGACATTTCAAAAATGAGTGTCCATCAAACAAGGATGTGCAACAGACGCCTCAGACGTCATATCGCGGCCATGGATATTGCGGTAAGAGAGGGAGAGGAAACTCTCGAGGACGTGGAAGAGGCAAGACGACAAGACATACGTCAAATGTTGCACAGAGCGAAGATGATCGAGAAGAAGAATTTGATTTCATTTCCGCTGAAAATATTGAGAAAAATGGCGCTTTATCCTCAGAATTACTAGGAAATACTCGATCCGTTAAATTCATTTTAGTGGTGCCACAAATCATTGGGTATCAGAAAATTTGGAAAATGTTGAAGAAATGGAGAATAAAATGGAAATAAAAATAGCAAATGGTAGCACTATAAAAGGTACAAAAAGAGGTATAATTCGCTTGAAAGTGTTGAACAATAAAAATAACAGTTATGTTTTCATAAAGATACCTGCTATTATTGTACCTGAGTTTCCCTACAATCTCTTATCAGTGAAAAGAATGAGTTCAAAGGGATTTGATGTTCAATTCAATAGTGGTGGAAAATCAGTTACTATCTCAAATAACAAATTGCAAATGAAATGTGAATCCGAAGGAAATTTGTATGTGGCTCAATTTTCAATAGCACACCCTTCGATGAGTGAAACTTGTTGCATTTCATTAAGTAAGGATCTACTATGGCACCGAAGACTTGGACATCTCAATGCTCAAGGTCTTGGATCACTAAATTTTCCACACAATTTTGGAGTATGCAGTCCCTGTAACCAAGGTAAAGCAAAACGAAAGCCTTTTAAGGATGTACCCCTACCAAGGTCAAACAGAATTGGAGAAATCATTCACAGTGACTTGGCTTGTCCTTTTAAAATACACACCATGAAAGGTGAAAAATATTATCAAACAATTATTGATGACTATTCACATTTTACCCATCCTTGTACAGTATATAATCTTTAAATTTCTCTGGAACAGTTTTAATTCTTTTACTTCTACGCAGTGATGTTTGATCACCCTGTTGGACAGTATCGCTTAGACTGCTGTCTCTATGTGCAGGTGAGGTGCCAGTGACATTTTGAACCTGGATGATGAACGAAGATAAAATTGGAGGAAGAGCACAATTCAAGGTAAGTGAGAGAGATTACACAAAAATATTTCTGAACTAAACAGAAACGGCGTCACGGGGTAATAACGTGAGTTTCATTTCGAATGTTGAGAGATGAAGAGTGAAGTCTGTATTCAGATTAAAATAAAACATATTTTACAGATCATGTTAAAAATGAACTCTCTTTTATTGATTAAAAGATATGTAAAACATTTTATATTAATTTGTTAGCAGTTCATTGTTCTTCATTTAAGCTTTATAAGTGTTTTGTTTAAGAATTATGTGCTGTAATTGTTTGGTCGCCCGAATATCGTCTGTATCAAACACCATCATTGGAGGTACGATCGAAAGTGCTTGTCATCTTCCGATTAAACAGACTTGTTACAGGCACAAGCTGTATAAAGACAATGATCTGGCCACCACCATCCGACTGCATAGATTGCAATGGGCAGGACACATCATTAGGATGGAAGGCAACCGAATACCTAGAAGGTACTGTTTAGTCAAATCGAAGGTAGAAGGCCTGTCGGAAGACCCAAGAAACGCTGGATTGACGCAGTGGCGAGGGATGATGAAAATTTACTTAAAATAAAACGATGGACATCGATCGCCAAGGACAGGGAAAAATGGAGGCGGATGATTATGGAGGCTAAGGTTCGACTTCGAACTGTGACGCGAGCCACAATGTGATTGAAATAATCATGAAATAAAAAGATATCGCGTTTTGATTGTTTAAGGCTGGGAAGAATTACTCAAGTAATAGATGCTATTTCTTGAATATCACGTGATTGTAATTGTATACAAGGTGATTATTTGGCTCCCTTGGAGAGCCAGAAATTAATGAAGACGTTTCTACTAAACTCAATAGCAGCTTGCTAATAGAGTCTGGTTTAACTCCACCGGGCGAGTGTTTGTAATTTATTTTAATCTAATTTATCTAGAAAGTCTTCAGAATTCGTTTTGAATGTAACTTTGTTCTTCCATGTTGATTGTCTAATTGCTAACAAGATTTTTTCCATTTTACATGAAAACGTAGGTCTGACCCTAGAGGAGATAGATCCAGGGGCGTATTTACAGAGGGGGACACCCCCTTAGAGGGTCGAAGAATTTAATATTTTGTTAGAATCGTAATTTTTAGGCCGTTTTATTATTTTTTCAGCTGTGTACGCTAATATAGTAGTAATTATTCTTTAAATATACAAACACGTTTATTATACAGCATTAGCGTGTACGTTTGAAATATGAAATATAGGAAACTCAGTTAATAAGTAGGCCTATCTTTTAAACAATGTTTCAATAACGCGTTTTTTATTGTGTTATTACAGTTTACTTTAATGGGACTGATTTCAGCTTCTTTAAAAATAGTAATATTGATTAGTCTTAACTTGTTTTTTGTTTTGTATGAAGCCGTCTCGATCCCGGACCCCCCAGGCCAAATTCTAGATACACCACTGGATAGATGTGTAGATAGGAGAGAGATGGGAAACACATCGTCAGCTATCAGAATTTGAAGAGGACCAATCATACATATTCGGAAAAGGCGACGGCATTCTATACAGGCCTACTATTTGTAGAGGCTTGACAAGACAAAAGACTCGATAAAATTTTATAAGGTATATATATTCTGTCAGGTAATGGTGTTGTATGGTCCAGTGAACAAACATCTTAGTTGATACAGGCATTGGAGATGAATTCTTGTGATCTTTTAAAGGCTGCACACGAATGAATAGACTTCACAGTGAAGACATACGCAAAGAGATGAAAATTTGTAATATCCAAGAGTGCATTGTGGTAAACGAAGAGAGATGGATTACTAATCTGAATAGGATACCGGATGGCAGGTAGCCTAAGGAAGTTTGGACGGATCAGGCGATTCGCTTATTACGTAATAGAAGAAGAAGAGGAAGAAGAAGAAGATTTGTAGAGGCAGTAGAAGTGAAGCCACGCTTACCTTTTTCACTGTCACCGAATGACGTACGACCAAGACGACTACTATCTTGACTTTTCCAAGCTATATCGGAGGTATAGAAAGTAATATTGATGTTATATAATATTAAAATCTGTCTCGACAGAACTTTTCAGATTCGTTTCTTCCAAAACGAGCATAATTTTTTTGTTTGAGTATGAAATTTTAATTTGCTTTAAAATACGGGAGGTGGGAAAACATTTAAGATTGTTTGCTAAAGCAGTTTGCGCTGGTATAGAACATGGACGTGTAAAAACATTACGTACCTGCTTAAATCTTTGTATTTCTTCTCACGTTCTTCACATAATTGTCGTTTCTTCTTTTGAAGCCATTCAGCGAAACTCTCCTCTGACTTGCGCAACCGTTCACACTTCATCTGCACCAAAAACACAGAGACACATTATTTACGCATTCGGTTACGCAAACGACAGGTAGGCCTAGTTGCGAATATAAATGACGGTCTTCTGTTTGCTAAACGTTTTGGCACGCTCCGTTACATTTGTTTGTAAACAGTCGCGTTGTCTTTGAACAATACCGAGTCATTTGAACAAAACTTCTCTTTCATTACAGTGGTAATGACTTATTTTTATGGCCGAAAGCAGGTGAACATAAGCTTCTTAAAGAGTAGGCCTATACGTAAATTTTGGTCCCGTAATATAGATTTACCTGCGGTAATTTATTCCGTGAATATTGTAACAATAAATTACTATTCGGGTTATTTATGCCACCGTTGTTAACATCATTTTGTAACGTCTAGCGAGTTTTTCCGGACTTCTAATTTCTCTCAGTGTTACGTCTTTTTGATACTCTGTGTGTTATTTTTATTTTGTGTGTAATTCTTTAGTAATGAAAAATAAACCACGGGATCCTTTGTTGTTTATTATATCTCCTTGCAGGTATTACCATTCAGTTGTTTGTGTGTGTGTGTGTGTGTGTGTGTGTGTGTGTGTGTGTGTGTGTGTGTGTGAGAGAGAGAGAGAGAGAGAGAGAGAGAGAGAGAGAGAGAGAGAGAGAGAGAGAGAGAGAGAGAGAGAGAGAGAGAGAGAGTTCCTCTCTTGGAGTACTGTTTGATCGTTTTATTTTTACGCGCGTTGCATCAGCTGTTTTCAATTTGATAACCAGTTACAGGTTATGTTGTCTGTCGTATTTCATAGGCTATGATGTCTGAGCTAACTTTCTTACTCTTCTTTGCTATTCACCTGTTTCCTGTAACAAATCTGCTATCTACAAGAAATAATACAAAGTCAATTCCCTAAAAGAAAGATATTTATTGATTGAATTTGGTTTATTTTCTGGAAATTATTACCTCCAGTTCATCGGTTTACAGATCGATTATTTTCGAAACTACAACAGTTTTCGATATAAGTTTTTTATATAACACAACAGATATATTCAATTATAGTTATTAGTAAAATTAATAAATTATGTATCTCAGGGTTATTTGGGGATTCTTTGAGCTATAAGGAAGTCAGAAATGCTTAGTTAATAGTATCATACTTTACAATAATTAATATTTTTTCTTAAAGTCTGATTCAATAAGTTCGTTTTTTAAACGCCAGAGCGCAGACTACGAGTATTCACACTGATGGAAAATCAGAAATATGGCTGCTGTGGATTTCTAACGAAACCACGTGTTTACTGTTTTTTGGTTAAATAAAGAAAGTTTAAAATGTTCACACTAAGTTTTCTTATAAATTGAATGATGTTGTACTGTTTCTAGTGTCCGTTACTTGTTGGTGATGTGTAATTTTTTAGTTTATTAAGGTAGGCGTTCTCACCAACGTAGTGATAGTTCAAATTGTTTCAAGCAATCTGATGGTTGGATAATGTTTCAATGTTCTTCGATATTCCCGCATCAATTATTAAGGTTCAATGGATGTCTCAGACGTAGTTTCTTGTGCTGAATCGTTTCATTAATTTAGAATAGTGATTAGTTCAAACTTTCGTTAATATTTTATAAATTTGTTGGACACTATTTCTGTATCATCTACCCTATTGAAAAATCCAATTTAACAAATACCCATCTTGTTAACTCTGTTACTCTTAGTAACCAAGAAATTGATGAGTTTTTATTGGCTAACCTAGGTACAGTTTTAGTAAATAGGCTGGCATTAAGATATTATTAGTTCTTCCATTTTTTAGGAAAAATACTCCTTCATAAACTTTAACTCTAATTACATTTAATTTACATAATGTTTTTCTTCATATGATTACATAAATTTAGATACTTGCATTTTATAATTTAGTGGTTTTTTAACTTAGTTTATTTCTGACTTTTACTTCTGTAAATGTATTACTGCCCTGGGCACTATTTTATCTTCCACCATCTCTTTACAATTTATTCTAATTAGCAGTGATTAATTTCTTATATAACCCTGTATCCTTCAAACATAAACAAAATAATCTTTTACTTACATTGATATTGCCTTTGTGGCCTAACAAAACAAAACTACAACAACTTATTACTAAACTTATAGTTTATTACTATAGTTCTGTATCTTCACTATTTGTGATTGATGTCTTTTTTTGTTTAAAAATTTACATATATCATACTATGTTGCACTTTGTACACACTGCACTTCTATGGTAACACTTAGTACACTGTTTTTTAATTGCTAAAGTGTTTTATTGTTTGTTGTAAAGATTGTACAAATGTTTCATATTATGATACTTAATCATTCATTTCTGACTTGGGGAATGGGGTAACTACTGACTTTTTTATTATTATTATTTTACAAATAATAATAATAGGTATTTCTTTATTTCTATCAGTATTAAGCACTGATTATGTAATGTTACAATGTGTTTTTTGTCGATTAATCAGAAAGCCACCGTTAATTATTGACAATGAAATGACTACCGTAAGAATCTTCTTACGTGTACGTTAGCTGTATACTAGAAAATCCGGAATACGTACTTCCTGCCAAAGTTTTAAATAATGTTACCTTGTACTGATCGGTACATTCTACTAAACCAGAATAAACAATTTTTTGAGTACTTTTGACGAAAATCAAGAGACATATCTGCAGGCTGCACTAAATGATTCGTCGATAGAACAATTTTAGTCTATTATTTTTTCGTGAGTTTAGGACGTAATTTTTGTTAGTTACATACAAGGTACGGATTGAAAGGTTTGAAGTGGATTTCTCTTAATTTATTCATTAGTTAAAAGCACCATCTTAAATGACGTTCACACACACACACACACACACACACACACACACACACACACACACACACCACACTTCCTTCCGTTGACGGTAACTACTTTAAATAATGAGACGAATAAATTTGAATACTACTTTAATTTGAATAAATTTTCTATTTTTTCAAGTTATTTTATCGTGGAAAATTGTAAAGTTCGTGGTGATTTTTACTTTGAACTAATGCGATTTCTTTATGCGTATCTATTTCAGATAGGTAGTGTAATCATTCATAATAATAATAATAATAATGATATAGCCTTTTTTTACCATCCAAATAAGTAAGGAAAAGCAGAGTAGCAGTATGTGTGCGAAGAATTACATGGGGTGGGGGGAGAAATGCCTGACTCTTAAAATTGTTTCTCTGGCTAATGACAGCAACATGTTACCATTGCCAGTGAAATTTTTTTTCATGTTTTCATCTTTCTTGCTCTTATCTAATAAAATAACATTTAATATTGTTAATTTATAGCTTATAGTTATTAATTCTGATAACCCAATAACCCGATGCTTGTAGGTGTGCAGGAAATGTTATTTATTTTTCTACGTTAGTCAGTGATGCATATTGTAAAATATTTCTCCCCTGCCATCAATAAAAAAACTTGATTTGTACTTTGTAGAATAGTCTGCCTTTCAGCCGTAGATTAGGTATACTACTATCCGAAATTCTTATATCCACGGTTGAGTCGATCTTGGGGGTCAAAAGCGCACATTGATTTTATTGCGTGCCTATGAATCGAACCTGAAACCTCTAAATCAGCGTTTCTCAACCCATGGGGCGAGACGGACTACTGGGTCCCGAGGGATATTTGGTGGGTCGCGAAATCACGCTCGAAAATTTGTTTAGTGTGTCTTACAAACCTATTTAATTTAGTATTAACTAGAATTATGAATTCAGAATTAGATTAAGCTTAAAGGAGGGCTTAAGTGCTCTATGTTAGGAAAATATGATTATAAATTGGGTGCACACCCCTACAAATAATTCTGCTGGCGCCCATGCTTATGGGTCCCATGAATGTAATATCCTTCAAAATGGGTCCCGACCTTAATGACACTGAGAACCACTGCTCTAAATTAATAGCCAAGCTCTAGTAACTAACTGGTCTACTAAGCTCCAACTGCAAGAATAAAATTCATTTAATCGTACATTCTCAGGTCTTCTTCTTATTTCACTCTACATATGTATCCAAATCATAACATTCCATTTTCTGCTTTTATTGCCTATTTGAATTACGGTAGAACCTCCATAATTCCTCCCATAACCCCCTACTTCCCTGAACGTTGCATTGTTTTGGGGTAAAATTCTCATTCTTCCCCCGTAGATTCTTAAATTTTAAGGGTTTTTTCATTGATATATTTATCAATGTTTTTATACATTTTTTTACAAATTTATCCAATTTGTGATATTTTTTACAAATATAAATTCAGTATTGGTCTCTTGTTCGTTTTGTTAAATTTCCGACTCTTATGTTTCAGTTCACACGTATAATCTGTTTTCTGTTATTTAGTCATGAAATTGTTAACTGCCGTTTCATCGACAGAACTGCCCTAGTTTTTTTTTGATAGGGCCACAATGTATTCAGATTGTTACGGCAGTCCTTTTAGACATTAAATACAACACCTTTAATTGCACAATTATTCCAAAACCGCTCATATTTGGATTTCGTTTTCACAAAATATTAGATTCTGCAGAAATGTTTCCCTGCAGTGTAGGTTTAAGCTTACGCTGGCTGAAAGACACAAAGCTTGTTGGTTGGAAGAAAATTTGTTTTTGCATTGCCATCGTATGGGTGACGAAATAATAAAGCTGACGAATGTAAGAGGTTGTACTGTAATCATTTTCACGGCACACTTTCACAGACTTGGCTTCTAAATTAGCGAAGAAGTGTTTCAGATTGATACACAGTATCACGGTGTATTTCAGTACACCGAAACTGAAACTACAGTTACGGCCATTAATTCGAAATTAGAATACAAGTAAAGCTTTATTAAAAGTTTAGCAACGGCGGATTGAAATGAAATGGAAATCAAGTTAGCATTGTGCTAATGTAATACGCGGTACTGATACTTTGTACAGTACATGCGTTGGTTCTTCAACGATTGAAAACACGGCAGCTGGTATCATCAACTTCAGAAACTATTAGTCGAATACTATTGTTGCATGATTTAGTTACATGATTGGTCTTATCAGTTTACGTGTTTTCCCTTTTTAAATGACTTTTGTGTGTAACATGTTGATCATATTCATAACAAAAGGTTGTTCATTCGAAAAACCTTCTGCTTTATTCTTGATGCAGACATTACACATTTGTCGTCCTACTTTCTTCTAGCCTTTTACTTCCATGTTCCTTAAGGAAATGGAAGTATGGTGATGGCAAAAAAAAAGTGTTTGAGATTATTGCAGATTCTGATTGTACTACACTCAAAACATGAAAAAATATCGGTATGGAGAACCATACATGACTTCCATGTTCTAAGATTTATATTTGGTACTTTACTCTTGTTAAAACATAAAACGTTGCAGGTACTCTACCCCTTTCTCTTAACCGATCTTCACCAAAATCAATAGACCTTGAGTCCTCTACAATTCAGGGATGCATGCAAAAAAATATTTGATTCTGTTTTAATGTGCGGCAGTTATCGTTCGTCATGAAAACATTTCTCTTGTTACAACATAACATGTTGCAGGTAAACTACCCCTTTCCCTTAACCGATCTTCACCTCAACAGGCCTTGAGTTCTCTACAATTCAGGAACGTATGCAAAATATTATTTGATTTTATTTGAATTTACAGCAGTTATCGTTCGTCATAGAAAACATTACCCTTGTTAAAACATAAAATGTTGCCGGTCAACTACCCTATTCCCTTAACCGATCTTCACCAAAACCAACAGGTCTTGAGAACTCTACAATTCAGGGCTGTATACAAAACATTATTTGATTCTGTTTGAATTTGAGGCTGTTATCGTTTGCCATAGTAAATACCCTTGTTAAAATATAAAACGTTGCCAGTAAACTACCCCTTTACCTTATCCGATCTTCAAAAAAATCAACAGACCTTGAGCTCTGTATAATTCAAAAAGGTATGCAAAAGAGTAGTCGATTCTGTTCGAATTTACGGCAGTTATCGTTCGTCATAAAAAAAATTACCCTTGTTAAAACATAAAATGTTGCAGGTAAACTACCCTATTCCCTTAACCGATATTCACCAAAACCAGCAGGTCTTGAGAGCTCTACAATTCAGGGCGGTATCCAAAACCTTATTTGATTCTGTTTGAATTTGCAGCTGTTATCGTTTGCCATAGAAAAAAATTACCCTTGATAAGAAAAACGTTGCAGGTAAACTACCCCTTCCGCTTAACCGATCTTCACCAAAAACAATAAGTCTTGAGTACTCTACAATTCAGGGAAGTATGCAAAAGAGTATTTGATTTTGTTTGAATTTGCGGCTGTTATCGTTTGCCATAGAAAATACCATTTTAAAACATAAAACGTTGCTGTTAAACTACTCCTTTCCCTTAACCGATCTTCACCAAAAACAATAGGTCTTGAGTACCCTACAAATCAGGGCTGTATGCAAAAAATTATTTGATTCTGTTTGAATTTGCGGCTCTTATTGTTCGTCATAAAAAAATTACCCTTGTTAAAACATAAAATGTTGCAGGTAAACTACCCTATTCCCTTAACCGATCTTCACCAAAACCAAAAGGTTTTGAGAACTCTACAATTCAGGGCTGTATGCAAAACATTATTTGATTCTGTTTGAATTTGCGGCTGTTATCGTTTGCCATAGAAAAATATCGGTATGGAGAACCATACATGACTTCCATATTCTAAGATTTATATTCAAAATCATTTTCGAAATGAAATATTACTATAGAAACTACTTCTTTCTACTTACTGCTTCAGCCTTACCCACAGTACTGTGGTCACTAACGTATACCACCTCACGTTATCGCACTCGATTTTCACTGATGATGGAAGTCGATGGCATCGCCGAAACGTCTGGTTTTCTAGAAAACATTGGACTACGGCCAAATATCCCGGGAAGGAATTTAAACAAAAACTACTTCTTTGTTGCCGATAACGTTGTACATATATATATATATATTATAACAGCACCAAATATTAACTATTTGGGGTTATATGTTGCCCGCGTACTGAAAGCATATTTAAATAAAATATAACAGTCAAAACTCCATTTGAATGTAGAGCGTTGAAAATAATGCTTTGTAAAGCAACGCACACGTGGTCATTATGTAATCAGTTCGCTGTACAAGGAAGCGACCACACCCAAACTGTTAATTATTAATATCTCGGAAACTAATAAATAAAGGCGAAATCCAACATAGCCAAAATGTTTGCCGAAATATTAATAATGACGTGTGCAAATTTTACGCGATATAATTAACAAATGAAAGAGTTAATTAAATATAATGGAATAACTTCTGTAAAAATAGAGTTACAGTAATGAGATTTTAGTATGTTATAAAGATAATAATTTCTGACAGATTGTATATTTTAGATTTCACACAACTTGGTTTGCAACCAAGTTATTGCAAAATTAAATAAGCACAGGAAATCCGGAGCGACAAATTGGTTCCGCTGATAGTAATATTAGAAATAATTCAATTCTCCGTCTGTGGGAACCTAACTTCATTCTCACGGACCAAGGGAATTCAAAGTTTATGTAGTAGGGAGAGTGTGCCAGCCAATCAAATCACTTGACGCGAGCCCCAACCAGCGAGGTGTTTTCTGGCTGAAACATCACTCTTCTGCCAGTACTCACGAAGTTAAGACGTAGTCCTTCGATCGTCTAGTAGCCATAGTGGTGAAGATCAACAAGAAGACTCTACGTGGTCAACACACACGCAATTACGAACACAGTAATTACAGGTCAACTGTATAGCTCGTAATTGTTGCGTAAAGGCGAGATACTTTTCAGTACATCAACCAAGCTTATTGTGTACTACCAGTAGTCATAAGCACGCAAGAGATCCACCAGACTTCAAGACCAGACTTCAAGAATACAGCAGAGAGGCCGTCTAAATCATTGGTGAACAGCTGACGAGCAGAGCTACCACTCAACGAAGCACACACACACACGCTGACGTGCAACGTGCGAATCGACGAGGGACAGGAACCAGTTCCAGCAGACAACCGCAGACGTTAAAAGATTCACAAACAGCAAGTAAGCAGAGTGTTGCCGAAATTTGAACTCCACGACCGAATCCAGCAGCTCAAAGCAGATTATTTTCTCTAGCGAAGGACTCGAATCGACGAGGGACAAATCGGAACGACATCCTCTTCAGTAACAGGAAAGCAAAATCCACTTATTTATTTTTCACACCAAATTTTCTATTTTTCAATTAAAACATTGTAATTCAAATAATTCAGGTGCCAAACAAAAAGCAAAGACTCTAGTAATTAAAAAGTAAATTCATTGTGATAATCTGTATAGCAGTTTAAGTCATTAGTAAGTTATAGTTAAGAAATAGAAGTAGTATAAAAGCGCTATACAAATCTTAACTGACAATCTAATTATTAGATCATACTGCAGTATATCAGAAGTCGAATCACTAGAAATGAAATAACGTGAACTAGACTGTCACGTCAAATTCATTTTGGAAAATTATTCTAATTAATTTCAGAGTTTTATATTTTGTTTCATTAACATTTAAATTCAATTTAATTAAAGAAATTTAATTAGATCAAATCAATTAATATATTAAAATTTAAATTGAAATTAACTCGCCGAAGAACGAGTTTAGTTTCTTTCAACTATTGACCAATCGAAAAACATTGATTCATTGTTTAGACTGTAAGAAATTCATAATATAATAACCATTCTATTCTTGTGTGTTGTTGGAGTAATAAACAACGTTTTATTACCCCATATAACAGTGTTTTATTGTTGTACGATAAAGCCTACCAGTCTCACAAAACTCTCCCCCTTTAAAGTAACCTATTTTGTGTGTTGTTGCAATAAATTTGAGATTACTAGCTTGCGAACTTCAAATCCAAAATCCACACGCCCTAGTCGGAAGAATCCGCAAGATCGGACAGCAGGTAGGTACTCACACACAACACGACACAACAATAACGCATATAAGTAGAGTTATAATATATATATATATATATATATATATATAAAATATGCATAAAATTAATAGCTTGTATAAGTTAATGATTGATCTCCATTAAGTAGTGCTCAAGTTTCCAAAGTTTTAATATTATGATGTCCGTAATTAAAACATCAGAGCAGGTTTAGTGTGTATGAGGGTACACCGTGGACAAAAATTTTCAACATTTCCTATTGAGCGTTGCTTAGAGTAAAGCTGCGAATCTACAGTGTACGTTTCACAGAACAAACACGCGGAAAAGAAGGAGCGCTCTGAAGTAACTCATGGACCCTCAGCATCTTGCAGAGGGTTCATTCCCTAAAGACGAAAAGTCTGTCTATGAATCGTTCCTCTGTAAACACGTGCAACTGCACGTGCCCAGCGATCCACAGGAAGCAAATCGCTATCCACGCTGGACACTTTTTCGGCTTGCATGCGTTATGTTGGTATGGGGTTCAGCATTTTCCATTTAAAAAGCGTGCAAATGTAAGAAAATAAACATGAATGAGGCCAGAAATAACGCGAATTTTGTGTGTGTGTCTTCCCTGCCTTTTTATTGCGGTAGTCATAATAATAAAATGGAAACGTAAACATTACATATCTGAGATATGGTTGCCTGCCACGAACGATATATTTTCTCTCATACATGATTTACATTAAAATGAAAAAATTATAATTTTATTGCCTGGCAACAAAATTATTTTATTTTTAACAATTACCATTGTTTCAAAAAGTTTAAATGAATTTTCAAGTACTTTACTCTTGTTAAAACGTAAAAGGTTGCTGGTAAACTACCCCTTCCCCTCAACCGATCTTCACCAAAATCAAAAGGCCTTGAGTTCTCTACAATTCAGTGACGTATGCAAAAAATTATTTGATTCTGTTTGAATATGCGGCAGTTATCGTTCGTCATAGAAAAAATTACCCTTGTTAAAACGTAAAACGTTGCTGGTAAACTACCCCTTTCCCTTAACCGATCTTTACCAAAAACAATAGGTCTTGATAACTCTACAATTCAGAGTTGCATGCAAAAAATTATTTGATTCTGTTTGAATTTGCGGCTGTTATCGTTTGCCATAGAAAATACCCTTGTTAAAACATAAAACGTTGCTGGTAAACTACCCCTTTCCCTTAACCGATCTTCACCAAAAACAATAAGTCTTGAGAACTCCATAATTCAGGGCTGTATGCGAAACATTATTTGATTGTGTTTGAATTTGCGGCTGTTATCGTTTGCCAAAAAAGAAAATTACCCTTGATAAAAAAAACCGTTGCAGGTAAACTACCCCTTTCCCTCAACCGATCTTCACCAAAAACAATAGGTCGTGAGTACTCTACGAATCAGGGCTGTATGTAAAAAGTATTTGATTCTGTTTGAATTTGCGGCTGTTATCGTTTGCCATAGAAAAAAAAATCTACAGACACATAGACACACGGACAGACACTTTTCGAAAAACGACTTTTTTCATGTTTTGAGTGTAGTACAATCAGAATCTGCAATAATCTCGAACACGATTTTTGTTGCCATCACCATACTTCCATTTCCTTAAGGAATATGGAAGTAAAAATTACCCTTGATAAGAAAAACGATGCAGGTAAACTACCCCTTCCCGTTAACCGATCTTCACCAAAAACAATAGATCTTGACTACTCTACAAATATGGACTGTGTGCAAACAATTATTTGATTCTGTTTGAATTTGCGGCTCTTATTGTTCGTCATAAAAAAATTACCCTTGTTAAAACATAAAATGTTGCAGGTAAACTACCCTATTCCCTTAACCGATCTTCACCAAAACCAAAAGGTTTTGAGAACTCTACAATTCAGGGCTGTATGCAAAACATTATTTGATTCTGTTTGAATTTGCGGCTGTTATCGTTTGCCATAGAAAAATATCGGTATGGAGAACCATACATGACTTCCATATTCTAAGATTTATATTCAAAATCATTTTCGAAATGAAATATTACTATAGAAACTACTTCTTTCTACTTACTGCTTCAGCCTTACCCACAGTACTGTGGTCACTAACGTATACCACCTCACGTTATCGCACTCGATTTTCACTGATGATGGAAGTCGATGGCATCGCCGAAACGTCTGGTTTTCTAGAAAACATTGGACTACGGCCAAATATCCCGGGAAGGAATTTTAACAAAAACTACTTCTTTGTTGCCGATAACGTTGTACATATATATATATATATATATTATAACAGCACCAAATATTAACTATTTGGGGTTATATGTTGCCCGCGTACTGAAAGCTTATTTAAATAAAATATAACAGTCAAAACTCCATTTGAATGTAGAGCGTTGAAAATAATGCTTTGTAAAGCAACGCACACGTGGTCATTATGTAATCAGTTCGCTGTACAAGGAAGCGACCACACCCAAACTGTTAATTATTAATATCTCGGAAACTAATAAATAAAGGCGAAATCCAACATAGCCAAAATGTTTGCCGAAATATTAATAATGACGTGTGCAAATTTTACGCGATATAATTAACAAATGAAAGAGTTAATTAAATATAATGGAATAACTTCTGTAAAAATAGAGTTACAGTAATGAGATTTTAGTATGTTATAAAGATAATAATTTCTGACAGATTGTATATTTTAGATTTCACACAACTTGGTTTGCAACCAAGTTATTGCAAAATTAAATAAGCACAGGAAATCCGGAGCGACAAATTGGTTCCGCTGATAGTAATATTAGAAATAATATCAATTCTCCGTCTGTGGGAACCTAACTTCATTCTCACGGACCAAGGGAATTCAAAGTTTATGTAGTAGGGAGAGTGTGCCAGCCAATCAAATCACTTGACGCGAGCCCCAACCAGCGAGGTGTTTTCTGGCTGAAACATCACTCTTCTGCCAGTACTCACGAAGTTAAGACGTAGTCCTTCGATCGTCTAGTAGCCATAGTGGTGAAGATCAACAAGAAGACTCTACGTGGTCAACACACACGCAATTACGAACACAGTAATTACAGGTCAACTGTATAGCTCGTAATTGTTGCGTAAAGGCGAGATACTTTTCAGTACATCAACCAAGCTTATTGTGTACTACCAGTAGTCATAAGCACGCAAGAGATCCACCAGACTTCAAGACCAGACTTCAAGAATACAGCAGAGAGGCCGTCTAAATCATTGGTGAACAGCTGACGAGCAGAGCTACCACTCAACGAAGCACACACACACACGCTGACGTGCAACGTGCGAATCGACGAGGGACAGGAACCAGTTCCAGCAGACAACCGCAGACGTTAAAAGATTCACAAACAGCAAGTAAGCAGAGTGTTGCCGAAATTTGAACTCCACGACCGAATCCAGCAGCTCAAAGCAGATTATTTTCTCTAGCGAAGGACTCGAATCGACGAGGGACAAATCGGAACGACATCCTCTTCAGTAACAGGAAAGCAAAATCCACTTATTTATTTTTCACACCAAATTTTCTATTTTTCAATTAAAACATTGTAATTCAAATAATTCAGGTGCCAAACAAAAAGCAAAGACTCTAGTAATTAAAAAGTAAATTCATTGTGATAATCTGTATAGCAGTTTAAGTCATTAGTAAGTTATAGTTAAGAAATAGAAGTAGTATAAAAGCGCTATACAAATCTTAACTGACAATCTAATTATTAGATCATACTGCAGTATATCAGAAGTCGAATCACTAGAAATGAAATAACGTGAACTAGACTGTCACGTCAAATTCATTTTGGAAAACTATTCTAATTAATTTCAGAGTTTTATATTTTGTTTCATTAACATTTAAATTCAATTTAATTAAAGAAATTTAATTAGATCAAATCAATTAATATATTAAAATTTAAATTGAAATTAACTCGCCGAAGAACGAGTTTAGTTTCTTTCAACTATTGACCAATCGAAAAACATTGATTCATTGTTTAGACTGTAAGAAATTCATAATATAATAACCATTCTATTCTTGTGTGTTGTTGGAGTAATAAACAACGTTTTATTACCCCATATAACAGTGTTTTATTGTTGTACGATAAAGCCTACCAGTCTCACAAAACTCTCCCCCTTTAAAGTAACCTATTTTGTGTGTTGTTGCAATAAATTTGAGATTACTAGCTTGCGAACTTCAAATCCAAAATCCACACGCCCTAGTCGGAAGAATCCGCAAGATCGGACAGCAGGTAGGTACTCACACACAACACGACACAACAATAACGCATATAAGTAGAGTTATAATATATATATATATATATATATATATAAAATATGCATAAAATTAATAGCTTGTATAAGTTAATGATTGATCTCCATTAAGTAGTGCTCAAGTTTCCAAAGTTTTAATATTATGATGTCCGTAATTAAAACATCAGAGCAGGTTTAGTGTGTATGAGGGTACACCGTGGACAAAAATTTTCAACATTTCCTATTGAGCGTTGCTTAGAGTAAAGCTGCGAATCTACAGTGTACGTTTCACAGAACAAACACGCGGAAAAGAAGGAGCGCTCTGAAGTAACTCATGGACCCTCAGCATCTTGCAGAGGGTTCATTCCCTAAAGACGAAAAGTCTGTCTATGAATCGTTCCTCTGTAAACACGTGCAACTGCACGTGCCCAGCGATCCACAGGAAGCAAATCGCTATCCACGCTGGACACTTTTTCGGCTTGCATGCGTTATGTTGGTATGGGGTTCAGCATTTTCCATTTAAAAAGCGTGCAAATGTAAGAAAATAAACATGAATGAGGCCAGAAATAACGCGAATTTTGTGTGTGTGTCTTCCCTGCCTTTTTATTGCGGTAGTCATAATAATAAAATGGAAACGTAAACATTACATATCTGAGATATGGTTGCCTGCCACGAACGATATATTTTCTCTCATACATGACTTACATTAAAATGAAAAAATTATAATTTTATTGCCTGGCAACAAAATTATTTTATTTTTAACAATTACCATTGTTTCAAAAAGTTTAAATGAATTTTCAAGTACTTTACTCTTGTTAAAACGTAAAAGGTTGCTGGTAAACTACCCCTTCCCCTCAACCGATCTTCACCAAAATCAAAAGGCCTTGAGTTCTCTACAATTCAGTGACGTATGCAAAAAATTATTTGATTCTGTTTGAATATGCGGCAGTTATCGTTCGTCATAGAAAAAATTACCCTTGTTAAAACGTAAAACGTTGCTGGTAAACTACCCCTTTCCCTTAACCGATCTTTACCAAAAACAATAGGTCTTGATAACTCTACAATTCAGAGTTGCATGCAAAAAATTATTTGATTCTGTTTGAATTTGCGGCTGTTATCGTTTGCCATAGAAAATACCCTTGTTAAAACATAAAACGTTGCTGGTAAACTACCCCTTTCCCTTAACCGATCTTCACCAAAAACAATAAGTCTTGAGAACTCCATAATTCAGGGCTGTATGCGAAACATTATTTGATTGTGTTTGAATTTGCGGCTGTTATCGTTTGCCAAAAAAGAAAATTACCCTTGATAAAAAAAACCGTTGCAGGTAAACTACCCCTTTCCCTCAACCGATCTTCACCAAAAACAATAGGTCGTGAGTACTCTACGAATCAGGGCTGTATGTAAAAAGTATTTGATTCTGTTTGAATTTGCGGCTGTTATCGTTTGCCATAGAAAAAAAAATCTACAGACACATAGACACACGGACAGACACTTTTCGAAAAACGACTTTTTTCATGTTTTGAGTGTAGTACAATCAGAATCTGCAATAATCTCGAACACGATTTTTGTTGCCATCACCATACTTCCATTTCCTTAAGGAATATGGAAGTAAAAATTACCCTTGATAAGAAAAACGATGCAGGTAAACTACCCCTTCCCGTTAACCGATCTTCACCAAAAACAATAGATCTTGACTACTCTACAAATATGGACTGTGTGCAAACAATTATTTGATTTTGTTTGAAGTTGCGGCTCTTATCGTTTGCCATAGAAAATACTCTTTTAAAACATAAAACGTTGCAGGTAAACTACCCCTTTCCCTTAACCGATCTTCACCAAAAACAATAGGTCTTGAGAAATCTATAATTCAGGGCTGTATGCGAAACATTATTTGATTCTGTTTGAATTTGCGGCTGTTATCGTTTGCCATAGCAAAAATATCGGTATGGAGAACCATACATGACTTCCATGTTCTAAGATTTATGTTTAAAATCATATTCGAAATGAAATATTTCCATAGAAACTACGTCTTTCTACTTATTGCTTCAGCATTAACCACAGTACTGTGGTCAGTAACGTATACCACCTCACGTTTTCGCACTCGATTTTCACCGATGATGGCAGTCGATGGCACTGCCGAAAAGTTTGGTTTTGCAGAAAACATTGGACTACGGCTAAAGAGCCCGGGAAGCAATTTTAACAAAAAACTACTTCTTTGTTGCCGATAACGTAGTACACATATAAAAAATTCTCCCCTCCACCAACAACTATAATTTTTAATAATAGAAAATTACCCCCACCCCGTTCACCTAACCTCTTCATTTATAGATATTTCATCTACGTTTCTACAGTGGATTACTATGAGCTTCTTATCAGGATACTTTATTTATAAAAATTAAGTACTTTACTCTTGTTAAATCATAAAATGTTTCAGGTAAACTACCCCTTTCTCTTAACCGATCTTCTCCAAAATCAACAGACCTTCCGTCCTCTACAATTTAGGGAAGCATGCAAAAAAATATTTGATTCTGTTTGAATATGCGGCAGTTATCGTTCGTCATGGAAACATTTCTCTTGTTACAACATAAAATGTTGCAGGTAAACTACCCCTTTCCCTAAACTGATCTTCACCAAAATCAATACACCTTGAGCTCTCTGCAACTCAGGAAAGAGTGCAAAAAATTATTTGATTCTCATTGAATTTTCGGCAGTTATCGTTCGTCATAAAAAAATTACCCCTTTTAAAACATAAAACGTTGCTGATAAACTACCCCTTCCCTTAACCGATCTTCAACAAAATCTACAGACCTTGAGTTCTCTTTAGTTCAAAAAGGTATGCAAAAACCTAGTTGAATCTGTTTGAATTTACGGCAGTTATCGTTCATCATATAAAAAATTACCCTTGTTAAAACATAAAATGTTGCTGGTAAACTACCCCTTCCCTTAGCCGATCTTCACCAACACCAATAGGTATTGAGAACTCTACAATACAGGGCTGTATGCAAAACATCATTTGATTCTGTTTGAATTTGGGGCTGTTATCGTTTAATATAGAAAAAAATTACCCTTGATAAAAAACCGTTGTAGGTAAACTACCCCTTTCCCTTAACCGATCTTCACCAAAAACGACAGATCTTGGGTACTCTACAATTCAGGCCTGCATGCAAACAATTATTTGATTCTGTTTGAATTTGCGGCTGTTATCGTTCGTCATAGAAAAAATACCCTTGTTAAAACATAAAACGTTGCAGGTAAACTACCCCTTTCCCTTAACCGATCTTCAACAAAATCAACAGACCTTGAGTTCTGTATAATTCAAAAAGGTATGCAGAAGAGTAGTTGATTCTGTTTTAATGTACGGCAGTTATCGTTCGTCAAAAAAAAAATTTCCCTTGATAAAACATAAAATGTTGCTGGTAAACAACCCTATTCCCTTAACCGATCTTCACCAAAACCAACAGGTCTTGAGAACTTTACATTTCAGGGCTGTATGCAAAATATTATATGATTCTGTTTGAATTTACGGCTGTTATCGTTTGCCATATAAAATACCCTTGATAAAACAAAAAACGTGTCAGGTAAACTACCCCTTTTCTTTAACCGATCTTCACCAAAAGCAATAGGTCTTTAGTACTCAACAAAACAGGGCTGTATGCAAAAACGTATTTGATTCTGTTTGAATTTGCGGCTCTTATCGTTTGCCATAGAAAATACTCTTTTAAAACATAAAACGTTGCAGGTAAACTACCCCTTTCCCTTAACCGATCTTCACCAACACCAACAGGTATTGAGAACTCTACAATACAGGGCTGTATGCAAAACATCATTTGATTCTGTTTGAATTTGCGGCTGTTATCGTTTACCATAGAAAAAAATTACCCTTGATAAAAAACCGTTGCAGGTAAACTGCCCCTTTCCCTTAACCGATCTTCATCAAAGACGACAGATCTTGAGAACTATCCAATTTAGGGTTGTATGCAAAATATTATGTGATTTTGTGTGAATTTGCGGCTGTTATCGTTTGCCATACAAAATACCCTTGATAAAACAAAAAACGTGGCTGGTAAACTACCCCTTTCCCTTAACCGATCTTCACCAAAAGCAATAGGTCTTTAGTACTCAAGAAATCATGGCTGTATGCAAAAACATATTTGATTCTGTTTTAATTTGCGGCTCTTATCGTTTGCCATAGAAAATACCCTTTTAAAACATAAAACGTTGCTGGTAAACTACCCCTTTCCCTTAACCTATCTTCACCAAAAACAAAAGGTCTTGAGAACTGTACAATTCAGGGCAGTATGCGAAACATTATTTGATTATGTTTGAATTTGCGGCTGTTATCGTTTGCCATAGAAAATACCCTTGTTAAAACATAAGACGGTGCAGGTAAACTACCCCTTTCCCTTAACCGATCTTTACCAAAATCAACAGATCGTGAGAACTCTACAATGCAGGGCTGTATGCGAAACATTATTTGATTCTGTTTGAATTTGCGGCTGTTATCGTTTGCCAAACAAACAAAATTACCCTTGATAAAAAAAAACCGTTGCAGGTAAACTACCCCTTTCCCTCAACCGATCTTCACCAAAAACAATAGGTCGCGAGTACTCTACAAATCAGGGCTGTATGCAAAAAATTATTTGATTCTGTTTGAATTTGCGGCTGTTATCGTTTGCCATATAAAAAAAATCTACAGACACACACACACACACAGACAGACAGATAAGACACACAGACACACACACAGACGCTTTTCGAAAAACGACTTTTTTTCATGTTTTGAGTGTAGTACAATCAGAATCTGCAATAATCTCGAACACGATTTTGTTTGCCATCGCCATACTTCCATTTCCTTAAGGAACATGGAAGTAAAAATTACCCTTGATAAAAAAAACTGTTGCAGGTAAACTACCCCTTTCCCTCACCCCATCTTCACGAAAAACAATAGGTCGTGAGTACTCTACAAATCAGGACTGTACGCAAAAAATTATTTGATTCTGTTTGAATTTGCGGCTGTTATCGTTTGCTATAGAAAAAAATCTACAGATAGACACACAGACACACAGTATAACGTTCCGGGCTACGTTATAAATCCAGGGAACCCGTGATAATTGACGCTAGCCAATTATACAGGCTGCCTACGTTGTAACAAACTGAAAATCAACACAACACTTAGAGCAATAATAATAACTATAATTAAAGGACAGAAGGGAAGGTATATTCACTGATTTATGCACTCACTTCAATATGTAATAAGATGACATCTCTTTATTAACAAATGATATATATATTGATCCCATTACATAACAATTTTATACTGAAATAGTTAAAAAGGGTTTTCTGTCAAATTAAGGATCAAACTGATCATGTCTTTTACCTCGGATCCGAGTCTCTTTAAATCTAGTAAAGACGTCTGAAATTTACTTTATTTATCAAGAAGGTTGCATTGTTACATGAACACCATTTGAAGAATGGTATTATTTAGTTAATCGATTAAAACTTATATCTCAAGATTAATGTTACAACGTATGATTTTAGAAATTACTGGGTACATTTCTTTTAAAACTTAATGCTTAGAGATGATTATTGTCTTTTAAAAGGTCTCTGGCATGTATAAAAACTTATATTTTAAATGTACATAATTCTCGGTAGACAAGCCACCGAGTCACCTCTTAAATACGCTTTTGCTGTCCGTGTCCTGGGGCGTGAATCCTCGATACTCTGGTAGTCGGGGTAGACATCTGGGTCGTGTTTCCGGTGAAAGTACTCTAGGTGTATTAATGAGGAGATGGATGTTATGCTGCGTGACGTCGGGCTAATCCTAGGCAGTTCTGGTAAGTGTTGTTTAGGTGGTAGTCGTCCGTATCTGCAGTTGTGCACGTCACATATTTACTGGCAGCGTAGTACTGGAGTTTGCATCTTCTTCTTTTACATTACTATCTGAATTACATCACTCGAACAATATTCGAGAGTTCGTTTTTTAATTAACTTGAGACATCACCATACGAGTTCTTTTTTTTTAATTACCACGTTTCTTTAACAAATTCCTCACTACATCTTATATATATATATATATATATATATATATATATATATATATATAACTAGCTCTCCACGCTTTTAGTGGAAGCTCACACTCAATTAAAACTTAAAAAACAAACATTTTCTGAAGAGCCCTCGCTTGGAGGTGTTTACAGTCTGAACGCCGCATCGTAACTCTTACATTGTTACAACAGGTAGATTGCAACGACGCGGAGTGAGTACTCCGCCATAATATAGTTCCAACTCTTTATTTAAAATACATTCTTATAGTAAGACAAAATAAATTATCTAGACTTATCTAGTTTACAGGGATTATTATAACTACTACTTGTGGCTTCAAATTATTAATTATTTACATTATGATTTACAGATATTTCTAATTTACTGCCGGTTCGGTATGCACGTTGGGTCCGGAATAGGCAGGTCAACGCATGATAAATTTACTAAAGGGTTAACTGTATTATTCTTAGCTTTTACATTACGATTTTTAATTATTTATTTAGTTAGATTTTCTTAATTTAATTCTCATTACTGTTATGAGTTAGTTCAGGGGTATTTGGTTTAAACGTGCGATTTAAAGTACTTACTTACTTTCGTTTTTTTTAATTTTAATTATTAATTTTTTTTTATATTTAAATCGTCACAACAGACAGACACACACACACAGACACATTTCGAAAAATGACTTTTTTTCATGTTTTGAGTGTAGTACAATCAGAATCTGCAAGAATCTCGAACACGATTTTTTTTGCCATCACCATACTTCCATTTCCCTAAGGAACATGGAAGTAAAAGTCGTTTTTCGAAAAGTGTCTGTGTGTGTCTGTAGATTTTTTTCTATGGCAAACGATAACAGTCGCAAATTCAAACAGAATCAAATAATTTTATGCATACTGCCCTTATTTGTAGAGTACTCAAGACTTATTGTTTTTGGTGAAGATCGGTTATGAGAAAGGGGTAGTTTACCTGCAACGTTTTATGTTTTAACAAGGGTATTTTCTATGGAAAACGATAACAGCCGCAAATTCAAACAGAATCAAATGATTATTCGCATGCAGCCCTAAATTGTAGAGTTCTCAAGACGTGTTGATTTTGGTGAAGATCGGTTAAGGGAAAGGGGTAGTTTACCTGAAACGTTTTATTTTTTACAAGGGTATTTTCTATGGCAAACGATAACAGCCGCAAATTCAAACAGAATCAAATAATGTTTTGCATACAGCCCTGATTTGTAGAGTACTCAAGACCTATTGTTTTTAGTGAAGATCGGTTGAGGGAAAGGGGTAGTTTACCTGCACCGCTTTTTTATCAAGGGTAATTTTTTTTATGGCAAACGATAACATCCGCAAATTCAAACAGGATCAAATAATGTTTTGAATACAGCCCTGAATTGTAGAGTTCTCAAGACCTGTTGGTTTTGGTGAAGATCGGTTGAGGGAATAGGGTAGTTTACCTGCAACATTTTATGTTTTAACAATGGTAATTTTTCCTATGACGAACGATAACTGCCGTAAATTCAAACAGAATCAAATAATTTATTTCATACCTCCCTGAATTATAGAGATCCCAAGGTTTTTTGATTTTGGTGAAGATCGGTTAAGAGAAAGGGGTAGTTTACCCGCAACACTTTATGTTTTAACAACGGTAATTTTTTTTAATGACGAACGATAACAGCCGCAAATTCAAACAGAATCGAATAGTGTTTTGCATTCAGCCCTAAATTGTAGAGTACTCAAGACCTGTTGGTTTTGGTGAAGATCGGTTAAGGGAAAGGGGTGGTTTACCTGAAACATTTTATGTTTTAACAAGGGTAATTTTTCTTATGACGAATGATAACTGCCGCACATTCAAACAGAATCAAATATTTTTTTGCATACGTTCCTGAATTGTCAAGTACTCAAGATTTTTTCATTTTGGTGAAGATCAGTTAAGGGAAAGGAGTAGTTTACCAGCAACACTTTATGTTTTAACAACGGTAATTTTTTCTATAACGAACGATAATTCCCGCACATTCAAACAAAATCAAATATTGTTTTGCATACTTTCCTGAATTGTAAAGGAATGAAGGCCTGTTGATTTTGGTGAAGATCGGTTAAGGGAAAAGTGTAGTTTACCTGCCACGTTTTATGTTTTAACAAGATTAATTGTTTCTATGACTAATGATAACTGCCACACATTCAAAGAGAATCAAATAATGTTTTGCATGCATCCCTGAATTGTAGAGGACTCAAGGCCTATTGATTTTGGTGAAGATCGGTTAAGGGAAAGGGGTAATTTACCTGCAACATTTTATGTTGTAACAAGAGAAATTTTTTCATAAAGAACGATAACTGCCGTAAATTCAAACAGAATTGAATAATTTTTTACATATGTACCTGAGTTGGAGAGGACTCAAGGCCTGTTGATTTTGGTGAAGATCGGTTACGGGGAAAGGGTAGTTTACCTGAAACATTTTTTGTTGTAACAGAGTAAAGTACTTAATTTTGATAAATAAAGTATCCTGATAAGATCTTAATAATCCACTGTAGAAACGTAGATGAAATATCTATAAATGAAGAGCTAGTTGAACGGGGTGGGGGTAATTTTCTTTAAATGAAAATTATAGTTGAAGGGGGAGGGGATAATTTTTATTTATATGTCATGTGTACTACGTTATCGGCAACGCAGAAGTAGTTTGTTGTTAAAATTCCTTCCTGGGCTGTTTGGGCTTGATCCAATGTTTTCTAGAAAACCAGACGTTTCGGCAGTGCTATCGACTGCCATCGTCAGTGAAAATTGAGTGCACTATCGTGAGGTGGTATACGTTAGTGATCACAGTACTGTGGTTAAGGCTGAAGAAAGAAGTAGTTTCTATGGAAATAGTTCATTTCGAAAAGTATTTTAAATATAAATCTTAGAACATGGTAGTCATATTTTACATCGGTACGTTTTTTACATCGGTCGGACATCATACCTCTCTCAATTCCGTTTAGCATGAGAAAATGGAAATCAGAGATGTTTCTACTTATTTTTCTAATCAGAATGTCGTTGCACACAGATTTCCGCTAGTTGCTCTCTTTCCTCTCTATTCATTCATTTTAATCTTGCACGTTTCACTAAATTATCCGTCCATTTCATTTGGGGTTTTCGTTTTCATCTCCTACACTCTTATGGTCTTTAAGGGGCACAATATGTTTATTCTGTCTGACGTCTTGTTGTATAATGTAGTAACCCGGACAACTATGTTTCATCTACTTCTCGCATATCTTCACCCTAGTTCTGCTTCTGATACGCTCATTTTTTCTCCTATCTGATAGTTTTGCCTTTAACACTTGTCTATTGCTTTGTGGGTTACCTCTATTTTGTCCATGCAAGTGACCCCACTTACGAAACACATTTGAGGACAGGAAGCATTGATTAAATATTTTGGTCTTAAGATACTGTGGGTCTGCTTTGTTCTTGGGAATTTAATCCACTTTATTAAACGTCACCCAGTTTAACCTTTGTTTTCATATTCACCAACTGATTCACTTTGTTAACTTTAATAAGTTGCTCCAACTAATCCCGTAACTTACTCAGTTATATGCCCTATGCCGACTATCACAATTTCCCATTTTTCTATATTTATCATGATTTTAATCTTCATCATCATCTTCACAATACGGCATAGGCAAGGTGCTGCCTGATCCGCCTTCTAAGATCCTCCAGCCATTTCTTCGTGGGTGTACCCACACACCTGTGTCCTATAGGTTTGTATTTCCAGACCTGTTTGGCCAGTCTGGAATCTGATATTCTTTCTAAGTGTTCTTTCCACCGTTGTTTGTAATCGTTTAATTTTTAATTTAAGTTAAAACTTAACTTATCAAAACTTAACAAAAAGAACACCTTTTAATTTCTCGTAAGAACGTCATTTCCGAGGCCTTTATTTTACTGTCTTGTTTCATGGTTGTTGTCCATAATTCACACCCATAGGACAATACAGGGACTGCCATAACTTTGTAAAACTTTAGTTTTGTATCTCGACGTACCTTGTTTCTAAAAATACGGTTGATTGTCTTACAAGTCGTCTGGAACTTACCTAACTTAACATCAATATCATAATTCCTATCATAGCCATTATCATTTCCCAAATAACTAAAATGTCCACCTGTTCTAGAATTTGATAATTAATCATTGTTTTTGTTCATATTGGTTCTGTGCCTCGAAATGCATTACCTTTGTATTTATAGACGACATTTTCATATTGTATTGTTTAGTATTGATTTTCATATTGTCAGGGTGCAGTGTATCACCTACTATTTTTAACGTTTATATTGACGATCTATCAAGGAAATGGAAACATCTAGTGAACCCTGGTATTAAGATATCACGAGACAGATATTTGAACGCGGTGTTGTTTACTGACGACTTGCTTGTAATTCAACCTACACAGTCTGCTTTACAAAAAGCTTTTTTTAAACTTCATTAGATTTGCAATCGATTTTAATCTTATTCCGGTTAATACTGAGGCAAATGCTTCTTGATTGTGTGTCAAGTATTTCCTACTGTATTTATTTGTTGTCCGTTATAAAAAATATGTTGACAGCATGTCTTATGTCGCACACTTTGATCCCGTGGCCTTCTCAGTCAAAATCTTCCTCGTGAGGGGCTGCTAACCTCCATTAGACGCCTCTCCACGTGGCTTCACAGATATGAAATACCCGGGGAAAAGGAACACCCAGAGCTGACAAGAATTAGCGAACAGCGTCTGACCCAGAGCGATCACAGAAATCGTACTTGCCAGCATGGTGTTTCAAGACCTAACCTAACCTAACCTAACCCAACCTCTATAACAAAACATGGAGAATTTAAAAAAAGCAAACGAAAATAATCGCCAGATAGGTGGGAACTTTTTCCGAATACTATACCTCTAAGGTCTCGCTCATGGTACCTGGGACAGGCTACAATACGCTTTTGATATCAAAAAGCAGTACTACTCCCCAAAGAGGACAAAAAACTGAAGAAACTGGTGATAAGAACACACAATGTATAGTCAGTAAACGGCTGAGGAATGGTTTGTAAATTAAAGGAAAATATTGAAAAATTAAAGAGGCCATAATAGGAAGACAAGTCGAAAAAAAAATTACAGTTGAACTCGCGAATAACAAGGTCGCTTATAACGAGAACTCGGATGTAACGAGCAAAATTACGAGATTTGTTTGGTTTTGTTTCTTAGTAATATTAATTAAACTCGCTTTAACGAGTAGAAATGCATTATAGATTTGGTTGGAACGAGCATTTGTAATTTAAAAATAAATATTGTACATGTGGCATGGAAAGTTTTGAGTTTTTTTGCCAGATAGCCGGCTGATTTTTGATAAGTGTTTACTACACAGTTACTTTTACTGTATTTCGCGATTGCACTGTACGCCAAGGTTCAGCAAAAAATGTTTAAAGTCTAAATTTCACTTTTAAGCGTAGAATGTAAAGATGCCAAAATTTTATTGTGCAAAGCCTCTTCTATAGGAGTCTTTTTTTGTGTTCGATAATCATGGTATAAAAATTTAAGCTTGCGAGTCGACAACTCGGGTGTAGCAAGCACCCGATTTTAACGAGCACATTTGTCCGGTCTCTTGAATCTCGTTATAAGCAAGTTTCACTGTATTTTAAACTCGTATAAACTTGCTGTGCTACAAAGGTAATGAAGAGATGATTAAATTAACAAAAATCTAAATTCGAAAACCGGCGCACCGATCGATCGCTAACGAGTTTCGGACTATTAATAATGAATTTGTTACCTATTCAATATCTCCGGTGTTGTAGCGTCTTAATTATTATTTGAGACGATTTTAGTTATTTAATATGGTTGCGAGAAAACCATAATTACAGTGAAAAAAACACGAGCGCACGTGTGTGCATAATTGTAAAAATAATAAGAATATTGTTCAGTCAGCTACTGCTAGTCACAACTATTACATTACGTAACAGTTGCATTTGATATAGGCAGTATGAAAATTACTACGTTTTATTTACATAACTATATTTGCTTTTAATTATACTCACTCTTTCTTTTTACACACGCTAGCGTAAGCGCGCGCGCGCACACACACACACACACACACACACACAAATAGGGAGCCGCGTATGTAATGTATTACACATCCGTTGTAACACGTTACGCTAAATAACATAATGCTTGCTTATTTATCAGCGATAAATTACTTTCGATATTACAATAACCTGACAGGTATTTGTTTAACAGCTTTAATTACCAGGAAGAGAAAAGAAAAGAACAGGAGAGAACAATGCGCGCGCGCGTGTAACGCGTTGACCAGTGTGAGAGTGGCAGCCGTTGTTTGTACTTTCTAAACGAAACATAAATCCTTTTTCGGCTTTTATTGTCCGCTGTTAAAAAGGCGCGAGCGAATTCGAAGGTCTGTTCGGAATACCGGTGGATTTACTGCGGTTAAGTAGTGTTAGTATGGAATCCGATATTAACAACTTTTTGTGTAAAACCTACGTCTCTTACTTGCGCTTTACTAGATGTTAAAACTTGTAAAATTCTTACGTCACACACACACCCCACCTCCACACATTGAGCGCGCACAATAGAAACAATACTCAAGTTTTAGAAACTCTGGTTTATCCACTGTTCTGTTGTGTCTTCTTCTCCCTCCAGTACTTCTTCCATCTGTTGACCTTTACTTGGTTCACATCACTACTGCTTTCTCACCTGTTAAATGCCTATGCCTCCAGTCGCTAACTCCCACTGTTCTGAAGTCTTGCATATCATCAATCTATCCTTTTCTGCTGCTTTCTCTTGTTCTCTGGTCCTGTGAGCTACACTGCATAATTCTTTTTATCGCCCTATTATCGTCTATTTTTTCCAAATGTAAAACACACTATTCTCTGTACTTTCAGCTACATCAGTGACATCCACTAGTGATCTAATTTGTGGTTTATGCTTATTCTACAAGTTCCGTTGATGTCTTAGCACTAGCTCATGGGTTTTCCTCGGATTGTTTTTATCACGTGAGACGTTATCTGAAAAGAAACGAGACTGAATTTCTTCCTCACTAAGTGGCAAAGTGTGAGACCAAAAATTCAGCAGTTGATACCAATGTTTGGTTATATTCATAAAAATTTCAACTTCTTAACTTTATCAGATTTGACTGTGCCATAGTTTTTGTAAGTGTTTGTTTCATCTCAAAAATGTAGCTGAATATTGAGCTTGTGTCAGGGCCGGCCCCTGCGCTTCTGCCGTCCTGTGCAGTATTTATGAGACCAAGTGTGTATAGTGCACACCATTTTGACACTGGAAACACAAACGTTAATCACAAATAACTACAATGATATTACGAACAGGTTGTTTGCCCGGCACTGAGACCGTCAGAAAAGTTATCATTTGCGCATGCTGGTGGCGTGGCACAGTCGTTTACGCAGTCGGGCAATATTATCTGCTGATGACTGATGCAAGGCAGCACTCATTGTCAGGTTTACGTTCTCTCGTTCACGAATGTTCGACTCTTCCTTAAACTCCGATGACTTTATACATAAAGTAATTCTTACTGATCTTACATATTGTGATGAAATTAAGTGAATAATTTTATTTTTTCCCTCAATTTCAAAACTTAACATCCCGGAATCTGCCGCCCTTTAAAATTTGCCCCCCCTGGGCGGTGGGACGGTTCGCCCCTGCCTGGAGCCGGGAGCCTGGCTTGTGGCAAACTACGAGACGGCGCAACTGAAATATTTAACAAGCTACAACATGCTCACGGAGAAGAACGCATATATTGGGCTCAGGGTTTGGGTGGCACAATGCATCTCTGGATGGCCATAAAACTGTGGACGATGAAAAACCGTTCGACGACCAAGCACAGCACAGCACAAATGTCTTAAAAGTGAGCGATCTTACCTAGACTGATCGTCGTTTTATGTTAACGATGATTGATTATGAACAAAACTGAAATCGTCCGACTGTTCATAAGATTTTGGTGAATACGTTGAGATCGACCAGAGATTGTTGACTGCTGGATGCTTCATTAAAATAGCGCTCAATGTCGCATCAGTGTTAAAAAGTGTGTGGCTAAAAAAGGGCATTCTGTAGTACTCCAGACACCTATTCTAATGATTTTAGTTCATATTGTTACATTGTGTTTCAAAAAATTAAAACCCACATCCGGGGCCACTATTTTGAAAGGGTGGAGATCGTCCAACGTATTATAATGGACCAACTAAAGCTTCCAGTCAGGTTAGTTAAAACTTCCATTATTCTTCCAACCAGTGGGATCGGCCGCTTGCTTAATTGTGTGGCTTCCCGAGGGAACTACTTTGAAGGGGGCAAAACTGTTTTGTAGTTAATGTGTTAATAATTAATTTTATACGATTACATTTTGGACGCACCCTGCGCGTTCAATTGTGTAGTTATTGACTGCTGAATTGGTTATCTGGACCATGAACTCAGCCCAAGAAGATATGATCAGAAGATGGGAAAGAATGATTCTGAGGAGGATATATGGAGGTGTAGTAGATACTGGAATGTGGCGTATGAGGACAAACGTCGAATTGTACGATGTATACAAGGAACCGGACATCGTCAACAGCAGTAAACAAGGCAGAATTAGGTGGGCAGTTCACATACAAAGAATGGCAGAGGAAAGAGCAGTGAAAAAAGTATTTTTATTGGAGGACCAAGAGGGAGAAGAGCAAGAGGGAGGCCAAGAAGAAGGTGGGTGGACGATATAAATGAAGATATGAGAAGACTGGAGGCGTAGAGTCGCACAGGACAGAGAGGAGTGGAAGCACGTCATTCTGGAGGTCAGGGCTCTTCATGAGCTGTAGCGCCGTGGAGTAGCAGTAGTAGTAGAATTGGTTATCTCCGTTGCGATCTTGAGCATTCGTTGTGCTTTGTTTGGACGTTCCCACGCTTGAGGCTCTTTGAAAAGTTACCTAAACATCTCTCAGCCAGTTCGACTTTGGTGTCCGTCAAGTTTGCTGCTACCATTTGCAGTACGCACAGTTTGGTAGGTTTGGTTTTATAAAGCCTCTCGTTTTAAGTGTTCTTGTGCCTGCTTTAAGGATCAAGTTAAGCAAGACGATGGAAACTGTGTGCCTTGTTTAACCACGCAGTTAATGTCAAACGCCTCTCGTCTGTTACCTTGGAAAGGTGAACTCAGACAGAGAAAATATAAAACACGAGGTAATTTTACTACTACTCTAGGTATCTCCTGCGGTTTTAAATAACACGGTTTCACTGAGGTACATTCGTTTAATAACGTGTTTACGTCTGAGTTAATAAATATGTTTGTTATCTTTACGTTGTTCTTTAATGATATTTAATATCCAGCTTGTCTCTCACAAGTTCTCGGCTCAAGTGTAAATCAGATTATAACAATATTAAACCAGACAGCATATAAGAGAGACAATTTAATATAGCCACGTTCTGTTATGTCGTATAGTTCTGCGAGTACACAAAGTATGCTTGTCTTTCGTGAAACAGTCTGTTCTGAACTGGATTCCAACCAAGGAAGAAAGACAGTCTTCTTCTTACTTCTTATCCATAAACCTGTTCTATATACTTCACATTCACTCTGTCTGACTGAAACACAGTCAAACGGACCTGAGGATTGTGTTGGAGAACTAAGAGCAACAACAAAAATATTTGGTGTGCATTTTAGCAGCCTTCGTTTTAACTCTCGTTACTGCAGTACTATAACTTATTTAACGAGCTCTGATATAACTCGGGATAAAAAAATTGTTCACTTTTTGTGTTGTTAACGAGACAATGTTTGGTAATTACTTTATCGTTCCAACGATTTTACGCAGACTTTTGTTTGTATTAAGAAGAGAACAATAGAAGGTGATTGTCATGCAACGAACATTTTGGTATTATGTGAGTTTCCACCAACGTCTCAGAATAAATCGTTTTTACTTGTTACCATTAATTCGAACAATTAGATCGTTAGGTCGAACGTTATATAAGGGCAAGCAACGAGCAGTTATAATAAAATTGGCCTTTACCTAGGACATATTTTCCATCTCTCGTTGCTGTAAAGAGGTTCGAACGTCAAATTGTAATCTCTAGAGATTTTTAGTGTGAACAATTTTTAATTACAGTCTGATTAAAGAAAATTCTGTAATTTAAGAAGAGTTTAGAGTCCATTTGGTTCATCGCTTCAAAATCGTAATAACTAAAAAGCAAATGGAAATAGAACCACTCTGTTAACAAAAATCTTTATTAAATATTTTTACAAGTATAAATTGTATATATATATATATATAAATAAATAAATATATAAATATATATATTACATTTAATATTTATAATGAATTTACCTCAAGATATTTTTATTAAATGTATTATATTGTAACACAACAGAAATGCTAGCATTCATGTTACATAAAAACAAGGCTAACAGAATAATAAACAAGTCAATATCTGACCCCATGATAGAACAAAGATCTCATAATTATATTTATAATCATAGATAAAGATAAATAAGGATGCAAGGTAGTATTAACAAGAATAAACGAACCTGTAAGTTAAATAATAGTTGATGTAATGAAATAAATAAATATACATCAAGAAACGGACTGTAGCAGAAAGTGATTGAAATATATATATATATATATATATATATATATATATATATATATATATATTGTACAGGAATGGGTTTCCTCTCCTCAAAACCCCACTGTTGGGTTTGTCAATTTGTACATATACCTATGCCAATGTGTTTTGAATTATTTTAATTATGTAAATCTCGGAGATATTTGGAGTTGTGGGATGTATTGATGTAAGTAATTAATTATTAACTTAGCTCTCTAAAAACTATCAGTGTTTGTGTACCTGTAACTTAAATAATTAATGAGTTATTTTATAATTCCGTTCAACCCTATTATACCTTGAAGAGAATTCTGTCTAATTTTGTATTTTTACGCTCTCTCTTTGGTGTCAGATAATTCCGCTATAAGCGCTGTAGTATCGGCTCAACGAAACTTATAGGTTATTTCAATGTTTATGTTAACCAATTATTCTATACTTATTCAGTTACTTTTTTATTCCTAGCTCATTAAACCATACTCCAAATAACAAGATTTTGCCAATATATAAAGGTTCTTTATTTGTTTACTTCTTTAACATTGAATAATATATGTTCTAATTAACATATGCTTGGGCTATAGATTGTATGAATCGATTGTTGATTATTCTGATACTTTATTTAAATTTAGTTATATAGTGTGTTTTAATTTGTAATTAATTTAATTCAGGGTGTGAAGGTTCTTGTAACTGTGGGGAAGATTAAAAATACATAGATAAGAATGCAAGATTTACAAATTTAAAGTGTTATGTAGTTAGTATGATTAATATAATAATAATTTACCAGACTAGAACGAAGCAAATCGTGTAGGCGGTTGATTGATAAATTTACTGTTCTGGACAATTATGCCGTACGATTTTCTTTCGTCAGTTTAATAAAATGGAATTCTTGTCCTGTCCACTTCGGAATTACAGCTCTCTGGATTGGTTACAGCCCGATTGATGCTTCTTCTGCAACGCCAGGATCCAAATACGTTCTCCTCTCGGTTGAAGCAATTAGTGTTGTTCCGTGTATTTGAAAGGTTATAACTTCTGGTGTAGTGAATATTATTAATTGTGATACTGTTAATTCTTTCTATTTGGTTTAATACATCATCAATTCCCTTCGGATATGGGACAGTTCAAGTTCTTCCTTGTAGGATCTAGTTATTTATTCTCTATTGTGATTTCATACTGTAGTGTTATTTGTTTAAACTGTACTGGTGATAGTCATAAATATTGTCATTAGGATTTTGTGTTTTATAATCGTGTCTGATAATTTAAAATATTCCGATTAAATAGATAATTCTTGGGTTTTTTAATCTCATCACATTCAGATCATCAAAGCAATTATTGTCAAATCAACAACTTCCTCTTCTTCTGTCGTCCCTAGCAACACATAATTTCTTCCTTCCACATGTTTTGAATATATAGTGTTTATTTCATATATTTTTTGTCTATTCTTTATCAATTTGCTATCCTATCGGAATGTAACTTTACCGATAGTTGGTTTATTATTTTCTACACATATTCTGCTGGTTTTTTGATATAAGCCGGTTTTTTTTCCTTTTTTTTATATTTAATCCACTTTCGATATTATATGTTATTAATCGATATCATGGCATTATGGTATTATCATAATTTGTGTAAATTTTATTATATATCATTATTAATTTAATGTTTTTTCTAACTCTTCAAATCGTATTCATTAATTATTATTAATTGATGTACCTAACCTTTATGTTATTAGTGGTTATATAGTGGTTTTGGCTGTTAGGCCTTTTATTGTAAACAGATCTACCTGTATTTATAACTGGTACACATCTATAGCCCCTTTTACATAAATTCATACATATAATTAAATCTTAACTATTAACATTTACATAAACAATTATTTTTTCCATATCTAATAACAATTTTATCTTGACCTATGGATCACATATAAGAAAATTCAAATCTATTAACGTTAATTAGCTGCTTCACACTTTATTCTACAACAGTCATTGAATAATACATATTGTTTCATTATCTTTCATTAACTCAACACATATTTGGTATAACATAACATAAACTTTATCATAACATTTGTTGTCACAAAATAATATCTTTTAACTCAAAATTCTTATTTGCTATTAGTAAATTATTGTTTCATTTTTTGTCTGCTTTTCACTAAATATATATCATCAACTATTGTCTAACTTACAGGTTCGGTTATTCTTGTTAATATTACCTTGCATCCTTATATACCTTTATCTATGATTATAAATGTAATTATTAGATCTTTGTTCTATCATGGGGTTAGATATTGACTTGTTTATTATTCTGTGAACCTTGTTTTTATGTAACATGAATGCTAGCATTTCTGTTGCGTTACATATGCTCCCCCTCCTAAAAAAGTTTAGTTTACCTGAATGAAGTTTAGGTCAAATAAACTTGTCTTTTTCACATGCCTTTTCTTCATTTCATTGTTAATGGTTGACGATGGGATTTTCAATGTAACTTCATTAGACTAGTATTAATACTTTTTTTTTTTTTTTTTTTTATTTAATAACATTTCATCATTTTAATTAACATTCTTGATCATTTTTAAATTCTGTAAACATTATTTGTTGATAGTTGGCTACAATATTCAATGATACATTAGTTTCACATCTCTTCTATTTATAATTACTATAATCACTGTATTTCTCAATTATTCTCCTGTTAACTCATTTCTTTCTGTTTTCTTTGTCCTACTCTTTTGGAAACTGAAGTTATTCTTGCAACTATTCTAATATTCCTTAAATATTTAATTTCCCTAACAATCCCTAATACATGTGTTGGTACAGTTCAGAGAGGCACTGTTTGGCTTCATACTCTGCTGCCCACACCACATCTTAATATAGTACTGCTGGAATTCATCTACAGTCAGCTATAAAATATAATAATCTCCTAATAATCTCTTTAATTATTTAATAATAAATATTTGGGGAAAATTTTTTTTTCTCTTTGTTGCTTTTATATTTCTTCATTACTATCCTTCATATTTTGTGATTCCATTTTAGTTCCTTAAACATTCCTTGATATTAAATTTGACAGTTATCATTTGTAATCATTTTTGTTGTGATTGTAATGCTAAGTATCTTCTTCATTTGTTTTTTTTCTCTGATCACAATATTTTCTAAATAGTTGTTGTGTGATGATCATTATAACTGTATTTCAGACTAATTACATTCCTTAGCCCAACTATTCTTCTTCTTATCGTATTTCATTATTCTGGCTGTTTATTTTTCAGTGAATTATGTTCATAAATACTCTTTCTTTCTTGTCTTCTTTAACATTATATTGGTTACATTCAATCGTTTACTGAAGTTGTTTCCATCATTTGGCAATGTAGTATGTATTTTAGGTCATATGATTTTTCTCTTTCTGTATTTTGCATAGGTAGATTTGAGGTAACAACTTTTATCTTGGGGTTTCATTCTTTATCATTCACGCTATTCCTTTATAAACATTTAATAATAATTCTTGCTTTCTTCTGTAATCTTGGGGTTTGTTATTCATTATTCACACTATTTCTTTATAAACATTTAATAATAATTCTCGCTTTCTTCTGTAATCTTGGGGTTTGTTATTCATTATTCACACTATTTCTTTATAAACATTTAATAATAATTCTCGCTTTCTTCTGTAATCTTGGGGTTTCATTATTCATTATTCACACTACTTAATACCTTCTTCATAACTATATTTTAATTCAGACTTACTTCATTTTGAATGACACACATTTTTTTTTCTATTTATTTTATGGTTCAACAAATTTTCTTTTATTTACAAGTGTTTTTTTTTTTTCAAATTGATAATAAGTTGTTCTTATTGTATTTTAGAATTTAGTGGTAGTATTCAACTCAAATTCTTTTTAAATTCCAAGTATTTTCTCTTCAAGACTGGTAATAAGTTGTTCTTATTATTTTTAGAATTTATTCATTAAATAATATTTCCGTATCTTGTCAATTGGTTGCCTGGTCAGTTTTCATAACATCAGTCCCATTTTTCTGGTTGACTGTTTCTTTTTCTAACCATGGTCCATTAATTCGACTGCACCCGTTGTCCGGATGACTGCAGTGTTCATACCAATTTTTTCACTTTTTACGTATCTCTTGTGCATGATACAAAGCCAGTACTGTAACTCGGCTGTTGCAAAGTCTTTATTTAATTCAGGGTATTCAGTTATATTTAGCTCCCTTTGAATTATCAGGTATCGTATCTCCTCTATTCTAATATAATTACTTGTATATCCTATCTTTCCATTCCCTTGGATATCTGGACTATTTACCAAATGTTTTACGGGTATCTTCCGTATTAACGATATAATTGACTTGGTCAAATATTCTCTAACCGTTGATATTTTCAAATAATATTTAAATTTATTTAAAGTTTTTGTGATTGTTCTATGGTGGGTTATTTTGGTTATTTTCATAACGTTTCTTCTATAATTCATGCCTTTACATAACTCCCTTCGCTCATTAATTGGGATGTTAACAGCACTAATTAATCCACCCTTCCTCATCTCCATTTCTTCCTTTGTATAAACTATTTTCTTTCTCCATATTTTCCTTATTTTCTGGATATTCTCTTCTATGGTCAGATTTATTATAATACCTTCGGAAGTGCTGTCTAGTGTTTTAGACATATTCTTTAAACACCTCTCCATTTCTTTATTTGTCTCCTCCTTATATTTATCCACTTCTGGGTTAAGTGTGTCATTATTTTCAAACTTCCCTTCGAAAGTTTCCCTTATCTCATTATAGACCTGCTCCTTCTTATCCTCGATCCGCTTTAAACCTGCTTCGTTCATTTTCTCAATTCTTTCATCCATTCGCCTTAAATTTTCTTTGTTCATTCGTATGATGTCTTCCTTCATTTGTTTTACACCCTCATCATTCCTATCTAACCTTTCGTGAATTTGTTTTGAGGTTTCTTTAATTTCCTCATTTGTTTTATTTAATTTTTCCTCCAGTCTCTTTGAGTTTTCCTTATTTTCCTCTTTCATTATCCTAAATTGTTCTCTCGAGTCTTCCTTAATACTACTCAGTAACTCCATTAATTTTTCCCAATTTAGTCCTTCTCTGGCTCCTGCTTTATCTATTTGGTCCCCTTGGACAACTTCTTCGATTACTTCCCTTTCCTTGTCTGCCATTATTTCAGTTTCTGTTATTTCGTCTGTCTGTTGTCCCATCTCACTATCTGTTATTATTTCTATTTCCTGTTCTTGTTCACCTTCTTCCTTCTCAGTATCTTCTGCCCTCCTCTTTGATCTAAATCTGGTAACATACATTTTTATTCTCCCACAGTTGCCTGCTCTGGTTAAGTAATATTATTATACTTATAATTACTTAACTTAAGCCCTACACAAGTTGAGCGCCAATTTGTACAGGAATGGGTTCCTCTCCTTAAAACCCCACTGTTGGGTTTGTCAATTTGTACATACACCTATGCCAATGTGTTTTGAATTATTTTAATTATGTAAATCTCGGAGACATTTGGAGTTGTGGGATGTATTGATGTAAGTAATTAATTATTAACTTAGCTCTCTAAAAACTATCAGTGTTTGTGTACCTGTAACTTAAATAATTAATGAGTTATTTTATAATTCCGTTCAACCCTATTATACCTTGAAGAGAATTCTGTCTAATTTTGTATTTTTACGCTCTCTCTTTGGTGTCAGATAATTCCGCTATAAGCGCTGTAGTATCGGCTCAACGAAACTTATAGGTTATTTCAATGTTTATGTTAACCAATTATTCTATACTTATTCAGTTACTTTTTTATTCCTAGCTTATTAAACCATACTCCAAATAACAAGATTTTGCCAATATATAAAGGTTCTTTATTTGTTTACTTCTTTAACATTGAATAATATATGTTCTAATTAACATATGCTTGGGCTATAGATTGTATGAATCGATTGTTGATTATTCTGATACTTTATTTAAATTTAGTTATATAGTGTGTTTTAATTTGTAATTAATTTAATTCAGGGTGTGAAGGTTCTTGTAACTGTGGGGAAGATTAAAAATACATAGATAAGAATGCAAGATTTACAAATTTAAAGTGTTGTGTAGTTAGTATGATTAATATAATAATAATTTACCAGACTAGAACGAAGCAAATCGTGTAGGCGGTTGATTGATAAATTTACTGTTCTGGACAATTATGCCGTACGATTTTCTTTCGTCGGTTTAATAAAATGGAATTCTTGTCCTGTCCACTTCGGAATTACAGCTCTCTGGATTGGTTACAGCCCGATTGATGCTTCTTCTGCAACGCCAGGATCCAAATACGTTCTCCTCTCGGTTGAAGCAATTAGTGTTGTTCCGTGTATTTGAAAGGTTATAACTTCTGGTGTAGTGAATATTATTAATTGTGATACTGTTAATACTTTCTATTTGGTTTAATACATCATCAATTCCCTTCGGATATGGGACAGTTCAAGTTCTTCCTTGTAGGATCTAGTTATTTATTCTCTATTGTGATTTCATACTGTAGTGTTATTTGTTTAAACTGTACTGGTGATAGTCATAAATATTGTCATTAGGATTTTGTGTTTTATAATCGTGTCTGATAATTTAAAATATTCCGATTAAATAGATAATTCTTGGGTTTTTTAATCTCATCACATTCAGATCATCAAAGCAATTATTGTCAAATCAACAACTTCCTCTTCTTCTGTCGTCCCTAGCAACACATAATTTCTTCCTTCCACATGTTTTGAATATATAGTGTTTATTTCATATATTTTTTGTCTATTCTTTATCAATTTGCTATCCTATCGGAATGTAACTTTACCGATAGTTGGTTTATTATTTTCTACACATATTCTGCTGGTTTTTTGATATAAGCCGGTTTTTTTTCCTTTTTTTTATATTTAATCCACTTTCGATATTATATGTTATTAATCGATATCATGGCATTATGGTATTATCATAATTTGTGTAAATTTTATTATATATCATTATTAATTTAATGTTTTTTCTAACTCTTCAAATCGTATTCATTAATTATTATTAATTGATGTACCTAACCTTTATGTTATTAGTGGTTATATAGTGGTTTTGGCTGTTAGGCCTTTTATTGTAAACAGATCTACCTGTATTTATAACTGGTACACATCTATAGCCCCTTTTACATAAATTCATACATATAATTAAATCTTAACTATTAACATTTACATAAACAATTATTTTTTCCATATCTAATAACAATTTTATCTTGACCTATGGATCACATATAAGAAAATTCAAATCTATTAACGTTAATTAGCTGCTTCACACTTTATTCTACAACAGTCATTGAATAATACATATTGTTTCATTATCTTTCATTAACTCAACACATGTTTGGTATAACATAACATAAACTTTATCATAACATTTGTTGTCACAAAATAATATCTTTTAACTCAAAATTCTTATTTGCTATTAGTAAATTATTGTTTCATTTTTTGTCTGCTTTTCACTAAATATATATCATCAACTATTGTCTAACTTACAGGTTCGGTTATTCTTGTTAATATTACCTTGCATCCTTATTTACCTTTATCTATGATTATAAATGTAATTATTAGATCTTTGTTCTATCATGGGGTTAGATATTGACTTGTTTATTATTCTGTGAACCTTGTTTTTATGTAACATGAATGCTAGCATTTCTGTTGCGTTACATATGCTCCCCCTCCTAAAAAAGTTTAGTTTACCTGAATGAAGTTTAGGTCAAATAAACTTGTCTTTTTCACATGCCTTTTCTTCATTTCATTGTTAATGGTTGACGATGGGATTTTCAATGTAACTTCATTAGACTAGTATTAATACTTTTTTTTTTTTTTTTTTATTTAATAACATTTCATCATTTTAATTAACTAACTTGATCATTTTTAAATTCTGTAAACATTATTTGTTGATAGTTGGCTACAATATTCAATGATACATTAGTTTCACATCTCTTCTATTTATAATTACTATAATCACTGTATTTCTCAATTATTCTCCTGTTAACTCATTTCTTTCTGTTTTCTTTGTCCTACTCTTTTGGAAACTGAAGTTATTCTTGCAACTATTCTAATATTCCTTAAATATTTAATTTCCCTAACAATCCCTAATACATGTGTTGGTACAGTTCAGAGAGGCACTGTTTGGCTTCATACTCTGCTGCCCACACCACATCTTAATATAGTACTGCTGGAATTCATCTACAGTCAGCTATAAAATATAATAATCTCCTAATAATCTCTTTAATTATTTAATAATAAATATTTGGGGAAAATTTTTTTTTCTCTTTGTTGCTTTTATATTTCTTCATTACTATCCTTCATATTTTGTGATTCCATTTTAGTTCCTTAAACATTCCTTGATATTAAATTTGACAGTTATCATTTGTAATCATTTTTGTTGTGATTGTAATGCTAAGTATCTTCTTCATTTGTTTTTTTTCTCTGATCACAATATTTTCTAAATAGTTGTTGTGTGATGATCATTATAACTGTATTTCAGACTAATTACATTCCTTAGCCCAACTATTCTTCTTCTTATCGTATTTCATTATTCTGGCTGTTTATTTTTCAATGAATTATGTTCAAAAATACTCTTTCTTTCTTGTCTTCTTTAATATTATATTGGTTATATTCAATCGTTTACTGAAGTTGTTTCCATCATTTGGCAATGTAGTATGTATTTTAGGTCATATGATTTTTCTCTTTCTTTATTTTGCATAGGTAGATTTGAGGTAACAACTTTTATCTTGGGGTTTCATTCTTTATCATTCACGCTATTCCTTTATAAACATTTAATAATAATTCTTGCTTTCTTCTGTAATCTTGGGGTTTGTTATTCATTATTCACACTATTTCTTTATAAACATTTAATAATAATTCTCGCTTTCTTCTGTAATCTTGGGGTTTGTTATTCATTATTCACACTATTTCTTTATAAACATTTAATAATAATTCTCGCTTTCTTCTGTAATCTTGGGGTTTCATTATTCATTATTCACACTACTTAATACCTTCTTCATAACTATATTTTAATTCAGACTTACTTCATTTTGAATGACACACATTTTTTTTTCTATTTATTTTATGGTTCAACAAATTTTCTTTTATTTACAAGTGTTTTTTTTTTTCAAATTGATAATAAGTTGTTCTTATTGTATTTTAGAATTTAGTGGTAGTATTCAACTCAAATTCTTTTTAAATTCCAAGTATTTTCTCTTCAAGACTGGTAATAAGTTGTTCTTATTATTTTTAGAATTTATTCATTAAATAATATTTCCGTATCTTGTCAATTGGTTGCCTGGTCAGTTTTCATAACATCAGTCCCATTTTTCTGGTTGACTGTTTCTTTTTCTAACCATGGTCCATTAATTCGACTGCACCCGTTGTCCGGATGACTGCAGTGTTCATACCAATTTTTTCACTTTTTACGTATCTCTTGTGCATGATACAAAGCCAGTACTGTAACTCGGCTGTTGCAAAGTCTTTATTTAATTCAGGGTATTCAGTTATATTTAGCTCCCTTTGAATTATCAGGTATCGTATCTCCTCTATTCTAATATAATTACTTGTATATCCTATCTTTCCATTCCCTTGGATATCTGGACTATTTACCAAATGTTTTACGGGTATCTTCCGTATTAACGATATAATTGACTTGGTCAAATATTCTCTAACCGTTGATATTTTCAAATAATATTTAAATTTATTTAAAGTTTTTGTGATTGTTCTATGGTGGGTTATTTTGGTTATTTTCATAACGTTTCTTCTATAATTCATGCCTTTACATAACTCCCTTCGCTCATTAATTGGGATGTTAACAGCACTAATTAATCCACCCTTCCTCATCTCCATTTCTTCCTTTGTATAAACTATTTTCTTTCTCCATATTTTCCTTATTTTCTGGATATTCTCTTCTATGGTCAGATTTATTATAATACCTTCGGAAGTGCTGTCTAGTGTTTTAGACATATTCTTTAAACACCTCTCCATTTCTTTATTTGTCTCCTCCTTATATTTATCCACTTCTGGGTTAAGTGTGTCATTATTTTCAAACTTCCCTTCGAAAGTTTCCCTTATCTCATTATAGACCTGCTCCTTCTTATCCTCGATCCGCTTTAAACCTGCTTCGTTCATTTTCTCAATTCTTTCATCCATTCGCCTTAAATTTTCTTTGTTCATTCGTATGATGTCTTCCTTCATTTGTTTTACACCCTCATCATTCCTATCTAACCTTTCGTGAATTTGTTTTGAGGTTTCTTTAATTTCCTCATTTGTTTTATTTAATTTTTCCTCCAGTCTCTTTGAGTTTTCCTTATTTTCCTCTTTCATTATCCTAAATTGTTCTCTCGAGTCTTCCTTAATACTACTCAGTAACTCCATTAATTTTTCCCAATTTAGTCCTTCTCTGGCTCCTGCTTTATCTATTTGGTCCCCTTGGACAACTTCTTCGATTACTTCCCTTTCCTTGTCTGCCATTATTTCAGTTTCTGTTATTTCGTCTGTCTGTTGTCCCATCTCACTATCTGTTATTATTTCTATTTCCTGTTCTTGTTCACCTTCTTCCTTCTCAGTATCTTCTGCCCTCCTCTTTGATCTAAATCTGGTAACATACATTTTTATTCTCCCACAGTTGCCTGCTCTGGTTAAGTAATATTATTATACTTATAATTACTTAACTTAAGCCCTACACAAGTTGAGCGCCAATTTGTACAGGAATGGGTTCCTCTCCTTAAAACCCCACTGTTGGGTTTGTCAATTTGTACATACACCTATGCCAATGTGTTTTGAATTATTTTAATTATGTAAATCTCGGAGATATTTGGAGTTGTGGGATGTATTGATGTAAGTAATTAATTATTAACTTAGCTCTCTAAAAACTATCAGTGTTTGTGTACCTGTAACTTAAATAATTAATGAGTTATTTTATAATTCCGTTCAACCCTATTATACCTTGAAGAGAATTCTGTCTAATTTTGTATTTTTACGCTCTCTCTTTGGTGTCAGATAATTCCGCTATAAGCGCTGTAGTATCGGCTCAACGAAACTTATAGGTTATTTCAATGTTTATGTTAACCAATTATTCTATACTTATTCAGTTACTTTTTTATTCCTAGCTCATTAAACCATACTCCAAATAACAAGATTTTGCCAATATATAAAGGTTCTTTATTTGTTTACTTCTTTAACATTGAATAATATATGTTCTAATTAACATATGCTTGGGCTATAGATTGTATGAATCGATTGTTGATTATTCTGATACTTTATTTAAATTTAGTTATATAGTGTGTTTTAATTTGTAATTAATTTAATTCAGGGTGTGAAGGTTCTTGTAACTGTGGGGAAGATTAAAAATACATAGATAAGAATGCAAGATTTACAAATTTAAAGTGTTGTGTAGTTAGTATGATTAATATAATAATAATTTACCAGACTAGAACGAAGCAAATCGTGTAGGCGGTTGATTGATAAATTTACTGTTCTGGACAATTATGCCGTACGATTTTCTTTCGTCGGTTTAATAAAATGGAATTCTTGTCCTGTCCACTTCGGAATTACAGCTCTCTGGATTGGTTACAGCCCGATTGATGCTTCTTCTGCAACGCCAGGATCCAAATACGTTCTCCTCTCGGTTGAAGCAATTAGTGTTGTTCCGTGTATTTGAAAGGTTATAACTTCTGGTGTAGTGAATATTATTAATTGTGATACTGTTAATTCTTTCTATTTGGTTTAATACATCATCAATTCCCTTCGGATATGGGACAGTTCAAGTTCTTCCTTGTAGGATCTAGTTATTTATTCTCTATTGTGATTTCATACTGTAGTGTTATTTGTTTAAACTGTACTGGTGATAGTCATAAATATTGTCATTAGGATTTTGTGTTTTATAATCGTGTCTGATAATTTAAAATATTCCGATTAAATAGATAATTCTTGGGTTTTTTAATCTCATCACATTCAGATCATCAAAGCAATTATTGTCAAATCAACAACTTCCTCTTCTTCTGTCGTCCCTAGCAACACATAATTTCTTCCTTCCACATGTTTTGAATATATAGTGTTTATTTCATATATTTTTTGTCTATTCTTTATCAATTTGCTATCCTATCGGAATGTAACTTTACCGATAGTTGGTTTATTATTTTCTACACATATTCTGCTGGTTTTTTGATATAAGCCGGTTTTTTTTCCTTTTTTTTATATTTAATCCACTTTCGATATTATATGTTATTAATCGATATCATGGCATTATGGTATTATCATAATTTGTGTAAATTTTATTATATATCATTATTAATTTAATGTTTTTTCTAACTCTTCAAATCGTATTCATTAATTATTATTAATTGATGTACCTAACCTTTATGTTATTAGTGGTTATATAGTGGTTTTGGCTGTTAGGCCTTTTATTGTAAACAGATCTACCTGTATTTATAACTGGTACACATCTATAGCCCCTTTTACATAAATTCATACATATAATTAAATCTTAACTATTAACATTTACATAAACAATTATTTTTTCCATATCTAATAACAATTTTATCTTGACCTATGGATCACATATAAGAAAATTCAAATCTATTAACGTTAATTAGCTGCTTCACACTTTATTCTACAACAGTCATTGAATAATACATATTGTTTCATTATCTTTCATTAACTCAACACATATTTGGTATAACATAACATAAACTTTATCATAACATTTGTTGTCACAAAATAATATCTTTTAACTCAAAATTCTTATTTGCTATTAGTAAATTATTGTTTCATTTTTTGTCTGCTTTTCACTAAATATATATCATCAACTATTGTCTAACTTACAGGTTCGGTTATTCTTGTTAATATTACCTTGCATCCTTATTTACCTTTATCTATGATTATAAATGTAATTATTAGATCTTTGTTCTATCATGGGGTTAGATATTGACTTGTTTATTATTCTGTGAACCTTGTTTTTATGTAACATGAATGCTAGCATTTCTGTTGCGTTACATATGCTCCCCCTCCTAAAAAAGTTTAGTTTACCTGAATGAAGTTTAGGTCAAATAAACTTGTCTTTTTCACATGCCTTTTCTTCATTTCATTGTTAATGGTTGACGATGGGATTTTCAATGTAACTTCATTAGACTAGTATTAATACTTTTTTTTTTTTTTTTTTATTTAATAACATTTCATCATTTTAATTAACATTCTTGATCATTTTTAAATTCTGTAAACATTATTTGTTGATAGTTGGCTACAATATTCAATGATACATTAGTTTCACATCTCTTCTATTTATAATTACTATAATCACTGTATTTCTCAATTATTCTCCTGTTAACTCATTTCTTTCTGTTTTCTTCGTCCTACTCTTTTGGAAACTGAAGTTATTCTTGCAACTATTCTAATATTCCTTAAATATTTAATTTCCCTAACAATCCCTAATACATGTGTTGGTACAGTTCAGAGAGGCACTGTTTGGCTTCATACTCTGCTGCCCACACCACATCTTAATATAGTACTGCTGGAATTCATCTACAGTCAGCTATAAAATATAATAATCTCCTAATAATCTCTTTAATTATTTAATAATAAATATTTGGGGAAAATTTTTTTTTCTCTTTGTTGCTTTTATATTTCTTCATTACTATCCTTCATATTTTGTGATTCCATTTTAGTTCCTTAAACATTCCTTGATATTAAATTTGACAGTTATCATTTGTAATCATTTTTGTTGTGATTGTAATGCTAAGTATCTTCTTCATTTGTTTTTTTTCTCTGATCACAATATTTTCTAAATAGTTGTTGTGTGATGATCATTATAACTGTATTTCAGACTAATTACATTCCTTAGCCCAACTATTCTTCTTCTTATCGTATTTCATTATTCTGGCTGTTTATTTTTCAATGAATTATGTTCAAAAATACTCTTTCTTTCTTGTCTTCTTTAACATTATATTGGTTACATTCAATCGTTTACTGAAGTTGTTTCCATCATTTGGCAATGTAGTATGTATTTTAGGTCATATGATTTTTCTCTTTCTTTATTTTGCATAGGTAGATTTGAGGTAACAACTTTTATCTTGGGGTTTCATTCTTTATCATTCACGCTATTCCTTTATAAACATTTAATAATAATTCTTGCTTTCTTCTGTAATCTTGGGGTTTGTTATTCATTATTCACACTATTTCTTTATAAACATTTAATAATAATTCTCGCTTTCTTCTGTAATCTTGGGGTTTGTTATTCATTATTCACACTATTTCTTTATAAACATTTAATAATAATTCTCGCTTTCTTCTGTAATCTTGGGGTTTCATTATTCATTATTCACACTACTTAATACCTTCTTCATAACTATATTTTAATTCAGACTTACTTCATTTTGAATGACACACATTTTTTTTTCTATTTATTTTATGGTTCAACAAATTTTCTTTTATTTACAAGTGTTTTTTTTTTCAAATTGATAATAAGTTGTTCTTATTGTATTTTAGAATTTAGTGGTAGTATTCAACTCAAATTCTTTTTAAATTCCAAGTATTTTCTCTTCAAGACTGGTAATAAGTTGTTCTTATTATTTTTAGAATTTATTCATTAAATAATATTTCCGTATCTTGTCAATTGGTTGCCTGGTCAGTTTTCATAACATCAGTCCCATTTTTCTGGTTGACTGTTTCTTTTTCTAACCATGGTCCATTAATTCGACTGCACCCGTTGTCCGGATGACTGCAGTGTTCATACCAATTTTTTCACTTTTTACGTATCTCTTGTGCATGATACAAAGCCAGTACTGTAACTCGGCTGTTGCAAAGTCTTTATTTAATTCAGGGTATTCAGTTATATTTAGCTCCCTTTGAATTATCAGGTATCGTATCTCCTCTATTCTAATATAATTACTTGTATATCCTATCTTTCCATTCCCTTGGATATCTGGACTATTTACCAAATGTTTTACGGGTATCTTCCGTATTAACGATATAATTGACTTGGTCAAATATTCTCTAACCGTTGATATTTTCAAATAATATTTAAATTTATTTAAAGTTTTCGTGATTGTTCTATGGTGGGTTATTTTGGTTATTTTCATAACGTTTCTTCTATAATTCATGCCTTTACATAACTCCCTTCGCTCATTAATTGGGATGTTAACAGCACTAATTAATCCACCCTTCCTCATCTCCATTTCTTCCTTTGTATAAACTATTTTCTTTCTCCATATTTTCCTTATTTTCTGGATATTCTCTTCTATGGTCAGATTTATTATAATACCTTCGGAAGTGCTGTCTAGTGTTTTAGACATATTCTTTAAACACCTCTCCATTTCTTTATTTGTCTCCTCCTTATATTTATCCACTTCTGGGTTAAGTGTGTCATTATTTTCAAACTTCCCTTCGAAAGTTTCCCTTATCTCATTATAGACCTGCTCCTTCTTATCCTCGATCCGCTTTAAACCTGCTTCGTTCATTTTCTCAATTCTTTCATCCATTCGCCTTAAATTTTCTTTGTTCATTCGTATGATGTCTTCCTTCATTTGTTTTACACCCTCATCATTCCTATCTAACCTTTCGTGAATTTGTTTTGAGGTTTCTTTAATTTCCTCATTTGTTTTATTTAATTTTTCCTCCAGTCTCTTTGAGTTTTCCTTATTTTCCTCGTTCATTTTCCTAAATTGTTCTCTCGAGTCTTCCTTAATACTACTCATTAACTCCATTAATTTTTCCCAATTTAGTCCTTCTCTGGCTCCTGCTTTATCTATTTGGTCCCCTTGGACAACTTCTTCGATTACTTCCCTTTCCTTGTCTGCCATTATTTCAGTTTCTGTTATTTCGTCTGTCTGTTGTCCCATCTCACTATCTGTTATTATTTCTATTTCCTGTTCTTGTTCACCTTCTTCCTTCTCAGTATCTTCTGCCCTCCTCTTTGATCTAAATCTGGTAACATACATTTTTATTCTCCCACAGTTGCCTGCTCTGGTTAAGTAATATTATTATACTTATAATTACTTAACTTAAGCCCTACACAAGTTGAGCGCCAATTTGTACAGGAATGGGTTCCTCTCCTTAAAACCCCACTGTTGGGTTTGTCAATTTGTACATACACCTATGCCAATGTGTTTTGAATTATTTTAATTATGTAAATCTCGGAGATATTTGGAGTTGTGGGATGTATTGATGTAAGTAATTAATTATTAACTTAGCTCTCTAAAAACTATCAGTGTTTGTGTACCTGTAACTTAAATAATTAATGAGTTATTTTATAATTCCGTTCAACCCTATTATACCTTGAAGAGAATTCTGTCTAATTTTGTATTTTTACGCTCTCTCTTTGGTGTCAGATAATTCCGCTATAAGCGCTGTAGTATCGGCTCAACGAAACTTATAGGTTATTTCAATGTTTATGTTAACCAATTATTCTATACTTATTCAGTTACTTTTTTATTCCTAGCTCATTAAACCATACTCCAAATAACAAGATTTTGCCAATATATAAAGGTTCTTTATTTGTTTACTTCTTTAACATTGAATAATATATGTTCTAATTAACATATGCTTGGGCTATAGATTGTATGAATCGATTGTTGATTATTCTGATACTTTATTTAAATTTAGTTATATAGTGTGTTTTAATTTGTAATTAATTTAATTCAGGGTGTGAAGGTTCTTGTAACTGTGGGGAAGATTAAAAATACATAGATAAGAATGCAAGATTTACAAATTTAAAGTGTTGTGTAGTTAGTATGATTAATATAATAATAATTTACCATTTTTCTTTTATAAAATTGCTAAACTGCTATAATTGTTTTTATTATTTAGACAAAGCTTTTCGTCATTACTGACATCTTCAGGTCTTAAACAACCTGAGGTTGTTTAAGACCTGAAGATGTCAGTAATGACGAAAAGCTTTGTCTAAATAATAAAAACAATTATAGCAGTTTAGCAATTTTATAAAAGAAAAGTAAGGATGGCTGCTAATTTAAACAATACGAAGAATAATTTACCAGACTAGAACGAAGCAAATCGTGTAGGCGGTTGATTTATAAATTTACTGTTCTGGACAATTATGCCGTACGATTTTCTTTCGTCGGTTTAATAAAATGGAATTCTTGTCCTGTCCACTTCGGAATTACAGCTCTCTGGATTGGTTACAGCCCGATTGATGCTTCTTCTGCAACGCCAGGATCCAAATACGTTCTCCTCTCGGTTGAAGCAATTAGTGTTGTTCCGTGTATTTGAAAGGTTATAACTTCTGGTGTAGTGAATATTATTAATTGTGATACTGTTAATTCTTTCTATTTGGTTTAATACATCATCAATTCCCTTCGGATATGGGACAGTTCAAGTTCTTCCTTGTAGGTTCTAGTTATTTATTCTCTATTGTGATTTCATATACTGTAGTGTTATTTGTTTAAACTGTACTGGTGATAGTCATAAATATTGTCATTAGGATTTTGTGTTTTATAATCGTGTCTGATAATTTAAAATATTCCGATTAAATAGATAATTCTTGGGTTTTTTAATCTCATCACATTCAGATCATCAAAGCAATTATTGTCAAATCAACAACTTCCTCTTCTTCTGTCGTCCCTAGCAACACATAATTTCTTCCTTCCACATGTTTTGAATATATAGTGTTTATTTCATATATTTTTTGTCTATTCTTTATCAATTTGCTATCCTATCGGAATGTAACTTTACCGATAGTTGGTTTATTATTTTCTACACATATTCTGCTGGTTTTTTGATATAAGCCGGTTTTTTTTCCTTTTTTTTATATTTAATCCACTTTCGATATTATATGTTATTAATCGATATCATGGCATTATGGTATTATCATAATTTGTGTAAATTTTATTATATATCATTATTAATTTAATGTTTTTTCTAACTCTTCAAATCGTATTCATTAATTATTATTAATTGATGTACCTAACCTTTATGTTATTAGTGGTTATATAGTGGTTTTGGCTGTTAGGCCTTTTATTGTAAACAGATCTACCTGTATTTATAACTGGTACACATCTATAGCCCCTTTTACATAAATTCATACATATAATTAAATCTTAACTATTAACATTTACATAAACAATTATTTTTTCCATATCTAATAACAATTTTATCTTGACCTATGGATCACATATAAGAAAATTCAAATCTATTAACGTTAATTAGCTGCTTCACACTTTATTCTACAACAGTCATTGAATAATACATATTGTTTCATTATCTTTCATTAACTCAACACATATTTGGTATAACATAACATAAACTTTATCATAACATTTGTTGTCACAAAATAATATCTTTTAACTCAAAATTCTTATTTGCTATTAGTAAATTATTGTTTCATTTTTTGTCTGCTTTTCACTAAATATATATCATCAACTATTGTCTAACTTACAGGTTCGGTTATTCTTGTTAATATTACCTTGCATCCTTATTTACCTTTATCTATGATTATAAATGTAATTATTAGATCTTTGTTCTATCATGGGGTTAGATATTGACTTGTTTATTATTCTGTGAACCTTGTTTTTATGTAACATGAATGCTAGCATTTCTGTTGCGTTACATATGCTCCCCCTCCTAAAAAAGTTTAGTTTACCTGAATGAAGTTTAGGTCAAATAAACTTGTCTTTTTCACATGCCTTTTCTTCATTTCATTGTTAATGGTTGACGATGGGATTTTCAATGTAACTTCATTAGACTAGTATTAATACTTTTTTTTATTTTTTTTTATTTAATAACATTTCATCATTTTAATTAACATTCTTGATCATTTTTAAATTCTGTAAACATTATTTGTTGATAGTTGGCTACAATATTCAATGATACATTAGTTTCACATCTCTTCTATTTATAATTACTATAATCACTGTATTTCTCAATTATTCTCCTGTTAACTCATTTCTTTCTGTTTTCTTCGTCCTACTCTTTTGGAAACTGAAGTTATTCTTGCAACTATTCTAATATTCCTTAAATATTTAATTTCCCTAACAATCCCTAATACATGTGTTGGTACAGTTCAGAGAGGCACTGATTGGCTTCATACTCTGCTGCCCACACCACATCTTAATATAGTACTGCTGGAATTCATCTACAGTCAGCTATAAAATATAATAATCTCCTAATAATCTCTTTAATTATTTAATAATAAATATTTGGGGAAAATTTTTTTTTCTCTTTGTTGCTTTTATATTTCTTCATTACTATCCTTCATATTTTGTGATTCCATTTTAGTTCCTTAAACATTCCTTGATATTAAATTTGACAGTTATCATTTGTAATCATTTTTGTTTCATTTTTGTTGTGATTGTAATGCTAAGTATCTTCTTCATTTGTTTTTTTTCTCTGATCACAATATTTTCTAAATAGTTGTTGTGTGATGATCATTATAACTGTATTTCAGACTAATTACATTCCTTAGCCCAACTATTCTTCTTCTTATCGTATTTCATTATTCTGGCTGTTTATTTTTCAATGAATTATGTTCAAAAATACTCTTTCTTTCTTGTCTTCTTTAACATTATATTGGTTACATTCAATCGTTTACTGAAGTTGTTTCCATCATTTGGCAATGTAGTATGTATTTTAGGTCATATGATTTTTCTCTTTCTTTATTTTGCATAGGTAGATTTGAGGTAACAACTTTTATCTTGGGGTTTCATTCTTTATCATTCACGCTATTCCTTTATAAACATTTAATAATAATTCTTGCTTTCTTCTGTAATCTTGGGGTTTGTTATTCATTATTCACACTATTTCTTTATAAACATTTAATAATAATTCTCGCTTTCTTCTGTAATCTTGGGGTTTGTTATTCATTATTCACACTATTTCTTTATAAACATTTAATAATAATTCTCGCTTTCTTCTGTAATCTTGGGGTTTCATTATTCATTATTCACACTACTTAATACCTTCTTCATAACTATATTTTAATTCAGACTTACTTCATTTTGAATGACATACATTTTTTTTTCTATTTATTTTATGGTTCAACAAATTTTCTTTTATTTACAAGTGTTTTTTTTTTCAAATTGATAATAAGTTGTTCTTATTGTATTTTAGAATTTAGTGGTAGTATTCAACTCAAATTCTTTTTAAATTCCAAGTATTTTCTCTTCAAGACTGGTAATAAGTTGTTCTTATTATTTTTAGAATTTATTCATTAAATAATATTTCCGTATCTTGTCAATTGGTTGCCTGGTCAGTTTTCATAACATCAGTCCCATTTTTCTGGTTGACTGTTTCTTTTTCTAACCATGGTCCATTAATTCGACTGCACCCGTTGTCCGGATGACTGCAGTGTTCATACCAATTTTTTCACTTTTTACGTATCTCTTGTGCATGATACAAAGCCAGTACTGTAACTCGGCTGTTGCAAAGTCTTTATTTAATTCAGGGTATTCAGTTATATTTAGCTCCCTTTAATTATCAGGTATCGTATCTCCTCTATTCTAATATAATTACTTGTATATCCTATCTTTCCATTCCCTTGGATATCTGGACTATTTACCAAATGTTTTACGGGTATCTTCCGTATTAACGATATAATTGACTTGGTCAAATATTCTCTAACCGTTGATATTTTCAAATAATATTTAAATTTATTTAAAGTTTTTGTGATCGTTCTATGGTGGGTTATTTTGGTTATTTTCATAACGTTTCTTCTATAATTCATGCCTTTACATAACTCCCTTCGCTCATTAATTGGGATGTTAACAGCACTAATTAATCCACCCTTCCTCATCTCCATTTCTTCCTTTGTATAAACTATTTTCTTTCTCCATATTTTCCTTATTTTCTGGATATTCTCTTCTATGGTCAGATTTATTATAATACCTTCGGAAGTGCTGTCTAGTGTTTTAGACATATTCTTTAAACACCTCTCCATTTCTTTATTTGTCTCCTCCTTATATTTATCCACTTCTGGGTTAAGTGTGTCATTATTTTCAAACTTCCCTTCGAAAGTTTCCCTTATCTCATTATAGACCTGCTCCTTCTTATCCTCGATCCGCTTTAAACCTGCTTCGTTCATTTTCTCAATTCTTTCATCCATTCGCCTTAAATTTTCTTTGTTCATTCGTATGATGTCTTCCTTCATTTGTTTTACACCCTCATCATTCCTATCTAACCTTTCGTGAATTTGTTTTGAGGTTTCTTTAATTTCCTCATTTGTTTTATTTAATTTTTCCTCCAGTCTCTTTGAGTTTTCCTTATTTTCCTCTTTCATTTTCCTAAATTGTTCTCTCGAGTCTTCCTTAATACTACTCATTAACTCCATTAATTTTTCCCAATTTAGTCCTTCTCTGGCTCCTGCTTTATCTATTTGGTCCCCTTGGACAACTTCTTCGATTACTTCCCTTTCCTTGTCTGCCATTATTTCAGTTTCTGTTATTTCGTCTGTCTGTTGTCCCATCTCACTATCTGTTATTATTTCTATTTCCTGTTCTTGTTCACCTTCTTCCTTCTCAGTATCTTCTGCCCTCCTCTTTGATCTAAATCTGGTAACAGACATTTTATTCTCCCACAGTTGCCTGCTCTGGTTAAGTAATATTATTATACTTATAATTACTTAACTTAAGCCCTACACAAGTTGAGCGCCAATTTGTACAGGAATGGGTTCCTCTCCTTAAAACCCCACTGTTGGGTTTGTCAATTTGTACATACACCTATGCCAATGTGTTTTGAATTATTTTAATTATGTAAATCTCGGAGATATTTGGAGTTGTGGGATGTATTGATGTAAGTAATTAATTATTAACTTAGCTCTCTAAAAACTATCAGTGTTTGTGTACCTGTAACTTAAATAATTAATGAGTTATTTTATAATTCCGTTCAACCCTATTATACCTTGAAGAGAATTCTGTCTAATTTTGTATTTTTACGCTCTCTCTTTGGTGTCAGATAATTCCGCTATAAGCGCTGTAGTATCGGCTCAACGAAACATATAGGTTATTTCAATGTTTATGTTAACCAATTATTCTATACTTATTCAGTTACTTTTTTATTCCTAGCTCATTAAACCATACTCCAAATAACAAGATTTTGCCAATATATAAAGGTTCTTTATTTGTTTACTTCTTTAACATTGAATAATATATGTTCTAATTAACATATGCTTGGGCTATAGATTGTATGAATCGATTGTTGATTATTCTGATACTTTATTTAAATTTAGTTATATAGTGTGTTTTAATTTGTAATTAATTTAATTCAGGGTGTGAAGGTTCTTGTAACTGTGGGGAAGATTAAAAATACATAGATAAGAATGCAAGATTTACAAATTTAAAGTGTTGTGTAGTTAGTATGATTAATATAATAATAATTTACCATTTTTCTTTTATAAAATTGCTAAACTGCTATAATTGTTTTTATTATTTAGACAAAGCTTTTCGTCATTACTGACATCTTCAGGTCTTAAACAACCTGAGGTTGTTTAAGACCTGAAGATGTCAGTAATGACGAAAAGCTTTGTCTAAATAATAAAAACAATTATAGCAGTTTAGCAATTTTATAAAAGAAAAGTAAGGATGGCTGCTAATTTAAACAATACGAAGAATAATTTACCAGACTAGAACGAAGCAAATCGTGTAGGCGGTTGATTTATAAATTTACTGTTCTGGACAATTATGCCGTACGATTTTCTTTCGTCGGTTTAATAAAATGGAATTCTTGTCCTGTCCACTTCGGAATTACAGCTCTCTGGATTGGTTACAGCCCGATTGATGCTTCTTCTGCAACGCCAGGATCCAAATACGTTCTCCTCTCGGTTGAAGCAATTAGTGTTGTTCCGTGTATTTGAAAGGTTATAACTTCTGGTGTAGTGAATATTATTAATTGTGATACTGTTAATTCTTTCTATTTGGTTTAATACATCATCAATTCCCTTCGGATATGGGACAGTTCAAGTTCTTCCTTGTAGGATCTAGTTATTTATTCTCTATTGTGATTTCATACTGTAGTGTTATTTGTTTAAACTGTACTGGTGATAGTCATAAATATTGTCATTAGGATTTTGTGTTTTATAATCGTGTCTGATAATTTAAAATATTCCGATTAAATAGATAATTCTTGGGTTTTTTAATCTCATCACATTCAGATCATCAAAGCAATTATTGTCAAATCAACAACTTCCTCTTCTTCTGTCGTCCCTAGCAACACATAATTTCTTCCTTCCACATGTTTTGAATATATAGTGTTTATTTCATATATTTTTTGTCTATTCTTTATCAATTTGCTATCCTATCGGAATGTAACTTTACCGATAGTTGGTTTATTATTTTCTACACATATTCTGCTGGTTTTTTGATATAAGCCGGTTTTTTTTCCTTTTTTTTATATTTAATCCACTTTCGATATTATATGTTATTAATCGATATCATGGCATTATGGTATTATCATAATTTGTATAAATTTTATTATATATCATTATTAATTTAATGTTTTTTCTAACTCTTCAAATCGTATTCATTAATTATTATTAATTGATGTACCTAACCTTTATGTTATTAGTGGTTATATAGTGGTTTTGGCTGTTAGGCCTTTTATTGTAAACAGATCTACCTGTATTTATAACTGGTACACATCTATAGCCCCTTTTACATAAATTCATACATATAATTAAATCTTAACTATTAACATTTACATAAACAATTATTTTTTCCATATCTAATAACAATTTTATCTTGACCTATGGATCACATATAAGAAAATTCAAATCTATTAACGTTAATTAGCTGCTTCACACTTTATTCTACAACAGTCATTGAATAATACATATTGTTTCATTATCTTTCATTAACTCAACACATATTTGGTATAACATAACATAAACTTTATCATAACATTTGTTGTCACAAAATAATATCTTTTAACTCAAAATTCATATTTGCTATTAGTAAATTATTGTTTCATTTTTTGTCTGCTTTTCACTAAATATATATCATCAACTATTGTCTAACTTACAGGTTCGGTTATTCTTGTTAATATTACCTTGCATCCTTATTTACCTTTATCTATGATTATAAATGTAATTATTAGATCTTTGTTCTATCATGGGGTTAGATATTGACTTGTTTATTATTCTGTGAACCTTGTTTTTATGTAACATGAATGCTAGCATTTCTGTTGCGTTACATATGCTCCCCCTCCTAAAAAAGTTTAGTTTACCTGAATGAAGTTTAGGTCAAATAAACTTGTCTTTTTCACATGCCTTTTCTTCATTTCATTGTTAATGGTTGACGATGGGATTTTCAATGTAACTTCATTAGACTAGTATTAATACTTTTTTTTATTTTTTTTTATTTAATAACATTTCATCATTTTAATTAACATTCTTGATCATTTTTAAATTCTGTAAACATTATTTGTTGATAGTTGGCTACAATATTCAATGATACATTAGTTTCACATCTCTTCTATTTATAATTACTATAATCACTGTATTTCTCAATTATTCTCCTGTTAACTCATTTCTTTCTGTTTTCTTCGTCCTACTCTTTTGGAAACTGAAGTTATTCTTGCAACTATTCTAATATTCCTTAAATATTTAATTTCCCTAACAATCCCTAATACATGTGTTGGTACAGTTCAGAGAGGCACTGATTGGCTTCATACTCTGCTGCCCACACCACATCTTAATATAGTACTGCTGGAATTCATCTACAGTCAGCTATAAAATATAATAATCTCCTAATAATCTCTTTAATTATTTAATAATAAATATTTGGGGAAAATTTTTTTTTCTCTTTGTTGCTTTTATATTTCTTCATTACTATCCTTCATATTTTGTGATTCCATTTTAGTTCCTTAAACATTCCTTGATATTAAATTTGACAGTTATCATTTGTAATCATTTTTGTTTCATTTTTGTTGTGATTGTAATGCTAAGTATCTTCTTCATTTGTTTTTTTTCTCTGATCACAATATTTTCTAAATAGTTGTTGTGTGATGATCATTATAACTGTATTTCAGACTAATTACATTCCTTAGCCCAACTATTCTTCTTCTTATCGTATTTCATTATTCTGGCTGTTTATTTTTCAATGAATTATGTTCAAAAATACTCTTTCTTTCTTGTCTTCTTTAACATTATATTGGTTACATTCAATCGTTTACTGAAGTTGTTTCCATCATTTGGCAATGTAGTATGTATTTTAGGTCATATGATTTTTCTCTTTCTTTATTTTGCATAGGTAGATTTGAGGTAACAACTTTTATCTTGGGGTTTCATTCTTTATCATTCACGCTATTCCTTTATAAACATTTAATAATAATTCTTGCTTTCTTCTGTAATCTTGGGGTTTGTTATTCATTATTCACACTATTTCTTTATAAACATTTAATAATAATTCTCGCTTTCTTCTGTAATCTTGGGGTTTGTTATTCATTATTCACACTATTTCTTTATAAACATTTAATAATAATTCTCGCTTTCTTCTGTAATCTTGGGGTTTCATTATTCATTATTCACACTACTTAATACCTTCTTCATAACTATATTTTAATTCAGACTTACTTCATTTTGAATGACACACATTTTTTTTTTCTATTTATTTTATGGTTCAACAAATTTTCTTTTATTTACAAGTGTTTTTTTTTTCAAATTGATAATAAGTTGTTCTTATTGTATTTTAGAATTTAGTGGTAGCATTCATCTCAAATTCTTTTTAAATTCCAAGTATTTTCTCTTCAAGACTGGTAATAAGTTGTTCTTATTATTTTTAGAATTTATTCATTAAATAATATTTCCGTATCTTGTCAATTGGTTGCCTGGTCAGTTTTCATAACATCAGTCCCATTTTTCTGGTTGACTGTTTCTTTTTCTAACCATGGTCCATTAATTCGACTGCACCCGTTGTCCGGATGACTGCAGTGTTCATACCAATTTTTTCACTTTTTGCGTATCTCTTGTGCATGATACAAAGCCAGTACTGTAACTCGGCTGTTGCAAAGTCTTTATTTAATTCAGGGTATTCAGTTATATTTAGCTCCCTTTGAATTATCAGGTATCGTATCTCCTCTATTCTAATATAATTACTTGTATATCCTATCTTTCCATTCCCTTGGATATCTGGACTATTTACCAAATGTTTTACGGGTATCTTCCGTATTAACGATATAATTGACTTGGTCAAATATTCTCTAACCGTTGATATTTTCAAATAATATTTAAATTTATTTAAAGTTTTTGTGATTGTTCTATGGTGGGTTATTTTGGTTATTTTCATAACGTTTCTTCTATAATTCATGCCTTTACATAACTCCCTTCGCTCATTAATTGGGATGTTAACAGCACTAATTAATCCACCCTTCCTCATCTCCATTTCTTCCTTTGTATAAACTATTTTCTTTCTCCATATTTTCCTTATTTTCTGGATATTCTCTTCTATGGTCAGATTTATTATAATACCTTCGGAAGTGCTGTCTAGTGTTTTAGACATATTCTTTAAACACCTCTCCATTTCTTTATTTGTCTCCTCCTTATATTTATCCACTTCTGGGTTAAGTGTGTCATTATTTTCAAACTTCCCTTCGAAAGTTTCCCTTATCTCATTATAGACCTGCTCCTTCTTATCCTCGATCCGCTTTAAACCTGCTTCGTTCATTTTCTCAATTCTTTCATCCATTCGCCTTAAATTTTCTTTGTTCATTCGTATGATGTCTTCCTTCATTTGTTTTACACCCTCATCATTCCTATCTAACCTTTCGTGAATTTGTTTTGAGGTTTCTTTAATTTCCTCATTTGTTTTATTTAATTTTTCCTCCAGTCTCTTTGAGTTTTCCTTATTTTCCTCTTTCATTTTCCTAAATTGTTCTCTCGAGTCTTCCTTAATACTACTCATTAACTCCATTAATTTTTCCCAATTTAGTCCTTCTCTGGCTCCTGCTTTATCTATTTGGTCCCCTTGGACAACTTCTTCGATTACTTCCTTTTCCTTGTCTGCCATTATTTCAGTTTCTGTTATTTCGTCTGTCTGTTGTCCCATCTCACTATCTGTTATTATGTTAACTTACGTTTAAATCCAAATAATAATAATAATGTAATAAAGTAATAATTTATGTAATTTGCATAATTTATCTTGTCACCGGAATAATACGTTTTCAGCTCAGTTAAACTCATTAGGCTTCGGGTCCAGAATTTCGTTAAGCAGATAGAGGCAGTGGTTGCAGGGTATTGAAATAATGAGGTACACACATTAATATAACGAACTTGACTGTATTTGATCAAAATGTGTTGTATCTTAATACACATATGTATTTTAGTAATTGTAAAATTTCAAAATGGCGGCGCTCTCATCTCGCCTTGCCTTCGATTCAAGGTTACGTACATAGATTCTTTATTTGGTTACCATTATTCTTTCAATTTCATTACTGCTAGGATTGATGAACTTTATTATTTTCTTTATTTTTAATGATACTCACAATTCGTTAACTTCACAAACCAACGCCTCAGGTTATATTGAAGTTGATCAACTTAATCACACACGCTATCTCTCTCACTCTCTCACTCTCCCTGAAAATCTACACATGTGTATTTAAAGTATGGCTTGAGCTCATTTAAAATGTAATTTAGAATTTATAAAATAATTTGATTAGGGACTTTCCTGTGACTGATGCGGGGTAGACTCCTCTTCATGGCGATTAGGCAGGTGGTCGGCCGAAACTCGAGTAGTTGTGCCCACTGATTTTAATTGAAATTCATTTTTTAAAACTGTTCACTGACTCTAGTATGGTTACTGTTGCTTTTTGTAAAGATCTATTGCATGTTATTAAGTAAATATTACATGATTGGCAAAATTTTTGCCCACTGCACTGTGTCGAGCGTATAGGCTCGGTGGCTGCTGTTGTTGAACTGGGCGGAAGCCGGCACAATTAGTATGCAAATTTGTTGCGCCTGACGTCATTGTCTATTGTTCTTTTCGCTTCCGTCTGGTTAATACGTAATTGTTTTTTAACTCGTCATTTTTTTGGTGACGATTTATTATCGTGGACCAATAGAAAGTCAGTATTGTCAATTTTTAGCGCCTAACACTGCCATTGTCGTTGTTTCAATTTGCTCGTACGCCTCTGACCTTGGATCGGCTCTCCACCGGTGAATTTATATATTATTGGGACTTGTGACAAAACTAACCTTGTCTGATTTAACTTGATGATTACAATAAAATTCACAATAAAAGTACCCTTACATCCCATTATTCCGATACAGACAATTTTGTACTGTTACAAAACCCCCTCAATGAAAGGTTTTGTGTCGAGACACAAAAACTTTCATTGACTCATTCATACGTTTCTAAAAGGATCAGTTCGGATATGTTCCATAACCCCCTGTAGGGTTAATAAAACAAAAGATCAATCACTTACCCTTGGTTCCATAGTGTCGATCGTACCCGTCTGACCTTACTGGACTTCTCCTGAGAGATCCCTACACCATAAGGCCATGAGGCACTGCACGCTCCTGTTCTGACGCTCCGGCCAGCGCAGGACCGCGGTCACAACACCATAAAACTCTGAAACATTCAATACAAAATTTTAAAACAGTGGTCTTATTCATTTACATATCCGCAACTGATATGTTTCCTCTTAGATGCATTGGTTTGTGAGTTGAGGCGTTGGTTTCATTTATTTATAAACTACCAAATAACTCAAAATTATAACAAGATTTAGGACAGATCAGCCTTCTCCTTTTCGACACTCCTATATATTCTTATCAAGTTCTCTGACTTTAGTCAACATCAAATTACCTCTCTCATCATGAAATTTATATTCCTATATTAACACAAAACAACTTTTAACTTTCAAACAACAACTATTATTTTCATTCATTTTTTCAAATAACTTCAATATATTTATCTATCATGGCACTACTTCAATACTAACTAATTTTCTTTATTTATTTCTTTACTTTAATTTCACCCCTTTTCCACAGAATCATTTTTTTTTTTTTTTTTTTTGAGACTGGTTACTATAACACAAAAATTAATATTATTCTGGTCACTACCCTTCTAGTAGTCTCCTAGCCACACACTATCATCAACATAATAAAACATGGTACATCATAAGCATTAAACACTAACATTGAACAATTCACATTACTTAATTCATATTTACATAACTTGCAGCAAAACTTTAATAAGACATTACTATCAACCATTCTCTATTAACTTTTATTCATTTAACAGTCATTTAGATTCTATACAACAACAAAATTTCAAATATACCATTACCCTTCCAGTTACCTCACCTTTCTACTATGAATTTTCCCTTTTCTAACCCTTTTTATCCTTATTTATTAGTTTGGGTGACTCTCTGTTATTCATTTTTCTCTATATCTTATTTTGGCATTGTCAATCTAATCTTACTACCCCTCCTTTTTCTACTAACAACCGCTTCTAACCATTTACATATAATGACACCAATATCTCAATAATAACCCCCTTCACAAATCCCATTTAAAACCTCTGGCACCGCTCATTTTTGTACTAGTATGTGTGTATTCCCTCTAACCAACTCATTCCCTTATCGGTTCCTGACCCTTTCAGATAACCCTTTCCGGCACACAACGGTCCACTCCCGTCTCAACATCTCTCGTTGGACTCCTACACCAATACCCTAATTACAAAATATCACCATCAACAACAAATATAATTACCCCTCACATTACTCAACTCCACTTATATAATTACTAACCACTGTGTCCCTAAAATATCTAACACCTCTTTATATTTTATCAGCATCTCAGCACTTTATTTTCCCTAACTCCCATTAACTCTATTTGACTAACTCCAATGCCCTTATTTATCACTATTCCCCAAACTCTTTTACAACATTTCAACATTAATATACCATTAGAAATTCATCACTTATCTGCTAACAACACCTTTCATATCCAAATACATTACCTGCTTAATCATTTATTACCCTTAGAACCTGAATCTCACAATATCATTTAAACCTTCTTCAGTTATTTAAAATCCTACAATACATGTTTACATAAAATTACATAAAATACACAACAGCAAAAATACACAAATACATAGACATCAATACACAAAAATATACAATTCACATAATCATGAAATCATTTGCCATAATCAGTCCTAATCAGTCCATTTTTAAAAACACTGTCCACACAATTAAATGTTCATAACACAATAAACAATACACAACTACCCCATATCGTCAAATAATAATCTTATCTTAAGTCTATACAACTTATTTTTCCTGGAAAACATTATATCACCATCATGAATACAGTACTTATTTAAATTTTTATATTCTACAAAACTATCATAATTAATAGGGTTATTCCATATCAATTTATCATACAACTTGTCACGATCGGTTATGGTCCTGTCACCTTCAGTATAATTAGTCACAATCAGATAAGTTACTAAGTCATTATTTCCATTATCATCTTCTCCTACTGCTATATCAGCTTCAACCCAAGGTAAGTACTTATTTTTATTATCAATCATCTCTACTCCTAACCTTTCCATAAATTCTTCATAAGTTCTACTCATCTTAAAAATCTCTATTTCTCTCTTTCTCTCACAATATCTCTTACTTTCAAAACATCTCTCTCTTTTAAAATATCTCTCATAATAACTCTCCCAATAACACTTCTCTCTCTCAATATATCTCTCTTTACACCCACTCTTTAAACCTTCAAAACACACTATCATTCCTTTATTATTATATTCTATTCCCCATAAAATTTCATTTATACTATCAACCTCCACACTATTATCACCTATTACTATATTTTCATCTATTTTATCGTAATTTTCTACCCCACTTACCTTGTCTTTGTTCAATTCAAATTTGTTTAATTCTAATTTCTTCTTTTCTAATTCTATTTTCTCTAACTTTATACCTATTTCATTTAATCTTTTGTCAAAATTGCAACCTTGTTTTTTAATTTCTATTTTAATATCACTCAATTGTACATCGAATTTGATGCTCTGCTCATTGAAAAGTAGTTTCATCGTTTTTATTATGTCATTTTCTTCCATTCTGGTATTTACTATAGGCGTTGAGTTCGCCTGTGGCGTGCTCAACATCAATGATTCTGTGTTTGTATTTTCTACGTTAATGCTTTCGTTATCTGCCATTTTATCGTACTGATGGTACTAAACTTTGTTTTATTTGTTGTGTACGTCTTTTTAAACTATAGGTAATCTCTATAGATAACCACTCTTTTATGTTTATTTCTTTACCCTTCCACCTCTGCTTTTCTGCTTATTTATATATTTTTATTAATATATAAAGTCCCTGTTCGGGCGCCATCTGTTAACTTACGTTTAAATCCAAATAATAATAATAATGTAATAAAGTAATAATTTATGTAATTTGCATAATTTATCTTGTCACCGGAATAATACGTTTTCAGCTCAGTTAAACTCATTAGGCTTCGGGTCCAGAATTTCGTTAAGCAGATAGAGGCAGTGGTTGCAGGGTATTGAAATAATGAGGTACACACATTAATATAACGAACTTGACTGTATTTGATCAAAATGTGTTGTATCTTAATACACATATGTATTTTAGTAATTGTAAAATTTCAAAATGGCGGCGCTCTCATCTCGCCTTGCCTTCGATTCAAGGTTACGTACATAGATTCTTTATTTGGTTACCATTATTCTTTCAATTTCATTACTGCTAGGATTGATGAAATTTATTATTTTCTTTATTTTTAATGATACTCACAATTCGTTAACTTCACAAACCAACGCCTCAGGTTATATTGAAGTTGATCAACTTAATCACACACGCTATCTCTCTCACTCTCTCACTCTCCCTGAAAATCTACACATGTGTATTTAAAGTATGGCTTGAGCTCATTTAAAATGTAATTTAGAATTTATAAAATAATTTGATTAGGGACTTTCCTGTGACTGATGCGGCGTAGACTCCTCTTCATGGCGATTAGGCAGGTGGTCGGCCGAAACTCGAGTAGTTGTGCCCACTGATTTTAATTGAAATTCATTTTTTAAAACTGTTCACTGACTCTAGTATGGTTACTGTTGCTTTTTGTAAAGATCTATTGCATGTTATTAAGTAAATATTACATGATTGGCAAAATTTTTGCCCACTGCACTGTGTCGAGCGTATAGGCTCGGTGGCTGCTGTTGTTGAACTGGGCGGAAGCCGGCACAATTAGTATGCAAATTTGTTGCGCCTGACATCATTGTCTATTGTTCTTTTCGCTTCCGTCTGGTTAATACGTAATTGTTTTTTAACTCGTCATTTTTTTGGTGACGATTTATTATCGTGGACCAATAGAAAGTCAGTATTGTCAATTTTTAGCGCCTAACACTGCCATTGTCGTTGTTTCAATTTGCTCGTACGCCTCTGACCTTGGATCGGTTCTCCACCGGTGAATTTATATATTATTGGGACTTGTGACAAAACTAACCTTGTCTGATTTAACTTGATGATTACAATAAAATTCACAATAAAAGTACCCTTACATCCCATTATTCCGATACAGACAATTTTGTACTGTTACAATTATTTCTATTTCCTGTTCTTGTTCACCTTCTTCCTTCTCAGTATCTTCTGCCCTCCTCTTTGATCTAAATCTGGTATCATACATTTTTATTCTCCCACAGTTGCCTGCTCTGGTTAAGTAATATTATTATACTTATAATTACTTAACTTAAGCCCTACACAAGTTGAGCGCCAATTTGTACAGGAATGGGTTCCTCTCCTTAAAACCCCACTGTTGGGTTTGTCAATTTGTACATACACCTATGCCAATGTGTTTTGAATTATTTTAATTATGTAAATCTCGGAGATATTTGGAGTTGTGGGATGTATTGATGTAAGTAATTAATTATTAACTTAGCTCTCTAAAAACTATCAGTGTTTGTGTACCTGTAACTTAAATAATTAATGAGTTATTTTATAATTCCGTTCAACCCTATTATACCTTGAAGAGAATTCTGTCTAATTTTGTATTTTTACGCTCTCTCTTTGGTGTCAGATAATTCCGCTATAAGCGCTGTAGTATCGGCTCAACGAAACTTATAGGTTATTTCAATGTTTATGTTAACCAATTATTCTATACTTATTCAGTTACTTTTTTATTCCTAGCTCATTAAACCATACTCCAAATAACAAGATTTTGCCAATATATAAAGGTTCTTTATTTGTTTACTTCTTTAACATTGAATAATATATGTTCTAATTAACATATGCTTGGGCTATAGATTGTATGAATCGATTGTTGATTATTCTGATACTTTATTTAAATTTAGTTATATAGTGTGTTTTAATTTGTAATTAATTTAATTCAGGGTGTGAAGGTTCTTGTAACTGTGGGGAAGATTAAAAATACATAGATAAGAATGCAAGATTTACAAATTTAAAGTGTTGTGTAGTTAGTATGATTAATATAATAATAATTTACCAGACTAGAACGAAGCAAATCGTGTAGGCGGTTGATTGATAAATTTACTGTTCTGGACAATTATGCCGTACGATTTTCTTTCGTCGGTTTAATAAAATGGAATTCTTGTCCTGTCCACTTCGGAATTACAGCTCTCTGGATTGGTTACAGCCCGATTGATGCTTCTTCTGCAACGCCAGGATCCAAATACGTTCTCCTCTCGGTTGAAGCAATTAGTGTTGTTCCGTGTATTTGAAAGGTTATAACTTCTGGTGTAGTGAATATTATTAATTGTGATACTGTTAATTCTTTCTATTTGGTTTAATACATCATCAATTCCCTTCGGATATGGGACAGTTCAAGTTCTTCCTTGTAGGATCTAGTTATTTATTCTCTATTGTGATTTCATACTGTAGTGTTATTTGTTTAAACTGTACTGGTGATAGTCATAAATATTGTCATTAGGATTTTGTGTTTTATAATCGTGTCTGATAATTTAAAATATTCCGATTAAATAGATAATTCTTGGGTTTTTTAATCTCATCACATTCAGATCATCAAAGCAATTATTGTCAAATCAACAACTTCCTCTTCTTCTGTCGTCCCTAGCAACACATAATTTCTTCCTTCCACATGTTTTGAATATATAGTGTTTATTTCATATATTTTTTGTCTATTCTTTATCAATTTGCTATCCTATCGGAATGTAACTTTACCGATAGTTGGTTTATTATTTTCTACACATATTCTGCTGGTTTTTTGATATAAGCCGGTTTTTTTTCCTTTTTTTTATATTTAATCCACTTTCGATATTATATGTTATTAATCGATATCATGGCATTATGGTATTATCATAATTTGTATAAATTTTATTATATATCATTATTAATTTAATGTTTTTTCTAACTCTTCAAATCGTATTCATTAATTATTATTAATTGATGTACCTAACCTTTATGTTATGAGTGGTTATATAGTGGTTTTGGCTGTTAGGCCTTTTATTGTAAACAGATCTACCTGTATTTATAACTGGTACACATCTATAGCCCCTTTTACATAAATTCATACATATAATTAAATCTTCACTATTAACATTTACATAAACAATTATTTTTTCCATATCTAATAACAATTTTATCTTGACCTATGGATCACATATAAGAAAATTCAAATCTATTAACGTTAATTAGCTGCTTCACACTTCATTCTACAACAGTCATTGAATAATACATATTGTTTCATTATGTTTCATTAACTCAACACATATTTGGTATAACATAACATAAACTTTATCATAACATTTGTTGTCACAAAATAATATCTTTTAACTCAAAATTCTTATTTGCTATTAGTAAATTATTGTTTCATTTTTTGTCTGCTTTTCACTAAATATATATCATCAACTATTGTCTAACTTACAGGTTCGGTTATTCTTGTTAATATTACCTTGCATCCTTATTTACCTTTATCTATGATTATAAATGTAATTATTAGATCTTTGTTCTATCATGGGGTTAGATATTGACTTGTTTATTATTCTGTGAACCTTGTTTTTATGTAACATGAATGCTAGCATTTCTGTTGCGTTACAATATATAAATTTATATATACATGTGTGTGTGTACATGTACATGCACTATAGGGAGTGACTGCTGTACCTCCAATACGTAGCCTATACCAGCTCCGAAGACCCCTAGGTTTTCCTAACTTACCACCATTACTGTCAAACCATATAAGATTACCAGGGAAAGGCCGAAAATGTACCCGCTCTCCATCCACTTGATACATCAACGAGCAGACTGGAACCATCTCCTTACAACGAGACTAACGCACTTCGCCACTATCGCAGCATGCACTAGGCTAGGCAGTATAGCACCGGGTCCCACCTCCCAGAGTCTTTGTTCTAGGTCCACCTGTCGTGGTTCAGTCAGCCACACAGCGACTTAATTCTGTACGATTCTCTCCTACCTAAACAGAGGTACACTGCGTGGACAGTGCTACTAGGGTTCATTGCATTTGATGTAGGCCTACTTAGGCCCACTGGGACAGGAGTGGAAACCTCGCAGCTGCTGCCAGGGAACCCGTCTGCAAGACACACACCTCAGTCCGCTTAACATAAGGGTCAATCTAACCGAAAGCCTCCGCCAACAGTGAGGCGATGTGTGTTAAATGGAGATGGTATAAGTCGGAGTCACCGCGGATGGTGGTATAGGCCCCTTCCTCTTGCTCCCAGATTACAATTACCTGCTGGGGAATTGTATATACAAACCGAAAAAGTAACATAGGGGTTAAAGGACAGCAACATATTTTTTTAGTAATGTTTGCGTTCTCCTTGTTTTTATTTGGCGTTGTTGCCTCTAAAAGGTAAACCCAATATAATAATAATAATAATAATATTTATTGCCAATTTTCCTTTACATATAATAAAAATTATACAAAAAAAGGACCTATAGGGGGCATAAATGCCCGTACATAGGTTGGTCCTTAGAATTAATATTTATATACTTAATACTAATTGTGAGTTTTACCTCACCGACCATAGTAATATATTAAAAATAAATTATTTTTCAATTTCAACAAAATTTTAGTTTGTATTATAATACAATTCAATAAATAAATGAAAAAAAAGAGAAAAAAGGTCCATATCGTAATAGACTGTTTTTTTGATTAATCAATAACAATGTTCCTAATTTTTTCTTTGATTTTTTTTTAGCACTTTTATATTTACACTTAGATTTTTCAGTTCATTAGGTAATTCATTAAAATATTTTATGGCATAATACACATAGCTTCTTTGCCCAATACTTAATAGGTGTCGCGGCAATATAATACTTTTATACCGTGTGTTGATTTGATTTTGTATAAACTCACTTTTTAGATTATTGTATTGATAAACTATAGAATTCACTACAAACGCTTGTTTAATATTTAATGGTTTATCCGAATCTTGTTCATTGACTCCTATAATTTTAAGAATACACTTTTGCAGCCGATTCAATGCGTCTAGAGATGATTTATATAGACCCCCCCAGCCTATGATAGCATACCCTGCCACACTATGGAATAGTCCATAGTATATTTGTAGTAGTTGCTTTTTTGATAATATTTGTTTAAGTCTGTAAAAAACGTAGACTAAGTATTTGGTTTTTTTTTACAATGTTAGCCACATGTACATCCCACTTCATGTTAAAGTCATATGTTATTCCTAGATATTTACTAGTTTTAACTCTTTTCAATTTTTGACCATTTATCTTGATTTATAAGTCATGCGGAACAGAGTCTCTATACTTTCCAAAGGTGATAAAGACAGACTTGTTTATGTTGAGTACTAGATTATTGTGATAGAGTCAAGAGTATATAATATCTAATTTAGTTGACATATCTGTTCCAAGTTCAGGCCATGTTTTTGCTTTCATTGGTACCGCTGTATCATCAGCATATGCTATCAATACATCTTGTAACACTAGTAAGTCATTGATATATAAAATAAACAATAAAGGTCCTAATATAGAGCCCTGGGGCACTCCAACATTTGTTTTAATAGGCTGACTTCTAGTCCCATTCACCTTTACAACTTGTGTCCTGTCATGTAAATAACTGGCTATCAGGGATAAGCTTACACCCCTTATTCCCATATTTTGTAGTTTGGATATAAGTATGCCATGATCGACAGTGTCAAAAGCTTTGGAGTAGTCCAAAAAAGTTACAACAGTTGGTATGCTAAGACTTAGATTTTCATAAATAAATTTGCTAAGTAGGGCTATAGCATCATCTGTACCTTTCTTCTTGAGAAAGCCAAATTGTTTAGCACTTAACAGGTTATGTTTCTTTACAAAATTAAATAATCTGGCAAAAATAATTTTTTCAAAAATCTTAGCTAAATTTGATATCAGTGCGATCGGTCGATAATTGTTAACCAAACTTTTTAAACCTTCCTTATATATAGGACAAATTACAGCTTTCTTAAATTGATATGGACATGTACCTTGTATCATAGCAGTATTAATAATGTGAGTCAAAGCAGGAGTTATGAACGGAGCAGCTAGCTTAACTGTATAGGCATGAACACACCCTCCAGATTTATTTTTGAGTTCACGAATAGTTTGGTAAACTTCTGACTCATTTGTTGGTGTTAGAAACATAGTATGCTGATTAATTGATATATCTGGTATTTCATGCTGCAGAATAGGAGGAGTCGCACTTTCATTCAGCCTAGATACTATTGTGCTGAAAAATTCATTAAAATAATTAGCCTTTGTCCAATCATTGCTGTTTAGTTTATTATTAATCAAAATATCATTTATTTGTCTATTTTTTGAATAACGATCCAATTTTAGATGGACATATCTCCACATTTTTTTAGAATCAGTGTTTTGTAGTTGTTTTTCTTCATGCCTATTTTTAGCAGTCCTAAGTAATGATTTAAGTCGTTTTTCATAATTTAAGTACAGCTCTTTTTTTAGCAAGTCGTCTTGATTATTCTTCCAGACTTTATATAATTTGTTTTTGTTATTAACTGAATTAATGAGAGTAGGGGTAATCCAGGTCTTTCTTGGTTTTTGAATTTTTGGCTTAGTTATGTGTGAAAGTTCATTGATAGTTGAATCTTGTTTATTAGCAATTCTAATGCTTCATTATTATTTGGTGTATTACAGACTTGTTGCCATTGTTCTGAAGCACACAGCTCCAAAAATCTTTTTTTGTTTATTTCAAAAGATACTGTAAGTTTGCATTTTATGTTGTTTCCATGAAACAACATAAAATGCAATCAATGTTGTTTCCGTTCATTGATATTAAAACAGGGTAGTGGTCTGTGATTGAGTCAATTAATTTGCCAGATTTTGCTGTGTATATTCCTTTCATGAAAATATTGTCAATGCAAGTTCCATCTTTATAATTCTTTATAGGATGAGTACAAGTATTTATCATCGATTCATAACCATTTTGCAATAATTGGTAGAAATAATTCTCAGTTTTTTCATTAAACTCAGTGAGATCTAAGTTAACATCACCCAAAATTATGTGATTTGCAACAGTTTTGTTACTTAAGATAAATTTTACATGATCTTTAATCAATTTCTCAATCTCATAATCATGACAACGATATAGTCCAGAAATTTTGAAAATACTTTTATTTGTTAATTCTATGAGCAGACTAGTGATTTTTAAATCAGTAAATTGTTCATTAATGGTTTGATACTGTAGGTTACTTTTTACATAAATAATCACTCCATCTGCTTTATTTATTCTGGTGTTATTTTCAAAATGTGTATAACCTGTTATATTTATAAGCTTGATATTATCCACGAGCCAAGCTTCAGTGCATATTATCACATCTGGTTTATGTTTAAAAGAACTTAAGATAGTTTCAAGTTTTAATATTGTAGCATAACAGAATTATCACCTTAAAACTTAACTCAGTACAACATGAATAAAGAAGAAAATGTCAATAGTGAGTGAGAATAATAAATGGTTAAAAAATAAACTAAAGAAACTGTTCATTAAGTCGATAAAATGTTAATAAAATCAAACTGAATAACAAAGAAAACTCTTGGTCCATATACAAATAACCAACTATATAGAACCCCAATAAAACAGCAGTATACCCAGTAGGTTGGGGAGCAGTAAAAAGAAAAGACAAAAGGTAAAAGGGTAAACAAAATATTAATAAGGGGAAATTTATTAAATTAAGAAGCAGAGAAACCCCACGACGCAACACCAATAACAAATTAATAAGGAGCTGTATATGAGAAAAGGACATGAAACCACAAGACAAGGAAATACTAATATAATGAGAAGGAAGAGACAAATATATCAAGGTTCATAAAAAGAATATAGCAACAAGAAGGGATATCCACTAAAACCTTATGAGGAATGAATATACCCAATTCTTATACATTTAAACCCAATGATAAATGTCAGACCAAATAACAAGTTACAGGATACAATACAGTGAAAAATAAAACTGTAAACTAACTTGTAAGCCTAGTTTAAGAATAACAAGTGACATACTATAAGAAATGAGCAGTGAAAGAAAATAAAATTATTTAAAAGAGACTACCATTAGTGTGGAGAGATACCCGATAAAATTAGCATAAGAACAAAAGACAGTTTACTAACTGAGAATAGTATTAGTGATAAGAATGTTTTAAAGATAAAATACCAATGAAGAAATCATAAATATAAAATGTTTTATTATAGTTGAGTGTTACAAAAAAGCAACCTAAATACAACATACAGTGTAATAACTGAAGGTATTATTAATGATAAGATGTTTATAGTTTAATCAAATTAGATATAGTGAACACCAAAGACAGTGTAATAACTGAAAAGTGTTATTAGAAATAAGATGTTTTTAGTTCAATCAATTTATATATAATAAATGCAAAGGACAGTTAATAACCGACAGCATTATTAGTAATAGGATGTTTTAGAATAATTATAGTTCAATGATATAAAGAAAAAATAATAAGCTTAAGATATTTTTGTTATGTTTAAGTAATATAAAAATTAGTAGATATAAGATGTTCTACTGTATTCAAAATAATGTTCAATAATTTTCAAGTTTGTTAAGGCAGAGAAGGCAAGTAGGTAAGAGGAATATTGTATTTTTTATTAAACTGTAAACCATATAAAAAGTATAAGGCAAATTAACAAACACACCACAATAGAAAAACAAACCAGCATTGTAAACCAAAATCACCTATCATAGAATCAAACTCAAATAAATAAATTCAATCAAACTGCCTATAATGAATAGAAACTAGTCCATACAACACAAAGATATGAAAATGTAATCAGTACAGATACAAATGATAGCAAATGTAATGACAAAAGAAGAAAATTAACTTTATTTGGAAATAACTAATACTAGGCCTAAAGGGTACTCAACTCAGATAAAAAGTAAATTAATCAATATTGGAGTATTATAACAACAAATTATTAACAACAAGCAATAATCATGGAGTGAGTAATATTATTTAATGGAAATATTAACATAAAATCACTTGAAAACCATTTAAATACTAAATTTGTAAAAAATACAAGGCCTATAATAAATATCAAAAATTGTAAATTTTAGGCTTATCTGAACTTAAAACAGACCCAGTTATATATCAAATTATGTAAAATTAGCTTAAGAATATTGCTGAATAGTTAGATTTTCGTAAAATCAATAAATAATTAAGTTACAGCAATAAATAGGAAAACTTGTTATGTATGTTTATGAGTTGAAATCAAATCCAAGACATATAAATTTGTAAAAAACAATGGGAAGAGGAAAAAGACATTTTATAAATTACCACAAAACGACGACTTTCAGTCATCAGTCTATTGTTAATCGTGAATGTGAACAGATCAGAATTTACTGACGGAAGATTTAAAAAACAGAAATAGTGTAAAACAATGACGAACAACCTCAAAAAGTGTTACTGAGGTTACCAAATGGAAAACAACACATCTATTTTATAACTAACACCAAACTGAACCAGAACAACTACAATAGTAATATCCATTACTAGAACGAGAAATCAACCGCCATTTTGAGCAAAATTCAACATATACTATCTGGACACGAACTCAACATATTTGAACACAGAACACTGCACCAATAAATTATCACAGAACGACATCACCGAAGAGGGAAGAACACTTCATACAATTTTCCAGGGATACTACAACTTAGCCGAGGAAGGAATCCACATTTATATTTGAGGGAGAAGAGCAAAACATAGCGTCAGCATCGTATAGCATTTGACGGCAGCCATACTGGATTTGCACAGCAAACGGGACACCGCCTTCACGAGCCAGTGACGTCATTCTACGACTTGGTTCGATTTTTAGTTAATAATTGACAATTTTCTTAATCCTGTTATTTTTTTTCAGCAAATAATAATTTATTTTAAGATAGTTGTAAGTATTGTATCTTGTTCCTTGCCCTCTCTGACCATTTCGACAGTTAAAAGAATCCAAAATAATTAATTTTGTAAGCATTATATTTTGTCATTTTGTTCACAATTGACCTGAGCGAATCTCAATCAATGCCTGGCCCACGCGCATAAGAGTGGCGCACAATTTCAAATGTTAAGAAATAAACATCATAATTACTCAGTTACATGCATTTATAATTATTTGTACAGTAAATACTAGTTTCTTCTTTCTTCTAAAAATAATTCAGAGTTATTAGAGAAATATACCAAGAAGAAGAAGAAGAAGAAGAGGAGCAAAGTTAGAAGAGAGAATACTAGATCCAACTACATAAATAGATTATCTATAGAAAACAAATATTTCCAAAAACACAATATCTCATTTATTTAATTGAAAGTAATTAAAAAATTAAAAAAATTTTTTTTTTAAATCTATAACTAACAAAATTTTTTTTATTATTATCAACATCAATTTATTTCTCTATTATTTATTTGTTTTATTACAAATTGGCGCTCACAACAGTGGGGCATCATCATCATCTATTTGCACGTTTTATTACAAATTGGCATCCAACTAAAGGGCTGAAAATAGGAATTAATAGATCTATAAAATAAGGACAATTCGTCCAGTTTCCTATTTTAGCTCGGCAGCTGTCAACAGGTCAGAAAAAGGAACAAGATGCACAGGAGGGTGACATCAAAGAAAAGGGTTGTGGAGGCCGAACAGGAAATAGATATGGAGGATAAGGAAGCAACACCCGTGGAAGATGTGGAGACGATATTACCTCCAGCAGAACCAACCGAACCAGAATCCCAAGGGAAACAACCCGACAAGCCAACACGAACAGAGAATGTGAAATGAAAGAAATGTTCAGGTTAATGATGGAGAGGATGGATGAACATAGTAAGAAGTCAAGAGAAGAATTAGCCCAGCAATTGAAGGAAGAGTTAAGAGAAAATAGTAAGGAAATGAAGGAAGAATTGGGTAATAAAATTGGAGATACCAATAAGAAAATCGAAGAAAATAGTAAGGAAATGAAAAGTGATAACCAGCGATTGAAGGAAGAATTAAGAGAAAATAGTAGGAAGATGGAAGAGAAGATGGAAGAAAACAGTAAGAAGATGGAAGATAAGATGGTAGAAAACAGTAAGAAGATGGAGGAGAAGATGGAAGAAAACAGTAAGAAGATGGAGGAGAAAATGGAGGAAATAAAAACTGACAATAAACAATCGAAGGAGGAATTAACGCACATAAGCCAGAAACTGGAAGAAACCAATAAGAAGATGGAAAATAATAACCAACAATTAAGAGAAGAATTAAGGGAGACTAACCAAGAGAACATGAACCGGTTAGATGGAAGGATGGAAATATTAAAGGAAGAATTGAGCCAGAAGATAGCTTAAAACAATGAAACAATCAGCAAGAAAGTAGAAGAGGAAATAACAGTGATCGAACAAAAGATTACAAGGGCTGACGAAAGATGGAGTCAGATGGAACGAGAAGTACAGAGTATCAAGACTGAAATAAACACTAAAGTTACCAACATGGAAGAAATGAATAGGAAGAATTTAGAGGAAAAATTAAAGAAAACACGTGAAGACTGGGAGCGAGTGCAGGATTGATTCACAGAAAAATGTGATGGCATTGAAGCTGCTATGACCAGTATCAACAGTCAGGTGCGACAGAATCAAACAGATATAGACCTGTTCCATAGTCGACCAACCAGCATCACCAGTTGTCCTAATAACGAAAATCGTGAAGGTATTAACTTCAGGTTTTATAAAAATAAACCTATGGAGTTCCTAGCCAGAATCGAGGAGTACTTCACTAAACACAGAGGCAACCGCTGGAGAGAGAATAAAGAAGTACTGGACGAATCATTCAAGGAGATAGCTGATAATTGGTGGATGGCGATAAGAGATGAAGTGACAGACTACCAACAATTCAAAAGGCTATTCAAGGCCAAATATTGGTCTGAATCGACACAAAATATCGCCAGAGACGGGATCCATCATGGAAAATACAACCCATATGGAAACCAAACTCTAACAGCGTATTTCTTGGGAAAGGTGTGTGTGGCCAAACATTTAGAGCCCAGAATACCAGAAGAATGCTTGTTCAGCAAGCTCTCCTACCACTATGAGGAAGATATCATCAGAGCTAGAAGAAACAGTCAAATAAAAACTGTACAGGCAATGACCGAACTTTTAGAAATGTATGAGCGCGAGGATTACTACCGCCAAAGTCGCAGGAGATACGAAAGGACGGAGACAAGAAATAACACCAGTAGTTCAAATAATAATAATCGGCAGAACGGTAACAACAACAATAATTATAGTTCCGCAAACCGGAATAGTGCCGAATACAATGATAACCCTCGTAATAACAATAATGTTACTAGATATAATAACAATAATAATAATAATAATAATAATAATAATAATAACATTCCCAGAAATAATAATAGTGAGGGTAACCATAATAATAATAACCGTCCGCATAACAACAACGGTTATTATAATAACCGTAATTATGTCCCAAATGGTCAGAGAAACCCCAACCCCCCTAATAACAATTATTATGGTAATTATAATAGAAATTACCCGAATGGAGGTAATAGTAATAATTACAGGACATATCGACCCCATATCAACTACATCAGAGCGGAAGGCAGTGGACAGAGGAGATACCAGCCTCAACGAAGGAGCCGATACTACGAATATGAAACCTTTCAAGGGAATCAGGGAGGTAATTGTTACAGAGAGTATGAACCCAGACGCAGTTCCAGCCTGGACAATCAAAGAAGACTGCCAGTAACGGAGGCTCAACAAGATGATCGTGCTGAACCAAACGAAGCAGTTTCAGGACTCCAAGTTGATGCTGCTAACAGCCTAATCTGTAATGATGCGGAGCATTTAAACGAACGGAGGCAGTAATAAATCCCTATAACCCTTTACTGCTCCAATCTGCTGGGTATGGACAAGAGATAAAATCGCGTGAAGAAAAGAAGAATTTTACGATAATATATAATAATTACTTAAAAGATATCCGTAAGGACTTGCTAGAAGAAAACGAAGTAAACATTAATAATAATGACAACGAGATCATATATATAATTGCAGAAATCGAGAGTATTTCTGTTCCCATAATGATAGACACTGGAGCAAATGTCTCTATAATAAACCATAATGAATTGGACCGGATACAGCAGGAATGCCACAAAAACTTACCAGTACTACCTATTAATAATATTGTGCTTGTAAGAGCTACCGGCCGACAGAACAAAACCATAAGGAAACAGGTATCCCTAAGTGTCAACAGTCAGGGCGTAAGCTTGGATATGATATTTCTTGTTGCAGCCGGATTACCCTTCAACATCATGATAGGGTGTGACATACTACGTAGGAACTCAGCAGTTATCGACTTGAGCCGAGGGAAGGAATCACTCTTTTCGGAAGGTTCGACCTGGGTAGCCAATTTAACTAACAACAAGATGTTAGACTCCAGACAACTTATCGACCACAAAAATAAAGTGAATTAGTTGTCAAACTACTCATCAAACAACAAGCCAGTAAATCAGAATACGGAGGATGACCTATGGCCACAAAAGATTCAGGAGATACGTGACTTCCAGTGCCACAATACCACCGAGCAATTAGATGAAAACCAGCTGAATCAATTAGTCAGCATATACGAAAAATATCGAGCTGTATTTTCGGACGAACCTGGAAAGATCAGGAACTACCAATGTTCAATAGAGAACCGGTAGAATTCAATCGAAAATCATATCCCATAGCACAATCTTTGAAGGAAGCCGTACGCACAGAGATCCAGAATATGATCAGTAAGGATATTATCGAAAGCAGTCAGTCGCCATACACTAGTCCAATTGTGGCTATACAAAAGAAGAATGGGAAGGTAAGACTTTGCCTTTATGCACGTGAGATAAATAAAATGATTATTAACGATCGTACCTCACCTGGCGAAATTGATGAGATATTGAAGAGATTCCACGGAACGAAGTTTATTACTACATGGGATACCGTGTGTGGGTATTGGCAGGTGGAGTTGCACCCAGCAAGCCGGCAATACATGGCGTTCATCTTCGAAAGGTGCAACTATCAGTTTAAGAGGTTGCCCTTCGGGTTAGTGAACTCAGTAGCTGTTTTCGTCGCCTGTATGGATCAAATGCTCGGACCAGAAGCGCTCCAATTCACGACTGTCTATGTTGATGATCTCCTAATAACATCAACCAATTGGGAAGAACATTGTTACCGGGTGGAGCATGTCTTGAAGAAGCTGGCTGAGAATAACGTTACCCTTAACCTAGACAAGTCCAAGCTTATAGCTAAAGAAATACAATTTTTGGGTTTCCAGTTGAACAGTCAAGGAATAACACCGTCAACAGAAAAGGTAGACGCCATACAGCGATTCCCAATACCGAAAAACAGAAGGCAACTACAATCATTTTTAGGCCTGTGTAACTACTACAGGAAGTTCCAAAATAATTATTCCGAGCTGACGGCCCGATTTCAGTATCAGTTATCGTCCAAGAATAAATGGCGATGGGGTCAAGAACAAGACGAAACATTCAAATCGATTAAGGAGAAGTTCTTAGAAGCAGTAATGCTTAACCATCCAGATTTTAACCGACCTTTCTTCCTAAACTGTGACGCTAGTAACATTAGCTTGGGATCAACGTTGTACCAAGAAGACAAAAGTGGAAACCATCTAGTAGTGAGCTTTGCTAGCAGAACCCTTAACCAGTGTGAAAAGAATTACAACGTGACGGAAAAGGAACTGCTAAGTGTAGTCTTTGCCTGTGGGAAGTTTCGAACGTATATTCTAGGATATCCAGTGACCGTTCGCACAGATCACAAATCAATATCATTCCTTAGAAGATGCAAGTTAAGCCATGGTAGGTTGACCAGATGGGTACTCGCCCTGCAGGAATACGATATACAGTGGGAGTATGTTCCAGGGAGTAAAAATGTAGTAGCCGATGTATTGTTGAGAGTAAATTTGGAAGAACAGACGTTCGAAGGCGAAAAAGAGAGCATCCTGAAGATCTATAATATCATTAAGGACAGATCAGATTTAGAAAAAATAGTGCAGGACATCAGCAAACACCAGCAGTCCGACCTGAAGCAAACCATATTAAACTTTGTCTCTCCAACCAAGATGACACAATAACCAAGTTTTATTGCATTCATAATGATATATTATTCATCAAAACATCCCTTGATGAAGAGATATGGAAGATCGTAATCCCTACTACAGTCGAGAAGGATATCATCCTGGATTATCATCTCCGATACGGTCACATGGGAGCCATGAAGGTGATCAAGGCGATAGAAGAGAATTGCCACATAAAAAATATAAATCGAAAGACGAGAAACTACCTCAAAACCTGTCTTATATGTCAATTGGCGAAAACCAACAATGAGAGAAAAGAGGGTATGATGATACCAATTACATCACAAGCAAAACTGGAAAAGGTCTTTCTGGACATCTGTGGTCCATTTCCCCGCAGTGGCGGACGCCACCGTTACAAATACATTATTATAATGATGGATCACTTCACGAAATTTATAAAACTGTACCCGGTGAACAGAGCCACCACTTTGAAGACTTTAGGAGTGATAACAAACCATTACATTCCAGAGATAGGGAGCCCAGCATCCATAATCACCGACCATGGAACGCAATTTAAGGGCAGGAGGTGGAAAAACACTCTAAATACATTGGGCATCAAGACATACAAGAGATCCGTCTACCACCCCAGCAGTAATCCAGCGGAGAGGGTGCTACGAGAAGTCGGAAGAATATTACGGACTTATTGCCATAATCAACAAAGGAAGTGGCAAGAATATTTATCAGCTACCGAAGAATTCCTTAATTTGGCATATCACCCCGCTATAGGTACCACGCCATACACGGCAATGTATGAAAAACTGCCTCCAAGAGAAATACAAGACATAATAGAATTTCCCATGAGTCAAGAATACAAGTTTAATCGAATAAGGTTCTACAATAAATTGGCAGAAGACCAGGAAAGGCGCAAGAACAAGTATCAAAAGGCGATTAAGAAGGTAATAAACTACGAAGTCGGAGAAAAGGTACTATTGAAAAACAGGGAACTACCCAGTACTTTGGAAGGCATTACCAAAACGTTGTTACTACTGTTTACCGGCCCATACCTGATTATTAAAAATAATAACAACAATACTTATGTATTAAAAGATATCAATTCAAATAAAGTAAAAGGAACTTATAATCAACTATCAATCAAAAATTATATAGAGGAGAGAGAAAAATGTCAAAATTCAAAAAATTTGTAAGGACAACTTACACCAAATATTTGAAAAAAAACCATTATTGTATAAAAAAGAATTTTGAAGAAAAATAACCAAATTCAAAAAGTTTGTAAGGACAAACCAATTACAATCAGAATGATCACTGTTGCACACCACTATATAAAAATTATTCCGATTAGCGCTTTCAAGCTTCACAGCTCATCGTCAGATCGGGAATAGACAGGAAATATGTGAAACCCAACCCTTCACCCCTCTCCACCACCCTGCTCTCCCACAACAAACTAAAAATTAATGACCCTTCCCCACCCCCTAAACTCTGTCTCACCATCTGTACAGTTACATATTTTTCTAGTAAATTCCTTGTGTTTCAGTGTGTGTGTGTGTGTGTGTGTGTGTGTGTGTGTGTGTGCATCCTTTTAAACTTACCCTCTTCCTCTCCACACACGTGGGTCAGTCACACACCCTCATTAATTTTTAGTTTGTTGTGGGTGAGCAGGGTGGGGAGAGGGGTGAAGGGTTGGGTTTCACATATTTCCTGTCTATTCCCGATCTGACGATGAGCTGTGAAGCTTGAAAGTGCTAATCGGAATGATTTTTATATAGTGGTGTGCAACAGTGATCATTCTGATTGTGATTTCAACCACTAACACAAATTTCTTCATTACACCAATTATTTGAAAAAACCATTATGAAACAAAAAGGATTTGGTGAATAAAAAAAAAAATAACCAAATTCAAAAAGTTTGTAAGGACAACTTACACCAATTATTTGAGAAAAAACCATTATGAATAAAAAAGAAGTTGGAATAAAAAAAAAATGTCAAAATTCAAAAAGTTTGTAAGGACAACTTACACCAATTATTTGAAAAAACCAATATGTATAGAAAAAAGAATTTTGATGAAAAATAACAAAAAATTCAAAAAGTTGTAAGACCAACTTACTTGAACTGTTTGAGAGAAACTATTAAAAACTTATATATAAAAAGAATTTTGGAGAAAATATCTAAAGTTAAAAAATAGTAAGTACAACTCATACGAATGATGAGATATAACTATTAAATATAAAAAGAAATTTTGTAAGAAAGAGATACAAAATTCTAAAAGAGTAAGAACAAATTACACTCATAATTTGAGTGAACTCTTGCATAAAAGAATTTGAGAGTAAATGGAGTACAAATGTGTAAACTTTCTCAAACTCTCCAGAGACAAAGCAAAAAGAACATGTTCCATTAAATGAAGATAACAACCAATATTAAACAATTAAATAATTTAATGTTACCAGAACAATATATTAATAAATGTTAAAAGTGTCAGAAGAAGGAACGTAGCAATAGCAAACCTTCATAAAAACCAGTGTTAATAAAAAAAAAAAAAACCCTCAATAAACTATCACAACAATAAAAACTATACTATAGTTTGTATTGTAATAGTGACTATGCTAACTATGACCACTATTATCAACAATGTAAATGAGACAATTTAAGACAAAAATGATACAGAATTTCAAATGAAAAAGAGAGAAGAAACCAGAATATTATATGATTTAATCAAAATAACTTAACCAAACTCACGAAGAAGATAATTTGATAAAGATGAAACAAGGAAGAAGGACCAACTAAGTAAAAACCAAATATTAAGACCAGAAGCCAAAAACCCTGGTACCATGATGATAATATTGTTGTAATAACCACTATTATATTGATAAGTGATAAAGAAGGAATTAATGTTATGCCATGAGCAATAAAATAACTCATTGGATACCAAATAAAAAAAAATATCTATATAAATGCTAATTACTATGTAAACAAGATAAAAGGATAAAAAGATGAAATGATGAAATGTATATTATACCACATACCTAAACCACATAATATGGAATGAGTTTGATAGAGAAGAAGAGTCAAGTGTATAAAAGTATTAATTGATATAAAATATTATGAAGTGAAGAATCCAAGGATGTTTATATTAGTCAAAAGAGACTACTTTTACTGATTATTTATTTTTATGACTGAATGTAGAAAAATTCCATCAGTCTTATATTTTGAGCAGAGGTGATAATTCCTCTGGGCTCAGTTAATTGAAGTATTGGACAGCAGGAATTGAAGCCAAATGTGCCACTCTGAACTGTTCCAACTCACATGTTAGGGAGTAAACATACAGGTGAGGAAGCACCAAATAAGAAAAGATATAAAATGATAATGATATATACAAGATTGATGATTAACGAGAAAAGAAGCTAATGAAGGAGATACATATCATCTGAGAGAAGGCAACGGTGGAAAAAGAAGGTATATAAAGTGAAATCATGAATAAAATATGGTAAATAAAAAGAATTAGTAGTAATTATTTCATCCATACTAAGAGTATGATCTGAACTTATCACTTTTACAGGAGAGCATATGTAGCATAACAGAATTATCACCTTAAAATTTAACTCAATACAACATGAATAAAGAAGAAAATGTCAATAGTGAGTGATAATAATAAATGGTTAAAAAATAAACTAAAGAAACTGTTCATTAAGTCGATAAAATGTTAATAAAATCAAACTGAATAACAAAGAAAACTCTTGGTCCATATACAAATAACCAACTATATAGAACCCCAATAAAACAGCAGTATACCCAGTAGGTTGGGGAGCAGTAAAAAGAAAAGACAAAAGGTAAAAGGGTAAACAAAATATTAATAAGGGGAAATTTATTAAATTAAGAAGCAGAGAAACCCCAAGACGCAACACCAATAACAAATTAATAAGGAGCTGTATATGAGAAAAGGACATGAAACCACAAGACAAGGAAATACTAATATAATGAGAAGGAAGAGACAAATATATCAAGGTTCATAAAAAGAATATAGCAACAAGAAGGGATATCCACTAAAACCTTATGAGGAATGAATATACCCAATTCTTATACATTTAAACCCAATGATAAATGTCAGACCAAATAACAAGTTACAGGATACAATACAGTGAAAAATAAAACTGTAAACTAACTTGTAAGCCTAGTTTAAGAATAACAAGTGACATACTATAAGAAATGAGCAGTGAAAGAAAATAAAATTATTTAAAAGAGACTACCATTAGTGTGGAGAGATACCCGATAAAATTAGCATAAGAACAAAAGACAGTTTGCTAACTGAGAATAGTATTAGTGATAAGAATGTTTTAAAGATAAAATACCAATGAAGAAATCATAAATATAAAATGTTTTATTATAGTTGAGTGTTACAAAAAAGCAACCTAAATACAACATACAGTGTAATAACTGAAGGTATTATTAATGATAAGATGTTTATAGTTTAATCAAATTAGATATAGTGAACACCAAAGACAGTGTAATAACTGAAAAGTGTTATTAGAAATAAGATGTTTTTAGTTCAATCAATTTATATATAATAAATGCAAAGGACAGTTAATAACCGACAGCATTATTAGTAATAGGATGTTTTAGAATAATTATAGTTCAATGATATAAAGAAAAAATAATAAGCTTAAGATATTTTTGTTATGTTTAAGTAATATAAAAATTAGTAGATATAAGATGTTCTACTGTATTCAAAATAATGTTCAATAATTTTCAAGTTTGTTAAGGCAGAGAAGGCAAGTAGGTAAGAGGAATATTGTATTTTTTATTAAACTGTAAACCATATAAAAAGTATAAGGCAAATTAACAAACACACCACAATAGAAAAACAAACCAGCATTGTAAACCAAAATCACCTATCATAGAATCAAACTCAAATAAATAAATTCAATCAAACTGCCTATAATGAATAGAAACTAGTCCATACAACACAAAGATATGAAAATGTAATCAGTACAGATACAAATGATAGCAAATGTAATGACAAAAGAAGAAAATTAACTTTATTTGGAAATAACTAATACTAGGCCTAAAGGGTACTCAACTCAGATAAAAAGTAAATTAATCAATATTGGAGTATTATAACAACAAATTATTAACAACAAGCAATAATCATGGAGTGAGTAATATTATTTAATGGAAATATTAACATAAAATCACTTGAAAACCATTTAAATACTAAATTTGTAAAAAATACAAGGCCTATAATAAATATCAAAAATTGTAAATTTTAGGCTTATCTGAACTTAAAACAGACCCAGTTATATATCAAATTATGTAAAATTAGCTTAAGAATATTGCTGAATAGTTAGATTTTCGTAAAATCAATAAATAATTAAGTTACAGCAATAAATAGGAAAACTTGTTATGTATGTTTATGAGTTGAAATCAAATCCAAGACATATAAATTTGTAAAAAACAATGGGAAGAGGAAAAAGACATTTTATAAATTACCACAAAACGACGACTTTCAGTCATCAGTCTATTGTTAATCGTGAATGTGAACAGATCAGAATTTACTGACGGAAGATTTAAAAAACAGAAATAGTGTAAAACAATGACGAACAACCTCAAAAAGTGTTACTGAGGTTACCAAATGGAAAACAACACATCTATTTTATAACTAACACCAAACTGAACCAGAACAACTACAATAGTAATATCCATTACTAGAACGAGAAATCAACCGCCATTTTGAGCAAAATTCAACATATACTATCTGGACACGAACTCAACATATTTGAACACAGAACACTGCACCAATAAATTATCACAGAACGACATCACCGAAGAGGGAAGAACACTTCATACAATTTTCCAGGGATACTACAACTTCGCCGAGGAAGGAATCCACATTTATATTTGAGGGAGAAGAGCAAACATAGCGTCAGCATCGTATAGCAGAAAATCGAGGTAACGGCAGCCATACTGGATTTGCACAGCGAACGGGACACCGCCTTCACGAGCCAGTGACGTCATTCTACGACTTGGTTCGATTTTTAGTTAATAATTGACAATTTTCTTAATCCTGTTATTTTTTTTCAGCAAATAATAATTTATTTTAAGATAGTTGTAAGTATCGTATCTTGTTCCTTGCCCTATCTGACCATTTCGACAGTTAAAAGAATCCAAAATAATTAATTTTGTAAGCATTATATTTTCTTGGATTTCGTTGTCCATGACGTGTCCGTTACTTAACTAAATATCACTATAGTATTGACGACTCGGAACACTAAGTTTTTTATAAGTAAAAACGTAAAGTTTTACCTTACAGCCTAAACCGGCTTTCACCTTTAGAAGGCTTCATCAGAGGCTGCCATAGGTAGCGTTGTCCATCTTGTTGTTGGCGACGGGATAGTTATTCGAAAGATTGAAGCTGTGTGTGTGTGGTGAGATGTGTTCGAATAATGCGTGCGATTTGAATTGTGTCTGTTCGTTTAGGATGTCATTTTTATTTGTTTTTGTGTGTTTGTATATTTCTAATTGTTCTAGAGTGTCTAGTTTTCGGCCTTTTGTGTGTACGTGTAGTATGTGTACATAGACTTAACAACATCCCCTTAGATGAAATAGACTACAAAGACGAACTAAACACGATAAAATATCTAGCAGAATCTAACGGTTATGACAGAACAATAGTCAGTAAACTCCTACACAAAACAAACAACAGACAAAGACAGAAAACAACAAATTCATAACACTAACATACATCAACAAACAACTGAAAAAATTGCCCACAAATTCAAAAAAGCAGGATACAGAATCGCTTACAAAACTACTAACAAAACAGAACACACACTATCAAAACACATGCCCAAAGCACAAAACAAATTCGATCTACCTGGTGTATACAAGCTAAATTGCTCAAATTGCAATAAATTCTACATAGGCCAGACAGGACGTAGCTTCAAACAGAGATACATTGATCACACAAAAGCACTGCACACCACTACAGAATCTACCTTTGCAAACCACCTCATTGAAGCAAACCACACATATAAAAACATCGACAATAACATGAACATTCTACACGTACACACAAAAGGCCGAAAACTAGTCACTCTAGAACAATTAGAAATATACAAACACACAAAAACAAATAAAAACGACATCCTAAACGAACAGACACAATTCAAATCGCACGCCTTATTCGAACACATCTCACCACACACACACACACAGCTTCAATCTTTCGAATAAATATCCCGTCGCCAACAACAAGACGGACAACGCTACCTATGGGGTCATGCAATAATCACGTGAGGGTCGAAATTGGGGGGAGGGGGTTCGGAAAAAATCACAAAATATCACAAGGGGGGAGGGGGGTGTAGTGAGATGTCACGTGTATTTGTTTTTTCGTTACGTGCGCGATTTTTTTATTATTTTTATGCCAGTCAGAAACACCCTGCAACCTTAATGTCTGTCAGGATATTTTTATCACGGTGCTTAATTTTCCAGATTTAAATTAGATTATACCTGTATTTAAAGATAATATTCTGAAAATGTTTAAGATACTTTGTACCAAAAAAATACATGTGATTTTGGGTTAGGGGGGGTTAGTCTAAAACCTCACCACATATCACCAGGCGGGAGGGGGGTTAAAAAATTGCTAAAAAAACACGTGATTATTGCACGGCCCCTATGGCAGCCTCTGATGAAGCCTTCTAAAGGTGAAAGCCGGTTTAGGCTGTAAGGTAAAACTTTACGTTTTTACTTATAAAAAACTTAGTGTTCTGAGTCGTCAATACTATAGTGATATTCATTATATTTTGTCATTTTGTTCACAATCGACCTGAGCGAATCTCAATCAATGCCTGGTCCACGCGCATAAAGTGGTGCACAATTTCAAATGTTAAGAAATAAACATCATAATTACTCAGTTACATGCGTTTATAATTATTTGTACAGTAAATACTAGTTTCTTCTTTCTTCTAAAAATAATTCAGAGTTATTAGAGAAATATACCAAGAAGAAGAAGAAGAGGAGCAAAGTTAGAAGAGAGAATACTAGATCCAACTACATAAATAGATTATCTATAGTAAACAAATATTTCCAAAAACACAGTATCTCATTTATTTAATTGAAAGTAATTAAAATTTTTTAAAATGAATTAATTATTCAACTAATTAATTAAACAAAGAAAAAAAATTTTTTTTTAATCTAATACTAACTAAATTTTTTTTATTATTACCAACATCAATTTATTTCTCTATTATTTATTTGTTTTATTACAATATATTTTTCTGTATACTTCTGATGTTGACATGTAGGGTCAGAAGCTCAGAGTCACAAAAGATGGGGTTGAGATTTATCTCTTCTGTACTATTAAAAATTAATTCATCATTAAGGTTATATTCTTGTATTTCCATAAAAAATTTATTTATAGGTTAGTTTTGATTTTTTCTTTTTCTTTTTCTTTTTAAAAACAAAATTTTATCTAATCAACTAGTTGTAACGTAATTAAATGGAGGTTCTGGTTTCCAGGGGTAGTTTGTATCACAAACATACTGCTCCCATCTTACTTTAGAACTTTCACAGTTTTGAATATCATTTGCAGAATGATCTATGGATCTTTTTTTAGTTAAGTATTTGTTAGCATTAATACAATTAATACATTTATTTATATCAGAGGTACATACTGTAGCATCATGGTTACCTGAACATTTGTAGCATGATTGTTGTCTTTTAAAAGTGTCTCTGCACTTTCTCAATGAATTGTTATACCCACAACAGTTTTTACAACATTTGATATTAAAATTGTCATACACTCTGCAGTTTTCACATCCAATAAAAACAGATTTATTCTTCATTATCTTGGCATATGCATCAGAGGTTACTTCTGCTAGCGCAGCATGATTATTGTTTCTCTGTTTGTATTTGTGTACAATGTTTACACCATTTGATGATAATTCATTTCTACGTATGATATCATTCTCGAGTTCTATTTTATCGACATCTTCTGATATGTTTGTTATTTTTATTTGCGGATTTTTTTTAACACATGCTTAAGCTGTCAATATTTCACTGTTTCACTGTTTATAACCTTTAGTATTTTTTCAGAATCTTGCTCATTTATACACTTTAGAAAAACTGTACCATTATTGACTTTGTTAATTTTTAAAACTTTGGCATTAGTTTTGGTTGAAATTTGCACTTTGATAATATTTAGGGTATCGCCTTTGAAATTTTCCTTTGGCTTTATTGTCAAACGAGCACATTCTTGCTTTTTAGGTAAATTTAGCACAGCATCAGCATACGAATTTTTAATATCTACAAAATTTTTTTCAACATTTACAGCAGATGGTCTTAAGAAACTGTTATTTTCACGCAACTCATGGTTATGTTCAGGTAGCTCATTATTTTGTTTCACTAATTCACTATTCATTTTTTTTTAATAGCTTAATTCTCTTACATAGTCCTGACAATCCTCACATTCAAAATTTTGTTCACACTTACGGTTTTCATTTTTTTCACTGGCAATTGATACGACAGATATAGCATCATCATCCTCACCTTTATCATCTGTATCCATATTATCACTTACACCATCTTGAGTCACATTTAGACCATTTTTAATATTTTCTAGATGTTTTTGAATAATTAACATTTTTTTTTGGACATTACTATTTTCAATATCAGTATCCTGGTCACATGGTTGAATGTCAACAAAAGATATTAAGATGTACAGGGCACACAATTACGTGTCTAGAGATAAAGAATCCTTTTCCTTCGTTCACTTCTCTTGTAAAATCAGACTTGCAGAAAACACTATCACATATTAAACACGTAACAAGTCCAACTTTTCTATTTGGATGACAAATGTGATTAATATGATCGGGTGGTATATCGCGCGCGTCTTTACTTGTCCACGCCATCTCCAACAGTGAGGCGATGTGTGTTAAATGGAGATGGTATAAGTCGGAGTCACCGCGGATGGTGGTATAGGCCCCTTCCTCTTGCTCCCAGATTACAATTATCTGCTGGGGAATTGTATATACAAACCGAAAAAGTAACATAGGGGTTAAAGGACAGCAACATATTTTTTTAGTAATGTTTTCGTTCTTGTTTTTATTTGGAGTTGTTGCCTCTAAAAGGTAAAACCAATATTACTGGATTGTAACATTATACTAACACAACCCACATCAATTATATCAAAGAGAAGGACTGGGTCCGATATTATGAGCGGCTATGGAGCCAGGAGCAACTTACGGAAACAAAATTTACAGGTAGATGAGTAAAAACACAATCGGCAGATGAAGCTTCAAAAACATTTTATGATTGGTAACTCTGTAGTCGATACATAGTTATTTACTGATAACCAGGCTATCCTGTCGAACTAGGACAGCGGCTTGCAGATGGCTGTACACTCATTGAGGCAAAGCTGCAAGGATTTTGGATTACAGATCTCCACATTGACGATACGCTTTCTTGGACCTGAACCCATACGAGCAAAATCTGTTGCAGATGGTACTGTTCTGGAGTAGGAGCAGATATTAAAAATTTTCAGAATTCTGAATATCTGGGCTGTAATGTATCTTACATTAAAACAATGATGTGGTGAAGAAGCTGCACAAGTTCAACCATATGTATGGGACCATCAGGAGAAATCTTCAAATCAACCAGGAAAGAAACACGTGTTAAGTTCTACAAGTCGATAGACCTCCCTACACTACTTTATGGGTCTGAGAATTGAAATTTAAGGAAGTCCCGGGCCGGTCGTATTCAAGCGGCCAAAACGAGATTTCTCAGGCACGTGGCAAGATATACTCTTCATGATCGCAAAAGAAATGTTGATGTACGGCAGGAGCTGAATATTATGAGTACAACTGATAGAATTGTCCGATATCGGCTAAAATGGTTGTAATATCTTAACCGAATGGACGACTGCTGCATCCCCAAACAACTATTGAATTACAAGTTGAAAGGATGGAGAGGAGGGGTGTCCGAAGAAGCGTTGAAGTGACCAACTCTAGTCTGTCTCCTTGGAGCCGGAACAAATCATTTTTGGCTTAATCCTTGTTGAATAAGATGATGATGATGATGATGAGTAACACAACCCAGATTTTTCGCCGTGGGACATGCCTGGGAAGTAATATATTGTTAATAATGTTTATAATAATATATTTTATAATATATATTATTATATACTGGCTATTACGGTTGCGTGTTTATTGTTATTTCAGCCCCAACGTTGCCGGCGTCAATTTATTATATACGAGGTACGTGCGTCTCGTTCGAGCCCCGCGATGGAAGCCAATTTATAATATACGATCTGTGTTCGGGTTAAGCCCCACTGTTGTTTTCACCAATTTATTATGTATCTTACTTTAGTAGATGTTGTGATATTGTTAATTATATCTACCTTATCTCTCTATTTAATATAAGGGTGTTGGTGTGAGTGAAAATTATGTAGGTAGGGGGTTATTCGAAAATTCCACTCAAGCCTATTCTGTTTTGAAGAGAATGAGAGAAATTTTTATTAATTCTCCTCTCTTTAATACCTGAGAAGTCCGCGAATAGCGCTGTGATTCCCAGCCAAGGGAAATTTGTAGGTTAACCCACCGCGTACGGTGATTATTGGTTATACTCTCTATCTATCTTATTTCTTATTCACACTCCATTAAATCATACATAAATGAGAAGATATTGAAAGTCTGAGATGATTCTTTATTAGTTTTTAATATTTAATATCCAACAAGATTGTTCGCTTACTTTAGATACGAAAAGGCTATAAGTCAGAAATAATCGATTATCGATCGTGCAAGGTTTTATATTAAATTCAGTTATGATTTTTTATAATTCTTTTAAATACAGGGCGTGAAGGTTCTTTCAACTGTTGGGAAGATCAGAAAATACATAAATAGGAATCCAAGGTATTACAATATAGAGTTATATTTTATTAAATAATATTTAAGTAATTGATGCTTTACCGTCCGCTGGACATCACAGCTCGATGAGGCTGTGTACGTCTCCTCTATTCGCATTTGGTCAGTAGCGAAATCAGATGAAATGATCTTCGTCCGTCTTGTCTCCAAAGTTGTAATAAAAGTGGAATTCTTGGTCCTTGGTTGATGCAGAAATACCGCTCCTTTTGTTCACCAATGTCCAAGTTTGTGGTAACGTGCTTCGACGAACTCCGAATCCAAATACGTTTTTCTATTGGATTGTGTAAACCGCCAGTTCCAATGTAATTTGTTGGTTATTTTAGTTTCGTTTGTTTTAGAGGATTATATCTTTATGCAGGTAGTTGTTTCTCTGGTTTTATTACTTCGTTAATTTAACATTCTGTTCCTGATCCGGAATTGGGCAATCCAAGTTCTTCCTTTAAATTTAGTTACTTATTATATCGTTTTATATTATCCAATTATACAATATGGTTAATGGTTATTTAATCCAACTATTGCAATTTATCATTCATTTATGGTAACTTTTGATGTACTTAGTATTTTAAATTAATTTAGTTTTTTATTGAGCATCTCTCTTAGTTAAACTCTTCTCGTTCATGTCAAAAAATTCAATAATCAAATCAACAAAATCTATCTATTTTGTCGTCCATAGCAACACTACTTTTTATTCTTATTCGATATGGTGTTAAATTATAATCATTTCATACAATATTCTTCCACTCATCAAAATAATTCCTTACTAAACTTCCATTATATCCGAATATAATCTTGTTTATAGCTTGTTTACTAATTCATATATATTTTGCCGTTTTTTCACTCTTAGTCTGTTTCTTTTAATAAATATTATTTTTCCGTTACCAAACATTATTTATCGGTATCATTGCACTATGACATTACCATAATTTGTTTAGTTTGAGTTTGTTTATTATTTATTATTAATTGTTATTAATTTCTACTACCTCATTAGATTATATTTAGTATTTGTTACTAATTTCTTTACCTAACCTTTCTGATCTGATTTATTATATAATGTTATTGGCTGTTAGGCCTGTTATTATACCTTGATCTACTTCTGAATTTAACTTGTTATTATTTGTAACATTATAGAACCTTTTATCTAATCATAGTATGGTGGTATTACATTCCTTTGGTACCTTGTTACCAATTATAGCCTTTTTATCCAAGTTTACAATTACTGTATAATCAACTTTTTATCTACGTACATGTATACAAATAATTATCTTTATAATATCTAACAACAACTTTATCTTGACCTATAGATAACACATAAAAATGAAATTAATTAATACTCAATAACTGAGTTCAAACACAGTTCTACAACAGTAAATGAATAATACATATTACTTAATTACCTGATATTCTATCAACAGGAAAACTTTCACATGATAACATTACAGTCATGATAACAACATAACATCATACAATTCATAACAAGTATTTTTGAGTAACTTAGATCGTACACTATTTACTCATTCTTATCTATTTTAACAACATAAATTATTCTGAAATAGTCAACATTAGTTTTTCTTTTTACAATATTTGTCAATGTTTGTTATTTACCTCTCACTGAACCTTGAGGTTTATTACTATTATCATTATTACATGCTTATCTTTTATTATTATTATTATTATTATTACCTTGCATTCTTATTACTTTTAAACAATTATGGGTTTATTTTCTGACCTTTTTATAAGTGTGGAAAAATTAAAATATTTTCTTCCCTATTCTCATTTTAATACTTTATTTATGTAACGTCGAGGACCGCATTTCTGTTACGTTACAATATATATATATATATATATATATATATATATATTTTCAATCACTTTCTGCTACAGTTCGTTTATTGATATATATAAAGTAATTTAAAATTTATGTTTATATTACCTCAAGATGTTATATTTTTCCTATTCGGTACATGTTTCGAGAGCTCCTGTGCTCTCATCTTCAGCCTTCGCGATCTTGCGTAAGCTTGTATATTCATGCAAGATCGCGAAGGCTGAAGATGAGAGCACAGGAGCTCTCGAAACATGTTCCGAATAGGAAAAATATAACATCTTGAGGTAATATAAACATAAATTTTAAATTATATATATTGTAACGACACGACGTCCGCCTCGTTTAAGCCCCGCGATGGAGCGTCAATTTTAAACGACTAGACCTGTGTATTCGTGTTTTATTCCTCACGTATGTTGTCGTTACTTCGTATTTATCTGAAAGTCGTACTTTTTCTAAGTTCTCACGCTGACGATGTCCGTCGCGAACGCACGAATTACCAGTAACGAAATCTTCACGGGAGTAATCCTTACCTGTCCTTTGATGAGTGTATTTGATTCCCGATAGGCGCCAAATTGTTTATTAAAACAATTGAAAAGTTCAATCTGGGTTGTCTTCTGCGCGGTGACAACAAATTCGAATTACCCTCGCAGACTGGCGGGCATTCGAATCTCGCGTGTGGTTCGTCGTGTTGCTAACGTCCAAATCTGGTAAACAATTTTACTCGCCGCTAAAGTGCACAAATGTTATAGTACAATTCAAATAAAATAAAGGACGGTTATTAATAATCAGTACTAGTTTATTAATATTTAAAATAATTACTTATTGATCATTCAGATACAAAATATAATATTATAAAACAATGTTGCTCCGGCTGTGAACAGACTATATCTCAAGGTTGGCTATGTTGGCTGCAGAGTTACTATACCGACATGGCTGCCGTTAATTTTATTTTATACAGTTCATTCAGTCAACGAGTTCTTTTGATTACGAAAAAATTGAAACAAGATGTTATTAAAGTACACCACCTTACATCAATGGTACTTATATACTATTAAGGTTTAAATACAATTCGTTTCTGAGTGTTAAAAAGTGTGTGCTAATATTTCATACTTCGTACATAGGTTAATTTATGTTTACATACAAGTTTAATAAATATTATCAGTCAATCCTTGAAAGAAATTTAGTTACCAAGTTCGGAGTGAGAGTTATTGTGTTGTGAGAAAAGTTAATTAATTTAGTTCGCAAATTCTGGTAATTCAGATATACTTAACAAAATCTTGTCGATTTCTGGTGATGAGTCACTGTTATTATCCAGGTTGGGTTGATACATTCGTTAATCTTCCATTATTTGGATCTTCTGCTTCATATGGCTTCTTTTTCAATTAATTCGAATTTTTATTTATTTTTAATTATTAAAATCTGGTTTATTTGCTCTCCTTGTTTAAATAGGTCTTTGTTCAACTTCTTAAATCCACATCTTATTAAATTTGGTAGTATTTCTTACTATTTTAACTAATAATTGAGTCGAATATGGTTTGGCTTCCGTCTCTCTTGATCATCAATAATGGACTAACGTTTTATAACGGATTTAAATATGATAACGTTCCGTTGTTATGGTAACCACCTATACTCTTATTGGTTGAATACATTTTGTATCTATTGTTATAAAATTTGAGTTTTGGTTCAAAATGAATAAATATTTTCTAATTGCTATTATTCTTTGGTCTTCTTATCAATGCATTAGATATTAACATAAATGTCTCTATTTTCTTTCAAAGATTATTTTGATATCCCACAAAGCTGGGCTTGTTTTAACATGTATTAATGTTTTGACAAAATTGCTAATATTATGTTATTACATATTTTCCTTATTTTATGTTTTTATTCTGTTTCTGACATATAACTAATTGTAATTAATGAGTTACTTGTTCTTAATTTTCGAATACAATAATTACTTTCTTACAACTTGTTTATTTTGAATTTAGACAGTTAGGCATTTTATAGGCCTAAGCTGTAATTGTCTATAATTTCTTATTTTACACAAATTAAGCATTATTTATCATTTACATAGGTTGCTGTCACTTATTACTTATTTACTTTTTGAATTACTTTGGGCTATTTTACAATAATTGAATGTTATTATTAATTTACAAAATCATTGCTTGTCTGTTATTCTCTTTTTTCTGTCTTTACTCTGATGATTAATATTATGTTTATAAAATTTATCTCCTTACTTATCTCTATTACTATTTCTTACACACTTTTTTAGCACTTAACACTACTATAAAAACATAACACAAAAATAGGTTTATGGTCTGTTCATTTTCCAGCCATATTCCTTCTTATAAACACAATTCTTTTAATTAAACAAATAACTTTGGTGAATAATATTTTAACACCATCTATTCTATCGTGATAATCATCCCTTTCAATATTTTATTACAATAGGATGTTTTATTACCATTGCACTCGTAACTTATGTTTCTTGCTATTTAACATTATGGAATTAGTTGTCTATCAACCTTTTGTTCCTGGTTTATTACCTTCGTTTTATTCTTACAATTATGAATTGTTTATATCATCACTTCTAACACTTTCACTGTTTATCACTATCACTTCCTACCTATCTCTCACTCTTGGGTTTTACTGGATTTTAAACACAAATTTATAGTTAGTCTTTCAACATTTTATGTTTTGTTTTCTTATCATAATAAGGCTATTAATAACCCACATTGTCTATTAATAATTGGTTCACTTATTTATTATGGTTAGTGTATTTCCTTTTTTATTATTTTATTTAATGCTCGTTACTAGATATGTATTACTGATTTGTGCTTTTTATCATTAGTTTAGTTTACACTTTCTCATTTATTGTCTTTATCGGGTCAATCACTTGGGTTGGGTCATGGTCATTTGTCTCGTCATAGTCATTTTATTTTCCTTGATTTAATATTGTTAATCCTTTATAGTTCTTCTCTGGTATTGGGGCTGCTTTTGGTGTTGTAACTATATATATATATTGTAACGCAACAGAAATGCTGGCATCCATGTTACATAAAAATTAGGTTAACAGAATAATAAACAAGTCAACATCTAACCCCATGATAAAACAAAAATCTAATAATTAAATTTATAATTATAGATAAAGATAAATAAGGATGCAAGGTAGAATTAACGAGAATAAACAAACCTGTAAGTTAGATAATAGTTAATGATCTATGTTCAGTGAAAAGTAAACAAAAATGAAACAATAATTTACTTTATAGCAATAGCAATTAAGGATTTTGAGTTAAAAGATATTATTTTGTGACAACAAATGTTATGATAAAGTTTATGTTATGTTATACCAATTATGTGTTGAGTTAATGAAAGGTAATGAAACAAGATGTATTATTCAATTACTGTTGTAGAATGAAGTGTGAAGCAGCTAGTTAGCGTTAATAGATTTGAATTTTCTTATATATGATCCATAGGTCAAGATAAAATTGTCATTAGATATGGAAAAAATAATTGTTTATGTAAATGTTAATAGTTAAGATGTGATTATATGTATGTATTTATGTAAAAGGGCTATAGATGTTTACCAGTTATAAACACAGGTAGATCCGTTTACAATAAAAGGCCTAACAGCCAAAACCACTATATAACCACTCATAACATAAAGGTTAGGTACATAAATTAATAATAATTAATGAATACGGTTTGAAGAGCTAGAAAAAAACATTAAATTAGTAATGATATATAATAAACCATATCAATTTATACAAATTATGATAATGCCATAATGCCATGATATCGATTGATAACGTTTAATATCGAAAAGGTAGTAAATATAAAAGAAACAGGCTCATATCAAAAAACCAGCAGAATATGTGTAGAAAATAATAAACCAACTATCGGTAAAGTTATATTCCGATATGATAGCAAATTGATAAGGAATAGACAAAAAAAATATGAAATAAACACTATATACAAAACATGTGGAAGGAAGAAAAATCATGTGTTGCTAGGGACTACAGGAAATGAAGAAGTTGTTGATTTTGATTATTGCCTTTTATGATCTGAATGTGATGAGATTAAAAAAACCTAAGAAATGTATATTTAATCGGAATATTCTAAAGTAGCAGATACTCTTATAAAGTACAAAATTCTAATGATACTATTTATGATTCTTGCCAGTACAATTTAACCAAACAAGACTATAGTATGAAATCACAATAGAAAATAAATAACTGGGTTCTACAAGGAAGGACTTGAATTGTCCCATATTCGAAAGGAATTGACGATATATTAAACCAAATAGAAAGAGTCAAATGTATCACAACTAACAATATACATTACACTAGAACTTATAACCTTTCAAATACACGGAACATCACTAATTGCTTCAACCGAGAGAAGAACGTATTTGGATCCAGGAATTGCAGAAGAAGCATCAATCGGGCTGTAAATCAATCCAGAGAGCTGTATTTCCGAGGCGGACAGGACAAGAATTCCATTTTATTAAACCGAAGAAAGAATATTGTACGGCATAATCGTCCAGAACAGTAAATTTATCAATCAACCGCCTACACGATTTGCTTCGTTCTAGTCTGGTAAATTATTATTATATCAATCATATTAACTACACAACACTTCAAATTTGTAAATCTTGCATTCTTATCTATGTATTTTTAATCTTCCCCACAGTTACAAGAACCTTCACACCCTGAATTAAGTTAATCACAAATTAAAACACACTATATAACTGAATCTAAATAAAGGATCGGACTAATCAATAATCGATTCCCGTAATCTATAGCCCACGTGTATGTCAGTTAGAACATATCTTCTTCAATGTTAAAGAAGTAAACAAATAAAGAACCTTTATATAGTTGCAAAATCTTGTCATTTGGAGTATGATTTAATGAGTTGGGAATAAAAAAGTAACTGACTAAGTATAGAATAATTGGTTAACATAAACAGTGAAATAACCTATAAGTTTCGTTGCTCCGGTACTACAGCGCTTATAGCGGAATTCTCCGACACCAAAGAGAGAGCGTAAAAAATACAAAATTATACATAATTCTCTTCAAGGTATAATAGGGTTGAACGAAATTACAGAATAACACATTAATTAGTTAAGTTTCAAGTACACTAACACTGATATTTTTTAGAGAGCTAAGTTAATATTAATTAATTACATCAATATATCCCACAACTACAAATATCTTAGATATTTAAATAATTAAGCAATTTAAAACGACCTAAGAGAGTAAAGACAGGGGAACATACCCGTTCATAGCAATGAATAGGCATACATTGTGTGACACATTATAAGACGCAAGTAGTCGTCTTATAACAAATTGTCCAGCCCAACAGTGGGGTTTTAAGGAGAGGAATCGAGGGATATAACAAATTGGCGCTCACAACAGTGGAGCATTTTCAGGGATAATCCCGTTTTATAACAAATTGACGCTCATAACGTGGGACCTAATTAGGTGACGCGAGAGTTATAACAATATATATATATATATTGCAACGTGACAAACGGTCTCAGTATAGGTGAATATAGAGAATAATGATTATCAGCTATTATAAGTGTCCCGAACGATAAAAAGATGCTTGAAATAAATAGTATTAATAAAATAATTAGAATTATAGGATAAAATTAGAAAATAAAACAATGTAGAACCATGAAGATATAATTTTATATGTGAGTGAAGTGTTGTGTAATGTAGGTAGCGAATAGAATGTTAGGGAAGTATATTCATCTGTTACAAAGATGTGTTCTAGAAGATTCAAGAAAGAGGAAGTTGGAAAACACGTGGCCGCTACTGAATACATTAGAGTAAATTGAAACGACGCCTACGCGCATAGCGGCGTTGAAGTCAATCGGCAGCGCAGCGATATACATTCGGCTGCATTATAAAAGAGTAATTATAATTACTCTTCTCTATAATTGTCTTCTCGACAATCTCACTAATGTCTCTCTGATAGCACGCTCTCTGAAAGCGCTCTCTCTGAAAGTTCTCAGTGATGGTGGTCGCAGTGGGAAGCGATTCCAGGCAACGTAAATTCCAGACGTCCTTGGGTCCGTATAGTCGAGTTAGCAGCGAGTGTCAGCAGGAAACCATCACGGAGTGCGAGATATTCGACTACCGTTCCTAAGCATCGTTTGCTGATCGTGGCGGCTGGAATACGGAGACCTTGAGGAAGGCACTACCTGGAGGCGGTTGCTGGAACGTGGACCGAGACGACGGATCGCTGGAGGCCGGATCGAGATCGTCGACCGGGAGGACAGAGAGGACGACCAAACAGGGAAGCAAAATTTTAAATTGTTATCAAAATTATAAAACTTTCAAATATAACATCAAAGAACATTAATTGAAAATAATTTTGTTACAAAAAGAAGACTTTGAACACTTAAATAAATTTCCAGAACTGTTTAAAGCAAGAAAGCATTTATTTAAAGACATTTCAAGCAGATTTTTGAACAACAACAAATTAATTGTATGTAAAATAATTAAAGAACATTTTAATACAAAGTGTGTACCAGAAAGAACAATAAATGTATTAAATTTCACTAATTGTGCATTCTTTTCTGCAAGTCTGGTCTGGGCTAGAACCTGTTACCTTGCAGAAAATGGCGCTTGCAACGATGGGGCAGTAAAATTGCAAGCCAAATAAATTAAATATAGCCACAAAATAGTGCTTGCAACTTTAAGGCATTGAATTGTTAGCCCAGTATAATAAAATAAAATATGATTGCAGATTAGTGAAAGATACAATTATTGAAAAGTATATGTTAGAATAGGAACTGTATATTTTATGTGAATTAATTAAGGACAAGTAAGAACATTTTAGTTAATTTTATATGTGTGTAGTTAGGACAATTATTATCGTTTATTTCATTTTTATGTGTTAGTGTAGGACTGTGAATATTAGTATTAATTAATTATTCGAACTGCTAGTGCTAAATAAAAATAGTTATTTTTACACGGACTAAATAAGAACTAAATATATAGCTAATTTTATAAGTAAAGAAAAAATAAAAGATGGCGGAACAAGCTGAAATGATGCGTATGTTACAAGAATTAATAAACAATAGTTATGAAGAAATTAAAGCATGCCTAAAAGAAGTTAATAATGAACAAGTTGAAATTATAGCGGACATGCGAAAACGCGATGCCGAATTTATAACGGAAATGCAACAACGCGATGCGGAGAGTAACGATGAACATAAAACTACGATACAAACAGAGTTTACCAAAATCAATGAATCATTAACAGAGCAGTTAGAGCTGTGTAAAGAAAAATGGGAGGAGGTAACGCCCGTATCGAAAGATCAATACACACACGACACGCATCAGCCATCAGATGAACCGGATACAACACACAGAACACCGTTACAAGCTATCAAGGTCACATATAAACTAATACACCGCTACTTAAGCAACAAAAAACGGAATTAGAACCAATAGAAAATAATAATACGTACTCACCTACAGTATTAGAAGATATGGATACTGAACCAAAAGCACTAATCCATAAACACCATTATAGCACTAGTACAGATTTGAATAAAGACAGTAAGATCACTATAAGTCATAGCACTAAATGTAGTAATAACGTAGTTGAATTTGAGGATGCTTGTTACAAAACTAATGGTATCCATCCATGTGATGTGCGTGAAATATTGTTAGAAAGTGACAAGGATCACTCGAAAAAAATTGAACGTAATACTACATGTCCTACACTCGATGCACATACAAAGAACGTTAAAGCCCACAGTTTAATTGACACCGAACCAGAAATATCAGCTGGTAGTGAAAATTGTATTCAAATAAATAATAATTACGTTAAAAACACTGCAATAGTACCCGCTAGTAAATTACAGATTCAGACTGCGGATAAAAATAAAACGCTAGTCACTGAACAAATAGATATTACATTCAAATACGGCGAACGGAAAGTGAATAGTCCGGCAATGATAATAATAAAACTCATATGTATTGTTGTACTGGGAATCGATATTCTAACGAAATGTAAGGCTCAGATCGAGTTGGATAACGGTCTCAGGCATAGGGGTATAAGTAATCGTAAAAGTCAGCTGTGGCGTAAAGATAATAATGTAAATAACGGCGAACGACCTACATATACTCTGCGTTTGATACGGCGGCCTAGCATATCGATTAAACTTGACCAGACAATGAATACTGATAATTATTTAAATCCACAACAAGCCAACTTATTAGAAAATGCCATAGAGCAGCATGGGGAAAATATTAATGTCATGAACTACCGAATCCATAAAAGAAAAAAAGCCCTGAGTAAAATATTAATAATAACAATATTAATAATAATAATAGTGATGATACGATGGAATGCACCTACGTTTATGCAACTCGCTCATAGAAAACCACTATGTATGAATGAATGGGCAGTATATTAGCTGAAAATTAATAGACATTGTTGCCACATTGCATAGTGTTAAGTAAGACATTAAATGAAGAATTAATTACGTTTTAGTTTGTGAAAATTTCGTGTTATGTTTTGAGTTATATTATTTGTTTAGAAGAGCATATAAGAAGAATGTTTTAAGTTGAAAAAGGAAAAAAATTAATTTTCGAAGAAAATAAATTTTTTTTTTTTATTTAACCTGGAACGTGACAAACGGTCTCAGTATAGGTGTAGAGAATAATGATTATCAGCTATTATAAGTGTCCCGAACGATAAAAGAATGCTTGAAAATAAATAGTATTAATAAAATAATTAGAATTATAGGATAAAATTAGAAAATAAGACAATGTAGAACCATGAAGATATAATTTTATATGTGAGTGAAGTGTTGTGTAATGTAGGTAGCGAATAGAATGTTAGGGAAGTATATTCATCTGTTACAAAGATGTGTTCTAGAAGATTCAAGAAAGAGGAAGTTGGAAAACACGTGGCCGCTACTGAATACATTAGAGTAAATTGAAACGACGCCTACGCGCATAGCGGCGTTGACGTCAATCGGCAGCGCAGCGATATACATTCGGCTGCATTATAAAAGAGTAGCCAGTCTTCTCGACAATCTCACTAATGTCTCTCTGATAGCACGCTCTCTGAAAGCGCTCTCTCTGAAAGTTCTCAGTGAAGGTGGTCGCAGTGGGAAGCGATTCCAGGCAACGTAAATTCCAGACGTCCTTGGGTCTGTACAGTCGAGTTAGCAGCGAGTGTCAGCAGGAAACCATCACGGAGTGTGAGTTATTCGACTACCGTTCCTGAGCATCGTTTGCTGATCGTGGCGGCTGGAATACGGAGACCTTGAGGAAGGTACTACCTGGAGGCGGTTGCTGGAACGTGGACCGAGACGACGGATCGCTGGAGGCCGGATCGAGATCGTCGACCGGGAGGACAGAGAGGACGACCAAACAGGGAAGCAAAATTTAAATTGTTATCAAAATTATAAAACTTTCGAATATAACATCAAAGAACATTAATTGAAAATAATTTTGTTACAAAAAGAAGACTTTGAACACTTAAATAAATTTTCAGAACTGTTTAAAGCAAGAAAGCATTTATTTAAAGACATTTAAAGCAGATTTTTGAACAACAACAAATTAATTGTATGTAAAATAATTAAAGAACATTTTAATACAAAGTGTGTACCAAAAAGAACAATAAATGTATTAAATTTCACTAATTGAGCATTCTTTTCTGCAAGTCTGGTCTGGGCTACAACCTGTTACCTTACAATATATATGCGTTTATATAGAGTAATTCTTAAATTGTTTCCACTGCCACGACCATAACTTATTTAAGTGACAAACGAATAATATGCATGAGTCGAATATTAGATGATACAACATTTTATTTAAATTAAAATACACGGTATATAAGGTTCTTCCTGGACTAACATCTCTATTCAATTTCACACACGCGCGCGCGCGCGCGCGAACACACATTCTTGAAGTATATTTCGTTGTCATATTTATTAATAGCAATACTAACGTAAAAATAATTTCTAATGTTAAAATGTTTATTATCAAAAGAACAAAAAATTACTGTTTTTGTATTTACTCTGTCGTGTGAGACCGAGGCGGAGAGCACAAAATTTAAAATGGGTTTTCCCTGTGTAGTTTATAATTTTATACAGCCGTTCTTATATAACGGTAGCTGAGGTAAAAATATTTAAATTTAACTCTCAGCTAAAGATAAATCAGTCACTGTATTCCAATAATAATAATAATATGAAGAAGGAGAAGGATAAACCACTGTCTTCCTTCTGCAGTGGAACTATTGAGAGAGAGAGACAACTCAAATGAAATAAGAAAGTGACGCAGGTATAGTTCTATGTGTTACTAATTAACAGTGGCGAAGTTACATGGAGGCAATTGAGGCAATGCCTACCCTAAAAAATTCTGTAGAATAAAAATTATAAATACGTATGAACTACATAACGTAAAGATTATACATTGTTACCCCGACTGTCAAATTTATTAAATCGAAACGTGCTTTACTGAGCTACCGCTAGATGGTGACAGGAGAGATTCGGCATAGCTCGTTTAAAGCGAATGAGGCAACCTGAACTTTCCTCAGCGTTTTTTGTATACATCGTATGTAAGCAATGTATAGGTTTGATAGGGAAGTGAAGGGAGGGGGGATTGTCCCGCGCTGTACACATAGAGCGTTGAGGCATGCCTCACTTCTGTGGTCCAAACAGTTAAGTTAAAGCGCCTGTGTTGTTTATAAGTGTGTTTATTTTATGCGGTTATTCCGCTGAACTAACAGATGATCAAGATTGTTATTTGAATTATTTGTAACATTAAACATATATATATATTATATATATATATATATAAACTAATCAAGTTTAAAATTTTGAAGTTCAATCAGTTGTATTATTGTGTATAACTAATACAAGGATTGTTCAAAAGAAACACGTATAGAGCTGTAAAGCATTTTTTATTCAACGATTTTAAAAGAAGTCTCCATTAACATGAGTTCCACTGTTGCGCTAACCTGTAGATTCCCTGCTAGTAAAATTCTTACGGCTGTTTGTGGAACCATTCGGTTACAGCAAACTCTACCTTCAACTGCACTACCTTTAACTGCACTTCATCTAAAAGGTTCCGACCGATTTGAACCACCGTCCTTTTAGTGATTCCTTAAAAAAAATTTAAGATAAGATTTTTGCCTACCCATTCATTAACTACACTAGCTTCGCCACGTTACTATATTCGTGTACAGCGTGAGTAGGGGGAAAATGACAGTTCTAACGCACAAAGGAATGCCGCCTTTCTTAAAAAACATAAAAAACGATAAAAAACAAGATCAAAGAGATGCCGCCGTTCCCGCGGTCCAAGATTTTTTCCCACGCTCTCCCCACCACCCTGGACCCGCAGTATCCGCGAATTTTCGCGAAAATAATTTTTTATATGCAGCCTTTCGCGAGCCTAGATCACTTTCACTTTCTACTGGACCACAGCATCCGCGACTTTTTCGCTGATCTGTGTCAAGATCCGCGACTTTTTCGCGTATCTGGACCACAGCATCCGCGAATATAATTTTTTATTTTTTTATATGCCGCCTTTCGCGAGCTTAGATCACTTTCACTTTCTATCATTATAGTGTATATATTAAATATATGATCGGGGAGTACCAACCTTGCATGAGTTCAAATTTGTTATAATGTATATTAAATCTATATGATCAGGTTTACCAACCTATGGTGGGGGGTTCCGACTTGATGAATTATAGTGTATATATTAAATATATGATCAGGGTTACCAACCTTGCATGAGTTCAAATTTGTTGTGTGTTATAATGTATATTAAATCTATATGATCAGGTTTACCAACCTATGTATGGGTTCAAACTTGATATGTGTGTGTATTATAGTGTATATTAAAATATATGATCAGGGTTACCAATCCTGCATTATTGTGTGTGTGTGTATAGAACAGATCTGCCAACATTTTTCTTCGGTGGGAAATTCAAACTATATTATAGTAAATTGTTGACGACGACTTCGATATCAACTCTCTCTCCCCTCCTCTCTCTTTGTCTCTAGACACAGTTGTCATCAGTTTTACATAAGCGTCGTGCTACTTATGGATTATTGTAATTAGCGATACTAAAATGTAATCACCAGGAAATATATATTTATCACCTATCTCGTGGCGTCCTTTTTTGACACATGACAGTCATTGACTACGATTTAGAAATTAATATACTGCCAAGTCTGTGTGTGTGTGTGTGTGTGGTAAAGTGTTACGCATAAAAAAATCTCCTTGAAATAAGGTATTTTCAAAAGTTTTGTGTACACACACATTGTATAATAATTTTCGTAATTGTAAGATACAACCTGCAAATTATTAAAATGTCTCTCTCACACATTTCTGATTACTATACAAATAATTGGATGCATATTCGAAGATTTCCCTTATTCAAACGATTTGTATGTGTGTACACGAACTTAAATACAGACGATTGTAATTTTAAAAATTCATTTTTTTGCATTAAATATATATCGTAAACAATGAAATAATAATATTTCGTCATTGTAAGATTTTAATAAAACAATTATCAGTTTAAATAATAATTTTCATGATTGTAAGATACAACCTACAAATTATTAAAATGTCTCTCTCACACACATTTCTGATTACTATACAAATAATTGCATACATATTCGGAGGTTTATAACGAAATAAATTAAAAAAAAACCATAATTTGTTTTAAAAAATTAAATATATATATATTTTACAACACTGTACACAAACTTAAAATATAGTTTACAAACCGCTATAATACAATTATTCAAAAAATACATTTTACATTGATTAAATATATATATCTCACAAACAAACATTGTTATATATAAAATAAATACAATATTAATAATAATGTTTTAAATGATTAAATATATATTTACAGCACTGTACACAAACTTAAAATATAGTTTACAAACCGTTATAATACAATTATTCAAAATACATTTTACATTGATTAAATATACATATATCACAAACAAACATTGTTATATAAAATAAATATTAATAATAATTTTTTGACATTGTAAGATTTTAAAATAATAATTTCACGGCTGTAGATACAGTTCACAAGGAAGTTTATCTGTAACATAACAATACAGTCGATATTAGAATCACTGATACGATAATATTCAATTATCACATGCACACACACACACACACAGTTAGTGGAAAGAATCAAATGTGTTAAGTAAGTAAACTTTTTCAAGTATATGTCATTTTTCATAAGTTAATGTACTTTCAAATAATTTCTAATCAAACCAAACCAAATATTATTCACTGGAAATTTGTAAATACTACTTAGAATCAATGATACATTTATCGCATAAAGGTAATGTACTTTCAAATAATTTCTAATCGAACCAATTATTATTCAACGAAACTAAATAGAATCAATGATACATTTATCATGTACATACAAATTCAATTATTAAAGTGTTAAGTACAGTGAGTTGAAACTAACACACACACACACACACACACACACACACACACACACACACACACACACACACACACACACACACACACACACACACACACACACACACACACATCAATAAATTGTTTGTTAACACGATTGCTACTTACGACGTTAGGACTCAATCTCTACTTGTGTTGTTTGATTTCTCGTCCCTCGATACACTAAATGTAGTTCTTTAGGTTTGATATGTCTGAGCTCCTCATTCGTGAAGACACCTGCATACCTCTTGGGAAGATAGACACGATAGTGACGGTCGCCATCCTCCAACGTAGCAAGCACAGAGTTCCCATATTTTGTGTCCACATTTGTTAAGACCATGATGGGATATTTTTTATTCACTATCAATTCTGAACATCGTTTGTACTCGATAGCACTTACAGCATTAAACTTTACAAGAAACGACATTATTAGAAGACACTAGTGAACACGTCTGTATCAAACCAGAGAGAACCAAACAATGACAGAATATTCGACACAAAAGGACAGTACAATGTGATAGTGGTGGTGGTGGTAACGTCGGTGTCCCACTTTCATTTGCATGTATGAACATGTCCCACAGACGAAATTAGAGACACCAAAAATATAACAATGTCATTAGGAAAGTCCATTTTCATAAGAAAATAGTCACTGCTTACAGCTATGCATGTATGTACATGTCCACAACAGAATGAGAGAGAGAGATATAAATGTCATCATTCGCGGTGACCTACTTTCTAAATTTGTTACATTAAAAATGTTTGTTTAAAGCAAAAATCATGAATCATCCATTCCCGAATAGCATGCACCTTATAGTTGGCACAACGGTCAGAAGAATTGAAATGTCTAAGACATTCTGTTCCATGAATTATATACGGTATGTTTTTAGGACAACCAAAGTCATCGAGATTGATGATATTATTGTGTATTATCTTTGATTGCAAAAAACGTTTTTTCTCAAAACCCTTCACAAACACATATTTATATATACGTGTATGTAATGTTAACAATGAAACAAGATTGTCGTATGGTGTCTCTCCTTCGCTCCATCTAAGTCTATGATAATTTGTTGTTAACCAGTGGTTTGTCCTAACGTATTTGGGATTCGTAACGGATGTAGCAGGCGGTGTCAAAATCCAATGTCTACCAGCAAATCTCAGAACGTCCATGATTGACAGTTCCTTCACAATATATTTTCCGTTGTCGTCGAAAAAGCACTGGAAGTCGATTATAACCGCAGTGTTATCCATAATACTGTAAGACAAAGAAACCACACACATTACAAACTCTATATATATTATGTTTAAACATACAAATATCGTTGCGATATTAATATGTGAACTTACGTTTACAGACGTCTGGACTGAAGCACCGAGAGACATCAACTGACGAAAGAAACAAGTGTTGAGGAGGGTTACTATACATGGAGACGAATTTTTTTAGTAGGTGGGGAGGTGTCGTCGTCGTCGTTCTCCATGTTGATGCGTTGTCGTATCCGATAATGACCGTATGCAAGTGTATCATGACCATTGTCTAATATATAACGCTTATCATCATACGGTGACAACGCTTGCTTATTTACACGCATCGTGTACAGCGTATGATGATCGCTACGTAAACAAAGCGCACTGGTAGAAAACTGACAATGATCAGTGAGACACTTGCGATACATATCGTGTCGCAGACTCCTCTTAATCGCAACTCGAGGCACACCTTTTCATACACGTTTTTGACACTCTTGGGTGGGATCTTCGTGGGCCACAAGGAACGAATAACATTTCGCACGGAGACCCACGAATTCTCTAATAGGACGACCACACGTTTCATCCTTGAACAGGCCGACAACCTTTTTGTTCTTAAGGCTATAACAAGGATGAGACGTAGGGTAATCCGATGTGTCAAAAACGTGTAGGTCCTTCTTCATGTCTGCATACAAGTCTGATGTTTGAATGCTATACATCAGACTGTCTGTATCTGTCATTAATAATTTAACGTTGCAACCGTACTTGGCGACAGCATAACGATAATGAAAGTCGTACATTATCGTTTTGCTAACGTCAAGCACCGTGAAGCCGACATACACGGGACGGGAAAGAACAAGGGATTTTTTACGAAGTGAGAGCCCCACCAGATCGTTCGTATAACGAATCATACGTTTTAGCCTAGGTGTGGAAACTAGTTTTTGAAGCCGTCGTTCATTCGAGACTAGTTCAAAGTCTATATGTTTCCGTACGTTCTCCAGCGACTTACCGTATACGGCGTTGTTCATCAGTTTGAAAAGGTCTTTTTCAAAGCTGTTGACGGCTGCTTGCCTCTTGCGGGTGTTGAAATCGATAAACGGTTTCAACCAAGCGCTTTGCTTAAAACACAACACCCTATGAGTCGCTTTCAGCTCTAAGCCAAGACTTAAATACAATTTCAAATTTCGATAATGGAGAACGTAATTTTGTTTGTCCTCCAAAGTTGTTAACAACTTCTCTACGGATGACCCTGATTCGTTATACGATGATCTGTATATACTCTCGTGTAAACGTTTGGAAAAGGGAGAAAGGATATCGGGTGTTACGCGCTGGCGCACAGGTGCAAGTGGGTAGTCGGAATGCAGGTCGTGTAAGGTATCAGGATAGTGTAGGTCGACTTCGAGGATGTACCCGATGTCGGAATCATCACTCACATTACGTACGTCCAAGGACTCGATTTCGTTACGATCGAGCCATCGGAAGTCTGCGTAAGGGAGTGGTTGCGACATGGCTGCACCGTATAAATTATTACAGTCTGTATACAAAATGAAGGAGGTCGGTTTCGATACATCGTACTGATCTGGAATCAGAGGATTGTTAGCGACTGCGTGACGGTTGGATATCATCGCGCAGCCTCCGCGGACCCCAGACTCAAGGAACAGATGGAGATTTATCTCTGTTAACAGCTCTAATTCGACCCCTGTCATTTTTAGCATCGCGTTCCAAGCGAGTCCGGGAAGCGAGTAAAAATGACACGGGTCCAAGCAGTAATCGCGTAAGGCCATGTCTCGGAAACTTTCAAAGACATCGGCCAGCAGCATTACGTCTGTCAACAAATACAAATCGTGGCAATCGCCAAACGTACGCAGATTGAATGCACTCCACACGTTTTGTGCGTGCTCGTAATCTGCGTCCGAAATAGCCGATTCCAACAACCGGTTATCAAAGTGTTCACGAGCGGGTAGACTTGTTTCGTTGAATCGATCAATGCTGTCAACGTACTCGTAAGGGTATACTCCCTTGCGTACGAGCAGATTGGTCTGTTCGTCGAAACCCCGTCTAAGCATTTCCTCTCTGAGCAAAGGAAATTGGCTCCCGGACGTGGACAGATTGGTAACGAGTGTGTCCAGAGAGCGATTAAGAAATTGAAAAGAGTCTACGAAACGCAAGGGACCCAGGGAGAACGACACGTAACGCTCACTGGATGTTGCAATCCAGGATACGTGTTGGTCCTTATATTTTCCTAAACCCTGCATTAAATGGTGACAGTCGTAGCCACGAAGGTTGTGAAAGAAGACGGGGATATGACGAGGCATCTTGTAGCTTAGATTACAGCTATTGTGAGCTGCTCCCAAGAATTTCCCCGTAAGATGACAATGATTGCGTACCTTGTCATCGTCTGTCAAAGGGCGCTCACACAAATGACAAACGGTGGCGTTAGTGAACGCAACATTGTCATCATCGGACATAATTATTTGCACGTTATGTCGTACTACCTTCATCATATCCTCGGCGTCTTTCATCAACCACGAGAAGAAAGTGTCTACAACGTTTTCACCTCGATAAACTTTAGCCTCTCTCCAGAGTCTGTGTGTATGATCCACGATAGCATAGGAGAAACCTGACGGAATATGCATCGCTTCGTATGATGTGGACGATACAGGAGGAGAAGTTATTTTCTGACGGGCACCGTTGCTATCGACAGAGTAGAATTCGCCTAACTCGTGCACTGTCGTCGGGACGTTGTTACCAGGTGAACACGATTGAAGCGGAGTGATGAGAGACTCGAAGTCGGCGTAGACGGTAAAGGGTACTTTAAGACAGTGCGCGTAATTTTTAAATGACATAAACTTCTCCTCCTCTGTAGGCATTTTGGTTTTCTGCTCGCCGTGAGGGTGCAGTAGGGGAGATGATCGGACAGACCATGTTCTGTGGAGAAACGATGCAGGCAGTAGTCGCAGTAAAATGATTGGCCGTCGTGTTTTGTAAGGGATGATAACAATCTACTCATGTTACTGATAAGACAGTAATGTTTTCGGCTATTTGTATCGGACAGAAGCAAAAGATTAACGTGATGTAATCTGTCCTTATTGGGGGTAATTCTTAACGGATAAACCTCATTTTTTGATTCGTTTCTGATATTGTCGTCTATATCATAGCCGAAAACGTTTATAGAAATGTTGGGATTCTGTGTTTCAAATTTAGAAAGTGAGTTTATAGAAACAGGGTACTCGATACCGGACATATTTATTGTGTTTTTGAATAAGAGGTATTTTGAAACACGTTCTTTATCTCTTACTTGAGGGTGTATGTGAGCTAGTACGGACCATAGAAAACACATTTCATCTTGGGAGTTCTTGATGTTGACTACTGCCCTGGTGAGTGCAAGTTTTCGCGGGGTTGGAAGGTAGGAGGATGCTGCTAGAGGTCTGTACCGTCCAACAACTAGTTCCAGCTTCAGTACAGCATCCACCGACCATCCGCTCCCGTCACGGGTAAAATTGAATATGCTATTCATGATTTTATCATAGGATTCATCGAGTAGACAGTTCAACTCGTCGTTGTCGTCCGTGAGCAACGTACGACAACGTCCGTGGAAGACGGCGTCTTTGGTTACCTCTTTTTCTTCACCGCTGTCACCGTCTAACGCAGTTTTAGTGAAACGTATCCTGCACGCAATATGCCATTTGATACTGCGTAAACGTGCTTGTTCTGCCAGAATATCCTTGCACAATAAAGGTCGCACCTCGGTCATTATCGGTACTATATCTTGATCTTCTTCTTCTTCCGTGTACACAGGCAGATAATTAAAAGTTGTGAGACATCCTCTAATACTACTGTTTCGCACGATATAAAATCGTGTCATATCTGAAACAATAGAAACACATGTATTAGCTAATAGGAATGATGAATAACACACACACACACACACACACACACACACACACACACACACACACACACACACACACACACACACACACACACACACACACACACACACACACACACACACACACACACACACACACACACGCACGCACACGCGCACACACAAATTCATGTTTGAGGTAAATAGATAGTACACGTTAGTAATAGGCTAGTTTATTGCAAACTGTGAAGATGGCAGCTACTCCTGATTTTAGCATTGAAAGTGAAAGAAGAAAATCGTTCAAGTATTGGGAAGTGACGTTTGTCAGTCCCGACGAGTTAGCGTTTGCCGGGTTTTACTACTATCCGCTAAATTATGATGTTTGTGGACATAGTATGTCATTCATAGACGATAGAGTTAAATGCTTTTGTTGCGGAATTGAATTAGTTCATTGGAGAGAAGGTGACATACCTATGGTGGAACATGAAAAATTTTCTCCGTCATGTCAATTTCTAAACGATGTCAAGAGACAATACATTGGGGAGAAGGTGACAAACCTATGTCAGAACATAAAAAATTTTCTCCGTCATATCAATTTCTAAACAACGTCAAGAGACTATCTTATACATGTTAATTCATATCAAACAAATTTGGTTTGCTGCATAATTATAGAGAGAGACAATTGGTATTTAAAAAAATTTTTACCTTGTTGAGGATGTCCCTGTTCCTGCTGATGTTCTGGATTCTGCTGAAGGTCAGACATGGTAATATTCAGACGTGAGAGTGAATACTGAAAAACAAAGAAACTGTTATAACGCTGGTATTATGTTAGTGTATCTTAAACGCTTTATATCTCACAAAGTAAATTAGAATATCAATTTGTAACATACAATTTGTAGCACAGTAGTGTTCAGCAACACGAACGATTGTGAAGTTCACCGGTTATATATTGTGATGGCAGCGGTATGCGAACATCTGCTCTCCGGTACCAGCGGTGGACACAGCGAGCCAATCAGACATCAGCAGCCACCGAGACGTAACCAACTTCGTGTTCGGAGCTAGCCAATCAGCGATGCCAGTTAGTTAATAAAACCTGAGCCGACAGAAAATTTTGAAAGTTCCGCGTCAGCGATGGATTTCGCTGGGTCGGCAGCTGACTCTACAACCAGTGTCGGAAGAAGAGGAGGACTGCAGTACGCCGTGAACAGCAGGCGCAGCCGCCGAACATCTCAGCGCGGCACTACCAACATCGCCGTTCTCACAACTCGGTCCTTTTTAGGACCACCAAAAACACTAGAGTGTACGATTGGTGCCAGTTGTCATGCGGCAAGCCTTTTGTCCGATGAAACCTTCCACAGTTGAAACCTGCTCTACAAAACGCTTCACACGAAGCGTTATGTTAAGAGAGAGAGAGAACGCGCATGTAAGTAGTTGACAACACACACGCACACATAGTTAATATTTGTTAATTATTTAATACAATGAAAAATGAAGTCAACGTTTTGACGATGAGTGAGAGAGAGAGAGAGCGGGCGTTGTAAGTACGTACACAGTTAATATTTGTCGAATATATATAAACTTTCTAAAATCATATACATGCGCGGTAATGATCACAGAGAGGAGAAACGGTTTGAACATAACGTTTGACAACGAGAGAGAGAGAGAGACAGATAGACAGACAGACAGACAGACAGACAGACAGATATAGACAGTCGGACGGACGGACGTAACGAGTGTGTCCAGAGAGCGATTAAGAAATTGAAAAGAGTCTACGAAACGCAAGGGACCCAGAGAGAACGACACGTAACGCTCACTGGATGTTGCAATGCAGGATAGTGCATGCATACAGCGAGAACGAAGAAGTCCCGCTACCGAGTGAAATCACTGGTCTCGACTCTGTTATCGTATTCGATGATGTATCGTGTGAAAGACAAAACAATATTCGAAAGTATTTTGCTATGGGGAGACATAGCGGTGTGGACACATTCTATCTATATTGTCCGGTGACAATATATAGTGCATGCGTTGATGTGTGTGTAGGAAAAATTTACGAGGGTACACCTGGTCTGTATGAACTTTTGTTTATGAAACTATCGAAAAAATACAATAAGAACGATATGAGGAAATACAGGCCCATACTACTAGCAACCAACAGACATATGATGAAATTAATTTCTATTTTTAATTTATTTGTGTGTGCGTATGTTTGACTGTAGTGCAGATTCTAATTTACAAAGTTTTGATGAATACTATTTGAAAGGGGGGAGCTCTCTCTAGTTGACATCTCCGCCGATGTAATGACTCTCAAACATAAAAATGTAAACATAAACAGACGGTGTTTGTTGACACGTAAACATTGCACACTTAAAATGTAAACATAAACATTCCGAGTTCGTTGACACGTAAACTGTTTTTCCTTTCGTGAGTAATCGTTCGTTAATAAGATATGAATTAGCTTAATCGATTAAATGGTAGACTAGTAATGGTAAATGTGAAGGTAAGAAGGTAAGTATGTAGGTTCGATTCCTGTTAATTCATATTTTGTTAAAAATCTTTTTTATAAATATTGAGGAGAAGGGATAATAACATATTCTTTTATAATTATTAACAACGTTGTTTGGTATTTGTCATTGTAAAGTACAATCGGAAACCATGACGCCACTTAAATCGGTAATATTTTTTTTTAACATTATGGACAAAATGTTTAACGGATAACACAACACAGTTTCAATTGGATCAAGTTAAACGTTACTTATATGAATATGGATATCTTTATACGAAAGATAAAACGTCATTGCAATTAGTAAATGATTCAGATGTTTCCAATGCCCTCCTTATATTTCAAGAATATTACAAATTACTTGCTGACGACAAATTAAATAATGAAACTCGAAATTTAATGTTAAAATGTAGGTGTGGTAATACCGATATTCTTTCTGATTATAGAAAGAAATCAGCTAGAAAAACCACGCTTTGTTGTGTTAGCGTTTCAGACAGCAAGAAAAAATGTACTGCCAGCACGCGCTGATGAATTTGATCACTGTAACGTGATCAATGCGAGACTGTTTCTAAACGACAAGTATTATCCTTACGATAATTTAAACTTGGATATTGGGAAAGACCGTTTTGCATTATTGTACAATATGTACACCAGTTTTCAAAGTTCGTATAATCTTGGAGCTGTGTGTATGTATGTATGTATTTTAATAAATGTATATATATATTACACTCACTTTATTATTGTTTGTATAACCCACTCCATAATAATTTGATCATACATATACACGCGCACACACACATGTATTAAATTCAATAATGCGTTTGATAATGTTTTAATGCAAATAATTTTAGGAAAGTCTACATTCCGCTTTCATAAGGAAATAGTCACTGCTTACAGCTATGTATGTCCACAACAGAATTAGAGAGATATAAATGTCATCATACGCTGGGACCTACTTTCTAAATTTTTTACATTAAAAATGTTTGTTTAAAGCAATATTTCAGAGAATTGTAACAGACATAATAATAATTTGATCATACACACACACACACACACACACACATACACACATGTATTAAATTCAATAAATAATGCGCTTGATAATGTTTTTACGTTTAAATAAATCTGTACACTCACCAACTAGTATGTGTGTTGTCTATACACCCTTAATGATGAAAGTTGTGTGTGTATACTACAACAGTCTTTCAACTATTTAAAAAAATGCAGTGATAGCTTTCACGCAGGCAGTCAAATGCGAAATTGCCACTATAAAAAAAAAAAAAAAAAAAAAAAAAAAAAATACGGTAAGAATATATTTTAGACAATTGTACCAGACATAATAATTTGATCATACACACACACACACACACACACACACACACATGTATTAAATTCAATAATGCGCTTGATAATGTTTTAATGCAAATAATTTTAGGAAAGTCTACATTCCGCTTTCATAAGGAAATAGTCACTGCTTACAGCTATGTATGTATGTCCACAACAGAATTAGAGAGATATAAATGTCATCATACGCTGGGACCTACTTTCTAAATTTGTTACATTAAAAATGTTTGTTTAAAGCAATATTTCAGAGAATTGTAACAGACATAATAATAAGTGATCATACACACACACACACACACACACATGTATTAAATTCAATAAATAATGTGCTTGATAATGTTTTTACGTTTAAATAAATCTGTACACTCACCAACTAGTGTTGTCTATACACCCTTAATGATGAAAGTTGTGTGTGTATACTACAACAGTCTTTCAACTATTTAAAAAAAATATGCAGTGGTAGCTTTCACGCAGGCAGTCAAATGCGAAATTGCCACTATAAAAAAGAATAAATACGGTAAGAATATATTTCAGACAATTGTAATTTGATCACACACACACACACACACACACACACACACACACACACACACACACACACACACACACACACACACACACACACACACACACACACACACACACACACACACACACACACACACACACATTGAATCGTCAATGAATTTTCCTAGACAGACAACCGCCTACTGTATGATACTACATGATTCGCTTGTAGAATATACACCATTGTCCAACACAGTACATAGACGTGTTTAAGTCTTATTTTATACATATTTTGTAAATACTAGTTTTAAATATATATATATTTTCATCATATTTGTAACGTTATAATATTGGAGCTATGTGTGTGTGTATGTATTTTTAATTGTAAAACTAGTTTAGATATATTTTAATACTTGTAACAATATAATCTTGGAACTGTGTATGTTTTTTTTTTAAATTGTAAATATTAGTTTAGATATATTTTCATACTTGTAACAATATAATCTTCGAGCTGTGTATGTATTTTTAATTGTAAAACTGTTTAATATAATCTTGGAGCTGTGTGTATGTATTTTAATAAATGTATATATATATATTACACACACTTTATTATTATTTGTATAACCCACTCCATAATAATTTGATCATACACATACACGCGCACACACACATGTATTAAATTCAATAATGCGTTCGATAATGTTTTAATGCAAATAATTTTAGGAAAGTCTACATTCCGCATTCATAAGGAGATAGTCACTGCTTACAGCTATGTATGTCCACAACAGAATTAGAGAGAGATATAAATGTCATCATAGCTGTGACCTACTTTCTAAATTTTTTACATTAAAAACGTTTGTTTAAAGCAATTTTTCAGAAAATTTGTAACAGACATAATAATTTGATCATACACACACACACACATGTATTAAATTCAATAACACGCTTGATAATGCAAATAATTTTTACGTTTAAATAAAAATCTGCACATACATTAAAATTAAAATTAAATAAAATCTGTACATGTGCGTTGTCAACACTGAAGGCGTACAAACAGTCTTTCAACTATTAAAAAAAAGATGTATCAGCACACGTTGGTGAGAAATTGCCACTATAAAAATACAGTAAGAATATATTTTCAGAAATTGTAATTTGATCATACACACGCGTACACACACACATGTATTAAATTCAATAAATAATGCACTTGATAATTTTTACGTTTAAATAAAATCTATACACTTACCAAAAGAAGATGTGTATACTGGAAGACACGTACAGTATCAGCCAAACTAGTATGTGCGTTGTCTACACTGAAGACGTACAAACAGTCTTTCAAAAGAAGATGTGTATACTGGAAGACACGTAATACGTGCAGTACAAGTCGACAAATAAGAAATTGCCGCTAACTTACTTAGCGTATATATAGTGTACACTGTAATGGGGAAAGCACGTGTGTGTGTGTGTGTGTGTCCGTTTTCAGAGTAATTACTGTAAGCGGTGTTAATGCTTGACAGGTGTCAAATTAGAAAGTAGAGTTGTCCGTTTTTAGAGTAAATACTTTATAATCCTAATCACTGCTAATGACTAGCAGGTGTGAAATTAGAATGTAGGACGTCCTCTGAAGGTTAATGACCTCTGGTTTAATTTAGTGAATAATAACTATATCTAATTCAGTATCGTTGTGTGTATGTGTGTGTGTGTGTGTGTGTGTGTGTGTGTGTGTGTGTGTGTGTGTGTGTGTGTGTGTGTGTGTGTGTGTGTGCATAGACTTGTTTCGCTGTCAACGTACTCCGAATATGCATGCAATTATTTGTATAGTAATCAGAAATGTGTGTGAGAGAGACATTTTAATAATTTGTAGGTTGTATCTTACAATCATGAAAATTATTATTTAAACTGATAATTGTTTTATTAAAATCTTACAATGACAAAATATTATTATTTCATTGTTTACGATATATATTTAATGCAAAAAATGAATTTTTAAAATTACAATCGTCTGTATTTAAGTTCGTGTACACACATACAAATCGTTTGAATAAGGGAAATCTTCGAATATGCATCCAATTATTTGTATAGTAATCAGAAATGTGTGAGAGAGACATTTTAATAATTTGCAGGTTGTATCTTACAATTACGAAAATTATTATACAATGTGTGTGTACACAAAACTTTTGAAAATACCTTATTTCAAGGAGATTTTTTTATGCGTAACACTTTACCACACACACACACACACACAGACTTGGCAGTATATTAATTTCTAAATCGTAGTCAATGACTGTCATGTGTCAAAAAAGGACGCCACGAGATAGGTGATAAATATATATTTCCTGGTGATTACATTTTAGTATCGCTAATTACAATAATCCATAAGTAGCACGACGCTTATGTAAAACTGATGACAACTGTGTCTAGAGACAAAGAGAGAGGAGGGGAGAGAAAGTTGATATCGAAGTCGTCGTCAACAATTTACTATAATATAGTTTGAATTTCCCACCGAAGAAAAATGTTGGCAGATCTGTTCTATACACACACACACAATAATGCAGGATTGGTAACCCTGATCATATATTTTAATATACACTATAATACACACACATATCAAGTTTGAACCCATACATAGGTTGGTAAACCTGATCATATAGATTTAATATACATTATAACACACAACAAATTTGAACTCATGCAAGGTTGGTAACCCTGATCATATATTTAATATATACACTATAATTCATCAAGTCGGAACCCCCCACCATAGGTTGGTAAACCTGATCATATAGATTTAATATACATTATAACAAATTTGAACTCATGCAAGGTTGGTACTCCCCGATCATATATTTAATATATACACTATAATGATAGAAAGTGAAAGTGATCTAAGCTCGCGAAAGGCGGCATATAAAAAAATAAAAAATTATATTCGCGGATGCTGTGGTCCAGATACGCGAAAAAGTCGCGGATCTTGACACAGATCAGCGAAAAAGTCGCGGATGCTGTGGTCCAGTAGAAAGTGAAAGTGATCTAGGCTCGCGAAAGGCGGCATATAAAAAATTATATTCGCGGAAATTAGAAAGTGAAAGTGATTTAGGCTCGCGAAAGGCTGCATATAAAAAATTATTTTCGCGAAAATTCGCGGATACTGCGGGTCCAGGGTGGTGGGGAGAGCGTGGGAAAAAATCTTGGACCGCGGGAACGGCGGCATCTCTTTGATCTTGTTTTTTATCGTTTTTTATGTTTTTTAAGAAAGGCGGCATTCCTTTGTGCGTTAGAACTGTCATTTTCCCCCTACTAGCGTGGGTACATAAGTATACTGAAACACACTAACAGTAAAACCAAAGATCGCTTTTATTTTATTTTGGATTCATAAATGATAAAAGATTTCATATCCGGGTTGTCTGGCCGCGGTCGATTGCTTTGTTCAGTCATTTTCTAAACGATTCGGCTACCCACCGGAAGCCTTCTTCAGTAGAAAAAAGTTAAAAGTGTTCGACAAAGGGTGGAGAGCCGAACGTACACCTAACCGAGGTAAAAGCAATTGCCGAATAGAAAATGACTGATCAAAGCAATCGACCGCGGCCAGATAGCCCGAAATGAAATCTTTTATCATTTACTGCGACCGTGATAGTCTACGTAATAAACTTAGATTCATAAACATCTCTAATAAACTAAGATTATCTTCTTTTTAAATATTTATAAAACTATATAGTAACCGCGATAAACCAGTAGAATTTCTGTAGAAATATTTGCCAGTGAACCTGTTTCCATGAACTAAATACAAAAAGGAAATGTCATAATCCGCGCTGAACAAAACATTACGGTGCCGTGCCTGTTCATTAAGCAATACCAAAAAATGTAACTGCACTTCAACTAAATGGGTTCCGTTAACAATAAAATGTGCTGCTTTCTCGGCGGCAAGTGCTAGAAACACTTATTACTGAGGTATGCGTGGAAATATTTCTAAACTAATAAACACCGAAACTAGTTATTATTGTTTGGTTTCCACTTAGCCATCTGTTATGTAATTTAAATCAAGTCGTTTCTCATTGACGGGTAAACCTCAAAGTTGATTCCTGTATGGTTTCAGCGATATTTTAGAAAGTGCCAACTATCCAGTTATACGATCAAGTTACCTGAGAATCGTCATGTTATTCTGTGGTAAGCTGTTGGTCAAGTTTGGTACACAAAATGTTACGTATCACTTTTTTGTTGAATGCGGTTAATTTTTGAAATGTCCAGTAATTTGTATATGTATAATAAAATTTTATAGTATTGATTCATACACTCTGTATTACGGACAGTTTACAAGATGGGAAGGGTGTGAAAGCAAAGACAGAGGACGCGCACATAATTCGTGTAGCGAAGGTTTTACAATGTGAGCTAGCACTGATTATAATTTACTCAAACAGCTGAATACCTGAACTCTACAACAGGTGAGGTCTCAACGTTGGCTAGATTTCACATTGTTTCGCCTTACGGCTTAAGTGCCTTACTCATCCATTGATTCTGGCGCGCCTAGAGGCCGGCTACTATAAAAAAACGAGATTTAAACCCACGAAGCGGAATCCCCCGCCACAGTTTTGTAATTGAGTGCTTAGATGTAATATGACCATCTATATAACATGACGCCGTCTACAATGTAATATGACCATCGTTTATTGTATAGAAAATGTGGTTATCCGAAGGTTACCCATCATTTGCTTAAACGTGTACGTTTAAAGTTTAATATCTAAACTGTTTCTTAATATTTCTTGTTGTAACGGAACTGGAATTTGCAGCTATAAATAATGTCTGACAAAACCTAAACGAAACTAGGGAAACGCGTATAACTCTTTGTACTAACATAAAAATGTACAAAGGAAAGCAAGTAAGGCAGATAGGTAGATAGACAGGGATGGTGGGAGGGAGGAGAGAGAGTGAGGGAGTATAGGTGTCGTGTATCACTTACTTGGAACTTTTGTTATATCTAAAAGACAAAAATGAATAACAAGCCAACGTGACATTATGAAACAACGTATAGTAGTATCGATTTGTTTGGAGCTGAATTCTGCACTCAAAGGAAAAATACGACGCAAAAACATAAACACTAAGTTAAAAAATAAAATTATTATTTTTTTCTTTAACTGAGTAACTTACATGATTTTAAATCCATGAAGTAAGCAAGTAAGTAATGAAGTAACGCATGTAGCTCTTTACTTCTGAACGAAAGAACTATTAATCGTGCTCATTAACCAGATATAAATTTAAGTTCTACAAATAAAAAGTACTAGAATGATAAAATAATATTAATCAAATATTTCTTATTTTTAACAGTAATTGGAGAAAAATATAACAGAATAATTAGAACAATAATTAACTAAGCAAATTAGTAATTAACTACTCAAATTAAGAACTATAAACGCAGATAAGTAGAGAGATGAAGTTACCAATTTAAGAAGCATTCTCGCTCTAATTGAATAGATGTTAAAGATTAGGTCAACATCCAGATTGCGGGAAGGTACGTAGTTAAACTGAACTATACATTGTCACGTCTCGCCGTTGCCATTAGGCAATATGCCACGTATTGAGAGAAGTCTGGTGACCCATTCAGAAACTCTGGTATAATCTACTATCTTTGCGCCTTCCGAGCCGCTACCCTGTATTACTCCCTTGGTATCCGAAACTTTCTCGCAACAGGTGACCTGGCCTGCTTGTATAAGGCCGTGCGTCGGGTAACTCTAGTTCTGCAAAGAATTGAGTTTGGGATTCGGTGAAACAGATTATGCATTACTAATATGGACAGCGGAGAGTTTAGTGAAAGTGTTTACTTGTGTTGCGAATTATTTTAATTATTTAATTTTTGTAACTTTTATTATTTTTTGTGTACAGTGTGTATTGAGTTGCTGTATAAATAGGATAGTAATTCGAGTAAGTGATTACGAAGAGTGTAATTAACATTTTGGATATAACTTTCCCTAGCGTTCAATAAATTTATTCCACAGTTGGAAGATCATGTCTCACGCGATCCTCGAAACAATACAAAACTTGACGTGTCAAAATTGTACTAGAGGTGAATGGAATGCTTTCAGAACAGTAAGATAAATGCCATAGCGGATGGATTATCCAAATAATGCCAAAGAAAATTCTGAGGGCGCAAGTCTATAAAAGCAGAAAGAGGGGGCGACCTTGGATAAGATGGTTGGATAATGTGCTGGAAGATTTAAGAAGAGTGGATGTGAGGGGTACACTGAGAGGCCAATGGATAGGAGACATTGGAGAACTTTGGTATTGGATGCCAGGGCTCACCTTGCGACTTAGTACTAAAGAAGAAGTGTGACGATTTAAATTGTAACCATGATAAAAAAAAGAAAGAAATAAAAAAATTTAAGGTTGCGAGCCATTAACCATTTAAATCTCACAATAATAATAAAAACATGTAGGTACTAAGTGTGAAAGGAAGAAGTAATTAATAAGGGCAAAGAAACTGTAATAAAGAGGCATATTGTAAATAATTATTATTGTCGTATTTAACCCTTGCTTGCTATCAGGCGCCTACCTGTTGATTCCGGACTCGACATGTTTTCCGAGTCTTCTGTAATTATGAATAAAATAAAAAAAACTAATGTTAATAATTAAAGAATCTGAAGACACAGATAGTCACTAAAATAACTCATTTAAATTATGTATTTTTATCTAGGGATAGTTTGTATAAATAAAAAGGTTTATTTAGAGAGGGACAGGGACTATATTCTCGCGGAATAAACACCCCACTACCTCTTATGCAGTACCAGTGGAAGCGGGCGAAAAATCTCTCTCTCGCTATGAAGACTCCAAGCAGTGCACACGCACGAGCAAAAGCTCTGTTGGAATGTTGTGTGATTTGTTGTTAGTTTGGCTTATTTCAAATGTAGTTTATTAACTGCTACACAAAAGAGTGTAACATGTAACATTAATAAAAAAATCAGAAACGTGGTAACAAGAAGAAATATGTGACAACAAAAGTACGAGTATTAATAACGATGACTGCTAACTTCACCAACTGACGACACTTTTCAACATCCTACCCGGAGATGTGAACTACCAGAATTTGCAACTCTAGTAGACCCGACAGAAGATGCAGTTCGAGACATCAAAGAATCTACGTCTACCATCGTAGAAGGTTCGACCTAGACTGCAGACGTTTAAGCCTTTAATGACTAAGACCAGACCTAGATGGGGACGACGCTTTTAAGGATTCCCAAGACGGACACTCCCGGAGGAAATTTCTACATACCAAATTAAAGGTGACTCGATAGCACGTCTATCGAGGAATAAATAATAATTATAATTGTAACACAATACACTTTAAAAGAGAGACTTTTCAGAGACGATTAAACTTGTAAAGATTAAAAAGAATTAACTCTAAGAATTTAATGTAACTATTCAGACATCATACATTGTAACAGTTTAAATCTTAATGTATCGTAGTATAATTAATACCATTCTTCAAATGGAATAATAATGAAGCATAAAACTAAAGGTCTTGCAAGCTAATATCATGAATTGAATATAAGTAAAAGTTTGATGACTAAATACCTAAGGTTACCCGGATCCGTGGTATAGCTAAATAAAATCTGTTGTGATCCCAAAGTTTATATAAAGAATTCAAATAACTTTAATAATGCAATTAGTAATGTCATGGGATCTATCTTTTGAGTAAATGTTATTTTTTCAAATGTTTAATAAAGAGAAGTCTTCTTGTTACACACATATACTGAGTACATAAATCAACAGTTTTCCCATTCCCTGATTCCTTTTATATTTACTCTGTGTTGTTCTGATTAAATTTCAGCTCGTCGAATAAGGCAGCCTGAATAATTGGCACAACCAATTACTTCGGGTTCCCCAAGTTATAACACTAGAAAAGATGTTATAAATTGCGCCACTCTGCTAATTTGTTGAAATTTTGCTGCTAATTAGTAAAAAAAATTTTTTGGTGACTTGTGTTGTTTAAGCAGTAATTGTGTCCCGATTAACCCAGACCATAAGCTGTTGATTTATTCACTCGTGTACTTTAAAATGTGTCTAAAATCTTAAATAAAATTAAACGATAATAGTTATTATAATAGTTTTATAAATAAGTAAGTTAATTATTATTTAGATATAGGAATGAACATCATGTTAACTAAAGACGCCCCAAGAATACGATATAACAGCAGGTACGCGCTTGTCAAAAGTTCATTCATCAACCTGTCGGTTTGTAAACAATTTCAGACCAGTAGAATTCCTGTCTGCGCCTGTGAGTGTGTGTAAAGTAAACTGTCATAGTGAACCTCTCCCCCATAGTTGAGTTAAACAATAGCGACTGCCTCTTTGTTAGTTCTATTGTGATAAGAAGCGTGTCTGTTCATGTGTTAGTAACCGAAGGGGGAATCTTTTGCCGAACGCATATGTAAGCCTGTGTGAGATTCCTGCTACCCCATTTGCCAAAATTTATTTAGACTTTTCAGGACCCTACCCACGTTCTAAATCAGGAAATACAATGTTACTAATTTGCGTAGATTCTTTTAGTAAATTCGTCTGGATGTACCCCATGCGGCGAGCTTTAGCTACGACAACAGTAAGCATTTTACAGAATAGATTATTCAAAGAATTCGGTATTCCAGTCCATCTAGTGTCGGACAACGGACCACAGTTTAAGTCTAAGGAATTCAGGAACATGTGTTTCAAACTAGGTATAGACCACATTACCACTACAGAGTATCGTCCGCAAGGTAATATAGCTGAGAGGTATTTGCGAAACCTAAAATCTGCTTTGATAGCCTACCATGCTAACGACCATACTTCTTGGGACCAGAACCTATCCTGGATACAATTCGCCTTTAATTCAGCATATCATGAAGTACATAAGTCTACCCCATTCGAATTATTGTTCAAGTATAAACCTAACCACCCATTATCCACAAAGTGGAAAATACATGAGTTGTTACCCCTTGAAATTAGGGATAAAAATATTAAGAAAATTTAGAATGTTAAAAAGACGTTTATAGTGTGTGAATTTTATGTAGTAGTAGAGTTAGTGTGTAAATTATGAAGTATATGTATAGATAGTAAGAATCAGCAAGTCTAGAGTGACAAATGCTGCTCGCAGTTACAGATAGAGAAAAACGGGTGAGAGAAATTTCACACGGTACGCCCCAAGCATACTCTCGGTACGTTGCTGACCATATTTTCAGGAGTCTGTGTTGGTTAAGAGGCGGAGTATGTGAATATTTAAATTGTAACCATGATAAAAAAAAGAAAGAAATAAAAAAATTTAAGGTTGCGAGCCATTAACCATTTAAATCTCACAATAATAATAAAAACATGTAGGTACTAAGTGTGAAAGGAAGAAGTAATTAATAAGGGCAAAGAAACTGTAATAAAGAGGCATATTGTAAATAATTATTATTGTCGTATTTAACCCTTGCTTGCTATCAGGCGCCTACCTGTTGATTCCGGACTCGACATGTTTTCCGAGTCTTCTGTAATTATGAATAAAATAAAAAAACTAATGTTAATAATTAAAGAATCTGAAGACACAGATAGTCACTAAAATAACTCATTTAAATTATGTATTTTTATCTAGGGATAGTTTGTATAAATAAAAAGGTTTATTTAGAGAGAGACAGGGACTATATTCTCGCGGAATAAACACCCCACTACCTCTTATGCAGTACCAGTGGAAGCGGGCGAAAAATCTCTCTCTCGCTATGAAGACTCCAAGCAGTGCACACGCACGAGCAAAAGCTCTGTTGGAATGTTGTGTGATTTGTTGTTAGTTTGGCTTATTTCAAATGTAGTTTATTAACTGCTACACAAAAGAGTGTAACATGTAACATTAATAAAAAATCAGAAACGTGGTAACAAGAAGAAATATGTGACAACAAAAGTACGAGTATTAATAACGATGACTGCTAACTTCACCAACTGACGACACTTTTCAACATCCTACCCGGAGATGTGAACTACCAGAATTTGCAACTCTAGTAGACCCGACAGAAGATGCAGTTCGAGACATCAAAGAATCTACGTCTACCATCGTAGAAGGTTCGACCTAGACTGCAGACGTTTAAGCCTTTAATGACTAAGACCAGACCTAGATGGGGACGACGCTTTTAAGGATTCCCAAGACGGACACTCCCGGAGGAAATTTCTACATACCAAATTAAAGGTGACTCGATAGCACGTCTATCGAGGAATAAATAATAATTATAATTGTAACACAATACACTTTAAAAGAGAGACTTTTCAGAGACGATTAAACTTGTAAAGATTAAAAAGAATTAACTCTAAGAATTTAATGTAACTATTCAGACATCATACATTGTAACAGTTTAAATCTTAATGTATCGTAGTATAATTAATACCATTCTTCAAATGGAATAATAATGAAGCATAAAACTAAAGGTCTTGCAAGCTAATATCATGAATTGAATATAAGTAAAAGTTTGATGACTAAATACCTAAGGTTACCCGGATCCGTGGTATAGCTAAATAAAATCTGTTGTGATCCCAAAGTTTATATAAAGAATTCAAATAACTTTAATAATGCAATTAGTAATGTCATGGGATCTATCTTTTGAGTAAATGTTATTTTTTCAAATGTTTAATAAAGAGAAGTCTTCTTGTTACACACATATACTGAGTACATAAATCAACAGTTTTCCCATTCCCTGATTCCTTTTATATTTACTCTGTGTTGTTCTGATTAAATTTCAGCTCGTCGAATAAGGCAGCCTGAATAATTGGCACAACCAATTACTTCGGGTTCCCCAAGTTATAACACTAGAAAAGATGTTATAGAAGAAGAAGAAGAAGAAGAAGAAGAAGAAGAAGAAGAAGAAGAAGAAGAAGAAGAAGAAGAAGAAGAAGATAAATGTTGTGTGTGTGTGTCTGTGTGTGTGTTTGGGATGTGGGATTTGTATATATGTATATATGTATTTGGGAGTAAACAAATAAGTCAGATTACACAAATAAATGCAATAAGCTCAAATGTCTGTAAGACGGGTTGGAGTATAGGCCTATACTTACCCGTTGCAGCTCCCACTGTTGTACTTTCACTTCACGGCGGTAATCGTCCCTGCGTTTCTGCGATTCCGCTTGTTTTTTGAAATACCATTCTTCGTATACGGCTTTGGCCAGTATCTCTCTGTTCTTTTTTTCGCTCTCTAAAACAAACAAAAAACGGCCAAATAATGCTAATTCAGAGTTTGAGTAGTACTGTATAATCCTAGCTTTTTAAAGGAGCAAAAAAAAAACGATCGTTATTTGCTTTATTTGGAACACTTCACAAGCTTCAAATATTTTAGACATGTTATTGTTTATGACGACATTGGAGTTGATGAAGAATTATAAGAATTAAACTGCCTACGGCAGAATTGAAGGGTAATAACGTTGTAAAACTTTTTGAAGTTTTGAAAAATTACCCTCGTTATTCTTCCATGTTTATAATGCTGAAATTTGAGATGTGTTCTACTAATCTGTGTACTTTGACATTCTGTGGTAAGAGGATATACAATGTTTAGTCTGTTCCAATTTGAGAGCAAGATAACTCTGCCGCCAACGTTCTCCTTAAGAAGAACGTTCTTCTTAAGCCCTTAAGAAGGCTGCTTATCAAATTCTAGGTGATACTGAATTACTCAAAAAATCTAAGAAAATATAACGTCAACCAATATTTTTCGAATAACATTATCAGATTTTAAGTTACTATTCAGAAATGAAATAAGACGAATTAGATTCATGTCAGACAGATCAGAGATTAGTAAATATTTACCGAGCTTTCTTAAACAGAAAAGAGAATGAATTTGTGTTAACACTTAGAATACACAGATGATTCGTCTTTGAAAAGCAGACGAGTAGGCAATGGCCATACAACTTTATTAACAAGCGCTAGAAATATAATTGATTAGTTCTTTTACGAAAGAAATAGCAGGAAAAGAAAAAATCTATCAGTGACCCTAACTATCTTTTTGACTTAATGTGAATTCGAATCTCATGAAAATTATCTTATATAACTAGGCCACAGTAACTAATGTACTAATAGAAATATAATAGGTTAACTATCACTTAACCGAATAGTTCTGTGTGTTAGTTGGTGATAAAAGATAAAGAATTACAAGGGTAGGACAGGCTATTGGATTTAAAGTCCACGAATAGTCGCACTGAATAGCCAATAGGTGACAAGGAATGAGAAGTGTGATCGAGGAAAACGACAGCCCTAGATGTAAAAGCATGACACATTGTAAAAAAACAATAATTTCCACAACTATGAGCTGTCTTGTCAGCGAGATTATTAATTTAAGAACTATTAGAACACTAGTGAAATATATTTTGTATTTTAAATATTTTGTATTTTCCAAGAGTAATTGTCTACTTCTACTAATTTAAAACTAGGAAATCGCCTCTTAAATGGTGACTGAATCAATCAGGATCCTTCGGAAGTTGTATGTAGTAATTTACACACCCGGATCATAGTCGTCGTAATCCAAGTGAAAGCCTTCTTTTATAACCGCTTCTCTGAGATCGTTTAGAGACACTGTGCGTCTGGATACGAATGTGTTGACACGAGCTTTGGCGTTTCTGAAAAAAAGGAAAAGATATTATTAAGGTGATGACAACGGTGTTTCCTGTGATCCTGCTTATACTGTTGCGAATAGTATGGTTTCTCGTTCTTGTAGTGATTTCACCTATAATAAACAACTGAAGTAAACTTTAGCTAAACAACCTATAAAATTCTTATAGGCTCTGAGCGATGAATTAACAAAGATTGCGGATACCCCTTTGACACACTTTTAATGTACAAGTATAAAAGTAAATAATTTCACGTTCATATGAACGTATTTGACTTCTCCGATCGAATAGCGTGTGACTGTGTCGTCAATGTTTGCTTGAAGCCTTGTTGATCGTTATCTCGGTGAATTATCCAGGCGTTCGGCTTGACCGGTGCCTATGCTTCATCATCCACGTGACCGAAACCCTCGACAAGGCTCGCGACGTCCGAGCTAAATTATTGTAATTTCTTTTGTGTCGCAGCTGCCTGGCTCTGCGCACGAAGTAACCATTCATTTTTGTTTCTCAGTTCTATACTGACCTATGCGGCTCCCGATTGGTGCTCACTTCTGTCAACCACCAACAGGTATAAAGTGGAAAGATTCCAATCGAAAACACTCCGTTCCTTGTCGGGATCTCCTTGGCTTGTCAGGAATTATGTAATTTGAGGAGGTCTTCGACTTCCTACCTTGTCTGGTTTTGTCCGGTCGTTAGCTGTAAGTCTCTTTGTTGCAGCTGTGACCTCATCTTTCCCCTAGCTAAGGACCATCAGCATCACTCAGGCTCCACCTCCGATTAGAGTCAAACGCCCTCGGAAGATTCTTGATGACCCGGCATAAAGATGTCCTCGAATGTAACTTCTTGTCCCAGGTCTAGAGTTAACCAGTGAAAGCTCTCCTTTCTTCCTTCCTCGCACGCTGATCACGCTGCTTGCTGCCGTTACCTCTGTCACCGGCACGGAGGCTCACTGCCTCGGGGAGAGCGACCGATGCCTCAAAGGCGTCTGATAGCTGGGGTTGAGGCAGTGCCATACACTAAAGTCTTCTTCCCCCGACATCTAACGAATGGTTGAGCTGGCGGTTGTGCAGTAAAGTATTAGCCACTATGTCTATTATCTGACAGCCATTGGGCGACCCGATGCTACAATCGTGCCACGGGTGCAAAACGGGTGCAAAGACACCTTACTACAATGACGAAACGCAACGCAAGTTCGGTATCTGTGCGTTAAGTGAATGCCATGGATGGTTGAAACTATAATGACAGAGACAGTCAGTATACAGCTCGATTAAGAAAAATACTTTCGTGCGCCCGCGCGCGTGTGTATGTGTTTATAACCACATAATTATTAACTGTTTACAATTAGTTCAAATATTAAATAGATTCAAAAAGAAGGTGATGGAGATTACAATATCGTAACTTTACACGGATGTAGATTGTGGCATGCCTGTGACAGATAACCCCGCGAGAACGATTGTTTTACTCTCGAGAAAGAAGATTGCAAAACCGTGGGAACGGTTGTAAGAAAACGAACAGAAACGCTTTGTTTTCTGCAAAAATTAGCGGTCTTGACAGCAGCAGCACACTCGTAATACAGTAATCCAGTAACACTTTGTGCGATTACTTCACAAAGAAATGTACAACAGCTGTTCTTTGTAACCTTAACGTAAATGCTGTGTCTTTCCCTATATAAGAATAACTGCTTTTACTTTTTCGAAGGAAAAGAATACACGACGTTGAAATATTAGCAATAGCAATGATTAAGTGTAACAGAAGAAAAAGATTGAATCGTGCCAATTTCAAAACCTAGTTATAGTGTGAATTTAAATAGTTACAGCGGTACAGAAATTAAGAAATGCCTGAAGTAAAAAAAAAAAAAAAAAAAAACATACGGTTCGCTAACTCTGCCTTCACTTTTACTTGCTAAGTTAATACACTTACTGATCATTTGTGTTGAACTTTGTCATTCCTGATTGATAAACATAATGGTAAACTAGAACATACTACAATAACAGTGATACTTACGAACACATGTGGGCAGAAGCTAGTCATGCCTCTCCGAACGAAAGCAGGTGAAGAGTTTTCTCATATTCAAATGTAAAGAGCACTTGTGAAAATCTAAACGTCATCAATTTCTGTTTCCACCATATCAAAGTTATTCGCCCGCGCGTACACACACACATTACGAATTTGTTCTCTCCAGCTTATAAGATTTAAGCAACTTGTTTTTGTTATTATTATTTTATTATAGGCCAATCGACATGTTTTCCTGGAGCTTTTCGCAATCGAATTTTGGTACGAAAAACTGTCGACCATTAATAGTATAATAACAACTTAGTACAGGAAAAATAGACGAAAAAAGGTGTTTTCGGGAATAAAATTGCCCCGGTACTTTTGTAACTGAAAAAGGTAGACTTTAACTTATATTTTATGAAACTAAAGAGTTCAGAGTGAAATCGCACCTAGGGTATAAGGGTTGGGAGGGGTGGAAATAGGGTTTTTGGAAAATAACGTTTTAATGGTTAATTTTATAAAAAAACGTTTCAAACAAAAGAGGTAGCTTATAAAAGTCCGCGTATTTTGGTTTTTTAGACGACTTTCTACGACGAAAATTGAGGGACATATGAATTTTTAAAAAGTAGGTATTTTTCGAGATTTTGAAATAGCACAATTTTGCTCGTGCGCTGTTTGAGTGTCAATTACAAAATAATTCGTTTATCAAAATATCGGTATGGAGAACCATACATGACTTCCATATTCTAAGATTTATATTTAAAATCATTTTCGAAATGAAATATTACCATAGAAACTACTTCTTTCTACTTACTGCTTCAGCCTTAACCACAGTACTGTGGTCACTAACGTATACCACCTCACGTTATCGCACTCGATTTTCACTGATGATGGAAGTCGATGGCATTGCCGAAACGTCTGGTTTTGTAGAAAACATTGGACTACGGCCAAATATCCCGGGAAGGAATTTTAACAAAAACTACTTCTTTGTTGCCGATAACGTTGTACACATATATATAAAATATATGCATAAAATTAATGGCTTGTATAAGTTAATGATTGATCTCCATTAAGTAGTGCTCAAGTTTCCAAAGTTTTAATATTATGATGTCCGTAATTAAAACATCAGAGCAGGTTTAGTGTGAATGAGGGTACACTGTGGACAAAAATTTTCAACATTTCCTATCGAGCGTTGCTTAGAGTAAAGCTACGAATCTACAGTGTATGTTTCACAGAACAAACACGCGAAAAAGAAGGAGCGCTCCGAAGTCACTCATGGACCCTCAGCATCTTGCAGAGGGTTCATTCCCTAAAGACGAAAAGTCTGTCTATGAATCGTTCCTCTGTAAACACGTGCAGTTACATTGCCCAGCGATCCACAGGAAGCAAATTGATGTCCATTTTTTCGGCTTGCACGCGTTATGTTGGTGTGGGTTTCGGCACTTTCCATTTAAAAAGCGTGCAAATGTAAGAAAATAAACATGAGTGAGGCCAGAAATAACGTGAATTGTGTGTGTGTGTGTGTGTGTCTTACCTGCCTTTTTATTGCTGTAGGCATAATAATAAAATGGAAACGTAAACATTACATAACTGAGATATGCTTACCTGCCACGAACGATATATTATTTTATACATGGAGGAGTTCAGTGACATACACACGTACAGAAGAATTATATATATAAAGATATTAACTCATACATAATTTACATTAAAATGAAAAAATTATAATTTTTGGCAACAAAATTATTTTATTTTTAACAATTACCATTGTTTGAAAAAGTTTAAATGAATTTTCAAGTACTTTACTGTTGTTAAAACGTAAAAGGTTGCAGGTAAACTACCCCTTCCCCTTAACCGATCTTCACCAAAATCGAAAGTCCTTGAGAGCTCTACAATTCAGGGACGTATGCAAAAAATTATTTGATTCTGTTTGAATTTGCGGCTGTTATCGTTTGCCATAGAAAATACGCTTGATAAAAAAACGTTGCCGGTAAACTACCCCTTCCCCTCAACCGATCTCCACCAAAAACAATAGGTCTTGAGAACCTATAATTCAGGGCTGTATGCTAAACATTATTTAATTCTGTTTGAATTTGCGGCTGTTATCGTTTGCCAAAAAAAAATTTTCCTTGATAAAAAAAACCGTTGCAGGTAAACTACCCCTTTCCCTCAACCGATCTTCACCAAAAACAATAAGTCGTGAGTACTCTACAAATCAGGGCTGTATGCAAAAAATTATTTGATTCTGTTTGAATTTGCGGCAGTTATCGTTTGCCATAGAAAAAAATCTACACACGGACACTTTTCGGAAAACGACTTTTATTCATGTTTTGAGTGTAGTACAATCAGAATCTGAAATAATTTCGAACACGATTTTTTTGCCGTCACCATACTTCCATTTCCTTAAGGAATATGGAAGTAAAAAACAAAAATACTAATTCTTCAATTTTTAATTCTCTACAATTTAAGCTATTATTTATCCCGATACGACGAAAATTGATAAATATACAAAATAAAAATATCGGTATGGAGAACCATACATGACTTCCATATTCTAAGATTTATATTTAAAATCATTTTCAGCCAAACAGCCAGGGAAGGAATTTTAACAAAAAAATACTTCTTTCTTGCCAATAACGTAGTACACATATAAAAAATATTATCCCCTCCCCCTTCAACTATAATTTTGATTTATAGAAAATTACCCCCAGCCCGTTCAACTAGCCTCTTCATTTATAGATATTTCATCTACGTTTCTACAGTGGATTATTAAGATCTTATCAGGATACTTTATCAAAATTAAGTACTTTACTCATGTTACAACAAAAAATGTTTCAGGTAAACTGCCCTTTCCCCGTAACCGATCTTCACCAAAATCAACAGACATTGAGTTCTCTATAGCTCAGGCACGTATGTAAAAAATTATTTGATTCTGTTTGAATTTACGGCAGTTATGGTTCGTCATATAAAAAATTACCCATGTTAAAACATAAAACATGAGATTTATAAAACATATCTAAGATTTATATTTAAAATCATTTTTGAAATAAAATATTTTCATAGAACCTACTAACGCTGGGGAAATCTGAGGAGCCAATCAGAGTTGGGCCTACCTGTCACTCTGCTGAATTTGGTGGAAAGCCCTGTCACTGTCGTCAAAGTATCAGCCTTGACAGGGTCCTCTTTTTCTGCAAAATGGGAGAGGAGGCTTGAGATGGAGTGAGTGACATGGTCCCCACCTCAATGAAGAACCCATTGTTTTATAAAAATATATTTAAATTTTGAAAACTGAAAATTCTTTTCTTGTTGTAAATGTTTATATTTTATAATCAAAATGACTTTATCAAAAAACAAACATTATTTTTTTATAATAAGTACTTACATATGTTTCTTAATATGCTTACTTTTTCTTCAATGTTGATGATCATTTCCAAACATTCTGACAAAATTGTATCTACAGAACAGTTAACATTCCCCAGGTTTCCATTTCTGCTAATTTCTCATTACACCTTCCACTGACGTATTATTAACCATTTCATAAACTATCGTATAATCTTTTCAGATTTTGTGGTACAAAATCTGAAATTTTCAGATTGCCTGGCAACAAAATTATTTTATTTTCAACAATTACCATTGTTTGAAAAAGTTTAAATGAATTTTCAAGTACTTTACTCTTGTTAAAACGTAAAAGGTTGCAGGTAAACTACCCCTTCCCCTTAACTGATCTTCACCAAAATCTAAAGGCCTTGAGTCCTCTACAATTCACTGACGTATGCAAAAAATTATTTGATTCTGTTTGAATTTGCGGCAGTTATCGTTTGCCATAGAAAATACGCTTGATAAAAAACGTTGCAGGTAAACTACCCCTTCCCCTCAACCGATCTTCACCAAAAACAATAGGTCTTGAGTACTCTACAAATCAGGGCTGTATGCAGAAAATTATTTGATTCTGTTTGAATTTGCGGCTGTTATCGTTTGCCATAGAAAATACCCTTGTTAAAAAAACGTTGTAGGTAAACTACCCCTTTCCCTTAACCGATCTTCACCAAAAACAATAGGTATTGAGGACTCTACAATTCAGGGCTGTATGCGAAACATTATTTGATTCTGTTTGAATTTTCGGCTGTTATCGTTTGCAAAAAAAAAAAAAATTTCCCTTGATAAAAAAAACCGTTGCAGGTAAACTACCCCTTCCCCTCAACCGATCTTCACCAAAAACAATAGGTCGCGAGTACTCTACAATTTAGGGCTGTATGCAAATAATCTTTTGATTCTGTTTGAATTTGCGGCTGTTATCGTTTGCCATAGGAAATACCCTTGTTAAAACATAAAACGTTACAGGTAAACTACCCCTTTCCCTTAACCGATCTTCACCAAAAACAATAGGTCGCGAGTACTCTACAATTCAGGGCTGTATGCGAAACATTATTTGATTCTGTTTGAATTTGCGGCTGTTATCGTTTGCCAAAAAAAAAAATTTCCCTTGATAAAAAAAAACCGTTGCAGGTAAACTACCCCTTTCCCTCAACCGATCTTCACCAAAAACAATAGGTCGCGAGTCCTCTACAAATCAGGGCTGTATGCAAAAAATTATTTGATTCTGTTTGAATTTGCGGCTGTTATCGTTTGCCATAGAAAATACCCTTGTTAAAAAAACGTTGTAGGTAAACTACCCCTTTCCCTTAACCGATCTTCACCAAAAACAATAGGTCTTGAGAACTCTACAATTTAGGGCTGTATGCAAATAATCTTTTGATTCTGTTTGAATTTGCGGCTGTTATCGTTTGCCATAGGAAATACCCTTGTTAAAACATAAAACGTTACTGGTAAACTACCCCTTTCCCTTAACCGATCTCCACCAAAAACAATAGGTCGCGAGTACTCTACAATTCAGGGCTGTATGCGAAACATTATTTGATTCTGTTTGAATTTGCGGCTGTTATCGTTTGCCAAAAAAAAAATTTCCCTTGATAAAAAAAACCGTTGCAGGTAAACTACCCCTTTCCCTCAACCGATCTTCACCAAAAACAATAGGTCGCGAGTCCTCTACAAATCAGGGCTGTATGCAAAAAATTATTTGATTCTGTTTTAATTTGCGGCAGTTATCGTTTGCCATAGAAAAAAAATCTACAGACACACACACAGACACACACACAGACAGACACACACACAGACACACACACAGACACTTTTCGGAAAACGACTTTTTTTCATGTTTTGAGTGTAGTAGAATCAGAATCTGCAATAATCTCGAACACGATTTTTTTGCCATCACCATACTTCCATTCCTTAAGGAATATGGAAGTAAAAAAAAAAAAATATATATATATATATATAGAGCGCGAAAGTTTAACAGAAGCGCATCGCCGTTTCAGCAATTTTAGAAGTCTGATGACATGAATAACGAGTAATTACTATTAGTTTATTTAAGGAACATTATGACGAGTAAAATATAGTAGGTTTTAGATTATTTTTACAGATTTATATTTGCCAAATAATACAAATTTTTACACGAATAGGCTATTTTCACCATTATTGTTAATTAATTGTTATAAATAAACAACAAAATGATAATTCTTATTATTATAAGAAAGTACATACAATTAGCTGTAAAATGAGCCCAAGGACGTTTCCTTTCAACAAAAACTGTCGATGTTATGACGGTTTCAATGTTGGTCAAAACCAGGTGGAAAGGTAGTTACTCTGAAAAAATGCTTCTGACACCCCAAAAAAGGGTGTAGGGAGAAAGTGTCTGGCAATTTTTTAAGTTTAAATATAACATAATTAATTGAAAAAGTTCATTTGAAAAAATATTAATAAACAAAAATTTCACGAAATTTCAAAAATCGTCATTATTTGTAGGTCATAAAAATAAGGAATTTCGATAAATTTCGAGTTTATAAGGCATTTTTTCTGTTTAGGTTGATCGAATCGAAATATTACCTTACAATTTTTATATACAAGTTCTTAGCTTAAAACACAGCTATAAAGTTTTGGTATAAACCCTTTTTGGGGGGTGCTAGAGGCATTTTTTCGCAGTAACAACCCTTTTTACCTAGTTTTTACTAATAGTGAAACCGTCATAGCAACGAGAATTTTTGCTCAAGTGAAACGTCCTTGGGCTTATTTGACAGGTTATTAAATATACTTTTGAAGTATAATATTTATTATCAATTAGTTAATTTATCTATATCAATTAATAGACAATTATCTAAAAAATCAAGAAAAAATATAAGAAATGGGGTCAAAAAAGTATCTAATACGAAAAATGTATTGAATCATATTTAAAATTTGTTTGTTTATTACAAATACATTAATAAAAAATAATATTTTCATTTATAATAATGAAATAAAGCAATTTAGAAGCCCGTTTTTTAACAATTAATTAACAATTACCTAAAAAATTAACAAAAAACGTAAGAAATGGAGTCAAAAAAGTATCGATCACAAAAAAATGTTATGAATAATATTTTATATCTATTTAATTTTTATATACGTATTAATGCACATATTTGAGAAGGGTATAAAAATATAACGCTTTCAGACAATTTATCTTACAAATACATATAGTATTATTTTTATTTCTATTTAAAATGTATAATGTTTAATAAACAAATACATAATATTATTCTTATTTTTATTAAAAATTGATAATAATCAAAATTAATATTAAATAGTTTTAAATAAACAAAGTAGGATATAGGGCTCTGGAATAATTGCAGAATAACAAACAACTTATTTTCATTATATTCAATAAACAAGAAACGTATAAAGTTTAATCTTCATCATCCGTCATCTTCATCTGAGTTTGGCTCAGTAATGCAGGAATCTTCAGTAGGGTCACTACCACACATAATCGAACAAGGTACTCCAGCTTTAACGCAGCTACACATATTTGTTGCGCAACTTGTTTTTGTGCATTTGCACGATATTAAGTCCATGATTGTACTAGGAGCAGCCTCCAAAACCGTTTTTACGGGTTGGAGAATGCCATATTTTCTCTCTCATCCCCACTCTTCTGGATTTTTCTTATTATTTAACCAAATTTGGATTTGATAATAACATAGATAAGAATGTTGTTCTGCAGCCGCAAAAGTCGGTGGATAATTTTCAAATTTTGCCTTGACAATTTTATAGAATTTTGAAAAATTGTATAACGATAACTATCTAAACAAATGTCTGTGTTGCTCCATATAAGTCAAGAAATATCTTTTTACCAGCCTTTGCGATTTCTATTTTTGTGCCATCAGACTTATTAAAATATAAATCTGTAAAAATAATCGAAAACCTACTTATTTTACTCGTCAAAATGTTTCTTAAATAAACTAATAGTAATTACTCGTTAATCATGTCATCAGACTTCTCAAATTGCTGAAACGGCGATGCGCTTCTTTTAAACTTTCGCGCTCTATATATATATATATATATATATATATATATATTTTTTAATTTCGTATATTTATCAACTTTCGTCGTATGGGGATAAATAAAGGCTTAAATTGTAGAGAAATAAAAATTGAAGAATGCGTATTTTTTTTTTTGATAAACGAATTATTTTGTAATTGACACGAAAACAGCGCACGCGCAAAATTGCTCTATTTCAAAATCTCGAAAAATACCTACTTTTTAAAAATTCATATCTCTCTCAATTTTCGTCGTAGAAAGTCGTCTAAAAAACTAAAATACGCGGAATTTTATAAGCTACCACGGTTGTTTGAAACGTTTTTTTTTTAATAAAATTAACCATTAAAAAGTTATTCCCCAAAAACCGTATTTTCATCCCTCCCAACCCTTATAAAACTACCCCTAGGTACAATTTCACTCTGGACTCTCTAGATTCATAAAATATAAGCCAAAATCTACCTTTTTCGCTCAAGAAAGTATCGGGGAAATATTTTGCCCGAATAATATGTATTTTTCCTGTACTAACTTGATTGAAAAAATTTACGAATTTGTTTTTGGCCGTTGAATTTGTGGCATTGTCAGACGAGAGAACCTCTTTTAAAACTAGTTATTTTTAGTAAAAACGATTTATTTTTGCTTTATCATACGTGGATTATGTAAGTAGTATTAATGCACTGACACCGCCACGGTGAAAACTACACTGTAAATGTATTTTGTGATAACGTTATATATACACTGATCGTTTCTGTTAATAACGTGATGTTGTTATAAACACATTTATACCGCTTACCAATTCAGAGTAAGGACCATTTATTGAACGTGAACTTAATTTCACGGTTATGCACTATGTTACTCATTTTGACAGCCGATTTTCTAGGCAAGAAGATTGAATGAATACGTAAAAACTGAGATATTTACGGCTGCATATTCAAGAATGTTGTGAGTCTGTACATAGGAGTCATATATTTTATATAATTTGCATTTACATTGAAAATTACAATGTAAAGCAATTTTGTAAGGAAATTTTTTTATTGCGTAGAAGGGACAGTAGCTAGTGTCAGCTGTCAGAAATGATATACGTAGGAGCCAACCAGCCGCCGTTCGGATGACGACACGTGCGACGCATTAGCGACGAAATAGGCACCGCTGGAGAAGACAATGCCTCGGTTATAGCAGATGTTCGATGTAAGAGTATGGCATGGGAACACGCTGCATTAACAGAGAAACAAAGGAATACGTCTTACTGGGCCAATTACCAAGAATACGGATATGATGGCGACGCGAGTATTGTCAAGCCACGTGTGGGAGCTTAGCGACGACACACAGATGTGGAGAGTCCACAATGGCAAAATTCATACGGACGTTACATGAACAAAGGACCACGCATGGTGAAACAGCGGGGAACTTGTTTACCAGCCAGAGTACGGACTGTGCAGGAGAGCTGCAGAACAGATGTGCCTTACCGAGAAAGCGACCTCCGTCAGCGTGTGAACGAAACGGAGGAAGTCAGGAGACAATACAGCAATTGGTCACACCCAAACTAAAAGACACATGGGTAACTGGACAGCAATTAGTAGGAACGAGCTGAAAGGAAATACAAGAACAATTGGATGATGGACAACCATGAAATTTGGCCCGTCGTCTTACAGCAAAGGAGGAGCGAAACGGTAAGATCTAAGAGAAGGGATCAGATGAGCCTACCACGAACAAGGGTTTGGCAAAGGCGGTTCTTTAGAAGACGTTACCATGGAGACAAGGGGTCAAGAGCGAATAAAGACGAAGCCAGGAGACTAGCTAGAGACTCAGGGAGGAGTCTTCGTGGAAATGAAGACGAGAAACCAATAAGGACGTAGATGGTGGGAAGGAGTACACTGGATGCAGGAATAATAGTAAGACTCGAGATATAAAAATAAGCGTTGACGAAGAGAGAGGGGTTAGTTGAATTTGGGTTAGTTAGTTGATTTTAGAGAGTGAGTTGATGGGAGTCAAGTGTTAAGAGTTATTTGATTTTAGATACTATATTCGTCGGGAGTTTGTTATTTTGCAAGTACAAAATCGGAAGTTTTATTCAAAGTCTTAATAACGATAAGAATCTTAGTTACAGAGTTTCCTCTATAGCAATGTTGGGTTAATCTTAATAAGACTTTGTATTATCTCAGTATACTGACGAGTCGAAAAGTGCGGAGTAAAATGTTGATAGTGAATCGCAATATCGTATTGTATGTAATGAAGTGGAACTTATAAGGAACTTAGTTCAAATTCAAAGTTTGTATAATAACAAGTTGTGTTAAGACGCTCAAAAACTCTGACGGTATGAATTAAGTAGAGACATTGTGCGAAATCGTGAAAGATAATTCGGACATATGAACTAAATATCGCAATTGTGTGATGAATTAACGTACTATTTACGTCGATTAAATATTTCAAATATCGTAATGAAAAGGTTCATATGTGAAATAATTGTACCGACTAAATAAAGTACAAACAATCAGTGCTTGTGAACAAAGTTGTGAAGTTACAATCACACGCGAATAAGTCGTGAAATGAATAAATTAAATCAAAACGATCGTACTAACTAACTTTTGTTACACATATAACTTCTAAATGAGTGCGAACCAAAAGAATGTTGACACCGGAGTGCTAATCTCAGCGATAGTGAATAGTGTAAATTTCAGACGACGACGATGTCCACCAAGTCATCAGCCATCCTGAGGAGCGAGGGAGAGAGGAAATCATCGTAGAAACACGCCGTAGTTGTGGATACTTACCTCAAGTAAAACATTTATGTATCACTTATGTTTAGTAGCCACTGTCCTGTTCCTCACAAAGAACACACCTCTGATCTATTTAGAATGCATATTTAAATTCATTTAGAGTAAACCTGAATCATATAATGGGAAAGGAAGAATACGAAATATGAATCCATTAATGAGAGAAACTTTGTAATATGTAAAGAAGTTATGATTTAAATACTCAATTAATTACGAGATGAATCATCAGAGAAGTAATGAACGAATTAGTAATGTAATGTATCATATGTTATTGCGAAGTAATGTTATAATTAATTTCAGAAACTGATGACCATTGCAAAGGGTCTGAATAAATTATTGTTTGTAATGCAGAATTTGGTGTAAGAGTCGAATCATTTATAATCATCCTTGTTAATACCAATTACCTTACGTAATTATACGTAGATACAAATGACATCCAAAGTATGGAATAAATTAGTGATAACGTAGTAATACTCATAGTAAAGTCAAAATTATCTGAATATTAATTAATGGTACTCATCACACTTATTACATGTACTCACTTAATCCAATGTGATATAAGCATTAACAGACATGGTTGTATATGACACCCATAGAGTGAGCCTAATTAACCAATCTACCCGCAATAAAACAAAGTAAAACTAATTTACATAAGATTGCATTTATATCAAATTTGCATTGATGTATATTAAATATCCATAGTTATCTGTGACATCCCAACGAAGGGTTCGAGCAACATAAAAGGTAATTACAATTTATTACTTTTATTACATTAATTAATAACACGAAAACAAATAGTTATAACAATGACTTTAGTTGTCAATGACATTTCGAGGATTATCATTGTAAGAAAATAAAATAATAGAGAATGTCAGTTTAAAAAAGAGAAACTTTGTGTACGAATATACGTTCCTATGGGCATAAGAAGAAAAAAACAGATGTTTTATAATCTTCTAAATGTATAAAATATTAAGAAAGATTGGAGTTTAATTATTTGCTATCAACACAACAGCTTTAAGGTTGTAGGAGTGCTCTCCAGACTGAGTCAGACTTTGCAGGAAGGGAACTATCCTATCCGCAGAGTAACTGCCACTGACGATATACGTTATGGTGCTCAAGAAGAAGGAGAAGAGATTTGAATTCTTTGGCCGCGACCGAACCTGGGAAACAAACACGGTTCTCTCTTTAGGGATACAGGGTAAATGAGGAAGAATCAGAATAAGTGAGAAGAAATGGGGATACACGACATATTAAAGATGATTTTTAGGCTCTGATGTTCAGGGCCTTTTTGTTAAAATCCAATCTAAGCTGATCTAGACTTTAATTAGCCACATAGTTAGTTAGTTATATTCTTCACTAGTCGTTAGAGTGTACAAGTAGTTATGACCAAAACGAGAAAACCACAAGTTAATTTTATACCTACTATCACCTAATTTTTGTATTGCTTTTTTGTAGTCACTTTGGTGAACTATCACTATAAAAAGCAGAGCAATACAACTAGCAATATAAAAAGTAAAGATAATGAAGGAGTAGAAATAATAAATAATGTCAAATTGTAAGATTATAGAAGTTAATGGGAAGTAATTGTTGAGAGAAACAGTAAAAGAAGGGAACGAGTTGGAAGAAGATATAGAAATAACCGTAAAACGAAACGAGACAAATAGTGTTTGTGAAAAATTTAGATATCTATATATATAAAACTCGAAGTCTGAGGATTTGTTTCTTTGTATTGAATACAAATCCACACCGTTACACCGATCGCCACCAAATTTTGCACAGGTAACCTTTGACACAAGTTTGACACTGTCTAACTTGGAATTTGATATTCTGCCCCTTTCGCACGATTTAGGCCCTTTTAATTATGTCCTTTTGTTGACGCGTATAAAGATGTCAACAACACCATGGAGACCAGAATTAATTACCATACTAACAAGTAAATAAACAAATGCTATTTAGCGGCATCGGAACTGTACCTTTATCCGTTCCTGGAGTACATTTTCGATGTTCTTAATATGCGATTGTATCGATATACTACGTTGTGGAAAAAAAGAATTGTACTAATTGCAAATTGTCCTATTTCTTAATGCAAAGCGAAAATACGTGTTATTTTCATTTGTGAGGTTAGGTAACACCGGTTTTTTGTTTTTAGTTTACTGCTTAAATAAATAAAAGCCATGGTTGTGGAAAACGTAACGTTTAATGTGTATATACAGTGTTTATGACACAGTAACACTTAAAATAATGAACCTAACGTTTTTGAGTTAAAGGGTACTTGTCTGTGTATAGTTTTAAAGAGATTATTCATTTTATTTGTGAATTATTTTTATTACTGATAATTAACGAAAGTGGCTACAAGAGGCGCAAAGTCGAATACTTTGTCGCGCTTTCAATGACACGACGCAAAAAAAAAAACTTTCCCTATGCCGTTACTGATGTCATTAGGCAGTTACTCACTCCAGTGCAATGCGTTGCATCATCTCGCCGGACGCAATGACCCGTGTCTAACTACATACTTGCTGAAAAGTTTTCCGCAGCTGGGGTAAAATCCACTGACACACATTTTACGCGCACATTTTTCTTAGCCGGCACAGAATCTCTTGTGTGTCTCAGCGAATTGTCAATGGAAGGATAGTCACGCTTTGGCGAGAAAAACAAGTGGAGTCAGTCTGCAGTGCTTCGAAGTAATGAACCTTGCTGCGTATTAGTAGTTTTGTTACATAGTCGTTATAATTGAAAACGACAAACGGAAAGTCTAGAAGACTTTTATGAAGGACTTGTGTAAAAACGAAGGCATAAAAGTCAGTGAAACAATTATGGAAAGATACGTAAATTGATTTGATTAAAATTAACTTCCGGGCTGTTTGGTCGTGGTCCGAAGTTTGTGACAAAACCAGACGTTTCGGCAGTGCCACTGACTGCTATCTTCAGTGGAAACTAGTCAAACGCTAACGTGGGATGATATACGTTAGGACCACAGTACTGTGGCCCTAATACCACCACAGTATTGTGACCTAATAATATACGTCAGCCTTAACCACAGTACTGTGGTCCTAACGTATATCACCCCACGTTAGCGTTTGACTCGTTTCCACTGAAGATGGCAGTCAGTGGCACTGCCGAAACGTCTGGTTTTGTCGGAAACCTTGGACTACGGACAAACAGGCCGGGAGTTAATTTTAATCAAAACGACACCGGTCGTGTAAGCCTTCGTACAACAATACGAAAATTGTGTCACCGTAAACAAATACAGAGAATCGTAAGAAAGAATTTAGTAAAAAAGGTATACATTAAGGCAGTGATTCCCAAAGTAGGGTCCGCGACAATGTTTCAAGGGGTCCGCAGACACTTAAAAAAAAAATAGAATATACCGAAATTTTCTCAGATTTTTTTACGCTCTAAAATCTAAATTTAAATTTTTGAATCTTAAAACAATTAGTAGAAGATTCCAGTATTTTTTTTGGTTCAAACTAATTGTAAGGTAAAAGTAATTTCCAACGAATGGCTTTAATAATGTCTTTAAATCATGCCGTGTAGCAGATCTGTTTGTCAGCCAAACTGACTAGATCTCTCTCTTACAGTACAAGAAGAAAACTCATTGGCATAACTTTCAACTGACAGTTCATTAAAATTACAGTTTTCGCAGTTACAGCTAGGTGACTTCTGGTTACACGTAATGATTGACTATCCTGAACTCGGAAAAAGAGCTGTGAAGTGCTTTACTGTGTTTTCCTCTACTTATTTGTGTGACACCGCAGTCTACCTGCTCACGTACTTAAAGTCAAAGTTAAGAAATAAACTTGATATCGAGAGTTAATTAATATTGAAATTATCAGATATTAAACCCAATATTGCAGAGATAACTGTGCAAAAGCAGCTTCATTGTTCATATTAAACTATGTTCGATATCATTAATATTATAATTTTTCAAGTTAAGAGAATTTTAATTTTAATACAATTTAATTAAAATATAAGAGTTTCTATCATATTTACTGTTTGTTTTATTTCAAAACTCAGACGGGATCCATGAATTTGTAAATTATTTTGGGGGGTCCGCGGACTGAAAAGTTTGGGAACTACTGCATTAAGGCATTATTCTTGGCCATCTACTGTACGCCCTGTACAATTCCTATATACCAACCACCAGAGAAACAACAATCGGTACATTTGTTGACGACACAGCCATTTTTTGAATTAATGAAGAACATACAGCCGCCTCATTCAATCTTCAAGAGCACGTCAATCTCATTGGAGAATGGCTATGAAAATTGAAAATCAAGGCCAACGAATCCAAGTCGTCACCAGTGGCGAAGCTAGTAGTTAATGAATGGGTAGGCAAAAATCTTACCTTAAATTTTTTTTAAGGAATCGCTAAAAGGACGGTGGTTCAAATCGGACGCTGAGGTAGAGTTTGCTGTTAGCGAATGGTTCCGGAAACAGCCGTAAGAATTTTGCTAGCAGGGAATCTACAGATTAGTGCAAGAGTGGGACTCATGTCTTAATGTTAATGGAGAGTTCTTTTAAAATCGTTGAATAAAAAATGCTTTACAGCTCTAAACGTGTTTCTATTAAACAATCCTTGTATAAGTCATACACAATAATACATGTGATTGAACTTCAAATTTTTAAACTTGATTAATTTCTATATTATATGTTTAATGTTACAAACAATTCAAAAAACAATCTTGATCATCTGTTAGTTCAGCGGAATAACAGGCACACTTTTAATAACCGCATAAAATAAGCACACTTATAAACAACACAGCGCGCTTTAACTTAACTGGTTGCACCATAGAAGTGAACATGCCTCAACGCTCTATGTATACAGCACGGGACAATCCCCTTCCCCCGCACTTCCCATTCGCACCAGCACATTTTGCTTACATACGATGTATACAAAAAACTCTGAGGCAAGTTCACGTTGCCTCATTCGCTTTATAACAGTAACCTTTACGTTACGTAGTTCATACGTATTTATATAATTTTTATTCTACAGACTTTTTAGGGTAGGCATTGCCTCAATTGCCTCCATGTAACTTCGCCACTGGTCGTCACACATTACATTCACCTTACGGAGAGGCAACTGTCCCACAGTTCATCTCAACTACGTCGAAGCACCACAACAAAGAGTACTCAAATACCTAGGCCTTCATTTAGACGCTAAACTGACCTGGAAATACCACATAAAACAGAAAAGAAAACAACTAGATTTAAGATTTAAGGAAATTAACTGGCTGACAGGCAGAAAATCTTATCTATCGTTAGACAACAAACTTCTCTATAAAAATGTCCTTAAACCCATATGCACTTATGGAATCGAGCTTTGGGGCTGCCCCACCAAATCTAGCATAGCAGTCATATAACGATGCCAATCAAAGATCCTACGAGCTATCGCGGATGCATCGTGTCCAACCACACTTTGCACACAGACGTCCACATTCCATACGTCCATGAAGTCATACAAGACTTTACGACCATCGTAACCCGCTGATCATGCCAATTCTACAGCCTGCAATCGACAGAAGATTGAGAAGACTTTCGCCATCCGTCATTTAAGGACCACGAGGTGACATCGCTGGATGGAACACTTCTTCCTATAGTTCTAGGCCTACATCTCTTATGTGTTTACCCTAATCAGCAGATTAGCTTAAAGAATGTATTTTTCTCATTGCTAATAAAAATATCGGTATGGAGAACCATACATGACTTCCATGTTCTAAGATTTATATTTAAAATAATTTACGAAATGAAATGTTTCCATAGAAACTACTTCTTTTCACTTATTGCTTCAGCCTAAACCACAGTACTGTGGTCACTAACGTATACCACCACACGTTATCACACTCGATTTTCACTGATGATGGCAGTCGACGGCACTGCCGAAACGTCTGGTTTTGCAGAAAACATTGGACTACGGCCAAACAGCCGGGAAGGAATTTTAACAACAAACTACTACTTTGTTGCCGATAACGTAGTACACATATAAAAATTATCCCCTCCCCTTCCAACTATAATTTTCATTTATAGAAAATTACCACCACCCCGTTCAACTTGCCTCTTCATTTATAGATATTGTTACGACGGTCTACTCGATCGTCGTAGGTACAGTGGAAACAAAATAAGTACAAGACACCAATTAAGTCACTAATCACACCTTTAATTGTTACAGTAAAACAGTCGTAATTAACAACACAGTCTCTACAACAAATCAAATGAAAATTGTTCACACGCAATAAAATGTCCACTAACATTAAAACTCAATTGTATTACAATTATACCGTCTGATTATAAAACGCAACACTTCAAATAATAACTACTTGAACGTACACAGTAATAACTCACACCGGTCTGGAAATATATCGCACTAATACTCTGGAACTGCACTATCCAATACCTCGCATGGAACTGAAAAACTAAGGCCGCAACCCGATGTATTTATAGTCACGCTCACACACCAGAAGCTTCCAAACTGCGTCTTATCTCTCGTGAACTACGTAATTACTACGGCCTTGACACAGTCCGAGCGCCCGAACGAAGCCCGGCACAGTCGAGAAGATTCTCGCAAAATGCGTCTAGTAGCACGTACACCACACGCTTACATCGAGATCCTTCTGGCATATTCTATAAACGCGTAGATTGTTCTGTGCTGTCGTAGCACTGCCCCCTCCTTAAGCCTGTTCGTCCCGAACTGGCAAAGCGTCTCCGAAGTAATACTCGACCAAGCGATCTAGGTGGACGTCCTTGCGAAGGATAATTTTCCCGTTCTTCGAATTCAGTCCCGTGTGATCCGAACACCACGTTCCCAGGAATGCGAGTCTTTTGCGCAACCACTAGTTTCGCTGGAATCACTCCCGTTGCGTCATGTACTGATGACCGAAATACCACTGGCTGATCCATGTCTGTTTGGTCCTAGTCAACAACCTCTTGCGTAACCTCATCTTCAGCCACTTTACCCTCGGGCGCTTCTATCAGCTCAGGAACAAGCAAGAGTTTTGTCTCGACACCCATAGTTGGCTTTCCAATCACTTTTTTGTCCTTATACTTATTTGTACTTCCTCTGCTAGTCCCTCCATTTCCGCTGGCAACAGGGAGGGTTCCTCTTGCCCAGACTTGTTGACGACTTTTTTTCGACTAATGCCACTCGCTTAATCGAATGGTTGGTAGACCCTGTCGTTTTAGCCATGGAAAGCTTTATCTCCTCTTAGCCGACACACAGGACATTCTCTCTTAAGTCCACAACGAATCCGTAGGCATTCATAATGTCCGTGCCAAGAATCACTTCATCGACAATGTCTGCTACGAGCATTTGGTGGCTAAACTCAAGAAGACCCAGGCGTACACGTACGTCTACCTTTCCTAGCACCTTGACGGGGCTTCCAGTCACAGTCTGTACTGTACAAGAGCTAATTAGAGGATGGCGGTTACAGACTAAGTCAGGGCGCACAATGGACACTGTTGCGCCCGTGTCAACTGTAAATGATGTTGGTTTACCATCCGCAAATCTATTAACAATCAAGTTTCCACTTATCTTATGTAGCGTGGAAACTGTGTGCTGTTCTGGGCCTTTACTTCTCCAATTGGTGCGATCAGTCTCTTCTCTCGGTATCTTCTTCTCCCAACAGTCTACTTGTAGATGACCATGTTTTCCACAGTTGTAACATTTCGGTCTTCTGTCTTTTTCAAATCGTTGCGACTCTCTTGAACTTTTGAATTGTTTGTCCGACACCACTGTTTTTCTGCACCCATCGTAACGGTAATGTGATACAGGGATCTTCTGACTGCAACGTGATGGCACAAACCCATTAATGTAGCGGGAAGCTGACTTGGCAGCTTCAAACTCTAGGGCGTGAACAAGAGCTTCTGAGCTATCTCGGTGTCTTGCCATTCGTAACACTTGCTGAAGTTCACAATCTCCGATGCTATCAATAAATGTCTGCACCGTAAACCTTATTCGGAAGTCTTCTGGTGCTTCAGGATAGGCCAATCTAATCAATCTGTCGATACTTGCTTCAAATTCTTGAAGACTTTCCCCGGAACGTTGTCGTCTTGTTCTCAACTGAGCGTAGTATACCTCTCGCAAATGTTTATCACCGTAGCGTAATTCTAGAGCTTTTATCAACTCGGCATAGATGTTCTGGCTGTCAGGTGGCACTTTCTGTAGTAATTCTGCCGCGGGTCCTTTTAATGCAAGAACAAGTGAAACAGCCTTGTCTTTCTCCGTCCAATTATTTGCGCATGCAGCAGCTTCAAATTGGCGGAAGTACGTTGCCCAGTGACTGCTTCCGTCAAAGGTTGGAGCTTTGACATGAACTGTCCCTACTGCAGGCAAAGTGACTTTCTCTATTAACTTACTTTCTGTGTCTTTTTCAGTCTTTATCACTGGTACAGTCTGTTCAGAAATTTGTTTTGGTTGAATCTTCATGCACTGTTCGACTTCACTTTTAATTTGTTCTCTTATGTTTGCCATTGAGTTTTCTACTGCAGATATTTTATTTGACACAGATTCTTCTATAACAGATATTTTTGTAGACATCGATTCTTCAACAATAGAGATAGATTTTTCTACTTCAGCTATTTTTAATGTCATTGATTCTTGTACCTCCGATATTTTAGTAACTTGTTTATTAAGCTCACCTCGTAGGATACCCAATTCTGCGGTACTGTGTTCTTGCAATTGTTTCTGCATAACTTCAAAGAGAGCTTCCGTTTTATCTGCTTCTTGCTTACGTTTTTCATCCTGTCGTTTTTATGTTTCTTCCCTTTCCTGTCTTCGTTCTTCTTTTTGTCGTATTTCTGCTTCTTCTCTTTCTTGTATTCGTTCTTCTTTTTGTCGTCTTTCTGCTTCTTCCTGTGTCTGCCGCAGCAGTGTTTGTAAAGCTTCCATCATCTGACTGGGATCCATGTTTACTGATTAATTACGAATCACACTCGTCTTGTACAAAGCGTCCACTGTTTCCACTGTTAACCGTTCTATCCCAGTTCTGACACCACTGTTACGACGGTCTACTCGATCGTCGTAGGTACAGTGGAAACAAAATAAGTACAAGACACCAATTAAGTCACTAATCACACCTTTAATTGTTACAGTAAAACAGTCGTAATTAACAACACAGTCTCTACAACAAATCAAATGAAAATTGTTCACACGCAATAAAATGTCCACTAATATTAAAACTCAATTGTATTACAATTATACCGTCTGATTATAAAACGCAACACTTCAAATAATAACTACTTGAACGTTGTAACGGTACATAACCCGGTCCCAATAAAGTAAATCATGAGAATAAAAGTCAGAAATGGGTAAAACTAAAGCTCGCTCAAAATTTAATTATATCACTCAACATAATAAACAATTCGAGTGGTATATAGTGCGAAGTGAGTTCTAGTGTACCCATTGAGGTGAAAAAACCAAAGTGAAATTAATGTATTACCAAACTGTGCTGTATGTTTTGGATAGGATAAAACTATGGAAGTAGTATGTAATAATACTAATTGATTTTTGTAATTTTATTTATTTATTGTAATTTATATTGTATGAACCACAATTTGTTATACCCAAGTTAATATTATATTGTTTCAAATAATTATGTTAGATTGTAAGAAAACCCAGGGTTAATTTTAAAAAGACATAAAAAATGTAACTACCAAAGATAATATAAAATTAGAATAATCCTCTGAAGGAAATGGCAACAGGAAGTAGTACCGGGTATGAACACTATTCGAGACTAAATAAATAATATATAAATTTATTTAATGATAATAAAATGATAAAATATTTATATACAATGTCATAAAAAAATTAACCAAAACATATTATGTAAATTAAATTAGTAAAGAAACCGGAATGGAAGGGAATTATTTTTCCATAAATAAAATATAAATTTATAATAATCACAAACTGCCTACATAATAAAAATACTATGTGTTACTAAGAGTGATGAAAAATAACAAGTATTGTTAATAAGATATAAAAATTTTGAACTAAACCGGAGAGTTGAAGAAACGATGCGACAAAAATTATAAAAAATAACTTTTTTTGGACGTTGGAGGAGGCGAAATTCACGCAAGAGTAATAAATAAAGTGAATACTAACTAATTATACCTGAGGAATCCAAATTAAATGGTGATATACATTAAAAACCAGTGGATGAAAACATTCTGAGGATCCAATATAGTTCGGCCTACTTCCAGTAGACAATTAGAAAATACTCCAAACGAAAAGGAAATAATAACGCAAGACGTACCTCATCACAGAATAAAACTTCAATCCAGTAAGGACAACACGGAGCGAGGTAATATAAACATTTTTTCGTAATAAGTCCAGAAGAAAACTCGTTTTTTAACAGTGAAATAGAACAAAAAATATTCATTTTATCATATGTTTCTTTCAAAGTAAACAAATACATGCTGCTCTCTTACGGCAATTCCGGAAACTACGTAATATTTGAAAAATAAACAAAATTATTTATTAATTTTTTGATATTTGTAAAGCGTAGCAATTATCCATTTCTGACACTCTCATAACACAAAGAATTCACCCTGAACCCTGGGGAATTACTAAGAATTATGTAATAACTGATGTTTTTTATTATAGCGTAATATTGGGTAAATAACAACATATATGTTTTGTTCCTTAGACAGATCTATGTTTACTCGGTAAAGTCGAGATGATGTTTTTTTTTTAAATAAGATTAATTGTGATACCTATATTTTGGTGGCAGGAGACAAAAGTCAATAATCAATAAAGCAATATTATTGAAAATTAATATTGAATTATAACGTGTTATAATTTATTGTAGTGGGTAGTTAATGAAAATTTCAGCACAACATACAGAAGAAATCGTCACAACTGAGGGGCAATAATGATACTTACTCTCTCTTCTGCATAAGGCTGAACAAATTACCTCCTGGACCCCAAATCACACACTCTCGATTTCTTTTAGATTGAGTAAAACAAGATAAACAAAATCCTTTATTTGTACCTTTTAAAACGTCAGTTAGTATAATTCAAAAGTGACGCATACTGCGTGAGGCATATAATAACACTTTCGCAAGTGCACACCTCACATTAAGCGGTACGTTATAGAAATGGCGAACCCAACATTTGGGGCTTGAATGAGAAGGACGTTTCGCTAACACCCGCCTCTCGCAGAAACCGCACGTTACAAATTGACGACTCCAACGTGGGGCTGAATTAACGAAACCCGTAATTGCAAAACACTAGTAAGTGGTGAATGCCTCTAAAAAGCAGGATGTTACAAATTGGCGCCCAACGTGGGGCGGAATTAACGAAGCTGGTAATTGCAATACACTCGTAAGTGGTGGACGCCTCATCAATAAGCAGGACGTTACAAATTGGCGCTCAACGTAAAAGGACGGTAATTAGAAAAGAATTTTGATATTTAATATAAAATATATATCAAAAAATCTAATTATCGTTGGCAGTTATGAGAAAACAAGAAATGCCTAATACCCGAGGCAAATCGAAGAAGAGGGCAGAAGAAAAGGAGATTGAAGAAGGTGGACAGGAACAAGAAATAGAATTAGTCACGGACAGTGAAATGGACCAACAGACAGGTGATACAGAAGAAACCGAAGTAGTTATGGATACAGAAACGGAAATAATTGAAGAGGATGCCCAAGGGGATCAACCAGATAAATCCAACCAAAAAGAAGATATAAGCATACAGGAGATGTTAAGAATTATAATGGAAGGGAATAACAAGATCCAGGAAGATAATAAGCGAACCAATGAGGAAAATAAAGAAAATTTTAGGAGACAGGAGAAAAAATTTGACAAAATAGATGAAAATTTTAGAAAACAGGAGGAAAACTTAAAACAAACCATGAATGAACAATACCATGAACTGAAGGAAGCGGTTGAAGGGCAAAGAGAAGAGATGAATGCAAAATTTGAAGAGAATAATGAGAATTTAAAACAAATTGAGGTTAAGATGAAGAATTTCAATAGAGAATTAAGAGAAAATCTAGAAGGTAAAATTGAACTGGTCAATAATACGTTAAGCCAAAGAGTAGAGGCATATAAGGAAGAGGCAGAGAAGAAATTAGTAGAAACTAACCAAAGATTAGATACAACTGAAGAGAAGATGGAACTAATTAAAATTGGAGTTGAGGCAAGAATGGAAAAAAGAACAAGATAACCAAGTTCGTGTAATGGCCATACGACAAGAAAATAATGACCAGTTAGATAGCATTAAAAGCAGTCTAAACTGTAAATTTTCAGAGTTTCATAAAACTGTAGAGAATGTAAAAAATCAATGTGATAGCCAAGCAGAGAAATTAGATAGTTTGCAACAAATACAAACCAATTTTCAATGTGATGTAGATAGAATAAGTGCTAGATCTGCATGCAGCAGTCATCATGTTTATCCAGACAATAAGGAAAGTGTAAACTTTCGGGATTATCGCAGAAACCCACTTGAATTTTTAGAGAGAGTAGATGAAATTTTGAACAGATCAAAGGAGAATCGATGGAATATGATAAAAGGTCTATTAGACGAATCGTTCAAAAATATCAATGATAATTGGTGGACAGCGATTAGGAACGAGGTGTGTGATTATGAGGGTTTCAAAACTATGTTCAAACTTAAGTACTGGTCAGAATCAGTACAAAACATTATTAGGGACGATATCTGTCATGGTAGGTATGACCGTACAGTGGGACAAACACCTACTGCTTACTTTTTAGGGAAGGTGTGTATCGCCAAGTATCTAGACCCTAAGATACCTGAAGAGTGTCTAGTGACCAAAATGGCGTATCATTTTGAAGAAAAGATCATAAGTGCACGCTTGAGTGGACAAATCAAAACTATTGGAGGCATGGAAACGCTGCTAGAAAATTATGAACAGGAATCTTATTATAGGAGAAGTAGATGGAGGTCAGGGAATACCGAGGAGCGGAGGAATGAACCACCAAGAGAGAATAGGCCCCGAGTTAATTATGTACATGCTAACAACAGTTATTTCAATAACAGATATCGCGGAAGATGGTCTAATAATAATCGACAGAATTACAGACATGATTATTATCATAGAGACGAAGGTCCACCAAGGAGTATGAACATCGATCAACCTAGATCCAGAGAGAGGGATGAAGAAAGGATACCGATAAACAACATTCAACATAATGAAAAGTTGAAGCAACCAATAGTAATGATATAAATAGGGGAAACGGGTACCAGCAGTGAGAAGATGTGATTGCCCGTCACTGCTAGAAACAACAGGGCACAGAATTCACCATACACCCAATTATAATACTAATTTGAATAAACCAATAACCATTATCAGAAATAATTTTCTAAAAAATATACAGTCCGAGTTAATGGAAGAAAGAGTAATCAAAGAGTCATCACCAAACAATGAGATAGTCTATATACAAATAAAATGAAATGGAGTGTCAGCAGAGGCCATGATTGATACAGGGGCCAATATTTCAATTATTGATCAATTAGAATTAGATCGTATTACTGAGTTAACTACTGAGAGAATACCTACTTTACCAATTAACAATTTAACAATTGTTGGTGCTACCGGGAAACAAAATAAAACAATCAAAAAACAAGTGTCTTTGAATGTTACCACTAATGGAATAGGAATACCTATGGGATTTTTAGTAGCGAAAGGGCTACCGTTTAGGGTGTTAATAGGGTGTGATATGCTACGGCGACACACTGCAATTATAAATCTGGCCAGGGGTATAGTAACCTTGAGCACAGAAAATGGTGAGTTAACGGCTGAGATAATTGGTAGCCAAAGTGCCCCTCAGTGTCCGAGCTCATTTTTTGTTAGGGAGAATAATAGATTAACCCTAGGTAATAATATAGAAGTAACAGAATCAAAGATTTGGAAAGAGAAGATAGAAGAAATAATGGAGTTTCAGAATAGGCAGGCACCGGAAATAATTAGTATAGAACAGAAACAACAACTTATAAAAATTTATAATAAATATAAACCAGTATTCTCAGAATCACCAGGAAAAGCTAAAAACTTCTTGTGTGAACTAAAATTTAAAGAAAATGTAAATTTTAATAAACGATCATACCCTATTGCTCAAGCTTTGAAAGAGGCAGCAAGGAAAGAAATTCAAAGAATGATATTGGAAGACATAATTGAAAGAAGTAACTCTCCATATACCAGCCCATTGGTGGCTATACCGAAGAAAGATGGTCAAGTTAGACTATGTCTCGATGCTCGGGAGTTGAATAAAATGCTCATTAACGATCGCACGTCTCCAGGTGAGATTGAGGAGATTATGAAGAGATTTTTTGGATGCAAGTACATGAGTACTTGGGATGCAGTCTGTGGATACTGGCAAATAGAATTGCACCCTAACAGGAGACAATATGTTGCTTTCATATTCGAAGGACGAAATTATCATTTTAAGCGTTTGCCTTTTGGATTGGTAAATTCTGTGGCTGTGTTCATTCAATGCATGGACCAAATTTTGGGTAAGGAAGTTTTAGATTTTACTACCATATATGTGGATGACATACTAATTACGTCTTGTACTTGGGAGGAGCATTGTAACCGAGTGGAAACAGTGTTAGATAAACTTTTGCAACATAATATAACTTTAAAACTGGATAAATCTAAGTTTATCACCCATGAACTACCATTTTTAGGGTTCATTTTATCTGCTACTGGAATTAAACCATCTCCTGAAAAAGTAAAGGCTATTCAAGATTTTCCCAAACCCAGAAACTTGAAACAATTACAATCCTTTTTGGGGATATGCAACTATTATAGAAAATTTCAACAGAGTTATTCAGAAATAACAGCTAAATTTCAATATTTACTTTCAAAGAAAAACAAGTGGAAATGGGAAGAAAGTGAAGATAATAATTTCCAGATAGTAAAAAATAAATTTCTTGACTGCATCATGTTACATCACCCAAATTTTAATAAACGTTTTTTCATAAATTGTGATGCTAGTAACATTAGCCTTGGGAGTGAGCTATATCAGGAAGATGAAGAAGGAAATCATGGAGTTATCAGTTTTGCAAGCAGAGTACTAAGCAGTTGTGAGAGAAACTATACAGTAACTGAAAAAGAACTGCTGAGTGTTGTGTTCTCATGTATAAAATTTCGAACATTTATTTTGGGATACCCAGTGACTATCAGAACTGATCACAGATCAATTTCATTTTTAAAGAATTGTAAACTTAATCACGGCAGACTTACTAGATGGGCATTAATACTTCAAGAATATAATTTAGACTGGGAATATATTCCAGGTAAGAAGAATGTAATAGCAGACCGATTATCCCGGATTAACCTTGAAAAAGGAACTTGTGAAATAGAAACAGAAAGCATTGGAAAAATATATCACATAATTAAGATGGCAAAGGAGTTACAAGATATAATTAATAAAATAAAAATCGATCAACAAAGTGACAATAAATTAACAAAAATTAAGGAAAGAATATTACAACATGACCCTATAATAATGAAATTTTTTTGTGTTTATGAAGAGATCCTTTTTATTCGTCCTACCATTAAGGATCATGTCTGGAAGATATATGTACCAGCAGCAACAGAAGTAGCATTGATTCAGGATTATCATGAAAGGTATGGCCATATGGGATCACTCAAAGTTATTAAAGCTTTATCTGAACATTGTTATGTGAAAGCTATAAATAAAAGAGTAAGAGAGATAGTAAAAACCTGTAACATTTGTCAGCTTGTAAAAGTAAATAATGAGAAGAAAACAGGCACCATGATTACTATAACTTGAAAAGATTTTTTTTGGATATCTGCGGACCTTTTCCCAGAAGTGGAGGAAGACATAAATATAAATATATCATTATATTATTTGATCATTATACGAAATACACAAAACTCTACGCTATTAGTAGAGCTACAACGAAGAAAATTCTAGAAGTAGTTATAAAAAAAATACTTACCTAAGGTGGGAAAACCGGAAATGATTATAACGGATCATGGAACGCAATTTCGGGGGAAAAGGTGGAAGGAAGAATTGAGAAATTGGCAAATAAGAACGTACAAGACATCCGTGTACCACCCTAGTAGCAATCCTGCTGAGCGTGTATTAAGGGAAGTTGGCAGAATTCTACGCACCTACTGTCATCAAGAACATAAAAACTGGAGTCAGTATATTGAACCAGCCGAGACTTTTCTTAATTGGTCATACCATGACACTATCGGTACTAGCCCTTATCAAATAATGTTTGATAAACCACCACCAAGAGAAATTATGTCATTGATAAATTTCCCTCCAGGAGAGAGAGTAGAATTCGACCAAGTGGAAATGCACAACAGAGTGTTACATAAAGTGGAACTTCAACAAAAAAGGGATCAAGTAAAAAGGAGAAGATTGGATACATACCAGTTGGGAGATAAAGTACTAATAAAAAATAGACAACTACCCAGTTCTATAGAGGGTATCGCCCGGAAGTTATTGCTACTTTATACTGGCCCTTACCTCATAACCCAGGTGAAGGGTAATAATACTTACGAAATTAAAACAATTACCAATAATAAAATGAAGGGAGTGTATAATCAGTCGGAAAAGAAACACTATTATGAAAACAAAGTCAAGACCATTAGGAGACTTGAACAAATCAACAATTTATTTCTATCAACGAGTTGAACTAAAATAAATTTGTTCTAGTGGGGGGGCTTTATGTAACGGTACATAACCCGGTCCCAATAAAGTAAATCATGAGAATAAAAGTCAGAAATCGGTAAAACTAAAGCTCGCTCAAAATTTAATTATATCACTCAACATAATAAACAATTCGAGTGGTATATAGTGCGAAGTGAGTTCTAGTGTACCCATTGAGGTGAAAAAACCAAAGTGAAATTAATGTATTACCAAACTGTGCTGTATGTTTTGGATAGGATAAAACTATGGAAGTAGTATGTAATAATACTAATTGATTTTTGTAATTTTATTTATTTATTGTAATTTATATTGTATGAACCACAATTTGTTATACCCAAGTTAATATTATATTGTTTCAAATAATTATGTTAGATTGTAAGAAAACCCAGGGTTAATTTTAAAAAGACATAAAAAATGTAACTACCAAAGATAATATAAAATTAGAATAATCCTCTGAAGGAAATGGCAACAGGAAGTAGTACCGGGTATGAACACTATTCGAGACTAAATAAATAATATATAAATTTATTTAATGATAATAAAATGATAAAATATTTATATACAATGTCATAAAAAAATTAACCAAAACATATTATGTAAATTAAATTAGTAAAGAAACCGGAATGGAAGGGAATTATTTTTCCATAAATAAAATATAAATTTATAATAATCACAAACTGCCTACATAATAAAAATACTATGTGTTACTAAGAGTGATGAAAAATAACAAGTATTGTTAATAAGATATAAAAATTTTGAACTAAACCGGAGAGTTGAAGAAACGATGCGACAAAAATTATAAAAAATAACTTTTTTTGGACGTTGGAGGAGGCGAAATTCACGCAAGAGTAATAAATAAAGTGAATACTAACTAATTATACCTGAGGAATCCAAATTAAATGGTGATATACATTAAAAACCAGTGGATGAAAACATTCTGAGGATCCAATATAGTTCGGCCTACTTCCAGTAGACAATTAGAAAATACTCCAAACGAAAAGGAAATAATAACGCAAGACGTACCTCATCACAGAATAAAACTTCAATCCAGTAAGGACAACACGGAGCGAGGTAATATAAACATTTTTTCGTAATAAGTCCAGAAGAAAACTCGTTTTTTAACAGTGAAATAGAACAAAAAATATTCATTTTATCATATGTTTCTTTCAAAGTAAACAAATACATGCTGCTCTCTTACGGCAATTCCGGAAACTACGTAATATTTGAAAAATAAACAAAATTATTTATTAATTTTTTGATATTTGTAAAGCGTAGCAATTATCCATTTCTGACACTCTCATAACACAAAGAATTCACCCTGAACCCTAGGGAATTACTAAGAATTATGTAATAACTGATGTTTTTTATTATAGCGTAATATTGGGTAAATAACAACATATATGTTTTGTTCCTTAGACAGATCTATGTTTACTCGGTAAAGTCGAGATGATGTTTTTTTTTTAAATAAGATTAATTGTGATACCTATATTTTGGTGGCAGGAGACAAAAGTCAATAATCAATAAAGCAATATTATTGAAAATTAATATTGAATTATAACGTGTTATAATTTATTGTAGTGGGTAGTTAATGAAAATTTCAGCACAACATACAGAAGAAATCGTCACAACTGAGGGGCAATAATGATACTTACTCTCTCTTCTGCATAAGGCTGAACAAATTACCTCCTGGACCCCAAATCACACACTCTCGATTTCTTTTAGATTGAGTAAAACAAGATAAACAAAATCCTTTATTTGTACCTTTTAAAACGTCAGTTAGTATAATTCAAAAGTGACGCATACTGCGTGAGGCATATAATAACACTTTCGCAAGTGCACACCTCACATTAAGCGGTACGTTATAGAAATGGCGAACCCAACATTTGGGGCTTGAATGAGAAGGACGTTTCGCTAACACCCGCCTCTCGCAGAAACCGCACGTTACAAATTGACGACTCCAACGTGGGGCTGAATTAACGAAACCCGTAATTGCAAAACACTAGTAAGTGGTGAATGCCTCTAAAAAGCAGGACGTTACAACGTACACAGTAATAACTCGAACCGGTCTGGAAATATATCGCACTAATACTCTTTAACCGCACTATCCAATACCTCGCATGGAACTGAAAAACTAAGGCCGCAACCCGATGTATTTATAGTCACGCTCACACACCAGAAGCTTCCAAACTGCGTCTTATCTCTCGTGAACTACGTAATTACTACGGCCTTGACACAGTCCGAGCGCCCGAACGAAGCCCGGCACAGTCGAGAAGATTCTCGCAAAATGCGTCTAGTAGCACGTACACCACACGCTTACATCGAGATCCTTCTGGCATATTCGATAAACGCGTAGATTGTTCTGTGCTGTCGTAGCAATATTTTATCTACGTTTCTACAGTGGATTATTAATATCTTCGTATCAGGATACTTTATTTATCAAACTTAAGTACTTTACTCTTGTCACAACAAAAAATGTTTCTGGTAAACTGCCCTTTCCCCGTAACCGATCTTCACCACAATCAACAGGCCTTGAGTATTCTACAAATCAGACACACATGTAAAAAATTATTTGATTCTGTTTGAATTTACGGCAGTTATCGTTCGTCATAGAAAAAATTACCCTTATTATCACATAAAACGTTGCAGGTAAACTACCCCTTTCTCTTAACTGATCTTCATAAAAATCAACAGGCCTTGAGTACTCTATAATTCAGGGATGCATGCAAAACATTATTTGATTCTGTTTGAATGTGCGGCAGTTATCTTTCGTCATAGAAACAATTACTCTTGTTAAAACATAAAACGTGGCAGGTAAACTACCCCTTTGCCTTAACCGATCTTTACTAAAATTTAAAGGCCTTCATTCATTGACAATTCAGGAACGTGCACAAAAAAGTATTTGATTCTGTTTGAATGTGCGGCAGTTATCGTTCGTCATAGAAACAATTACTCTTGTTAAAACATTAAAAGTAGCCGGTAAACTACCCCTTTCCCTGAACCGATCTTCACCAAAATCAATACACCGTGAGTCCTCTACAAATTAGGCACATATGTAAAAAATTATTTGATTCTGTTTGAATATACGGCAGTTATCGTTCTTCATGAAAAACGTTCTCTTGTTACAACATAAAATGTTGCTGGTAAACTACCCCTTTCCCTTAACCGATCTTCAACAAAATCAACAGACCTTGAGTTATCTACAATTGAGAAAGGTATGCACAAAATTATTTGATTCTGTTTATATGTACGGCAGTTATCGTTCCTCATAGAAACAATTACTCTTGTTAAACACAAAATGTGGGTAAACTACCCCTTTCTCTTACCCGATCTTCACCAAAATCAATAGACCTTCAGTCCTCTACAATTTAGGGATGCATGCAAAACATTATTTGATTTTGTTTGAATGTGCGGCAGTTATCGTTCGTCATAGAAAAAATTACCGTTGTTAAAACATAAAATGTTGCAGGTAAACTACCCCTTTCCCTTAACCGATCTTCACCAAAATCAACAAACATTGAATTCTCAATAGCTTAGGAAGGTATGCAAAATATTACTTGATTCTGATTGCATTTACGGCAGTTATCATTCATCATAGAAAAAATTACCCATGTTAAAACATAAAACGTTACAGGTAAACTACCCCTTTCCCTAAACCGATCTTCAACAAAAACAATCGGTCTTGAGAAATCTACTATTCAGAGTTGCATGCAAAAAATTATTTGATTATGTTTGAATTTGCAGCTGTTATCGTTTGCCATAGAAAATACCCTTGTTAAAACATAAAACGTTGCAGGTAGACTACCCCTTTCCCGTAACCGATCTTTACCAAAAACAATAAATCCTGAGAACTCTACAATTCAGGGCTGTATGCAAAAAATTATTTGATTCTGTTTTAATTTGCGGCCTATATCGTTTGCCATAGAAAATACCCTTGTTAAAACATAAAACGTTGCCGGTAAACTACCCCTTTCCCTTAACCGATCTACACCAAAAACAATAGGTCTTGAGAACTTTACAATTCAGGGCGGTATGCAAAAAATGATTTGATTCTGTTTGAATTTGAGGCTGTTATCGTTTGCCATAGAAAAAAATTACCTTTGATATAAAAAAAAAACGTTGCAGGTAAACTACCCTTTTCCTTTAACCGATCTTCACTAAAAACAATAGGTGTTGAGTACTCTACAAATCAGCGTTGTATGCAAAAAATTATTTGATTCTGTTTGATATTGCGGCTGTTATCGTTTGCCATAGAAAAAAAAATCTATAGACACATAGACAGATAGACACACAGACACACACACAGACACTTTTCGAAAAATGACTTTTTTTCATGTTTTGAGGGTAGTACAATCAGAATCTGCAATAATCTCGAACACGATTTTTTTTGCCATCACCATACTTCCATTTCCTTAAGGAACATGGAAGTAAAATATCGGTATGGAGAACCATACATGACTTCTATATTCTAAGATTTATATTTAAAATCATTTTCGAAATGAAATATTACCATAGAAACTACTTCTTTCTAGTTACTGCTTCAGCCTTAACCACAGTACTGTGGTCACTAACGTATACCACCTCACGTTATCGCACTCGATTTTCACTGATGATGGAAGTCGATGGCATTGCCGAAACGTCTGGTTTTGTAGAAAACATTGGACTACGGCCAAATATCCCGAGAAGGAATTTTAACAAAAACTACTTCTTTGTTGCCGATAACGTTGTACACATATAGGGTGTATATATAAAAAATATGCATAAAATTAATGGCTTGTATAAGTTAATGATTGATCTCCATTAAGTAGTGCTCAAGTTTCCAAAGTTTTAATATTATGATGTCCGTAATTAAAACATCAGAGCAGGTTTAGTGTGTATGAGGGTACACCGTGGACAGAAATTTTCAACATTTACTATTGAGCATTGCTTAGAGTAAAGCTGCGAATCTACAGTGTACGTTTCACAGAACAAACACGCGGAAAAGAAGGAGCGCTCCGAAGTCACTCATGGACCCTCAGTATCTTGCAGAGGGTTCATTCCCTAAAGACGAAAAGTCTGTCTATGAATCGTTCCTCTGTAAACACGTGCAGTTACACTGCCCAGCGATCCACAGGAAGCAAATCGTTATCCACGCTGGACGCTTTTTCGGCTTGCACGCGTTATGTTGGTATGGGTTTCGGCACTTTCCATTTAAAAAGCGTGCAAATGTAAGAAAATAAACATGAATGAGGCCAGAAATAACGCGAATTCTGTGTGTGTGTGTGTGTCTTCCCTGCCTTTTTATTGCGGTAGTCATAATAATAAAATGGAAACGTAAACATTACATAACTGAGATATGCTTGCCTTCCACGAACGATATATTTTCTCTCATACATGATTTACATAAAAATGAAAAAATTATAATTTTATTGCCTGGCAACAAAATTATTTTATTTTTAACAATTACCATTGTTTGAAAAAGTTTAAATGAATTTTCAAGTACTTTACTGTTGTTAAAACGCAAAAGGTTGCAGGTAAACTACCCCTTCCCCTTAACCGATCTTCACCAAAATCAAAAACCCTTGAGTTCTCTACAATTCAGTGACGTATGCAAAAAATTATTTGATTCTGTTTGAATATGCGGCAGTTATCGTTCGTCATAGAAAAAATTACCCTTGTTAAAACATAAAACGTTGCAGGTAAACTACCCCTTTTCCTTACCGATCTTCACCAAAAACAATAGGTCTTGAAAACTCTACAATTCAGAGTTGCATGCAAAAAATTATTTGATTCTGTTTGAATTTGCAGCTGTTATCGTTTGCCATAGAAAAACCCTTGTTAAAACATAAAACGTTGCAGGTAAACTACCCCTTTCCCTTAACCGATCTTCACCAAAAACAATAGGTCTTGAGAACTCTACAATTTAGGGGAGTATGGAAAACATTATTTGATTCTGTTTGAATTTGCGGCTGTTATCGTTTGCCATAGAGAATACCCTTGTTAAAACATAAAACGTTGCAGGTAAACTACCCCTTTCCCTTAACCGATCTTCACCAAAAACAAGAGGTCTTTAGAACTCCATAATTCAGGGCTGTATGCGAAACATTATTTGATTCTGTTTGAATTTGCGACTGTTATCGTTTGCCAAAAAAAAATTACCCTTGATAAAAAAAAACCGTTGCAGGTAAACTACCCCTTTCCCTCAACCGATCTTCACCAAAGGTCGTGAGTACTCTACAAATCAGGGCTGTATGCAAAAAATTATTTGATTCTGTTTGAATTTGCGGCTGTTATCGTTTGCCATAGAAAAAAAATCTACAGACACACACAGATAGATAGAAAGATAGACAGACAGACATACAGAAACTTTTCGAAAAACGACTTTTTTTCATGTTTTGAGTGTAGTACAATCAGAATCTGCAATAATCTCGAACACGATTTTTTTGCCATTACCATACTTCCATTTCCTTAAGGAATATGGAAGTAAAATTCTTATTATGATCAGTATACTTGATTAGCTTACCAAAATTATTAGCAGAGACTTGAGGGAGATGAAAACATGTTTAAAGTAGGATCAATAATTTCATCAAACATATTAACAATTTAATATGTTTGTGTTCTTTGAAGTTACAGTTGGTATATAATGATTTATTTACTGTTTTACTTCCATGTTCTTTAAATTACTAATGAAATTATCAGGAAAGTGAAAAAGTTGGTCTGAGAATAAGTTAGGTAAGGCGCAATGTTTAATAAAATAGTAACAAAGAAGCAGGTCCAATGCTAGACGTTGACATTTAGGAGGCAATCGCTAGTATCGCTAGTATTAGTGGACAAATACTAATGGTAATGGTTTTGGTTTTGTAATATTGTTTTTGTAATTTAATTGGTTTTGGCCTTTGATCTTCAAAATAGTTGTTATTTCTTACATTACATGATGAGTAATTTGATGGCATATTTTTGGATAACCTTCTGCTTGTAAGGATAAACCTTTGATGAGGATTAGGCTCTGAGAAATCTTAGGCTCTTTTAGGTCCCACCTAAAAGATTAGGTAGAATAAAAAAACTGTATAGAAATAACCGAGAGGAGATGATAACAGAACTAAGGAAATAAACTAATGTCAACAGAACTGGAACGACATTTCAGAAAGAATGGACACAGAAGAATATTTTAAAAGCTGTTTTACGTAAATCAGTCGGGAAAGTGATAGAAGTGGGTCTTCCCAAACATAGAAGCAAGGCATGTTTACCGCAGAATTTTCAGGATAACCGGAAACAATATTTGGGTGACATTTAAATTACGAAACTTTCGGATCCTGTTGCAGTCTCTGTTTACTCTTTCAATGTACTTTCCTCCTTAAAAGTGCCGGATTTAAGCTTTTTGAGGCCCTGGGCCACGTTTTCTAAGCACCCCGCTGTGACTTTGAAGTAATATGTGTACTGCAGAAGTAATTTGATATCAGATGAATACTATCAAATTTAAAAACAGTAGGCTACTAAAAAAAAGCGTGCTTTCATTTAACAAACTTTTTCAAAATATTAAGAACCATGCAAAAGACTTGAGCAAATTAATTTATTTTTTAAGTAGAAGAACTTAATTGAGCTTATTCAGAAATTTAACATAAAACATTTCTTTTTTATTGTCTAGGTATAACACATTAATATTTTCCTTATAATTTTTATACAATTAAAAAATAGGTGTAGGTTTTTTTTATTCTTTGACTAAAGATACAACAAGCTAATGGTAAACTAATATTCAGTGACTATGTAGCTTAATGGAATTAATGTCGGGGAAAGCATACACAAAAAATGTTGCAGGAAAATTTATAAATTTTAAAAAGAAAACTGGCGGCTCAGTAGACCAATTGGTATGGCACCTGGCTACTAATCTAGAGGTCCCGGGTTCAATTCCCGGGCCAGCACCATAAAATCAAGGTGCGTTTTTCAGCCCCCCGGTCGACTCAGCCTGTTGAAAATGAGTACCCGGGATAACATCCTGGGGATAATAATGGTCGGCTGAAGAGCGTAGTGCTGGCCACACTGCCTTCTTTGTATGCCGTACGGCTCACATTAGGCAGCCTACCCTGCCTACTCCTAAGCTACTTCGGTGGTATACATGGGAGCCATTATTATTATTATTAAAAAGAAAATTATAGAAAATTGTTTTTAAATAACGTAGGCTACATTTTTATATTTTAGCAAGATATAAACACACTTTTTTCAGTTATAAGTGGTTTATATGTATAGACCTTTATTAAAAGCTTATAAATGTAATTCAGAATGAAATATGACTAGGCCTATACTATTTCTATTATAAGGTAAAAATCTGCTTTACTTTCACAACAAATAAAAACATAACCTCAAATCGCAAACTGTTCAGTCACAACGCAGATAAACAATGGTAACAAACAAGGGTGGTACCACGGTCGTGTAAATTCGGGGGCAATATAGCGGACGTTCAAAATTCGCATGAGCAGATTAGTTTTCAAGGATGCCAACGTCTTAAAAATAAGCGCGCAATATTTAAATAAGAACTGTCTTCCATTTATATTATTAACAAAAATTGATCTTTTAATTTCAAAAAATCATACTCGAATAAATCGAAGTGCCTCCTACTTTTATAAAAATACTTCTGTTAAAAAATTAAAAAATCTAGTAGCTTGCGGCCCCCTGAGCCCGCAGCCTAGTGGTATATCCGGAACTGCTCCTAACACAGCGATCTGTGTAGCAATGATGGCATGAAATGGACACACCGTTTCGATTTTGACATAGGATACGACAGCACTGATTTGTTTCAAACAATATGTCACATGCCAACTGTCAAGTAACCTACAGCGTCATCGGTCGGTATAAGCCTTGTGAAATCTTCGCCGTATCAATCACGACGGCCTTCGACTTCGTAGTGGCCACGCATTGTTACAGTCGTCTATCGAGCGAAACATAGTTTGATTGATATCTTGGGAGAGTAAAAATAATAGTGAAATAAATTATTCTTATTTACTATAGGCAGGCCTATATCATACCGTAATTCTCTTATAATAAATCAAAAGATCATGAAAATATTAAATATGAAAAAAAGCGGCCAGCAGAGAAAATATGCATTATTTTCTTTGTAAGATTTCATTAGTTTTTGAAACTTGCAAAATTTTTAACGGTAAATTATAAAAGCACTTCTTGCGATGTAATAAGAAAGACTTTAATGATGTATCATTTGATGAAAGCTGATTGTAAAAATGTCTTAAATATATTCACATGTTATAAATTTTGTAAATAATGAAAAATCAGTTATGAAAATTACTTACAAGAAACTACGAAGCAGAACGATAACTCATTAATTATTCAGCAGTTTATTTCTTCACATTCCGTACATAATATGTGAAGGAGTTGCATTTCAAAATTATCTTACAGAATTCAGAAGACTACCGTTCTGAATTAATAAATAATGACAGATGCTCAATAAAAACTGCACGCTTGGGAACGTTCTTGGAAACTGTCCACATTTTATTATTACACTGAGTTATAATAAATTTATTTTCTCACATGTTGACATATTTTATACTGTTTTTATTTACATTGTTTCAACAGCTTTATGTCATAACAAAGGTGTCGCAATGTGTCCGCCAATGTACCCCAGTACTGAGGTAGAGATCGTGTTTTCCGACAATGAAGATGGCCTCCGACGGTGGGGCCGAAACGTCTGTCTTGAACAACAGTCGACCGCGGCCCAACAGCCCGAATAATAACAGTGTTGACGCCGGCCGTGAAAGCCTAAGAAATTAAACATAAACTATATTTTTGTTTCACAATACACAATATTAGGCCTATTTATATAAAATAGAAGAACAAGATTAATATAGTAAATATGAATATATATATATATATATATATATATATTACCACGCTCCCTTTTGTCTAACACAATTATCTAATATTTTGAATGTTAGATAAAATGTTACTTACCCGTGACATTACTTTACCTGGGCGCCAGAACAAATCCCAGATACAAATGACACGGTTTCAGCTTAGCTCAGCGCATGGAGACACTCTTTCTCAGGATTCGTTCAGTGATTGTGGCTTTAAAGGGGAATCGTTACAAATAACACTTTAATATTGGCTTGATTATTTTAATTAACGTTTTAATCAATTATTTTAAACTTGATTAGGATAATGGTAGGGCTTATTTCTACCCTAACACTTATAATTACTGAGTGAGTGTGAAAAGTAACGATTAAGATGTTCAAACGACCTATGGCTCTTATCTGGTTTAATTAAGAGATTGCTATCTCCCAAACCAGTGCTAAAGAACAGGTCTGCAATAATTTGGACGTCCGATACTACACCCCACTTTCCATTCAACACTTCTATACTATGTTAGAGCTAATCTTATAATTAAAATTACAAAGTGTAATATTCTTAGTGTCTTTTAAAAATTGCTTATTGCTTTTATTATTTGTTTAGTGCTTATTTCATTGATCAATGAATCTATTTCTTACTGTTTGATGCGTTGACCGAAGATAGGAATCCGTAGAGGTCCTCCTTTTGATGGTTTTGCACAGAAGAATTGATGTTGATCAATGCTGTAGAAGATGCCCTGGCAATTACAGATGCGGTAGCCTTCTGTCGCACAGGTCCTTCACGGCTGTTGATTAACTAATTAATAATTTAATTAATTAACGTTGTTTTACGCAGCGAGAGTTGTTGAACGGTACTAGTTCATCTTCACTGCGGACTACTTCTCGAATTTGATCTTAATTACACCTTTGCGTGATTTAAAAATTTCTGTACGTAAATTATACACGACTAGCGCATTGAAGATCCGAACGAAGAGTGATGCTACCTCTCGCTTTGAGTTGGCGTCAGTTTTAAATACGGGATGCTGATTGGTTGTTCAAATAAATCATGCGTTTTTCCAGTTTTGACAATCTCGAACAGGTCGACGAAACACCCCGTGACAGGTTTGAAACTGCAGAGAATTTCTAGTTAAAATCGTACTTCCTGTGTTTGGAAATCGATTGATTACAGGTATTTGCAAACGTGTTTTCAAAGATCTGACCACAGAATATTGTTGCTTAGGTCTTTATCTGTGTGTGTGTGTGAAAACACCTAATTCCTACGTAGCATAATTCTCTCGTTATTCCTTTTGGCATTCTTCTTCCGTATAACTTCTTCAATTGTTAATTATATTAACTGAGATTGCGGCTACTTATAAAGCTTCACTTGCTGAATACAATGCTGTTTTCAGAATTGCCGTATATTTATTAGTTTTTAAGTTATCACAGGTTGAACTGATAATTTGTATTGAGTAAAATTTTCATGTTCGTACCAGTATCGGATGTCGCTGTGACGAGGTTAGAGTGAGATGGCTGCGATTGTACGCTCTCTTTCTTGCTTACGCTGCTATACTCCCTCCGTCAGACACTTTCATATAACGCTCAGATAGGACGCTAATATGAATCGTTATAATATATATATATATATATATTTAATATAATATTATATTATTAACTCAAACGTTTCTTGCAGTAATTATATAACATTATTATATTATTCAATATAGTGTCTTCTGCAAGTAGCTAGTGTTGTCGTTTCAATACCTAACGTCAGGTCTTGAATGCACACAAACAATTTTTTTTTACAAATCTCTGATGATACTGATGTGTTTTGGTGAAACGTGTGTCAGGTATTGAAACGACAAAGACGTAGTACACTACTTGCAGAAGAAACTATATTGAATAATATCATAATAGTATATACTTTAAATTTATAATTACTTTACCTCAAGATGTTTTTTTACCCTTATTTGGGACATGTTTCGGGAAACATATTGTTCCCATCCTCAGCCTTCTTAATTTTGAATTTTGTGGAGTACTTGTGTTTTGATTGGTTGTTGTTATGGTTTCCTGTTGGTTTTTGGTATTTTAAACTGGTGTTACTGTGTGTGATTGTGTATTAGCTTTTTGTGTATTTCCGATGTTGAGTGCTTTGAAAATTTTGTCATGTTTTGTTCAAAGCACTCAACATCGAAAATACACAAAAGGCTAATATATACACCACAATCACACACAATAATACCAGTTTAAAATACCAAAAACCAACAGGAAACCATAACAACAACCAACCAAAACACAAGTACTCCATAAGATTCAAAATTAAGAAGGCTGAGGATGAGAACAATATGTTTCCCGAAACATGTCCCAAATAAGGGTAAAAAAACATCTCGAGGTAAAGTAATTATACATTTTAAATATATTATACATACATCAAGAAATAGACTGTAGCAAAAAGTGTTTCAACACACACACACACACACACACACACACACACACACACACACACACACACACACACACACACACACACACACACACACACACACACACACACACACACACACACACACACACACCGTAATGGCATGTAATATACATATATAATTACCCTGTATGGTTTTTAACATTTCTGTATATAAACAATGATGTAATATTAAATAATATTATAATTTATATCATATGTAACATGTCGTGATAGACTACAATAACAGGAGAATTATTGATCTCTTTTGTCTAATTATATACCATCGTCATTAGCACTAACTGCTGAGCATTCTCCAGTTACTTTATTGAGCTAACACGCGCGCGCGCGCGCACACACACACACACACAATATACACGCCAACAAATGATTTTATTAGTGACTCGGTGCCAATTACGAAACGAAGCATGCATGGGACAAGTAAGACAATGGAAAGCAGCAGAAAAGACAGCGAGATTTGTGGAACAGGAAAACGTTATGAATCCTGTCACATTAGTAATGGCGGTGATCATAATGTCTCTTTTTGTGTGATCATAAATATAAGATTCATTTCTTAATGTGACTGAAATAAATTTCGTTTTTCTGGAAAAAAGTTACATTTCATTTAACAACGGCATGCTCACAGTGTGTGAAACAAGACAGAAATGTGTTTTGTACAGTAACATTATGTATGAGACTTGCAAAATCTGAAACTGTGTGTTTACTTTCTGTTACGATTCCTACTTTCAAAACTCCCACTTTATTGGCACGCAACCCAGCAACGCTTTTAAACGTAAAAATACACGATACATATTTTTTATTCGTTTGTGTTACGTAAAACTAAAATAAAACGTTCCTTCGAACACGTTGTAAAACTATACAATGTAATGATATAGAAACTTTTTTTAACGAGTTTGTAAATTCACTCTGTACACAGACCAACGTAAAACTTATTCTGTCATATCCTCCAGAGCTTGTTTCTTGTTGTAGAACACACTTGAGTAATGTATTCATATTCAACTAGCTGGTCCAAGGTGGGACAAACAACATTTATCATCATCTTAACGGTTTTAGGCAGTCCATCTTTTATTAGGTCTACCAACTTTTCTTCTGCCTCTAGGGTTGTAATCTTTCGCCATCTTCGGTATTCTACTTTCTTCCATTCTATTAATGTGTTGAATCCATTTGCATCTCTATTCTTTAATCCTTTCACTAACTGCAAAAATATCTAAATCACTTCTTATCTCTTAATTTCTTATATGATCTCTTCTTTACATCTTTTAACTGATCTCGGAAATTTCATTTCTGTTGATTGTATCTTCTGTTCACCTTTTTTGTCTTTATGACCCAAGTTTCAGAACCATACAGTAGTGTAGGTATTGCCGTCGTTTTATAAAATTTTATTTGTGTTTCTTTTCTACATTTATTTCCCGACGTTCTCCGAATCGTTTCACACATTCTTGTGAAATTCGTCACTTTATTTTCTATATCTCTATCTTGATCATAAGTAGTGTCACGTCCAAGATAGCTGAATTGGCTTACTTGTTCTATGCATGTGTTGTCTACGCATATTTTGGTCCGAACCGGTTCATCTCCTATAAAGGCCATTACTTTTGTCTTTGATTCAGATATGTTACAGTTATAAAAAAGGTTACTCTGGTTTCCACTCAGAACGCACAAACAAAATGTATTCCAGCGTTAAACAATATTTCCTCGCTTCTTTAACGTTACGATCTAGTTATAATAAGTTATTTCTATAAGTTTTCCGTACATATGTTACCAGTTGCTGTAGTGAGAATAGGCTGTTTATATCTCTCCATGAGAAGTATTATTATTCATTATTACATACATTATACATTATTACATACATTATACATTATTAATTACATCATTCATAGAGAAGCAGTGTCATCAAGAATAACAGGACGTCGAGACTGAAAATATGAGACTAGACATTGAAACAAGTATGTTATTTTAATATTTTAGAAAGATTGTCTTACAGACGTCATGAAAATAAGACATTTTTTGGGACTGTTACTGTCTGAACAAAAATTATAGTTAGCTGTATAATAACAGCTAAAATACAATTTACAGTAATATGCATAATTTACAGCAATTTGCACTCATATGCAACGTTGCCACGTTTAATGTTCCGGCTTTCTACTAGAGCCGGCCATGACTTACACAGCTCGCGGTTTCCCGTGCTCGGGACGACAACAGATGCTAAACTGTAGTTAGTATTTCAGTGTCATTCGAAACTATTGTTAAATTAACATACAACTCACTACCTCAGAAGCTTAACATGTCTCTGGTGTATAAACATTCGGTTCTTAAACTACGTTCCTATAGTAGGCTTTTCCAAAAGATATTTTCTTTAGTTCCAAATACTTGTCTTCGTATTTGGCTCTGGAGTATTTATCTTAAATTTGGAGCATTTATCTTAAGATAGAATTATTTGTACATATGTCTTCCAGCCTATATAATATTTTAATCCATGATGCCACTAATAAAAGCATCACTACGTCACCAGATGAAATGTTATAATCAACTGCTCTTAGTTAACTTTGGAATAGTATAGTTCTAAGGCTTTCACGGCCGGTGTCAGTAGTATTAAAAGTATGTACCGGGCTGTTTGACCGTGGTCCTGGGTTTTCAAACAAACCAAACGTTTCGACAGCACCACTGGCTGCCATCATCAGTGGAATTCGAGTCAACCTGAACGCGGGTTGTTAACGTCAGGCCCACAGTACTGTGGTAAAGGCTGCAACTGCACTGATGATGGCAGCCAGTGGTGCTGTCGAAACGTTTGGTTTGTTTGGAAAAACCCTGGACCACGGCCAAACACACCGGTACATACTTTTAATACTACTAACATTGAAATGTTTCTGAATTCAAATTAAGGTTAGAGTATTAATTGTTTTTCTTCGATTTTTAGTTTAAGAAGTTCAAACAGAAAATACTAAAACATCTTTGTCGTCGATAGTCATAAAAAATTCGAAAACTAATTGCTAGCAGTAAAGCATACAATAATAGAATAATTTTCTGTTGTTCCGGACGTTTTCCGGGCTACTAGAAAATTGCAATGCGTGTTAACGATTGTCACGGAATTTCCTTAGTGCATCAGGAAACGTTAGCATCATTCGACACAGCTAATATTGGGTCTACAGTGATTCTGATTATGTAACTCAGTCTTGTTTCTTGTTTATTTTCCTTAATGATGCTGAACAGAAAAATGTTCTACATGCATTAGCGCGCGCGCGTGGGCTGTGGAGTGAGAAATTGGCATTACTTTGTCGTTTCCATCTCTTCGAGTTGAATCCCGTTCCTTTTATTTACAACTTTCGTTAATATGGATTTGATAGGTTATGCTGATGCACGCGTCTTAATAAGTTTAGGTCTTCACATTCTTTTCATTTAATTGTTTCACTGTTGAATTTCACACTTTACTTGGTCTATCAACAATGTATACTACAACGATACTGTACAACGTTATAAAATGTAAGTGTGTCGGGCGCACGCTCATGAGCGACAAAATTATACAACAGTAAATAACATTTCTAACAACGTGTACGTGTAATTAGGGGTTCAGGTGTAATTATAATAAGGGTAGCCTTTTTAGGAAATTCAAAATGTTCCCATTTATTAATTTAAACAAACATATCAAGATATCAAGAAATAATACTATACAAATAATGATTACTTCGTCATACGATACTCATTATACATGGTTTCAAAGTTTCTTTGTTTGCTGTAATCTCATCACCAACATAAAGCTTATATCATAGATATAATATTATTAATTTTAATAAAAAAAACATTTCTTCATTATGTTATACTGTCTGGACTACTCAGTCTGAATGTGTGCTTTCAATATAAAAATATTTAACTAAGTTAACTATTTGTTCATTCTTTAAACAAATCTAATTGATTCTTTCAAATGTACATTAAAATATTTTCAATAAATTATTAATTCAAAAATTATGCTATACTTTTTTATACAAGACATTTATATTTATAAGTTATAAATTACACTTTTTTTTGAAATTATTGTCTTTCTTTTGACAGTGTTTATCAATCTTTGATTAAGTCTTTTGTTATGAGGAATACATGGCTTTCTTTCACCTTAATTGTAGTGGTTCCTCAGCAGACCCTCTCCTGGTCCTGAGTCCTTGATGTTGTGAATCCTGCATAGTCATGAAGTCCTGGATCCTTTCCTCGTTCTCCGGGTCCTCTCGGAAGTCCTGGATGCTTTCCTCTTCCTCCGGGTCCTCTCGGAAGTCCTGGATGCTTTCCTCTTCCTCCGGGTCCTCTCAGAAGTCCGATGACTCGTCCTTTACGTCTGGAATTTATGCCATGTAGTGCTCTCGTCCTCGATCTGGAGTAATGCTCTTAGATGTAGATCACTTGTAGACATTTGACGATTTCTTTGTTACGGTAATTTTTAATTACTGTTTTCCATTACTATTTTAAATCGAAATATTTATCGTAATACTTTGCAAGTTATGCTTAACAAAAATTCTTATTGGTGTTAGACATATTGTCTAACTCTGTCCAAAGTAATTAAAATTTCGCGTCTCTGACAGACATAGCGTTCCGCCACGAATGAAGACTGTTAGAAGAGAGAGATTAGCTCTCCTGGGCTTGTATTTATATTCACCAAGAAAACTGCAGCTGCCGATTCAGGAATTAGCCTGTCGACAGTTGAACCATGGCGTGATAGCTCCCACTCTCGTCCTATTTCACATTTTTGCACTTTTTCGCCAATCGCACTGTTTAACGCGGATTTCACGGCGATAAAATATTGTCTAATTTAATGACGTATGTGATGTGCAATTATCATGATGCTCGCACCACTAGTGTAATTATAATGCTTTAAAAATCGCACTGGATTCGCACTGATTGTCCGAATTACGTAACATTCGCACTGCACTTGCCTGATTTTTACAAATTTTTAGAAATTTTTACCTTCTCGCTAACATTTATGGTTTGCTTAATATTAACTTAATTTAGCATTGACTTGGGGTGGGGTTGCAAACTTTCAGGCTTCACGCACACACACTATTTACTTGTATACACGCATGCAGTGGTAATCTCGTGATCCTGCGTGTTGACTCCTGTTTGCAAGCCAGCTTCCAATTTCACACCTGCTCGTCTATTATATATTATTAAAATTAAATAAAATATTTATTTTATATTGTATATGCGCATTACAGCCTATGCTTGTATTGTCGCATTATTCCTCTACTTGGTAAAAAAAAATTTTAATAAATATTTTTTTTCTATCATTAGACATCTTATATTTTTATATTTCATATTACTTATATATATTTTTTTATTTGTATTTATACACTACTATCCATGATAATGAAGATATTATTTGTTCAAATTCCCTTAGTTGGAGGGTAAAACAAGTCTACTTCCTATCTCCCCTCCCTACGAGTTGCTAACAATGCATAAACCTAGCTGCTTCTTCCCATTGTTCTCCTTTAATCTGGTTCTACTGACCTATTTATTTTGTACGTGTAAAACGTCTGAGTGAACTGGCATGGTACTTGCCAATTTCTTTCTTCTTCACATCGTCATATACTATAAATTTATGTCTCGCGATTCGTTGTTTTAATGTATATGGAGTATATCCTGTTACTTCACTATAATTTTCGTTGATGGCTTTCTCAAGAAATGGTAGATATTCTGCCCATTTATTGTGCTGATCATGGCAGTATATTCGTAAATATTTACCTAGTTCTTTGTTAACTCTTTCAGCAAGGTTTCCTTGAGGATGTCTTATGGATGTGAGTATAGATTGTATTCCATTTTCCCTTAACGTCCTCTCCCATTTTTCACTCTGGAATTGTACGCCTTGGTCACTGAGTACTTTCTTCATTTTTCCATATGTCGGAATATATTTCTGTAGTAGTATCTTTAGAACAACTTTGGTTGTGGGTCGCATAATTGGGTACAGTCGGACTGCCTTGGAAAACACATCGATACATACCAGTATGTGCTTCACACCTCGACTTGATCGTGGTAGTGGTCCCAGAAATCCACTGCAATTAGCTCTCCCTTATTTTCCTTCTGGTTGCTCTGCATTTCTACGTACGTGTGTAAATTCGGTCCTTTCGCCGTTTGACACTTATAACACTTCTTCACCTCCTTCTTTATTTTTCGAAACATATTATTAATCGTAAAATCCTCTCGTAGACTCAGGTAACATTTAGCGGCAGGATGCGCTAAACTCTCATGTGCTGGTTGAATTAATTTCTGTAACATTTCGTTGGTTAGTACTATCTTCCAGTCTTGTATTACTAACCTGAAAAGAATTCCATTAAGTACCTTATAATGATTTGTTAGCTGTTCTTGGTCTTTCATTTCTCTTGTTGTAACGTCCAAATCTTGTTGTTGTGCTAAATTTTTTAGCATTTGTTATATTTCATCGTTCTCTTTAAATTTAATTGATAGCAATTGTACTTCTTTTTTTTCGCTCTCATAGACTTCTTCACATTCTTCTGTGATGTATCGGCTTAGTGTATCAGCTATAATATTGTCTTTACCTTTACAGTATTTAATGGTGAACGAGTATTCGCCAATGTCTAAAATCCATCTTAATAATCGGGCATTTGTTACTTTGCATTTCAATAGAAAGGATAATGCTTGGTGGTCAGTATGTATCTCAAAATGAGTACCATAAACATAATATCTGAATTGCTTAAGAGCATATACTATAGCAAGTATTTCTTTTTCTGATGTGGAGTAGTGTCTTTCAGCTCCTTTGAAGACTCTACTGGCGTAGGTGATAACTCGGTGCTCTCCCGTAGTATCTTGTTGATACAGTACACTCCCTACTGCGTAGTCACTGGCATCGGAGTAGATTACGAATTTTCCTTCACGTTGAGGATGATGTAACATAATATTTTCGATGAACAACTTTTTCACTTGGTTAAAGGCATCTTGGTGTTTCTTCTCCCATTTCCACTTCTGACCTTTCTTCGTCAGCTTCAGTAGCGGTTGCGTATACTCTGCATATAATGGTGAGAATCTTCTGTAGTATCCTGTTAGTCCTAAGAATGCTCTTAACCCTTTGAGATTTCCGGGTATAGGAAAATTAGTTATGCTGGAGATTTTGATAGGATCGGGTTGAATACCAGAGGAGGAAATAACGTGGCCTAGGAATTGGATAGAGGATTTGATAGATTCACATTTGTCTAGGTTAAGGGATATGTTCGCTTGCCTAAACTTGTGGAATATCGTGCTTAGATGTTTTATATGTTCGTCTAGTGTTTTAGATACAACTAAGATATCATCTACGAATACCATGGTGTAGGGTTCCACCTCAGGTCCTAGGGCTCTTTCTAGACACTTTACGATGGCTGCCAAACTCGTGCTTAATCCGAAGGGTACTACCCTGTGTTGGTAGCATTTACTTTTATACAGGAAAGCGGTGTACTTTCTATTTTCTTCACGAATTGGAATCTGCCAGAAACTTGAGCGTAAATCCAGCTTCGTCAGATACCTCGGTCCTTCACATTTGGTAAATAATTCGTCCGCAGCAGGCGAACAGTCATACTCTGTTAACACAATGCTGTTCAGCTCCCTCATGTCAAGGCATAAGTGTATCTCACCACTTTTCTTCTTCACTACCACTAGAGGATTCAGGAAGTTGCTGTTCGATCGCTCTATGACTCCATTTTCAATCATGCGCCGAATTTCCAGTTCAACCTCTTCCTCATATCGCATTCAGATAGGGTACGTCCTCCTAATGACTTTCGTAGGGTCTGACACGACTATAGAGTGCTAGTATACTGTCGTCTGCGTCGGTACTTCACTAAATACTTCCCTGTACTCTTCTATTAATTCGTGCAGTTCTTCTTCCTGTGTCGTCATTCCTTCATCCGCTGCATTCACATGTCGAGTTGGACCATACTGTATTTGTGGCTTGGACAAAGTAATAGGTATTTCACTTACCTTGCAATCTTCTTCATCGCTATTCATATTTAACTCATATTGAACATCTTTATAATTACACAGAATTGTATTATCATTAACATTAATCTTAGCATTTATTGCATTTAGTATATCAATACCTAGAATTCCATCATAGATCAATTTACGCATAATTATCATGGGGTATTCTAATTCTAGCTTTTTATATGTTAGGGTTACATATGCTTGTTGTTTAACCCTTTCTTTTTTATTGGTAGCTGTTGTGATATTTAAAATTATTTACAGGCAAAATTGCAGTATTTTTAACATATTTCTTATTGCGTTGAACCCAAGCAGCGTTAAGAACTGACAGCTGGCTACCTGTGTCAACTAACATTCGTATCTTACACCTGTTAATTCCGACGGTTACAATAGGACATTGTATTTGTTGTTCGTTGCGCTTTATATCCTGCTCATTGTTTATAAGTCCTCTCTAATATCGTAGGGGTATATGTTGTTTATCATATAAGTTTGTTTCCGTTTATTCAGTCATTGTGACGCCTTTGACGTAGACGGCCGACTGTGGAATGTTGCTGTCTCCATCTCATTCATTTTCTCCCTATCTCTCTTTATTGTTCCCTCGTCGTCCTTCCGTACTGCGGCAACGTGTTTGTCAGCTGGTTGTGAACAATTTGTACGATTTGACGACCACACAACGTCTCCTTGTTGTTTAGCTGTATTTATTCGTTCAGTCTCTGTAGCTGTGCGCGTCGTAGTGTTGTGTATTGGTGGCGTATAATTTATTTTGTAATTATCACGGTGCGATGTAGTGTTTTGTATTGCTTTCTTGTCATCCCTGTGATAATTATAGTGGTGATTTGCGTGTTTTTGTTCCCAGTATTGTGTGTTCTTACCTTTATTGATATTCTCCGACTGTGTCACAAGGATTAAAAATTCTTCTATGGTGCTAATTCCCTGCGTATAAACTGCTAACTGGATATCTCGCTGGAAATGGTAAGATAACTTTGAAACAATTTCGTACTCTGAGAATTTAGGTTTAAGATGCTTTACGCGTTCTGTTTGCGCAATTGTGTACTGTTCGATACTCTGCCGCCCTTGTGCGTTGAACTTTCCATACTCGAGTTGATCCCGTACCTGTCGTTGGGTATGTAAATTCCAGTATCGTTTCTCGAATGCCTCACGAAACTGCTGATATGTACTGACGTTATCTCTAATAATAGAGTACCATTGACTGGCTGAATCTCTAAGATATCGCTTGACGAAGTCTATCTTCTTGTCATCATTTACTGCACTGCCAATCTTCTCTATTTTCTTCTCCACTCTAGCTAGGAATTCCATACTGTTCTCCCCTTTACCACCTGAGAACTTAAGTCTGCTCCTTTCGTCCATTGGTGTAGGAAACGTGGTCATTTGATTCTGTCGTCTTCTCAACTCACTTCGTAGCTGGTTCATTTCCTCTTGGATTTCTTCTTTCATATGTGATACGTCTCCCGAACGGTCCTTCGTAGTTTCTTCAATTCTATTCTCAATGACTACAGTACGTGTTTCTATTTCTCTAAGTTTACTGGTATTTGCTTGCGATATATTACTAACAGTTTGAATTTTATCATCCTGCTCTCGCGTTATAGTATTTAAAGTATCATTTATATTATCATTTATTTGTTTATGCGCTTCTTTTAAATCTTTTCTCCACTCGAGACGTAATTCTTTTTGTTTATTTTCAATTCTTACAACTTGCTCATGTAAAGCTTGTTTAAAATTCTTCTCTAGCGTGTCAATACGTAAGTTGGTATCGACAATTTTTTCGGTTAACTGTGCATTACTGTCGATTATACTCGTACTTTGTTTTATTTCAAGATTATCGTTCTTAAATTCTTCTAACTTTCAGTTATTCTTATAGTGTCTTGTTTAGAATTCTCAAACTGTTGTTCTAATCTATTTTCTAAACTTTCTGTTTGTTTGGTATTTATTTCATCTATTTTTTTTATTTGCTTGATATTCTCCTCTTTTAACTCTTCTAGATTCAACCCTCCTGGTTCTGCCATGTTGAATAATTATTAAAATATTCATTTATAATATTTAAGAATATTATTTTTATGGAACCGACTTATTAATTTTATTTATTTATTGTTTCGTTATTATTATTTATTTATTCTTATCTACTCATATTACAATTACACCTGTTTGTTGGGGTGGGCGCCAGTTGCGTTTTTACAATACAATATACACAACAAAATTAAAAACATAAAAATATTCATTAATACACATCAATTATTATACATAAATCCTATGCACACATTTAACAATAGAGCATACATTTATTTATTAAATGTAGGCGTGTCGTGCCACACGTTGACGGGCGACAATTTTTATACAACGATACAACGTTATAAAATGTAAGTGTGTCGGGCACACGCTCATGAGCCATAAAATTATACAACGATAAATAACATTTCTAACAACGTGTACGTGTAATTAGGGGTTCAGGTGTAATTGTAATAGTGGTAGCCTTTTTGGGAAATTCAAAATGTTCCCATTTATTAATTTAAACAAACATATCAAGATATCAAGAAATAATACTATACAAATAATGATTACTTCGTCATACGATATTCATTATACATGGGTTCAAAGTTTCTTAGATTGCTGTAATCTCATCACCAACATAAGGCTTATATCATAGACATAATATTATTAATTTTAATACAAAAAAAATTTCTTCATTATGTTATACTGTCTGGACTACTCAGTCTGAATGTGTGCTTTCAATATAAAAATATTTAACTAAGTTAACTGTTTGCTCATTCTTTGAACAAATCTAATTGATTCTTTCACATGTACATAAAAATATTTTTAATAAATTATCAATTCAAAACTTATGCTTTCATAATTTCTCTACAATTTTAAATTTAAATATTTTTTATAAATTATTACTTGAAAAATTATGCTTTCATAATTTCTCTACAATGCTTTCATAATTACTCTACATTTTAAATTTACGTATTTTCAATAAATTATTACTGATTTATTACTGAAAATTATGCTATAATTTTTATACAAGACATTTACATCTATAAGTTATAAATTACACTTTTTGAAATTATTGTCTTTCTTTTGACAATGTTTATCAATCTTTGATTAAGTCTTTTGTTATGAGGAATACATGGCTTTCTTTCACCTTAATTGTAGCGGTTCCTCAGCATACCCTGTACTGGTCCTGAGTCCCTGATGTTGTGACTCCTGCGTAGTCTTGAAGTCCTGGATCCTCTCCTCGTTCTCCGGGTCCTCTCGGAAGTCCTGCATCCTTTCCTCGTCCTCTGGGTCCTCTCGGAAGTCCGATGACTCGTCCTTTACGTCTGGAAATTATGCCATGTAGTGCTCTCGTCCTCGGTCTGGAGTAGTGCTCCTAGATGTAGATCACTTGTAGACCTCTGACCTGACGATTTGTTTCTTACGTTACTTTTTAATTACTGTTTTCCATTATTATGTTAAATCGAAATATTTATCGTATTACTTTACAAGTTATGATTAACAAAAAGTCTTATTGGTGTTAGACATATCGTCTAACTCTGTCCGAAGTAATTAAAATTTCGCGTCGCGAACGGACATAGCGTTCCCCCACGAATGAACACTGTTAGAAGAGAGAGATTAGCTCTCCTGGGCTTGTATTTATATTCACCAAGAAAACTGCAGCTGTCGATTCAGGAATTAGCCTGTCGACAGTTGAACCATGGCGTGATAGCTCCCACTCTCGTCCTATTTCACATTTTTGCACTTTTTCGCCAATCGCACTGTTTAACGCGGATTTCACGGCGATAAAATATTGTCTAATTTAATGACCTATGTGATGTGCAATTATCATGATGCTCGCACCACTAGTGTAATTATAATGCTTTAAAAATCGCACAGAATTCGCACTGATTGTCCGAATTACGTAAAATGCGCGCTGCACTTGTGTCTGATTTTTACACATTTTTAGAAATTTTTACCTTCTTGCTAACATTTATGGTTTGTTTAATATTAAATATATTCTTAATTTACCATTGACTTGGGGTGAGGTTGCAAACTTTCAGGCTCAAACAGGCTTCACGCACACACACACTATTTACTTGTATACACGCATGCAGTGGTAATCTCGTGATCCTGCGTGTTGACTCCTGTTTGCAAGCCAGCTTCCAATTTCACACCTGCTCGTCTATTATATATTATTAAAATTAAATTAAATATTTATTTTATATTATGTATGCGCATTACAGCCTATGCTTGTATTGTCGCAATACACTCATGCCAAACGTATGACGCCAAAATCTTTAATCGATGCCAATGTTTCCTTACAATTGTTTCCTTAGATGTCAGCTACATTGATAGGTAATAGCCCTTCGAACCCCATATTAAACGATTTTTTATTAGTTTTTCACACCCTCACAATCAGTCAAATTAATTCCGTTTTCCCTGTTGACTGCTAACTAATACGTGTATGCTCGCTTGTTTATCCATGCAAGACTCGTAAAACATTATTATTTTCTTTCTGTCTCCGCTTTATAACCCACAAGTATCGTTACTTTTATTTTATGTTAGCATTACTATTACAAATATAGGTATAAACCGTAACTCATGTTATGTTACAGAAGCATACAGAATCACACGTGACAGTATATTTTCTTCAGTGCAATTCTTGTCCAATTCACTGTATCACAGTACTTAATTGATTCTTTTTCTGTCTTAAAAAAGGTACGTCATCGTGACTTTCTTTTAACTTTTAGCTTCTAACCTAGTAAGCTGGGTATCTGTCTTACTTTATAGAGTACTCAAATGTCGAGAAACCGTCTTGTCTACTAGCCAAACGTCCTACTTTCTTCAATTGAAATTTCTTAATAATAATAATAATGATGACTTCTTTTTTTTTACCGCCTAAGTAGTCTAGGATTTAGAAAGGGTAGGATGACTTATGTGAGTCGTTCAGCATACAAGAACGTTAGTGTGGCAGTACTACTCTTCAACAACTCATTATTACGATAGGATGTTATCCCGCTACTTATTCTCAAGACTGAGTCGACCTGGGGGCCGTATTGTCTGTTGGACGGGTCTCCTGGGCTTTGAGTGGCTGCTAACAGACCTAGCTTTAGCAACCTTTCCAGACACATTCCAGCTGTATCCAGATTGCACAAAGGAATGTACGCTGATGGCGTGCCCGGGTCACCCTTAACTTTGCTGACAAGCACCAGGCTCTGCACTTTCCACAGTTTGGGGAAGTTTTCCTTTCTCAGACAGCTGTTGTACATATTAAGGAGTATCCGTGGGCATGAACGAGCAGTCACCTTCAGAACTTCTGACCAAACACCGTCCGGACCTGGGTATTTGCCAGTCTTAAATATATTTATTATTATTAAATAATTTATTATTATTATTATTTACTTATTTAATACAGTCTGTCATAATATGTAGGCCTATACTGTTACCGCATTTTTATGTAAGTGTTGTAATTACACTTACAATATATTTCAAAGAGGTAACAGATTCTTATAAATATGTTGATACACACGTAAATATCTCTGGTGAAAAAATAATATAAAATATATTTTTAAGTAGCCTACTATTAAAGTTTAAGTAACCAACTTGTTGCTGAAATTCAACTATAGAATACTTATATTATTACTTTATATTATTTATTCCCTTCTTATATTATAAAATAAAATATATTTATTTTACGAGCGATATATCTATTTTACTATATAGTTTCGCCTTTTTAAGCTGTCTTTACATATTTTAATTTTTTTAATTAGAAAATACACAGGAAATAATATACATATTCAACCGCGCGCGCGTGTGTGCGCGTGCGCGCGCGCGTATAAGCGTGCGTGCGGTTGAATATTTTAATTTATTTAAAATTTAGAGTTTGACAGTAAAAAGAGAACTGAAAGAGTTTTAATGAAATACGAGCCGTAGAAAGATGTAACTACAACGTACTTGGTGTCTGGAATGTAGCGAGGCTTGTCTGTCACCAGCCCGAAATGTTCCGGTTCCAATCCAAGCAGTTTCAGGCTTCTCCTGAAGTTTCTGATGCACAAATGTTTCTTGTGTGAGTCGTGATGTGCGGACGACGCATCGCTGTCTGTGTTCCTTGAGTCGCATCTTCCTGAATGCGGTTCGTGTCTTCTGAAAATAAACAAGTATTTTATAACTGTAACTTACAACTCTGTATAACTGCAGTTAACGGTCCCATAAAGACGCCACGTAAGTGTGTCTCATAAGACACTTACGTGGCGTCTTATGTTATGTCTTATATTATTAATTGTATTCAAAGGCAATATACGATGGTCAGTTAAAACGTTCGCGGTGCGACATCTGTAGCTCAATGGTAGAACTAAAATCTTTCGTGTGGTGCAAGACGTATATTTCTCGTGAACACCCGTTAATTTCCAGATATATCTGTCAATTTATTCACTTTTTACCAGCTGTTTGAAATTTTCCTGTCACGCGTGTTTTTAAAATGCATAAAACCAAACATCGTGTTGTGATAAATTCTCTGTTAAAAACGTTTAAGCGTCAATGGAAAATCAAAACGAAATTGTAAATGTAATTGAAAGAGTTGCTGCGCCTTCATAAACAACGGTATGTAGGGCACACTCGAGTAAACTTTAAAAACGTGGTCGTACAAGAACTGAAGACTATCCCAGCAGTGGACGTCCAGAAAGTACAACAAAAAATAACATTATTGAAAAAATTTCATAGGGTGTTGGAAGACCGCAGATTGAGGAGTGGATGACGTTGCTGAAATCATAGGCATCTCATATGAGCGTGTGCATCATACTTTAACTCAAGAATTTGATGTGAAAAAGCGTTGTGTAAGATGGCTGCCATCTAGAGTTGTTGCATTTTTTGGGCGTCCAGTGCGACCACGTTTAAATTCAAGTGTCTACTTACAGACCGTTGGTTTTGAAGTCGCACCATCTCCTGACACATTTACAATTTCGTTTTGAATTTCCGTTGGCGGTAAACAATTTTTAACAAATAATCACACCACGATGTTTGATTTTGTCCGTTTTTCAAAACACGCATGACACGTCAATTTTAAACAGCTTCTAACAAATGAATAAATTAATAGATAGATTTGGAAATTAACAGGCAATCACATAAAATACAAATCTTGCAGCACACGAAAAATTTTTGTTTTATCGCTAAGCTACAGTTGTTGCTCCGCGAACTTTTCAACTGACACTCGTACGTGTAGTAACTGTAACGTTAGTTATAGTAATGACACACCTTTGTCTCAGTTAAATATATCTCGCACTTTTACTCACGATTATAAACAACTTGTAGTGATTCGGTTTCAACAACTGTTTCCATTTTACATTTATTTGCCATAAACAATATTTGAGTGTTGTCTTTGCAGGTACTTGCAAAGGCGAATCCCTTCAGAGAAATAAACAAGAATAGACGATCACAACCTCTTTTCTTGGGGTTTTACAAGATGCGCGCGACGGCCAATGCGCGCGGCGGTCAGTTTTAGTCGCTCTAAAGCAGATGTGAAAAGAAAAGAAGGCCGCTGATTTATAATTTGTTATGTTGTTACTTTTGTGTTGCATATAAACTAATAAAGCTCAGAAATTAGTATATACGCTGTGGTAAGATTCAAGAATTAGCAAATTGGCCGTTGAAAGAGCTAATATGGAATTATTCCAAGTTATACGTTAAAACATATACTTTTGTTACAGTACCTTTAGTATATTGTTGGTTTGAGTCGTACAGTAGAAAACACTATAAAAATATGCAATCAAAACAATACAATACAGGTATAAGGTAAATCTATATTATTTAAATAATACAGTTGTGTTAGTAGTTATACAGTCAAACCTCTTTATAACGAACCTCGATGTTACGAAAACCTCGATTTTACGAATTTTTTTGCTGCACCGTGACGTTGTAATAAAAATATGTATAAATTTACCTCTATTTAACATATTCATACCTCTATGTAACGAAACGGTGACACATACTGCATATCAACATACAGTAATTTTTACTCAATGTTTTGTAAAAATAATGCCATTAAATTTAGTGCAAGACATCTCTGTGAGTTTAAAGGTAGTTATTCTTTTGATTTCTGTACCTAAATTGTACTTTTATACAAACACAAATTATTCTTGACCACAGCCGAAAATGACAGGTTATTTTTATTGAAATTGTAAAGCGTAAATTCCCTAAATTGTCTTACATTTGTACTGTATCACCCATAACAATAAAATCCTAAGAAAAGATTTAAACACGTGTTCTGCCGTTACCTGTTGGCGACGGGCTTGGCCTGGTCGGAAAGGGAGTTATTGTAAACCTATACATAAGAGTAGCGGAATTCCCCAAAATCCATTAACTAACACAGAACACTGAAATAGACATAACAAACAGAATTCTTAGAATTCACTTGGCCCAGACATCCTCTATTGTTCAGTGCATACATACAGTTCAGCAATAACTTTTCCTGGGATTAACTCAGTTTGTCTCTGTCTTTGGATTGCGTAGTCGTGTTATACAGGTTAGTCGTGTACTGTTTCTGTAGTGTGCCGTATGCAATGTCAAAACGGAAGTGCCTTAGTGTTTCGGAAAAAATTAGCATTATACACGAAGTTGACAAAGGTGTTAAAAAAAAAGATATCGCGCAAAAATTTGGAATCCCACCAAGTTCACTGTCGAAAATTTTTAAAAATCGGGACGTGATACTACAGGAAGCAGACCAACGTAAAGAAAGTCTAGTGAGGAAAAAGTTAAAAAGTAGCATGTATGATGATATTGACGAAGCCATTTTAAAATGGATGACGGTGATGCGCGAAAAAAAGCTTCCATTATCCGGGACATTAATTAAAGGAAAAGCCCTGGAATTTGGTGCTGCATTGGGACACAAGGATTTCCAGGCCAGCAATGGGTGGTTAGAGAAGTTTAGAAAAAGACATGGTGTAATTCATAAAGTAATTTGTGGAGAAAGTGCAAGTGCCAGCGTAAGTAACTGTGAAACTTGGAAGCACACTGTGTTAAAACCGATTTTAAAAGAATATCCGCGAAAAGACATTTTCAACGCGGACGAGACGGGTCTATTTTTTAAATGTTTACCCAACAAAACGCTAACTTTTAAAAATGATCCGTGCTTTGGTGGTAAACAAAGTAAACTAAGAATTAAGGTGTTAGTGGCTGCAAACATGCTAGGGACTGAAAGACTTAAAATGTTCGTAATTGGCAAAAGTAAAACTCCGCGTTGTTTTCGAGGAGTTAAATCTCTAGAGGTAGACTACACATTTAACAAAAAGGCGTGGATGACTACTGACATTTTTACAGGTTGGGTAAAAAAGCTGGACAAACAAATGACCACACAAAAAAGAAAAATTGTCCTTTTTATTGATAATTGTACGGCTCATCCTGGAGACATTAATTCTGTATTAAATAACGTAAAAGTCGTATTTTTCCCACCAAACTTAACGTCAGTTATACAACCAATGGATCAGGGGGTAATTAAAACTCTTAAATTGCACTACCGAAAAAGAATCCTGAAAAAAATTGTTACCATTGTAGAGAACAACCAGACTGTCCCTGTTAATATTGTTGATCTCCGGGAGTGCATTTCTGAATTATCAAAAGTATGGACCAATGATGTTAGCGATGAAACAATATTCCATTGTTTTTGTAAAGCTGGTTTCAGTACCGCCACGACAGAATGGAATGAAGAAGATGATATGACACTAGTACAGTTAAGAAGTCACTGGAATTTTCTACAAACAACTGGAAATGTCAGTAACGAAGTTACACTGGAAGATTTCATCACTGCTGATGAACAGGTTACTGTTTCTGATTTTCCGGACGATGACGACATACTCCATAGTGTTAGCAAGTCCTCTGAACCGGTAGAAGATGATGATGATGATGATGACGACGAAAATTTTGAAGACCAGCAAGACAAGAGAAAACCTACCGACGACGAGGTTTTACAGTCATTTAAAGCAATTAGACTTGCACTACATCTCAAGGACGAAGTACATGACAGTATTTTTGAGTATTTAAATAGATGTGAAACTTTTTTTGAACGTAGTATCTTATTCAAACACAGAAAACAACAGAAAATTACCCACTTTTTCAAGTAACGAATTAAAACTGTATCAAAAATTATATAGCCTACTGTCAACATTACCAATCAACATCCATCAAAGACTAAAGAATGCATTAGGATTAGTGCTTTTTAACATTTTAAATAAAGTTAGGGTATTCATTTTTTGTATTATTGTTGTGAAAAAATTATGTGCTAGAAATAAAAATACAGTGTTAACCTAAAACTCAGTTCAACATGCTTTTACGTATAGCCTACAACCATGTACAAGGTAAGTCTTTACATGAAATACACAAACTCTTTATTCAGTACGTACTTATTATGTATTAGATTAATATGTAAAGCATGACATAAAAAATACATTTACTTTTTTAAGTATGCGCTATTAAGAAAAATAAAGGTACGTAATATTAATTCATTATAGAACGTGAAACAACATTCATAAAAAAATTAGACGGGGAATTCTTGTTATAAATGGTTTATACCTCTACATAACGAAAACCTCTATTTAACGAATTTTTTCCGGGATTCTCAATTTTGTTATATAGAGGTTCGACTGTATCACAAACAGAATTAACACTGTTGCACACCACTGAGAGAGAGGGAAGGTTTTGACAATATATCGCATTCCGAAACTGTGTGTAAAGAATGTACACACAAAACAAGCACACACACACACACACACACACACACACACACACACACACACACACACACACACACAGAATGTACTAGAAAGAAATATAAAAGTACCGACACGGGTGACTGAACTCGCTGGTTACTAATACCCAGAAAGGGCATTTAACTTAAAGCTTGTTTACGATAACGTGTACGCGCTGTGGGGCAAGTGGGGGCATAAAGAAGTTGTCTAGTTCCATTTTTGTTATTTCCGATCTGACGGTGAACTGTGAAGCTTGAAAGCGCTAATCGGAATAATTTTGTTTAAAGAGCTTATACGGAGTCCATTTGGACCTGGTTCCGTCCATTTTTCACGGTTTTTAGAGCATCCTTAACCTCGGTAACAGGAATTTTGTCTTCCTCAGACAACGATACATCATAGAGATCAATCTTGTGGTCATTTAATATGACAGTTAATTCTTAAATTTATGTTATTATTTCAAAAAAATCAAATTATTTTATACTTACTCCATAAACCACGCCCAGAGCGAAATAGGTAGTGAAATTTATCAGTCTAGTACAACGAAATGTTCTTTAATGTTTTATGTAACATATCTATAATATGATTAAAGTTACTTTCGACCTGGCGGACTGCAACATTTTTTGGGACAAGCACTGTTGCCTTCAGTGACAAACGGTTGTTTACATACTGTAATCTCAAACGTGAGTGTTTTATGTGTATTAGTTGAAAGTTCACGCTTTTTAGTAACTATAACTAAACCGCAAATAAACGAATAAGATGGAAATATTTAGATGCCAAAAGTCATCCGTGTACACCGTTCAAGTAGTGTGTATGCGAATCAATTTTTCTTGTTGATATGTGTTTCACTTTAATTAATGTTGACGATCTCGTATGAGGTCGCCTATAATCGTTCCGAAACGCGTGACAAAGTTACTAGAAGAAGTTACAAGACGGAACTGAAATAAGAGAATATAATTATTAAGTAATGAAAATGTTGCCTCGCGCGCACCTTCTATAGACCTCAAGAGTTGCCTCCGCCCGCATCTTGTATAGACCTTTTTGAGGTTGTAAAGTATCCCTTCAAATTCTACGACCGCTGCGCGCACCTTGTGTAAACCCCTTTTCTATTTGTTCAAGAATTTATGTAAATTACTTGACAGTGTATCGCAATTGTTTGTTAGGTTGAGAAAGAGAGGGAAAGGGGAGAGAGAAAGAGAGAGAGAGAGAGAGAGAGAGAGAGAGAGAGAGAGAGAGAGAGAGAGAGAGAGAGAGAGAGAGAGAGAGCAATAGACAGATAGATAGATAGATAGACAGATAGAAGACAGACAGAGGGCCATAATTCATATTGTTTTGTATAAATGTCAGGATAATGGTGTTTTTGTATTACTGTAACATGATAAATCTATAGATTGTTTTGTTACTACAATTAAATTAGTAAACATAATTGACAATGCTACAGGCCTATAGCCAACAGAACTAGCTATCAGTTCCAGGAACTAGCCGATATTTTCCAGGAAGGGCAAATGTTCATATATTTACAGATGTATATAATACGGTTGCTCAATAAAGTCAAAATTTCGCCTGTACCTACGACATACCTTCTAGTTAGATTTTATGGGCACCATACGTTTGAAGAACCATTGGTGTGTGTCAAGCCAAAGTCTTTACCTATTTAACGGATTTTCATTTGGAAGACGATTTTGAACACATACACACAATCGTACAGAAAACCATCACCATCAACCATCAAAACATTATGTTTACGTTCTTTGTTATCTCGTACTAATTACATATGTAGTTATTGATTAAATGTGTCAATGATAAGGCTGTCATGTGAATGCATGTCGTTTCACATTTCACATGCATGTCATACTGTCATGTCGGATGTCAAATCAGAAGCGACAAGAAAAATAACAATCTAGAAATTTTAAACAACACACATGCATACAAACACACTGTCTGTCTGTCTGTTTGTCTGTCTGTCGCTCTCTCTATCACACACACACACACGCACACAATTAATAAATTAATACATAAGCACGTACGAGGGTCAGTTGAAAAGTTTGCGGAGCGACATGTGTAGCTTACCGGTAAAACTAAAATTATTCGTGTGCTGCAAGATTTGTACTTTATATGAACTCCTATTCATTTCCAAATCTATATATAAATATATTCATTGTTTAGAAGCTGTTTAAAATTGACGTGTCATGCGTGTTTTGAAAAACGGACAAAATCAAACATCGTGGTATGATTCTTTGTTCAAAATTGTTTAGCGCCAACGGGAATTCAGAACAAAATTGTAAATGTGTCAGGAGATGCTGCGACTTCAAAACCAACGGTCTGTAAATAGGCACTTGAGTTTGAACGTGGTCGTACGAGCATTGATGATGATCCTCCCGCACTGGACACCCAATAATTGCAACAAGTCCAGATGCGCAGCCATCTTGCACAACGCTTTTTCACACCAAGTTCTTGAGTTAAAGAATAATGCACATGCTCATATGAGATGCCTATGATTTCAGCAACATCATCCACTCATCAATCTGCGGTCTTCCAACACCCTATGAAATTTTTTCAATAATGTAATTTTTTGTTTCACTTTTTGGACGTCCACTCCTGGGATCGTCTTCAGTGCTTGTACGACCACGTTTAAACTGAGTGTGCCCCAATTACCGTTGTTTTTGAAGGCGCAGCATCTCCTAACACATTTACAATTTCGTTTTGATTTTCCATTGGCGCTAAAACGTTTTTAACAGAGAATTCATCACAACACGATGTCTCGTTTTGTGCATTTTAAAAACACGCATGGCAGGAAAATTTTAAACAGGTGGTAAAAAGTGAATAAACTGACAGATATATCTGGAAATTAACAGGTGTTCACGCGAAATATACGTCTTGCAGCACACGAAAGATTTTAGTTCTACCACTGAGCTATAGATTGCGCTCCGCGAACTTTTCAACTGACCCTCGTATATACGTAATCAGTATTAATTAATGTAGGCTTATTTTACAGTAAATAAAGAATATACATTCAGGGGTAGGATAATATGCTGTTAAATTGCAACGTTTTATTTTTTGTAGAAGTGACGTTAAATGTGTAGGTTTTATTGTAATGCTTTCAGTTTACAGTAAAACAATTCAAGCATGAAACTCCAATCGGTTGGAGAACAAGTTTTCTTTTTAGATTTATTACAACTTTCAAGTTTTGCTGTTTGTCAACTATACTTCTAGTTAGTACGAGTGGGTAGCGTTACAGTGACCGACTGACTGGTTGTCGGCCGACCTTGTCCGCAGTACGTGCGACAAACTTTCCTGCCTAACAGACACGTATCTTGAAACGTTAAGTTCAACCACTGAAAGTACAACGCGCATGCCTTGCAAGTGTTACACATAATTGAGTTTCAATCTGTAGGCTAGTAGTAGTCTGACGTTTCGCTTTATAATTCTGCAACGAGGAATTCTTGACCTTTCGTCAAGAAAATATAGTTTTAGGTAAAAAAATCTGATCGGTCGTGTTTCAAATAGTTTATTTTATTTTTCTCACGGTGTTCACACAGGAATACGCGGTGTCCTTATAAATTTGTGGCAAGTTATTTATTATCTAATTTGTTGATTTTCATCTTACCAACAGTTGAACTGTTATAATTGATCCCTACTGTTCCATGATGCTAAATTTGGAGATTCTGTAAAAAAATTGAACAGGAAATACAAAAGTAAAAAATGACAGAACGGTCAAATGTAAGAATGAACAGAGATGCGGGTCAGCTGGAGACAAAACAACGGTAAGGAATATACATAACACACATTCATAAGGACTCGGTTTGGGCCTTTCTAGTCGGTTACGTAATAAACAAACATATTTATTAAACTGAAAAATTTTTGTGTGTCGAATACTCATGTGGTGTTTCTTTGTCAAAATTATTTTATATATGAAGTAATTGTTTTCTTGGTCACATATTATTATAATTGGTGTGTAACGTCTGGGCCAATCTTTTTATTTTATTTTTTTTATTACTTTAGATTAGTACATAAATAAAACTTTTCCCATGTTCAAATTCGACTTTATTGGCTAATCTTCTGACAGGTCTCTTCCGTTATGCACTAATTATTTCTGCTGTATTCTTTTTACGAACAATATTTATCAACAATTTTAAAAAAAATTTACTTTCATCCGAATTTTTCCTAACGTCCTTATTTTTACACGTACAAGATTTATTCATCTGCGTGAGACAAATTTAAAAAATACTAATTATAAACTACAATACTTTCAAAATAACAAGTTGGCATTCCTGACATCAATTGAAAAATGAGATGTTGGAAAGCTATTTTAATGATCGTAATCGAAATCAAACAAATTCAAAATTCAAGTCCTTTAAAAAAGAGTGATAAAATTTATTGGTTTTTAAACGTTCAGTCACAAGATTTATTGAATTATAGGAAGTAAAAAATATTTTTTTAAAAGAAGAGTTCTAAAAGAAGAGTTCTTTATGATAACATCTGGATGCACCACTATGAGCCAAAATCTAAGAGGTAAATAATGAAGAGAAAGCTCCCAGTTCTCCAGTCGGGAAAAAGTCAAGACTCAACCATCATCTGCTAAAGTGATGCTATCAGTATTTCGGATGTTAGAGATCCAGTTCTCTTTGAATTTTTGGAAAAGACAGTGTACTAATAAATACAGAAATATGTATGAAAGTGAAGTAACAATTGCGGTATAGGGAATAAAGATGCCGTTATAGGAAAAAGAGTGCTTCTTATTCCCGATAATGCTCGTCCATGCGCACTGTGTAATCAAAACACTTAAAACACTAAACGTTTGAGAGGTTCTGCTATACGTATCACCTTGTAACTTACCGACCTTACCCCATCAGTTAAGTATTTTTTTTTGGCCATCTCCGTGAATCATTATGAGGATTCAGTAGTGAAACAGTGTGAATAATGTGACCTTGACTCGATCCCACGACAAGAGTATAGCCCGTTGCAATTGTAGTCGCAAACAAAGCCCCTGTGCGGGCCGCACAATTAATAATTCTCTATGTTTTTAATTATAGAATTATTATTTTAGCTTTCGATTCCGCAAATGCAATTTTTGCATTCATCCTTAATAACGATAACAAAAGTGATAGTTAAGAATCTGCAAACTCTGTGTTTATTCCAGGACGTAACTACACGGAACACATTTTTATATTGTGTGTGTGTGTGTGTGTGTGTGTGTATGGACCTGTGTCTCAAGAAAGAAATTACAAAGGTGTAAGAATCGCAAAATCGCAAACAATGAAGGGTTTCAGAAAATTGTTGACATTTTAGTCTTTTATAATTTACTGTAGTTGACAATTTAGTTAATAATTTACTATAATTTTCTAATTAATGTACTATTTAGAGAATTAATACGCATACTATCAGCACAAGCTGTATTTGTGAAAACTCTGAAACTTCAAAAATTGTGATTGTTTTGCTCTCAAGGCCCTATGTCACATTAGTGTAGCATCGTTGGCTTTACTCGGACGATTCTCATTTTTTAAAACTACAAACGGAATGTGTAACGGCTAATAGGCCTATAATACAAAACACTCCAAACTCACTGGAAAGTCGCCGTACGAACGAAGTCCTAAATGCTTAGGCAAGGTTTTTGAGGGCGTGTATGCGTCGAATTCTCTCACACATTAGTTTTTAATTTATTTATTTAATAATATAGTATAATTAAGATTTTAGTTAATAATTTACTATAATGTACTATTGAATGTAGGCTACGTACTTAGAGTATTAAGACGCATGCTATCGGCACGATCTGTGTCTATGGAAGCTCTGAAACTTCAAAAATTGTGATTGTTTTGCTCTCAAAGCCATTAGCTCATCAAAGCTACACATTAGTGTAGCATCGTATTAGCTTTACTCGGACGATTCGCATTTTTCTGATCTGAAAATCGAAATACGTAACTGATTATATAATACAAACACACTGGAACGTAGTCGTACCAAACAAAGTCCTAAATGGTTAGGCAAGGTCGTGTATGTGAGGGTGCGTATGCGTCGAACTCTCTAATACAGGATAACACCTACTTCCAATGAGCGAAATACTCTAAGGCAGCGTTCCCAAATTGTGTGCCCCAAAATTTTGGAAAAATAATAAAAATATAAAATAAAATAAAATAAAATGTCTAACTCGGAAAAAAGAGATCAAGAAGCTGTTTGCTTATTTAGCTTAAATAGTCCTTCCCTTTTCCACATCTTATATTTGTGAGTCACCATGTCTCACAATGAACCAAATAAAATTTAAAAAATCGATCTCAACTTCAAACATTGGAACACGACACGAGAGTGCACTTGTCCACTATTCGACCGCGGAACAAGGACCTAATGAAAAAATATCAATCTGATTTAATACAGAACCTACATAATACAATCTAATCTAAACCTACATAATACAGAACAAACTTTAATCTTGTAATATTTTGTGTTTTTTTTTTATTTTGTAAATTAAGAAAATGCAAATTAAAGTTATGTGAGAAAATGAGTTTCAATTGCTTTTCGTAATTATAAGTCACAAAAATCTAAGGTTATTGATAAATGTAAGTAACAGTTGGAAAAGTCCACTGACATAGCTGGGAAACCACAAGTAGTACTGAGGTAAGTAAGTAACATTCATTATTGTAGTATATTACGCTGCAGTGTGATTTTAAAGACATCGCGGAAAAGTACTGATGGTGAGGGGGTCGGTATGTAGAGGGAGATAGTGTGACGCGCCTTCTGACTATTTATTTGTATTTCTTTTATGAATTTGCTAACTGCTATAATTTTTTATTGTTCGACTAAGCTTTTCGTCATTACTGACATCTTCAGGTCTTAAACAACGTTAAAGATGTCAGTAATGACGAAAAGCTTAGTCGAACAATAAAAAATTATAGCAGTTAGCAAATTCATAAAAGAAATAGTAAGGATGGCTGCTAATTTAAACAATACGAAGAATAAAATATTTATTTGTAGTATGTCGTGGGCAAAAAAATGTCTAGCAACATTTTGGACAATTATACTTCTGCTTCACATTCTCAGATAATCTTATAGAAATATAAAATTCGTTAATGAAAATTTCAATAGCCTTGTCCAGACTTCACTAGTTAAGAATTAACTCGTTGGTTTGCCTTTGCTTTAGCGAGTGGGAGTTCGATAACCCGGCGCGCAGTATAACTGTTCCCCACATGTTACACAATTACACAGGTAATAATCAGTTAATTACATTCCGCAGTTATTCAACGTGCAATTATACATAATTTGCAAATTCTACGCGAATTCTTGATTGCGAACACACGCTCTAACAGAGACGTGTACAAGACGTATAACAAAAAAAGTGGTTCGTTAAAGAATTCGAACGTCAGAGCTCTAGTTACACAGCGTTTGTCACCATAATTGTTACAGGGCTTTCACTTGTATGATTTATAAACCAGCAACCTAGCCGGCCGGGTAAATTGAAAACTAAATTACCACGCTCACACACAAACACGCTCACGTGTTGTACAATAACAATCGGGCACGACAGTGAAGGGCGGAATTCACGTGCTGACCGAGTGTCTAGCCGTCACGACTGCACCGGCTAGCGTAAATAGTCTGTTATTATTAATCTGCTTAATTCGTTACTCGGTTTTATTTGACAATCGTGATTAGTCCGATTGTGACCAAATACAGAAAATATATACTTTCTAATACGAATCAAGTCTCTATGCTGTCTAACCTAACGTCAGAATTTCATTATAACTTAAAATTATGAATTTTCAACTCGCTGTCGTATCTTTAAAAACGTCTCTCCGTAATACTGTGTTTTGCTTAAATACTGCAATGTTTTATTATGGGCATATCATCATAATTATAAACCTTTAATATTCTCTTCATTTTGAATTGTTTATCAGGTTAGGTTAGGTTAGGCTAGATTAGGTTAGATTTTATGTTACTTACATCATGCAGTTGCAATTTTTTTAAGATGGGGAAGATAAGGTCAAACCTTTACCTAAAACATTTGAAGTAGAAGTTTTTACACATCAAAGGAACAAATAAATCTATTGTTTATTTCGTAGCCGAATTCAAATCAGTTATATTTTGAATATTGTTTTCAACAGCAACGACTAAGAAAATGAAAGGGAAATAATAATGTATAAATAAAATATCTTATAAAAAACCATGGGTTTACAATTGTGATAGTGTGTTATCTAGAGATCGACAGTCTGAATTATACTGAATGTAATAACAATATATAATATTTATTTGTTATGTGTAGTAAATATTACAAGTCACAAAAACGTACATACTTAAACATTCAGCCCGCAAGTAAAGATTGTTAAGAGAGGTAAGTTGGTCATAAACTCACTCGTGAATAAATAAGTAAGGAGACTTGATTGAAAGAAAAGCATAGTAGGTTTAGAACTGTACTGAGGATAAAAGTAAAGGTTTTGGGAAAACTAAGATTTGTGGAAAACTACAAAATCGTGTATGAATGGTAGAGATCCGTGTTTAAGGACTGAAGTAATTAAATGAAGTAAGTGAGGAAAAGTAACATGTTACAGTGAATTCCATCTGTTGTCCGTCGACTTAAGTAAGACCACGACAGCTTCCGAATTAAGAACTTGTCGAAACATTAGAAAAAATACCAATCAATGAAACTGTAATAAAAGCCGTGAAAAGGCTATACTATACATCTATTTCGAACTTCAAGATATGAAAGGATCTCTCAGAATCTTTTACAATAATAGGTGGGCTAACACTTATGTTTCTACGGTAGTCTGTCTCCAATTCTTTTCAAAATTTACTGGGTGCAACACTGATTTCCTTCCATTATCAGATGAGCCAACCCTATACAGACAGCATGCCACAGTTTGCAAACTGTCTTGATCAAGAAAAGAAAAAGAAGACCTTGAATTTGTGACTGGAGACTGATAACTGTATACGAAAAATGGCAAGCACTGGGAGGAAAATACTGAGGCGAATATCTGGGCCAGTGAAGGAGGGTTGTGTCTTGAGAAAAGAATAAATAAAGATATGTCGTATATAACATGCTACACGACGGGCAGTTATATAATATTATCAGTTATAATATTAGAACTGCTATATTAGAACTGCTATTAGAAGTAATATCAGTTTTAATATTATAATATTATCCGTTATATAGCCTAATATAAGGCTAATATCAAAAAGATAAAGATAGGATGGCTTAGATGGGCATGTTGTCAGGATTGAAGCCCAGGATCCTGTAAAGCGTTTCTTCCTGTATGACCCAGATGGCACAAGGAAAGTGGGAAGACCAAAGCTGAGATTACGAGATGGATGCAGCAGGATGCAGAAAGGAAGGAATCCGCAATTGGAGGATGGTTGCTTCAGACAGAGACCGTTGGCGAGCTATCCTTCAGTAGGGCAGAACCCGCCCAGAATTTTAGTGCCCCTGATTATGATAATGACGATATGAAAATTGGCGCTTAATTGTGGCTAAGACGAAGACAAATATTTATGTGATGGAGGAAGAAAGAAAAACTTGATATTGAAAATGATATAACAGTTTGCCCACTTGATAAGTATATATCTAGGAACAAATGTTTCATAGGAACATCGGACGGATAGAAGGGAAACAGAAAACGGAATCGTTAAAGGGAAAGGTATTTGAAGGCGCTTGTGTGGACAAAATTAATATTTAATGAAAGGAAACAATTACTCGTATATAAAACGTGGCCTTTAAAAGTATTGAAGTATTCTGCTACTTAACAATTATGAAATATATACTTGAAATGGGACTGAAAGCGTCAAAAATGGATTTGTGGTGGAGGTGGCAGGAATATCAAGGCAGCAAACTAACGAACAAATTAGAGACTAACGAACGTGTATGTCAAGATTACCATAATAGAAGGCATTCGGCAAAAGACAATTATTTTGGTAAAGGCACGTACAAAGAATGTCCGAACAACGAATTCAAAGGAAGTTCTAAAGTGGATCCCTGAAGAACACAAAGAAAAGTGTAGAACGAAAGCGCTGTTCACTAAAGGATGTCAGAGAACCATGTTTTAAGACCAGGAGGTAGGCATGTAAGCCTTATAGGAGAATACGGGACCGTACAGCGCAGGACGCATGCGCATGTAATACCGGATTAATAGTGTTAAGTGAAGGAAGTCTCGTTTCACACACACACACACACACACACACACACACACACACACACACACACACACACACACACACACACACACACACACACACACACACACACACACACACAATTTTGTTTATATTTTAAATATTAACTTAATTCGCTACATTTACGAGGGATGTACGTGTCAATCGAGTGTGGCAGATGTTTATAATTTTCATTATAGGTGCAATTACTCATTTCGGATTTTTGAGCCTTCAAATTATGCCGCTGTGGGAAAATCCCCACACGTGTCATCCCTGGGTGCGAGAAAATGAACGAGCGTGCGAGTGAGGCGGCTCACTCACGAAGACTCATGGTTCAGAAAATTATAAAATGATTAAATATTGTAAAAACAACACTGTAAGTTTCAAATGGTCGCTGTAAGTTGCAAAAACTAGAGAAACATAGCAACATATCGACGATCACAGAGAAAGACGTGTCCATAGTCTCACTATTCCCTTCTACTTTCTTACCAACTTGTGGTGGAAGAGTGCTTCTTTCCCATAGACTTCGGTCATATGGACAGTGTGAGGAGAATGCACAGTTTTCAAGCAGTTTGTTTCCTGTAGATCAACCACGTTACGTAACTCACCAATATGAATCTGGAGCTCTTTTGTAGACTGTGTAACATTTTACGTCCATGCTGTGTTAAACTTTGACAAGTACGTGTTGCTTTCTTAATATATATTTTATGGATTGATATTATTATAATGTTTCTATCAGCATTATGATTATAAAAATGTTTGCGATTTTAAATACTACAATTTTAAATTGTATTCTCATTAAAAGCAAACAACAAAAATAAAATGTTTACCTATAGCGGGTGTGTGCACCGCGGTAATTGCGGTGAGATCATGAGGAAACATTATGCCTCATGTGGCGACCTTCTTTGATTGTATTCAGCAAAGAAATATTAATGCGATAAAAATTGGGCATTTATTAAAAGTTTTTTGTTCACCACGAATAGTGCCCCCTCCCCCCACCTTAGATCCAATCGTCTGTATGCCCCACCCATTTTACTACTCACGAGCCGCCACTGAGAGAACTCAAGCCACTCGTGGGCTCAAGTCTCGCGAGTGAAGCAACGAGATCTCTGGTGTATGCAACGAGACTCGTAACAGAGACGATCAGAATTATGACTGAGGGCTTGCCACACGTTCTGCCATTATGATTCATATGGGCTGTCACGCTATGGGTCTAGTCGGTGATGAGGGATAACTCGATAAGACGTGCGCGAACACACAAAACAGAGGATATAGTCTTAAATTGCTACTTAATCATACAACGTGCTCAGTAGACCAGTGGGTATGGCACCTGGCTACTAATCTAGGGGTCCCGAGTTCGATTCCCTGGCCCGCACCATAAAATCAAGGTGCGTTTTTCAGCCCCCAGGTCGACTCAGCCTGTTGAAAATGAGTACCTGCGATAACATTCTGGGGATAATAATGGGCGGCTGAGGCGTAGTGCTAGCCACACTGCCTTCCTTGTATGCCGTACGGTTCACATAAGGCACCCTAACCTGCCTTCTCCTAAGCTACTTCGGTGGTACACATGGGAGCCATTATTATTATTATTATTTTTACCATACAACGTATTGGATAATTCCATTGTTTTGTAGACGTCTGGTTGTCTGTAGTAGACCTACGTGCATGTACGGCAAACAGCTTACCGAATCTGCAGGAGGGAAGCCACACGTAATTAGTACGTGCTCCTGTTCCTGCTGGTTGGATTCATAACATAGTTAGTTATTACCGACCGCACATCGCCCAGCTTTCACTGATTCTTAATTTAGTTTATTTTAAGCAAAACTGTGTATTGTGTAACTCTTTATGATGTAAGCGATTGAAGCCGGCATCTTCTCCCCTCCGGATCTACGCTTCAGTGATTTCGAAAGGTAAGCAGAGACCATGGAATTCGATGTGAGGTGTTGAGAATTGCTTATTCTTTAAATTTATCCGTTACTCACAGGTGTTTTTCACTTCGGTTCGTTCGGATAACGTTTTTACTTTTTAACAAGATCAACTGTATCTGTTGTTTAAATGTAGGCTATGTCTCATTTAAACCAGCAGATACTTGAAAGTATATCGGTTATACGAAGCTCTCTACATTCGTTCTGTCTCTGTCTTCCAGTTCTACCGGCAATTATTAATATTTCTTGGATTTTGTTGTCCATGACGTGTCCGTTGATTAACTAATTATAAGTATAATACTACTTTTTTTTCCGTATTGTTTAAATTAGCAGCCATCCTTACTATTTCTTTTATGAATTTGCTAACTGCTATAATTTTTTATTGTTCGACTAAGCTTTTCGTCATTACTGACATCTTCAGGTCTTAAACAACCTATGGGTCTAGGTTGTTTAAGACCTGAAGATGTCAGTAATGACGAAAAGCTTAGTCGAACAATAAAAAATTATAGCAGTTAGCAAATTCATAAAAGATATAATACTACTGACTCGGAACACTAAGTTTTTTATTGGCAAAAAAGTAAAAATTTTACCTCATAGCCTGAACTAGCCTCTGACGAAGCTTGTAATAAGCGAAAACTGGTTCAGGCTATAAGGTAAAATTTTTACTTTTTTGCCAATAAAATACTTCGTGTTCCGAGTCAGTAGTAGTATACTTATAATTGATTAATATTTCTGTTTTATTTTATCATTTTAAAATAAAAGGAAACACTGAAGCACTAGGTATATTTCAGGCTTAATAATAAACCACATTCCTGATTGTCAGTAACAAACAATATTCCTATCAGTAGGGGGAAAATGGGGGTTCAAACGCAACACAATGTCAACTAATAGAGTCCCGCACCAATCACTTTCACTTTCTACTGGACCACAGCATCCGCGACTTTTTCGCGTATCTGGACCACAGCATCCGCGAATATAATTTTTTATTTTTTTATATGCCGCCTTTCGCGAGCTTAGATCACTTTCACTTTCTATCATTATAGTGTATATATTAAATATATGAACAGGGTTACCAACCTTGCATGAGTTCAAATTTGTTATAATGTATATTAAATCTATATGATCAGGTTTACCAACCTATGTATGGGTTCAAACTTGATATGTGTGTGTATTATAGTGTATATTAAAATATATGATCAGGGTTACCAACCTTGCATGAGTTCAAATTTGTTGTAATGTATATTAAATCTATATGATCAGGTTTACCAAGTATCCCTCCTCAGACGCTGGTGTTACTTTGCATTTTTGCATTAAATATATATATCGTAAACAATGAAATAATAATATTTCGTCATTGTAAGATTTTAATAAAACAATTATCAGTTTAAATTCTCTCTCACACTTGTTGTGTATGTTTCTCTCTCTATGGTCAGTACCGCGCGCATGTATATGAAATTAGAAAGTTTATATTTATTCGACAAATATTAACGCCCTCTCTCTCTCTCTCTCGCTCGCAGACGTCGGAAGCAATTCGAGGTCATTGACACGACTTTACACTGACACATTGCAGTCTCTCTCTCTCTCTCTCTCTCTCGCTCTCTCTCTCTCTGGGTTAAGCTGGTGTTGTACGTTACTAAAATCATAGCAAATATTTTCATTCTAAGCATGTATTACTGTTTAGTAATAATTACAGCCCCAACAAAGGATATATAAGTTTGTGTACATGGATTGTATATTGCAAGTACAGAATTATTATTTAAATCCGATATCTGTTTTTATTAAAATCATACAATGTCAAAAGAGGATAGTTGTCTGTTACGAACCAGTACTAACTCTCCTGTATGGCCGTCGCTCGCATCATCCGTATTTAAAGTTCGCTACTTCCAGTACACATGGCCTCTGTAACAGATTTGGTCTCCAACAGGTGTGATTCGAACGGGAAAGTTTGCAAGGATGAGACGTAGGGTAATCCGATGTGTCAAAAACGTGAAGGTCCTTCTTCATATCAGCATACGCGCTGACAGTAATTATGTGAACTTCAAAGGGTTCAAATATTTCAAAATAAAAAATATATAAAACAAAAATACAGAATATATGAAATGTATATTTACAAATAAAAAAAAAATATTACATATTATCAAACAATGGCACATAATATTCATCCACCCAATCCTCTATAAATCGACCATAATTAACTCCCCCAGCATGATTGTTAATAAACCTCGTGTAAATATTTGCTAAGTCTTTATTTTTTTAAATTTCTGTTTCAGTATGAGACTGACAATCGGTGCGCTGTTGTTGTAATAGCTCCCTGTTTCGTGCCACCTCAGTCGCTCGCCTTTCTAACCAATCTGAGGCGTAACTTTCAAAACAGTCAACGGGAGACATACTTGTCTGAAACAAAGACATTCTCAGTGTTTTATCACACACATACAAACACATTGCGGTCTCTCTCTCTCTCTCTCACTCACACACACACACACACACACACACACACACACACACACACACACACACACGTACAAACACTTTAGCGAGCACGAAGTTCCCATATTTTGTGTCTACATTTGTTAAGACCACGATGGGATATTTTTTTATTTACCATCAATTCTGACCACTTGATATTGCGTAAACGTGTTTGCTCTACCCAAATATCTTCACACAATAAAGGCCACGCCTCGGTCATTACGAATAATGTTTATACAAAAGTTATATTTTAATATATGAAACAGGAATAATCATGCATATTAGAGTTTACCTTAGTTTTTCATAAAGTATTATTTTAATAATTGATGGCTTACATTTTATGTACGTACAGTATCTATTTATCGACATATAAATTGTAGTAGCAATAATAATAATAAGTGATATTTACAATGAAACTATTTTCAAATAAAAATGATGTTGGTTCGACAACCTTTTTGTTTTAAGACTATAACAAGAATGAGACCTGAATCAACTCTCTCTCTCTCTCTCTCTCTCTCACACACACACACACACACACACACACACACACACACACACACACACACACACACACACACACACATTTAGTATGAATAGACGCGTCTTTGTTAGTAAAATGTAATGCTGTAATCATTAATAGCGTTGTGATGGGGGTCGACTGCATGTGATGTTTGTAAAAATTGTTTACGCATTTTAGGTATGGTTTATCTATTTAATACGTGCAATTTTAACTAATCTGTCTTGGAGGATAACCTATTTTTCCTTCTTTTCTACAGATAACAGTTGCTTTGATCAGAAACATTACCAGAGAACAACGTCCTCCTAAAGATAAATTTACCAGAGCTCAAAACAGTACAAAGTCATACTTTTGGTGAAGAAAATCACGTCAACAACAACAAAAGTTGTTTGTGTTTCAACAGCTACAAACAATAATTAATTTTCTTACACTAGTAAACATTTTGTTGTAATTGTTTCAATTAAAGGAAACATATATATTCGTTGAGAAAATCTGTTGTGGGTGGACGAAACATGTGTCTGAATTAATAAATTTTCTCTCTGCATAGCAGTTGTAAAAGTAGTCATATACATTATGTGCTATATATATATATACAAAAGGCTTTCAACGTGTTTGTCATTTCAACCAATTTGTACTGCGCTCTAATTGTATAAAAATAACTGTACCGCTCCATACAACTGAGAATAAATACCTTGTGTACGTTGTCTAAATCAGACGCTCTATAATAATAATAAGTGATATTTACAATGAAACTATTTTCAAATAAAAATGATGTTGGTTCGACAACCTTTTTGTTTTAAGACTATAACAAGAATGAGACCTGGCTCCCCCTCTCTCTCTCTCTCACACACATACACACACACACACATTTAGTATGAACAGACGTGTCTTTGTTAGTAATATGTACAAATCACATGACTTTATGTGAACTTCAAAGGGTTCAAATGTTTCAAATAAAATATAGAATATATGAAATGTATATTTACAAATAAAATAAAATATATTACATATTATGAATTTTTTTAATTTGTGAAGCAATCTTCAAGACGCTCTTCTTCTTCATTTGGTACTACATTAAGCCAGTCCTTGGACTTCACGTTTATGGGGGTTTCATAAACATAAAGATCACTACCACCAATAATTTGTGGTACAATACTTCTGTTTAATGGTAGTACCGCGCTCTAATTGTGTAAAAATAACCGAGAATAAATCCATGCAAACATACACACACACACACACACAACGATGTTTCTACTTATTTGAACAAGTCCTGTATTAAATGCACTTGTTAATGTTTTAATGTGAACAATTTTACGTTTAAATAAAATCTGTACATACAATAAAATTATGTTTCAGTATTAAAGATATAAATATTACTGTTTTATTAATTTAAAATACCATATAATTGCTTACGCTTGACAAATAAGAGAAAAGACATACTTTACGGAATTTCTTGAAATTTTTGCAGTTAGTCTTCTGCTCATGTGTACTGGTAGTCTGTTTGGGTACGGTTAACCATTTAAATTCAATGTTCTTGTTGTTAACCTTCTGCTCCTGTCCCTCTCGTTTACTGGTGGTATGTTTGGCTACAGTTAACCATTTAGGTTCAATGTTCTGAGAAGTATTCATCATCTTCTTGTTCCTATAATAACAGTACCTGCTTCAGTACTATATATATTATGTGCTATATATACATAAGGCTTTCAACCAAATTGTACCGAGATCTAATCGTGTAAGAATAACTGAGAATAAATCCATACAAACATACACACACGCACACACACACACACACACACAAAACCAATGAACTGTCTCTTGACATCGTTTAGAAATTGACATGACAGAGAAAATTTTCATGTTCCACCTTGTACCGAGATCTAATTGTGTGTAAGAATAACTGTACCGTCACATACAACTGAGAATAAACATACACACACACACGCACACACTTTACGATGTTTTTACTTATTTGAACAAGTCATGTATTAAATTCAATAAATAATGCACTTGATAATGTTTTAATGGGAATAATTTTACGTTTAAATAAAATCTGTACATACAATAAAATTATGTTCACTTTAAGAAATAAAAACTGCACAGTATGTTTCTTTGATTGCAGACGAAACATCAGACATCCCGTCTGTATTTCAGTTAGTTATAGTTTTTCACTATGTTTAGCTAATGGTCAACCAGTTGAAAGTTTTTGGAAATTTGATAACCCTGAAGGCACAACGCAGAATCTATTGGTCTAAGCGTACATTTATTATGTAAATCATCTCTTTTTCAGTCATCTACGTATATGCATTTGAATTATTTGCGCATGCGTATACAACTGAGAATAAATCCGTACAAACACACTTAGCGACGTTGATATAAATATTACTGTTTTATTAATTTAAAATACCGTATAATTGCTTACGACGCGCACACTTAGCAACGTTTTTACTTATTTGAACAAGCTATGTATTAACTTCAATAAATAATGCACTTGATAATGTTTAAATATTTCCAACAACTATGTTGATTAGAAGTGCTGTAAGTTCAATAACAATGTTCGCTACGTAACGTATTCAAATCTGTTTACTCACCTCTTAAATGTTGATGCACGCAATTATCGATTTCACAATGAGGTATGAAGGCTAATTGCATTCTTCACGTATATATATTGATGTATCTTACAACGGTAGGGGTAGCTTGCGTGTTTGTTTTGAAAGTCATTGTCCGCCGTTGGAAACTTTCAGAAGTTAGCGATACTGAAAGTATTTTCGTGCATTAGTCAAAATTAGGAAAACAATGCAGAGAGAGAGCGAGTGGACACACATGTAAGTAGCTCGATACTCAGTGACAACAACACACACACACACACACACACACACACACACACACACACACACACAGTTAATATTTGTCAAATATATAACAACGAGTGAGAGAGAGGGAGAGGAGGGGTCATCGACCGTGATGGAAAAGCTTTACCTCACTGCTTTAAGAAGGTAGCGATACTGAAAGTATTTTCGGTCAAGTTAACACGGCTCTTTTTAAGAAACATTCTATCATTTATTTGATGTCGATACCGGTATTAATTATAGATTACACTTAGTTCCATTCACTTCCATGTGCTTACAAATACTTGTAATTAGTTTCGTTAATAACTAGGCCAAAACATTGTCATTACATGTCAACTCTTCCGTCTGTCTCGTAAATTTTGCGCAGCACTGTTTGAGTCTTATCGTTGTAAATAAAGAGCAACAGCAACAGTGTCGTAATACTCTACTTATTTGAACAAGTCCTGTATTAAATGCACTTGTTAATGTTTTAATGTGAACAATTTTA